>CM062292.1:422296888-423564199 GCA_031216915.1 Pictodentalium vernedei
ATTTATTTTTTTTATTTGGTATGTTCTTTCAAAGGACGTACAAATCAAAAGATCAAAACACGGGCTTTTGGGACATGTTTGGACTTTACTTCCCCCACCTCCAGATTCTAACACCTGTGTCAACAGTCGAAAAGGGGGCTGTATCGTGAATCGAGCTCTGCACTTGACCAACGGTTGTAATTTTGAGCTGTGTGATTCTTGAAGTAATAACTTTATTAAATACCCTTTGAACCCCAGCGACCGCTTTTCCGACCAGGAACATGATGCGTCATAACTTGATTAAATAGGATGGCTGTTCAGTAAACATGTGAGGGAGACCAATCAATATTTTCAACGTGCAGCCCAAAGGCTGAACGTTGAAAATGTTGATTGGTCTACCCCGAATAATGAATGTGGACTCTTCTAATTGTTTTTATTCAGCTGGCATGGAGAGATACCACCAGAGTTCAAAGGGTAAAAATCAGCTTAACGTTATTTTACTGGCTCGGATTCCTTTGAAATCCCTTGCCTCTGCCAGTCCTGGTCTTCTCTTTAGCCTATTCTCAACATTGCTTGGCCTGGTCTGGTTGTTGTGCCTTCAACGATCGACCTGCCTATTAATCTTACATCCCGAGATGTGTTTATGTGCCAATGTCCAGAGACGATTACAATTATCACGACGAGTGGTGGCCGAATGGTATCTTTCTACTGTTTTCATCCCGTCGTCGTGAGTTCGATACCCGTGTTGACCTCCAAATACTTTTTTAATCGGCAACAATTTAATTTGTTGTTAAAAACTTCTCGGGGGAATGAAAAAATATCTACAGGTGAAAAATGCCCAAATCTTTGATTCATAATGATATTATATGTTTATAAATATTATTTATCATTTATTTCAGACTTGGTAAGTAACACTTCTGACGAGATAAGCGAACGCTAGTTAATCTAGCATATTTCCATGGTCCAGCGGTAACTCTCATGTCGAGGTGTTCAAGTGGTCGCGGGTTCAGTTCCCACCAACAGCATTTTACAAAGAAGGAAATAAATACTTGCGTTGTCTTCTTCCTTCAGTTATCAAATATTTGAAAATAACACTACAAATTGTTAATTAAAAAACAACAACCCTTGACATTGTTTTTCAGAACAAAATACTCGTTTTATAACCTGCGTAGGGGCTATGCCTGCATCCAATGCTGTTAATAGAAAACATGAAAATTATTTTTCAAACACCCTTCTTGCATTCTAATTGCAATGACCCCCCCCCCCCCCAAACACCCCTAGACTACTCATCTCGCCCCACTAGCTGTATATGCTTAATATAAAGCTAAAAATGTCTTAAATAATATCACAATAAACACAAGCAGCCCTCCCAACACGCCCATTCAGGAAGAAACCGTCGTACAGGTCTCCTTAAATATTGACCCAAACTGGGTGAATTACTTGTATAGGGGTGTTAAGTTATGATATCAGACATTAGCCCTCTAGGGGTCAGTTATTACTGATTCTTTCTATAAAATATTTATACTATAATATTAAGTATACTTATAGTAACATATTCGCAAAAAAAACCCGTCACGATTTAGTACCAGATCTATATTCTGCATTCCGTCCACCCCTATTGGAATAATTCAAGCCAAGTTTAGTGCAAAAAGTTCAACTGAGTGCAGAAAGTTCAATATTTTTGTCATTTTTAATTTGGCCCGTAAATGCAATTTCGGTTTGAAATGGACTGGCCCAGGAAAGGGGACATGGGTTGTATTGTATTCATATAAACTCACACCCCTATTTCCTGGGTCAGTCCATTTCAATGCAAAATCGCATTTACGGTCCAAAATAAAAATGACAAAAATATTGAACTTTCTGCACTCAGTTGAACTTTTTGCACTTAACTTGGCTTGAATTATTCCAATAGGGGTGGATTTAAATTAGAATTATTGAATTGATATCAATTCATGACGAAACTTGTTGTGAATATTACTACTATTCTATTTTAATTTATAAGATAAAGATTTTATTGGGGGAATAAGTAATAACTGATTCCTACAGGTCTGATGCCTGATATTATAATTTAGCATTCCTTTTGAGAATGGACTCGCCGGTTTGTGTACAGTAAAGGGGGTCTATACGGAGAATTTTTCCAGGAATTGCCTGTTGGGAGTAGTTTCTTTGGTTTTTTGTGATATTTTTTTCAGTTTTTATTTATTATCGAAAACTAGCTGAAGACTGACACATTTAAACTACTACATCTGACCGGCAATTGTAAAGTATCTTGCCGTTTGAACATTCGGGGGATCGAACTCACAAACTTTGTTCGGATTGTTTTCTTCTCTTTGTTTTGTATATTTTAGTTTTTGTTATTCGAAATACCTTTTTCATTTCAAAACATTATGAAGTATGTTTTGTTTTTGTTTATTTCATGATTTATTTATTTATTTATTCTGAGTGCACGGGGGGGGGGGGGGGGGGGGGGGGGTTCAAAAGTTTGAGGAATGATTTCTAAAAGCAACCTTTCCGCGTTCAGTTAAATTACTCAGTGGAGAATTGAACTCGGATTCATTTCTTAGAAGGCAAACGCAGCTACCGCTAGGCTAACGATTCGCTTCAACAAGATTTTGTTAAATAATACACTGATGTTTGCTCATAGGCCTATACTGTGTACTAAATTTGAAATTACATTGTTCAAAGATCATTTAATTTGTGGAACGAAAATGGTTTTAGTTCAGCTCTCATTTTCTGTCCCGTTTGTACATTTAGAATAGGCACAAAAAACTGTTCTTCACCAAAACTCAAATTTACCCAAGCAAGATTCGAATTCACAACCTTCATATTACAGAACGACTGCGTTACCACGACGCCATTCAACCGGCGTCAAATACTAAGGTTATTGGCTCTCAACTGAGTCAACTCTTGGTCAAATTTGACCATGTACCCGATTTCGAAGTGGGCTAATCCAAAATAAAGATTTCAGAGCGAAGTTTTCTTATTTCAGTGGGCTAGTTTTATTTTATGGAAAAAAAACAACCCAGCTAAAATAATGAGATACGATAATAATGTTGAGCTTTAAGGAAATGTTTAGGTCAGGGCGTAATATTGGGGTGGGGGGGGGGGGGTATTGTAAACGGGAGCTTGTAGGGGACAGTACGACCGCCTTTGGCGGCCCGCTCTGCGTAGCCGAACCCGGGGAGAGTGCGGGAGGATGTGAAATATGAACTACTGAGAGCTTATTTCCTCGCTTCTCAAGTGAAAAAATCAAGGTATAGTTGCTGTTAATTACCTAACATGAAAAGCAGACGACACTTGCAAAAAAAATTCTTGAATAACTAATTTTTTTCATTTTTTGTCTCCAAAACATAGGTTATGACCCCTCATTGGAACGAGCTCGACGAGCTCGTTCCAATGAGGGGCCATAACCTATGTTTTTGAGACAAAAAATGAAAAAAATCATGAAAATTAATTGGCGATTTTTGAGAATAGCGCTGGCTTGTTTTGGCCGTTACGTTGGGTAAAGGGTTAAAGGAGGATGTATGTCAGAGAGTAAGATGTTAACCTGTTGAGCGTCAAATCAGCCAGTGGCATCGGCTACCAACTTTTCTATGCACTGCAAATGGTGTAGATCCTACAGTTTTTGTGTGCGCCTGTATGATGTTGAATATGCAGATGTATGTGGTTATTTTCGTGTAGATACTAGATATGATTTACAAAGTTTTTGAAATTTTTTTGGGGGGGGGGAATACCCCCCTTACCCCTCCCCCTCCCCGGTTCCTACGCCACTAGTTTAGGTGTTTAGACTTTAATAAGAGGCATGGAAGTTATTATCATTTGGTACAATGGAGGCATGTTTTGTTTTGAATATTCGAAAGACTTTATTGAATTCAAACCATTATGAAGTGTGGGTTCTTTTTTATGTTTATTTTAATTTTTTAGTCTAAGAAGGGTTTGAATAGAGCTGAAACGGTTAAAGGGTTTTCTTGATCGATTAATCAGATGGATTAACCTGTGTTAACCGATTAATCATTTGCCCTAATAGGTAGCCGAATAACTGCCGTACCGTTGATGATCTATACTATTAAACCTTCACTCAACGTAATAGTCAAAACCGGCCAACGCCATATTATAATTGACCATTTCCAGCTACTGGTACAGTATAGTGATCAAGCAAGTGAACAGGTACATGTATGTCGTCATGTAACTTGCATGCTTTACTCTGTCTCATATAATTGACGTGAGCCAGTGTGACAATGTTTGCCTGTTTTGGAACAAGTTTGTTCACCATACAGGCCCTAATACCCACAGACGTACGAGCCAGGGGGCTGGGGGGGGGGGAGTTGCCCCCCCCCCCCTGGATTCGGACAAACCCGCTTTAGAAATCCGGACAAGGAACGACAGAGAGAGAGAGAGAGGAGGGGGGGGGGGGGGTAGGGTGCGGAACGAACGAAACAAAACAACGTTAAAATAAAAGATAATCAGTAGCAGTGACAGCAGATTCCTGTTTCCTGAATATTTTTCCGTCAGAAATCTTTGAATAGCGCCCTAATTAGCTCATCTATAGCGGTCCTCCTTAATAACTATTTTGCGTTCAGTTTTATGCTTTCGTCATTGGGATAAGGTCATGACCTCGTTTCGTTGAACGCCCAAAACGAAACAAGCCCATGATTTCTGCGAAATCTGCGAAAGAAAAATAGCAGCGAATCTCTCACATATCCTCACATACTGACCCTTTAATATCTTAGGTGCCAGGAAAGTGGAAAACGGTATTTCTTAACTCCTGGCACACCGATGTCAAAACACCAACTTTTACGTTTAGAATTATCCCCCTTCCTTTGCGTAGATCTCAACAATAAATATTTGCATGACAGAGCTCTGTTAACACTGTGTAAAGAAAAATAACCGTGGACTGAAATACAGGATACATTGATATCAGAGTGCGGAGAGTTAAGTTCATTACTTGGTAATGCATACCACATTTTAATTAAACATCTTGGACACCATCATGTATATTTGTATTCCATCCATACAGGACTTCGGGCAAATCAAAAGGTTTGCCCCCTATATCACAAAAGCCCCGTACGCCCATGCTAAAACCGTAGTTCAAAAGTAACGGTTAACCGATCAGTTACTTTTTGATCGATCAAGACGTTGATTATTGGTTAATCGATTAATCGGTTAACCGTTTCAGCTCTAAGGTAGGCCTATTGATTTGGCCAAGGAACCTTTCCCTTTTTTGTTAAATGTCTTAATTGGGAATTGAAACCGGGTACTTCTTTTCTGGAGCCAAACGAATGTACCCCTCGTCCAATGATTCAGTTGGAACACATTTTGTTTCATAATATTCTGATGACTGCTTACAGTCAGCAGCCTTGGATTGGTCACTTCCATGCGTGGACAATAGGCCTATTTCTTTGAATACCGCCCCCTTGCATACCAAATATCGAAAGATTCTGCCTGCTGGATCTGGAGAAGAAGATTTTTTAATCTATTTCCCATTGACTACAGTGTTAAAAAGTGCTGACTGAGCGCTTTTTCAAAGTCCTGAAAAAAGTACCTTCTGATCAAACCGATAGGGATTTTTTTTACCATTCAATTTTATTGATAAAAGTGAGCTTTATACAAACTAAGAATTCTCTGTGCCGTGTAGTTTTGGAGATATGGCAGTTTTAAGGTTTTTCCTATTTTTAGCTCATGAGGTTCCCACGGGGCAATGAGAAAATGTTTTTTTGCATCAATCAACCAGTGGCGGATACAGGAATTCTCAAAGGGGGACGGGGGGGGGGGGATCGTGCAGATGCCGAAGGCATCTGCCGCGAGTGCCGAAGGCACAAGCTTTTGTAGGGGGGTCTGGAAATGAGCGACCAAATGGGGCATTCTGGTGGTTTCTGGGGTGGAAATCCTCTTGAATTTTTGAACGGCTAATTAACACTTTTTAAACAGCATGTTTCAGAATTTCAAATTCTGTCATACGTTCAAGACAGAATTCGAAAATTTGAAATATGCCCTTCAGATCCGTTTACCATAATACTGTATTTTGGACACACTGTTTACAGTCATAACCGACTTAACCTCAGGAGAACATTGCGATCTGCCAGCGTTTGAAAGTTTTCAGCAGTCAGCCCTCTAGGCTTAGGTACGCCATGACTATGTCAATTAAGATCCTGACCCATAACTGGCATAGCCATGGGGTACCTGAGGCTAGGGGCATGTAACTCCACAAAATTATGCTGTGTCGGTGACGCTATAAATGGAGGCGACCAGTAGATATGTTTTGCATAATTTCAACGGTATATTTGTTTTCCATAGCGAATGGTGATGGAGGAAATAAATGTCGTTGTATGTTTTTACTTCAATTCATGTATTGTCCCCAAATGAAAATCCTGGCTACTCCCTACATACCAGACAAACACGAGCTAAATGGGGGGGGGGGGGGGGGGGGGGGGGGACCGCCCCCTCCCCCCTCTGTATCCGCCATTGCAATCAACTACTTATGACCCATTATCATCTCATATCAAATTTGGTTCAAATTGACCTCACGGTTCTGAAAATAGAAATTTTAGGCGTGGCCAAAATTTTTGCCCCTCCCATAATGAAGGCAAATAATGCCCGACAAACATGTCTTGAACAAACTTGATTTTAAACACCAAAAGGACTCTGTATACCGCATACCAAGTCTCTGCTATTGGTGGTTCTTTAGAAGAAGATTTTCAAAAAATTTGGCCATTTTTTCCCCACACCTCTGCTTACTATGAGCCGAAACCTAATTTGGATAAAAATCAAAATGCCCCTATATAACCACCACTTACATGAAATTTAATTAAAATGTGGCCAGTGGTTTAAGAGAAAGAGGCTCAAACACCCCCTTCACGCAGGACGACGGACGAAGAGTGATAAGAAAAGCTCACCCTAACTTTCAGTCAGGTGAGCTAAAAACTGAACTGGTTCTGATAACATGGGGATACCGAAAAACAAACAAACCAATCATTCAATACCAAAACCAATATTTTCAAATTGACTGACATTCTCTATTTACAAGGTCGTGTTGTGGCTTGACAACATTTGAAGGGTTCATTTTCATGAAAGAAGCGACTGATTTTCACTCCATTTGGTTAATCCTTAAGGGCCTGGGCAATTGGCATGAAATCTGATTGGACTACAACCTGTCCACTGATTTCTAGTCAAGTCATAAGCACCTGTTAAGGCATTCAAGACTTGACTAGAAATCACTGTCCAGGGGATTTGTCTATAATCAGTAGTTAGTCCAAATGATGGCATGGTCTGAGATTGGAAAAGCCTGAAATAGTCCTTTCAAGGTTAAGGTGTGTTTGGAATAAGTCACAAAATTACTGTAGATATGATTTATGTCAGCAAACGAACGCCAATGTTCAGCTCATTGGCATCGGTATTTGTGGCACCATGGTAGAATGGTATAAGAAGGTATTCTATATTTTCCTGATGTAAATTCCCCTTTGGCTGTATCACTAAATCTCAGTCAAGTCAGATACTGAATACTGAACCGATACTGCGGTATACCCCCATAAAAATTCTGAAACTGTTATTGAATTCCAAATTCCAATACCGCCCATCTCTGCTGATAAGCATGAAAATCTCCCTGACAGCTCACCAAAATCTCATTAACAGGTCTGGTTGGAACATGTGTTCCATATGTACAGTGGAACCCTGTTAACTGAATGGCCACTTTGCAATTAATGAAAGTGTCAATGACACTGTAGCTCAACTTGTCAAGACAAAGACATGTACATGTATAGTATGTGACACAGCAATGACAAACATCTAGGTAATGACCTGATAACAAAGGTACATATAAAGTATTGTAATGGTCTGTACATAAATACTGACCGTCGCCTGTAACAAATGTATAGGTAAAGTATTATAAAGGTGGGTGACAGTCAGATGCTAAACTAGAAAAAAATCTTTTGAGTCCCAGAGTGGGTTTGACTGAACCCCAAAATATTTCTTCTCATAGCACAGTGATAACAAAGGCACCCCAAAACACACTCATTCCTGTCCCAAGGTGAAAACAAAGGTACCCAAGAAGTTTTGTGAAGATCAGTTCACAAATATGAGCTGTGTAGAAGTTGTGACAAAAAAGTGATTGGACCCAATTTCAGTACAAAATGGCCACTGGCAGCCATCTTGAATTTTGGACCGCACCCAGAAACACTCGTTCTCGTCCCAAGGTGATAACAAAGGTACCCAAGAAGTTTTGTGAAGATCGGTTCATAAATACAGCCTCTAGCCCGAGCTGTATTGACATGTGCACTTACAGTGTATAAGTAGCACTGAATAAGTCAAAGTTCATCTAATTTGCATAATTTCTGCACGAGAAAAAAACCCGTACTATATGTGATGTATTCCATGTTACTAAACATTCATACAAAAATTTATTCAAATCAGAACTTTCATACAGAAGTTCTGTACGAAAGACTGATTGCACTAATTTTGGTACAAAATGGCTGCTGGTGACCATCTTGAATTTTGGACCACCCCCCCAAAACACTGATTCTCATCCCACGGTGATAACAAAGGTACCCAAGAAGTTTCGTAAAGATCAGTTCATAAATACGGCCTCTAGCCTGAGCCGTATAGAAGTTGTGTACAAAAAACTGATTAGACCTAATTTTGGTACAAAATGGCCAGTGGCAGGCATCTTGAATTTTGGACCTCACCCAGAAACACTTGTTCTCTTCCCAAGGTGATAACAAAGGAACCCAAGATGTTTCGTGAAGATCGGTTCATAAATACAGACTCTAGCCTGAGCCGTATTGACATGTGTACTTACTGTGTGTAAGTAGCACTGAAAAAATCAAAGTTCATCTAATTTGCATAAATTCTGCACGAGAAAAAAACCTGTATTATATGTGATGTATCCCATGGTACTAAACATTCACACAAAAAGTTATTCAAATCGGCACTTTCATATGGAAGTTCTGTACAAAAATCTGATTGCACCAAATTTTGTACAAAATGGCTGCCATCGGCCATCTTGAATTTCGGACCGGTCCCAAAAACACTCGTTCTTGTCCCACGGTGATAACAAAGGTACCCAAGGAGTTTCGTAAAGATCAGTTCATAAATACAGCCTCTAGCCCAAGCCGTATTGGCATTTGCACTTACAGTGCTGAAAGTAACACCAAAAAACATCAGTTAGTCTAATTTGCATAATTTACGCACGAGAAAAAAACCCGTATTATATGTGATGTATCCCATGGTACTAAACATTTGTACAAAAAAAATTATTCAAATCAGAGCTTTCATATGGAAGTTCTATACAAAATACAGATTTCTGCATCGTCGGTACAAAATGGCGGCTGGCAGCCATCTTGAATTTCAGACCGCACCCAAAAACACTTGTTCTCGTCCCATGGTCATAACAAAGGTACCCAAGAAGTTTTGTAAAGATCGGTTCATAAATACGGCCTGTAGCCCGAGCCGTATCCAATTGTTGATGGACAGACAGCCAGACGGACGACGGGCCATGGCATAAGCTCAAATTTGGCTTCGCCAAAGTTGAGCTAAAAATTATTCAATTAACAGGAGTATTCAATTAACAGGGATCGTGTCACTTTCATGTATTCTAGAGATAAATTTAGCATTTATTCTATTATATCTTATTTCACAGAGCTCCAATAGCTCTATCAAACAAGATATAATAGATTTATATTTATTTATTTATTGGTGTTTAAGGTCACATACTTATGCACAATGGCTAATCATGACTGTGATAGTTATACGGGTGGAGGAAGCCGGAGTACTCAGCGAGAACCACCGAACGTCAACGAGCAACTATCAGCCCCTCAACATTCTAACTGTGTTCAAGCTCCGCTCAATTCAAGCTTTGCTTAAACAGGGTTACTGCAGTTGAAGACATGTGCACTATCGATGTGCAGTATGCCTTAGTACACAGCATCATCATGTCCCCGTGTAGGCCACTGGGATAAAGTGCCTTGCCTAAGGACACAACGCGGGTTGTCCCAGACGAGGATATAATAGATTAAAGGCATGTATTGGATGAACTGAGGTCAAATAGGTCTATAAACAAAGGAAAGCATAATTTCTCAACAGTTTTCAAGATTTTTTATTCAATTAACACGAGTTTACTCTATAACCTATATTCAATTAACAGGTCAAATTTTTACTGGAGGTATGGTAAATGGCTTGTGTTGGGAAATAATATTCAATTAACAGAGTTATTCAGTTAAGAGATATCCAGTTAAGTGGAATCCACTGTATTGGTATAAAAAAAGCCTCACCTACATTGGAATTATACTTACTTAAGGGTTAAGTTCTAGTAAATATTGAAATATGAGCTTTTTACTATGGAATATGCACTAGTTGCACTCTCAAGGATCAAACAGCACATGTACTCTCAAATTCTGAATAATTCACGAACTGAAAATTGATTCTCACAGCAGACGTTCACGAGAATCAAACCTGATTGTCATGAGTAGAGGCCAATTTTAAGGCCTGGGCCAATACTATAAAACTTTTACAATTGTATTTTCTAGAATTGTATTTTCAAGTTGTGACCTTAAATGGGTTGAAATGTACCATTAGTATTCTCAAAAATCTGGAAATTTGCCAGTTGGAAAATTGCCATATCTTTCAAAATGGTAATGATTTATTTCAGTTAGTCATATTAATTAATAGGTAGAAAATACAATTCTAGAAAATACAATTGTAAACATTTTATTGTACTGGCAACAGGGCATATTTGCTTCTATACGTTCTCACCCCAAACCTTCAACTCATCCATATAGTCTCCCTCCCCCCACACCCACCACACACAATGCTTGTTTTTTGGTTTTTTGAATCTTTCAAAGCATCTTCTAACAATCATGGACAATTTTATGGTTATTATTCCTATCAAACTGTTGATAAGCTCCATCAATAACACTGACTTTAAAAAAAAATAATTATATTAAATTTGTCTTCAGACTATAGGTTGATGTCTCCAGGATTTGAACCTGGTAGCAAATGTCATATCCTACAGAGGACACATTTACTAATTCCAGACAGACATCTGGATTAGCCATTTTGACAAATTACTCAAAGTATTAGAACCACTGATGACTGAGTGCAAAAACTTCAAAAGTTTGGCTGAAGTGGGAATTTACACATTTTTCAAGTTTTTGTCCAACAAAACTGCAGCAAAATTATTGATTTCCATCATTTAAATACTGGTTTACATTTTTGTTCCCATGAATGTGCAATAACTACAAGGATTTAGTGAAAAAAACACCACACCTCACATATTCATGGGCTAATGTGTCCTTGAAATGAAAATTAAATAAGGTGTCATGCTGTACATACAAGCGGTGAGGCATACAGAATAGGATACACAGCATCATCTGAGCCATGTAACTGTGAGAAAGGGACACCCCCTATTGCTGAAGGGGTAAAGGGGGCTTCCCCAGGAAAAATTGTGAAATTGGGACAAAAGACTCAATTTCTTTGACTCTGAGCCTGTTTGTGTGCATAATTTATAAGTTGTGAAAGGCATAAAAAATTAGGCCACATCACTTGGGGTGCCTGAATGAAATTTGGGAGTGGGGTGCCCCTACAGCCCCCCCCCCCCCCCCCCCCCCCAACACCATTGGCTAAATTAATTTTAGACATCGAAATTTGTTCACAGCTCTGTGTCTTGTTACAATTTATGGGAGAGTGCCTTTTGGCAAATCCATACAGACTAAATAATTTCACTGCAAAGATAATATGAAGCACATCCACAGAATACGAATCACTTCAGAATAGAACCCAAATATGGGCTTCCAGCATTCTATTCTACCAGTTAAAATTTTTACAAGGAGAACAATCAGAATCAACTTTGGTTCTTAAAACTTATTCATTTCATTCTTATCATAGATTCTAAAACTTGTCTTTTATTCTTGGAGAATTCTACTTACGTTTTTTGGCTCCCTCATAATAAGGTAATGCTATGGCAACAAGCCTGAAAGTAAGGGTGCGTGGACATTTCCCCATCTGGACAATTCTCCATCGGACAATTCCCTAACCGGACATTTCCCCATCGAGGGTGGACATTTCCCTATCAACATTCCCCCACCAGAGGTGGACATTTCCCCCATCGGAGGTGGACATTTCCCCATCGGATATTTAACACCTTTCCCCATTGAGGATGGGCATTTACCCATCAGACTTTACCTATCAGAGGTGGATATTTCCCCATTGAACATTACCCCATGTCCAATGTCGCCGACGGCTTCCACATGTGAATGAGTGACAAGTAACTCTTAAAAAGTTTTCATTTTTTATTCTTTTATAACTCAAAAAAAACAACAAAATCTTGGCATATGGTTTGAGGCATAAGCACATGTTAGCACAATCTGAATTTCACAACAATGAAAACACAACATCAATAATAAAAGACAAGAATTTTTATCTGGTTACAAGTGTATGTATATATGTATATAAATATGTTTGCTTATAAATCTGTTACACGTTTCTTATTGAGTTGTTTGATAAACACTGATGCATTCATTGACATTTCCTTTAATGAAGACACCACTGTTTATCAATCAACTCGACAATATCTTTGAACAAAAGCAGCTTTTCAGAGAGAACAAATAAAAATATATAAATACTGTTAAAACCACAACAAATCAATAGGAAAATTTCAAACAGACGGACCCACAAAAAATTAAGAAATGCATGGTGAAAAGTCTGCATGGGGAATTGCCCATTTTTTCTATTAAGCAGAATGGGGTAATGTCCGATGGGGAAATGTCCGGCCTAAATGGGATGGGGTAATGTCCGGATGGGGTAATGTCCGATGGGGAAATGTCCAACGACCGAAAATAAGCAGTCTGACATTTGCAGAATGAGGTCCCCTGAGGGTGAATTTGATGATGCTATCCCATACATTGGGCCAATTTATCTTCTGGGTACCTCTTTCTGTTTAGTTTTGAGACCCTGATTCAGATTGAGGTTCACAGAGGGTAAATTTAGTGATGCTACCCTCTGGGGATCTCATTTTGTAGATGACAGGCTGCTTATTTTCTGGCTTGTATGGTAACATTTTCCTTGGCAGTTGGGTCTAGTGAAGTCTTGGCTGCCGATACTGACAACCAATACTCCACTTGATACCACTGTCAACATAGAGTAAGTTACATTATCAAGACCACCAAAAAACCTGTATATTGGAACATGTGTTCAAGAGAATCACCAAAATAGGAACTATATTCAATTTGGGGTTGAAAAATAATAATTATATAAATATGACAGCCGTTTATTACTACTGAAGATGTGCTGATCAATTCAGTGCTTATATTTCAATGAGAATCCGAGAATGGAGTTGTATAAAGATTCACACAACAAAACCAGCGAGACTCAATTGTTTTAATGCAAATCCCTCTTTTAGGATTTGCATGAAAACAATTGAGTCTGTTTATTTATTTATTGGCATTTAATGGCACTTTTGACAGCCAAGGTCACCTCATGTCAGACAGTTTTACAAGTGGTGGAAGACAGAGAACTTGGAGAGAACCACCGAGCAATGGGGAGCAACATACTAACATACTAACTGCACACAAGCAGAGTTAGCATTGGTTGAAGACAAGTGCACCATCGATGTGCAGTACGCCTGAGTACACAATGTCAGCATGCCCCCCACATGGGCAATTGGAATTAAGTGTCTTGCCCAAAGACACAACCCGGTTGCCACAGGTGAGTTTTGAACCGAGGACCTCTCAGCTTGCAGCCTGCATCTCTACCTACTTGAGCCACTCCCCCCCCCCCCATTGAGTCTATTAACCCTTTTGCAAACACAGCTGCAGCAAATTAACCAATAAAAGGCTAACATGATCTGAATTATCCTACCATTTTGTCAATAAATATGTACAAATATGACTGTCATTGGAAATTGCTTAACAAGCTGGTTCCAATGGCACCCATATTTGTAATGTTTTATTGGTAAATATTGTTTATTTTAAAAAAAATCCAGTTGATGTTCTACAAATTAAAAAGCTGTGATGCGTACATGGTTGACATGTGTTATTAGTATACAACAGGGGTTCAACCATGGTGGCCTCATGGGATCCTGGGACACTCATAGCAGGTATGGATTCTTGCAACCATTTCTGTGAGAATCCAAATAGTATTTTTTGAAAAATTTCAACAAAACCATATCAACGAGCTTGTTCCAAAGAGGGGTCACATGATATAGTTTTGTTGAAATTTTTGGAAAAAATTTAAAAAGATGATATTTAAAATAATAAATTTTGAAATCGTCTGCATTGGGTAAAGGGTTAGCCCTTTACCTATTATGAAAAGCAGATGACACTTGGAAATAAAATTATTGAATAACTATTTTTTATCATGTTTTGTTAAATACATAGCTTCTAACCCCTCAATGGAACAAGCTCACTGAGATCATTCCAATGAGGGTTCATAAGCAATGTTTTTCAGGGTTGGGTTATTTGTATTCAGTATTCGTATTCAAATTTAGTTTATCAAGTATTCACATGTATTCAGTATTCACTGAATGTTATGAATACATGTATTCGTATTCAAATACATTAAAATTTGAGCTGTATTCATGAATTGAATACTTTTTGAATACTTTCAATATTTTGGAATTAGAGAACCATATACTGAATAAAAGGTTTTCACAGATCAAGCCCATGGACTCCAGACAACAAATTCACACCTCATATCAATATTAAAGACTTAAAAATCCCTGATATTATTTATATACCACCAAACACCTTGTCTGAAATTTATGCATTGAAAGCAGACTTAATTATCAGTTAACTTGTCACAATACAACCTATTTATGTAACAATGGCCACATATCCCTATGGCTTTTTAAATTGTTGAAGGCATGGACAATAAAAATAAAACAAAAATCTTGTGTTATTAGGCTCAGTTACTCTATGATATTATATTCTAAAATGTTTGGATTTATTTAAAGTTTTTCTATTTATCCATTATTTCACAGTGAAAACTCATATTTATTTATTTATTTATTTATTTATTTATTTATTTATTTATTTATTTATTCCTATTTAAGGTCACCTCTGTACAGCTCAGTATGTCTAACTATAATCGGCGAAAGCACGTAAATATTATAAAGAAAATACTACTGCTGTTAGCAAACTTTCAGCCAACAGACCTTCCAGGTTTAACCACGAAGTGGATTGGCTAAACCTTTACTAGTCCTTCTTATGTGGTGTCATTGAAATTGATACTTAATGTTCTGGAGGAAATGCCAGTCTATGATTTTTAGAGGTAATCCACTCACATTTTGTGATGTGTTGTCCATGGAGAGTAGTCTAATTACTATGACACCCATAAAGTGGATTTCCCATCAGGTAATTACTTTAGTTTTCCAACAAAGCGTGGTAAGCACAATTAAAGCTTCAGCTAAAGGCCTTGCTATAAATACTTCTAATTTAAAAAGTATTCAAGTATTCAAAAATGTATTCATAAATACATTGTAATGTATTTGTATTCATATTCAAATACATTTTAAAATTTGTGTATTTGTATTCGTATTCATGAAATTTCAAAGTATTCATATTCATATTCGAATACATTTACAAAGTATTTGCCCCAAGCCTGATGTTTTTGAGACAAAACATGAAAATATAATGAAAATTGAATGGTAATTCTTGTGAATAGCGCTGGCTTGTTTTGGCCATTACCGTAATTAAAGGGTTAACGGTGCAGTAAATTGTACGGTGTTGAAAGTTATATGCCATTTACACAGTTATTCATGCAATTAAGAAATACCCAATTAAGTGAATACAACTGAGCTTATATACAATTCAATACATATTCAAAACAGGCTATCTAAATTCTCTTTTTGTATCAATGATTTTTGTAGAACTGAATACTTTCTGTTCATCTGATGCCAATTGTTTTTATACATGCAATTTAAGCACCGCCATAATTTTTACAAGTACTTCATGCCTGAATTTGGAATACGGAGTGCCCATACTGTGGGTTTGTGATCCATTTGTCAGTCAACAATTCATGGTCAACACCAGGGTTTAAAATTCATGTGTGAATCAGAATCAGTTCTCGCAAGATAGATAATGAGAATAAACTTTGATTCAAACAGATATTCTTTTGATTCTTGTCGTAGATTGTAAAAGTTCCTTGAAAGCCTAGAGAATTCTACTCACTTTTTTTGGCTCCCTCAAAAAGGTAACACTTTGACTTGGCAGTGGTTTTTAATCAAGTCTTGGCTCCCTGTACAGGCATCCAAAACTTGACAAGATACCCCCTACCAAGGGACTGTAACTTCTATCCTTTAGACACCCAAAAGCCAGTATATTGGAATGGGTGTTTTTAATCTGAATTTAAGACAAGAAACTGGGATCACGGTGGCTCAGTGTTTACGGCATTGGACTTCAAACCGAGACTCTGAGAGGTCCGTAGTTAGATCCACCACCAGGTGTAACTGCACTGTGTCTTTGGGCAAGGCACTTAATCCCAACTGCCACGCGGAGGTGGAGCTGTGTAATACACATATCGATGGTGCACCTGTCTTCAACCAATGCTAACTCTGATTGTGTAAAGTTAATACGTTTGGTGAGTCTGATAGTTGCTTGCCATTGCTCAGTGGTTCTCTCTGCGCACTCTGGCTTCCTTCACTCATAGAGTTGTCCAAGTTGAGGTGAACCTGGCTGTCAAAAAGCTGTTGAATAAATAAATAAATAAATAAATAAATAAATAAATAAATAAATAAATAAATAAATGAATAAATAAATAAATAGGTTATCTTCCATGATAAACCAAATTGTGCCATGGTTTGTGATATTGTCAAAAATGCCATGACCATTGTACAAGCTTGATTCTCCAGTCTGTTAAGGACACTTTTAGTATCTTTGACAAGAATTTATTTATTTATTATTGTAACTCTATCATGGATATAAAGTCAAGTCCAGCCAATAGTTTATACCCATGTTGCCCATTTTAGAGGACTTTCACCCCGACATTGGTTATCAGATGGTTCAGGTCATATTTTATCAGTAAAACAGAATGTATTTAATGTAGTAAACAAGCACTGCTTCACTTCCAAGGCCCATGAAATATGTGCTAGTTGTTCTCTTGTAGGTATAACAGTAATTGTAAATTATTTAAGAACTGAAATTTGCTTCTGAAAGCCGAGGTTTGCATGAATCAAAACTGATTCTCGCGAGTTGGGGTCAATTTTAAGACCAGAACACAATTGTTTGCTTTTGTACCATTCTCACCCCAAACCATCCATCTAATCCAAGCTTTACACTCTGATAATTTTTTTCCACAGTTTCTTGTAATAACAGCCATGAATAATTCCATGATATTATGCCTATAAAACTGTTGATAAGTTCTAGCAATAATATTAGACATTACCCACTTGACTGTTAATCAGCTCAGACACTTACTGGACTCTCTGTGAATGATTCTACCACAGAAGCTATCTGACATGTTAACATGTCTGAATGTGGGTAACACCAGAAAATGGACCATCCATGTTTCTGATGATACCTGCCAGGTGGTATTGGACTGTCCAATACCACCTGGAATGGCTCCAACAAGGAGACAAAAGAAGCCAGCAGCCAGACCATCAGCCTCCCTGGAGAGTGGTAGCCCAGTCGGGCTCTGGTCTACACCCAGAGGACCCTGAAAAAGCCAAGTGCAAGAGGAAGATGAAAAGCACACCCACTAAGTGCCAGGATGCCAAGTGCCTAGAGGCCTGGAGGAGAAAGTCTGAAGAAAACCGAAAAGGAAATAGAAGTCCACTCCCCCATCCAGATGGAAAAACAGACACCACCCAGTCATCAAATGCCTCCACCTCCAGTTCCATCTCAAGCTTGGACCCGCATGCTGAGGTGGAACATGATGAAGAACTAAGTAAGCTCGCCCATAAAATGTACAGTAGGGTCGCCGTGGACTGGTCACTTTCTATGGGTGGGCAATAAATCCACAAACACGGTAATATTAGATTTCAAACACTAATTTAAGGAATAATCATCAAAAATTTAATTACAACCTGGTGTTTCATTAATTAAAATTTTGCTGATGATGACTTTTTAATACCTGGTAAATACATGTGTAAATGTCACTGATCATGTGTGGATTACAACAAGTCTATGGTGGCTCTATTGTGTATTGAATATGTGTTCAGACTATAGGTTGATGCTACTAGGATTCAAACATGGTAGCTCCTGTAGTATCTCACAAAGGATATATTTGCAAATTGTGGACAGATATCTCAATTAGCCATTTTGACAAATTATTTTTAGAATTATAACTGCTGTTGATTGAATGGTATTATTTCAAAAGTTTGATTGAAATGGACAATTACACATATTTCAAGCTCTTAACTCCTTGCATGCTGCTGGCAGATATCCCTGCCCAGGACGGGAATTGTCTTGCTGTTGAAATATGTATAATTTGAGTATATTTTATCTTCTGTAAACTGTATAGAGTTTTTCACCAATGATTCTGGGGAGTTAAATTTTGATAAAATTTTTCATCAAATCTAGTCACGACTGCTTTACAGCAGCCAAGCCTAGATTTGATGAAAAATATTTAGAAAATAATCAGGAGGTTAAGAGTTAACCCCCTGTACACTGATGTCAAAATATCTAAATTTCAGGCAGAAAAAATTTCCCATAATGCAACTAGAAATTTAACCAATTCAGTCTCGTTTGATAGGGCACATTGAGCTCTGTCAAACAAGATTGAATTGGGTAAATTTCTAGATTCATTATGGAAAAAACCGCTTCCTGACATTTTGGTATTTTGACATCAGAGTGAAGGGAGTTAATCAACAAAACCGCAGCCAAATCATTGATTTCCATCGTTCAAATTCATTGATTTACATTTTTTGTTTGCATGAATGAACCATAACCACAAGACTTTATTGGAAATTACCTAACTTGACAACATATCTGCTTCATATATTTATAGAGTGATTCACACTTGGACATTAAACATTTTTTCAGTCTGTACATCAGAGAGGTGTAGTTCCAAGTACAAGACATACAGCAAACATACAATACATATTACTGAACTCACATTCTGGCTGAGCATCCAATACACATTTTTACGCACACTTAAGCAGCAAGGTTAGAGCTGAAATGATTAAAGGGTTTTCTTGATCGATTAATCACATGGATTAACCTTGATTATCCACTTAATCATTTGACCTAATATGCAGCTGAATAACTGCCGTACCATTGCCCATTTACAGCATTAACTCTTTATCCAATATAACAAAGAAACCTGGCCAGTGTTATGTATAAAAATCGCAATTCAAATTGAGTCATACGCTATGTTTTGAGACAAAAATTAATTTTTTTTAGTAAATCAAGAATTTATTTTGCAAGTATCATCTGCTACCTGGATTGGGTAAAGGGTTAAGAATGACCATTTCCAGCTACTGATACAGTATAATAACCATGCAAGTGAACTATTATTGCCGGCACATAAATTGTATGCTTTACTCTGTCTCATATAATTGATGTAAGTCAGTGTGACAATGTTTGCCTGTTTTGAAGTAAGTTTGTTCCTTTTGTTAACCCATAAAATAGAGTAGTTCAAACATAATGGTCAATCGATCAATTTATTTATTTATTGGTGTTTAAGGTTATATATTTCTGCACAATGGCTAATCATGACCACAACATGGAGATAATGCCAAGTTTAGAATATTGCCTCGTTTTCGATTCTGTTGAGAGAAGAGGCATGGATTTCTGTTCTAAGATATTCTTCTATTTTTTCATATATATCATCAGAGAAATTTTTGTTCTCGAAAGTATTTCTATAACATTTTCTGACGTACTGGTCAAGGTGGGGTGGGGGGGGGGGGGGGGGGGGGGGGTGGGCACTAAAAATTTGCAAGCCGTGACGTCCTATTTTTTATTCGGCTTCTTTTTACACCCACTCACCCACTACATGCAAATTTTCTACTACCGTTCTCAGACACCCACCCCCCACTCTCCCATTAAAATCCAAAATAAACTTATAAACTTAGTAGGAACAGCTGTCTTTAGGGGGGTTTTCATAATGTTCTTAACCCTTTACCCAACGTAACGGCCAAAAACGGTCAGCGCTATTCTCAAAAATCGCCAATTAATTTCTATTATTTTTTTCATTTTTTGTCTCAAAAACATAGGTTATGACCCCTCATTGGAACGAGCTCATCGAGCTCGTTCCAATGAGGGGGCATAACCTATGTTTTTGAGACAAAAAATGAAAAAAATTAGTTATTCAATCATTTTTTGGCAAGAGTTGTCTGCTTTTCATGTTAGGTAAAGGGTTAAACTGGCACCACCAATTTAAACCTCTGTGGGCTGCTGTGGGCCCCAATCTACAAATGACAAGCTGTTCATTATCAGGCTTGGCCAGAGCAGGTGTACATATACGGGAACAAATTTTCATTTGAATTGTTCCCAAAATATTGTCTGCACATTTTCTACATTTCGAACAAGGCACCCACCCCCTACTAACGTGTGACATTTTCCCAGTTTAAGCCCAATATTCTCACATATAATGCTTCCTGATGTTGTACTTGTGTTAAGAGTGTGATGTACAACATCATCTTTAAGGTTTGAAACACAAATGATGGTATATATTAGCTGATATATAGATATATTTTTAAAAAATTCAAAAAATTGCACAAGTTGGAAATGCACATTTTTGGCGCACTCAAGAGACCCACCCACCCCCACGTCATGTCTTGCAAATTTTTGGTGGCCTCCCCCTGTACTGGTACTGAAAATAGTCAATTATTTGACTAATATTTGTCATTTGAATATTTTTGTTGTGTGATTTTGTGTTGTCAAGATTGCAACGTCCTTAGCAACATATAAACAAACTGCTGTCAAATCAAGAAGAATTGTTGATTATAAAAAAGATTGTACTGTGAGGTTATTAGTGGGTGATAATAGAAAAGTGAAGACATTGTATATTATTAAAGAAATTGAAAAAGACTGTGGATTCAGCTCGGTGCTGGCATGCGTTCCCGTTAGTGGTGACACCTTTGATGTCACTTTAGGTACCAGATCACAGACTGAAGTTTTAATTGATAAATTTAATGACAAACATCCAGAGTATCATCCAAAGCCAATATATTCTGAACATGTTATGGTGTCATTTATGCATCTCCCATCATACATCTCAGATGATGTTATTCTCAAAAGATTAACTGATTTAGGTATAACAATTGCTTCACCTATACACAGAAGATTTTACCCTGACAGTGACATTGCAGATGGCACCAGATACTTGAAAGTTAAATTTCCTCCAACAATTAAGTCTCTTCCATACAGTACTCTTGAACGCCTAATAATCATACATGTATGATTTTTCTTTTTCGAACAAAATTCCCACCTGTATGAGTGTATGATCCTTATTTGACCCTGTATAATTATTAATTTTCAGCAATTGAATGTGCAGAGCGGCCGCTTATCTCAAGAAGGCCAGCAAAACAAACTAGTAAGGTACATGTACAAGCAAATACAGGATGCAATGGAAATGTTAATGGGTAGAGAGCTAGAAACATATATTTGGGCTTTATTCTGAAGTACTGCTACCATAACTTTAACACCTTGTACCCAGTGGATATGCTTCATACCATCACTGAAACAGAATTAATTAGTCTATAAGGTTTTGCCTTGGTGCAATTTATGAGAGAGTGCCTGCCTGTAGGTACTCTCCCATAAATTGCAACAAGTCAAATCCATGTGAAAATTGTGATAACTGAAAGAAATTTAGCCCTTCACCACTTCAAGAGCATCAGAAGTCTGAAAACGGTTCAGAGCATAGGAGTTGGCCCACATCTTGGAATTTTCCACCCTATACTATTATTCTACCCTGTACTATTATTAATTTTCAGGAAATTTTCCACCCTGTACTATTATTAGGCACTCAAGAGTATGGAGTTTGAAACCGTAGAGGGTCCAGCATTTTATAGAATAATACAGAATGATCAAATTAAAGTTTGCAGAAACTGTTTAAGTGACATACATCTCATACAAGACTGCCCCCAACTAAGTTGCGTTCATTGTCATAAGAAAGGGCATATTGCCAGAAATTGTTCTCTCAGGTTGTGTTCTGAATGTAAAAAAAACAGAAAATAACTGTGTTTGTTATAAATCAGTTCAAATTAATACTAAGTCCAGTCCAATGGAAGCAAGTAACTGTCAAGTTTTATGCGATAAATGTGGTGTAACAGGTTTTTGTGACTGCTTTTCAACTACCTCATGACACCTGGAGAGATGGGAGTGGCAGTGAGGTAGTCATGGTAGAATCAGAGTCTACTGTTCCATTACGGAAAGATGATGATGATGTTGATGATGATGATGATGTTGTTGTTACTGATAATGATAATACTGATAACGGCAACATTCAGGTGTCTGGTGTATCAAGCCAAGATATTTTGTTTGGTAATGTGATCGATGCTTTTGTGGGTCACATCTTGAAATTTTCCACCCTACACTATTATTCGACCCTATACTATTATTAATTTTCAGGAAATTTTCCACCCTGTAGTACTATTATTTTGCCCTGTACTATTATTAGGCACTCAAGAGTATTAGCCAACTCAATACCAATTACAAAATTCTCTCTAAACTTTTTGCAAATCAACTAAAATCAGTTATCTTATCTCTGGCATCCTCTACTCAGACATGTGTACCAAGATATAAGTGAAAATATTGCTAGCATCAGAGATATAATTCAATATATTGAAAAAGAAAATCAAGAAGGAATAAGTATTAAACTAGATCAAATGAAGGCTTTTGATAGAGTTAATCCTAATTACTTATTTCATATTTTGGTCACATTTGGATTTGGTAGTAATTTTATTAACTGGATTAAAATACTTTATAATGAAGCTAAAAGCTGTGTTAAAATAAATCAGCATATGTCAGCTTATTTTAAAATAGAGAGGTTGGTACGTCAGGGATGTCCTTTGTCTGTGTTGCTGTATGTGCTTACTGGTGAGCCTTTAATCTCTCTTCTTAATAAAAATCCAGATGTAAGGGGAGTGACCCTCCCAAATATGGATAGATGTAAGATTTTTAATCATGCCGATGACACGGAATTAACTCTTGAAGATGAGAATTCTTGTAGAAATTCTTTGAAAATCATGATATTTATTTTAAGGGGTCAGGTGCTAAAATTAATGCAGATAAACCTGAATATTTACCTCTCGGATCTTTGCTAAATTCTAATTTTGAAGATTTCCCACTTAAGAAAGCCGAAGGTGTTATTTTAATTTTAGGTATATATCTGGGTACTGACAGTGTTAAATGTGCAGAATTAAATTGGAAAAATAGGATAAATAAAATAAAAAGAATACTTCTTTTATGGGAGAAAAAGAAACTTATCTTTAACCCTTTACCTAACATGAAAAGCAGATGACACTTGCAAAAAAAATTCTTGAATAACTAATTTTTTTCATTTTTTGTCTCAAAAACATAGGTTATGACCCCTCGTTGGAACGACCTCGACGAGCTCGTTCCAACGAGGGGTCATAACCTATGTTTTTGAGACAAAAAATGAAAATATTTTGAAAATTAATTGGCGATTTTTGAGAATAGCGCTGGCCGGTTTTGGCCGTTACGTTGGGTAAAGGGTTAAAAGGTTGATCATTAGTCATAAATACTTTGTTATTATCGAGTGTATGGTTCACTTTCAATGTTGTCTCTATTCCTCCTATCTTTTTAAGTGAACTTAAGAATACCTGTTTGGATTTTCTTTGGGATGGTAAAAAACACCTTATAAAATATACAACAATAATAACGCCAATGAACAAGGGAGGGTTAAATTTAATTGATATTGAAGTTAAAATGCATGCCATCAGATGTAAATGGATTAGAAAATTATTTAAGAGTGAGTTCTCATGGACAATATTCTTTTTCTATTATATTGGCAAATATAAAATGTTGAATCTCTCAGTAAATGTTTTCACTGTAATAAGATTAGAAAAAAAAATTCTAAGGTCTAAGTCATCTTTTTATTTTGAAATTCTGAAAGCTTGGCGGCAATTAATAAATGGAATGGAAAACTAACTATGATTTACTGGATTTGGAAGTTTCTGAACAAAGTCTATTTGATAACCCATCAGTTGTTGATACACATGGTAAGCTACTGTATTTTTTCGATTTTATTAATGCAGGTATTTCTCGGGTGAAAGATATAATTTATGAAGTGATTCCAGGTTTTATGCCTCCAGAAGCTATCACTGAGATCATTTCGAATTCCACCGAAGCATATTCCAATAAAGACATTAAAAGAAAATAGAATATAATTATAAATGCTTTACATGATAACTGGAAGCAAATAATCAATAGTGAAGCAGTCTCATTCAACTGTCAGTAATAATAATTCAGATTGATGTCTAAACTTTTTTTGATCAAACGAAGAACTAACGGATGTTGAATTCTTAACCACTAAAAACGCTTATAATATCTTACGTTATCAAATTATTGAGAAACCAACAGCTGAAAAATATTGGCTATCAAAATTTCCCAATACTGAATTCTATATGAATTTTATAAGATTCTTCATTTTCCATTAAAATCTTTCGATACGGTAAACATAGATTTTAAGGTAATACACAGTATAATATTTACATTCGATACAACACAAAATTGATGAAAACATTTCCCCCAACTGCCCATTATGTAAACAAGGGCCTCAAGATCTGTTTCATATATTCATTAACTGTTCCTTTCTTTTCAACATAAAAATGAAATGCCATGAATATTTAGATTATTTATTTATAAACTCCAATACAAGTATATCAATGTCTCAACTTACTGAGAGCTATTACTGTTTGATTATCATCAAAAGTCAAATGTAGTTAATCAGATCTTTCTAAATTTATTATTAAGTACCTACAGAGTCTTAGTTATTTGCTGAAGAAACTATTTTTTGAAGGAAGATAAACTGCTTGGTGTGCTTAATTTATTCCACCTTATACTAACACAACATATTGAGCATCTTCAGATATATTCCAACACAATTACACAAGATATAACTAAACATAGAAATAGTTTATGCCAAAACAATATCTTGGTGTTTATTCAAAATGACAAAATTCATTTAAATCTGTGAACTTTCAAATCATAAAAGTGAAGTTATAAGTTAATGATATTGTTTGTCACTGTTCATTGGTGTTGCTGTTGTTTGGTGTCAATGATGTTGATGTTGTCGGTATTGATGTGGATGATGATGCTAATGATATGTTGTTGATATTGATGGTGATGTTGATGTTGATGCTTAAGGTGATAATGATGACGGTCCAGGGGTAGCAGATTGTTTATATTCACCTCAGTTTGTATTTCACTTTTTGGCAACACAGGGGTTAATTGTGTAATTAAATATGTATAACAGAATGCTTATACAGAAAAGTGGAGTGGTGCTTGTCTACCAGATAGTCACTAGTCAAGGTTCTCACCAGTGACTGAAGTGTACCCAATTTTGAATGACTAGAGTCGTAATCCCTCAGTTGAGTAATTAATACTAATTAAGGTATAAATAATTGGGTCAGCTTGTCTTAATTTGTATTTTGATCACAATATAGCCATAGATGGTGAAAGTGACTCTAAATACCATTAAACTAATTAGTATAGACTACCAGGATTGAGTAGAATTTGGTCTATGCTATATTTTCTGTAACTTTAGTGAAGTTTGCTTTTGACTTTGTCATGTTAATGGAACTTTACATGGGCGTAGTCTTGTCTGTAGTTTTGTCCCTGCAATGGCCTGCATGGACTGCCTCGCTGGGTTACAGCTTTGGATTTCAGGGTTGTGGAGTGGCCTGGTGGTATATGTGGGGGCTAAACAGCTCATTGGGTGGTAATTATTTGGTGAATCACAGGGCCCTGGGTAAATTTGATCCTTGTTTTATTAATTTATTTATGAGGTAAATCCAGCCAAGTATGTAATTATAACATAATATCTGATAGCCATTGTTAGGACTATAGTTCTCTAATATATATTTTAAAATAATATGTAAAATTAATATTACATTTATGTTATATGGTATGGTAATTCACATGAAGAGTAAAACAAAAACAATATGCCATTGAAAACTAACATGAAGTGAAATCGAATATACAGATTATAGAGCTTCCAGAAAAATGTGTGTGTGTGTGTGTGTGTGTGTGTGTCACTGTGTGTGTGGGGGGGGGGGGGGGGAGGGGGGCATTTTCTATCAATTAATTACTTTCTGCTATTATTTATTTTAGATAACATTAATAATTCCAATTATTTGAACTATAGCCTAGGAGTAGTACTATAAAACTGGAATTTTAAAAATAGTACTATTTGTCTAGTTTTATTATTATCATTACTATTATTACTACCTGGTCGTTTGAACATTGTATTGTTAATTTACAGCTATTGCTAGTTAACTGCAATTATTTTCTCCATATATAATACTCATTGTGTTAGTACTGTTAAGTTATAGTTATACCCATAGTCCAAATCCTCTGTTTTTTGCAGTTTTCAGTAATAATACGAATAATGATATCTATTTGGGTAATCATCATATGGCAAAAATTTATATTCAAAAAAAGTTATAAAAGTTTTTATTGCGTTAATTTCTTTTTTAAAAATGAAAATTTTAATCAATATAAGCATTTATTTCTATATTCTGACAAGATTTATTACGTTCACTTCCATAACATCAAGGGAGCTAACTGCAAAGAAAAATTAAAACTGAACAAAACATCAACAGTTGAACGACCCCCAGAAACCGCGTACCTACACTTAATATCACTGTATTTTTGCTTTTGGGGTTATAATCAGACGGGTGTTGTTAAAATGCAGTAGGGGGGATTTTAGGGGATTGGGTTTTGCGGTAAAACAGCGGAGAATTGTTGGAGGTTGTGTTAAGTTAATACCCTGTCATTAGACGGGTGTTTCTGTAATGCGCATTGTGGAATTATTTAGGGTTGGGTTCCGTTTCGCCCAGTCATTAGATGAGTGTTGGTGAAATGCTCTCAAAATATAACGTTATTTGTTTGTAGAATTTTTATCAATCTAATTATATTTTTTCACCTTTTCATTATTTTACTATTATTGCGGTTGTTGCTTACATTTTGGGAGGGTTCTGTTGATTGTTGGGTTTACACGTCAGCCCAACTTTCGGGGGGGGGGGGGGGGTGGGAACATGTGCAAGAGTGTGATTGTGCGTGGGCGTGATGATCATTTGTCATTGCGGATATGTATGTATTATATATATTTTTTATGTTGTAATTATTACATAGAGTTTGATTGTAAAATTTGGTTTTTATGTAATAATAAAAAAAGTGTACGACTCGAATTTATGAGTTCGATTCCTCTAAATCACCAAATTTATTTTTGTTCAGAACCAAGTTTTAATTTAATGGAAATGAACAAACGAGGAGGCGAAAGCACTACGTAGACTCAAGAAGTTGTTGCTTTCCATTATCTTTGTTGTAAAACAAAAGATTAGGTTTATTCGTTTCTTGACAGCTGAATCAGTGAATGTCATAAACGTGATATCAATTTGATAGATCACTGGTATAAAGCGCTGGACGTGTGGTCTGTAGTTTGTGAGTTCGATCCCCCTATTGTTCGAATAAAACGTTAGTTTCAAAATCTATATATATGATGCCCCAAGATGAACTAAAAATACAAGTCTATAGTATATCTCTGTGGTCAAGAGGTTACGTCTTTAGCCCTAGATTCCAGGATCGGGAGTTCAGTTCACCGAAACGACATCTTACAAAAACGCAAGATACCTGACAACTATAAGCTCGTTGCAATCGATTAGCAAACACTTTTCAATGTGTCAGACTTAAGTTAGCTTTTGGATAATAATGAAGAAGGGAAAAATATTTAAAAAATTTAATGAAAACGCCCCCAAAACCCTTCCATGAGCTAATTCCAGAAAAAAACCTTCGTTTTGGTCCCCTTTATTGTACACAAACTGACGAATCCATTCTGTATATAGGGATGTTAAATTATAATATCAGACATAATCCCCGCAGGAATCAGTTATTACTTATCCTCCTAATAAAAAATGTATTTTATTAATATAAAGAAGAATTATAGTAATATATTCACATAAACTCCCGTCACGATTTTATTACCAGATATATAATCTGCAATCCGTCCACCCGTATTGGAATAATTCAAGCCAAGTTCAGTGCAAAAAGTTCATCTGAGTGCAGAAAGGTCAATAATTTTCTCATTTTCATTTTGTACCGTAGAATGCAATTTTGTTTTAAAATGGACAGATCCAAGAAATGGGGGGGGGGGGGGGGGGGGGGGGGGTAATTGATGTTAATTTAATACAACCCATGTCCCCTTTCCTGGACCATTTCATTTCAAACCTTATGGACCAAATGAAAAATGACAAAAATATTGACCTTTCTGCACTAAGTTGAATTTTTTTGCTAATTCTATTGGATGCCAGTGACCTGATGACCAAATTTCAAGATAACTCACAAAAGAGGGGCAATCGTCCAAAATTCTTGCAGATTCAAAGACGGCAACCCATATGCATCAAAATGGTATATAACAGAAAAGTATATGAAGTTTTTCACTTTTAATGCCTATAGTAGATACAATTGGATGGCGCGAGCCAATTAGAAACCCCTTGAAGGCAGAAAATGTCGGAATTTCAAAATATTCAAAGATCTTTAACTCTGGAACTACTGGGGCAATTTTCAAAATCTTTGCAGATTTGTGATCAGAAAGAAATATCCTTCAAACTGATATCATATATAACACAATATATCAAATAGTTTTTGAAATTTCGACTTACTATTGATATTTGGAGAAATTAAGTTGAGTACGAAGTGTTTTGGGTTATGGAATTACGCACACCCAATGACATCCTCTGAAAATTTTTTATTAAAATTTACAAAATAACTACATTCGCACTTCAGGAAGCACCTATTTCATATTACAAGTATCAGTATCATCCAAATTCTGTAAGGACAACGTGCAGCTTCTTGGCCCTGCCATTAGTCTTTGTAAGACTTGACCGAGTGAGGCCAGGAGGGCCCTGGGTCACAGTCTTACAAAGACTACCCTGCCATGTGCTGTGGCAACGAAAGAAACAGGCAAAGCCATTTTCAAATTATCCATGGACCGTTTGGACGTGTCTTTGGTATTGGCTATTTGAACATTTTCTGGCCTTCAAATAGTTTTAAAATTTCTGGACACTTACTCGAAGGTCCAAACAGTACTTTGGACGACCCACGCTGAACTTGCAAAGTATCCATTTCACCTGTTGTCTTTGAAAGTGAAAAAAGCATGCTTCGTCTTCAAAATGAAGTGACGCTGCCCCAAATGACTTTCGTCCTTGTGGAGTTATGACTTTGAATTACCAGATTGACTAAAGAAACAACCACCTTCCCCCACTAATGTTCGATGCCTCAAAAATTATTGATATGATGATAATTACTTCAGTTACAAATATCGAGAAAGGAATCTTGACTGTTAAGTTTTTTTTATGCCCAGTATCCTGTGTTTTCGGTGAAAAAAGGACTGACTCCCAGGAGGGACAGCGGAACGGTTTTCAAAGTGGGTGGAGGCTGGATCGGGCGATGGATGGTCGTCGGTATGACTGGCGGACCATGGGTCGGCCCGTGGTACGAAAATTTTAAATTCCAGGGTCCCAAAACCCCATTTCCATGCATCTGAGCGGATGTTTTGTGATTTTTCAGGAGATGTATTTGAAAGATTTCACACTTAATGAATCTATCACCCACTGCACCTGCATACAATCTGACGTGGACATCCTGGATCTCATCAATATACCGTTGTGCAGTCAATGTCAATGGCGTAGCCAGGGGAGGAGCATCTGCCCCCCCCCCCAAAAAAAACTCTAGCTGTGCCCCCAAATGTTTTCAGTCGATAGTTGTTTCAAGTTTTGCTACCGTGAAAAAGAAGACAATTTTCACCCCAAAACCCGCCAGAATGCACCATTTGAGACTTAGATTATGAAATTTCCCTGGGGAGGACCCCCCCCCCCCACCCAAGATGCTTCGGCATCTGATGGCTATGCCCCCCCCCCCCGGAAATTGTTTCCTGGCTACGCGCCTGGTCAATGTACCACGTTCAAGGACACAGAGCTCTGTACGTCCATCCCAGCTGATGCCGCCCAGACCATTATTGACCCTCCACCATAGTGGTCATGCTCTGCAATGTTGTCTGCACGGAATCGCTCCCCTGGTCTTCTCGGTGCCCAAGAACGCCTATCTGTGTGGTCTAGGCAGTACCTTGACTCATCTGTAAAAAGGACAGGTCGCCAATCTTCTCTGGTCAATTCAACGTGGCCCATGGCCCATTCATATCGTGCCTGGCTGTGGTTCTGGGACAGCGCAATGCGAATACATGGTCTTCTCGATCAGCGATCATCATCGTACAACCTTTCCCGGATAGTCTGGGTCGAAACATTCACTCCGGATGCATTCTGAAGGTTACTGCGAAGGTGGGTTGCTGTGGCAAATCGAGTCCTACGGGCCTGAAAGATTACAAACCTGTCTTTAGCTGCTGATGTTACCCTATCTCTGTCACCACCACGCCGTCTTACTGATGTGCCATACTACAGAAATCTTGCCCAGGCTCTGGGGATCACCGTATTGTGCACACCAAGAGCTTCACCAATCTGACGATGGGTAGCGCCTTGCTCCACCATCCCTACAGCCCGCCACATCTCTGCTTCAGACAAATGTCTTCTTACATTTGTATTTGCCATATTCACTCATTAAATCACAAGGGTTTGTGTTGAAATGAAGATTACGTACCCTAAACATGTCATGTAATGTAGACAGTACACAAAAACATCATGAAAATCAAGGGGTACATGCTTTCCATGACTGTCACGAAAAGTCTACCTGTCAAGAGAGCTAATGCAAACACTGGGGACCATTTCAATACATTTCTCAGTCATATCCACCAAAAATATCACAAATATGTCACAAGCAAATTTCGCAATGATGTATTAAATATTTGGTGCTTAGCAAGCTTTGAGTAGTATAATACTTTATTTTCTCAACCATAATACAAGAAAAGGTATGGCAGTAACAAAAACAAAAACAAATACGTTTAGACATATAAGTCGCAGCTCGATGGATGAGAATAAACTAAACGTCCAATACCGGGCCAATACACCTGTTTTTTACATTTTCTTTTTTTTCGCTTTTTTTTCTCTCTCTTTCTCCCAATAACCGTTACGGAATTATAATAAGCGCTATGGATATTTAGTAACCATATGAATTCTGATCATCCTTCACTCCATCGCATCCCCACAGGTGGTCTCCCATCTCCGCGGAGGCGAGCGTTTGTCCTGCGCCCCCCCCCCGACCTTTTTGTAAACACCACTAGTGCGCACCCAAACCCCGGTCAAATAGGTTAACACGCAGGCCTGCCCCCAAACCAGGGAAGTTCGGCTTTCTATTTGGGTGGACATCGGAAGGGGCCGTTGATTATATACGTCTCAGTTTACTCCAGTGAATGAAGCCTTCTTACAAAAGGCAACTCAACATAGCCAAAGGCAGACTATACTTACCAATGAAGGCGGCAGAAACAATACCTAAAAAGCGGCAGATTATACTTGCCTTAAAAAGACACAACATCACCATCGGGGAGAGGTAGTACCTTTGTCCAGAGGGCCTCCCCTCACACTGGTCCTCATCCGAGGGAGGATAACAACTCAACCGGACCATCAACAAGAGCACCATAGCCTCCTCCCTTGGCCTTTCCCCGTCTATTACTTTCTGTCATGGTCGGCATCTGTGAAGCAATTCATCTAAATACCTCAGAGAAGGGTCGAAAAGGGCTTGCCCCAAACTGTCCCTGCGCGTCTTTGCCAAGCGAAACCATTCGTTCATTCGTCACACACACACACACACACACACACACACACTGACACACACACACACACACACACAACGCACAAATTCTATGTTTAGGAGAGTTTTTTTTCTGTCATAAGTATAATATTAAGAAAAAAAGAACGCATATCAATTTGGAAACACCAGGTCGTTTTATAAATTGCACGTTGTAATGCAAAATTTCCGCTCCACAACTTTTCATCTCTGTAAAACCATAAATACGGAAATTCAGACAGAGAGCAACGAATGTTTTAATTATGATATATTTAGTAAATTTCACCGCACACAAAATTGCTACTGTGAAAAGTTTCAACCCATTTTACCCTCTTTCGGTGGCGATGTACATTTTCAAATGACCATCAGAGGAGGTAAGTGGATTAGAGTTTGCCCACACCAAGGGAGATAATTTGGAATCACAATGGCCTCAATCGCTATGTGTGATGGGAACATTATCATTGAAAGCAATTCAGTTTACATACATCAATGTTGGGGTATTTTTTACCATGCCTAATTTTCATTATGCACAGTATTTGAAATGACACTTACAATATCATCGTAACCCCAGAAAATAAAGGCATCACAAGTGTTAAGTATCGTCTTGATGTTATCCTTTCAATAATATCACGTTTTTAAGAATGTGAGCGTGTGTTGAGGGAATAATATCTTGCTAAAAGCAACTTCAAGGTTGCATTCTTCTATTAACTGGTTTCAAATAAAAGACGGTGCTCCTCAACCCTGCGTAATCCCTTCCGGCCCTTACATCTTGTTGGTTTTTAGTTTATCCAAAAAAGTCTTTCAGTTTCATTCTAAAAAAAATATCACTGGACTCTAGAATGCCACCGCATCATAGTGTGTGTATTCATAAGTATTAGTGTGTTTGTATGGGCGGTTTCTCGTGAACGGGTCCATGTACATCAAGATACATCAAAACACAAATGTTGAATGGGGACCTTCCACAACCTGGAACGTCCACACTTTTAAAAATGGTGAAATCTTAGTATCCCAAGTTGCACTTAAGTGCCCCATTTATCATAAATTTCAAGCCTGGAAAAAAACAAAAACAAAAACAAAACAAAGAAAAATTTGGAGTTGCAGTACTTGCACTTTAGAGTAAGCCCAAATATGGGCTTCCAGCGCTCAATCAGTAAAGAAGTGCCATATTTTCAAGGCATTTTTACAGTATTTTGAGACTATCCCAACCTGAAGCTATAATTATGTATATGGAATTGAATAAGATTTCTGATTAATAAGAAAGGTATTTAGTTGAACCAACTCAACAGGATGCCACTATGGCGACCTGATTTAACATTGGAATTTCCATAGACATTTGTTCACGAGAGAAAATTCGCGATCGCGTGTTCCATGGGGACATGATTTAACACTGAAAATTCCCCCACATTTTTTTTTGCCAGAGTGCCATCGATCGATGGCACTCTGGCGAAAAAAATGTGTATGTGAATTTTCAGTGTTAACTCCTTGCATGCTGCTGGCAGATATTCCTGCCAAGGCCGGGATTTTTCTTACCACTGAAATAAGTATCATTTGGGCACTTCTAACTAGATTTTCTTCTTATGGACTGAATAGATTTCTTCACGAAAGATTTCTAAAGATAAATTCAGATGAACTTTTTATCAAATCTGGTCAAGGCTGCTTCAGAGTAGCCATGACTAGATTTGATGAAAAATATCTTGAAAATACTCAGCAGGTTTGGAGTTAAATCAGGTCCCCATAGTACACACAATACAAATTTGTCAAAAAATTCAAAACCCTTTGTGAATTTTCATTGTTAAATCAGGATTGAAGTAAAAAAGAACGTTTAGTTTTGCAACAGGTGCACAATTTCGGATAATCCCCCGATGCGCATGAATATGATACAAAATATCATGAAATGATAAAATACCTGGACCGCCGTTCACGCGCACCCATTCCAGCTCGAAGATAAGTACTCTCTGCGATGGGAACAGCAAGTTGTGCGAATTCGTAAATAGTCCATCACACTATAGTGATACGGAATAGGATTCCACTCTATTGATTTTCTGGGAACCAGGAAAAGATTGCCAAACAGTAGTGATATTTAGCCTTTAAATTACTTAGTCATATAATAAAAAGATTTATTATTTTAAATATATAATAAAAAGATTTATAATTTTAAATATTATTTACAAAAATGTCAACAAAACCATATCATGTGACCCCTAATCTTCTAATTGAATATAAATCACCCCTGGAGTGCAACAAGGTGCCATTTGTAATGCTTAAGCATTGCAGATGGCACTTTGTTGCACTCGAGAGATAACACTTTTCCTGATTGTGCCCAGAACAATAGGAGGAGTGAATTATTCTTGAAAAATTTGCTGCAACAGCCATCACATCTACTGCGTAACATTGTGAAAACGAAAGTCATGAACATTATTATTCAGCGGATTCAATACGAACTAGAGGTGTATCTGTCATAGATAGGCCTTCCATACCTAATGCTGCCATGGTTATTCTAAGGAGAAAAGGTACATAACTCTGGCAAAAAAGTCTGATCAAAATTACAATCGCAGATGTACAGATTCCCATAGTAGTGAACATCTACACCAAGTTTCAAAGGAATCGACAAATAAACATCTGAGAAAATCTCCGGACAATATTCTAGGCCTGCTATTTTAAGTCGAAAGGGGGCATAATTCTGGCAAAAATAATCCGACTGGAACTATAATCACAGATGCGCAGGCTCTCATGGCGGTGAACATTCATACCAAGTTTCGTGTATAGTGGACCATAAACGTTTGAGAAAATCTCCAGACAAAATTATGTCTATGGACCAATGGATAAATGGATGGATGGATGGATGGATGGACAGATGGAGAAGGTGATTCCAGTATACCCCCACCACTTGTTTGTGGGGAGGGGGGGGGGGGTTATAAACATAGCTCGATTCGTGAATCCCAGGCCCAATTCCATTTGAAGGTCAAGGACACTAACACAGTGGGCAATAATTCTGGAAGCAGGGCTTAAAAGTCATATGAGAATCAGAAATGATTCGTGCAAATGCTTCTCGCAAGGAAAACAATGAGAATCAACTTTGATTCTTGCAAAATATTAATTTGATTTTTGTCATAGATTCTGAAAGTCTCCTTACTAATTAGGCCAGTACAAGATCGCAAAATTGCAACTTAACCCTGCACTGTCGAGCCCTCACTAAATCTTGCTATTTTTGTATCAAACATCATCTGAGACACATCGCACGGGTGTGCGAATTTTTTTTCGAGTTGTTTAATATGAAAAATGCCATTTTAATGTCAATTTTAGCAATTTTTCACTATTTTTCTTAAAATTCAATTTTTTCGACCTAAGTCTTCTTTTGGAATGAATAATTCGTCTCGCTGGTACCCAAAGAAGTATAGAACAGAAACAAATCAAACTTATGATCAGAGAACAATGATTTCAAGAAAAAAAATATAACGAAAAATAATTTTCGCAAAAAATGACATTTTTTTTTAGAAATATATTTTCACAAAATCTCAAATAATCCACAAACTTCGAGAAGCATCAAGATGAATTTGACCTCAAAATTTTCCTCCGACATTCAGCTTTAAAATGATATACAATGACTCGTGGTTTAATCAATCCTCGAATAGCAGTGAGCAAATTAACCCTACCCCAGATTTTGACGTATTTTTCGCGAAAACTAGTTTCCGCTCTTCATTAGAACAATGTTCGTATTTTTAACAACGACTTTTACGCTAAATGAACTTTCGTAGCTTCAAGATGGCCTGTGGGAAGCGGAACATGGCTACTTTGTTCCATATTGTGTCAATGCATGGCCAGATTACTATTATAATCGAATGTTCATCAGTTCCATACATTCCGTAAGATTGTTCAAATGTGTCATGTGAAACAATGAAAGTGCATTATGACATTACATGTTGCAGGGTGATACATATAGTAGAGACAACTGGGACCAGTCCTCAATGTTGATAAATACTGTTACGAGTTTGTGTGGGGGGGGGGGGGGGTGGGGGGGGGGGTAGTTTGTCAGTCGTTAGCTGCTTCTTCTTGAAAAGATGTACGTGTCCTCACGGAATTTACGGACGAGAAAGCATCCATTCCGGTATAAAGAGCACACACAAACTGTTCACATGCATCTATTGCCGTCGGAAGAATCTCATCAACCTCAACGCCCAAACTCCGCACAACAGACTCCGTGATTTCGGGAAATTTGTCAACGACCGACATCACTTTTCGCTTACCATGGCTTACAAAGTAACTTGTTGTGTCCGAACCAGATATAGCGTGTATCGCTGGCAGAGCTTCACACTTCAACGGGCCAAGTTCTTTGGTTATCTCATGTAATGGAATGACTAAATGCATGTCCCTTATTTTTGTCAGATTTTCGGTCTTTTTTCAATCGGATCACAACTCGTCCAAACGGGCTTGTTGGGATCTGATTATAAACACGACCTCGAATCTGATACAAATCATAGGACATGCACATGGTCATGATAATATATCTTCGGCTCGAATACCTCAGTGTTTCAGGACACCCATGCGAAATAGCGCGGGAATCTCTCACCCTCCCAGTGATAGCCACCTCATCTGAGCGCTGTCTGCAAGTGAGGAAGAATAACTCTGGGATATTAAATGCGGGGACTTCAGCAGCAGTTTGTCACCAGTGACGTAGCCGGAAGGGGGGGGGTCTGAGGGGGGGGGGGGGGGGCTTGCCCCAATTTCACCCCCCCCCCCGGTCACCCATAATTGGAACTTTCGGCAAGGCATTTTAATATCTAGCAATTTACTATTACTTGATTCTGAGTCCGTTTATTTCCATAGTTTATAAGTTGTGAAAAGCAACAACGTGGCCTAATTATTGATGACTTTCCCAACTTATTGTGACCTTATTGCTGATGCCTTTCACAACCTATAAATTATGGACACAAACGGACTGAGAGTCAAGAAAATTGTGAGGTTTTTCATCTCCAATTTCAAAATGTATCCCGGGGAAAAGCCCCCAACCCCCTGCAATGAGAGGGGAACGCCCCCTCCTTTGATCGCCCACATTTGTCTGCTGCAGGGTTCGTCTGATGCAGCGAATCATATTCTGTATGCCCCGCCTCCCAAAGATATTACTCTTGCGCCCCTAAGTTTGATATCCTGGCCACGTGCCTGTTTGTCACTGCAAACTTTTTAGAATTACAAAACAATCGTTAACAGTAAACTCCACTTTGAAATCCAGGAATCATAACATAAAATTATCATTTTTCATTGGAGAATAACTTAACAGAGAACGTGTCCGTATTTTGACATATTTGACCGCAAAATCGCGATATCATCTAGAAATCAAACCGTCAAACGAACGTCTCAGTGGTCCGACGGCCGGGTCAGGTTGGATTTTTCATATCAAAAGAGCTGGATATATAAACAAACACACACTCTAAAATCAATTGGTTTAAAATTAACCCAAATCAACTGGCTTGAGTGAATATGAACCCAAATTTGTTCATAATCACTCAGCCCTGCTGATTTGAGTTAATTTTTAACCCAAGTGATTTTAGAGTGCACATTCACTATCTAACACAACATTCATCACACACAATTCTAAGGTGGTTGCAATTAACGAAAGTACAGATGTGTCACCCACAACTCCCTAACAGCTAAGATGACCACTCCCACATACATACGACGATACTCAAAAACACAGGTACTCGGCACAAGCTGGGAAATCGAAAGAAAAATGATATTTGATACCATTTTTGAATCGATGCTGACGTGCCCCTATAATGGCATATAAACATTAACAAGGTACACAACTCGCTTTTCGAAAACGATAGCACACATCTTCGTTATACTCCCCTTAAATTTGATTCACACAACCTATCCAACAGTATCCAGTATCAGTGGAAAGGGGAATGAATAAGCTTTACAGTGGTGTATTACACGACTGTTGGGTGTTTTTGGGTTGTTCGTGATAACCGGGAGAAGTCGCTGAAAAGGCCGAAAAACATTTAGTCGGACAAGATAGTGCACTGTGAACACTGCGAAAGGGGATTGAACCCGGGGCCTGCTTCTTCCAAGCCAAACGACTTATCCCTTGGACCAAGGAATCACACATAAAGTCGTGTCTAATAATTATCTGAAGATTATTAACTAGTGTCAAACACAAAACTTCACTTTATATACTTCAAAGTTCATTGAGTTGACAAAAATAGTGAAGGTATTCATTTTTTGAGGTCTTCCGAATTCCTTCTCATTCATTGTAAGGCATTTTGCGTCGCGTGAGAACCATAACATTGGTTCTATCTTCCAGTGGAAAGTTTAGGACTCGTGTTCCAGTGGAAGGGTTAGGGCTTGTGTTCGAGTGGAAGGGTTAGTGTTCCAGTGGAAGATAGAACTTTATGGTCCTCACACGGCGAGATTGAATATTGGAAATACACATTTCAATTCTATTTCTGTTCTTTATTGTGAACTCGCCCAATGGGGTGGACAAACCTGCAATTACAGTTTTTCAGGAAGGGTTTTAAAAAAGTGAACTTTATCAGCCTGAATATTTTTTCACGTGTCGGTACCGGGAATTGAACCCAGAACCTTCTTGTCCACGTCAAACGCTCTACCCAACAGACCAACGATTGACACGTAGCAGTAAAAGTGAAATAATGGTATAAAGGTATAATTAGTTTACTTGTGTCGAAACTTGACTTTGTCCTCTTTAAAGACTTTTGACCTGACAAAGTTAGTTTTAACGGTAGTTGTTTTCCATCCAGCTGACATTCCCACTGAGAGTAAGCTTTTAAAACATGGTGATGATGAAAATGGATAAACCGATACAATGAAGCGAGCATTTCGCTACTGAATTTAGGGCCTATATAAGTAATGGAATTTTGTTTATTTTGAAATTCTCACCTCTCATATTCCTTAAATTCAGATGAAATATACACAAATTATACACCAAAATGAAGGTTGGGATGTATAGAACACAAAACACATATGTAATCAACTCGTAGAGTCGACTGTAGGCACTACTGGTTCCTGGAAGTCTGCTACCGTATTCGCACCAGAACTGATAATAAAATACTATTTCATCAGAACAACTTGTGGCCAAATGTGCTTCACATATCCAAGAACAAAGCTAGGCATTCAAAACACTTTCGAATACAGCGATAGGTCTGCATTTTGGAAAAAGACAACATTGTCTGCATTTTTTATTGAAGATGGTTTCCATGCTCGACAGACATGCGCAAATCACCCGTTACCACGAATTTCCATCAAAAAACAAAATCGTAATTCACAGGGTATAAACCGTATAAACCTTTAGCCGGAAGTGGAGATAAGCGAGGCGAGAGGTTTTTATTTTTATCTCAAGGTTTCAGTCGCAGCGTATCAAAGATCACCGAAAACAAGATTTTTTTAATAAAAGGAATGACCGAAGAATGCAAAATCAGTAAGTATGTTATATAAAACAATATTTAACAATGAAACGACACAACTTAATGGAAAAGTCGACTCTTGTAGTATGAAAAAACACCTGCTGATCATCTCAGAAAATGAATTTCTCGGCCAAATTTCTCCTTCAAATATCGTTTTTCACATTTTCGCACAAATGTAACATGTTAACATCATAGATCGACAGATTCGGCGTTCAATTCCACACCAGAAACTATCAACCATAACAACGAAGGAGGTTCTGCGCTACTGAAACTGTTCAAAATATAATGTCATCTTATCGATTTTTTTATACGCCCAGTTGGTAAAATCGTTGATCGGGAGTTGGTGATAATTATACGTCCAGTTGAGATTATTCGATTTCCCATATGATCGTTCCAATGCCCATATTTGTGCATGTACGAAGGTCTAATCAGTTAACAAACCATATGAACAGACTCGAATGCACAACGTCGACGTCACACCTTTCAACTGAAACACTACTGACTGAACCACCGAACCTGCAACCACGGGGGGGGGGGGGGGGGAGGAGCGCCCCCCCCCCCCCCCGAAGAACTTTCGCCCCCACCCGAAAGATTTCAGACCATGTTTTTCAATCGGCATTCATTTTTTTAATTTACCTATGCATTAGGGTAAAATAGTTCAGTTACAACTGTAACACTTCATTTTGCCTTGGCTCTTAATTCCTTCACACCTGTCATTAACATATCCATAATCACTTGTCCATGAATGAGATCCCATTGTTATTTGTGAGCTGTTTATTCATTACACACACGTTCACACAGCTTTGTCGGGGAATTATTTTTTCCCATTGGGGGTATTTGGGGTTTGTTTCATTCTTTTTAATGACCTTTTTAAAAAACTTTTGTTTACCGTTTCTGACCGTGGTCCTTTTTACTTCATAACGATCATTTAGTGTCTATGTTTTGCGGTTTTGCCTGGCTGTTTTTAATTATTTTTTTCTATTTATTTTATTTTATTTTGTTGAAGTGTGTGTTTGTGGGGGTGGGGGGCGACAGTCGAAGGGGAAGAAAATGTTTTCTTTTCAGATAACGGCGTGTTATAACAATACGCCAATCCTCTGTTAATTGAAACCAGTTTGCCTGACAGCATGCTGAGCTAGCAGTTTATTCGACAATAATCCCTAACCCGACCCCCACCTCACCCTCTCGCGCTCTCTCATTTTCACTCTCATTTTGGCAACAGTCTTTTGTGTCCAATAACTGTCAAACAAACATCAAATGGGCTATTTTTTAGTATTCTCTTCGAAGCAACTGCACCAATAAGTATCTGGCTTTTAACGATTCCATTTTTAGAGAAATTAGTGAAACACTATGGCATCCTCCATGAAGTATACCATACCTATACTTTTGTAAATATTCAATGTTGTTCTTTGAGAACTTATTTTATCTGAAATAAATACTGTTCAAACTAAACTAAAGTATTTTTAGATAAGGCGTGACGTCACATGGGATTCCCTCGATATCTCGCCAATGTCGTGTTTAAACCAAACAGATCCAGGGTCGAAAACAAGCTTTATACTCACCAAGCGAACCCTACCGTGTGACAAAGGCAAAAAGATGAAATAAATAGAATAATTCGCGCCTTACATAAGTATTTTATAAATTTTCATCTTATTTTCACTTAATTTACATACGACTTCACGGAAACAGTTTCGAAACAATACCATAAAAAAGTTTCTGACATTTGATGATCGGTTTTGAGAAGTAATTTTCTTTATAGATTTATGTACAAATTACATTATATTCGCTTGATATTTGGCCTTTTCTCCATAATTATGAGTAGACTTTGTAACTGGCCTAACAAAAGACTTCTTGTGGTACATGATACTGCTATATTGTGCGGGGCCGTCGAGACGGAGGGGGGGGGGGGGGGTGTTGTAACCCTGGGGCCCGCCGATTCCCGTAATTTCCAGAAGCGGGATACTAGTGCATGCGGCCCCTTCACTGCTCGTCACATTTAGACGAGAAGTGAAGGACTCTCACGTAAGAGAATCCTGCCTTAAGGCAATTAGAGAAAATCGGCGGGCCCCGGTGTTCCAAATTGACACTATTTGTGTGCATTTACGAAAGCGCAATCTCGATGTATTGCTAGCTTACGCAGTTACAAAATTGGAACATTATCAACATTTTAGTTCTGCGCGAAAAAGAACTAGTGGGTCATACTATAAAGAATAAATGTATTTCAACCAAGAATCACTAGTTCTATATTTGCTTAGAACTAAATGTTTCCAACTTTTGAAATTTGAACCATAAAATTTCTAACTTTCAAAAATCAGGGTCCTGATTGTGTGTGTGTGGGGGGGGGGGGGGGGGTAAGCCCCCCCCCCCCCCCCCCGTCGGAACGCCCCTGGGTGCTCTTCGTCTTTGCTGGCGAAAAGTAGTCTCTTGCGCATCCCATTTGCTTTCACCTAGGTGAAAGGTAGTGTGATGCATAGGAGACTAGGCGAAGAGGTCATCCCGCACTTTAATAGCACAGCCAAACGGAACGCACACCTGGCACGCGTCACTAGCCAAATCGGCTTCAGAGTGACAAGAACCGATCTTGCCGGTTTCTGAGAATTTCACCCAAACAGGCCGCCAACAAAGTTATCCAAAACTGCTCTCCAGTTTCCTTCTTAACCCTTTTGGAAAAAATAATTTTGTACGCCATGTGTCCTGGTCAAATCTTGATACACCCAAACCAGCCTCTCGACTCAGCAATTTCATTCAAACCCAGACCGACCATTACATTATTCTATAAAATACACCTGCAACTAATATATTTTACTGATATATTTTTCCAGTTTGTCATGCCTGAAAACTGAAATTATTTACTATCATTCAAGAACGTAACCAGGGGGGGGGGGGGGGGGTGTGGGGGGGGGGGGGGCACCCCAAGTTGAAATGTGGGTGACAAGTTGAAAAGAGTGGTGGATAAGTTCGCTGGTCTCTCGTGCCAGAAGTCGCGGGATCGCGGATCCCCGGCTGAGAAAAGATATGGAGGTATCAGAACCCTCTCTGGCAGCATCAGTTGCGGGGTTGATGATGTCACGGCGTGTCGTCCTATTGGGTGGGGAAGTAAAATGGCTGTCCTCTGTACGGAGAGAGACAGACTCCACACAGGCTAAACATCACGTAGATAGTAGAACACAACAAATTGGAATTCTCTGCTCCTTTCGTTATCAGACTCGCTTCTACATTTATTCGTTTGGTTATTTTCTTCGTTTGCGTTGTGTTTTACACTGACCTCTAACATGCAATTTTAAAAATGTAGTTTACATGTATATCATATTTTTTCTTTGTTTATAGTAATACGATAACACACTGTAAAGGCGTCCATTTGAATCAGTTCCACATATTTATTTTTAAAATAGAGTATAGTTGATTATTCAGGAGCGAAGGAAGGTAAAAATATTGGGGGTGAGGTGGGGGTGGGGCTATCAGAGCTAATCCCAAGGGGGCCACCATGTATGCTCACCGTGTGCTGTGCAGCAGCATCCGAGCCGCACAGTGGTTAGGTGTGTGTGTGTGTGTGTGGGGGGGGGGGGGGGGGGGGGAAGGGGTAGGTGGAGGGGGTAGAACAAGAGGCGATATCGTCGTATCCCATTCTCGGTGGTGAGGGTCTGCGGGCTTTCTCTGGGATATTTTGAAAAATGAGGGCCAAAATTCACATGCTCAGTGATTCTGAGGCTGCTGTGACTGACTCCTCAGATGTGGACTGTTGAACGCTGCAAATTCGAATTCTCTGCTCCTTTCATTATTAGATTCGCTTCTAAATTCATTCGATTGGTTTACCCATTCGTTTGTGTGATTTTTTTTCTTTCTTTGGGAGCATGTATTCCCTCTAGATCATACTAGCATGCCTAACACTCTGTAAAAGTGCGCACGCGCGCGCGTGTGTCTGGGTGGGGTGGGGGGAGGTAATGCAGAAACCTTAGATACATTGCCCCCCCCCCCCCCCCTTCCCCCACACACTTTCAAATTGCTCCCCGGCGCCTGCAAAAGCTCGGGGTTTTCAAGTTATATACAGTAGGTTTAATATATATTCCCATATATTTAGTATCCCGTTTGTATCTCATTCATAGTTTTGGGTTTGTTTTTTTTTTAAATATCTCGAAGCAAATTCTCAGTTCAATACTGAGTCTTATATTCGTCGTTCTGTCATTTATACTCCACGCCGGCATTTACCGGCCCTGGAAGTGTGAAATCTTACCAATATTTCTCCATTAAAAACCTCAAAATATCCACTCAGGTGCAAGGAAACGAGGGTTTGGGGACCCTGAAATTCACAATTTTCCTACCCCGGGCCCAACTATGGTCAGCCATTAGTAGCGAAGGCCCTGCTCCACCCCACAATAGATCAATAGCCACCCTCTTTGCGAATTTGTGGGTCTGCTATTTAGCTACATGCCTGCCCCTTCCAGAGCGTATTTAGTTGCAAAAATGGTGGGGGGGGGGGGGGGTGGCGGGGGTGTAACGTCTGCTTTTATGTGTGGAATTATGTGCGGGTTGTCCTCCCTCCCCCCCCCCCCCTACACGGCTCTTCGTTGGCTTTCCCACTCCCACTCCGAAGATCGACCCTGGTTGCAGGCCTGTGGACCACGGCTTTATAGATTCGTCTCTTACGAGAACCGCGACAAATCAGTGGCTGGCCAAAGAGTTATTATTATTACTATATATAAAAGAGTGTGTCTGTCTGTTTGTTTGTCTGTTTATGTATGCAAGCAACCGCTGCATGAATTCAGATGAAATTCGTCATCAGTGTTCCTTGGATCACTGGGAAGGTTATTAGTGGGCTCGGAAATGCGCCGTTCTTAATGTTGTTTTTTTTTTTCCATTTTTTTATTCAATTTTCGGTTTTTTTTTTTTGTTTTTGTTTTTCTATAGTAATAAATGAGGATCGAATGACCGGAGTGTCTCGCCTTCTAGGTGGGCTGGGCCGAAAAATGCGCCGTCCCAATGTTTTGTTTTTTTCTGTATTTATTTTTTTATACCATCCCGTCTGCATGATTAACACTTTTCATGTGAAGTGTGTGTGGGGGGGGGGGGGGGGGGGGAGGGGGGGCTGAAGCTGGGTAACAAAGTTAATCTGGAACTGAGCCACATCATTCTTGTTGAACGAAAAATAGAATTGAATTAGGCCTCATCAGTTACTTATAATTATACTTACTTACTAAACATTTGCGGGAACACAACTAAAAATTGGGTAAGTTAGCTATAGTTGCAGAAAGGTGCCCTTAAACTACAGTAAATAAGTTCAGCATGAATGTTTCTTTGGAGTCTGCTAGATATTTGGTCTGCCTGTTGCAGTCCATTGAAATTTAGGGACCCACAAAAGTTAAGAACTCAACAAATTGTTATCATGTAAAGAAGCAAAGCACAAGAGGCTATTTAAATATAGCCGTGAGTTTATGTTATACCTTTTGTAGTTCACTGAAATTTACAGACCCGATGATTTAAGAACTTAACAAATTGGTGCTTGAGCCTAAAAATTCATAAAATTATAATTACGTGCTATCTATACTGCCATATGCGTACGGGAATTTTTATTTTCTGGGTGGGGTGGGGGAGGATGTGGAGCTGAGGTCCACTTCATCCGAAAGAATCCTGAGTGCCCGAAAAAATCCTGACTGCCCCCCAAAAAATTATTTCACCCCCAAAACGTGTTTTGGAACAAATTGTGTCTGAAAGAGTCAACTTACAGTAAATAATGCGGTCCAACTTGATCTGACATTGTTACGCTATGCCATAAAACCATTCTCATCTTCATATAGTTCACCGCCTATCGCTAGATTCTGTAATGCAGTAAAATGGGCTATTTCTCTGCGTTGAAAAAGGTAACCTGTGGTTCGCTTTTTCAACGCAATGCAATGTTGCATTCAACCCGGCTTGTGCGCGTATAGGCCTATCTTGCTTTCGGAACTTACAGGCTCCAAATTTACCAGATTCTCACATCGAAAGGGTCACCTGACAAGCATAAAAAATGTATACGACTCATCAACTGAAGATACGAGCGTATACAACTGGGCGTATAAAAAAATCGATAAGGTGACATTATATTTTGAACAGTTTTAGTAGCACCGAACCTCCTTCGTTGTTATGGTTGATAGTTTCTGGTGTGGAATTGAACGCCGAATCTGTCGATCTATGATTTTAACATGTTACATTTGTGCGAACATGTGAAAAACGACATTTGAAGGAGAAATTTGCCCGAGAAATTCATTTTCTGAGATGATCAGCAGGTGTTTTTTTCATACTACAAGAGACGATTTTTCCATTAAGTTGTGTCGTTTCATTGTTAAATATTGTTTTATATAACATACTTACTGATTTTGCATTCTTCGGTCATTCCTTTTATTAAAAAATTCTTGTTTTCGGTGATCTTGGGTACGCTGCGACTGAAACTTTTAGATAAAAATAGAAATCTCTCGCCTCGCTTATCTCCACTTCCGGCTAAAGGTTTATACGGTTTATACCCTGTGTAATTCTAAGATATTTCAACAGGTATCATGATACCTTGCATTGAATATGGCAACTGTGCAATCTCTATCTAATAACAGTATACTGTATGAAGGCGATCTTTTTCATTATTTGATTTTAGACGGCGTTGTTTTTACATGCTTTTTCTGTCCGATGACGTTGGCCGGAAATCGAAAGTATACTCATACGTAAACAAAAGCAAAAGCGTTGGAATTTTCCCCAATGCAGCTCTGTCGCCGTGTTTTGAAGAATTTTTATCCCCTAGCTTTGTTCTTGGATATGTAACGCACATTTGGCCACAAGTTGTTTTCGTGAAATATTATTAAATTATCAGTTCTGGTGCGAATACGGCAGCAGACTTCCAGGAACCAGTGGTGCCTACAGTCGACTCTATGAGTTGATTACACATGTGTTTCGTGTTCTATATATCCCAACCTTCATTTGATGTACATTTTGTGTATATTTAATTTGAATTGAAGGAATATCGGAGGTGAGAATATTCAAAATAAACAAAATTTCATTACTCATATAGGCCCTTAACGAGAAGGTCAACAGCGTAATCGTCCCTTTAACCCTTTACCTGACCTGAAAAGCAGACGACACTTGAAAAAAAAAATTCTTGAATAACTAATTTTTTTCATTTTTTGTCTCAAAAACATAGGTTATGACCCCTCATTGGAACGAGCTCGACGAGCTCGTTCCAATGAGGGGTCATAACCTATGTTTTTGAGACAAAAAATGAAAATTAATTGGCGATTTTTTAGAATAGCGCTGGCCGGTTTTTGCCGTTACGTTGGGTAAAGGGTTAACCCGTCTTTGTCACCGTAGTTGATTTGAATTCTCTCTTTCCCGACTCTTCCCGTTTTTCAATCCCCCATTCACGAGTTTAAAAGTACCGCATTATTCTTCTGTTGTTTACATATGGAAAACCTTTGATTTGTTTGGAATTCTCTCTCTTTCCTCTCTCTCTCCTGTTCATGAGTTCATAGGTCATATTTTGTTCTGTTATTAACTTGTGAACAGGTGGAAGCCCTTTAATTTGTTTGGAATTATCCCCTCCCCCACCCCCCCCCCCCCCCCCTCTCGCTCTCTCTTTCTATCTCGGCGCAGAGATGGAATCATAACTAGCGTCGATCTGGACAGTTTCAGTTTGTTTGCTGAACTGTCTCATCTTCTGGGATGCCGGAAACATCCAAAGGAAATGAGACAAGGGTATCATAAAGAACACCTAACTCTGGAGCCCTATGAATTAAAACCAGAGTCTTACAACGTGTCATACATTATAATATAACACTATAGAGTTTTGACACTAACATATTTAAGTGTATCAATCGGGTGGGTGAACACTATATACTAACGTATTTCAAGTGTGCCAAAGGGGGTGGGATGGACAACGTGTTTAAGTATACCAGTGAGGTGGACACTATACACTAACGCATTTTAAGTATGCCAATGGGGGTGGGAGCTTATACACATAGAACGACAGACGCGCGTGAAGGAGTTAATCGATATGGCACGAGTACCAGTGCGGAGGGATAGAACGAGGGGGCGGAAGCCTCGAGTTTTATCCTTCCTCGATGGCACACGAGAGATATATTGTTTGTTTTTTTTTCAGTTCAATTTGCGCAGCTCAAGATATATTGTTTTAGTTTGCTTTCAGTTCTATCTGTTCAGCACTAATTAGCCTTGAGGTCACGCCGCACTGGTTTTCTGCTTGTTTGGTTATAGTTTCCCGTCTTTTGTAAATGTGATTAAAATAATAATGCATTCCTTTGGTACGATACTACTGTTTACATGTGAACACAATAAGAGAAGATTGAATAAAAAATTCCGATTAAAAAGACAGTACAACTTGTGTCTCCACAGACAAACCAACTTTCATTAAAAGTTTGGAAATTTTATTGTGTTGCATTTGTTGACTCAGTTATCTCTGATCATTATTCAGAATTCATCGGTGTACATTTTTGTTTGCAGGAACACATTGAAAGTATGGTAAACGGTGTGGAGTTTGGAAGTTATATGGAATTTACGGGGTCATTCAATTAAGAAATATCCAATTGAGTGGACTCCGCTGTAGGCCTACTTATAAGTCAATACAGACAAAGCAGAATGTCTCTCGATTCTCTTTCAGTACCCGTGGCACCGCGAAGATACCAATTGGGGGGGGGGGGGGCGGGGTGGGGGGGGGTGGGGGGTATAAAGCTGATTTGCTCCAACTGTGATGGCTCAAGTCCTAATTGACAAATACTCCAACTACATCAGCAAGGCGTGCATTCATCGAAGGCATGCCTTAATGATGTAGTTGGAATATTACTAATTGGTCAGTCGGGATTACAGTTAAGAAACTCAAGGCTTCTTGGAAATGTATTAGTGGAGAAATTTATTTATTTATTAGGGTTTAACGACACTTTAATAGCCAAGGTCATATTGTGTCGTTGACAGTTTTACGGATGGAGGAAGCCGAAGTATCCGGAGAGAACCACCGAGCAACGACGAGCAGCTGCCAGTTCCTCAACATCGTAACTCCGCACTGCTGCACAGGCAGGGTTAGATTGGTGGAAAACATGCGCACCATCGACGTGCAGTACGACTTAGTACACGGCGTCATCGTGGCCCCATGTGGACAATCGGGGTCAAGTGCCTTGCCCAAGGACACGATGCGAGAGTCCGAATCGATCACTCAGACGGTCACCCATACAAGGACTAACCGGGCTCGACGTTGCTTAACTTTGGTGATCTGACGAGAAGTGGATAAATAAAATACACATTTTGTAGTCGTGACGCAACTGTTGGATCAATAAGTTTACAAGTACCTTATCGGTACTCCCAATTGACTATGTCAGACCCCAACAACCTGAATCGGGTACTGTAGAAGTCTGTGTGTGATAAAAGCCCAAGTATCAAATCTAAGCTTTTAACCCTTACCCTATCTGAAAAGCAGACGTCACTAGCAAACGAAATTCTTGAATAACTACTTTTTTCATTTTTTGTCTCAAAACATAGGTTATGAACCCTCTTTGGAAGGAGCTCATTCTAAAGATGGGTCATAACCTATGTTTTGAGACAAAAAATGCAAAAAAAATAATAGAAAATTAATTGGTGATTTCTGTGAATAGCTATGGCCGGTTTTGGCCGTTACGTGAGGCATTAAAGTGTTAAGAAACTACACGATTACTAGCAATGGAGAAATGATATCTTAATCTCCAGTCCTGGTGTGAATGTCCCGAATGGAAAATTAATTAGGCCAATTTTGGGGAGGGTGGGAGAAGGAGGGGTCCCCTAGTTATGCTCAATGAAATTTGAGCATTTGAATACTCCCTGCAACTGTTCATCTGTTGCTTTTCATAAAAGTGATTTGAACACCACCACAAGTTTGGCAACTTCATCATGCCAAAGTGAATTTGGAACTTGACATGTTTATCCACTATGGGTTTAAGATCCACATGTTGATCGTCCAATCATGGCTTAAAATTCTAAAGGAAAACAAATATTTAGAATGAATTTCGATTCCTGCAAAATATTCATTTGATTTTTGTCATCGATTCTAAAGGGCCTGCAGATTTCTACTTATTTTTTAACTCCCTCATAAGGAGTTAACAATTTGTCTTATCAGTGGGGTCTAGTAAAGTTCTTATTTCCTGTACATGTGGCCTAGACGTCACTAGATACCACTGTCAACTGTAACTTCCACCAGAAAGACCACCAAAGCCTGTGTGTTGAAAGTGATGTATTTGGATGGAGTAAGGGTGGGGTGCATGGAATGTAAATTGTTGATCAGCAGGCTGCACACACAAATCTTTGACAAGTACCGTATGTGGAGAGTGGATTGTAACAAAATCGCCTGTCGAGTGGGGTTGTCACCCAAAGTATCACTTTCATATTTTGTACCTATGGACAAAAACACAAACAATGTTTCATCCAATGGACCTCTGGGTTTAACCTGGAGGTCCATTGGCTGGAATGTTGCTTCTGCTTGTTGTGCTTTGCAAACAGATTGCAATTATTGCTTGGGCGGAATCTCCACTCTATGGGCGATTTTCTGATAATACACTCTTAACGTACTGTAGAAATGGGCAATATACCCAAACAAGGGGCCTGAGGGGACTTACTTGACATGGTAGCCTCAATATCAACCCAGAGAATTGATTTTAACAAGTTGCATCTGCTCCTCCTAAGAAAAGCTTATACCAAATATCCAAAGATTCTGACCAGTGGATCTAAAAAAAAGAAGATTTTTAAAGAATATTCCTCATATTGAACTAAGTTATAATTCGGGCTCCCACAGCGAGCCCATATATGAACCCAGAGACTAGGCTTTAACAAACTTGAATCTCACCCCCCTAAGGATGCTGCATACCAAATATCAAAACATTCCGACTGCTGGATCTGAAGAAGATTTTTTAAAAAAATTCCTCATTTTGAACCAAGTTATAATTCGGGCTACCACAGTGAGGCCAAATATGAACCCAGGGACTTGGCTTGGACAAACTTGAATCTCACCCCTTAAGCATGGTGCATACCCAATATCAAAAGATTCGGCCTGCTGGATTTTGAGAAGAAGATTTTCAAAGAAAATTGCCTGAAATGCACTAAGTTCAAATTCAGGCTTCTATAGTGAGCCCAAATATGAATCCAGGTGGCCGATTTGAACAAACTTGAATCAGATCCACCCCACAATGTTGCATATCACATATCAAAAGATTCTGCTAGCTGGATCTGGAGAAGAAGATTTTTGAAGAAATTTGCCTGAACTGCACTAAGTTCAAATTCGAGCTTCTATAGTGAGCCCAAATATGAATCTAGGGAGCTGATTTGAACAAACTTGAATCAGATCCACCCCACAATGTTGCATACCAAATATCAAAAGATTCTGTCTGCTGGATTTGGAGAAGATTTTTAAGAAATTTGCCTGAAATTCACTAAGTTCGAAATCGGGCTCCTATACTGAGCGCAAATATGAACCCAGGGGGCTGATTTGAACAAACTTGAATCAGATCCACCCTACACTACCCCCCCCCCCCCCCCCCCCCCACACACACACCATTACTATTGACTTGTAGCATTGCTATAGGCTTGCTAGCTATCTAAGGAGCAGATATCCACTCTTGGCCAAACCTCAGAATGGCTGTAAGACCGTCCGTATTCTCCTACTATACTAGAAACCAGGCGTACACCCCACAATCGTGTTCCGACCTACTCATGTGATAATACAAAGAAGCGTTAGGTGAGTTAATAGTACTAAGGTTTGACAGTGGGCCAGTACTGCACTATACTACCGCACTAGAAACCAGACACGTCCTGAACCCAACAACGTATTGTTGGTTTGTACAGTGGACAGTAACAGCAATCAAGGCTTCTATTGCGTCAAGTGCGCATCGTGGAGGAGTCACTACATCATTAGCAACGTCAGCCATTTCGTGGAGAAACTCATCTTCTCCATCAATCTTCCACCTTATTCCCATACTACAGCTATGTAAATATATCACTATAAAGACCATAGTATAGAACAAGTACATACAGCTGCCTTGGATTGGTCGTAATCCACTCGTGGGCAGAGATGTCCACTCATCCGTTTTCCAGGTAATATAAATCACCACCAGCAAAATTTCAATTAATGAAGCAACGGGTTGTACCTGGTGCTTACTTCGTTAAATTTTTGGTTCTTATTCATGTAATAAGTGTGTAGAATGTAATATGATTGTATTCGGGGAAATATTGCCCACTCATGGAAAGTGACCAATCCATGGTGGCCATAATGTACTATTCATAATCCTACGCATACCACTTGCCTTACCCAGTTGAATGGAGAGTAAAACACGTTTTATGTCAGCTTCATCAAACGTTCGCCAAGGCTCTACTGAAAGTTCCACAAATAAGCGTCGTTCGATTACATGCCATACTTCTGTTGGGACTTCTGTATGACAAATTTGAAGTACGATACGTGCAAATTAACTCTTTCAACACGAGAGGCCTTTTTCCGGTTCATGAACACGATACGTCATAATTTCGTTAAGTAGAATTGGCTAAGTGAACGTGTGAGGTAAAACAATTAATATTTTCAACGTGCAGCCTGAAGGCTGCACGTTGAAAATATTAATTGTTCTACCCCCAAATAATGGATATGGACTCTTCCAATTTCTGCCATTTAACTGACATGGAAGATACCACCAGTGTTGAAAGGGTTAAATAAGAAATAGGGAACTCTTACGTTTTGACTATAATCCCGACTGACTCTTACTCCAATTACTTCACTAAGGCATAGCCCCGGCAATAACATGCCTTGGTGACACAACTGGAATATTTAATGGCCAGGTCATGAGCCAGTATAGTCGGGCTAAAGAAGGTTGGAATCACATCGTCTCATCCACTCCCATTACAACACCTCTACCCCATCCCATCCCAGTTCGCCAGTTTGTTACATTTTGGGTGGGCGAAGAAGAGCCGACAAGCCTTTGGTTATTTCATCAGACATCCAAAACACAATATTTCCCCCGATCACTCTCTGCAGACTACGGATAGGTACAGCGCTCTCGCTAGAATGTTGGCGTACTGCAGCGATATAATGTTCATATCTGCCCACCTGCATTTTCAAGCCGACTTTCCATCACTTATATAGTACTTTAACAACCCATGACACTAAAGGTTTTTTTTTTTATTACACGTCTGTTCTTTGAAATCCCCATCTTCGGCAACACTAAACGATGCGGGAAATGAAAATCCGTTGTTGACGAACTATTTTTAAATAGAAGCGAAAGTGCTCTGGACTTTTCTACAAATCGTGCATCGCAATTACAATTTGAATCGCTGGCGATAGCTGAAAATAGTTCCTTAAGTTGCAATGTGTTCTGTGTGCCTGTAGGCACACAGAACACATTGAAACTCAGGGGACGACGCAGTAACACATGGTTCTCCTCGCAGATTTGGGTGGCGATAAAATGTTCTCTTTTTGTTGACAGTTGTCGAATGAATTACTGAGTGTCCTTCTCATAGTGTTTTTTTATAGATGTGAAGGCGTGTAATAAACACAAAAAAACGACACGCATGTGTGACTGGGTTAATCCATGTAGCACTTGTCCATCGCGGAAGGATAAAACTCGAGGTCTGCGGCCTCTCGTTCTATCCGTCCGCGTTGACACTCGTGCCATATCATATCGTTTAACCCATTCACACACGCGTGACGTTCTGAGAATTTATCATTGGCCGGAATGTAAAATTGGAATACGATTTGAAAATAGAATCACCCGTGGCCGTGAATAGGTTATCGTCAAATCAGTGGTGGAAACGCTCAAAGGCTTTCCTGTCCAGCAATGTAATGTTAACCAGCAGTTCCCACATCTTTTTGAGAAGATAAAGTAACAAGTAATACTTCTTTAATTGCGATTGTATTTAAGGATTTTTTGTAAGTCAGTGTAAGACTGTACAGTGAAACTTTTATTGGTTTGTTAACCCTTTACCCGGCGTAACGGGAAAAACCGGCCAGCGCTATTCTCAAAAATCGCCAATTAATTTTCGTTATTTTTTTCATTTTTTGTCTCAAAAACATAGGTTATGACCCCTCGTTGGAACGAGCTAGTCAAGCTCGTTCCAACGAGTGGTCATAACCTATGTTTTGAGACAAAAAATGAAAAAAATTAGCTATTCAAGATTTTTTGGCAAGTGTCGTCTGCTTTTCATGTTAGGGCAAGGGTTAATAAAACGATCTTTGAACGCTGTAATTTCAAGTTTGGTACACTTTATATATAAGCAAACTTAGGAACATTATTAAATACTAGCTACTTGTCGTAATTCTTTGGTCTGTGGGTAGCTTTCTTGGATTTCAGCGAAATAGGACCCGGGTTCGATTCCATGCTGAGATGTTTGACTAAAACTGAAAAGCTACTTGACCAAATCAATCTTCTACTTTTGGAACTATTGTAATAATAATAAGAATAAATTATAATAGTAATAATAAATAATAAATAATAATAATAATATAAAATAAAGTAAACAAAAACAAAACTCACTTGATAATGGTTTGACTTGAACAAAGTATTTCGAATATTCAGAAGAAGAGTGGCCCAACAAAGAGATGAACATAATAAGAATATCTCCCACGTCTCCAAACTATGTGTAAACCCCTAAACATTTCCATCAAGCTTAACACTGTTACTGCATCCAGGGTCAGGGAGAGAGAGTGGGCCAGAGTAGTATCTAGTAACCTACGGGACCTGGAACTTTGGGGCGGGCGGGCTTGGTGGGTTCTTGGGTTAGGACTTCCCCCCTTCCCAGTCAAAACATGGCCTAAAGGAACGTATTTTATTTATTTTTTTATTTGGTACGTTCTTTCAAAGGACGTACAAATCAAAAGATCAAAACACGGGCTTTCGGGACATGTTTGGACTTTACTTCCCCCACCTCCAGATTCTAACACCTGTGTCAACAGTCGAAAAGGGGGCTGTATCGTGAATCGAGCTCTGCACTTGACCAACGGTTGTAATTTTGAGCTGTATGATTCTTGAAGTAATAACTTTATTAAATACCCTTTGAACCCCAGCGACCGCTTTTCCGACCAGGAACATGATACGTCATAACTTGATTAAATAGGATGGCTGTTCAGTAAACATGTGAGGGAGACCAATCAATATTTTCAACGTGCAGCCCAAAGGCTGCACGTTGAAAATATTGATTGGTCTACCCCGAATAATGAACGTGGACTCTTCTAATTGTTTTTATTCAGCTGGCATGGAGAGATACCACCAGAGTTCAAAGGGTAAAAATCAGCTTAACGTTATTTTACTGGCTCGGATTCCTTTGAAATCCCTTGCCTCTGCCAGTCCTGGTCTTCTCTTTAGCTTATTCTCAACATTGCTTGGCCTGGCCTGGTTGTTGTGGCTTCAACGACCTGCCTATTAATCTTACATCCCGAGATGTGTTTATGTGCCAATGTCCAGAAACGATTACGATTATCACGACGAGTGGTGGCCGAATGGTATCGTTGTACTGTTTTCATCCCGTCGTCGTGAGTTCGATACCCGTGTTGACCTTCTAATATTTTTTTAATCGGCAACATTTTAATTTGTTGTTAAAAACTTCTCGGGGCAATGAAAAAATATCTACAGGTGAAAAATGCCCAAATCTTTGATTCATAATGATATTATATGTTTATAAATATTATTTATCATTTATTTCAGACTTGGTAAGTAATACTTCTGACGAGATAAGCGAACGCTAGCTTTTCTAGCATATTTTCATGGTCTAGCGGTAACTCTCATGTCGAGGTGTTCAAGTGGTCGCGGGTTCAGTTCCCACCGATAGCATTTTACAAAGAAGGAAATGAATACTTGCGTTGTCTTCTTCCTTCAGTTATCAAATATTTGAAAATAACACTACAAATTGTTAATTAAAAACAACAACCCTTGACATTGTTTTTTCAAACAAAATACTTGTTTTATAACCTGCGTAGGGGCTACGCCTGCATCCAATGCTGTTAATAGAAAACATGAAAATTATTTTTCAAACACCCTTCTTGCATTCTAATTGCAATGACCCCCTCCCCCCCCCCCTCAAACACCCCTAGACTACTCATCTCGCCCCTCTAGCTGTATCTGCTTAATATAAAGCTGAAAATGTGTTAAATAATATCACAATAAACACAAGCAGCCCTCCCAACACGCCCATCCAAGAAGAAACCGTCGTACAGGTCTCCTTAAATATTGACCCAAACTGGGTGAATTACTTGTATAGGGGTGTTAAGTTATGATATCAGACATTAGCCCTCTGGGGGGTCAGTTATTACTGATTCTTTCTATAAAATATTTATACTATAATATTAAGTATACTTATAGTAACATATTCACAAAAAAACCCGTCACGATTTAGTACCAGATCTATATTCTGCATTCCGTCCACCCCTATTGGAATAATTCAAGCCAAGTTTAGTGCAAAAAGTTCAACTGAGTGCAGAAAGTTCAATATTTTTGTCATTTTTAATTTGGCCCGTAAATGCAATTTCGGTTTGAAATGGACTGGCCCAGGAAAGGGGACATGGGTTGTATTGTATTTATATAAACTCACACCCCTATTTCCTGGGTCAGTCCATTTCAATGCAAAATCGCATTTACGGTCCAAAATAAAAATGACAAAAATATTGAACTTTCTGCACTCAGTTGAACTTTTTGCACTTAACTTGGCTTGAATTATTCCAATAGGGGTGGATTTAAATTAGAATTATTGAATTGATATCAATTCATGACGAAACTTGTTGTGAATATTACTACTATTCTATTTTAATTTATAAGATAAAGATTTTATTGGGGGAATAAGTAATAACTGATTCCTACAGGTCTGATGCCTGATATTATAATTTAGCATTCCTTTTGAGAATGGACTCGCCGGTTTGTGTACAGTAAAGGGGGTCTATACGGAGAATTTTTCCAGGAATTGGCTGTTTGGAGTAGTTTCTTTGGGTTTTTTGTGATATTTTTTTCAGTTTTTATTTATTATCGAAAACTAGCTGAAGACTGACACATTTAAACTACTACATCTGACCGGCAGTTGTAAAGTATCTTGCCGTTTGAACATTCGGGGGATCGAACTCACAAACTTTGTTCGGATTGTTTTCTTCTCTTTGTTTTGTATATTTTAGTTTTTGTTATTCGAAATACCTTTTTCATTTCAAAACATTATGAAGTATGCTTTGTTTTTGTTTATTTCATGATTTATTTATTCTGAGTGCACGGGGGGGGGGGGGGGGGGGGGGTTCAAAAGTTTGAGGAATGATTTCTAAAAGCAACCTTTCCGCGTTTAGTTAAATTACTCAGTGGAGAATTGAACTCGGATTCATTTCTCAGAAGGCAAACGCAACTACCGCTAGGCTAACGATTCGCCTCAACGAGATGTTGTTAAATAATACACTGATGTTTGCTCATAGGCCTATACTGTGTACTAAATTTGAAATTTCATTGTTCAAAGATCATTTAATTTGTGGAACGAAAATGGTTTTAGTTCAGCTCTCATTTTCTGTCCCGTTTGTACATTTAGAATAGGCACAAAAAACTGTTCTTCACCAAAACTCAAATTTACCCAAGCAAGATTCGAATTCACAACCTTCATATTACAGAACGACTGCGTTACCACGACGCCATTTAACCGGCGTTAAATACTCAGGTTATTGGCTCTCAACTGAGTCAACTCTTGGTCAAATTTGACCATGTACCCGATTTCGAAGTGGGCTAATCCAAAATAAAGATTTCAGAGCGAAGTTTTCTTATTTCAGTGGGCTAGTTTTATTTTATGGAAAAAAACAACCCAGCTAAAATAATGAGATACGATAATAACGTTGAGCTTTAAGGAAATGTTTAGGTCAGGGCGTAGGAAGCTTATAATATTGGGGTGGGGGGGGGGGGGGTATTGTAAACGGGAGCTTGTAGGGGACGGCACGACCGCCCGCTCTGCGTACCCGAACCCGAGGGAGAGTGCGGGAGGATGTGAAATATGAACTACTGAGAGCTTATTTCCTCGCTTCTCAAGTGAAAAAATCAAGGTATCGTTGCTGTTAATTTTTGGTGTTTATCCCTTTACCTATCATGAAAAGCAGACGACACTTGCAAAAAAAATTCTTGAATAACTAATTTTTTTCATTTTTTGTCTCCAAAACATAGGTTATGACCCCTCATTGGAACGAGCTCGACGAGCTCATTCCAATGAGGGGCCATAACCTATGTTTTTGAGACAAAAAATGAAAAAATCATGAAAATTAATTGGCGATTTTTGAGAATAGCGCTGGCTTGTTTTGGCCGTTACGTTGGGTAAAGGGTTAAAGGAGGATGTATGTCAGAGAGTAAGATGTTAACCTGTTGAGCGTCAAATCAGCCAGTGACATCGGCTACCAACTTTTCTATGCACTGCAAATGGTGTAGATCCTACAGTTTTTATGTGCGCCTGTATGATGTTGAATATGCAGATGTATGTGGTTATTTTCGTGTAGATACTAGATATGATTTACAAAGTTTTGGAAAATTTTTTTTGGGGGGGGGGGAATACCCCCCTTACCCCTCCCCCTCCCCGGTTCCTACGCCACTAGTTTAGGTGTTTAGACTTTAATAGGAGGCATGGAAGTTATTATCATTTGGTACAATGGAGGCATGTTTTGTTTTGAATATTCGAAAGACTTTATTGAATTCAAACCATTATGAAGTGTGGGTTCTTTTTTATGTTTATTTTAATTTTTTAGTCTAAGAAGGGTTTGAATAGAGCTGAAACGGTTAAAGGGTTTTCTTGATCGATTAATCAGATGGATTAACCTGTGTTAACCGATTAATCATTTGCCCTAATAGGTAGCCGAATAACTGCCGTACCGTTGATGATCTATACTATTAAACCTTCACTCAACGTAATAGACAAAACCGGCCAACGCCATATTATAATTGACCATTTCCAGCTACTGATACAGTATAGTGATCAAGCAAGTGAACAGGTACAGTACGTGGAGAGTGGATTGTAACTAAATCACCCGTGGAGTGGAGTTATCACCCAAGCTATAACTTTGAAATTGTGTACACATCGACAACAAACACAAGCAATGTTTCAACCAATGGACCTCCGGGTTTAACCCGGAGGTCCATTGGCTGAAACGTTGCTTGTGCTGGTTATGCTTTGCAGCAAATTTGCAATTATTGCTTGGGTGGAATCTCCACTCTGCGGGTGATTTAGTGATAATACACTCTCCACGTACCGTATGTCGTCATGTAACTTGCATGCTTTACTCTGTCTCATATAATTGACGTGAGCCAGTGTGACAATGTTTGCCTGTTTTGGAACAAGTTTGTTCACCATACAGGCCCTAATACCCATAGGCGTACGAGCCAGGGGGCGGGAGTTGCCCCCCCCCTGGATTCGGACAAACCCGCTTTAGAAATCCAGACAAGGAACGACAGAGAGAGAGAGAGGGGGGGGGGGGGGTTAGGGTGCGGAACGAACGAAACAAAACAACGTTAAAATAAAAGATAATCATTAGCAGTGACAGCAGATTCCTGTTTCCTGAATGTTTTTCCGTCAGAAATCTTTGAATAGCGCCCTAATTAGCTCATCTATAGCGGCCCTCCTTAATAACTATTTTGCGTTCAGTTTTATGCTTTCGTCATTGGGATAAGGTCATGACCTCGTTTCGCTGAACGCCCAAAACGAAACAAGCCCATGATTTCTGCGAAATCTGCGAAAGAAAAATAGCAGCGAATCTCTCACATATCCTCACATACTGACCCTTTAATATCTTAGGTGCCAGGAAAGTGGAAAACGGAATTTCTTATTTCCTGCCCTGGCACACCGATGTCAAAACACCAACTTTTACGTTTAGAATTATCCCCCTTGCTTTGCGTAGATCTCAACAATAAATATTTGCATGACAGAGCTCTGTTAACACTGTGTAAAGAAAAATAACCGTGGACTGAAATACAGGATACATTGACATCAGAGTGCGGGGAGTTAAGTTCATTACTTGGTAATGCATACCACATTTGAATTAAACATCTTGGACACCATCATGTATATTTGTATTCCATCCATACAGGGCTTCGGGCAAATCAAAAGGTTTGCCCCCTATATCACAAAAGCCCGTACGCCCATGCTAAAACCGTAGTTCAAAAGTAACGGTTAACCGATCAGTTACTTTTTGATCGATCAAGACGTTGATTATTGGTTAATCGATTAATCGGTTAACCGTTTCAGCTCTAAGATAGGCCTATTGATTTGGCCAAGGAACCTTTCCCTTTTTTGTTAAATCATAAATGTCTCAATTGGGAATTGAAACCGGGTACTTCTTTTCTGGAGCCAAACGAATATACCACGCGTCCAATGATTCAGTTGGAACACATTTTGTTTCATAATATTCTGATGACTGCTTACAGTCAGCCGCCTTGGATTGGTCACTTCCATGCGTGGACAATAGGCGTATTTCTTTGAATACCGCCCCCTTGCATACCAAATATCGAAAGATTCTGCCAGCTGGATCTGGAGAAGATTTTTTAATCTATTTCCCACTGCCTACAGTGTTAAAAAGTGCTGACTGAGCGCTTTTTCAAAGTCCTGAAAAAAGTACCTTGTGATCAAACCGATAGGGATTTTTTTTTACCATTCAGTTTTATTGATAAAAGTAAGCTTTATACAAACTAAGAATTCTCTGTGCCGTGTAGTTTTAAGGTTTTTCCTATTTTTAGCTCCTGAGGTTCCCACGGGGCAATGAAAAAATGTTTTTTTGCATCAATCAACCACTTATGACCCATTATCATCTCATATCAAATTTGGTTCAAATCGACCTCACGGTTCTGAAAATAGAAATTTTAGGCGTGGCCAAAATTTTTGCCCCTCCCATAACGAAGGCAAATAATGCCCGACAAACTTGTCTTGAACAAACTTGATTTTAAACATCAAAAGGACTCTGTATACCACATACCAAGTCTCTGTTATTGGTGGTTCTTTAGAAGAAGATTTTCAAAAAATTTGGCCATTTTTTCCCCCACACCTCTGCTCACTATGAGCCGAAACCTAATTTGGATAAAAATCAAAATGCCCCTGTATAACCACTACTTACATGAAATTTAATTAAAATGTGGCCAGTGGTTTAGGAGAAAGAGGCTCAAACACCCCCTTCATGCAGGACGACGGACGAAGAGTGATAAGAAAAGCTCACCCTAACTTTCAGTCAGGTGAGCTAAAAACTGAACTGGTTCTGATAACATGGGGATACCGAAAAACAAACAAACCAATCATTGAATACCAAAACCAATATTTTCAAATTGACTGACATTCTCTATTTACAAGGTCATGTTGTGGCTTGACAACATTTGAAGGGTTCATTGTCATGAAAGAAGTGACTGATTTTCACTCCCATTTGGTTAATCCTTAAGGGCCTGGGCAATTGGCATGAAATCTGATTGGACTACAACCTGTCCACTGATTTCTAGTCAAGTCTTAAGCACCTGTTAAGGCATTCAAGACTTGACTAGAAATCACTGTCCAGGGGATTTGTCTATAATCAGTAGTTACTCCAAATGATGGCATGGTCTGAGATTGGAAAAGCCTGAAATAGGCCTTTCAAGGTTAAGGTGTGTTTGGAATAAGTCACAAAATTACCGTAGATATGATTTATGTTATCAAACGAACGCCAATGTTCAGCTCATTGGCATCGGTATTTGTGGCACCATGGTAGAATGGTATAAGAAGGTATTCTACATTTTCCTGATGTAAATTCCCCTTTGGCTGTATCACTAAATCTCAGTCAAGTCAGATACTGAATACTGAACCGATACTGCGGTATACCCCCATAAAAATTCTGAAACTGTTATCGAATTCCAAATTTCAATACCGCCCATCTCTACTGACAAGCATGGAAATCTCCCTGACAGCTCACCAAAATCTCATTAACAGGTCTGGTTGGAACATGTGTTCCATATGTACAGTGGAACCCTGTTAATTGAATGGCCACTTTGCAATTAATGAAAGTGTCAATGACACTGTAGCTCAACTTGTCAAGACAAAGACATGTACATGTATAGTATGTGACACAGCAATGACAAACATCTAGGTAATGACCTGATAACAAAGGTACATATAAAGTATTGTAACGGTCTGTACATAAATACTGACCATAGCCTGTAACAAATGTATAGGTAAAGTATTATAAAGGTGGGTGACAGTCAGATGCTAAACTAGAAAAAAATCTTTTGAGTCCCAGAGTGCGTTTGACTGAACCCCAAAATATTTGTTCTCATAGCACAGTGATAACAAAGGCACCCCAAAACACACTCATTCCTGGCCCAAGATGAAAACAAAGGTACCCAAGAAGTTTTGTGAAGATCAGTTCACAAATATGAGCTGTGTAGAAGTTGTGACAAAAAACTGATTGGACCTAATTTCAGTACAAAATGGCCACTGCCAGCCATCTTGAATTTTGGACCGCACCCAGAAACACTCGTTCTCGTCCCAAGGTGATAACAAAGGTACCCAAGAAGTTTTGTGAAGATCGGTTCATAAATACAGCCTCTAGCCTGAGTCGAATTGAAATGTGCATTTACAGAGTATAGGTAGCACCTAATAAGTCAAAGTTCATCTAATTTGCATAATTTCTGCACGAGAAAAAAACCTGTACTATATGTGATGTATTCCATGTTACTAAACATTCATACAAAAATTTATTCAAATCAGAACTTTCATACAGAAGTTCTGTACAAAAGACTGATTGCACTAATTTTGGTACAAAATGGCTGCTGGTGACCATCTTGAATTTTGGACCACCCCCAAAAACACTCTTTCTCATCCCACGGTGATAACAAAGGTACCCAAGAAGTTTCGTAAAGATCAGTTCATAAATACGGCCTCTAGCCTGAGCTGTATAGAAGTTGTGTACAAAAAACTGATTAGACCTAATTTCGGTACAAAATGGCCACTGGCAGCCATCTTGAATTTTGGACCGCACCCAGAAACACTCATTCTCGTCCCAAGGTGATAACAAAGGTACCCAAGACGTTTCGTGAAGATCGGTTCATAAATACAGACTCTAGCCCGAGCCGTATTGACGTGTACTTACTGTGTGTAAGTAGCACTGAAAAAATCAAAGTTCATCTAATTTGCATAATTTCTGCACGAGAAAAAAACCCGTATTATATGTGATGTATCCCATGGTACTAAACATTCACACAAAAAATTATTCAAATCAGCGCTTTCATATGGAAGTTCTGTGCAAAAATCTGATTGCACCAAATTTTGTACGAAATGGCTGCCATCGGCCATCTTGAATTTCGGACCGGACCCAAAAACACTCGTTCTTGTCCCACGGTGATAACAAAGGTACCCAAGGAGTTTTGTAAAGATCAGTTCATAAATACGGCCTCTAGCCCGAGCCGTATTGGCATTTGCACTTAGAGTGCTGAAAGTAACACCAAAAAACATCAAAGTTAGTCTAATTTGCATAATTTACGCACGAGAAAAAAACCCGTATTATATGTGATGTATCCCATGGTACTAAACATTCGAACAAAAAATTATTCAAATCAGAGCTTTCATATGGAAGTTCTGTACAAAAAACAGATTTCTGCATCGTCGGTACAAAATGGTGGCTGGCAGCCATCTTGAATTTTGGACCGCACCCCAAAACACTCGTTCTTGTCCCACGGTCATAACAAAGGTACCCAAGAAGTTTCGTAAAGATCGGTTCATAAATACGGCCTCTAGCCCGAGCTGTATCCAATTGTTGATGGACCGATGGACGACGGGCCATGGCATAAGCTCAAATTTGGCTTCGCCAAAGTTGAGCTCAAAATTATTCAGTTAACAGGAGTATTCAATTAACAGGGATCATGTCACTTTCATGTATTCTAGAGATAAATTTAGCATTTATTCTATTATATCTTATTTCACAGAGCTCCATGAGCTCTATCAAACAAGATATAATAGATTTATATTTATTTATTTATTGGTGTTTAAGGTCACATACTTATGCACAATGGCTAATCATGACTGTGATAGTTATACGGGTGGAGGAAGCCGGAGAACCCAGCGAGAACCACCGAACGTCAACGAGCAACTATCAGCCCCTCAACATTCTGTGTTCAAGCTCCGCTCATTTCAAGCTTTGCTTAAACAGGGTTACAGCAGTTGAAGACATGTGCACTATCGATGTGCAGTATGCCTTAGTACACAGCATCATCATGTCCACGTGTAGGCCACTGGGATAAAGTGCCTTGCCTAAGGACACAACGCAGGTTGTCCCAGACGAGGATATAATAGATTAAAGGCATGTATTGGATGAACTGAGGTCAAATAGGTCTATAAACAAAGGAAAGCATCATTTCTCAACAGTTTTCAAGATTTTTTATTCAATTAACACGAGTTTACTCTATAACCTATATTCAATTAACAGGTCAAATTTTTACTGGAGGTATGGTAAATGGCTTGAATTGGGAAATAATATTCAATTAACAGAGTTATTCAGTTAAGAGATATCCAATTAAGTGGAATTCACTGTATTGGTAAAAAAAGCCTCACCTACATTGGAATTATACTTACTTTAGGGTTAAGTTCTAGTAAATATTGAAATATGAGCTTTTTACTATGGAATATGCGCTAGTTGCACTCTCAAGGATCAAACAGCACATGTACTCTCAAATTCTGAATAATTCACGAACTGAAAATTGATTCTCACAGCAGACGTTCACGAGAATCAAACCTGATTGTCATGAGTAGAGGCCAATTTTAAGGCCTGGGCCAATACTATAAAACTTTTACAATTGTATTTTCTAGAATTGTATTTTCAAGTAGTGACCTTAAATGGGTTGAAATGTACCATTAGTATTCTCAAAAATCTGGCAATTTGCCAGTTGGAAAATTGCCATATCTTTCAAAATGGTAATGATTTATTTCAGTTAGTCATATTAATTAATAGGTAGAAAATACAATTCTAGAAAATACAATTGTAAACATTTTATTGTACTGGCACCAGGGCATATTTGCTTCTATACGTTCTCACCCCAAACCTTCAACTCATCCATATAGTCTCCCTCCCCCCACACCCACCACACACAATGCTTGTTTTTTTGTTTTTTGAATCTTTCAAAGCATCTTCTAACAATCATGGACAATTTTATGGTTATTATTCCTATCAAACTGTTGATAAGCTCCATCAATAACACTGACTTTAAAAAAAATAATTATATTAAATTTGTCTTCAGACTATAGGTTGATGTCTCCAGGATTTGAACCTGGTAGCAAATGTCATATCCTACAGAGGACACATTTACTAATTCCAGACAGACATCTGGATTAGCCATTTTGACAAATTACTCAAAGTATTAGAACCACTGATGACTGAGTGTAAAAACTTCAAAAGTTTGGCTGAAGCGGGAATTTACACATTTTTCAAGTTTTTGTCCAACAAAACTGCAGCAAAATTATTGATTTCCATCATTTAAATACTGGTTCACATTTTTGTTCCCATGAATGTGCAATAACTACAAGGATTTAGTGAAAAAAAACACCACACCTCACATATTCATGGGCTAATGTGTCCTTGAAATGAAAATTAAATAAGGTGTCATGCTGTACATACGAGCGGTGAGGCATACAGAATAGGATACACAGCATCATCTGAGCCATGTAACTGTGAGAAAGGGACCCCCCCTATTGCTGAAGGGGTAAAGGGGGCTTCCACAGGAAAAATTGTGAAATTGGGACAAAAGACTCAATTTCTTTGACTCTGAGCCTGTTTGTGTGCATAATTTATAAGTTGTGAAAGGCATAAAAAATTAGGCCACATCACTTGGGGTGCCTGACTGAAATTTTGGAGTGGGGTGCCCCCACATCCCCCCCCCCCTCCCCCCCAACACCATTGGCTAAATTATTTTTAGACATCAAAATTTGTTCACAGCTCTGTGTCTTGTTACAATTTATGGGAGAGTGTCTATTGGCAAATCCATACAGACTAAATAACTTCACTGCAAAGATAATATGAAGCACATCCACAGAATATGAATCACTTCAGAGTAGAACCCAAATATGGGCTTCCAGCATTCTATTCTACCAGTTAAAATTTTTACAAGGAGAACAATCAGAATCAACTTTGGTTCTTAAAACTTATTCATTTCATTCTTATCATAGATTCTAAAACTTGTCTTTTATTCTTGGAGAATTCTACTTACGTTTTTTGGCTCCCTCATAATAAGGTAATGCTATGGCAACAAGCCTGAAAGTAAGGGTGCGCGGACATTTCCCCATCTGGACAATTCACCATCGGACAATTCCCTAACCAGACATTTCCCCATCGAGGGTGGACACTTCCCTATCAACATTCCCCCACCAGAGGCGGACATTTCCCCATCGGAGGTGGACATTTCCCCATCGGATATTTAACACCTTTCCCCATCGAGGATGGGCATTTACCCATCAGACTTTACCTATCAGAGGTGGATATTTCCCCATTGAACATTACCCCATGTCCAATGTTGCCGACGGCTTCCACATGTGAATGAGTGACAAGTAACTCTTAAAAAGTTTTCATTTTTTATTCTTTTATAACTCAAAAAAATAACAAAATCTTGGCATATGGTTTGAGGCATAAGCACATTTTAGCACAATCTGAATTTCACAACAATGAAAACACAACATCAATAATAAAAGATAAGAATTTTTATCTGGTTACAAGTGTATGTATATATGTATATAAATATGTTTGTTATAAATCTGTTACACGTTTCTTATTGAGTTGTTTGATAAACACTGATGCATTCATTGACATTTCCTTTAATGAAGACACCACTGTTTATCAATCAACTCGACAATATCTTTGAACAAAAGCAGCATTTCAGAGAGAACAAATAAAAATATATAAATACTGTTAAATCCACAACAAATCAATAGGAAAATTTCAAACAGACGGACCCACAAAAAATTAAGAAATGAATGCTGAAAAGTCTGCATGGGGAATTGCCCATTTTTCTATTAAGCAGAATGGGGTAATGTCCGATGGGGAAATGTCCGACCTAAATGGGATGGGGTAATGTCCGGATGGGGTAATGTCCGATGGGGAAATGTCCAACGACCGAAAATAAGCAGTCTGACATTTGCAGAATGAGGTCCCCTGAGGGTGAATTTGATGATGCTATCCCATATATTGGGCCAATTTATCTTCTGGGTACCTCTTTCTGTTTAGTTTTGAGACCCTGATTCAGATTGAGGTTCACAGAGCGTAAATTTAGTGATGCTACCCTCTGGGGATCTCATTTTGTAGATGACAGGCTGCTTATTTTCTGGCTTGTATGGTAACAATTTCCTTGGCTGTTGGGTCTAGTGAAGTCTTGGCTGCCGATACTGACAGCCAATACTCAACTTGATACCACTGTCAACATAGAGTAAGTTACATTATCAAGACCACCAAAAAACTTGTATATTGGAACATGTGTTCCACATGTGCTTATGAGTCAAGAGAATCACCAAAATGGGAACTATATTCAGTTTGGGGTTAAAAAATAATAATTATATAAATATGACAGTCGTTTATTACTACTGAAGATGTGCTGATCAATTCAGTGCTTATATTTCAATGAGAATCCGAGAATGGAGTTGTACAAAGATTCACACAACAAAACCAGCGAGACTCAATTGTTTTAATGCAAATCCCTCTTTTAGGATTTGCATGAAAACAATTGAATCTGTGTATTTATTTATTTATTGGCATTTAATGGCACTTTTGACAGCCAAGGTCACCTCATGTCAGACAGTTTTACAAGTGGTGGAAGACAGAGAACTTGGAGAGAACCACCGAGCAATGGGGAGCAACATACTAACATACTAACTGCACACAAGCAGAGTTAGCATTGGTTGAAGACAAGTGCACCATCGATGTGCAGTACGCCTGAGTACACAATGTCAGCATGCCCCCCACATGGGCAATTGGAATTAAATGTCTTGCCCAAAGACACAACCCGGTTGCCACAGGTGAGTTTTGAACCGAGGACCTCTCAGCTTGCAGCCTGCATCTCTACCTACTTGAGCCACTCCCCCCCTCCCCCCATTGAGTCTATTAACCCTTTTGCAAACACAGCTGCAGCAAATTAACCAATAAAAGGCTAACATGATCTGAATTATCCTACCATTTTGTCAATAAATATGTACAAATATGACTGTCATTGGAAATTGCTTAACAAGCTGGTTCCAATGGCACCCATATTTATAATGTTTTATTGGTAAATATTGTTTATTTTAAAAAAAATCCAGTTGATGTTCTACAAATTAAAAAAGCTGTGATGCGTACATGGTTGACATGTGTTATTAGTATACAACAGGGGTTCAACCATGGTGGCCTCATGGGATCCTGGGACACTCATAGCAGGTATGGATTCTTGCAACCATTTTTGTGAGAATCCAAACGGATTCTCCCAAATTTAGATGAAATATAAATCTGGCAATTGCACTCTGAAGCATATAACAGTAGGCCCAAATTCTAAATTATTCAAGAATTGAAAATTGATTCTCGCAACAGGAGTTCGTGAGAATCAAAACTGATTCTCAATACTCAGGACAAATTTCAAGGCCTGTTGGTAGAATAGGAATAAAGTATATGTATAGCATCAGTGTTAACATCTATTAATTTTGATTCATTAATTAATTACTAATATGGTTGAGTTTGTTTTTTTAGTTCTAATTGTACATGTCTAATTTACCATGAGTTCATACCACACTGGTTTTCTGTTTGTATGGTTGTAGTATTATGCCTTTGTAAATGTGATTTATAATAATGCATTCCTTTGGTATGATACTGTTGCCTACATGTGAGCGGCACAATGAAGACTGAACAAAGAATTCAGAGAAAAAGGACAGTGTACCTTCTACAGAGAACCCAACCTTAAGTTATACTTTGGAGATTCTGATGTGTTGCATTTGTTGACTCAGCATCGCTCATCATTATTCATAGTTTTAAATTTCTGTATGCATAAATGCATTAAAGGTGTGGTAAACTGTATGGTGTTTGAAAGTTATATGCTATTTACAGTTATTCAATTAAGAAATATCTGATTAAGTGAGTACAACTGAACTTATTTAACCCTTTACCTAACGTAACGGCTAAAACCAGCCAGCGCTATTCTCAATAACCGCCAATTAATTTTCATTATTTTTTTCATTTTTTATCTCAAAAACATAGGTTATGACCCCTCGTTGGAACGAGCTCGTCGAGCTTTTTCCAACGAGGGGTCATAACCTATGTTTTTGAGACAAAAAATGAAAACAATTAGTTATTCAAGATTTTTTTTGTAAGTGTCGTCTGCTTTTTAGGTTAGGTAAAGGGTTAACCCTTTGAACACTAGCAGCCATTTTCCGGCCAGGAACATGATACGTCATAACTTCATTATATATGATGGCTGTTCAGAGAAATTTTTGGGGTAGACCAATCAATATTTTCAACATGCTGTCCTGAGGCTGCACGTTGAAAATATTGATTGGTCTACCCCAAATAATGAATGACAATGTGGACTCTTCTAATTGCTTCCATTGAACTAGCATGGAAGATACCACTAGAGTTCAATGGGTTAAGTCAATACACAGTGCACACAATACAGACTATCTAGAGCATCAATAAATATTGTAGATCTGAATACATTCTGTTCATCCGATGCCATTTGTTTTCATACACTTAATTTGAGTACCAACATAATTTTTGCAAGTTCATAATGCCTGAATTTGGAATATGGCGATTGGTGAGTCCATACTACGAGTTTGTGAAAGATGTAATAGATATACCACACTTTTTGTGATGTATGGCGAGATAATTGTACAGTTTGCAGGTGTCCTGTGGTATTGGACGAGGCCGTAGTAGGCCGAGTCCAATACCACAGGACACCTGCAAATTGTACAATTACCTCGCCATACATCACAAAAAGTGTGGTGTATCTATTTTAATCCACAGCCCTTTCCTATTAAGGAATGTCAACAAAAAAAAATTGGCTTAATTTATTTTAAGTGAAAATATGGTCAAAATGCGTTTTACAATTACTTATCGCCCCCCAAAATTAAATGGATATATCTCATTGTTACTTATCTGAAACGTCCACTGAATATACAATTGATATGTTAAGTGTAAGTGTGACAGTACGATTGATATAAACTGAACACGCATCACATCGTCATCCGTGCGAGTGATTGTGTGAGCAATGTGATATCTCAATTGCAAATTTAATAATATTCGCAAGTTAACGACTGTGTACACACAAATTTTAAAGTATCTATTTCTAAACCCATATTTTTAACAAATATTCGATATCTGAAGAGTGGAATCATGTGGAATGGTGATGACGGGGAAGATTTTTTATTGAGTCAGGCAGTAGAAGATGCTGAAAACAAAACAATTTGGCATACCGATGAAATAGACGATTTAACACTTTCGCAAATACAAGTTCAACAATTGCCAAACGACAAAACGATCGACAAAAGAGAGAGAGACACACACAGAGACAGAGGGAACAAGAGAGAGAGAGAGAGAGAGAGAGAGAGAGAGAGATACCATGCCAAAATAATATTTAAGGGTTGTGAGTGGAAGGGGTGGGAGGGGCGGGCTTACAATGCTCTTGGGTAGTGGAAGAAATGGGGTACACATGCTGTTTACTCCTAAAGAATGATCAAAGATACCTCATATGATTTGTCTAAAAGGTGCAAACAATTCACAAAATAATTAACCCTTTACCCAACGCGGTTAGAAGATGTTTAAACTAATTCTCAAATTTTGTCTTAAAAACATAACTTATTACCCCTCATTGGAATGAGCTCAATAAGGTCGTTCGAATGATGGACCATAATCTATATTTCTAAGACAACAATTCAAAACATAATAACAGTTTAATGAAGATGTGATGCATATAGCACTGTGTGGTGTTTGGTGTTAAGTTGGGTAAAGAGTTAACATGTTTCTTCACCGGGACGAAAAAATCTTCACCTGTTTGGTGAATTGGTCAGAAAAGTAGCAAACAATGCGTTTTCTTTCTCAGAGTAGAATGTTTTAGTTCCAAAAATAGCTTTGGGCACCATGTCAGACGCGGAGGTTCGTAGGCCGCCAATAACAAATATCAGTGTGCTACTTCCCTTCTATGGCCGTTCCTCCGAGTGCACAATGCTTCTTACACACCTGTTGTAAACAATCACTCCCCCCCACCCCCCACCCCCCATCACCACACGCACACTCCCATAACCGAGCAAATCAAATATTTTCTGAATGTGTGAAAATTAACGATAAAGCGATATAAACAGGACTGGAAGAGTTTCCTCTCTTCAATGTTTTGCACACTCGCGACAATGTCTTTCTGTGTTAATCAATCTCACTTAACTCAACAAACAATGGTCTTTTGTCCAGATATTTGTACCGTCCAAATATCTGAAACGATACAAATATCTGGGCTTATCACCTTTTACAGTACATTATGCCGATATATTTGTACGATAAAACATCAACAGAACAAAGGAAAAGTGATGTAGCTGTGGATTAACTATCAGTTAACCATTCATGGTCAACACCAGGGGTTAAAATTCATGCAAGAATCAGATTCAGTTCTCGTAAGATAAACAATGAAAATAAACTTTGATTCTTGCAGAATGTTCTTTTGATTCTTGTCATAGATTGTAAAAGTTCCTTAAACCTTTACCCAACATAATGGCCAAAACTGGCCAGTGCTATTCTAAAAAATTGCCAATTAATTTTCATTATTTTTTCAATTTTTGTCTAAAAAAATAGGTTATGACCCCTAATTGGAACAAGCTCATCCAGCTCGTTCCAATGAGGGGTCATAACCTATGTTTTTGAGACAAATAATGAAAAAACTTCAACCAATGCTAACGCTGCTTGTGAGGAGTGAGTATGTTGGGGATCTGACAGATGCCTACCATTTGCTCAGTGGTTCTCTTCAGGTACTCCAGCTTCCTCCACCCATAAAACTCTCCAACACGAGGTGGTCCTGGCTGTTGAGAGTGTTGTTAAACCCCAATAAATAAATAAATAAAATTCATGCAAGAATCAGAATCAATGCTCGCAAGATAAACAATGAGAATAAACTTTGATTCTTCCAGAATGTTCTTTTGATTGTCATAGATTTTAAAAGTTCCTTAACCCTTTACACAACGTAATGGCCAAAACTGGCCAGTGCTATTCTAAAAAATTGCCAATTAATTCATTATTTTTTCAATTTTTGTCTAAAAAAAATAGGTTATTACCCCTCATTGGAACGAGCTCATCCAGCTCGTTCCAATGAGGGGTCATAACCTATGTTTTTGAGACAAATAATGAAAAAACTTCAACCAATGCTAACCCTGCTTGTGAGGAGTGAGTGTGTTGGGAATCTGACAGTTGCCTACCATTTGCTCAGTGGTTCTCTTCAGGTACTCCAGCTTCCTCCACCCATAAAGCTCTCCAACACGAGGTGGTCCTGGCTGTCGAGAGTGTTGTTAAACCCCAATAAATAAATAAATAAAATTCATGCAAGAATCAGAATCAATGCCCGCAAGATAAACAATGAGAATAAACTTTGATTCTTCCAGAATGTTCTTTTGAATCTTGTCATAGATTTTAAAAGTTTCAAAAGTTTTTTAAAAGCCTAGAGATTTCTACTTATTTGTTTTGCTCCCTCATGATAAGATAACATTTTGACTTGGCAATGGTGTCTAGTCAAGTCTTGGCTGACTGTACAGGCAGCCAAGTTTTCATGAGATACCTCTGCCAAGGTACTGCAACTTCCATCAGCAAGACCACCAAAAGCCTGTATGTTAGAATATGTGTTCTTAATGAACATTTAAGACAAGTTACTCACCAAGATTGGAATTAAGTCAGTTTGGGGTTAACCCTTTACCTAACATGAAAAGCAGACGACACTTGCAAAAATAATTCTTGAATAACTAATTTTTTTCATTTTTTGTCTCAAAAACATAGGTTATGACCCCTCATTGGAACGAGCTCGTCGAGCTCGTTCCAATGAGGGGTCATAACCTATGTTTTTGAGACAAAAAATGAAAAAATAATGAAAATTAATTGACGATTTTTGTGAATAGCACTGGCCGGTGTTGGCCGTTACGTTGGGTAAAGGGTTAAATGCTAATAAACATATAAAGATGAAGTTTATTTGTTACTGTGGTCTATGGAATAAGCGCTGGTTACACTCCCAGGGGGTATAACAGTACATTCATATTCTAAATTATTCAAGAACTGAAAACTGATTTTCTCAGCCGATGTTTGCAAGAATAATAACTGATTCTTGTAAGTAAGCCACTTTGAAGGCCTGAACATAATTGTCTACATTTGTAGGCCTACCATTTTCACCCTAAACCCCCAACCCATCCATACAATTTGATCCCACACACACTGCTTGTTTACACAGTTTCTCATCTCCTTATCCCGGTTGCCCACATGGGAGCATGATGCCGCCATGTACTAAGGCGTACTGCACATCGATGGTGCACATGTCTTCAACCACGGTAACCCTGCTTGAGCGGAGTGTTGTGTCCTTGGGCAAGGCACTTTATCCCGGTTGCCTACATGGGGGCATGATGACTCTGAGGACGAAGTCTACTGCACGTCGATGGTGCACATGTCTTCAACCACTGTAACCCTGCTTGAGTGGAGCTTGAACAGAGCTCGAATGTTGAGGAGCTGACAGTTGCTTGTCAATGCCCAGTAGTTCTCTCTGGGTACTCCGGCTTCCTCCATCCGTAAAACTGCCACAGTCACGATTAGTCATTGTGCATAAGTATGTGACCTTAAACACCAATAAATAAATATAAACTGTCAGATATTACATGAGCTGCCAGGTTCAAATCCTAGCGGCATCAACCTATAGTCTGAACACATATTCAATACACAGTAGAGCCACCATGGACTTGTTGTAATCCACACATGATCAGTGATATTTACACATGCATTTACCAGGTATTAAAAGTCATCATCAGCAAAATTTTAATTAATGAAACACCGAGTTGGGGAGTGTGGTGGCTCAGTGGTAGACTGTTGGACTTCTATGCTAGAGGTCCCGAGTTTGATCCCTGTGCAGGATGACCCACGTTGTGTCCTTGGGCAAGGCACTTTATCCCAGTTGCCTACATGAGGGCACGATGGCGCCGTGTACTAAGGCATACTGCATGACAGTGGCGCACATGGCTTCAAACGCTGTAACCCTGCTTGAGCAGAGCTTGAACAGAGTTAGAATGTTGAGGAGCTGACAGTTGCACATCGATGCTCGGTGGTTCTCTCCAGGATCTTCGGCTTCCTCAACCTGTAAAACTGTCATGGTTATGATTAGTCATTGTGCATAAGTATGTGACCTTAAACACCAATAAATAAATAAATAAATATATCTCCTTACCTGCAGGCCTTTAGATTACCCCAGTTTCACACCTTTTACGGGTGTCCCCAAATTAGAGAAGGCGTGAAGGCATCAAAAATATATAAATTCTTTGTGCCTTTACTGCATTTTAGAATAACTTCCATCATAATATGACCTTAGAAACACAAAGAAAGGCAATTAAATAAAATCTAACAGGATAAAGCTGTTATTTCTGGTTTTAATGTCCCAAAATTAGGGCTCAACGGTACACAAAATTTAAAGGCCTGTAACCTGCTGCTGGCAGATATACCTGCCCAGAGTAAGAAATTTGTTGACACTAAATTAGGTAAAATTTAAGCATAATTAACAAAATTTCCACTTCAGATTGAATCAACTTTTGACCAGTGATTTTTTGATTTAAATTTTCATCAATTGTTCATCAAACTTTGTCATGGCTGCTTCACAGCAGCCACAACCAGATTAGATGAAAAATATTTTAAACATACTCAGTGGGTTAAGAGATAAAACAGTCATGAATTGCTTTGTGATTATCATGCCCATGAAACTGTTGAGAAGGTCCACCATTGACCCTTTACCTGACATGAAAAGCAGACGACACTTGCAAACAAAATTCTTGAATAACTAACTTTTTTTATTTTTTGTCTCAAAAACATAGGTTATGACCCCTCTTTGGAACGAGCTCGTTGAGCCCGTTCCAAAGAGGGGTCATAACCTATGTTTTTGAGACAAAAAATGAAAAAAATAATGAAAATTAATTAGCGATTTTTGTGAATTCACAGAGTATACATATATATTTGCTAATTACAGACAAACATCTTGATTAGCCATTCTGACAAATTACTTTAAGGATAAGAACTGCTGTTACCTGAGTGATGACATTTCCAAAGTTTGACTCAAATGGATAATTGCACATTTTTCAAGTTTTTAACGAATAAAACTGTAGCAATCATTCAAATTTACATTTTTGTTTTCATGAATACATCATAACCAAAAGACGAGTGAACAATCACATAACTAGACAAAATATCCTCATCATGTATTTACTGAGTGATTTTTCCTTGGAAATTAAACAATTTTTCATACTTTATTTATTTATTTATTTATTTATTTATTTATTTGTGTTTAACTGGAAAAGTGCCGTAAGCCCATATTTGGGCTCTATTACGAAGTAAAGGTACTGCAACTTAAAGGCTTCACATTCAATCGCTATGCTCCATATTATCTTTGAAGTGATATTATTTAGTCTGTTACGATTTGCATTGTTACAATTTATGGGAGGGTGCCCACAGGCACCCCCCCACCCATGAAGTGTAACAAGGCAAAGACAGTTGAATAAATTTTGATGGACGAAAATAATTTAGCACTCTACCACTTAAGGTCACATATTTCTGCACAATCGTTAATCATGGCTGCAACATGAAGATAACAATAAACTTAGTCATTCATCAATTGTTTTTCCCATGTTGCCCATTTTAGAGGACTTCCACCTCAAGCATTGGTGAGTGGGTCCAATTTTACCTGTAAAACGGAGCTTGCTAACGTTTCACACTGTACACGTCACAGAGGTGAGTTGTTGGTCCAAGTACGTGACATACTGCAAACAAACAATGTATATTACTGGACTAATATTCTGGCTGAGCATCCAATATTACCCATTTTTGCACAAAGATGAGCAGGGCTTAAAATTCATGCTAGAATCAGAATTGATTCTCGCAAGAAAAACAATGAAAATCAGCTATCATTCTCGAAGAATGTTCATTTGACTCCAGTCATAGATTATAAAAAAGTGCCTGTGTAGGCCCGGACAATTCTTTTTTTTGGCTTCCTCATAATAAGGTAACATTTTTCCGTAACAATGGTGTGGTGTCTAATGAAGTCTTGGCTGCCTAAACAGGCAGCCAAGACTTCACTAAACACCACTACCAAGGAAAGTGTTGCTACAGTGTCACCTTATTATCAAGCCTTTAAATTCTTCCCAACTAACGACGGTAAACGTTGTGCCTAAATAAGATAATTGCACCCAAATTATGCGGAGTTTGAAACTTTTTTCAAAGTTTTGCAGTGTTTTTACAATATTCCGTTTGGCCGGTTTTGCCTGATTCTCGCAATATAGCTCAGAGCTTACCTTGGAATCAAAAAATCAAATAATTTACATTCAGATAGGACTTTGGCTCGACACTAGGATACTAAGAAGCCTTCTCGAGTTAGTCGAGTAAACTTGTGCCAAAGGGTGGTTGGAACCAGTGATAATGGTGAAGACCTATAACAAGGGGTTGTAAACTATCATTTTAAGATGGGGATCTAAAACCTAAAACAGACACCAAGAAGAAGAACATTACAGTGCTTTTTCTCCAACCATGTAGGCCACATCCATATTTGCTGATCTAACGGTCTGCTTATTATGAGGGAGCCAAAAAACATAAGTAGAATTCTACAGGAATTAAAGAACAGTTTTAGAATCTATGACAAGAAGCAAATGAATAACTTTTAAGAATCAAAGTTGATTCTCATTGTTTTCCTTGTGGGACTCAGTTCTGGTTGTTGCATGAATTTTAAGCTCCGCATACCTTTGTGAACAATATGGATATTACTGGATGCTAAGGTAGAGAATTAGTCCAGTAATATGTTTTGAATGTTTGTTATATGTCTTGTACTTGAACCTACATCTCACCGCTCTAATGTACAGTATGACAACTTATTTAATTTTCATGGACATATCAGTCTGGGAGTCCATCAGCAAGACCAACAAAAGCCTGCATATTGGAACTTGGAACCTGTTTTCTACATGTATATGCAAGACATGAAATCCTCCAAAACTGGAATTAGGAACTTAGGAATTAAAATCAAGTCAATATATAAATATGAGGTTTGTTTGTTACTATGGAATATGTGCTGGTTGCACTCTTGTGGGTATAACAGTACTGTCCAATCCTAATTCATTCAAGAACTGAAAATTGACTCTTGCAGGAGAGGTTCACAAGAATCAAAATGGATTCCCACAAGTAGAGGCCAATTTTAAGGCCTCGACACAATTGTTGAGTTTTGTATCAGTCTCTCCCCAAACCTCCACCCCTTCCACAAACACTGCTTGCTTTGTTTTTTTATTTCTCTGCCTCTTACAAGAGTCATAAATAATTTTGTAATTATCATGCCCATAAACTGCAGATGAGTTGCAGTAAAATCCTTGATTTACATCATTCAAAATCATCGGTTAACATTTTGGTTTGCGCGATTGAAGAGAAACAATAAGATTTTAATGAAAAATCACACTGAGCCAGACATGTTAACCCCCTGCACACTGGTGTCAAAATATTTAAATTTAAAAATTTCCCATAATGCAATTAGAAATTTAACCAATTCAATCCTGTTTGACAGAGCTCATTGAGCTCTGTCAAACGAGATTGAATTGGTTAAATTTCTAGATGCATGATGGGAAAAAAACAGCTTCCTGAAATTTTGGTATTTTGACATCAGAGTGAAGGGAGTTAACCTTAGAAAATCCTAAAAAAAATTCCAGGGAACCTGAATGTGATTTTCAGGGAAATTGGATGAATTTCAGGAAAAAGTATGCACACAAACAATATACACAGGAAGAACTAAAAAAAAGCAGCTCTTGGACCACCCCCAACACTATATTGCACACAGTGGTTCATAGGTTAAAAATTTGCTGATGCCCTTTATGCCACATTTAAAAATCACTGCTTCGAATATCCTCACACACCTTCTTTTCTTCAAGCCTCCGTCCCTCCACTGCTACACCCCTCACTATCACCACCCCCTATGTTTACAATTAGACCAAAGTGCATGAAGCATATAATTCCCTTCTAGAATGGGTAATTTCACTTTTCATGATGCACACAATTTAATCCATGTTTCTCTTGATTAGATATGGTGTTTCTTTACATATACTGATTTCTTTGAGGGTAAGTTTCAGCCTTTGGGGGGGTCAAGATTTTTTCTCATCGTTAGTAATTCATAATTCTTTTTTATCTGTGCATATACCATTCAGAACTTTCTGGGAATAGACGCCTCAACTATAACTCTAAAAACAGAACAAATATCAGTGGTATTGGTTATTCAAAAATATGTCTGTGACAGAACTAGACAATTTATCTTCTTCACACATTTATGAATAGATTGGTCTTTGGAAATTAACCCTTTGTGCAGAGATGATGAAATATAAAAATTTCAGGCTGCAAATCTTCCCCATGATGCTACAAATACAGTGGAACCCTGTTAATTGAATATCAACTTTGTCAATGAAATTATTCAATTAACAGGAGTATTCAATAAACAGGGATTGTGTCACTTTTCTGTATTCTAGATATAAACTTAGCATTTATTCTATTATATCTTGTTTGACAGAGCTCTATGAGCCCTGTCAAACAAGATATAATAGATTAAATGCTTTTGTTGGATGTAATGAGGCCAAATATGTCTATAAACAAAGGAAAACTGGGGACAGTCAGGGTAATTTCTCGACAGGTTACAAGATATTTTTATTCAATTAAGAGGAGTTTATTCTAAAACCTATATTCAATTAACTGGTAGAGTGCTGGAAGCCCATATTTGGGCTTTATTCTGAAGTGTTGGTACCACAACTTGAAGGCTTCATATTCAGTGGCTCTTCAACATATCACCTTTGAAGAGAAACTATGTAGTCTGTCAGGATTTGCCTTGTTAGAATTTACGGGAGAGTGCCTATTGGCACTCTCCCATAAATTCTAACAAGGCAAAGATATTTGAACAAATTTTGATGACCAAAAATAATTCAGCACTCTACCAGTTAACAGGTCAATTTTGTACTGGAGGCATGGTAAACTTTAAAAAAAATCTGTATCAAGTAACTCCTCACTGCAACAAGCTCAACGATCTCGTTCCAGTGAGGGAGGCACATGATATAGTTCTGTTGAATATTTTTAAAAAATTAATTATTATTAATTAATTATTTTTCTGTTCCATAAGTTCCTGATAAAGGGAGCAAAGTATTAAATGGAGAAATTGCTCCATTAAAAGCTTTTAATAGAGCAATTTCTCCATTTAATTATTTTTCAACTGCTCAGTTTTTAAATTATGTGGGAGGATGCAGCAGAACCATTAAACGGTTAAGTAACTTTTCATACTGTACATCAGAGAGGTTAGTGTAAGAACAAGGCATACAACAAACATACAATGAATATTACTGGAGTAATATTCTGGCTGAGCATCCAATAACCATTTTTGGCACACAAGAAAGCAGGGCTTAACATTCATGCAAGAATCAGAATTAATTCTCGCAAGGAAAACAGGGATAATCAACTCTTATTCTTGAAATATGTTCTTTAAATTCTTGTCAAAGAAACTAAAAATGTCCTTAACAGCCGGAAGAATCAAGCTTGTGCAGATTGGAGGAATGATCATGACATTTTTGACAATATGACAAACCACGGTATAATTTGGTTTATCATGGAAAAAACTTGACAACCTTTTCGTATTTATAGCACTTGTAAAATTTATTTATTTATTTATTTACTTATTATTTACTTATTTATTATTATTGTAACTCTATTATGGATGTAAAGTCAAGTCCAGCCAATAGTTTATACCTATGTTGCACATTTTACAGGACGTCCACCTTTGACAATTTGGTTATTAGATGGTTCAGGTCCTATTTTACAAGTAAAACAGAGTGTATTTATCATAGTAAACTAGCACTGCTTCACTTCCAGGGGTTCTCACTGGGAAGCACCTGTGATAGATAGCTTATTTGTTAAAAATATTTTTACAGCAAGTTTGAAGTAAATTTAAAAAAATGTTTCCCAAAGGGAAATGTGATTCTTAGTTGCTCAAATTCCCAATTTGCAGAAGAATGAGAATTCTACTTATAGTTACCCCCCCCCCCCCCACCCACCCACCCACCCCCATAACTAAGATAAACTTTGACTTTGCAATGGTGATCAGTAAACACTTGGCTACCTGTATAGTAGTATATATAATTTCACTAGATACCACTGCCAAGGTGGAGTAATTTTCATTAGCAAGACCACCAAAAACCTGCATGTTGGAACATGTACTCTACATGTCCTTTTTAACCATTTACCCAATGTTAACAGCCCTCACCGACAGTGCATTTCACAAAAATTACCATTTAATTTTAATTTTTCGGTCTGAAAACATAGTTTATGACCCTTCATTGGAACAAGCTCATTGAGCTCGTTCCAATGAGGGTCATAAGCTAGGCTTTTGTGCAAAAAAAAAAAAATGAAAAAAAATGATTCTAGAATTTTGTTTGCAAATTTCGTTTGTCTTTCGTGCTATGTACAGGCTTAAGTAAAGAGTCTCACCAATATTGGAATTTAAATTCTTGTAAAAATATAAATATGAGGTTTGTTTGTTACCATGAAATATGTGCTAGTTGCACTCTTGAGGGTATAACAGAGTGTTTAAATTGTAAATTAGTTAAAAACTGAAAATTGCTTCTCAAAGCAGAAGTTTGCATGAATCAAAACTGATTCCCTTGAGCTGGGGTCAATTTTAAGACCTGAACACAATTGTTTGCTTTTGTACCATTCTCACCCCAAACCCCTAAACCATCCATCCAATCCAAGCTTCACACTCTGCTTATTTTTTCCACAGCTTCTTGTAATAACAGGCATGAATAATTCCATGATATTATGCCTATAAAACTGTTTATAAGTTCTAGCAACAACATTGACATAAAAAAAGAATTACATGTACAGTAGTGTCGCCCTGGACTGGTCAGTTTCTGTGGGTGGGCAATAAATCCACAAACACGGTAATATTAGATTTCAAACACTAATTTAAGGAATAATCATCAAAAATTTAATTACAACCTGGTGTTTCATTAATTAAAATTTTGCTGATGATGACTTTTAATACCTGGTAAATGCATGTGTAAATATCACTGATCAGGTGTGGATTACAACAAGTCTATGGTGGCTCTACTGTGTATTGAATATGTGTTCAGGCTATAGGTTGATGCTGCTAGGATTCAAACCTGGTAGCTCCTGTAATATCTCACAAAGGATATATTTGCAAATTGCAGACAGATATCTTAATTAGCCATTTTGACAAATTATTTTTAGAATTATAACTGCTGTTGATTGAATGGTATTACTTCAAATGTTTGACTGAAATGGATAATTACACATATTTCAAGCTCTTAACTCCTTGCATGCTGCTGGCAGATATCCCTGCCCAGGGCTGGAATTGTCTTGTTACTGAAATACGAAAAATTTTGAGCATATTTAATTATATTATACCCTCTGTAAATTGTATAGAGTTTTTCACCAATGATTCTTGAGAGTTAAATTTAGATAAATTTTTCATCAAATCTAGTCATGGCTGCTTCACAGCAGCCAAGCCTAGATTTGGTGAAAAATATTTGGAAAATATAAATTTTATAGTAAATTTCCTTTCTTATTATACCTACCACAATTGTTTACTACAAACTTTCACTACAGTGGAAGAACCTAACTCGGATAAAATACTCTCTATTTTAATCTTTCCCTTGAGATTTGGGAAAGAAAAGTGGTGTAAAAACACCACGAAAAAATAAGCCAAAACTGGGTCGAGCGCCATTGGTGCACACCCAGTATGGAATGCTCTTCCATTGAACAAATCCGCAACTACTGTAAAACGGTGCGCAGTGTGTCAATTCGTCATTCTTTTGATTCCGACAACACAGGAGTTATGTGATCAGCGGGGAGGAAGGATTCTTACCCGAATAAGAAGACGGGAGGGTCTCCATGTAAACAATTGCGGTAGGTATAATAAGAAAGGAAATTTACTATAAAATTTATATTTCTTATCAACCTACCCTAATTGTTTACTACAGGCTGAATAGACAAAAGGATGGAGGGAATCACATAACCAACCCACACATAACTCAATAGCACTGGAACCGCGGACAGAGGAAGAGATCCCTAGGCCTATCAAACCATAGCATCACAAACATTTGAAAAGACAATGAAAGATGAGGCGTATGGTGAAGTGCGAACAGACAGACAGAAAGGGCAGTAACAGCACAGAGCTGGAACTGACACTGAAAAATGCTGAAAGGATGGGATAGACAACTGCCTGAGCCGAAGAAAGAGGGCCCCAAGGACCAAGGTCGTCTATCGGCTCCTGCAACTGTCGTAGATAAAAGGAGAATGTAGCATTTCTCCAGTAGGCTGCCAGTATAACATCCGTCATCCGACAACATGACAGAGTTATTAAAAGAGGAAGACAATGCACGCACCTCCTGGCAGAAAAAAACAATTCGTAATACAATCACCAGTAGCTAGACGAGCGGAAGCTGCACGAATAGCAAGACAAATCCATCGAGAAATGGATGCAGGAGAGATCCGGCATGTGAGAAAACGCATATTCATCCAGGAAAAAGGCGCAAACGCCCCCCCCCCCACCCCCAAGCAGAGCAGCCCCAAGAAAGTGACCATCTTGGAGTAAACTGCAAAATCCTAGGCCTTTTCAAGGAAAAGAGCTGAACAAGCTTGGATGAGTGTCGAAACATGCAGTACCACATATGAAAAAAAGGCAAACCATTATCAACGAGTTAAAATATCACAGTTATGGAGCAAAATGGCACGCATCCACCACATGTACGGATAATCAAATGAATGATGAATTGACGCACTGTGCACTGTTTTACGGTAGTCATGGATTTGTACTATGGAAGAGCGTCCCATACTGGGTGTGCGCCAATGGCTCTCGACCCAGTTTTGGCTTATTTTTTCGTGGTGTTTTTACACCACTTTTCTTTCCCAAATCTCTTGGGAAAGATTAAAATAGAGAGTATTTTATCCGAGTTAGGTTCTTCCACTGTAGTGCAAGCCTGTTGTAAACAATTGAGGTAGGCTGATAAGAAATAGTCAGGAGGTTAAGAGTTTATCAACAAAACCGCAGCCAAATCATTGATTTCCATCATTCAAATTCATTGGTTTACATTTTCTGTTTGCATGAATGTACCATAACAAGACTTTATTGGAAATTACTTAACTTGACAACATATCTGCTTCATATATTTATAGAGTGATTCACACTTGGACATTAAACATTTTTTCAGTCTGTACATCAGAGAGGTTTAGTTCCAAGTACAAGACATACAGCAAACATACAATACATATTACTGAACTCATATTCTGGCTGAGCAATCATCAATACCCATTCTTACACACAAGTAAGCAGCAGGATTAGAACTAAAATGATTAAAGGGTTTTCTTGATCGATTAATCACATGGATTAACCTTGATTATCCAATTGATCATTTGACCAAATACGCAGCTGAATACTGTTGCCGATTTACAGCATTAACCCTTTACCCAATGTAACAGAGAAAACTGACCAGTGCTAAAAATCTCTATTCAAATTTTATTATGTTTTCAATTTTTGTCTCAAAAACATAGCTTATGACCCCTCATCGGAACAAACTCATCAAGGTCGTTCCAATGAGAAGTCATAAGCTATGTTTTGAGACAAAAATTACATTTTTTTTAGTAAATCAAGAATTTATTTTGCATTGCTAAAGGGTTAAGAATGACCATTTCCAGCTACTGATACAGTATAATAACCATGCAAGTGAAAAAGTATTGTCAGCACATAAATTGTATGCTTTACTCTGTCTCATATAATTGATGCAAGTCAGTGTGACAATGTTTGCCTGTTTTGGAGCAAGTTTGTTCCTTTGTTAACCCATACAATACAGTAGTTTAAACATAATGGTTAATCGATCAATTTATTTATTTATTGGTGTTTAAGGTCACATATTTCTGCAAAATGGCTAATCATGACCACAACATGGAGATAAAGTCAAGGTCAGTCAATTGTTTATACCCTTGCCGCCCATTTTAGAGAATTTCCACCCCAAGCACTGGTGACTGGGTCCTGCTTTACCAGTAAAACAAAGCTTGTTTACCATGATAAACAAGCACTTCTTTACTTCCCAGAGTTCCCACGGGGAACTCGATCAATTACTTTTTTGATCGATCAAGACATTGATCATTAGTTAACGTTTAAGCAGGTTAATGATTAAGCAGTTAACTATTTCAGCTATAAGCAAGGTTTAAACTTAACCCTTTACCCAACATAATGGTCAAAACCGGCCAGCACTATTCTCAAAAATCGCCAATTAATTTTCATTATATTTGCATTTTTTGTCTCAAAAACATAGGTTATGACCCCTCTTTGGAACGAGCTTGCTGAACTCATTCCAATGAGGGGTCATAACCTATGTTTTTGAGACAAAAATGAAAAAAATTAGTTATTCAAGAATTTTGTTTGCAAGTGTCGTCTGCTTTTCATGTTAGGTAAAGGGTTAATGTGAGAATCAGAACTGATTCTAACAAAGAAAACAATAAGAGTCGACTCTGATTCTTGTACAATGTTCATTACATTCTTGTCACAGATACTGAAAGAGTTGTTAACCCTTTCCCTCAATGCATATGATATTTAAATTAATTATTTTAAATATTATTTTCTCAAGTTTTTCAAAAAAATTTCAACAAACCCTTATCATGTGACTTCTCATTATAACGGTACAACCTTGTACTTCTTTAATTAATATTTTGCTGATGATAATTTTTATTACCTGATAAATGCATGTGTGGAAATCACTGCCCATCTGTGGATTACCACCAATCCATAGTGACTGTAAGGTAAGGTAATACTTTGATTTAGCAGTGGTGTACTGAAAAGTGTACACTTGGGTGCCAATAAGGCAGCCAAGACTTCACAAGAAATTATTGGCAAGACACTGCAACTTATCAGAAAGACCACAAAAAGTCTGTATGTTGGAACATGGGTTCTACATGTACACCTGATATATCAGTTGTGTTTTTCACTATGTAATACACACTGGTTGCACTCACAAGGATATACAAGCACTAACAAAAATTAAATTTTATCCTTACAGCAGGGTAGGGCCCTGTGAATTACACATTGTTTATACGAATGAAATCACGAATTGAACTGGTTCTATTATTGGAAATCTGAATCGAATCTCAAATCAAATTCTTGGCGTATTGAAGATGTCCAAAAAAGAGAGGGGGACTGTAAACCTAATTGTTCCAACTGTGACGGCTCAAGTCCCGGCAGATAAAATATTCCAGCTACATCATCAAGGCATGCTTTTCTGGAAGGCATGCCATGATATTATAGTTGGAATATTACCATTTACGGGTACAAGACTTAACATCACTAAGCACTGCACAGGACTAGCCACTAGCAACAGCTCATCATCAACATTGTATGGAAACTTTAACTTTGTTTTCAACAGTGGTAGAGACTGGTGAGACTGGAATTAGCATGGGAGGTGGCATGGGTCAGATGCTGTTTATGTTAACATACATGAAATTACACTCTGTCTTTATTTTTAGCATTATTTACATACAAATTCTATCTGAACCATACATTATGAGACAACCACAATGACTAATACCAAGCAATATGTGAAGATGCGAAAGGAAACAAATCAGGCGGCTGATTTTGAATTGAATCGAACTGAATATCAACTAAAGATCTGAAATTGAACTGAATCTCGAAGCCTTACAGGGCCCCACAGCAGGGGTTTTGCAAAATCAAAACTGATTCTTACAAAAAGAAAAAAAATTTAAGGCCAGGTAAGATGTAACATTTGACATCATTATCAATGCATTACACAAGCATAGCTATGGGGAGGCAGATGGGGGAGGAGGGGGAGGTTGTGAGCACCTCTTTCTAATAGGCAATCTTCTGACTGCCATTACATAATGTATAACAAGTGGGAAATTCCATTAGCACCCAACTATGTCCTGCCTCCCCCCCCCTACAGGGGGGAGGCAGGGTGTAGGTGGGTGCTAATGGAATGATTTTATGCAAAACGATGCACTGAGATTATAAACCAAAAAGTCTTTAAGACCAGCTAAGTGTATTTTGGTTTGCCAAATGCTGCATTTTTCGTGCCAAATGAAGTTTTTCTGCACTTAGCACCAGTGGCACCCAAAAACATAAACACTGCTAACCACCTCTTATGTAAAACAAGACTATCAGTGACCACGGATGCCCCCAAACTATAACGTTGATCTGTGACCTTCACCTTCATGGAACAAAAACAAAAGTTTCAACAAAATCCAACGAAACATCTCAGAACTATGGAGCAGATGCAAAAATCTTCCTGACAGATGGACAGACAGACAGGCAAATGGACGGATGGAAATGACAAACACAATATGCCCCCAAACAATTTTTTCTGGGCCATAAAAATTGATTATCCGAAGTATTATCACAATTAAATAGAAAGTTCCCTGTTAACCCTTTATCAAGCAGAGACAATATCAAAATGTATTATTTTAAATATTATTTTTTCAAATTTTGCAAAAAATCTTTGAAAATGGTAAGAAGCACAATGTCCCAGCATTATAGACCACCACTAGAATTAACTTGAAGGTTCACCAGCTAACACATTGCATGGACTTCTTATGATTTGGTACAGAATATGAAAACCTTAAAATGTGTTCCAATTCACGCAAATCAGTTTCAATTCAATTCTCTCAAATTTCTGCTGCTAGAATCAAATATCAATTCTTAACTGGTAGAGTGCTAAATTATTTCTGGTTGTCAGAATTTGTTCACAAATCGATGCTTTGTTACAATTTAGCCATTAGACACTCTCCCATATATTGTAACAAGGCACAGCCAATTCAGGCCTGAAAATAAGCAGTCTGACATTTGCAGAATGAGGTTCCCAGAAGGTGAATTTGATGGTGCTATCCCATACAGTGGGCCAATTTATCCTCTGGTACCTCTTTCTGTTTAGTTTTGAGACCCTGATTCAGACTGAGGTTCACAGAGGGTAAATTTAGTGATGCTACCCTGCACAGCAGGGTAGCATCACTCAGTTCACCCTCTGGGGACCTCATTTTGAAGATGACAGTCTGCTTATTTTCTGGCTTGACAGCAATACAGACTAAATGATTTCACTTTGAGGATAATATGAAATACTTTCACTGATTATGAGGCCTTTAAGTTGCAGTATCTACAAACATGGGCTTCCAGCACTCTACCAGTTAATAAATAGTTTAGAAATTGAGAGTACTATTATATTCTTGTGAGTGTAACCCTAGACATTCCATAGTTGGAACAAACCTCTTACTTGTATATTTACTGGAGTTTAACCCTGAGAGGCCTAGTTCCAATCAGGGGTGGACTGGGCCAAGAAAAGTTACCGGGAAATGCACCAAAGGGGCCCCAGACCCAGCGAAAATTTAGATTTTTCGAACTGAACGAATGTGGCTTCCTTGCATCTGAGCGATCAATGACAGTCAACATAGGGGACATTTTGATGGCATTTTTGAGTCATCTTCATTGCTCATTCGGCAAAATGTTTCTACCAGTGGGGTGGGGGGACCCCATTGGAAAGACTGAAGTTTGGCTTAACTGGTAGAGTGCTGGAAGCCCATATTTGGGCTTTATTCTGGGGTGATGGTACTGCAACTTGAAGGCTTCATACTCAGTGTATGTGCTTTGTATTATCTTTGAGGTGACATTATTTAATCTGTAAGGACTTGTCTAGTTACAATTTATTGGAGAGTGCCTACAGGCACTCTCCCATAAATTGTAACAAGGCAAAGATATGTGAACAAATTTTGATAACCAAAAATAATTTAGCACTCTACCAGTTAATCGGAGACAATTTTGAATTTTTCAAATTGAACGAAGGCTGTTTTGTTTCTTCTCGGCAATCAATGGCAGATTGGACTGCTGGTATATTGAAAAATCAGTCCACAAAGAGAACATTTTGATATACCGCCAGTCTTTGGAATCAGATCAGATTTCGCCTTTTGGTCATTTTCATGAAATTTCTCGCACCCACAGGTGTTGGGCTACATCAGTTTGGGGGGCCCCAGAGGGAAATCAATAGTGGGCCCGCCAGGAATTTTCCTGGTGGAGCATATGGCCAATCCACCTCTGGTTCCAATTTATGTGAGTTTCTTACCTTACATCAAGTTAGATGTACATGTAGAACATATGTTCCAACATACAGGCAGAATCTTGGCAGTGGTTTCTAGTTAAGTCTTGGCTGTCTATGCACTGCTCCGAAGACATAGTGTTACCTTATTAGACCATGGTCAGTTAATTTTCAGTTTAGCATTATTCCAGGTTATTAGAACAAAATGCAGAGTGAGGTTATCATAAATTATTAATTATATTCCTGTTTGGGAAATTGCATAATATATTTCTTTCCACAAGATGCATATTTTATCATTTGGGACTTACACACAGCTTCCTTGCACGTGTAGGTTGCTTCTGAAAGTAGAACTTTCAATGGCCAGGGTTACAGAACAGCTTATAACAAAATGGTCCATTAGCCAACATTATACCCTTAATAACACCAGACCAGCTATAGCAATCTGGCAAAAATGAGGCAATAATCTGGCATTTCAGTGGATGATGAAGAAACAACTGAAATGGTGTATTCTCCTGGCCCTATAAAGGTGATCCATTTACAGAGTCAATAATAAAGAAAATGCGTTATATTTTGGCCAAAAAACAAAATGAGGCAAATAATGTTAAACCGAAAATTAATTAACCATTGGCTTATGAGGGAACAAACCAAAATTAGGTAGAATTGTTCAGGCCTTTAACTCTGAGTAATTTTAAAATATTTTTCATCAAATCTGGTCATGGCAGCAGCCATGACTAGATTTGAGGAAAAATTCATTAAAATACAAGAAATCATTGGTAAATAGTCTATACAACTTACAGGGGAAAATTTGGTAAAATATCCTCAAATTTGACTCACTTTACTGGAAAGTGATTTCCTGTCCTGGGCAGGAATAACCGCCAGTAGGAGGCAAGGAGTTAAGGGCCCTTTTAGAATCAACGACAACAATCAAATAAACATTCTGCTAGAATCAAAGTTTATCTAATTATATTCTTTACAAGAATCATCTGTGAGAATTAATTCTGATTCTCCTATGAATTTTAAGCCCTAGTGTTAACCATGAATGGTTGATTGACAGAAGGATTACATAGTTCATTCTAGGACCCTGCAAAGGCTCAAGATTCGATTTGATTTCGAATCTTAAGTTGGTATTCGGTTCAATTTGAAAATGGTTGCCTGATTTGCTTTCCTCCAAACCCGTTCACAGGAATTTCGCTTGGTGTCAGTCATCTGAGTGTAATTTCAGTTATATTAATATAAAAATCATCTGTACCCATGTAACCATCCATGCTAATTCCAGTTTCACTTGTCACTCCCACGCTGAAAGCAAATTTAAAGTTCCCAAGCAGTATTGACGATGGGCTTAGGGTTGCTAGCGGCTAGCCTCGTTCAGTGCCCAGTACAGAATTCTCGCATCTGTTTCTCTTTTTGGACAAAAATCCTTACTGGGTAATAATCCAACTACATCATCAAGGCATGCATTCGATGAAGGCATGCCTTGATGATGTAGTCAGGCCTGCAAATAAGCAGTCTGACAAAATGAGGTTCCCAGAGGGAGGGTGAATTTGATGATGTTATCCCTTACAGTCAGGCAATTTATCCTCTGGGTACTTCTTTCTGTTCAGTTTTTAGATCCAGATTCAGATTTAAGTTCAAAGAGGATAAATTTAGTGATGCTACCCTGCTGTGCAGGGTAGCATCACTAAATTCACCCTCTGGGGGGGGGGGGGGGGGGGGGTCCTCATTTTGCAGATGACAGTCTGCTTATTTTTTGGCTTGGATGTAGTTGGACTAATTTAGGGGACTTCCAGACTTGTATATTTGATTTGAGGTTCAATTCAATTTCAAATAATAGACTCAGTTCAATTCAAGATTAGCTTTGAATAGAAAATGTGTGTTTTGCAGGGCCATAGTTCATTCCCACTCAGCCAACCATTTGAAATTTTTGTGTTGTATCTAGCCACCAACCCTTGCGATTTCACACCTTCAAAAGATTTGCCTATGGCCTGTTTCAGATTCACATCATTATAATCTACATTTTCACAAATTAGATCATAATTTTTTCTCTTGATAGAAACTGTTTGTAATTCTTTGAAGTCAACATATATCCAATACTAAAATTATTCATATTTGATATTTCAAAGTTTTTCTTTTGCTTCTGCAAATTTAGCTTCCCATTTGGTGCAGTTGGAAATTTTTTTCAGAATTAAATGATGAGCAAAGTGCCCAAGAAACATTTTTCTTGCTTTTAATTTCTCTGTAATTAAAATTTTGTAATAATGAGAAAAGTTATTAAAAAATACATGTATACATAAATTATAAATTATTTCTAATTATGTTCTGTGATTGTAATGTTGTACGTGGTTTAATATCTGAAACAAATAAACAAACTTTATACTACTGGTATACACATTTAACTTTTATGTATCAAACAGACATAAAACTATACACAGTTCACCTTTCATATATCAAATGCGTAGATGGATAAGAGTGATCCTTAGCAAAATGTGAGTAGTGTTTGGGTTGTTTGGATGTGTTTGGGGTATGCTATCAACCAGAAACAGCACATTTCACAAGATGAAATGTACTGCAAGACATAGTAATCATTGAAACATAATAATCAGTAACAGCAACTTCACTCTCATGAAACATTTCAGGGGCTGCTTAATTAAGTTCCAGGTTTATAGTTTATAAACTGCATGTATCAGGCCTCTTTGCATTGGGCAAATATAATTTAATCACCTATTATTCACAGGCCTGAAAATAAGCAGTCTGACATTTGCAGAATGAGGTCCCCAGAGGTTGAATTTGATGATGCTATCCCATACAGTGGGCCAATTTAACCCTGATTCAGATTGAGGTTCACAGAGGGTAAATTTAGTGATGCCATGCAGGCTAGCATTACTAAATTCACCCTCCGGGGACCTCATTTTGAAGATGACAGTCTGCTTATTTTCTGGCTTGATTATCCACCTGAAAAGCAATAAAACAGTGTAACATTTTCTTGATTTGGCTACATTCACTGAACTTCAGACTAGTATGCTAATTTACTCAGATTGCCTCTAGTACTTAACCCATTGTACACAAGAGGCTGCTTTTCTGGTCCATATTTATTTATTGGTGTTTAAGGTCACACATTTATGCACTGTGGCTAATCATGACTGCGACAGTTTTACGGGTGGAGGAAGCTGGAGTACCCAGAGAGAACCACCAAGCAATGGCGAGCAACTGTCAGCTCCCCAACGTACGAACTCTACACAAGCAGGGTTAGCATTGGTTGAAGACAAGTGCATCATCGACGTGCAGTATGCCTTAGCACACAACGCCTCCGTGCCCCCACGCGTGCAATGGAGATAAAGTGTCTTGCCCAAGGACATAATGTGGTTACTGCAGGTGGGATTCGAACTGAGGACTTCTTGGCTTGCAGCCTGCACCTCTACCTACTGAGCCACTGCACACCCCTTCTGGTCCATGAACATGATATGTCATACTTTCATTAAGTGGGATGGCTACTAAGTTTACACTTAACCCGCTGAGTATTTTCAAGATATTTTTCACCAAATTTAGTCATGGCCTCTGTGAAGCAGCCATGACTAGATTTGATGAAAAATTAATCTAAATTTAACATAAGAGATCATTGATGAAAAAAATCCATTCAATTTACAGAGAGAAAACTGGATCAAATATGTTCAAATTTTGCTTATTTCTGAGATATACAAAATCCTATCCTGGCAGGAATATCCACCTGCAGCATGCAAGGTTCTAAAGTGTGGGGTAGACCAATCAATACTTTCAATGTGCGACCCTAAGGCTGCACATTGGAAATGTTAATTAGTCTACCCCCAAATAATAAATATGGACTCTTCCAATTACTTTGATTGAACTGACATGGAAGATACTACAAGAGTCCAAAGGGTTAGTTTGTAAACTTTTCTAGATTTTATAATGACAATAGCACTTTGTATTCTTTGATCTTGCTGAATGAAATCTGATGTAAAACAGTAATTACAATGACTCTCTGAGTTACATCTCAGCGTACAAGCTTAACCCTCTGCATACCGATGCCACAATAATTAGGAAATATCTATTCCTTTCTTCTACACCAAGCTTCACTCAGTCAAGTTTTTCAAATCCTGCCTGGTTCATTCTCACCCAGCAAACCTTTTTCAAATTGTCATGTTGCACCTAGCCAAACTTCTTGATTTCACAGCTTCAGAAGATTTGTCTATGGTCTGTTTCAGAATTTTTTCGTTTCATCCATGACTTTTGTAAATTTGATACTTTTTTTGTCTCTTGATTAAAAGAGTCTGCAATACTTGCAAGTCAATGTATATTCAACACATTTTGACTTAAATTATTTAATTTTTTTATCAGTTTTAGAAATTTTATTCAAAATTAATTTCATTGCACAAAATTGACCGATAGAAGACATACAACACCTATAACATAAACACTGTTTGGGAGAACAAATGTACTAGTTTGGTTCTTAAAACAATCCTAGTACTCATTGGTCCTACCATTTTCATTGATAATCAGTGTTTATTCTCCTTCAACATGAAGTCAAAATATCAAGCCTAAAATACTTTCCTTAACCCTTAACCCAACGAAATGCCCACATCCTCCCACATAATATGCAAATTCAGCAGCTGAAAAAATATTATTTTTTGAAAAATTTCAACAAAACAATATCATGTGACCCCTCTTTGGAACGAGCTCGTTCCAAAGAGGAGTCACATGATATGGTATTGTTGAAAATTTTTGAAAAAATTTAAAAAATGATATTTAAAATAAAATTTTTTTGAAATCGTCTGCATTGGGTAAAGGGTTAATGCAACTTAGAATTTAATAATATAATAATATCCAAGATGCTTGGACGATTCTCTTTAACCTGAGTGGTTTCTTCTCAGGTGGGAATCATCAGGGTGTGAAAATTATTCAATGGTGTTCACCCTCTATATACCTGTTTTCTTGTTGATATCATGATGTTCCCGTTGGGTATATTTTTGTGTACCCATCAGGTATATTTCTGTGTACCTGTCGGGTATATATATGTATACCCATCAGGTGCTAAAAGGGTGAATATCAGACCTGAAAATTTAGCACTATATAAACCGAAACCGTAATGGAAACAAACAAGTAAGTAAGAGAATGGAGAAGCAATCTTCTAATAGAATTTTATAAGCAGTACTACAAAACTGAAGTGGCTCCAACCTGATCATAATGAACAGAACAGCAATCAAAGCCTGAAAAAATGCCGCTCAGGATCACAGATCCAATGTCGAGTTGTGACCTTGACCTTTGACCTGGCGAGTTCAAGGTCAATAGGGTTCTTCCTCGCACCAAGGCCAACACACCTATGAAGTTTCATGACTCTAGGTTGAACCACTATCAAGTTCTCATCCGGAAACCAATTGTTGCGATATACTATGTTCAAGGTCACTGTGACCTTGACCTTTGACCTGGTGAGTCCAAGATCAATAGGGTTCTTCCTCGCACCAAGGCCAACACGCCTGTAAAGTTTCATGGCTCTAGGTTGAACCACTATCAAGTTATCATCCGGAAACCAATTGTTGCGATATACTATGTTCAAGGTCACTGTGACCTTGACCTTTGACCTGGTGAGTCCAAGATCAATAGGGTTCTTCCTCGCACCAAGGCCAACATACCTATGAAGTTTCATGACTCTAGGTTGAACCACTATCAAGTTATCATCCGGAAACCAATTGTTGCGATATACTATGTTCAAGGTCACTGTGACCTTGACCTTTGACCTGGTGAGTCCAAGATCAATAGGGTTCTTCCTCGCACCAAGGCCAACATACCTATAAAGTTTCATGACTCTAGGTTGAACCACTATCAAGTTATCATCCGGAAACCAATTGTTGCGATATACTATGTTCAAGGTCACTGTGACCTTGACCTTTGACCTGGTGAGTCCAAGATCAACAGGGTTCTTCCTCGCACCAAGGCCAACACACCTATGAAGTTTCATGACTCTAGGTTGAACCACTATCAAGTTATCATCCGGAAACCAATTGTTGCGATATACTATGTTAAAGGTCACTGTGACCTTGACCTTTGACGTAGCGAGTCCAAAATCAATAGGGTTCTTCCCCTCACCAAGGCCAATCTACCTATGAAGTTTCATGAATGTGAGTTGAACCATTATCAAGTTATCATCCGGAAACCAATTGTTTAAGATTTACTATGTTCAAGGTCACTGTGACCTTGACCTTCGACGTAGCATGTCCAAAATCAATAGGGTTCTTCCTCCCACCAAGACCAACCTACGTATGAAGTTTAATGAATGTGAGTTGAACCACTATCAAGTTATCATCCGGAAACCAATTGTTTACGCCCGACCGCCCGACCGCCCGCCCGCCCGCCCGCCCGCCCGCCATTCACCAAACTATAAGTCGAGTTTGACTTCGTCACAACTCGACTAATAAGCAATCTGTCATTTGCAGAATGAGGTCCCAGAGGGTGAATTTGCTGGTACAGTGGGCTAGAATCCCCAATTTATCCTCTGGGTACCTCTTTCTGTTAAGGCCTGAGACCTTGATTCAGACTGAGGTCCACAGAGGGTAAATTTAGTTATGGTACCCTGCCCTGCAGGGTAGCATCACAAAATTCACCCTTTGGGGACCTTATTCTGTAGATGACAGTCTGCTTATTTTCAGGTTTGCAGTTATCGTATCATATTTATCATTAATTCCACCCCTGATTTGTTCTTGTCAACCACACAAAGGTGAGAGAAGGAAATAAACTGGAAATACTGGCTTCAGATATTGCACATGTTTGGTCTTAACAGAAAGATTTTTAATTTTTATGCAACTTGGAATTTAACCAATCCAACCTTGTTTGACAGTGCTCAATGAATTGGTTAAATTCGTAATTGGTTTATGAGAAAAATTTGAAAGTTGAAATTATTTTTACTTCATTGTGAAGGATGTAAAAAAATGACAATTTTTGGAGTAGTTTACTCGTAATTTCTCTATTATTAAAATTATGTGTCAAATAAAAAAGTTATTGAAAAATGAAAAATTTATACCAATTTTAATATTTTTAATACTTACCAATGGCCAAGACTAGCTGCTGGTGCAACCCAATTTATTACCAGAGCCAAACACAAATTCTGAATCCCCAAACCCCCAAAATTTGCCAAAAAACTCCAAAAAGAGAAGGCCAGTATGGTCCTCCATACTTTTAGCGCAATTCGCAACTTGTTGTCAAGGACAACAATAGGCTACCATCATCTTGTCATTCTTTATTGTTGTGCCTGTTAAATGTTAATAAGTACAGTAATATAACTCAGCGGGGAGGAAGGAGTGTCCACTCCAGGGAGGGCCATCTCCGCCTGGGCCATTGGTAAGTATTCGGCACAAGAAAAAGATGACTGTAGAATCCCTTTGAATTGGGATTCTCTATGACTTCTACTGCTTGCTTTTGTAGAAGAGAGTCTACCACTGAAATCAAAGCCCCTCTCTTTGTTACATTTTGTGGAAGGCTCACAAAACACAGAATCAGCGTCAATGGAGGTTTTCTCTGGAACGAAAGACCACTTTTTACAATGTCTCAAACCCAAAGATCCTGTGTTATATTGTTCCAGTTGCTTGCGAATTTTGAAAGCCTTCTGCCAACCAGAGAACAGTAGAGGTCAAACTCTTCATTTGTAGGACTCACGAGGCTTATACGAGGAGAAACCCTGTGAAGCCCCAGCACCCCTCTGTGACGTCGGTGTGGGGTTACGTGTTTCGTTATTAACCGAGTGCATCATCCCCTTTTTAAAGTCACTCCCTTGCTTCGAGCCACCATGACCACGATTAGCTCTAGAAGCAGCATGGGCTGAGCCTCTCTTGTAGAAAAATCTACCTCTTCGAGGAGCGCCACTTGCGGAAGGCTGAGGTTGCGAAGCTGAGCGCAACAAAAGATGACTTGAGGCTTTCTTAGAAGCATCTTCAAATACTGCCTTTAACAGGTCATTAAGTAATGAAGAGCCCGAAACTGGAGCGGCCCTTAGAGAGCTCTTAACCCTGTCATCGATAAATGATGTAGATTTTAGGGCAGCATCACACGTGACCAACTCTACATTCACTACGGAAAGAGCAGAGTGGTATGTGGTATACATAATGGCATGAGAGAGCATTCTCAAAGGAGATAACAACTCCTGTAGGCTCTCAGATTCCAGATTGCTGGCCAACACCCTGCAAATGTGGTCTGCGTACGACATAGCATCCAAAATACTTCTGCTAGATTCTATGCAGTTATCTAGAACAAACGAACTGACGCTACAAGATGACTGAAGAGACATACCTAAGTCCCTTGCACTGTCATCCAATTGCAGAGGAGCTCTCGGAATCTTATTCTCACCTACCGTATTTAAGAAGGTATTGCCTCTGAACGGTAGGTCAAGCTTCCTTTCCGAAAGGAAAGAACTTTTTCTAGTCTGAGCCAGGCCTGCAATAGCCTCGTCAACACAATCAAAAGCATCTAATGTTTGGACTGACTGTGACGGATACAGAAGGATACTTTCCTTCGACTTAATGACCTCCCTGTCCAAAGAAGACAGAGGCCTGGCTCTAGAAGGTGCAGAACTCTGACCAGATGGTATTAATTCAGGCAAAAAATCCTGTAGGAACCTCATAGTTTCCATATGTTACTCAGCCAAAGATGTAGTGTCGGTCTCGTCTTCATCAAGCCCCCCAACACTACCATCTAGAGGTTCCTGGTCTGGTCTATTATCAGTATACTCATTATTTGAGGAAAACCTTCTTTCTGCTGATCCAGCACTGTCCAAATCATCTGAAACAGAGATCGATGACGGCCGCATTTTATGCTGCTGGGAGTCTGCAATTAGCTGGGCAATTTGCTCCAGCAATTCCGTATTCGAGGCTATGTCCACTGACACAGAGTCATGTGTCCATCTTTTAGAAAAAGACGTCTGCCTCGAATGCTAGCCTTAGAGGGGGCCAGATCTTGGCTCTGACTCTCCACCTCTGGTTCTTGCCGGCTAGCATGCGGTCTACTGTGCTGAGTTCTGGAATCGGATGAAGAAGAGGCTCTTACGTCAAAACTACTGCCAGCCGTACTGGCAGAGAAAGGTACACCAGAAACAACTGGCTCTGAAGCATTATCTACTGGACTACCAGTGGGACAGGCAATAAAAGGTGAATCGTTCTGTTTTGACCCCAACACAGAAGAATGCTTCACTACTGATGCACCCGTCAACTTGACTGGGCTCTTCCCCTTACATGCCGTCGTCTGTACAGAGGACTGTCTTCCGCCCTCCTTATCCTGGACCGCTACGGATTTTCCCGGTACATAAGCACTAATGAAAGACTCTGTTACACCGGTCAGGCTAGTTGACTGTCTGCTTGCCCGAGGTACCGAGTATTCTGCAATACCTCGTAAGTCAACATACTCTGTATCTGAAAACAATGGCAGCACAGAACTTGATGTTATACCATGACCAATACCATGTTCTTGTTCCTCTGAAATGGAAACAGAATTCTGATTAACAACCTTAGGCGAAAGCACCGAAATCGGTGCTTTGCCGACACATACAGAAGTAGAGAGGGAATTCCATCGCTTGGAATCCCAAGAACAGCAAGTTGCACACGTAACATCTTTAGAGCAACGAGTGCAAGCCAAACATGATGAATGAGAATCAAGAGAGGACTTCTTCCTCTTATCTTTCGAACATCAGGACTTCATAATATACACACGCCCAAGGCAAAAATTTAAACTGAATAGGAGCCGGTAACCCAAGTCCAACACAGGCACAACAAAAGCCCAGGTCAGACACTGGTATCCAAAGAATACCCTTAACAATAGAGAAACTTCCACGGAAGATTCCCCATAGAGAAGGGTAATGGCAAAACAGACACGTCTGACTATGTCGAGAATAACCGGTACGCAACAAAGGGGATATGCATCATCCACATTCTGTAATTTATCTAAGATTTTTAAGAAGAAGAATTTTTAATTTAATAACAAATTCAGAAACAGCAAATTGTTTTTAAAAATCTAATGAAGGGATTCAAGAGGAAAAGGGTGAACATTGAACAAACACACAGTGATTAATAACAAAGAATGAACGAATCAGGAGCATATTCCGAAAAGGGGAAGAACAAGAAATATTATTTAATTTCAATAAAGTTATAGCTCTGAACGTTCAAAAACTCAATGTCCTTATTCAGCTAGTTCTGCTGCAAATATTCCACCATTCCACTCCATAATCGTGTCTGGCTTTATTATACTTTTAGGATTGTATAGCACAAAAGTCAGGATACGTGTTGATCTGACATGGGCCAAACAACAGAATGACAAGATGGTGGTAGCCTATTTACAACTTGCGCATTGCGCAAAAAGTATGGAGAACCATACTGGTCTTCTCTTTTTTGGAGTTTTTTGGCAAATTTGGGAGGTTTGGGGATTCAAAGTTTGTGTTTGGCCCTGGTAATAAATTAAGCTAATGCACACAGAGTAAATAATTGGGTTGCACCAGCAGCTAGTCTGGGCCATTAGTATAGTGGAAAAATATACATGTATAAACAAACATTTCTAATTACGTTCTTTATTTGTAATGTTGTATGTAGTATAATATCTGAAACAAAGTATTCAGTAGAACCCTATTAATTGAATAGCTACTTTGCCAATGAAAATAATTCAGTTAACAGGAGTATTCAATTAACAGGGATTGTGTCACTTTCCTTTATTCTAGAGATAAACGTGGCATTTATTCTATTAAATCTTGTTTGACAGAGCTCCATAATAGATTAAATGCCTGTATTGGATGTTCTGAGGTCAAATAGGTCTATAAACAAAGGAAAACTGGAGAGAGTCAGAGTAATTTTTCAACAAGGTCACAATATTTTTTATTCAATTAACAGTTTACTCTATAAACTATATTCAATTAACATGTCAAATTTGCATTGGGGGTATGGTTAATAGGTTTGTGTTGGGAAATTATATTCAATTAACACAGGCCTGGCATTCTGAAAAATGCAGGAGGGCAAAAAATCGCTCTCCTCAATCAGCTTAGGAGAGCAATTAGCTTTACACAGCATTTTAAGTATCCAGTTGAACAAACTCATTGAAACTGAAACCAACAGACTACATCAGTGATTTTATTAACTTTACTAAGGTAAAGCGAAATCTCTTAGACATCTAGATGTCTCACTCAACAACCGAACACACACTTGACAAGACATGTGTGTGTACCCAGACCTGTTGTCCAAGAAAGTCATACGCCTACCACTACCACCTTCAATCCCCCAAGGGGGGTTGAAGGTGGTAGTAGTAGGCGTATGACTTTCTTGGACAACAGGTCTGCTTGAATCTACAGTCACATCCCGGTGCAAGTGCTTCAAGTGACAGGATAGTAGTAATGGTAGTATATTATAGTGTCAATATTCCTTGAATAATTACCCCTCAAACTGTGATGTCAGTTGTTGAACTTGAAACTGACAGAAAAAAAAATTATTGCTGTGACCCATTTTGCTTCAAATGATTGCAACTGTGTTTGGGTATGGTTGCAACCATTACCTTTTACCACTAAACCACTTACAAAATGAAATTACGTGATGTTATGTGACTTCGAAGTTAAATTACATTTTTGCTTTACAACAAAAATTTAATGTGAGCATAATACATGTAATCTCAATCATCCCAGACCAAAATATTTAGGAGGGCAATTTTTCGCTCTCCTTAATTCTTTCAGGAGGGCAGTAAGAAGAGCTAAAAAATCGCTCTCCTGAAATTGCCAAGCCTGTTAACAGGGTTATTCAGTTAAGAGATATCCAATAAAGTGGGCTCTACTGTACCATAATTGGAGATTAACACCTATTGTGCTCTTCTACACCAAGTTGCACTGGCCAACTTTTAAAATCTTAACTGATTGTACGAAAATTCAAAAGATTAGGTAAGTGGGAAGTCGTCTGGTCACCTATTGCTTGTTGATAGGCAATTCAGACGGTTTGCCACATGGGAAGTCCCAAACACAAAGTATAGAAATGCCATGTTCCAAATTTGTTTCTCAGGCAAGATGACCTTGCCCAAATTTTGGTGGTGTTCAAGCTGAGTTTATGAAAACAGTTTGCATGGGATAAATAGGAAGACAGTGGTGGCCAAGGAGTATTGGGAGAGTTGGGAAGATAAGGGTTCTGGACCCAGCACACTGACCATGGTTTGGCCTGGTTTCAGAAAATTTTGATTTTCAGGTTTGAAACTTGCCAAATCCTTGATTCAAGACCTTTTGGAAGGCTTGTGTCTAACACCCAAATCTTGCCATTTTATGCTAATACTCTGCATAAATATTCAATTGGCCATCTCGGGACCCATTCTCAGAGTAGTGTCGCCATGCTCAGAATAGGGCCCATGCAAGCAAGTAGTGCAAATATGGAACACATGTTGTGTGTTACGAGAGGGAATATGTGGAGACTCATGAAAAACAGTGCTCTGATATGCTTTAAAACTTACACAGACCACAAGGGCCCCCAAAATATTTGTGAATATTTTTTTTATAGCCAAATTTTTGTTTTATTCAAACGTTTGGGGGGGCCTCCCCAGGATCTCAGGGCTCCCTGGACTTACTCCACCCTCTCTCTATGGGTGAGACACCTCTACAGGAAGTATTCAGATTTAAAAAATTCAGTGATGCCAAAGGAGGATCTAGATAATTCACTTTGCCTATATTGACTTATAGGTACAGAAAAGCTGACTTAACTGAATAATTTTTAACTGGTAGAGTGCTAAATTATTTTTCAAAGGTGATTTGTAACATGAGTATCTTTTTTGCAAGATATATACTTCCAGCAAGGGAGTCTAAATTTAGCAAGATTTTGTTCGTCAACAATTTTGTTACTATGGCACTCTCCAATAACTTGTAACAAAACAATTTTATATGGACATTTCTTTATCTACTACTGCACAAATGACAAGCTAATGCACAGAATAAAGCCACTATAGTGACTTAAAGCACTTTTCAGTAGAGCCCTGATAGTGGCTTCTAGCACTCTATCAGTTAATTGAATATCACTGTAAATTTCATATAATTTTCAAACACCAAACCGTTTACTATACCTTCAATGCATTCATGCAAACAAAAATGTAAACGAATGAATTTTGAATAGTAATTAGAGATGTTGATTCAACAAATGCAACACAACAAAATGTCCCAAAGTATAACTTAACCCTCAAGTCCCAATACAGCCACAAACTTCCCCTTTTATATTGCTCTGAAAAGGTTGTCCCAAGTGTATTCTTTCTTGAGAACTTAACCTTAGGATACATTCATCTTAGAGGTATTTTTACATTATTGTTGGCTGCCTGTACAGGCAGCCAACAGTAATGTAGAAATACTGTTAAGTGATCTGCAGTTGTTTACATGTATATATTTACATAAAATCTATTGGGAAACTTAAGGGTCAAGGTAGGATTGTGTATTGATAGCAGTGACTGGAGGGAAGAGAATACAGGTGAGTGAATAATCACTCTCCTCATTTTGATTTTGCGAGAGTGAAAAAATTAGGCGAGTGATTTTAAACCCTTACCTACTGTAACTGCTCAAACTGACCAGCACTATACACGAAAATGATCCATACAAATTTTGTTATTTTTTCATTTTTGCACTAAAAACATAGCTGATGACCCATCATTGGAATGAGCTCACTAACCTCATTCCAATGAGGTGTCTCAATCTATGGTTTACGCCCCCCAAAAAATGAAAGATTTCAGTTATGCGAGATAATGTTTTGCAAGTATCGTCTCCTAGGTGGGTCATGTAATAGGTGATTGAAATACAATATATAACTTGAAGTTCAGACATAATTTCTACATACATCATGAAGGCTAGTGATTAAATGCTCCCCTAGTGAAAAGTTTAGGAGCGTGATGGCGAGTGAGAGTGATCACTCTCCTTTCCCGTCAGTCCTTGTGATAGTCTAGTATACACAGTTACTTACCCTGTTCTTTTTTCTCTGAATTCTTTGTCCACTCTTCATTATGCAGCTTACATGTAGGCAACAGTACCATACCAAAGGAATGCACTATTATAAATCACATTTACAAAGGCTTGATACTACAACCATACAAACAGAAAACCAGTGTGGTATGAACTCATGGTAAATTAGACCTGCACCTAGAATAGAAAATGAAAGAGTCAATGACTCTGTAGCTCAACTTGGATATGACAGGAATTAGTACTTGCTATGACCAAGACAACTGAATAATGAATATGACAGGAATTAGTATTTGTTTTGGCCCAGTCAACAATAATAAAAGAATTACAAGGTGACTGTAATGGACTACAGATTAAGACCAATCATTGTAGATTATTATTTCTGTGTGGAAATTTTCAGTCCCAAACAAAATATTTTCAGACTAAAATTTTTTCTTCTTCTTCTTAAAATTGACCAAAATGCATCAAAACACAAAAAACTAATTTCTGGATTTTGGTCCAAAATTTTTTAAGTCCCACCCGGACCCCAAATTTTCAGTGTAAAAAAAATTTATTTTTTTTTGTCTTAAAATTGACCAAAACGCATAAAAAACCAAAAAACTAATTTCCGGATTTTGGGCCAAAATTTTCTAAGTCCCACCCGGACCCCTAATTTGCATAATTTATTCACGAGAAAAACTCTGTATTATATGTAATGTATCCCATGGTACTAAACATTCATACAAAAATTTATTCAAATCAGATCTTTCATTTGGAAGTTCTGCGCAAAAATCTGATTGCACTTAATTTTGAACAAAATGGCTGCTAGCGGCCATCTTGAATTTCAGACTGGACCCAAAAACACTCCTTTTAGTCTCACAGTGATAACAAAGGTACCCAAGAAGTTTCGTGAAGATCGGTTCATAAATACGGCCTCTAGCCCGAGCCGTATTGGGATTTGCACTCACAGTGCTGAAAGTAACACTAAATAAATCAAAGTTAGCCTAATTTGCATAATTTATGCATAAGAAAAAAACCTGTAATATATGTAATGTATCCCATGGTACTAAACATTCATACAAAAAATTATTCAAATCAGAGCTTTCATATGGAAGTTCTGTACAAAAAACAGATTTCGGCATCGTCGGTACAAAATGGCTGCTGGCAGCCATCTGGAATTTGGGACTGCACCCAAAAACACTCGTTCTCGTCCCACGGTCATAACAAAGGTACCCAAGAAGTTTCGTAAAGATTGGTTCATAAATACGGCCTCTAGCCCGAGCCATAGCAGCTTGGCACTTACAGCTCTGAAAGTAACACTAAATAAATCAAAGTTAGTCTAATTTGCATAATTTACGCACGAGAAAAAAACCCGTATTATATGTGATGTATCCCATTGTACTAAACATTTATACAAAACTTTATTCAAATCAGAACTTTCATACAGAAGTTCTGTACAAAAAACTGATTTTTGCATCATCGGTACAAAATGGCCACTGGCAGCCATCTTGAATTTTGGACCACACCCAAAAACACTCGTTCCCGTCCCAGGGTCATAACAAAGGTACCCAAGAAGTTTCGTAAAGATTGGTTCATAAATACGGCCTCTAGCCCGAGCCATAGCAGCTTGGCACTTACAGCTCTGAAAGTAACACTAAATAAATCAAAGTCAGTCTAATTTGCATAATTTACGCACGAGAAAAAAACCCGTATTATATGTGATGTATCCCATGGTACTAAACATTTATACAAAACTTTATTCAAATCAGAACTTTCACACAGAAGTTCTGCACAAAAAACTGATTTTTGCATCATCGGTACAAAATGGCCGCTGGCAGCCATCTTGAATTTCGGACCACACCTAAAAACACTCGTTCCCGTCCCAGGGTCATAACAAAGGTACACAAGAAGTTTCGTAAAGATCGGTTCATAAATACGACCTCTAGACCGAGCCATAGCCAATTGTTGACGTACGGACAGACGGACAGACGGACGGACGACGGGCCATGACAATAGCTCAAATTTGACTTCGTCAAAGTTGAGCTAAAAACAAACTCAAACAATATATCTTATTAGTAATTAACTAATTACAATGCTGCTAAGTTACCTTATTGTGTGAAAGCGAGAACTAAGTAGAATTCTCCAGGACACTTCCAGGATCTATGAGAAAAATCAAATAGACATTTTTCAAGAATCAATGTTCTGATTGTTTTCTTTGCCAGAATCGATTTTGATTCTCACATGAGTTTTAGTCACTGTACGAGTTATTGCACAGGCAGAAACCCCACCCTGTTAGTATTCAGCAATACTCAAATATCCCTCTACTGTATTGTGACAGAAGATTGTTTAACTGCACACTAAATAGAGGATGATTTGGTATTCAATCTTCTCTACTCAATGGTTGGAGACCTATTGCTTGCTTCTTTTGAAGAAACCTGAGGATGGCTCAGGATGCACCTGGTCCATAGGAAGTTTTCAGTTAGTGAGCAGCTTAATACATCACACAGATAGTCTACCTGGTAAGGTTCCAGCACTTAACCCTTTATCCAACATAATGGCCAAAACCGGCCAGCGATATTTAAAAAATCACCAAACAATTTTCATTATTTTTTCATTTTTTGTCTCAAAAACCTAGGTTATGACCCCTCCTTGGAATAAGCTCATCGAGCTCATTCCAATGAGGGGTAATAATCTATGTTTTTGAGACAAAAAAATGAAAAAAAAATTAGTTATTCAAGAATTTTGTTTGCCAGTGTCGTCTGCTTTTCATGTTAGGTAAAGGGTTAAACATGGTATTAACTTTAATGAGAGTTACATGGGGACATTCTCAGGGTGTTTGTGTGTGTGTGTGGGGGGGGGGGGGGAGGGGGGGAGGGGGGATTCACAATAGTAGGATATTCAAAGACCTAAATTTACATAGAGACTCAAGAGAGCCTAAAATGCTCACCTGGAGAACCAAGTTGTCCTAAATTGTAAGGGTTGTTATGGGTATGGAGAAAATGTAATCTGAATGAACCATATGACAGATTCGCCAGCAAATTTTTGTCCAATTGTTTCAACTGCTCAGAAGAAAGCTTTATACCAAATACATAATCTCTAGTCCGTGCAGTTTGGAAAATATTGGACATTTCATTTTTTTAGTGCCAGGTGTTCCCACGGGGAAAGGCGAAAAATTTTGGGGGCATGATTGCCACATGAATGAAGTACTTAAGGTCAACTAATGCCACCTATAAAATTTGGTTCAAATCGCTCCATTGGTTCTTGAAATAGAAATTTATAGGGGAGCTCGAAAGTGAGCCCATCCTCTGGAGAGATCAAATATGGACCTATCAATTTTCCTTGACCAACTTTTAATTTTGAACACCAGAGGAAGTTTCATACCAAATATCAATGCATTCCCACTTGTTGTTCATGAGAAGAAGATTTTTGAAGAATTTCATCATATTTGGGCATAAGACCACCCCAAAAAGGGCGAAGACCCCATTTGAACAAAACTAAAACAGAATACCTCCAAGATGCTGTGGCCCATATGTTTCAATTTAGGTCATTGGTTTGTGAGGAGAAGATTGTTTTGTAAAAGCTAACGTATGAAGGACGTCAAGTGATGGCAATAGCTCACACTGACTTTCAGTTAGGTGAGCTAAAAACATTTGAAATTTCAGACATGGCACTTTTTCCAAACATGTCAAGAATTTGGACAAAATATAGAGTTTTTAAACTGAAAAGTAGTGAAAGTTCTCCAAATATTGATTGAAAAGTAGTGAAAATGACCCCAAATATTGATCTGTAGTTGGAATTTGTGATTACCGAGAGCCCCAGTCAGATAATTTACAGCCAATTTATTTATTTATTGAGATTTAACGACACTTTGAACAGCCAGTCACCTCGTGTCAGACAGTTTTATGGGTGGAGGAAGCCGGAATATTCTGTGAGAACCACTGAGCAATGGCGAGCAACTACCAGACTCTCCAACGTACCAACTCCACTCAAGCAGGGTTAGCACTGGTTGAAGACAAGAGCACCATCGGCATGCAGTAAGGTATAAGCCTTAGAACAGAGTGCTACTGTGCTTCCTTGTGGGCAATCAGGATTAAGTGGCTTGTCTTAGGACACAATGCAGTTAGTTTAAACATTATTTATTTCAAGAGTACAAAATCATATGAAAAATTTGTTCCATACATTAATGAGGATTCGGCAGGAAGCTATAAGCTTATACAAGGCCGTTTCCACCAAGAATGCAGTTAACCCTGGCAGGGATCAAACCATGGACCTTTTGGTTTGAAGTCCAATTCCACAGCCAGGGATCAAACCATGGACCTTTTGGTTTGAAGTCCAATTCCACAATCACAGAGTCATCATGCTCCCATTTGCAGTCAAGGGGAGTATACAAAGAAGTTCTGCACCTTAGAACCTGGCGTTGGAAAATTTTGCCTCGGAAGGGTGGGGGGGGGGGGGGGATTGGAGGGGGGGGGGGTGCTATGGGAATTTCCCTCTTGTTGGAGATTAAATAGTGGTAGTTTTGCCAACTGGGAAGGGGCACTCCAGAGGTGGTAACACAAACCCCCACCTGCCACCCCTTAGCAACATTCTAGAGCTGAAACGGTTAAAGGGTTTTCTTGATCGATTAATCACATGGATAAACCTTGGTCAACTGATTAATCACTTGCCCTTACAGGTAGCTGAATAATTGCTGTACAGTTGATGATTTATAACATTAACCTTTTAGCCAACGTAAAGGACAAAATCAGGCAGCTATACATACAAAAATCTCCATTCAGAGTTTATTATGTTTTCAATTTTTGTTTCAAAAACATAGCTTATGATCCCTCATTGGAAAGAGCTTGTTGAGCTCATTCCAATGAGGGATCATAAGCTATGTTTTTGAGACAAAAATTAAAATTTTTTAGTAATTCAAGAATCTATTTTGCAAGTGTCATCTGCTACCCACAATGGGTGAAGGTTAACTTAAGAATGACCAGTTCCAGCTACTAATACAGTATAATGATCATGCAAGTGAACAAGTATGTCAGCAAGCAACTTGCATACTTTACTCTGTCTCATATAATTGATGTGAGTCAGTGTGACAATGTTTGCCTGTTTTGGAGCAAGTTTGTTCCTTTGTTAACCCAGAAAATACAGTAGTTCAAAAGTAACGGTTAATCGATCAATTACTTTTTTGATCGATCAAGACATTGATCATTGGTTAATCAGTTAATCGGTTAATCATTTCAACTCTACGAAAGTGGAAAGAGAATTTTATGTTTCCACTTTTCTCTCTACAACACTGTAGAAACACTCTCACTACAACACTGTAGAAACTCTCTCTCTACAACACTGTAGAAACTCTCTCACTACAACACTGTAGAAACTCTCTCACTACAACACTGTAGAAACTCTCTCACTACAACACTGTAGAAACTCTCTCTCTACAACATTGTAGAAACTCTCTCACAACAACACTGTAGAAACTCTCTCTCTACAACACTGTAGAAACTCTCTTACTACAACACTGTAGAAACTCTCATTCTACAACACTGTAGAAACTCTCTCACTACAACACTGTAGAAACTCTCTCACTACAACACTGTAGAAACTCTCTCACTCGTCGAAAAAGAAATTTGAGAACATTGAGATCCTTGTATGGTGCACCATAAGCCAAATGTTAGCAACTGTTTTGGCCTGTTTGATTTAAACCTTTCTGAGGTTGACTCATACTAATTAATAAATATTTGTCCAGTCGTTCTTAAAATATAGGTATTTGAATTTTTTATCTTTAGCTCATAGGGTTCCCACTTCCCACGGGTGAGGAGGTTTTATTTTTATCATTGGAAATAGAAAATCGGGTTGTGCTAATAACACCAAATATTAACACAGGAACTTGGCATCAAAACATATGAATATACACATCCTAGGAGTGCTGAATTCAAGAAACATTATTTTGTCTGGTGTTTTTGGAAAATATTTTTAATTATCTCCCTTTTTGAGCCCCGAGTGGGTCTGACTGAACCCCAAAATATTTGTTCTGATACCACAGTGATAACAAAGACACCCAATAAATTTATAGAAAACATTACTGACATAAAAAATCTTTACAGATTCTGAACAAAAAATGTAATCCACACAATTCTCGTAAATATGACTGCCTACAGGCATTTTGAATTTTGGGCTGGGCATAAAAGCACTCGTTACCATCCCATGATGATAACAAATGTAGTCCAAGAAATTCTGTACAAAAAACTGATTGCACCTAATTTCGGGATAAAATGGCCACCAGCAGCCATCTTGAATTTTGGACCGCACCCAAAAACACTCATTCCCGTCCCAAGTGCATAACAAAGGTACTCAAGAAGTTTCATGAACATCGTTTCACAAATACTGCCTCTAGCCCGAGCCGTATTGATGTGCACTTACTGTGTATAAGTAGCACTGAATAAATCAAAGTTCATCTAATTTGCATAATTTCTGCACGAGAAAAAAACCTGTATTATATGTGATGTATTCCATGTTACTAAACATTCATTCAAAAATTTATTCAAATCAGAACCTTCATATAGAAGTTCTGTACAAAAAACTGATTGTACATAATTTTGGTACGAAATGGCTGCTGGCAGCCATCATGAATTTTGGACCACACCCAAAAACACTTGTTCTCATTCCAAGGTGATAACAAAGGTTCCCAAGAAGTTTCATAAACAACGGTTCATAAATACGGCCTCTAGCCAGAGCCATATTGAATTGTTGACAGACGGGCCATGACAAAACCTCAAATTTGACTACGTCAAAGTTGAGCTAATAAATACAATACATTTGAGGTCAAAACTTTTAATTTGAATCTGGATGTTCAGTCCTCGGCATGAATATATGTAATGTTTGATTCCAGAATAAGATGCAGGCATCTGTAATGATTACTGCATCTTGTTGTTCTAGTATTTATTTATTTTATTTATAACAATAAATAAAGTTAACTTTAGTCAATCGTTTATACCCATGTTGCTCATTTCAGAGAACTTTTACTCTAAGCATTGGTGACTGGTTCCTATTTCACCAGTAAGACAGATCTTATTTACTGCAACGTGTTGTTTTAGTCTTTGTGTAAAAAAGTACTTAGACCATACTATCTTCGGGTGGAGTTTAACTGCATTGTGGGTGGGGTTTAACTGAGGGGTGGGCCCGAAAGATAAAACTTGTCTGTAACTTTTTAAATAAGAGGCCCCATAGGACCTGAAGCGCTCACCTGACAACAGTTGTTTAAAAAAGAATTTAATTTGCATTCCAGGGGGTGCGGTGGCTTAGTGGGTAGAGGTGCAGGCTGCAAGCTGAGAGGTCTTCCATTCGAATCCCACCTATGGCAACCATGTTATGCCCTTGGGCAAGACACTTCACCCCCATTGCCCACGTGGAGGCACAGTGGCATTGAGAACTAAGGTGTACTGCACATCGATGGTGCACTTGTCTTCAACCAATATTAACCCTGCATGTGTGGAGTTAGTACACTGGAATCCTGTTAATTGAATAGCCACTTTGCCAATGAAAATTATTCAATTAACATGAGTATTCAATTAACAGGGATTGTGTCACTTTCCTGTATTCTAGAGATAAACTTACCATTTATTCTGTTATATCTTGTTTGACAGAGCTCCATGAGCTCTTTCAAACAAGATATAATAGATTAAATGCCTGTACTGGATGTACTGAGGCCAAATATGTCTATAACACAGGAAAACTGGGGAGAGTCAGGATAATTTCTTGACAGGTTACAAGATTTTTTATTCAATTAACAGGAGTTTACTCTATAACCTATATTCAATTAACAGGTCAAATTTGTACAGGAGGTATGGTAAATGGTTTTGTGTTGGGAAATTATATTCTATTAACAGGGTTATTCAGTTAAGAGATATCCAATTAAGTGGGCTCCACTGTATGTTGGAGAGCTGACAGTTGCTCGCTGTTGCTCGATGGTTCTCTCTGGGTACTCAGACTTCCTCCACCCGTAAAACTGTCGTGGTCATGATTAGCCATTGTGCAGAAATATGTGACCTTAAACACCAATAAATAAAAAATAAATTAGCTAGTTAATGCTACAGAGGAATGACGTTATTTAATTATTTATAACTTTGTTGTCCATGCCAGATGTTTTTTTATGTGCCGGGATGTTATCACAGAAATAATGCTCTAATTTCCAGTAATTCAAAACTTGGGAGTCCAAATATGAAACCTAGGAACTAAACTTGAACAAACTTGCATCTGAGCCCTTCCCTTCCACCACCAGGATGCTGTATACCAAATGTGAAAGCATTCTGACTGGGGGAAAAGGAGAAGATTTTTAAAGAAATTTCCTCATATTGCACGAAGTTGAGATTCGGGCTACCATAGGGGGTCCAAATATTAACCGGGGACATGAGAACAAACATAGGGGGCTCAAATAATAACCCAGGGACATGATTTGAACAAATTTGAATCCCACTCACCTAGAGATGCTGTATACCAAATACAAAAGCATTCTGACTGGTGGATCTGGAGAAGATGATTTTAAAAAATACTTCCCTCATATTGCACTAAGCTAAAATTCAGCCTCCCACAAAAAGCCCAAATACCAACTCGGGGACTTGATTTGAACAAACCTGAATCTGACCTCCCTAGAGATGTCATATACCAAATATGAAAGGATTCTAACAGGTGGATCTGAAGATGAATATTTTTAAAGAAATTTTCTCATATTGCACTAAGTTAAAATTTGGGCTACCATAGGGAGCCCAAATATTAACCTAGGGACCCGATTTGAACAAACTTTAATCTCTCCCCCCCCCCCCCCCCTCCCCATATGTTGTATACCAAATACGAAAGCATTCTGACTGGTGGATCTGAATAAGATTTTTAAAGATCATTCCCCATATTGCTCTAAGTTAAATATTCAGGCTCCTGTATTCAACCCAAATATGAACCCAAGGGGCTTCATTTTAACACACTTGCATCTGATCCCCGAAAATGTCAGATTTCAATTCACTTCTGCCTTTTCGACAGATTTCAGGACTTTATAACAGATTTTCTTCACTACAAATCAAAGTATATATAATATTATATATACTTTGATTTATAGTGAAGAAAAACTGTCTGCTGAAAAAATGCATCCAGGATGATTTTCTGGGTTTCGCCCATACCATTGGCTCTGGGTCAAGTCGCCCCACATATATTTCTGGGTCAAGTCGCCCCTGGTTTTTTTTATAACTTTATTTTTATAATTTTTATATATTTTAGTAAAAACCAGACAATTATGGAATATTAATTTTTATGCAGCCATCATGGATTGGAAAACCAAACTTGCAATGAGCAATTAATAAGAACTAATGTATGTGTTTTAGGACTACACTGTAAATTACTAATGTAGATTTTATTGTTTGATATATGTATCATAAGTACAGTGTAGCTAATAAAGGAGTAGTAGAATAATTATAATTACTGCTCTATGGGGAGTTTCATTTTGGAAAATGTTGCCTACGTTGTGGGCGGTATGAAAAAATGCCCACACAACCTAAACGGTACCCATACCGAGGACACTTGACAAGCTATATCAGTGCAATGAATTTACAAAGGTGTTGGTTGGGGAGGCGGGGGGAATTTTGATTGGAAATTCACCACCTGACCCAGTCGTTTCGATGCAATTCACAGACTGACTGGTCACAAATAAACAGCGAGAAATCAAGCACAAAATGTCTGGAGTGCTGTCATAATAAACTCGTGCAAATCAACCCAATCGGAGATAATTGAGGTCATTGAAATAACTCAAGGATGACGAAAAGACAGATCTGGGATAATTAACCCTGAACTAACCATATAAATGTAATATGATTCTTCTGGTATTGTATATGTACTTACATGTACCTTTAATAATAAGAAAATCCTGTTGAAAATAAATAAAAACCTTTATGTAAATTTTGAATCCACTACACAAAGCATGCATGAAAGAATAATAATGCCTTTCCAAGAATATGAAATTTAACACGAAAGTTCCCCAAAAATCGTAAATATTCACTGACTGAGGAAAAATTACCGTTTCAGTACCCAGGCATCTAACTTAATGATTCAAAAATAATAATTCTAACTGGTGTTTGTTTGAACAAGCAATCTTAAGCCTTTACCCAACGCAGACGATATCAAAATCTATTATTTTAAATATCATTGTTTAAATTTTCTCAAAAAATTTCAACAAAACCATATCATGTGACCCCTTCGTTGGAACGAGCTCGATGAGCTCGTTCCAACGAGGGGTCACATGATATGGTTTTGTTGAAATTTTTTGAAAAATAATATTTTTTCAACTGCTGAATTTGCATATTATGCGGGCGGGTGTGGGTGATTCGTTGGGTAAAGGGTTAAGCAGTGAAGGTAGGCCATTAAACGTAACATCGTTATGATACGCAATCACAATCTACAATGCGATCTTGATGCTCCATGCGTAAATTACAATCTTAAATTCTAACACTATTGTTAATTTCTTGTATTTATATAAAATTATAAAAAATAGCCAGATAGTTTCATTAATGCAACTATCTGTATTTATGCAACAGCAGGTTTAATGCATAAAAGCAATCAACAAACTTCGTCCGGGAATCAGTTATCATTAGTTGCCTGTTCCCGACGCTGTATCGGTTCCACCTTTTCAGGTCCAGTTTTAATTTTAATCATGTTGAATCCGATTTTAGTAGGTAACTCTACAAGTTCACTCATTTACGGAACCCCCCTCTAGGTCATAAAATAATCGCGCAAGAATATGGGAATGACCACTCGACCGGCCCCTTTGATCCTGCGAGATTATCCAATGGAAATACGGATTATTTTCTCGGTGGGTTTCAAACAGTGTTCTGTCAAATATTTGGGCCGGGAAGCAGTCATTCCAACATTTATTTTCAAATTTAAAGCAAGTCAAACATTTCCACCACCGTCCCCGCCTCCATTCCGGTTCCTCATTTTTATAACTATTCATCACTTATATTGTATCTGTATACTGATAACAGGCGTATTATTCGCTCACCTATGTTCAATTACCATAAAATATGCTTTGTCTAGACTGCTGTATACATAATTAATCAAAATAATTTGAAAATAAAAGCAGTTTTTAGTCAATTTTTCAATTTAAATCGGTTTTGTTGTATTTGTCAGTTCCTTGTTATTTTGCCTCTATCCACTAGCTTTCCTAGAAAAGTTGCCTGTTGGTGCATAAAATAAATTATATAAATCACAGATAGATATTTATGTAAATTATGAAATGAATAGTTGTATATATTTTGTTATTATGTTCTAGTTTTAATAAATAAAAAAAAGTTGTATACAGTCATTCTGGATGTAAGGGTCACAGCCTCACTGGCAGTAACAGGTAAGGCAATGTTGAGCATTAAAAAACTTGACTTTGAAGAGCATTTCAAACTAAAATTTTACTCTGGGTTTGTGAAGTAATATGTTGCCTGTCATCTTTGAAAGTTCCACGAGTTCATTGTTGTTTTTTGTTGACAAAAGCGATTTTTAAAAAAAAAGACTGAATGTGCGCCGAATGAAAATTTTGACACGTGAAACCGCAAAAAAGTTTTCGTCTCAACTACGGGAAGAAAAATATAAAGAGTGTGAATGTAAGTATTATTATTTGAACAGGTTTATCTACGCTTCAAATGCACGATAAAATAATTGGGATAAATATTGGACATCATGATATATTTATTCTGTTTCAACAGTGAGACGAGTTGTCAATACCAGGTCACTGTCAGACATGCGCTGTAAAACCTATTGAAACACTGCTCAAGTTGATCTATTTTTAGAAAATTAACACAAAACTACTGTATTTGATCCACTTCATTTTCACTTCTTTCCACTGTAAAAGTTATGACTAGTGTGGTGAAATTAATTCAGAGAAGACACAAAGATGTTTTGTGTCCAATAAATACATATAAAGTGAGAAAATAGATCAGCAGTGGATGCCAAAGAGGGTGATTCTTTATAGACACAAGCGATCTGTTACTGACTAAATTGCGACAGTCAAACGATCTAATTTTATAAAATAAACAGAAGCTTTATCTGAACAATTCCGTTGCAATAATGAGTGTCAGATACCTGTCTGTCAAAAACAAAAAACAAAATTTGGATAACGTATTTTATTTGGGAGAAATAAACGAAAATATGAAAGGTGACCCGTTATACCCCATATGACTGTATTTGTTATATATTTTGTTATTATGTTTTGATTTTAAGGGCCTATATAAGTAATGAAATTTTGTTTATTTTGAAAATTCCCACCTCTGATATTCCTTCAATTCAAATTAAATATACACAAAATGCACACCAAAATGAAGGTTGGGATGTATAGAACACGAAACACATGTGTAATCAACTCATAGAGTCGATTGTAGGCACCACTGGTTCCTGGAAGTCTGCTGCCGTATTCGCACCAGAAATGATAATTTAATAATATTTCACGAAAACAACTTGTGGCCAAATGTGCTTTACATATCCAAGAACAAAGCTAGGGGACAAAAAATCTTCAAAACATGGTGACAGAGCTGCATTGGGGGAAATTCCTAAGCCTTTGCTTTTGTTTACGTATGAGTATACTTTCGATTTCCGGTCGACGTCATCGGACAGAAAAAGCATGTAAAAACAACGCCGTCTAAAATCAAATAATAAAAAAGATCACCTTCATACAGTATACTGTTATTAGATAGAGACTGCACAGTTGCCATATTCAGAACAAGGTATCATGATACTAGTTCAGCGATCTGAACGTAGTGGCTACCCCTCTACGTTCAGATTCTTCCCATTCAATCCTATAGAAAAAGTTCCCATCAAGTTATGTGGAATAGGAAATTCGATCGCAATTGCACAGAGGAGGTTTGATAATCTGCTCTGTGCGAATGCGACCGAGTTTCATGACCTCCTCTGCGCGAATGAGATCAAGATTCCGATTCTGCACCGTTGAAAAGGTCTATTTGTTTCGGCGCCATTACCAGGTTATTGTTTTTACTGTTTTATATTTAAACAAAAACATGGCCGATTTCGAAATCTCTGTTGCCGCCTCACGAGTACACAAATGACGATAATTGAAGGATAAAACCTAGTTTGGATTAATAAACTCTGCCCAAATGTAAGAAAATATGTGTACTATCGTTTGCAGCCGGTAATAAGGGCCAAAGCTTGAAATATATTCCTAATTTCGAGTTCCCATAAAAACTTGATGGGAACTTTTTCTATAGGATTGAATGGGAAGAATCTTAACGTAGAGGGGTAGCCACTACGTTCGGATCGCTGAACTATCAGGATACTTGTTGAAATTTCTTAGAATTACGATTTTGTTTTTTGATGGATATTCATAGTAACGAGTGATTTGCGCATGTCTGTCGAGCATGGAAACCATCTTCAATAAAAAATGCAGACAGTGTTGTCCTTTTCCAAAATGCAGACCTATCGCTGTATTCGAAAGTGTTTTGAATGCCTAGCTTTGTTCTTGGATATATGAAGCACATTTGGCCACAAGTTGTTCTGATGAAATATTATTTTATTGTCAGTTCTGGTGCGAATACGGTAGCAGACTTCCAGGAACCAGTGGTGCCTACAGTGGACTCTATGAGTTGATTACATATGTGTTTCGTGTTCTATACACACCAACCTTCATTTTGATGTATATTTTGTGTATATTTAATCTGAATTTAAGGAATATGAGAGATTTGAATTTCAAAATAAACAAAATTCCATTACTTATAAAGGCCTTTAATAAATAAAAATTATGTGTTTAACCAGACCAGTCTTACGTTATTATTAAGTCCTTCCAGTCCAATACCTTTTGGGGGGACAAACTGACCCGATATATGGGGGCGACTTAACCCGGGTCCGACTTGACCCGTTCACATAACAATTACCATGAAAATAAATGTTAGGACGAATCGTTCTATTATTCTAAAAAAAAACATTTGGGAGGAATATTCTTGATACTCTGAAAAAAAAATTTTGGTAAGTCTCGTCCCGATATTTGGGACGAATCGTTGGTTGTCATTTTGGGACGAAACGTCCCGTAACCAAAGTCCAAACGGTAAATCGAAGACGGTCGAAAATCGACATGAAAAAAACGTCGAAATACTCGAATGCTGCTGTTTACACCTGTCATGCACAAATTTTTTATTTAAGGCGACTTACAATCATTCTGAATAAAAATGCAACAGTTAAACGACAATATCTTTGCGTTTGTAAGCACGCAGCGGGAAGAAAATCTTCTCCTCAAAGAAAATCGTCTTTTTCTTGCTACATGGGCGCAGCCATTTTGCCAAGGTAGATAACTGTTCGTTCATCCACCCGGAGGACGAGGGTAGTATAGCAGGGGTGAAGAAACCCTATCAGATGCCAAGCCAGGTATCAATATTAGGCGGGAGGGGGCAATATGGATTCAGTTTATGGGAGGGGGACATCCAAGCATTTTTATGACACAGTCACACCAAGAAGATCGAACTCTTGAGTTGGGGAAAGGTATAAAGATGGTGTCCCTCTCACTTATATAGTGGGTCTGGGGAGTATGTTTTCCATACATTTCTCTGAAGTCTAAGCCGCCCATAGAAATATTTGGAAAAACATGCTCCACTGGCGCTCTTTTAAGGCTCGAAACAACACGTGGTATGTCACATGAAATTTCATTAGTTGACGCCCCATGCAAATCGTAGAATATTCCCAGCCCCCCCCCCCCCCTCCTCTCCATGGCTAAGCCACTGAATCCAATTCTGTCAGAATGGGCATCCCTGACTTATATCATCATGAGAGTCGACTTTCAATAAAGTTATCTCAGGCAAGGTAATCCCACTAGCTTCGGGTCTGGTTGGTGTAGTAGATTTGGTTGATCGTGCAGTAGTAAAATCAGTAATAATCGAATTTGAATGGAGCCTTTTTTGGAATAACGACGCCGAATTTTATCATTACGTTAGGCCTTGTGGAGATGACCGATTGGTGGGACATAGGGGTAGGAGTGAAACTAGATTTAACTCGACTGTCGGGAGCGCGGTGGCTCAGTGGTAGACTGTTGGACTTCTATCCTAGAGGTCCCGAGTTCGATCCCCGCCCGGGACGACCCGCGTTGTGTCCTTGGGCAAGGCTCTTTATCCCGGTTGCCTCCATGGGGGCACGATGACACCGTGTACTAAGGCGTACTGCACGTCGATGGTGCACATGTCTTCAACCGCTGTAACCCCGCTTGAGCGGAGCTTGAACAGAGTTAGAATGTTGAGGAACTGACAGTTGCTCGTCGATGCTCGGTGGTTCTCTCCGGGTACTCCGGCTTCCCCCACCCATAATTTATATTTATTTATTTATTGGTGTTTAAGGTCACATACTTATGCACAATGGCTAATCATGACCGTGACAGTTTTACGGGTGGAGGAAGCCGGAGTACCCGGAGAGAACCACCGAGCAACGACGAGCAGCTTCCCCCACCATAAAACTGTCACGATCACGATTAGCCATTGTGCATAAGTATGTGACCTTAAACACCAATAAATAAATAAATAAATAAATAACTCGACTGTCAAGGCCCAATTCCCGACTGGTGTCCCGACTGGTTAAATATTCCAAGTAAATCATCAAGATAAGTCTTCTTCAACACGCAATAAGGGCGTTTGTAGATAAATACATGTTGTAGTCGTGACACACATGTATGCTTCCTAACTTCATATTTAATTAGTACCATCTCGACTGCAAACTGTTTACGCTGGGACCCCAAGAGCTCAAACTGGGCACCACGGACTCCACTTGTATGAGAAGTATTAAATTTCGTCTCGTAAGAAAACAAAACACACTTGCACTAGTTCCGAGATGGGGTTGGAGGAGGGGGCAACTGCGCCGGGATTTTTTGGTGTTTTAAAAAAACTGTAGTTTAACCTATCGATATGACAGAGCTTAAAGTCACGAGAAGGTTTTCTGTACGGGCCTTCGACGCCGCTTTACACATTGTCCCGGGGCCCGCCCTCCCTCTCGGCGGCCCTGCATACATGGTTATTAGCAAGAACTAATCGACATACAAGATAAAAAGCCAAAACGAGAATGGCCCGACTGGAAAATTATCGGGTCATACCCCAACACACACCCCTCCATAGTTACGCTCATGTCATACTATTGTGTGATGTCAAGAATAAAGAGATTAATGTTTATCTCGGGCCCTTCAGCAAGTATTACTTTAACTTCACCAGTGTTTAAAGCTTACAAACATATGTATCCCCCACACTCCACGAATGGAAACAAAGCCTGCTAATACCGATTATGAGAGCCTAATTTCGACGTATCCTTCTAAAGTCAAAATTAGTATCTTTTATTTATAATATATCATTTTTTCCCAGAATTGCTCATTATCAAGCTTGGCTGATATGGCTCAAAATGCGGCCGATATTACGCCGATTTCGGCCGATATGAACCAAGCTGGAGTTGTGTTCCTTGATGCGTTATTCGTCGAACGCAGTCAATTAGTAAAATTGGCGTCACCGGGCAAAATGTGGTAGTTTTTGTGTGGTGAGGATTAATGATGCAACAAGCAAGTATTTGGTGGACGAACAGAAAAATGAAGCGAGTTGTACACAAAACGCAAACTAAGATTCAGAGTCGTAAGCGGAGATTCGTCGAAGAGCGAGAAGAGATTGTTCCAGCTGTCCGAACGTCTCGGCTGGGTAAGCCAAGACGTTCGGATAGGTGAACTGGGAGAAGAGGAAACTTCGGACTTTATGAAAAGAACGAGAAACAAAAACACTGTCATTAGATGTGAGAATTTGTTTTCTCAACGGGCTTGAGTTCCATTGGGAATGGGATATTTTTTTCAAGAAAGGATGCCGGAACTTTTAATAGCATGGCACTCTATTGTTAGATGTGAGAATTTGTTTGTTTTGGTTTAATATATAAAGTCGGTCTCTCTCCAATGATTTTTTTTCACATCTGGGAAGACCATAAGCATCTTTCCCTTATTGATTTTTGTTGATTCTTTTAGGTGGGGAAGAGTAAATAAGTGATTGGCGACTCTTCTACCAGTGGCGGCGCAACGGGGATGGGGTGGGTGGTGGGGGGGGGGGGGGACACTTTTTCATTAATTCAGATGGTGTGGTGCGCGGTGGTTCAGTAGGTAGAGATGCAGGTTGCAAGCCGAGAGGTCCTCGGTACGAATCTCGCCTGCGTAAACCGCGTTGTGTCCTTAGGCAAGACACTTAATCCCAATTGCCCACGTAGGGGCTCAGTGGCATTGTGTACTAAGGCATACTACACGTCGATGGTACACTTTTATTCAACCAATGCTAACCCTGCTTGTATGGAGTTAGTATGTCGGGGAGTCAGACAGTTGCTCATCGTTGCTCGGTGGGTCTCTCCGGATACTCCGGCTTCGTCCACCCGTAAGTAAAACTGTCCGACACGAGGTGACCCTGGCTGTCGAAAGTGTCGTTAAACCCCAATGATTGAATAAATAAATAAATAAATAAATAAATAAATAAATAAATAAATAAATAAATAAATAAATCAGATACCGCAGACATCTCCGCGGGTTAAGAACCCGCGGAGATGTCTGCGGTATCTGAATGCAAAATGCTATAATATTATGATTCTAAAAGGCCACTTGCGAACTTGCCCCTTCAAGGAGAACCCATCAACTACTCCCCCCTACCCCCGAGGCACTTTCTGACATTGTCACTAATTTTAAGTAATTCAAGATTTTTTCCCAACTGTTATCTCCTAGTTCTGTTAGGTAAAGAATTAACAAAACAATGTTTGTTTATTATTTCTTGGGGGTTTAACGACACATTCGACAGCGGTCACCTCGTGTCGGACAGTATTACGGGTGAAGAAAGCCGGAGTAACCGAACAGAACCACCGAGCAGCGGCCAGTAACTATCGGACTACCCAACGTACTAACACCGCACAAGCAGGGTTAGCACTGGTTGAAGACAAGTGCACCAATGACGTGCGGTACACGTAGGCAATCGGGATGAAATGCATTGCCCAAGTACACAACGAGGTTACCCTGTCGCGGATCGGGCTGTGGAACTTTCGGTTTCAAGTCCAATGCCGTAACCACTGAGCCCCCACGGTCCGTAAGAAAATGTTTGTAGGATACCTGTTCTTGTCATGCAGTCTATATTTACAATCCACTTTCTCAACGGGCTTGAGTACTATAGGGCATGCGATGTTTTTTTTCAAAGAAGGATACCGGTGTAAAAGGAATGGAAGTCCGTAGGAACGTTAGTCCCTCTGGACTATTATTCCGCGGAATTATAGTCCTAGGTCTAACATTTCTAGGAATAGTAGTCCGCCGGACTCCCGCGCTCCCACGCAATCTGAATTAATGAAAAAGTGCCCCCCCCCCCCCCCCACCACCACCAACAACCTTCCCATCCCCGTAGTGCCGCCACTGCTTAAAATTGTCATTGGTATATAAAAATCAGCCTATGTCACACATTGGAACGTGCTCGGTGAGCTGGTTTCAATGGTGGGTCATAGGCTGTGTTTTGCAGGAAAATATGTTTGAAAATAGTGATGACTAGATATGGCCGTTACATTCAGTATATGATTGAAGTTACACCGTGCTGATGATATGGCCGTAGATGCTTTAAGTGGCCGTAAACATCAGTAAATAAATAGTCACTGTATTCTCATTCCTTAGAAGTTTCGTAATTCTAAATCTATCTGACTCTGGTTTGCAAGGAAATTGAGGCGGGGGAAGTACGAAATACAGTCACAAAGTTATCGATGAGCAAAGTAGCGGGTACTGACGAAATCCCAAATAAGTTTTTAAAAAGAGGAGGGCATCCACTGTATGAGCATTGTACAGCACTATTTAACATGGTAATCAGACAGCAAGAGGTCCCGAAAGAATGCAAGTAAAACATAGTAACCTTTATTCATAAAAAGGGGGATGTGGGAGTTTTAGATAATTACAGACGGATATCCATTATATAGTAGCGATATTGAGAAGTTATTCAACAAGGTTCTCGATGAATGACCTGCGGAAATTGTAGACCTAGGACTATAATTCCTCGGAATAATAGTCCAGAGGGACTAATTTTCCTACGGATTTCCATTCCTGTTACACCGGAACTTTTAATAGCATGCCACTCTATTATATTTGTAATGGTCAGAAGATTTCCCGAAAGAGCGATAAGTTGGCGACATTCCTCTGATAGACGCTATAACAAAGACACAAAAAACATCCGTCCACTCACCGGAACATTGTGTTCCAATATTTGAACGAGATGTTCACTTACAATATCGAACAACGACAAAACAGACATCGGAAATTCAAACAAGAATACAGTCTGTAAATAAAGTTTAGGTTGGGAAGTAATTAACGAAATTAAACAATTCAATATACGTAATCATTTCTCCGGTTAACAAATCAGTCAGATTCTCTGAGTGATTTGAACCCATTGAACACTGGTGGTGTCTCCCATGTCAGTTCAATGCCAGCAGTTGGAAGAGTCCATATTCATTATTTAGGGATAGACCAATTAATATTTTCAACGTGCAACCTTGGGACTACACGCTGTAAATGTTGATGGATGTACTGCATATATTCACTCAACAGCCAGCCTACCTAACCCTTTATCCAAATTCAGCAGTTGAAAAAAATTTTATTTTTCAAAAAAAAATCAACAAAACTCGTCGAGCTCGTACCAACGAGAGGTCACATGATATGGTTTTGTTGAAATTTTTTGAAAAATTTCAATGATATTTAAAATAATAAATTTTGATATCGTCTGCGTAGGGTGAAGGGTTAATGAAAGTATGGCGTATCATGCTCCTGGGTCGGAAAAGGCTTCTCGGTTTCAAAGGGTTAATGATTACTTTTGCCAGAAGGAAAGAGCTCGCTAAAATAGTACTGTTCATATCCGAGAAAGAGTAAGGGGCACCAAATCAAAGAGTTTTGTGGGCACAGACGTAAAATCTAATTGAGATGGTGGAAATAAATCCCTCTACATACTTTAGCTGAACGACAGACTGTATAGAATCGCCAACACAGGAGCATCGCGAAGATGCCCGATTGCAGGGGAGAGGGATTGAACCTGATTTGCTCCGACTTATAAAATATTCCAACTACATCATCAAGGCTTACCTTCGTCGAAGACATGCCTTGATGGTGTATTTGGAATATTAATTAGTCGGTATTACAGTTAAAGAATTCAAGACTTCTTGAAATTTATTTCTGAATAAATAAAATTCACATGGAGTAATCGAACCGGTACTCCAAGTTAGCCATGCCAGACCTCCAACTGTCCGAATCTGGTACCACAGACCTCCATGTGCATGACCGAATGAGTAAGTGACATAAATCGCAGTGTCAAAACAAGTCGCCAAAGAAACTACACGATTTCTTGCAAGAATGTTACAATGTATAAGACTTCAGTCAAGCGCAAAATGTCCCGACAGAAGAAAATATTTGGGGAGGGGGGAGGGGGCGTGTCACACACCCTCAACTCCCATAGCTCCCCCTGTGCCCTTGCCTACAAAATTTAAGTTTTCCAAGACTAGAGAAAACGTCAAGACTTTCCTTTCGAGACTGTTGGTGTTCAACTGTGCTATGTATTTTCGTTGTCAGATAATTCCATATCCAATACGGTACGGAATTAACTGACACCACACGTAGGAATCAAAGGGCACACGGGGCACACTGCTTCCCGTGCCATTGCAATATTATTTGGAATTAGTTGGAAGGGAGTGCACAGACACTTTTCTCTTAAGAGGTGATTGAAGAGTCCCAAAGTTGATTTGTCTCTAGTACGGCTTTAAATCCAAGAAAAATGCTGATTTTTGGTTTCTTATTTAACAAATGTCCGCACCGGGCAGAACAATGTTTACCTTATTAGTGTAACGACGTATTACTGTTGCTGTATACGCGGTAATACTAATACAGAAAACAGACTATGAGGTTCTAACAATTTAGTGCTAACTAGTTTTTACATGCTATTATTCTTTAAACCCTGATGGTAACTTCCACGCCAGTTCAGTGTCATCAATTGAAGAGACAATATTCGTTCCTTGGCGGAAGACCAATCAATATTTTCAACGTGCAGCCCTAGGGCTGCAAGTTGAAAATCTTGATTGGTCAAACACATAAATTCATTGAGCAACTATCTACTTTATGCATTCAAGCCGTCTAAAGATCATGGAGGGGTGGGGGTGGGGGGGGGGGGGGCTAAAACAGTTGCAGTACACGATGCCGGGATGGTGCGGGTAAAACGGCTCAAAAACACATTTTTTCCACCCCCATGCACATTTTTTTCGTGGTGTCTTTTTAGGTCAAAGTAAACACTTTAAAATGATTTAGACTCATACACACACATTGTAGTCCTATTAGGAGGTTGTCCTGATGGGTATGTTGAGCTATCTAGTCCCAGTGCAGAATCCATGATTTTATGAACCGGCAGTACGTGTGGCCTTGAGAGTTTCGATTTCTATAATTGTATATCCTAATTCTGCATTTAAACAGATTTAAACATTTCTTATAATCACAGATAATCAAAGGTCTTTTAGGTTCCTCAAGACTCTTAAGAAATAAAGACTCTAAGTATAATATCTAAATTATTTTTAACTTACATCAAAAATCAAGACACAACTAACAGTAAAACAAGTTGTTCATATAACAATTACAGCAACCAGTGTTAAAATAAAAATTAAAACAAAGCTCTTATGTCCCATTTGGATAAAATAGTCACAACTTAAAGAGCCAACACAGGTTCAAGTGTCAGAAAAATGGTTTCTACAAAACCAATCGCATGACATTCCCCTGTGTCAAAATACCTCTGTAAAATCTCGGGGTCACATAAGAAATGCACAGAAACGCTAGAAACTGATCCTCAACAACACTGGAAAAGTTCTAAAAAAATTGATATCTGATGTTGAGAGGGGAGGGTGTCCAAAATATGTCTGAATTTTTTTTGTGCAGGATATGGAGAGGTGTTGAAAATGACCGGAAAACTAATTCGGAAAATAACAAAAATCTTGCGGTTAAGGAATGGGTGGGTGTACGGGACAGTCGAATGCAAAAAAGCGGCATTGTGTACTGCAAATTTTTCCGACCCCCACCCCCGCCCCCACCTGACTGGACCAGAAAGTGGCCCTTTGTTTTCAAAGGGCTAAACCTGTATCCTTATTGTCCGAATAGCACTGTATAAGACACCGTAGCGGCGGCGATCAAATCAGCGGTAGTACGACCCGTTCTCACCCCCTGGATTGAGAGGGGGTGTGGTGTTGCTGATTTGGACACCGTCATAACACATCTTCCTGCTTTACTTTACCTATGTATGAACAAATTAAATGACCAGACGAAAAGACATCCTGTCCCCCAAGTAGCTTTACCCACCCTGTCCGCGTTAACCCTTTACCCAACGTAACGGCCAAAACCGGCCAGCGCTATTCCCAAATATCGCCAATTAATTTTCAAAATATTTTCATTTTTTGTCTCAAAAACATAGGTTATGACCCCTCGTTGGAACGAGCTCTTCGAGCTCGTTCCAACGAGGGGTCATAACCTATGTTTTTGAGACAAAAAATGAAAAAAATTAGTTATTCAAGAATTTTTTTTTGCAAGTGTCGTCTGCTTTTCATGTTAGGTAAAGGGTTAAATGACCTCGCCTGGGGATGTCTTATAGCTGTGGGCCGCTCTCAAGATAAATAAAGGATTGAAGCCAATTTCTATATCTCTTTTACTCGAACTACTCAATTTAGGTCGCTTCATTTGCAGCACACAGTCAGAAGGCCCCAAGCTGAAAGTCATCCACAAGAAAGCACTTTAACTGCCAAGTCTAGCACAACCCTTACATAACAAATTTTCTATAATCGATGAGATGATTTTTATGAGAACGTCGACAGTCTGGGCCCGTAAACAGTATTGCAAAACATTCCTTGGGGAAATGACTGGAAGACAGCCAATCTGGCTATGTCATCTCCCAGTATATGTTATATATTAATTGAACTATGTGATTGTAACCATTGTATTTCCTGTATGCTACTGAACGAATAAATATCTATCTATCTACCTCCAGCTGGGCCCATTTGTTTTCTTTTTGATAAAGGGACGGAACTCTTCGTGAGCGAATTGAAGGCGATCCAGATTTCTTGGAGAGTCATTGATTTCTTTCTATATTTTGAAGTAAAACCATTTCTCCGACAATCATCAGACCGGCATATCACAACGACCCACTTGAAGAATCCGGTTTAATTCGAGACTGTGGCAAAGGGGGTCGACTCTCATTCTAATATCGTCGCTTGATGCATCACTGTTCCATTCTCAATGCTACAACATTGCAGATGGTTCATTGACATACGCAAACTACGATTGAAAAGACCACAGCGGCAACACGGCCAACTCTCCAATTAGAATAGATAATTTTAGAACCTTTGATCTCTTCTTACAGGCATTCTGCCATCATTCACGGTGTGAAGAAAGTGCCCAGCTCTACCGGCTTTGAAAGACCGCAAGGACACTTACTGTGATCGTTATAACGACTTACCAAAACGTATTCGCAATGTCAATTGCTGAAATCCATAAGCAATAGTATTATTATGACCCATGTTAATGAATTTCGTGCTGAAATTGTCCTTTACTGACTTCAGATTGACCTGGAAGAAATATATTTCACTACAGTTGTGCTAAGACTTTTCTTTCTTTGTTTTTTGGAGACCCCAAAAAGGAATAAAGTAGTTTCTTTTCTTATTTAGTCCTATCCTGGTCTCCGCGCTATTGTCTAATTCTGACATGTCTTCGTTATTGGTTCGGTTTTATTTTCTCGATCTGGATTCGTCAGTCCTCTATTTACTTTAAACAGTCTGCTCAAAACTGACCGAAGAAAAATGGTAGTACTGATGTTCAGCAGCACACCATTAAGAATGTGGTCTCCAACTTTTCTCATCACATATAGAACATTTAGTTCTTTCCCTACCCTGCTCTCCCCTGACAGTTTACCAACTTTAGGACTAAAAAAGTTTAAAATCTGTTTCTCAGTCCCTCCCGCTTGGCCCTTTTGGCTGCCGCATGCTCTCTTTTTATAACCAATGCAAACATTAAAAAATAAAAAATACTTCACCCAAGTTAATAAAATTGATAACTTTGTCCCTTCAGTGCAAGAAGGCTTTGTCATGCTAGCATGGCAAAGCCTTCTTGCACTCAAGGAACGAAATACACCACAACCCATGCTATTCTGTTGATTATGAGGCCTAAAACATAAAACAAACCAAGAACATGAACTTTTGATCATTTGCTGGAAAAGAAATACTTACAGAAATAAAATAAAAAAACCGCCCGCCCAAATGGAATTTTACAAAAAAAATGGCCTGAGAAAGAGAAGATATACATTGTGGGGCCTTACTGCACTGATTCATTTGAGATTGAGAATATAATTTTGATCTTCGTCTGCCTTCAGTAACAAAATACTATGATGTGGCATATTTTTGAGGCCTTAGGAGGCCTTACCTTAGATGTGTACTCCCATCCCTGACTTATCTCGTCATGAAATCGATCTTCGATAACGTTATCTCTCCTGAAATTATTAGACGTACGAGGAAAGCCCAATTAAGAAGCATGTAATTGTTGAGAAAAAACAAATAATATCAATAAAAAATAATGAGCTGATTTCTTTTGTTACCTTTAATAAACGTAAACAACTAATGGCTCTCTGAGCTGTCTGTTATTCTCGTTTATTAAAAGTTACAAAAGGAAACTTTGTTTTTTTATGGAAAGCTAATTAACCCTTTGACCAACGTAACGACCAAAACCAGCCAACGCGATTCACAAACATCGCCAATTAATTTTATTTATTTTTTTTCATTTTTTGTCTCAAAAACATAGGTTATGACCCCTCTTTGGAACGAGCTCGTCGAGCTCGTTCCAAAGAGGGGTCATAACCTATGTTTTTGAGACAAAAAATGAAAAGAATTAGTTATTCAAGAATTGTGTTTGCTAGTGTCGTCTGCCTTTCATGTTAGGTAAAGGGTTAAAATTAACTTAGTAACTGTCCACATTGGCTCTTTGTTTAGGGAATGTGTTTTTACAGTGATTTGCAAGTTTTTATTCTTCCCAGGAGAAAATCGGCAAATCCTAGCCCCCAGACTATTATATCCATGAAAAGGATAGTGTCTGTATTATAAGTCACGTGAACACTGTTGATATTATGAACAAGCTGTTGGACTATTGACTGCCAGATGGGAGTACCGAGGGTTCGACTTCCAGTAGGGGATCAGAAGACAAAATTCTAAATTCCTCTAAAATATGATGATTGTGTTCTTCGACAAACACACACGGGCCAGTCTTCGTCTGAGGTCAACCACAGTACTTTCATCGTACTGTAACTAGCGTGTTCCACACTTTCAAGCTGCTGTCGAAAGGAAGGTGAATCACGTAATCACGAGAACTTCATCTATAAAACTAGATTCCAGCTATCATCGTTTTTTGCGTTGTGCAATGGTCTAGTGGTTTAGGTGCTGGACTCCTGAATGCCAGACGGGGTCGATGAGGGTTCGTCTCCCGACAGGGGATGAGAAACCAACATTCTAAATTCCTCTAAAACATGGATGAGTCCTTCAAAAACACACACATACACACACACACACACTTTCTCTATCTTGAATTATTACCTCCCCACACCTCTTTGAAGTTCGGAACTCTCTCTTATTCCACACGCTTCCACCTCTCCTGTTGCGAATAAGTCATTTTCAGCCATTGGCGTAGACAAGGTGGGGCCATGCCCCCACCTAAAATTTACAGGGCACCCCTCAAAATGGGAAAATGCAAGCATTTACTGATTAACTCTCAGGGTATAGAATTTTCAAATTGTTTTCGGGGAGACCACACCCCCCCCTCCCTCACCCGAGCACCCCACCAATGGGAGGGAGATACCGTAGGCCTGAGATGGGTATTGTCCTCCCATTGGTGGTGGTTCGGGAGCCCCATAACCTCCACCAATGGGAGGGCCATACCTACGCCAACTTCAGGCCCACGGCCTTCGGATACGCCTGTGGTATATATCGACCTGGCACCCCTAAAAAATTATGCCCCCCCCCCCCCCCCAAAAGGAAATTCTAGGCACGCCCTTGTTTTCATCAGCGTGACCCTTTGGAGAATATACACAGTTTAATGCGATGAATTTCAGGAGTTTTCAAGTATATTCTATGCCAGTAAGATTGGACATGGCCTTAAACAGTTGAATTAGTATTTCACGAGTGAAATGAATAAAAAATGTTCAGTTTTCCGGCCTTGTTGAAAATGCATGCAATATATTTTTGCATTTAAGGTTAAATATTTCTGATTCACTCATGTTCCATATTTATATATCCCAAATAGGTACTTTTTATGAATATGGTTGAAGTGGGATTGGCCGTCGATTTCTATTTTTCACAGCAATGCACTCGGCAACATCCCGTTTCGCGATTACATTCAATAACAATGACATGTCCTTCTACGTGTTTGGTTTTTCATTAAAACCGAGAGACCATGGAGTTAAAAGCATGAAACTCAAATAAAGCTATGATACCTAATTTGGTCCGCCAACATCAATTAACAATAATAACAGCAATTACTGAATGCTTAAGTTTAACACGCAAACGAAATTTGGAAGGTGGCCGGAACAAATAATACTCTGTTGTCCGCGGTTTGGTAATTCCTAGCAGACTTGCATAATTTTTTATAGTGGGCCGACTGAATTAATTAAAGTTGAAACAACACTTAAGGCCAAACAAAATGGAATAATTGATTCTCAGGCAATTTCTTTTAAAAGAATGAGGGAGGGTGGTTTTTATTTTTATTCCCGATGGAATGATCGCCGATGCCTAAAATCCAGTTGTGAGAGCCAAAAATGAAATACTAGAGGTGCCATGTTGATTTCACCGATAGGTTTTTTGGGAACAGTGATCATACAACACAATCAATAGAGAGCAACTAAAATGGAAATAAAAATAAAGAGTTTTTTTTAACTGGTTGTGTGCTAGAAGCCTACAATAAGGCCTTTCAAAAAAATTAGGGTTCCAGTACAAAAGCCAACACATTCCTTGCACATGTTTCGTATTCAGTCAAACGTAAATAATAGTTTGCTTATACAAATTTGTTCTATTAAAAAATAATGGAGTGTGCCTGTTGGCACTCTCCAATAATTTGTAATAAAACAGTTTTGACATTTTTTGTTGAACAAGTTCAGACCACCAAAAATAATCTGGCCCTCAACCAGTCACATAAATATGAGAATCGTGTCGCATTTCGCGAAGAGAATAACAATACTGTATCAATGTATACAACATATTGCATCGCAAATCACGATGCGATACCGCTAAAATCACATCCTATGATAGTTTTATATATTTTGAATTTTGCCTCCGAAATAAGTACGATGAACACGGGCCGAAAAAATGAATGCGCCGCTACCCGGGAATCAATAGATTAATTTCGTTTAGCCAAAAGAATTCCCAGAAAATATGTACACGTGACGGTACTTTCTTTATGTGTAATGCTCTCTGTTATTTGTTCCATGGCCACCTGTTTTTGGAGCAGAAAAAAAATTGTCTGAGAGGCTTTTCTTTATAAAGATATTTGAATGCCCAATATCATGTTTGTTCACAAAACGTTATAATAGTCGGCTATGGGAAAACAATTATAGTATTATTGCATCTACAAGTTCCCTTCGTTGCCAATTAGCATCCAACGAACGATGGGAGGTCATTAACTGTCTGCACACTGATATCACTGAAAATACCGAATTTTCAAGCAGCGAAAGGTTCCCATAATGCAACTGGGAATTTAACCAATTTAATCTCTTGTTTGAGAGATCCCACAGAGATCTACAAAAAAGATGGAGCGACAACCGTTACTTATTGCCAGTTCCTTATTCCACATTCGTTATCAACCGATTGTATCGGTTGATAACGAATGTCGAATAAGGAAGTGGGAATAAGTAACGATTGTCACGTTCCCCCAAAAAGGGGTTCAAGTCCATGAGATTTCCGAATTAACCCTTTACCTAGCATGAAAAGCAGACGACACTTGCAAAAAAAATTCTTGAATAACTATTTTTTTCATTTTTTGTCTCAAAAACATAGGTTATGACCTCTCATTGGAACGAGCTCCTCGTTCCAACCAGGAGTCATAACCTATGTTTTTGAGATAAAAAAATTAAAAAATAATAAAAATTAATTGATTTTTGAGAATAGCGCTGGCCGGTTTTGGCCGTAACGTTGGGTAGAGGGTTAAAGTAACGACGCAATGTATAACCGAAGATCATTTGTGGCAGGCGATGATTCTGTGCATTGCTATAATTGCTGTCAGACATATTTGATCTCGCCTGAACACCAGGAAAACCTCTCTAAGCCACTGTGACGACCAAAATCTTGTGTTAAAATGCTGAATAACTGAAAGATACAATGGTGAAGTGGATTTTTAATGGGATTAGCCTGCTAGGTTATGTAATCTGTCCTATACCTCAAGGTGATATTTTATTCGTCATTGGCTTTGTCCAAATCCAAAATATTCCCTTTATGTACAACAGGCCGGCGTTCAGAGATTAGACTCTCGTTAACATATTTCAATCTACTTATCGCAGACAGTATTATTTGTTTGTTGTATGCGAACTGGATTCGTATCATCGATCTCCTGTATTGATAAAATCAAGAGAAGCTTCTGGTTTTTTGTGTGAAACTAGAACGAGAAATTTCTTACACAAACACGGCTTCATGTGATCACTGACGACATTGTATCGATCAAGATTCCAGTCATAACTAAACGTCTAAATCAACAAAACCGCAGTACAGACCTCGTTATAGAAGTGTAGGATGACATTATCGGTAAATTGGCTTTCCGTACACGTCACAGACACAAGCCACCAAGTCGGTCATTCGTACACCGAACAAGTTATTTTTTGACGTTTTATGTGGGATTGTGTTATTGAAAACTAGTTTATTTCCCCGATCTGCGGCCATTTAGTATTGTGTTTCATTTCAATAAAATAATTAATAGGTATATTTATAAAATAGGTATATTTACCCTTTACCTAACATGAAAAGCAGACGCCACTTGCAAAAAAAATTCTTGAATAACTAATTTTTTTCATTTTTTGTCTCAAAAACATAGGTTATGACCCCTCGTTGGAACGAGCTCGACGAGCTCGTTCCAACGAGGGGTCATAACCTATGTTTTTGAGACAAAAAATGAAAATAATTTGAAAATTAATTGGCGATTTTTGAGAATAGCGCTGGCCGGTTTTGGCCGTTACGTTGGGTAAAGGGTTAAAAAAGACTTGATGACGCACTAACCGGTTATTTTTCGTAGTGACATAAACGACCGTGGATTGGCGGCATACATAGGCCTCCTGAAAATCGACGAACGTTTCACGGGTTTGAATGAGAGCTCGAGAAAATATTATTTGGAAACAATAAAAAGTGAACCACACTATTGTATCCACACAAGCTGTGATATACGTATAGCGAATCTGAACGCGAACGGATGGTCATTTCCCCGGTATATCGCGGACATACACATAAACATACTCAACCTCTTACTTAAGCTACGGTCCTACCGACGACGCTGCTGGCCGTTAGTCGGTGTTTCATGAATTATCTTCTTTTTTTTTTAAATCTGGCGTTTCTCCAAGTTTCATTTCAAACTTGATGAAACGTAGGTATCTACGTTAAGCTAACGCTAGATGTAGGTTTAGCCTACGCATGTCTACGTCTAAAAAGTAAGATGTAAGTTCGCTTGAAGTTTCTCTACGTCCAGATTGTACGTTTCATGCGCGTTTCGTGAAGTTTGGGTCACGTTAGGGTGAAGTTTGCAAAGTAAGTGTTACATTTCTTCAGACTTTTCATACGTTTTCACACGTTCGATTGACACACGATGTACGTTAGGTGTAAGTTTGTGGCGTTCATCTTACGTTTACCCTACGTTTTCCACGTTTTACCCAAGTTTTAAGACGTTTGCAAAGTACAATGTACGTTTAGCTGACGTTTAAACCGTTTGGGGTACGTTTCCAAAGTACATACTACGTCAATCCTACGTTTATTTTTCAAAAAAAATATTTTTGTTTTTCTTTTTCCCTCACGTTTGCACCAAGTTTGGTGACGCTTGGTCCCTGAGTATATATATTTCGCCAACTCTCGATGACATTTCATTTGTGAATGTGATGCTGAAGAGAATACATCAGAATACCCAAAAATATTTTTGAGATTTCTACATTTTTTGGTGAAAAATGGCAAATGATGTGATACAAGTTGGACGTGTGTTACAAGCTGTCATGCATGTACAACAAGAGGGGCTTAGAAATGCCATCCAGATGGTGAATGTGTTACAGAGGGAAGAACCAAGGCCTAGGGCAGAGAGGCTACATTAGGTGCGACCCTGGTTGTTGCGTAGAGTAGGTGTTGGGAAAATTATTTTGTGTCATAACTGATCCACTACGTTTATGTCAAGTTTGAAAAGTACAGGCTTCGCTCACAAAGTACAACGTACGCATGAAAAGTACAGGCTACGCTTTCACTACGTTTTGTCAAGTTTTTAAGGTCACCGGGTACAGACGCCACGTTTGGGGCGTAATTTTAAACTCTTGAAAAGTTTGGAATTTTGACCCTACGCTCTCAATCATCTCCAAGTCTCATCTCGCTTGTTGAAGTACAACTGACGCTCTCCTACCGTTTCTCAACGTTTTGACAAGTTTTTTTTTCCATTTTCAGACGTAGGGTTGATGGCACGTTGGTGGGACCGTAGCTTTAGCGAGCTTAGCTTAGCGAGGTGTGGGCAACGCTACTTAGAGTATTTTGAACCTGCATGATTCTCTGTTTTTGACCGAAACAAATTCTTTTCAACACAATCGCAGGCTCGAAGCCAAACTCCTCGCAGTGTGAATCGAGCGTGGCGAGGAGAGGGGGTGGGGTGGGGTGGGTTGGGGTGGGGATGGGGGGTGGGGGGGGGGTAATACTGCTTAGAGTTTTGTTCCGAACCTTGGGCACAAGGCGCATCCAAAATTTAAAAGGCGTTTCTTTTTATGGAACCAAAACTACTTCTAAAGTTTTCTTTCTGATGGAACCACAAAATACACATTGGCTATATATTCAGCAGTTCTATTGTGAACCAAAACTTATTCCCCAAAACCTGCTTCCGACCTGGAACCAAAATTAATGGCTCTCTGTATGGAAACAACACTGTTTTTGTATACTGTACCATTTTTGGTTCCATCTGAAAGAAAATGTTTAGAACCAGCTTTGGTTCCCTATAGAACCCATTTGTTTGGCAAAGTGGAGACCGGGACAATCATGTAAAGGTAAGCTGTATCGTACACGTGGTATTGGTCCGGCACCGAAAACAGTTGTATCTGCCGGGTACTCCCTTCGGCATTGTGTATTCACTTCACAAAACGCGAGCGCATGCCATTAAAAGTACCTCTGACAGTCCTCGAGAGACGACACTATAAATGCGAAATCTGTATGTTCATAGTAATTTTTTATTTATTGGGGTGTAACGACACTTTCGACAGCCGGGGTCAGGTGGAGGAAGCTGGAGTACCTGGCGAGAACCACCGAGCAACGGCGATCAACTGTCAGACTCCCCAACATACTAACTCCACACAAGCAGAGTTAGCATTGGTTGAACACAAGGGCACCATCGAGGTGCAGTACACATTAGTATACAACGCCACCGTGCCCCCTCGTGGGCAGTTGGAATGAAGCGTCTTGTCCAAGGACACAGCGCATTTTCCGTAGGTGGGATTCAAACCGAGGACCTCTCGACTCGTAGCCTGCACCTCTACCTTCTGAGCCACCGCGATTCCTCATAGAAATTAAGGAAACAGGTTTGATTTATTCCTTACACTACCTTCAAATTTAAAAATACTTTTTTCTTTGCAATCGAGTCCACACGAAGCTTATATTTAATTTCATTTGGAAATTGCTAGAACCCTTCAAACCGTTTATGGTATTATCATTGTCAGATTGGAAGAGCCCATATTCATTGACTTGAAGTAAACCAATTAATATTGTCAGCGTGCAACATTTTGTACTATACCTTTGGACTGCACATTGAAAATACTGATTGGTTAGTTTAGTCCAGCATGCATTATCACTAAGCTGCCATTTATCTTTGGAAAATAGGACGTATACAACAGACAAATAGGCCCGCAATGCCGATTGCGTCCGCAAACCTGTTTTCGCCAGCAAACCAGTTACGTCTGCAAAACGGGAGTCGATTTTGATTGCAGGTAGACCAATGGGCACAATTAACTTGCGTTTTACGAACATAATCAGCATGGGTTTGGCGTCACCCCTCAGCCCCCTCCATTCTACACAGGCAGGGGCGGCGGAGCCGGGGGGGGGGGGGGGGCACAGGGGGCACGTGCCCCCAACACTTCTTCACCAATTATGGATACACTAACAGGACATATCCTGACATAACGTACACAACCCCTATGGCCATATTGACTATGGGAGATAGTAATATAGTTCTATCAAAATTAGTAACATAATACTATCGGTGTCACTATCTATTTTATACATTGAGATATTGCACATCGCAAGTTCGCAACTAGCCATAATAAGCACAGACTACATGTATAGTAATAGTAAAACTAGTCCAAACTTGGACCCAAAGTCCGTAATGTAATTTTTTGGTTTGGTACGTCCTTTGGACGTACCAAACCAAACAAATTACATTACGGACTTTGGGTCCAAGTTTGGACTATGGTAAAACGTGCGCATGTGTACAACAGGGCTGCAGTTACCCAGCCAAAAAATTGTGCCCCCCTCCCCCACTTTTTTTGAGCTTCCGCCGCCCCTGTACACAGGTCTGGGTATGTTTGACATACCTATAAGTTATATAGGCTTCAAATACAGTGACCCACATACCTCCAGTGTTGAGATAATCGTTGGCTGCTTCTTCATGAAATGAAGAAATTTTTACTTTTGCATTCACCCATTCATAGATCGTAACCGTCATTTTCGATCAGTATTTTTCATGTCACGTTTTCATCTTTTCCCTTTAAAACGTAGCATATGACTCCTCATGGATCTTTTCTCTTTAAAACGTAGCATATGACTCCTCATTGGTTCGAGCTCTTTGTGGCGTAGAAGGTCGATGTATTTTTTAGGGGGGGGGGGGGGGGTGTACACATCAGCACACAGGGATGACCTCGTAGATGGGGTGTACGAGACGGATACGAAAATGGGGTGGCTGGGTAAGAAATGCTTCCTTTCTCTCCCACCGGTTTATGAGCCACTGTTATAAGCTATGGTTTGGAAGCCCAAAATGTAATTCAGTAATTCTTTTTGAAAGCATCGTCTTTTAACCCTTTGAACCCTGGTGGTATCTTCCATGTCAGTTCATATGCAACAATCAGAAGAGTCCATATTCATTATTTGGGGGTAGACCCATCAATATTTTCAACGTGCAGCCTTGGGGCTACCCCATCCTTAACTTAGCAGGCATCCTACTTAATGAATATAACAATAGAGACTCAGTCATGGGATTATATTCAATGTAATTACAGGTGTAAATTGACAACTCTGAGTTAATTCACTGGTAGATAAAATGGGTCAAAATGGTGAAAATTGAAAAACAGTGTCTGAAATTTTTCTAGGGGGGGGGGGGGGGCTAAAATGTTTCCACGGGCGCCGCCCTCTTGCCCCCCCCCCCCCCCCCCCCCCCCCGTGGTTGCAGGCCTGGGAGGGCATATTCAAATATTAACCGTTTACCTCATGTGAGAATGGGCATGTTTTTGTGCGAATCTTGTCGTTTTGATGGTCGCCGATAGCTTGATGAGTTTTTTAGTGAAGGGCAAAACTATATAAACGGTAATAGTCCAGGCACATTAGACATAAAAATGAGAAAGTAAGGAAAAAAATCGGAGAAAGCTGATTTTTTTATATGTTTCCGGGACACACATTGCGGATAAAGTGTGAAAAGTCCCCGCGAATCCGAGTTGAGCTTTTTTAGTTATAGCGTTTTTTTGATGAAAAAAAAAATTAAAAAAAAAATTCGACCCAGCTCCATATTTCTCATTCTTATTCGCCTTAGTAGGGTGAGAATCATAAATATCGTGCTGAATTATATTGAGAATACATATCCACAACAGAAAATGCCAACTTTGTACCAATCCTCACACTCAATGGTGAAATATTCACGAAAATGTACAAAATTACGAAAAAAAAATTATTGTTTTCATACACACAACGGTACACAACGTCCATTAAATCAAATCTACAACTACTTTGGGAGTTAAATTATATACCAAAAATTGCAGAAAAGCAGTGGCTTTATAATGATATATAACAATAGTCATTTATTCCATAATGAACTGGTGAAACGTGTGAAATATTAACCATACCCCCTAAACTCAAATTCAAACGGCATCGACTTTTCTCATTCAAATACCGTATTATAGCATCATTGTTTCAATTTCCATGTTCGATTAAATCACATAATGTGGTGTTCGCCTACACTCAAGATGCATTGGCATGTAATGTGTGCACGCCCTTGATGTGTACTCATAAACAAATTTGTATTGTACAGAAATTGTGATGAAGGATTTATCAACTTTGGGTGAATCTGATCCGAAAAATTTGAAACTCGCAAAAACAGTCGACAGTCTTTGGTCTTTGACGCATGTACTGAGAGTACCTTGCCCATCTTGGGCTGGATATATGCACATTGTCACATCATCAGATGATTATGAAACAAGTGATGTCGAGATACTTCCCTTTATTAATTTTGATCCATCCAACCCGAGCACAATTTACACTGCTCTCATGTTTGCACAAACTGAATGTGAGAAACAGGGACTGAACGTTTGTCCAGTGACGTTTGACCAACCACTTCATATCAAAGCAGTGGAGATTGTGTCTTCGTCAGATAAGTTGACAAAAGTTTTCGTTAGACTCGGCGGCTTCCATATGATTATGTCATATTTAGGGGCAATTGGTTCGATCATGGCTGGTAGCGGCCTGGATGAACTTTGGGGGGCTGTTTATGATGGTGGGTCAATCCATCATTTGATCAGTGGTCATGCATATTCAAGAGCAGTTCGTGCCCATTTGCTAACACAAATTGCCATTACAAAACTTGTGTTTGAAGAAAGCCGAAAACTAGATAACATAGACTGCACAGAAGTCAATGAAATATTCTGTGGACTTGCCAGAGGTGACTGTACAACAGCTGACGCTGTCAATCAAGAAAGTGTCAACCATCTACTGTCAAAATTACACGAACTGCTCCAGAATGCGTCCGTAGGACGCACAGGAAAGCTTTGGGTACAATACTACGAGCAAATAGGTCTTCTCCAGTTGTTCTTGAGAGCAGAGCGCACAGGCGACTGGGAACTCCACACATATTGTGTTCGCAATATGATTCCAGTATTTCACGCAGGTGGTCATTTTGCATACGCAAAAAGTTCTCATCTCTATTTGCAGCAGATGAATGAGCTAACAGAAATAATGCAACAGGATGATTTGAAGTTGTTCACTGAGAAAGGTTACTTTACCATAAGGCGCTCAGATAAATTCTGGGACGGGATATATTCTGATCAGACCATAGAGCAGTGTTTAATGAGAATGTTCAAGCTCCCTGGTGGTCTCACACATGGCAGGGGAATAACCGATAGCACTGTTGCGAAATGGGTACATGGACTACCTCTTTGCCTTCCGATATGTAATGCTCTCGAAAATTTTGTTCATGTTCACACTGGTCATGGCGAACAACATCGGGATCTCCGTCAAAGTTCACAATTGACTGATGCCAACGATATCACCAAATTATTGAACTGGCTCAGAGTGCATTCCCCCTTTCAGAATAGAGATCCACTACAATTAGCGACCGGGCTTGTGGCCGACGAAACTGTGAACTGTGACCAAGTTCGCAAAATTGGTGAATGTTACGTATCGAATGTTGTAAGCAAAACGTTCAACAGCATCAAACTACGACGTGTTGACACTGTGAAGTCTTTCGCATCGATGGCAAATAGCATCAAAGTCCGTGGAAGTAAGGTAGTGATTGACCCCACAATTCTGTTCAACCGCATCACATGTGTTATTCAGTCACAAGCAGAGATGGAAGAGTATCTCAAATATGAACTCGCCCCGAAACCACCATCATTGTTTGATTCTGCTGGAATGAGGAAGACACAGAAAAGCACGCTCGGTAAGATCCTCAAAACATACGGTTCCGAGCAAACTAAAATCCCAGAACATTCTCTGTTTGTTGTAGATGGTGGATTTTTATTGAGGGCAGTTGTATGGCCTAAACAGTCGTCATATAAGGACATATGTACATCATATTCCAATTATCTAGTGAAACATTTTGGGGCGAACGTCGTGGTTGTTTTTGATGGTTATGCTTGTACAATGTCGACAAAGGGCATGGAACAAGCCCGTAGATCTAAAGACAGGTATTCCATTGATATCAATATCTCACCCGAGTTACCAGCCACCACACCCCAATCCGATTTCCTTGCAAATGCCAAGAACAAATTCCAACTGATCGATCTTCTAATGCAGGATCTATCTGCTATCAATATTCAGTCCAAGCAGGCCGAGGCTGATGCTGATGTACTGATAGCCGAAACTGCACTTGACATCGCTCAAGATGACAACAATGTTGTCGTTGTGGGAACAGACACAGACTTGTTAGTCATTCTTACCTCTCGAGTTCAACCGGGATGTAATATTCACATGATGTATTCCATTACCCCAAACTTACTAGTTTCAGTTAGTGAAATAGCAACCAAAATGGGTGACCATAGAAGCAACCTCCTTGTAGCACATTCTATAAGTGGTTGTGACACTACTTCTGCACTCTTTCGAGCTGGTAAGAAGAAAGTATTCAGTACAATTGTCTCCGATGTTACTAGCGACTCACAACAGTATGTCAACACAATTTTGGCGGATGACAGTACACCAAGTGCAGTAGCCGCTGCCGGGGAACAACTTCTCCTGATCTTATACGGGAGTAAAACTGTTTCCTCTCTCGACCAATATAGATATGTCACTTACAAGCGTTATGTAGCAAAATCTAAATTGAATAAACCCATCGACCTCCCACCAAGCAGCGATGCTGCACAACAACATGTCTACAGATGTTATCTCCAGGTCCAACAATGGCTGGGCACTTCGCTTCCTCCGACGGATTGGAGGTGGTCGCTAGACAATGGACTTCTTGTACCGACTGCAGCCACAAAGCCATGTGCCCCCGATAACCTACTGAATCTGATCAGTTGTGGTTGCAAGAGTGCTTGTACAAAAAGGTGTGGGTGTAAGAAGGCAGGACTCTCTTGCTCAGGTTTGTGTAATTGCAGTTCGGATTCTTGTAACAACCACAGAAACACTGTCCTGTCGGAAATTTCTGAGTTCGATGAATAATATGTATATAGGTCATGTCATTTCTGTATATAGCGTTGATAATAGTCAATGTAACTTAATCCATGTTGATTGATTTGTATATTCTGTAAATATTATTTATTGATTTTTGTACATTCTGTAAATATTATTTATTGATCTAATGCTGCCAGACACAGACGTGTCTGTTCGGTCCCAAGCCCGAAAATAGTTGAGTTCTCATGCTGACGAATTTTATGCCAAAAGGGGAACTCGGCCAGAAGCAGAGGGGGTCTTCCATAATGTCTATTTTGTAAGCAATGATAAAAGTCTTCAAATGGTGGTGGATTTTTTATCGTCTGTCCAACTAACATCCCGTTCTGTACTACGACCCTTTGGGCAAATCCGTTAGGAAAATCGTCATTTTTTGCGTAAATCCGATACTTTTTTGTGAATTTTCAATAATTTTTCGCAGAAATTGTCACAGAATGCACATTTTCCTCTAGGTAAATGTATATTAGACATTATGTAGCTCGAAATACGCGTAAACAAAAAATACAGTTGGATCAATTCGAGGTTACAAAGTTCGTACGATTTTTTTTGATTTTTTTCAAACGCGTTTTCGAAAAAAGGCTGTAGAAAAAAAAGCTCAACTGGGATTTTAGGGGACTTTTGTCTAATCGTTCAGTGACATGTACTCGACATTACCTGAAAAAAATCAGCTTTCTCCGATTTTTTTCCCTAGTGAAACCTAATGTTCTTGGGCTATAACTGTGACCACCAGAAATGAATAAACGGCGATCCAAGATTAAAAACTGAAAAACGTATATGGTTAATATTTGAATCTGCCATCCATAGACAATGGGACCTCGAATTTTCATAATACATCGGAGAATTGTCGCTATCAGATATAATTTTTTTTAGATTTCTCAGCTTGTGGCGTGTACCTGTGCCCTGCCCTGACCCATTCAAGTTATGTTAGTGTTTTTTCCATTCGGATTTTTCCATAAGGTTGTTTTTTCCTACACTCACACTGTGCAAGTTTCACAAAATCGGGGCAGGGGCAGCTGGAAGAGGTATGCCAATATTTACTTTCCATTGTGTCATTAAACTTTGTTCCCCTGTTGTCGGCGCCGTTGTGTTATGATACGACCTTCCGCTCTGAAGTGACATAAGCTCACACAAAGTCAACCAGCATACTACTTGATCAGCTAGCTTCTATCTTAACCCCTAGAGCACCGAAGGTATCTTCCAGTTCAGTTAAATAACATCAAATGGAAGAGTCCATTTTCATTAAATGGGATAGCCCAACCACTATTTTCAACGTGCAGCCTTGGAGCTACACGTAGGAATATAAATTGATCTACCACACACATTCTCTGAGTAGCCATATCTACTTTATGAAGTTATGAGGTACCCACAGGCGCTCGTCGTATTATCAGAATTTTACATTTTAACCGTTTACCCAACGTAACGGCCAAAACCGGCCAGCGCTATTCTCAAAAATCGCCAATTAATTTTCAAAATATCTTCATTTTTTGTCTCAAAAACATAGGTTATGACCCCTCGTTGGAACGAGCTCGTCGAGCTCGTTCCAACGAGGGGTCATAACCTATGTTTTTGAGACAAAAAATAAAAAAAATTAGTTATTCAAGAATTTTTTTTGCAAGTGTGTCGTCTGCTTTTCATGTTAGGTAAAGGGTTAAATTAATATTAGGTCTTTCCTATCTATACTAATATACTAATATAGATAGTATAGACCTAACGAGGGGTCATAACCTATGTTTTTGAGACAAAAAATGAAAAAAATTAGTTATTCAAGAATTTTTTTTGCAAGTGTCGTCTGCTTTTCATGTTAGGTAAAGGGTTAAATTAATATTAGGTCTTTCCTATCTATACTAATATACTAATATAGATAGTATAGACCTAATAATGCTAATATTAATTTAATATGTAAAATTCTGATAATACGACGAGCGCCTGTGGAGGTACCGTGATACTGGACAAGAAGAGTGGTCTTTTGGGTTCAAATGGTACACTGCAAAAAATATAGGTTCTCTTTAGAACCAAAACTGGTTCTAATCTTGTCCCTGAGATGGAACCAGTTCTGTTTAAACAGTATTTATTTCAAATCAAATAAATTTACCAAGATTAGCATTCAATTTTAACAGAATATTACAAGAGCTGAAGTAGATTCAGCAGTAAACTTGGAACTTATTCAACGCTGTCGCCAAACATTTTGAAACAAAGGAGATATGAACAGTTGGCATATCGAACCAGTTTTGGTTCTGAAGAGAACCAAAACTGGTTCGATATGCCAACTGTTCATATCTCCTTTGCTTAATAATGATTTGAGACAACCTCGTATAAGCTCTAAACTTACGACTGAAACCCCCTCAATTTATGTTTAATTCTGTTAATATTTAATGTTAATCTTTATTAATTTATTTAATTTGAAATAAATACTGTTTAAACAGAACTGGTTCCATCTCAGGGACCAGATTAGAACCAGTTTTGGTTCTAAAGAGAACCTATATTTTTTGCAGTGTACCTTATCGAGACTTGTAGGGTTGCTCAGTCGATTTGACTTGACATGGGTTTCTGTGTTTTGTTTCTTTGCAGATAACTGTAGAGTAGGATGCTCCGACACAATCCACATTTACAGGGTGTTACGAATTTAGTCCCGTATATTTACAAGGGTTGTTAACCCTTAAGCCCCCATATAGCCCCAAACCGCCACTTTTATATTGCATTGAAGCAGGTGCTCCCGTGTGTAATCTTTTTTATTACTCTTGTGTGTAGACCGAATTTTCCCTGGCAGTGGTTCTACATCACTGCTGGCTGCCTGTATAGGCAGCCAGCAGTGATGTAAAGCCACTGCCAAGTCATCAATAACTATGTAAATAGAAAAAGGCCATAAATACTTTAAAATTAATCTGAGGACTTAAGGGTTAAGTGGTGCATGTATCACCGTGACATGTTGAGGACGGAGACGTTTGACACAAAATACTAATTATATCCCATTTAATTTCATTTCAATTGTTTCAAACTTGCATGTTTCTTAATCCATCGTGTAACAGGAAGTATCTCCCATGGCAGATACCAAGAAAACTTGTAGTGACACGACTCATTTATTGAATTGTATAACATTGACCACAAGAAAGAATTCAGTAAAAGTTTGGATTTCCAAACGTACTCTGCTTCATATTATTGGGAAATCCCACGAGCTATTGCTGTTGGCCCAATATTGTTCGGATATTGAACAAGATCGACTGTTGATTGTTCAATGTTGTTTGACATTTGGAGTAATTGATTCGCTATTAAATTGTTATCATCTTTAACCCTTTACCTACCATGAAAAGCAGACGACACTTGCAAAAAGAAATCCTTAAATAACTCATTGTTTTTCATTTTTGTCTCAAAAACATAGGTTATGACTCCTCATTGGAACGAGCTCGACGAGCTCGTTCCAACGAGGGTCATAACCTATGTTTTTGAGATAAAAAATGAAAAAAAATAATGAAAATTAATTCAGTGACGATTTTTGAGAATAGCGCTGGACGGTTTTGGACGTAACGTTGGGGAAAGGGTTAACGCTCTGAACACTGGTGGTATATTCCATGTCAGTTCAAATGCAGCAATTAGAAGCGCCCACATTCATGATTTGGGGGGTAGACCAGTCAATATTGGGGCTGCACGTTGAAAATATTGATTGGTCTTCCCCACACTTAACTTAGCAGGCATCCTACTTAATGAAAGTATGACGTACCATGTCCCTGGGCCCGAAAAGCGGCCTCTGGCGTTCAAAGGGTTTTAAATAAAGGGTTAAAGCTTTTCGACTCAGGTTGAAGAAATCGCCTGAATATTTTTAAAAATTATTTTGGGGTAAGATACACGAACAAGTTTGCCTCCGGTTGGTTTCCCCTTTGGCCTCTCCTTGGCAAATTACTGGAGACGTCTTTGTGTCTCGTGTTGGTGTTTTTTTTTATCTAACAATCATATTGATTTTGGCCTGAAAAACACGAAAAACGGTATTTATCACAATATGTGTTCCGATTTCGTATCATATAGACGACTCATTCTGATTCCGTATCATATAGACGACTCGTTCCTGGAAACACAACGGGCTATCATAACAGGCGCATGAATACATTCTATGTGCGTTTCAGTGATTGAGGCAACAAAACAAAATTCATTACAATTAGCGACAGAACTATTAATAGCCAATGACCCCCACCCCACACACAATAAATAGAAAATTTACAATTAAATATTACACACTTGTAAATTCAAGCGCCATCATAGGAAGGAAGTGTCACTGAGAGTGAATAATTTTACAACGCACTCAACTTTGAAAATTTGTAAAATATGGCTTTTTTTTTAACTCCCCCCCCCTAACATTATGTCCCAAAACTCTATTAATAATGAAAGAATTGTTAGATAAATGAATTATCATGATAATGTGCATGTCCTGTGATTTGCACCCTGAAGCTTCTCTGTGGTGTCCAGAATAGAGCTGTAGGTTTTTAAATTTCTTGTTCGGTTTCGGTTTTGGTTTTTCAGGTGGAGTAAAACCTCGGTTCGGTTCGGTTCGGTTTTCGGTTTGTTCATGAGGCCAAATAAAATTCAATAAAACTCATTCTTATGTCCGGAATCATAAATGAATGGCTGTGAAATTGAATGAAACTCAATGAATGCTCGAAATGAGCTATAAAACATGAAGAATCAGGAAGGCCAATATAATAGTTACCTAAATATACAGAATTTTTATTGTGCTTGGCCATTTTTCGAGGTTTGACACCAACACGCAACTTGAGGAAAGCTGCAAATGCAACTAAACTGAAATGTCGGAAATCCACAGAATGTAGCCTTCCCAGAGTAGTGAGAGTACCCAGACACTGCCATTGGCAGTGTCTGGGTACTCTCCCTACTCTGGGATGGCTACATTCTGTGAATTTCTGCAGTAAGAGAATATTTTAATAAAAAAACGAAAAACGTTAGATTACGGGATGTCGACGGTTTCGGTTTTTAAAAAAAAACAAACCTCGGTTCGGTTTCGGTTAACCTACAGCTCTAGTCCAGAATGGGATCACAACTCTCCGGCAAAGCCGGCTCGTTGAGATCCCAATCTGGACACCACCTCGAATCTGATAAAAATCACAGGACATGCACATTATCATGATAATCTATATATACCACATTTTTCAAGTACTGCGATAACAAAAATTTGAAAAACTTTTTTCCGAGTAATTTGGAAATTAGGATAGGCACCGTCTGGGTTAAAACGTAAAACATTGGACGAGTGCATTAAGTAGAATGGTCAATAAAAGCAAACAATGCTTGGATTAACACGGAACGTTTGTCATAGGTTCAATGACGTCATCAAAGCTGTGGTATTGGCCACTCACGCATAGTTGATGTTAACAGAATGTCAACCATCTGCTCTATTCGCGATTTTTCTGATATCTGGCCACGATTTTGTTTACATCACAGAGAAATCAAAGATTTGTAAACATAACTATCTGCTACATGTGATGGACCGATTAGGTTCAGTCAAATAATACATTGGCATACAGCATCTAAGTTATTGACTTCAATGTTGAGGGAGAAATTAGACAAGTCATGACAGGCGAAAAGAACGTGATAATCCTACAGTTGAAGTGACCAGATGGCAGAGTCAGTATATATGAACGTAGATATTATAGTGTATTTGGCGGTGGCCGAGTTGTTACAACGTCACCAGAAAACCTTGAAACGGACAGTGTACTAAGTTTTGTTTAAGATACGTTAATAAAGGAACTTGAAATATGTCACCAAAGATGTTAATCCGAGGCAATAGGTTCATCAGTATATAGGCTCGTCCAAATTTGTCATCTGATTTTTCATCGATGGAGAGAGTGAGCCCAGCTCTTTCTAACAATTAAACAGATGACAAACCAAGATACGAGTGCATAAAAAAAAAACATGACTGATGTTTTTGTTTTGGGGGGCATCGTGAGGAGCTACCAGAAAAGAAAGACAGGAAGTAATGAATCGGATTCAGAGTACCAAATGATGATGTGGTTTATGAGAGTTATACGGCAACAATGTTGGTGCAACGTCAGTTGCAAAACAATCGGGGATTTCAAATCATAGTTCTAGAGAATTTTCAATTACACTGCAAAAAAATATAGGTTCTCTTTAGAACCAAAACTGGTTCTAATCTTGTCCCTGAGATGGAACCAATTCTGTTTAAACAGTATTTATTTCAAATCAAATAAATTTATAAAGATTAACATTAAATATTAACAGAATTAAACATAAATTGAGGGGGGTTCAGTCGTAAATTTAGAGCTTATACGAGGTTTCTCAAATCATTATTAAGCAAAGGAGATATGAACAGTTGGCATATCGAACCAGTTTTGGTTCTATACAGAACCAAAACTGGTTCGATATGCCAACTGTTCATATCTCCTTTGTTTCAAAATGTTTGGCGACTGCATTGAATATGCTTCAAGTTTACTGCTGAATCTACTTCAGTTCATGTAATATTCTGTTAAAACTGAATGTCTTGGTAAATTTATTTGATTTGAAATAAATACTGTTTAAACAGAACTGGTTCCATCTCAGGGACAAGATTAGAACCAGTTTTGGTTCTAAAGAGAACCTATATTTTTTTGCAGTGTATTTTTCAGGATCCTCGGCGGACTGGGGTTGTATTGTTGGGTATGTTGAGCTATCTGACCCATCTGAGCCCAGAGCTGGGTCCAGGAGTTTTTGAACCAGCAGTCTGTTCGGCCTTGGTTGTCTCCATTTCTATAATTACATATCCCATTTGTGCATTTAACTGGTAGAGTGCCAAGTTATTTTTGGTCTTCAAACTTGTTCATGTGTCTTTGCCTTATTACAATTTATGGGAGAGTGCCAAGGGGCACTCTCCCATAAATTGTAACAAGGCAAACCCATATAAGTCAAGTAATTTCACTTCTAACATAATATGAAGCACATCCACGGAATAAGATACCTTTACGCTGGGAGTGTATGCTCTTCATATTAAAAACCAAATATGGGCTTCCGGCACTGTACCAGTTAAACAGTTCTTATAATCACAGATAATCAAAGGTCTTTTAGTTTCCACAGGGCTCTTAAGAAATAAAGACTTTAAGTATATGTAAATTATATTAACATACATAAGAAATCAAGATAATCTAACAGTAAAACAAATGGTTGATATAACAACTGCACCAACCGGTGTTAAAATAAAAAAAATAAAATTAACGAAAAATTAAAACAAAGCTCTCATGTCCCATTTTGGCTACTAAAAAAGTCACAACTGAAAGGGCCAACGCAGGTTCATGTGTCAAAAAATGGTTTCTATAAAACCAATCGCATGGCATTCCCTGTGTCAAAATACATCTGTAAAATCCCGGGGTCACATAAGAAATGCCCAGGCATGCTAGAAAATGATCTCAACAACACTGGAAAAATGCTACAAAAATGATGTATGATGCCGAGAGGGATGGGTGTTCAAAATATATCGGAAAAATGTTTTTGCGGGTGTTCAAAATGACCGGAAAAAATATGCGAGAAATAAGAAAAATCTTGCGGTTTAGGGGTAGGTGGATGTCTTCATTGTTGTGGCGATATTATTTAGGTGCAAAAAAATCAATAATGTAAATGCCTGGGTTTATAATGATATTAGGCCTAAAAAAGTTAAAAATATGTTTCTCGGGCCCTCCCGCTTGGTCCTTTTGGCTGCCGCATGCTCTCTTTTTATAACCAATGCAAACTTTCAAAAATAAAAATTAAATGGTTTATGTCTGATATTTTACCCACGTTAATAAAATTGATAAATTTGTCCCTTGAGTGCAACAAGGCTTTGCAATGCTTTAGCATTGCAAAGCCTTATTGCACTCAAGGGACGAAACGCTCCACCACCCTTACTATTCTGTAGATTATGAGGCCGAAAACACAAATCAAACCAAGAATATGAACTTTAGATGGCAAAGAAATAATTACAAACATAAAAAAATAAAATAAAAAACTGCTCGCCCGCATGCAATTTTACAAAACCTGGCCCGACAAACAGATGATCTACTTTGTGTGGGCTTATTATTGTCTGTGATAGCAATGTTTCTGAAGTCTTTCTTGTTCCTTCACCAAGTACAACCTGCGCATGACAGTCATTTCCCAGACCGTCCTCGACAAATATGAAAGTGAGTCAAAGATTGATCTCCTTAAAATGCGGTGGAGACACATGGAGTACCGATGGGACGACGCCCCCACCCCTTCAACATACACTCCAAACATTTTACCGATCAATTTGAAGGATTGTCAGAATACTGCTTAACTGGGTGAGTGCTGGAAGTCACTATCAGAGGTTTAGAAAAAATGAGGGTACCAGAGGAAAAGTCAACATTTTCCTTACTCAATTTTTATATTCATTCAAATGCAAATTCCATTTTGTTTATAAATATTTATTTTATCATAAATTATTTAAGAGTGCCTATGGGCACTCTTCAATAATTTGTAATAAACGACATTTTGATAAATAAATTCAGATCACAAAAAAAGAAAAAAAAAAAGTAGCCCTCAACCAGTTAAGACCTGAGATTTCTTGAGAGATTTTACAAAAAGTTGAAATGGTGGATATAATTTCCAGTCTGTCAGTCAGTCAGTCAGTCAGTCAGTCTGTCAGTCCATACATTTTCCCAAAAGATGTCCGAATTGAGCGAGGATATACCCGCACTTATACAGGTGTCAGGCGCTCTGTGAGAACCTAACGATGTAAAAAGTCGTACGCGTCGATGCAGTGCATTCCTAATTTCTCTCGTTGATAATAATGGTTTAATTCTGCAAGACAGTGGTGCTCTCCTGAAGGAACGCGGAAGAACGCGGACTTTACCTAACATGAAAAGCAGAGGACACTTGCAAACAAAATTCTCGAATAACTTTTTTTTAAATTCTTAGACTCAAAAACAAAGGTTATGACATCTCTTTGGAACGAGCTGACGAGCTCGTTCCAAAGAGGGGTCATAACCTGTTTTTGAGACAAAAAAAATGAAAAAATAATGAAAATTAATTGGCGACTTTTGTGAATAGCGCTGACCGGTTTTTGCCGTTACGTTGGATAAAGGGTTAAATTTGTTTGAGGCGGAATGCCGTACCCCTACAATTTCAAGACCCGAGATGGCTTTATTTTCACGAATATTCAACACAGCGAGTACTCAATCTTCTTGCTATCTGTACTTAACCCATTTTAGCTGTGTATAGCTCACGGCCCCGCACAGATAACAATGGCCACTTCTTTTGAACAGTTGTGAGAACAAAATATTAAACATTTTCTCGGAAGTGCACCCCGGGATCCCTTATACTACTTCGAGAGGGGGACATTCTCTCTGAAATACGCATTCCACAATGGCCATCGCTACGAGCTGCGCGTCCGTTTTGAATGGACGATCAGCGTTCAGCTGTGGCCGACGAGTGTCGTCACCCTACTTCTTAATTTCGGAAAGCGTCACTGTCGCCGGACTGAGGTGTTTCTGCCCCTTCCACCTCAAGTTTCGTACTAGTCGTCGAAGTCTCAGGAAGAACTTAAATTTCGAAATTGAAAGTCCAGGCCCTTGAAAGTGCTTGGAAATTCGATATCCTAATGAACGGAATTAGGAACAACAGATTCGCTCATTGGCTGCAGACGATATCACTATGAGCAGTTTGCCACAGAATCTGGTTTTTATATACATTCAATTAGTGTTCAACCGATTGCCAAAAATGGCCGATTACTGGTTATTTGAGCTTACAATCGGCCGATTCCGATTGTAATACCGAGCACTTCTAGACAAGTCGAGGCTCGCAAAGAACTACATTAAATTGAACATATTTTACAGTGTTTACAGACTACAGTCCGTTCCGTAAGTCGAGACTAGAAAGAACTACATGAAAACTACATATTTCACAGTGTTAAACTCCGTAGACTCAGGTCCAGTAAAATTACCAGTCGCGCACACCACTTGGGTGGTAAACGTGGCTCTCAGAGAGCCACGTTTACCACCCAAGGGCGCGCAACTGGTAATTTTTACTGCGAAAGGAGTCAATGGAGTGCATCCTTCACTTTTCCGGTATGAACTGGCGATTGCCGTAAGTACGCTCAGTTGTAAGCTTTGCATGTCGTTTAACTTGTATACCCCATAAAAGGGGCGTCTAGCGAGATTAAGAATACACATTGTGGTGGTTTTTCAACTTTATTGAATGGTATCATTGACATCATTTTACATTAACAATTGAACAATTGCAGAAGATAATAAAATGCGGTTTTTGAATCATCACAAAATGCTTGGCAACAATCGGTTGAACCGATGTTCCAGGAGCCGTTGCCGTTGTCATCCGATTGCCCACAATCGGTAGGTTGTGGTGGCCGGTTCCGATCATCGGTTGAACACTAAGTTCAATATGGTGAATACTGCAAAACTTTAAATGTCATATATTGTATTTAATGTAAGAAGTGTGGGTCTTCAGTGTATGTAGGTGAGAGTGATCGCCGTATGAAAGATTATGTGATTCAGCATATGAGAGACATGAGCCTGCACCTAGAGAAACCTGCGTTTGATCATTTTAATCAGAACCGTCACCATGGAGTGCATGACAAAAAAGTTTCGGTGTTAGAAATTGTAAGGGGAGGCAAGCAAGAAAGACTGGTGAGAGAGGATTTATGGATACGGAAGCGGGGGACGAGAGATGGAGTGGGAATCAATTGCTTTAAGAGTGGTGTGAGAGTGACGCGTTGACGTGTGACGTTACATTTTGTACTAACGCTTGTTATTCTGTGAATTGTTTCTGTACTGTGAAGATGTAATCTAACCCTGTAGTTGTTCTGCATTGATAAAGGCCTGTGGCCGAAAGAGCTGCACATGGGCGTTAATGTTTTAAATATACTTCATGTATATTTTGTTTATCCAGAAATACATTTCCTAGATCTCTTGAGTTTTTTAACTGTAATCTAAACAAACTAATATTCCATCTATATCATCAAGGTTGAACACAGCGAGCACTTCTTGGGCTTGACACCATAGTGGACATATACACAGAACGACACACGCGTTCGAATAGTTAATCGATATGACACGCGTGCAAGCGCGTAAGGATAATTCGAGAGGACACAGGCCTCGAGTTTTATCCTTCCGCGATGGCACAATTGTCATATCGATTAACCCATTCACACGCGTGTCGTGTTTATTACACGCCTTCACGTCTATAAAAACAATTATAAGAAGGACATTCAGCACACCATTTGACAACTCTTCCCCCGAGTTCCAATGTGTTCTATGTGTCAGTAGGCTTCCAGTAGGCACACAGAACACCTTGGAACTCAGGGGACGAACTATCAATAAAAAGAACACATTTTATCGCCAACCCAATTTGCAATGGGAACCCATGTTACCATTTTCAGCTATTGCTAGTGCTTCTAGTTGTAATTCCGGTGCACGATTTGTAGAAAATTCCAGAGAAATTTCGCTTCTTTTTAGCAATAGTCCGTCAACAATTTCTGTTCAGCAGATGTGTGCGGAACGGGTTGACATTTTCCGCATAGTTTAGTGTTGCTGAAGATGGGGATTTCATAGAACAGGCGTGTAATAAAAATCAGTATTACAGCTTTCACTTAATCATCGATCATTTTCGCGATTGCAAACAATGGATTATGGTTCACGAAAACTTATACTGAGTCAGTCTGTTTCTATCCCACTCTCACTTTGTACAAATCTCGGAATATCACGCACATTACCTCACCTGGATATTGAATGTGGCAATCCCATTTAACCCTTTACCCAACGAATCGCCCGCATCCGCCCGCGTAGTATACAAATTCAGCAGTTGAAAAAATATTATTTTTCCAAAACTTTCAACAAAACCATATCATGTGACCCCTCGTTGGAACGACCTCCTTCCAACGGGGGTCACATGATATGGTTTTGTTGAAATTTTTGGAAAAATTTAAAAAAATGATATTTAAAATAATAAATTTTGATATCGTCTGCGTTGGGTAAATGGTTAAGAAAAAAGGGTCGGAAAAATTAACGCTAATTTGGACTCTTTAGTAGTGCAAAAACGGATTTATCCTGACCTCTCGACGCTTCAGAACTATATCACGTAACTTCGTCATGGAATGTTTGTTGTTTTGACTTTCAGCTCTAAATGGTCTTTTGTATGGGTGGTGGAATCTTCTTTTTTGTTCAACGGCGGTTTCTCTCAGTTTTCTTGAAATGCTGTAATCGTTGAAAATCCTATCGCTCTCATCATCCGTGTAGCTTACTCCATACATTTCGGCCATTTCCAAATACGCTTCTGATTTACTGAAACATTTAACACACTGAAAGCAAAATGCAAGGAGGACATATACGTGCTCGTCTGTTTCCTCGGGGTATGAGGAGATTTTATACTCTGCCCATTGTTCAAACTGCAGGAGAATTTTTAAAGCCATATCTTTAAACGTTGATAGATTGTTTTTGCTACGTTCATCCAAAATCGACAATGCCTGAATCGCTTGGAAAAACAAAAATGCCGTTGCTGGTATCTCGAAATCTCCCATACACTCTTGCACTCGGAAAGGAGCTGTTAATCTATTATGTCCATTGACGGCAGAATATATACCCCCTTCATATATAACACACCGCTTTGACGTTGACGTGGGCAAAAGATGTGTGGCAAAATGTTGTACAATAACATCGCAATTGTCTGTCGCCAGTAACAAGTTGTAGTATTCCACAAAGATCCAAATATGTGAACCGATATTGTTATTAATATCATTGAATAATTCAAAGCTTTTGTGTAGGTAAGCATTGCTTTCCACATAATTGCCTAAATTGAACATTTGCATTGCCTTTTGATGATAAAATGTAGCAAGAAAGCCTTTCATGCAAATGTGTGTGTCAACAAAAAGATTTAGACTGATTATGTGCAGGAGCTGTTGAATACTTAAATCGACATAGTTATCTGGACAACAATCAATTCCTAGTATTTCCATTGCATCAGCTATTTGCCCTTTATCAAGTAAAGCAGATGCATAATTCAGCACAACACACACCAGCAAATCCTTTGTCAACACGTCATCTGTCAAACATGGAGACATCAGCGTTTTCAAAGATACATCCTTAGAAAGCCAAATAAATCGTCTTTTCTCAGTTAACTGTAAAATTATTAACCAACAATTTTCAATTACAGTTTTCAAGTCTTTTCTGATGGCATTAATCAATGATTTACTGATGTGATCTATTGTATTTTTACTTTCAACAAAATAATCAGGAATGTCATGAGTTTCAAGAAAAGTATTCATTTTATCCAAAACCCATTTTAACCCTTTACCTAACATGAAAAGCAGACGACACTTGCAAAAAAAATTCTTGAATAACTAATTTTTTTCATTTTTTGTCTCAAAAACATAGGTTATGACCCCTCGTTGGAACGAGCTCGACGAGCTCGTTCCAACGAGGGATCATAACCTATGTTTTTGAGACAAAAAATGAAAATATTTTGAAAATTAATTGGCGATTTTTGAGAATAGCGCTGGCCGGTTTTGGCCGTTACGTTGGGTAAAGGGTTAAGCACTCAAAAGGATTGTCCTCTCTCCAATGCCCTTCTTGTCGAGATTCGCATAACCAAAACATTGTTTGTTGACAGTGGAAAGTTGACAATCCTCGTTTTACTTTGTTAATATAAAAACAAAATAAGTATTTGAATAATTTGTCACAACGGAGTTGTGACATATTCATAGAACGTGCAACTTTTCGGAACGCTATACTAAACGAAATGATAAACTCTCTCGGGTCTTGACTATTCTTATGAGCTTTGGTTACAATGTGACAGCCGCTTTTAATAATTGACTTTATCACACTCTGTGGCGGCCAGTGGCGTTTTCTGTTTTGCCATGGCGTTGCATCTATTGGCCAAGCAGGGTGGGGAAGAGCGATGACGTAATCTTTCGACCAACGTATACAGTAAGTAGACTCGAAGATTTCCACTGTAACAGCAGGTCCGTTATGTGAAAACTGAACACTGACATTTTTGCCTCCATGTATTCTAGTCGATTTTATTTCCTTTTCTTGACAGCGAAGGTCTCCTTGCCAATTCCGTAACTTTGACATTAACTTTTGTCTCAAAATATATCCTTCACCGTCTGTATAGTCCGCTGCAGTCGTAAAAAAGTCCTTGGATAAATCATACATTTTATAAGCATCCACCTGTCTTTGGGTGAACCATCCAGGATTTACAAGTAAATGAACATAACCGCTCTGATCGCTTATGGTAACGGGTCTTGCAAATGCACGCCTATGATATTCATCAACAAACATACCAGGCATCACATATAACACATCCTCATCATGCCCTTCTTTAAACGACCGCAGCCCATTCATATGGATAATTTCTGGTAAAGATAATCCGCTTGTACTGCTCCCTACGAGAAGTTGCGTGTCGACGCAAAACTTTCGACCATAAAATAAACTTGCCTGTTCTTCTTTTTCTGCTCGCTTCGCTTCATTTACGGCATTTTCTACAACGCCCAGAGTTAGGACCATGTTGAGAGCAAAATCTCCCATGGATGGAAGCGTTACATTCTCGTGGTCCAAAAGCTGTTTGAAGAAGTCTCCCTTTTTCGATTTTTCCATTCTCACTAAACAATTATGCCAGTCTTCAAATGTCAAATTATCTCTTCTGTCTCAATATGGACGTGAAGACACACAATAACAATTTCTTCTAATTGTTGTTCGAACTAATCATGTGCCAATAAAGATCTGAGTAGTCCTGATCACATCAGCTATTAACTCTTCTTGTAGTTTCTTTCAATAGACATGGAGAATGATGTTTTGCGACACATCAGAAGAAAGAACTAAGAGAACCAATTCCAATAAAAAGTCACCCAGGCATATTTCACCTGTAAATAACCGAATATCCAAGCTTATTGAATAAATAAATAAATAAATAAATAAATAAATAAATAAATAAAATAAATAAATAAATAAATAAATAAATAAATAAATAAATATAGGTTTCGTGATGGCGGAGGGATCACCCTAACTACGATCGATGTATTAAGTATTAAGACGGTGGTGAGCATTGAAAGGGTATCCCAATTTCCGTTGAAGATGTAATGTAGGGTTCTACCGATGGGACAAAATTTAAAATTATACATAAAAAAGGAACCTGGTCACACGTACTTCTATGACATCATCTAACCTACATTCGACAGACACGCTGAAGTGCTAGCTGACAATTACAAATTTTAATACACATCCGCCCATTTACCTTCTTAACTCGCTATAACTTCTATATGCCTCGAAAATATAGCATGGCTGACAGTTTACGTTATTGGAAGAGATATACAGGAAAGTTAGCGTCCCTTAATTTTCTAAAGTTGTCAGTAAATTTAACACTAAGTGTACGGGAATTTCATATAAAAATTGAAGTTTCGAAATATTAGCGAAGTTGTGTCATCGATATGGGCATCATTTCACAAACTTTAAGAATTTCTCGTAGAGAACTATAGAAATACAGAAGCTGGCTTTTGAATTTTTTTCCCGATCAGTTTGAATGTTTGACTATTATTCTCTCTTTAAACCCATTTACAAATAATAAAACGATGCGTTCACCCTCGTTTGATGCTCTATATTTTTTCTATTCATTATATCAAAAGCTTGCGCATTATAACATATAATTTAGACACTATCCTTTCCATTAATATATCAATCTATGAGATTTGCTATTTTCTTCCTTGGAAGAATAAAAACTTGCAAATTACTGTAAAAACACATTGGCTAAACAAAGAGCCAAAGTGGACAGTTTCTTATTTGCTTCTAACTACTTGCCATAAAAAGCTATGTTTCCTTTTGTAACTTTTAATAAACGAAAACAACAGACCGCTCCGAGAGCTGTCTGTTGTATTCGTTAATTGAAAGTAAGAAAAAAGTAACAAACTTCGCAGTATTTTTTACTAATGTCATAGGTTAGGAATTATCTAAACAATGACATGCTTCTTAACTGGAACTTCCTTGCCCATCTAATATTTTCAGGGGGAATAATATTATGGAAAGTCGTTTTTCATGAGTAGAAACGTCAGGGATGCTATGATCCCTCGAGCTCGTTCCAGTGAGGGTCATCAGATAGGTTTTTATGGGGAAAAATGAAAAAATAATGAATAGCATCATTCAGTTTGTACCGCTATGTTCCGTAAATGGTTAAATTACATAAAACAAATATCAAATTCGTCACGATGTGATATGAAATTTCTGCATCTCGTTCACTAAACTCGATCTAAACGGAGGGTCACTGATTTTTGTGAACGTTTCAGAAATTTCAACGAAATCAAGATCTCCTAATTTTATTATTTCTTTCTTTTGACCCGAAAACATGGCGCAGGACTCCTCATTGGAACGAGACCGTGAAACTCGCCCCAATGAGGAATCATAACATATTGAACTATTTCTACCCCTTAGGAAGGGCGAGAATTTCGAATTATCTCCCGTCATTTTTCACACACCAAACCGCATGAGGTCATACTTGACGTATAATTGTCTCCTAGGAGAAGTTTTATTGTTCGCAAGGTCATAAATATAGAAAAAAGACCACTTTTCAAAGTTAAATGGAACCATTAAAGCAATAACATATCCCAAATATGTTTATAGAACAAAGAAAATTAATTTTTGTTTTAATCAAATCTATATCCGTCCAAATTTTCTCACAAGGATTTAGTACATGTTTAGGACTTTGAAGTTACCCGCCTCAGTCTTTTCTAACAAATTAAAAAATTGATGTACTGGAATAAAGAGTGAAAATTAAAAAAAAAATGGAACCATTAAAAACAAATTTTAACAAAACGTATTTGATACCATTTTTAAAAAAAGTATATTATGAAATATTTGATCATATGTCCGTCCATTATGTATAAAAATCAAATTTGTGGCAAATGAAAGTTTTTCATTCTTCTCCCACAGATCGCTAGAGTAATCGTGGATTCGAACCCCCGCCATGCCAATATAGTAATTTAGATTGTCATCTTTACCACTGTTTATGCGCATTCGGGGGAATAAAAATAGTTCAATGTGGCTATGATCCCGTGCCAGAAGAGAATTTTTTTTTGTAATTCAGGAAATGTTTTTTTTTGCAAATATTGTCTGCTATTCGTATTAGGTAATGAGTTATTGAACGATGAGAGGAGATTAACTTTCGAAACCAATTTACTCGCAATCTTACCACGTTGGCGTTGACTTTAACCCTTTACCCAACGTAACGGCCAAAACCGACCAGCGCTATTCTCAAAAATCGCCAATTAATTTTCAAAATATTTTCATTTTTTGTCTCAAAAACATAGGTTATGACCCCTCGTTGGAACGAGCTCGTCGAGCTCGTTCCAACGAGGGGTCATAACCTATGTTTTTGAGACAAAAAATGAAAAAAATTAATTATTCAAGAATTTTTTTTGCAAGTGTCGTCTGCTTTTCATGTTAGGTAAAGGGTTAAATTTGACGTTATGCATTTATTAGTAGGGTTGCGAACGATATTTTCGTAATAAGCCATTTGATCAAGGTGGTTATGTAATAAATTTCAAATACGATAACAAGATTAACTCTATTTGAGAGTAATACTGCTGCGAGGACCGTGAGGTATCTAAGTTTTGATATACTACCGCGATATGACACCACCGGACTGGAACTGGCGACAACAATGCGTTCACCCACCCCTACTCTCCGGAAAATACAAACTGTATTGCCCAGCACACAATTTTTCAAAGGACCATGACGTAAAAACCAGTGACAGGATGTAGAAAAAGTCATCAGGTTGTTAAAATAGAACAAATATCGAAAATTTTCCTGATATTTAGATTAATAGGAAGGGCTAGGGAAATGCCTCTGACCGTATTTTCCTGAATAAATGTCGGGTCTCGATACAGGTATGATATCAGAGGCGGACTGGGCGGAAAAATTCCCGGTGGGTGCTCTATTGGGTTACCCCTGGGGCTCCTAAAATTGATGCAGCTCAGCACGTGAAAATAACCAAAAGGCGAAATGGTTCTGATTGCATACACAGTCGGTATATGGAAATGTTCTCAACGTGGTCTGCCAATGGTAGTCCTTATAGAAGACATTTCGATATACCGGCAGTCTAGCCTGCCATTGATCGCTCAGATGAAAGGAAACAGCGTTCATTCAGTTTCAAAACTCAAAATTTTCTCCGATTGAGCCGAACTATGGTCTTCCGATAGATACCCACCCCCTCCCATGGTGGGACCATTTTTGTCGAATGACCGATGAAGATAATACAAACATGCGATCGAAATGTGAACTGTCATTGATCGCTCAGATGTTAGGAAGCCGCGTTTTTCAGTTCGCATAATCAAAATATTCTCCGGGTCTGGGGCCCCATTGGTGCATTCCCGGTAAAATGTTTTGGCCCAGTCCGCCATTGTGTGATATTATGGCTCGAATACCGCGTGTGTTCCACGAGTCTAACATTTTAGATTATGCCTCTGGTGTCACTCTATTGTCTGAAATGTAGATTCTGTTTTACGACTTAAACCTTTGAACCCTAGCGGCCGTTTTTCCGGTCAGCACCATGATACATCATAACGTCATTAAATAGGATGGCTGTTCAGTAAATGTGTGGGGTGGACCAATGAATATTTTCAACGTGCAGCCCCGAGGCTGCACGTTGAAAATATTGATTGGTCTACCCCAAATAATGAATATGAACTCTTCTAATTGCTGCCATTGAACTGGCATGGAAGATACCACTAGAGTTCAAAGGGTTAAAGGAACAATAAGCCGCCACTTTAATAACAAAAAAATGTTGACCATTTGACAAAACCACAATGTTCTTTATCCAAACGTATCCCTAGATTTCATATTTCATTCGCATAATAAATTAACTCGAAGGGGAGATGATAGCCCGCTGGCTTTATCGAAAAACTGTGCCATAGTTTTTCATCCCGATCGTGATCCCCGATCACCCACGGAAATTTCCGGTACAGATCAATATTCCATATTCGTGGAAATTGGGTCTCATAGAAATACAAATGTCAAGTATGTTTTCACTTGTTTCTATTTATACCACATGCGTCCATGAAAACTATCTCGGCTTGCCGTTGTCGATACTCGCTTTTTGGATTTTATAAGAAGCATAGCTGCGCTTCATTTGAAACAATACGAAGTTTTTGATTGGATAATACTCAGTTATTGCTGAAATAATGCAAAGTTATTGTTTGTGGCGATCAAATATTCGGAATATAACCAAGGTATCCAATTATTTCAACGTGTATCAGAAATTATGACACGCTGTTTTCTGTTTACATCCGATCACTTCGAGCACCTTATATCTTCGTAATGTCGCCTGCAAATTCTTCTGCATGAGCGTTTTTCAATCATAGATTTAAGTGATGTCTTGTTCCTTCTGACCCGGAGCGAGGGAAACACTTCAGGGAACGGAGGTCAGACCTTGGGAAAAGAGCATTTATTCGCACTAGCAGCCCCGTCATGATTTGCCGAAGCATGCATGTTTCGAAGTCCAAAGGCCCAAGATGGGGGGAGTTTTATAGGAGGTGCCCTCTTCCCAAACTCTCCCATTGAATTTTGAAAGCTCCCAGAACGGTTTTAGGGTATGTTTTAACTTTACTTTGAGATTAAATCATTGATAAAATGAGTGACAACCCTGGAAAGGGCATTGTCTGCCACCTTTCGCCTCCGTGGTCAGAAGGCAGGGAGGACAGCTGCCCCTTCAGCTCCCGTGCTTCCTCTGTCCCAGAATGGATTTTTTTTTTGGGGGGGGGGGGATTTTAGTTTTACTTTAAGATTAAATCACTGACAAAAAATTGAATGACGCACTTGGAAATGTCATTGTCTGTCCCCTCTCGTCCCCTTGGTCTGAAGGCAGGGAGTGCAGCTGTCCTTCATCACCCGTGTTTCTGGCGGCCCTGCTCCCAGTTCTTTGCACACGGTGATTTTTAACATGCTCTTTCACATATGAGCAAAATCTGAGAGTAGACATTTTTTTCATGTTGGCTGCTCATTTATCGTTTATGTGCTTCGTCAACATAATCTACAACACTGACTGTATTATTTATACTCAGTGGTGATCTACACCTTTTAATGGTTTTAAATTATTTGGATGTAACATGCCAATTTTAAGATGCAGAATGTACACAAAATGTGTAGATTCTTCGACTCTAATGTCATTTTAATTTCTAGCATGGGCCATGACGCGAAAAATCATCCGACCCGTGCAGTAGGACGAGCACCAGAGGCGTAGTAACCCGATCCAGGGGTCTCCTCAAAGACAATTTGGTAAAATGGGAGGTCAGTGTGGCCCTTCGATGGCTTCTGTGCCCATAGTACTATGTTCTCCAGCCAAAATGTTTCCAAAATTCTGTAGACGCATTTAAATTTTGAAAAAAGGAGAGCCTATTTATAAAGGCTCATGTAGACCCGCGTGAGTGCTTAGCTGTATACATGGGATAATGTATTATTCGCGATAGCAAGTGGATATCTACTACCCCCGGTGAATTACGAATAATTCCGTGTCACCTGGTCTCGAATGTTGTGAAAATCCGAATAAAGGCCCGGGTCCATATTCGCGATTTCTCGCGCGTGAGCACGAGGCGTAATGAGCGATGTAATACGGCCGAAAATGACGCTGCCTTGCGCGACGCGTTTTACCATGAGCACGAGAGACGTTAATTCGAGTGTGGCATGTATATCTGCTGTTCCCGGTAGGGTAGAAAGATGCTTTATCCCCTGAGTTCGAATGTGTTCTGTGTGCCTATTGGCACACAGAACACATTCGAACTCAGGAGACGACGTCACTGCGACCCATGTTTTCCTTGTCTCAGGTCTCTGTCAAATATTGTCGGTACACGCTATGGATATTGCTGATGAAATCGCGTGTCATTTTAACCTATTGACAGTGGTCACTGCTGCATTTTTAGTGGTTCATTTGTCAATATCCTCAGCAGAACACGCCGCGCTGTCACGCTCAAAACCCTCCAGGGGGTTATGGGCGTTTCACGCCGCGTCGCCAAAACGCGACAGTTTTCAGGCCACGCCAATGTCGACAATGATCAATTGCTAATGCCTTGAAGGTTTCTGGGCGCTTTCACACTGCCCATTACGCCACGTGATCACGCGCGTGAAATCTTGAATGTAGACACAGGTCTTTACAGAATCCGCTGGATCCGCTCATGAGAATGGACTCTGAAGGTCGAGATTCTTCCGATTTTAATGTTCTCGACGCCAAGAACGTGATAACCGTTACTTCTTCCCAGTTCCTTATTCGACCGATATAATCGGTTGATAACGAATGTCGAATAAAAAACTGGGAATATGTAAAGCTTGTCAAGTCCATCTCAACGCCAAAGACATTAAAATTAAAACAAAAATCTACTCTTCATCGTTCATTCTCTCTAACTGAACTTGATGAATCGTTATTGGTATTACCACTTACCTCCGCATACGAGGACACATCCCTCTTCGTATTGCGTATTGAAGGGAGGAGTATTCGCTCTTCAGTAGAATATTGTTGAATTATACTGGGTGTGACAATCATTTTAACGCGCCATGTTAATTTGATGAACACGCAGTGGTAGTTTCTCTCTTCCTCTCGCGGCCTTGTCTGGGAGAAACGGCAATCTCACTCTGTGGAAAACACATGTTTTCATCGTACAGTATGACTCCCATGTGACAGAGTACACTGCAAAATGTAAAACTACAAAATACGACAATCATAATGTCCATTCAAAACTGTCGAAGTCTGAAGTAAAAAAAAACATTACATACAGCCGTCCATCAAGCGTAACCAGACGACAATGCGATTGAGTTACAGTATTTACAGGCCTTGGAACGTGAACAGTGGCGAATCAAATACTGAACCAACGAATAAACCCTTTAAACCCGCGCGGCCGCTTTTCCGGCCAGGAACACGATACGTCATAACGTAATTATATAGGATGGCTGTTCAGTAAATGAGTGGGGTAGACCAATGAATATTTTCAACGTGCAGCCCAGAGGCTGCAAGTTGAAAATATTAATTGGTCTACCCCAAATAATGAATATGGACTCTTCTAACTGCTGCCATTGAACTGGCGTGGAAGATACCACTAGAGTTCAAAGGGTTTTAACTTTTCAGTATTTCATACATATGTGAATATTTGTAAACCGTTCATCGACATCTGTTATTATTTCTTCATTATGCCATGTCTTTTTTATCAACATACAGCTTATGGCGCCTCAATGGAAAGAGCTCATTGAGATTGCCACAGCGAGGGGCCAAAAGGTATGTTTTGGGGGTAAATTTTGAAAATTTTGTTATTTAAAAAATGGGGGCGGAGGCGGTGGCGCAGTTGGTAGAGGACCAGGTTCCAAGCCGAGGGGTCCTCGGTTAGAATCCGACCTGCGACAACCTCGTTGTGTCCTTGGGCAAGACACTTCACCTCCATTGCCCGTGTGGAGGCACGGTAACGTTGTGTACTAAGGCGTACTGCACGTCGTTCCAATGCTAACCCTGCTTGTGTAGAGTTAGTATGTTGGGGAGCAGACAGTTGTTCGCCGTTGCTCGGTGATTCTCTCCGGGTACTCCGGCTTCCTCCACCCATAAAACTGTCGTGGTCATGATTAGCCGTTGTGCAGAAATATGTGACCTTAAGATAACCAATAAATAAATAAATATTTAAAAAATGAATTTTGCAAGTGTCGTCTGCTAATCGTTTTGTTTCGTCTTGTTTTGCTCTTGTTGATTGACGATTGAGTAGTTGATGGAGTTCCCATCTGTCTCTTTTTAGGCGACTTTTACATAATTTTTAAAATTTTCTTTTCTTCATATTTTTTCTCAGTTGTTAATTTTCTGTTCCCTTAAAAACAATCGTTGCTTCTTCTTCGGTTACGTTCTGAGTTTTTGGTTAATCCAAGGGGTTTTATTGTGGGATTTTATTATTCTAAATGGCACGCGTTTTTTATATTAATAATTAATTATTGTTTGAAGATGTTCGATCGTTCTTGAATTTTCGAGCAGAAGAAATATAATTGATATTTTGTCTAAAACGAGTATTTTTAAACTGAATTTTCGATAACAAATCTGTTTTGGGTGCCAAAACAGTAAAAAATATAGTGAACTATATATTTGTCTAAACAATTTACATCTAAATTTCCCATATAAGCCTCGTTTTAGTCAGGATGAATATTATTTTGGTATCAGCTTCACGAAAACACAGGCGCGGTGCCAGGATATCAAATTTAGGGGGGGGGGGGGGGCAAGAGTAATATTTAAGGGGGCTAGTTCAGCGATCTGAACGTATGGGGTGGGGTGGGGGGTGGTAGCTGCTACGTTCAGATCGCTGAACTACAAGAAGGGCATACAGAATAGGATGCCCAGCGTCATCCGAGCCACGTAGCGACGAGAGGGCAGTGAGAACAAGAGATGGACACCCTCTCTCGCTGGAGGGAAGGGGGGGGGGGGGCTACACCTGAAAAAGAAAATTGAAATTGGAGACAAAAAATCCCCGCAATTTCCTTGACTGCGAGTCCGTTTGTGCATACATTTGTGAAAGGCATCAATAATTAGGCCACATCACCGGGGGGGGGGGATGAAATTTGGGAGGGGCATGTGCCCCAGGGATGTGGCTAAAGGTTTCCGATTGGGGGGGGGGGGGGTGTAGAGTAGTCCTTCCCCATAGTTGAAAATTCACTGCCGAGAAACATTTTGAAAATGAAGCCATGAAAGGGGGCATAAAATTGATTTTAATAACTGAAATGCCAACACATTTATGACAGAATTATCAGGTTATTATTATTTGGTATTCTTCTTGGAATTGAATATGTGCTAAACAAATGCTCAAGCTGAGAACTTTCACACCGTCCCAACATTACATCAGACCTTATACAGGAATGATCAGTTTTCGATATTTCATCATTTTGTAACTGTGAATTATGGAATAAACTCATGATAACGATTTTCTTGAAGGACATTTCGAGATTTTATTTATTACGATAAGTGAAAGTACTTTAGAAATCTCGTACCGACTGACATCATGTATACTTTTGAAGCTCGATATTGCGTGCACTGTAGTTGTAAATAGTAATAACTGGGATTTTTGCCGATTTGAAACCGAGTTGGTATTTTGGAAAGTAAAGGAGACATCAGCATCATCAAAGAAGCTCCAAAATTCAGATAGATGGAATTTTCAACTACTCATGACTTGCCCTCCGAATTTCCAACTATAAGAATTTTTTTTTCAGGGTTCGGGGGGTGGGAGTGACTCCCCCACATACACCTGTCGTCACGTCCCAGTGTGCCCATCAGTCCCCCCACACACACCCGCACACCACTGGGAAAACAGCATTCCGAAATTCAGAACAGTGCTGGCCTGAAAAGAAAACTGAGTAAGGAAATAGTATGCTGTAAAAACTTAACCGTTTGAACAATGTATTTTTTCAAATATTTTCGAATATTACGACATTACATACTTGGAAGAGACGGGTATACACTCCACATCGATACAAACCACTTTCTCAAATAACATGACTGTGGCAAGGTTATAAATTTGCAAAACATACAAACACATAATTTTTAAAATATGTGTGTTGTATTTTTTAACAGACCACTTCTTTGTTGAGCGTATAACATGAAGGCGCAAAAGCATGCTGGTGTGTCCGAGAATAAATTTATCATCCCCGAAAACCAACAAAAACGAGATATTATGGATCATAAATCATTTATCATGCGGAAACTGGAAAAGAAAATATGATAAAAAAATTACAAACATTTTGAGCTTTCGATTTCAACACCTCTCCATCCTCTTGTGGAACAAATATACCATGCACGTGATAACTCCAGCCACATTCATCTGGAAGATTCAAAATATCAGACGCAAGCAATTACTTTTACATTGCATATTTACCACTTTGCAGTTTCTTCCCCCCACTTCTCCATAATACAGGAAGAGTGAATTACTACATAAAAATACCCCCGCACTGCAGTTTCCACCCAAACAACGACTCGCAATTCCAGTAAAAATGTGCTTATTGGAGAAAATCAATGTGATTTCCAGTTTCAAAACTGCTCAATAAATATGTTTAACCCTTTACCCAACGTAACGGCAAAAGCCGGCCAGCACCGGCCAGCGCTATTCTAAAAAATCGCCAATTATTTTTCATTTTTTTTTGTCTCAAAACATAGGCTATGACCCCTCAATGGAACGAGCTCGTCGAGCTCGTTCCAATGAGGGGTCATAACCTGTATTTTTGAGACAAAAATGAAAAACATTAGTTATTCAAGAATTTTGTTTTTGCAAGTGTCGTCTGCTTTTCATGTTAGGTAAAGGGTTAAATAGAGTGTGTACAAGGCGATTTGGGTGTTTAGGTCATAGACGTGGCTAGAATGTCGTGGTTCGGAGAGTTTGCCGCCTCGGAATTTCCAACTGCCTCGTGCCCACCCAACTGCCAAACATTCAAATTTTGAGAAAACCATTTGTATCTACCCATCATCTTGAGTGACTGCTACCCGTGAATATTCAACCGCCCGCTGAAAAAATTCGAATGCACCCTGTAACAACCAGTAGTGTAATAATCAACCAGTAGAGTAATATTAACCAGTAGTGTAATAAAATTAACCAGTAGTGTAATAATCAACCAGTAGTGTAATACAAATCAACCAGTAGTGTAATAACCAGCTATGTAATAAACTTAACCAGTAGTGTAATAAAAATTAACCAGTAGTGTAATAATCAACCAGTAGTGTAATACAAATCAACCAGTAGTGTAATAACCAGCTAAGTAATAAACTTAACCAGTAGTGTAATAAAAATTAACCAGTAGTGTAATAATCAACCAGTAGTGTAATACAAATCAACCAGTAGTGTAATAACCAGCTATGTAATAAACTTAACCGGTAGTGTAATAAAAATTAACCAGTAGTGTAATAATCAACCAGTAGTGTAATACAAATCAACCAGTAGTGTAATAACCAGCTGTGTAATAAACTTAACCAGTAGTGTAATTGCTCTAAAGCTCATAAACATCTATGAAAACCAACAATTTTTCAACAAAATTTGAAAAAATTTTGGGGTGGCTCAAATCATAGTTTGGATACATCTTATCGATTTTTAATCATTTTATCGTACACTTACAGGCATTTTGCAGGTCAAATATCATTTCGTGGGTTCAATACTGCGCGAGGAAAGGTATTTTTATGATTTTGATGTGATGTGCGTATTTTCTGGTGTTTAAAGTCACTGGGGGGGGGGGGGGGGGGGTAGGTTGGTTTACCTAAAATCTGCGGTCAGTTATTTGAAGAAGAAGTTCGGTAAGAGAGTAGAGGGTATCTAAGGCGAGGTGAATAGGGTGGGTGCTTTGGATGTCCACTGCCGTTTCCGTCTGCCGTGCAAGTGATTGTTCTCGAGTACCAATGGTAGACAGCTATTTCGATCCAGTGATGATGTACATTTAATGTAAAAAGTTTGAACTCAATCCGCATGTAAAAAATATTGTTTCAGCAAAATTTCTAAATTAACACTACTCTTATACTACATTAGAAGTGTATCGTGGATAAATTACCCTAATTTAGGAAGAGAATGGGGGAGGCGCAAGGGGCGTCATAGTCACGGAACCCAGAGACGTCATTCTGTGTTGTTATGATGGTCCGCGTGAACGGTCATGTTGCGACATCATTCCCATATGATTATGTGATGTAAGTGCGCGTGCGCAACGCGTGTAATTAGATGTCTCGTGTTTCCGACGTCCATTATGTATACTGAAGAATGCCAACATGGTTTTTATGGTAACACGTGGTTCCTATATGGTTGCAATATGGAACCAATGGCCTCTAATAGAACAAGGATATGTTTTGAGGGTAAGTTCGATTCGACGGGAATATAATGAATACCCAAATGAGACCGGCAACTATTTATCTGGCTCGGATTCGCGAAGAAAGCTCTCGTTTTCTATGTTCTTGGTCCTTCCCTGGCCCGGTTTCTCCCAGAATGATCGTTTCTAACGGACACGAACTTGCCCAGAGTACCACGTTGTGCTATATGACGTTACAAATGCGGTGTTCGATTGTACTAGAGTAGTTTTACCAAGAGTGGCCATGCAGGCACTCTTTTAAGGATTTTATTTAGTACGGATTCTTCCAGAATCCCCCGTCTCTTTGTGGCTTGAATTCTGTATAGCAACCTTCCTTTTCACTGCTTAGACCATCTACTGCCCATTCTAAATCTATGTAGGTAGCTGGCTATGTCCTTATCATTAGCTCTAGTCCTAGCTAGGCTGACCTTTTCATCGCACGAGGCCATGAGGAAATCCTTATTAAGGCACAATCTGCCATTCTTCAAATCCTCATCTAGGTATTTGGGCATCACCAGAGCCAGTCTATGAGGACTGGTAATGACCACTGGAGACAAGTCTCTGGGAGCTAAAGGAGACCAGTCTTCGGGGACTACTTCATTCTATTAATATGCACAACTAACTACTACCACTACTGCTACTACTTCTACCTACTACTACTACTACTACTACTTACTACTACTACTACTACTACTACTACTACATCCTTTGTTACTACTATTACTACTACTACTACTACTACTTACTACTACTACTACTACTACTACTACTACTACTACCACTACTTCTACCACTTACTACTACTACTACTACTACTACTACTACTACTACCACTACTACTACTACTACTACTACTACTACTACTACTAACTACTACTACTACTACTACTTCTACTACTACTACTACTACTACTACTACTACTACTACTACTATATTCTACTACTACTACTATTATTACTACTACTACTACTACTACTACTACTACTACTACTACTACTACTACTGCTATATTGTACTACTACTACTACTATTACTACTACTACTACTACTACTACTACTACTACTACTACTACTACTACTACTACTGCTACTATTACTACTACTACTACTATATTCTACTACTACTACTACTACTACTACTACTACTACTACTACTACTACTACTACTACAACTACTACTACTATTGCAATCTACTACAGCTACTACAATCTACTACTATTCACTAGTATTATACATTAGTACTGTTCACAAGTACTATCCACCCAGTATTATCCCATAGTACTACCCTGCAGTACTATATACTAGTACTATGTACAACTACCACTTCTAGTATTGCTACTACGTGCAACTACTATTACTACTGGAACTAGTACTAGTACAACTACCACTACCAGTAGTAGTTATATTACACCTACTACAAATAGCAGTAGTACAAGTTACACTACCAGTGCTAGTAGTAGTAGTACTAGTACCACTACCAGTACTAGTACCACTAACAGAAGTACTAGTACACCTATCACTACTAGTTCTAGTACCACTGACAGTACTAGTACCTCTAACAGTAGTACTAGTACACCTATCACTACTAGTTCTAGTACCACTGACAGTACTAGTACCTCTAACAGTAGTACTAGTACACCTATCACTACTAGTACTAGTACCCCTAAGACTACCTGTGCTTGCACTAGTACCACTGTCGGTACTAGTACTAGTGCAGCTACCAGTACTAATACATTTGCACTACTCATATAAGTATCAGTGACAGTGCTAGTACAACTACTACCAGTAGTGGTAGTACTACTACTGCTACAACTACCCCAATTACTACTATTCTTAGTACACCCACCAATACTAGTACTAGTTGAACAACCACTACCAGTACTAGTGCGATAAATAGCTATCACTGGATTGAGCTTTGCCACACAGAAAGTTAAAAACAATGTCTCAATCAGAACTAATAGAATTAACACTTCTTTAGCAGCCAATGAGCTCGATGTTCCTTTGCACCGGGTAAAAGTTAACTAAAATCGAATAATGTCAACAATAAGATACACCCACCTCATCCCATGTAAAGGTCGACGCGTAAAGCGGGGATGGGGGTGTGCGAGACCTCTAGTGATCCGTTAAGGCCGTATTAAATATTATAATTGAAGACAACACGCAGGAGACAATTCCTTGAATATCATACTTCAGCACCTGTAAGTTACCTTGACAATTTATTCTGTTATCATGGGGCCTGACAACATATGACTGAGGTAAGAAGCCTCTCAAAAGCACAACATTATCATAAATAATTGGCCAACTTTGAATTTACATAATGCCACAAATGCAAAAAGTGCCTCTAAACGCCAGAAATACGCACACCATATAACTAACTATCATAAAAACACCTTTCCACGCCGTATTGAACCCACGAAATGATGTTTGACCTGCGAAACGCCTTTTAGCCGACGGTAAAATGATTAAAAATCGATAAGATGTACCCGAACAATGATTTGAAACACCCCAAAAAAATTTCAAATATTGTTGAAAAATTGTGGGTTTTGATGGATGTTTATTACATTGCTGCTTAAGTTTATCACACTACTGGTTATTACACTACTGGTTGATTTGTATTACACTACTGGTTGATTATTAGACTACTGGTTGATTTTTATTGCACTACTGGTTAATATTACACTACTGGTTGATTATTACACTACTGGTTGTTACACACCCGCTTCCCTTGTATTCGAATTAAAAGCCGCATAAAATAGCCTTTAAGTTCTAGAGTAAGAATCCGTGTAACGAATACAACAAGGCGCCATGTGCAATGCTTTAGAATTGCAGATGGTGCCTTGTTGCACTCAAGGGTCGAAATATTGACTTCAGTGAAAAAATCATATGAAATGTTAAAAAATCCACAAATGTTTGTTAGAAAAGATCACAACCACAGATAAAATCGACTACCTCAGGGCATAAAATTCCCAACTGTTAGTGTTTGGAGGGCTACAATTTATTTCAATCTATGAAAAATTTAGGGTGGAATTGGGGTCGAGAGAGACTATTTTGAGTGTATATATTGGAGTTTCAGATGATTTCCAGTATTGCTTTGTATAAGAGATATACAGTGCAGCCACAGTGGACTGGTCGTAATCCACACGTGGACAGTGACGTCCACACATGCGTTTACCAAATAATAAAAGTCATCATCAGTAAAATTTTAATTAACGAAGCACCGGGTTGTACCCTACATTAATAAGTTTTTATTTATTATTCCTTTAATTAGTGTTTGGAATCTAATATTACTGCGTCGGTGGAAATATTGCCCACCTGTGGTTCGATCAGTATGTGGAGTCACTCGATCGAGCAATTGCTCTAAAGCTCATATGCTCTATGGGATTCGAGTCATTCGAGCAATGACTTTTCAGTAAATGTTTGATAACTTATTGGGAGAATTTGGGATAGGTATGTCTTGGGCTGGCCCAGAAGGCTGGGCAAACAGGTAATAGTATCCTTAGATAAGTATCCTATAAAAAGTATCCTCAAATAATACCATACCAGGCCATAGGTATCCTCAAATACCGAAATGAGTCGAAAAGTCGTACGTGAGAGTCATTCGAACGAGCAATTAATCGTTAGCTCATTTGCTCAATGGGATTCGAGTCGTTTGAGCAATATGTGGAGTCACTCGATCGAGCAATTGCTCAAAAGCTCATTTGCTCGATGGGCTTAGAGTCGTTCGAGCAATGACTTTTCAGTAACCGCCCGATAGCTTATTGGCTTTGGGAATGATGATAACTCTGCATATAGATTATGGGAAATCAAGCAATCTGATTGGCTAGTTAGCGCCAGTAAAATGAACTAATTGGGTGATCTAGATAAATGAAACAGCAAGAATATTCGGAATAGGGTCAGAACTAAGAAGGGCAGCCCAGAAAACCTAAATATAGTAATAATAAGCTAAATTGTTCCAGCTGATAGGCTCTTCTACTTTACTGGAGTATACTCCAGGACAAACGAACATGGTCGGGTAGATGAAAACTATTACGTAGATATATAGAAGCAGAGAATTCTGAAAGAATTCGGAATAGTACAACTTGTCGGGTTTATTCTACGAATTGAGAAATTACTCTTATACAAAGGAACATACCCTCTGAACATACCCGCCCCACTGTAGAAAATTGGGTAACATAGCAACCACGTGCTGTCATAGAAACCAAGATGGCGGCCTCCAGTATACAAACTCGGAAACACGTATCACCCTAACAACACGCACTGCGCATGTGCACTAACACTACGTATCACTATGAGGATGACGTCACAAAATGGCCGCTCACGCGGGTTACCATGACAAAACAACATGGCGCCACTGGGTCACGTGACATGACGTCACTTCCTAGGTCCTGCACTAGGTCCTGCCATGAGGGCCGATCTCCACATCTCCTACTACTGACGGTAACTATTACAACTGATGTCACTTCAATACAGACGATTCAAAGGAGACCAAATAGAAACATACAAAATATTGAATGGTTTTTACAACATGGACTCAAGTATACTATTCACTCAGTCAAAACTCAAAACAACAAGAGGCCACTCATCTAAACTATATATTGAGCAAAACAACAAAAAACCCAGAAAGAACTTCTTCACTCAACGAATATGAAATGTTTGGAACAAGCTCCCAAACTACATCACAGAAGCAGACAACCTGATAAATTCAAATCGCGTATTGATACACACTTCAGAGATGGAATGTGCACAACTGAATACACTGACTAATGTGCATATAAGCAATCCTCCTACACAAAATACAATGCCTGAAGAAAATTGGAAAAAAGTTTAAAGCTTAAAAACCAAGGAATGATGATGATGATGACGATGATGATGATGATGATGATGATGAATGCCGAATTTTATTACACGCCTGTTCTATGAAATCTCCATCTACACCAAAACTAAACCATGCGGAAAATGAAAATCTGTTCCGCACATATTTGCGGAACGAAATCGTTGACGGACTATTTTTAAATAGAAGCGAAATTTCACTGGAATTTTCTGCAAATCGTGCACCACAACTGCAATTAGCTAAAAATAGTAACACAGGTTTCCCTAGAAAATTTAGTTGACGGTAAAAAGTTTTCTTTTGTCCACTGAGTCCCAATGTGTTCTCTGTGCCTACTGGCACATACTGGCACATAGAACACATTGGAACTCAGGGGACGATTTGTCAAATGAATGATCCTTCTAATAATTGCTTTGCGGGCGGACAAAACAAGTAAAATAAATTCAATAGCCCCCTCCCCCTTTCCGCCATGACACGCTTTTAAAATCTCATTTTATTCACGATGACCTAAGGATAAAAGAAATGTAATTTTTCGGGGCAAATTTGTCAAAATTCCCTCCCTGGGGCGTTGTTAAGCAGTCCCTGTTCAATTCTTTACCCAAGACGACAGGCAGAAAACTCACGCGAAAAACTAAAATTTTGAAATGTTCGCTTAAATAATATAACTCAAGCCCCCGTCATTGGAAATGGGTAGTGGAGCTATGTTTATGAGGCATAAATTGAAAATATAGTAGATTTTTGTGAATTACGTCGGCCGAATATAAACGGTACGTTATAAGTAAAGTGTTGATGTGATTGTTCAGAAAGGCATTACTGACTAAAATCAAACCACATTTTTTTCACCAGCATCTAAGTTCTGGACAGTTTTGCTGTTTTCATTTAACCGTTGGCCGAGTGTGATTTGGATAGAGCTCATACTTGAAACAGTCGCCATGTTGGTCTTTTGTTGGATTTGGAATTTGCAAATTAACGTTACCTCGTTCTGGTAGCTGCCGGAACGAAACAATTGACCATTCTACAATTGTTTACTGAATTGTGACAGACAGTGTACACGTGCCGCAATAGGAAGTGTCACCTCCGCCTTATAATTCTCACATTTTGACGTCTTGCGGACAAATATGTTTAGTATTTTTGGTGTTTAAGGTCATTGTAAGCATGTACATCACTATCGCGAACGCAAAGTGGGTGAAATATCGTTGACAAATCATCCATATATACTAGGAGGCGGATGCAGCATTCCGAACTTGGGGCACGGTCTTAGAATGGCGTGACCACACTGATAGATATCATTGGTGGCCATGTGACGTAGTGACATGGTAGAATTAACCCCTTGAACCCGAGCATACGCTTTTCCGGCCAGGAATATGATACGCCATAACGTCATTAAATAGGTGTTCAGTAAATGTTTGGGGTAGACCGATCAATATTTTCAACGTGCAGCCTTGGGGCTGCACGTTGAAAATATTGATTGGTCTACCCCAAATAATGAACATGGACTCTTCTAATTGCTGCCATTGAACTGGCATGGAATATATCACTAGAGTTCAAAGGGTTAAATATACAAAGCGACGTTTGGAGCAAACCAGTAATATTTCCTATTTTTTGACTTATCTTCAGTGCAAAAATATATATCTTTCTCAAGAAAAATCGCGCAAGAAAAATTGAGAATATGGCCATGTTCGCTTGATAAAGGTCATCTTTGGGGAGTTTCTTTCAAGTTGGTTGAAATATAGAGCAGTTGCACACACAAGATTTTCATATTGAAATCATTATTAAATTAGAGTACAACGGGAGATAATTTCATCTAAAATATTGGAATCTATCCATGAAAAAGTCGACAGGATAACTAGATATATATACGCTTACAATGAATTATACCATGTAATGCAGATGAAATCAGTGAGAAGAAATCTCTTTTTCAAATTTCCTGCTTGAGGTATAGAATTCAGAATTCGGCACATCTGTTATGCATTTTTTAAGGATGAAAGACTCTGACGCCGATGGGGATCGAACCACTGCCTTGACGAGAGTACATTTCTGCGGCACCAATCTTGAAAAAGAGATTGATTCTGGGGGATACCGAGTAATTTCGTGTGGACTGTGCCAGTTCCATGGACAGTCGACCTGCTCGCATTCCTTTTATGGGGCTTGTCGGTAGCCGAGTGGTCTACGGCGCTGGTCCAGTTTCGTTAGGCGATTGGTGTCGCAGAAATGTACTCTCGTCAAGGCAGTGGTTCGATCCCCATCGGCGTCAGAGTCTTTCATCCTAGATATATATAGGCTATGTATACATAGTGCATGCAAATACATATCTCTGAGTTTATATCTCTTATTGTTGGTCTGACACAAGCTGAAACTGTGTATAGCTAACAGGAAGATGACAGGGAGACAGCCAATCTGGCTATGCCATCTCCCTACGGTATACACTATTCTTTGTATTTCTTTACAAAAGCAATTGTTATCTATCACTTTTTTACCACTATGTTGGATGTGTTTACTGTATTTTCTTCCTTATTATGTATAAGGTAAAATAAATACATAAATCAAGAAAATAAATTAGAAATCTAAATTGTCGCTCTATCTCCCATTTCTATGAAATTTTTATATACTTTCATTTGACACCGTGTTGGGATAGGTTCCTTTGGAATTGATAGTACTATAGCGAGTAATAATTACAAGGGATATTTTTCAATGAGTCAATGAGTCAAACAATATTTGTGCGCCGATTCAAGGGGAGCGGACATTGAAATTTTATACAACACACTTGTCACATGCGACAGGCAAAAACTCTTTTCTGCCTGTCACCCAAAACTTCTACCTTAACCCTCTACCCAACGTAACGGCCAAAACCGGCAGGCGCTATTCTCAAAAATCGCCAATTAATTTTCATTATATTTTCATTTTTTGTCTCAAAAACATAGGTTATGACCCCTCATTGGAACGAGGTTTTTGAGACAAAAAATGAAAAAAATTAGTTATTCAAGAATTTTTTTTGCAAGTGTCGTCTGCTTTTCATGTTAGGTAAAGGGTTAACACCAATCACTTTGGATTGATTGTTGGTTAACGTACTATTAACGACTTCAAGCCTAGAGGCAGCTTTTTTCGACTCAGAAGCATGATACATCATACTATCATCAAGTTGGATGGCGGTTGAATGAATGTGTGGTGTGGACCAATCAATATTTACAATGTGTAGTCCAACGCTGCACATTGAAAATATTAATTAGTCAGCCTCTAAATACTAAATATGGTATTTTCCAATTTCCTCCATTGAACTGACAAGGAAGATACCAAGAGTCCAAAAGGTTAACCTATATACAACATCACATCACAGAGACATATTGTGCCCTCTGATCCGGGTTAGGGCATTGGTATTCGTATTCGATATTCAGTCGATATATTTTTTCAAGTATTCCGATATATTCAGACTCTGATAAGATGTAACAGATCAATGGTACATTCTTATGGAGTGTCCAACCCCGATTTTTCTCCATAAAATTGAAGGACGCCATCTTTTTTTTCATCTCATCAAATATTTCTTTATAGTCAGTTATAGTTGCAAAATAGTAAACAAAAGACGTCTGCGCAGTATATTCTACTGGAGACATCCATGCATAATTAATTCATGAACGACCATGAGCGCACTCCATTCTCTCTTAATCGAGATATTTTGCAGCAGCGATCTCATGGAATGGCCACATTATTTTACAGAAGCGGGAAAGTTGTAAGACTGATCTGCTGCAAAGATAACCCATGGTTGTTGGGTGATACTTCCAGTATTTTTTTACTACAAAACCGAATCTATACATCTATATAATGCATTTTCGTTCTGACTCAAATCTCTGCCTGACATCGTGTCTTGAAGCAAGAGGGGACATTCTGTAACGTATCCAGAGTATGAGATACATTAACTTTGAAACCATAGTTATGGACACCGGGTTGGTCTAATTAGAAAGGAGTTTGGGTGCGTCACTAAAACTGGATGAGTCGACCATATTTCGGTGTACATGAGGACACTTCATACGTTTTGCATTCCACCCACCTCCCATTATCGAAATTAATAATCGGAGCAGTCAACCACTATTTTTGAGAAACCTGTTATTGAGCATGAATTGCCTGAAAAATAGAACGAACTTGAGCATGATCAATTCGTGTTCACAGTGTTGGGAAAGTGACCCATCTTGTATCTCCAAGTCAAAAAATGAAAATTTCTCAGGAAATCGTGCCCTATGAATCACAAGAAACATCGCACCTTCTGTGCTCGTACCCCTTTCAGTTAAAACGTATGTCGCGACTGACTGACCACGAAGCATACAGGTTCGTACGATCATCTCTAGAACGCCCCGGTCCATCAATCCAAAACTGCAACTCGCCCCCGAGTTCCAATGTGTTCTATGTGCCATTAGGCACATAGAACACATTGGAACTCAGGGGACGAACTCACAAACATCAACTAACCCTTTACTTCACACGACTAGAGACGGCAGGTGACAAAAATGTTCTCGACAAGATAAAAACTTCCATTTTTTGCATCTAAAACATACCTTAAGAGCCCTAATTAGAACGAGCTCAACGTGCTCTTTCCAATAATGGTCCATATTCTATATTTTGGCGAAAACAATAAAAAATATAATTGAATTTGAATATCGATTTGAGGGAATATCCTTGGCTGGATATTTTGACACGTTATGCAAAAGGTTATGATGCTTATTATTTTAACAATTCCGTCAGATAATCCTTCATCATTCAATAAATGATGGGTAAGGTTAAGGAAAATTAATCTTTTGATTCACAGACACCGGCGCATTCGTTTTTTTCGGCCCGCGTTCGTCATTTTTATTTCGGAGATAAAATTCGAAATGTACAAAACTACAGTGTGATTTTAGTGGTATCACATCGCGAATTTCGATGCATTATGTTGTATGCATTGATACAGTATTGTTATTCTCATCGCGAAATGCGACATGATTCTCATTTGTATACAAAATAAATATTTATTTAAATGGCTGCGGACTCGATTTTTTTGGTGATAAGAATTTGTTCATCAAAATTTGCTCTATTAGAAACAGGCACTATCCAATAATTTATAATAGAACAAATTTGCATAAACAAACTATTATTTACGTTTAACTGAACACGAAAACTTGGGTAAGGAAAATGTTACTTTTGTACTGGTACCCTCGTTGTTTTTGAAAGGCCTGATTGTGGCTTCTAGCACTCAATCAGTTGAAAAACTCCTTACACGCTAAAAACTAAAGTGTTAAAGACTACACTTGAAGTGCTGTATTTAACACTTACTAAGTGGTGGACTAGCACTTTGTTCAAGTGTAGATATCCCAGAACTTGACAGGTGTTACAATAATACCACTTGACAAGTGTAATGTCGCGACGCTTAAAAGGAAACAACGCAGATGACGCGGATCAGGCTCGAACTCTCGAGCCTGATCCGCGTCATCTGCGTTGTGTCCTTTTAATTATGTACCCACCAAGCGCAAATCAAATTATGGACGATTCTGGAAAAACCACCAAGGCTAGACACATGGGAAGTGCCATCCATTCAAGTTTCAGATGTCTGACGATTGTAATGTCTAAGTGCTTAAAGCATTGCACGTTGAGTGTTAAAATCAAACCATAAGAGTTAGAATGGGTTTAACACCTTGAAAGTGTCAGTTTTAACACTTTAGTTTTTAGTGTGTATTATTTTTTATCTCCATTTTAGTTGTTCTATATTGATTTTGTTACTGTTACAAAAAAGCTATCAGCGAAATCAACATGAGAACCCAAGTATTTAATGTTAGGCTCTCATGATTGGATTTTAGGCATCGGCGACTATTCCATCATGAATAGAAAATAAAAATAAAAACCACCCTCCCCCATTCGTTTTAAAAAAATGCCTGAGAATCAATTGTTTCATTTTGTTCGTCCTTAGCTACAGAATAAAGAATGTGCTCAAGTCTTGCGACATCCTTCTCGGCCAGAGAAAATGTTGCATTCCTCACGATCCAATCATTTGCGCGTCATCCCAATCGCAAAGATTGATGAAACTATTGTGAATTTGAAGAGAAAGAACCTTTGAATGTACAAGGTCCCCTCTATGACGTGCCCTCGTTAAGAGGGCATAGTGAACTTCTGTAGCAGTCTGCAGTTTGGTGCGACGGGTGGAGTCAGCAACAAGGTGACACTTATAAAAAAATCACTTCGTTTATAAAAGACTTTTGAAGGATACACAAACATCACATTTTAATAGCTGGATTTAAACAATGGCCAAATTCATTAAGACAAAAAATAAACATGGTACGGCAAACACTGCGAACACTTCTTCATATGGACAACACTAGATGATAAATATAAGGAAGAAACAACCTTGTCTAAAGACTGGTCAAATGTTGACAAAAGCTGCCAAAAATGGACAGGATTATTTTGGAATTTAAGGTTACAACGACGTGTCTTGGAAATTATTTCATTAACAGAGGAGCAAATTCCGCCCTACAAAATACAGTTGGAAATGAAACGATTTACAGTGATGATAAACAACGTATCGTTCAGGAAAGCGTCATTTCGTTCGCTGTACCCTATAAAATTTTAGTTATCCATGTATATTAAAGGATCGCTGCAAATTGACCGTGTACTGAAAACTGATATAGCACGTGGCACAGTCGATGGGGTCTATTAGCTTTCAAACCAGTGTAAACATTCATACACCCAGGGATATACACGGATGAAGAATTTATTACTTTAAAGATCCCCTTAACTTTTAAGGCTCCTGTTAAGGCAATAAAAATCAACCATATCCCTTTTACTGCCACGCCCACTTTAGCAATATATGGAGGACCGTTATGTACGCCTGTATGCGAGGAATTTTAATAAAAACATGACATACTTGAAACTCAAATATCTGATTAATTGTTGGAAAGGGCTCTCCGGGCCCTTTCCATCAAATAATCAGATGGTAGGCTTGGTCTGCGCATACCAGAACGTACAAATAATCATCATAAAATAAGTGACAACAGTCGCTTTCGGTTGCGTAAGTATTAAAAGTTGAATTATGTTGGAAAACGAACTAAACCATCAAGAGTATTGATTCCCATGCCAAAACTGAGATAAAAAACAAAATAATGAGTAAAAGGCCAAAATGAATTTTCAGTTGAATTTTAGTAACTTTTGTGGCTTCGAGAAAACAATTTTCTATTTATTTGTCGCCTATTTCCGAAAGCACCAATTGATCGATTGAGATACGGGAATAACAAATATTACTCATGTAGTACACGTGTTGGTATATAACACGACTGGATACATCCACTCCGATTTTTTTTTGCACTTGAACATAGCTGCAGTACGATACCATTTAAACACGAGGAAGCCATGCCAAGGATACGTCATTTGATGATCACAAGTTAAATTGTTATGAAATCGTTTTCCAACATATTCTAACCATAGAATTCTGCCAAAATATCATAAAAACGGGAATTTTCATTGGAAAGCACTTTCTAACCATTTTTTGACAGCAATTAACGTTTTACTTGATGATTCCTTCAGCAATTTCATGTTTCGATTTTGAATGAGTATGTTTGTCCATGTGCATGCCTGTTGATGACGTAATCATCACCAGCGACCTCAAAATATGACATCAAGGAGCAATAGCGTTTCTCTTGAATAAAACGAAAACAATCTGAACCCTTTGTTCAAACATGGAAGCTGCTATAAACTTGATTTGTCTGGTGTTCTGGCCTCGTTCTTGAAGATCCGAAGCAACTTTAGCTATAGATGGTTCTATCCCCGTCTATGTGTCCTTGGCAAAGCACTTCATCCCGATTCCGCACGTGGAGGGCATGATAGCGCTGTGTACTAAACCGTACTGTATGACGATGGTGCACTTGTCTTCAACCAATGCTAGCCCTGCTTGTGTGGAATTAGTACATTGTGGAGTCCGACGGTCGCTCAACGCTGCTCGGTGGTTCTCTTGGTACTCCGTCTTCCTCCAGTCGTAAAACTCTCTGACAAGAGGCCACCATGGCTGTCGAAAGTGTCGTTAAACCCCAACAAACCTAAACGAAAAGCCCTAGATAGTTTTTGTATAACTTGTCCCTGTTTACAGCTATTATCAAAATACAGTAGCATACTTTCTGGAATCACCGGAACCCTATTCTATCAGTGTAGTGGTTAATGTGGATTTTATGCAACACAACCTTCATTTTGATATATGATATTCCCGTGTTTTGCCGAGATTAGTCGAAGTTCATAATCAAGAAGTTTTGCCTAAAATATATTAGAACATACCCATAGTAGCTTGGTGTACCAAATGTTCACAACGAGTGGTGAAGTGGTGTTAACCGCGAGCCTTTGGGTATATTTTACTTATACCATGATGGTCAGATTATTAAGAATCGCTATTATTTTTCTCGATTTTACTGAACAGCAGACGTACGAACGTGCAAATCTATTTTTGTTTACATGAGCATCGGTGGGCGGTACTTCCGCTGTCAATTTTATCGCCGAATCGAAATGGAAAAAGAAACGGAGCCTTTTTCATTTTAATAACATAACATACTATTTCAAGTTATGGAAGGTTTATTAACATGAGACGATGCATGTTTGTTAATTTTTGGCATCTTATGAGGTAAACCCATTTAAAAACGTAATAAATAATTGCCGGTTTCATTTCACTCTTCGCGATGCGACGTGCGGTAAATTTAGACAAGTTTGCATTCAGGTCGACGTCACCAAGGGTCAACTTGGATGCAGTTCTACTGTAGGGGTAAATTTTAAGTATTGCAATCCCATTGCTGGCGTGTTCACCACGGTTGGTGTGTTAAGCTAAAATTTATGTCATAGGCTTTTTATAAAGAGTAGAGTAGGTAATCGTGGTATAAATTACCTTTACGTGGACTTATTTATTTATTTATTGGTGTTTAAGGTTACATACTTATGCACAATGGCTAATCGTGACCGTGACAGTTTTACGGGTGGAGGAAGCCGGAGTACCCGGAGAGAACCGCCGAGCATCGACGAGCAACTGTCAGCTCCTCAACATTCTAACTCTGTTCAAACTCCGCTCAAGCAGGGTTACAGTGGTTGAAGACATGTGCACCATCGAGGTGCAGCACGCCTTAGTACACGGCGTCATCGTGCCTCCATGTAGGCAATCGGGATAAAGTGCTTCGCCCAAGGACAAAATGTGGGTCGTCCCGGACAGGGATCGAACTCGGGACCTCTAGCATAGATGTCCAACAGTCTATCACTGGGCCACCGCGCTCCCACATTAACGTGGATATAGCCTTGAGGCAAATTTCAGTTAAACCTTTACATAACGAATCAGACGTATCCGCCCATGAATTTAACCCTTTAACTAACATGAAAAGCAGACTTGCAAAAAAATTCTTGAATAACTATTTGTTTTCATTTTTTTGTCTCAAAAACATGGGTTATGACCCCTCATTGGAACGAGCTCGAACAGCTCGTTCCAAAGAGGGGTTATAACCTACGTTTTTGAGACAAAAAATGAAAAGATAAATAAAAATAAAATAAAAAAAAAAATAATGAAAATTAATTGGCGATTTTTGTGAACAGCGCTGGCCCTTTTTTGCCGTTACGTTGGGTAAAGGGTTAACAAATTAAGCAGTTCAAAAAAAAATTCACATAATCATATCATGTGACCATCGTTGGAACGAGCTCGTCACATGGTATGGTTTTGTTGAAGTATGTTGAAAAATTTGAAAAACCCAGTAACTGAAATAATAAATTTTGATCCCCTGTGCGTTGGATAAAGCATTAAGTTGGGTTGGAATGTACCCAATCATATTCTATTTGTCAGAGATCTTTGAGATCAGCCAAACAAAATAACAGATCGTCCCCTGAGTTCCAATGTGTTCTCTGTGCCAGTAGGCACAGAGAACACATTGGAACTCAGGGGACGAGATGTCTGCTGTTTTCGTTTATTAAAAGTAACAAAAGGAAATTTCACTTTATTTTCTCCTGATGTCATAGGTATTTTCTTAACAATTACATGCTTCTTAATTGCTCCTTCCCCGAGCTCTAATAATTTCAAGGGAGATAACATTATCGAAAATTGATTTCCTTGACGAGGTCAGTCAGGGATGCCAGAAATGTTCTTCTAAAAGATGAAGTAAGCAGTCAGCTGATAAGCTTTGCGTCATATGTTTTGCTTTTTGTTTTCGTTTGTTCTTCATTTCGTTTCTTTACTTGTTTAACTGGTAGAGTGCTGGAAGCCCATGTTTGGGCTTTAATCTGAAGTGTCAGTACCAGCACTTAAAGGCTTCATATTTTGTGGATGTTGTTCATACCACCTTTGAAGTGAAATTATTTAGTCTGTTAGGATTTGCCTTGTTACAATTTATGGGAGAGTGCCTATTGGCACTCTCCCATAAATTGTAACAAGGCAAACATATGTGAACAAATTTTGATGACCAAAAATAATTCAGCACTCTACCAGTTAATTGTTTGTTTTTTGTGATTTTTTCTTTCTTTCACTTTTCTCTTCTTTCTTGGTCGACTCTCGATATCAGCTAATTAGGAGAATATGCCATTCGATGCTCAGTAGTACTGAGGTTTGCAAAAACAGAATGTTCTACTGGCGTCGCAACTGTCTCTTGATCCAATAAAATACTCTCTGTCACAACGGCAATGTAAATATTATTGTTAATGGAAGTCAAAATAATTACATGCAAAAATATTCAATGTCTATCATATGTCTGTGGGAAAATCCCGTTGAGCTGAAAAAGTACTTAAATACAGTTAACAGGTTGGTTCAATTCGTGTTTTCCATAATAGAGATTGTCTTCTGTTACTAAACAAGATGTTTGTGGTATACGTGTTTGCTTGGGAAACAGAGGTCGCATCGTCGGAAGAAGATAATTGCATTATTGTCCTCTGCACATTGTCAAATATTTGTTTAAACACCTGTCAGAGTTGATACGTCCCGTAGCCAGAAAGGTAGATCTTAATGTCACCAGAATGCAGCTGCTTGGAATCTCAAGAGTGCGTCCTTCAGTCTCATTCCTCGGAAGATCAGCTTTGTCCCTTTAATGGTTTGCATTCCCCTCACAAACCATCATTTGTCTTTAGAGACAAAAATTTTAATCTTCAAAGCAACACTTGACGATGTAATAAGAAATCGATCTATTCATTGCAGCGTCCCTGGTGTTTTTTCCATCTTTGTTTAATCTTCTTCAATTCTGTTTTCACTTAAACTCGTGAAATGGAATGGTGTTTGTAATAACGAAAACACACATAACAAAGAACGTGGTAAAAATTCGACAAGCATATTCGAACAATTTCATGTTTATTTATTCGGTTAAACAATTCTCGACTGTAATCTTAACATAATAAAAATGACGTCAAATCGTCAGCAAGAAACATATGTTTGTATTTTTAAAAACGAAGAGAATTTATAACGATAAATTACAAGGTCGTCACTAACAATTTTCCCACAAGTTGAACATATTCAATTGTCTGTTAATATGTAGTCGTAATACTTGGGAATAATATTCAGAATTCACACACAGAATTCTAACATCATGGGATTTTTGTATTTAAAAATGAGTTGCATCTCATATTTCCGTGTATGCAGTGACGATCAAATAGGGAGGGGAGAGGGCGACCGCCCCGAGTGGCATCTCTTGGGGGCGGCCAAAAATGCCAATAATATCATGAAATCCGGATTCCTATAAAAAAAAACAGCCATCAAAAAACAGTTAGCGATGCATGGGCATGAGGGCGACACCTAAGGTTGGCCCCTGGCGGAAATCTATGCTTGTCCGCCATTGCATGTATGAGTATCATTTTGAAGCAAACAGAAAAATGGAGTAAAATTTGATTTTTATCTCAGGAAGGTTGTAGACTCCAGTGTAGGCGAAGATCTAGTTTGATCCATTGAGGTGTTGTAGCGCCTGTTTTTAAGAGAACGCTCATGCCTCTGGTTGTGGATGAAATAACAATTCAACATTCAATAAAATGAATATTGGATACGCGACAGTGAAAAAGTCTTCCTTCCCCCTGTCTCATGAGCTGTAACTGTAGATTACCTATAGATCTGTTGTGTATATAAAATTTTAGTCCTAAATAATTGTTTTGCTGAAATTTATTAAGGGTACCTAACAAACCGATTTTATATACAGAGTTTTCTTGCTATCACTTAGCAAACAACAGGCCAATGCATACAGTTTAACTCGTAACCCAAAATAACGACCAAAACCGGCCAACGCGATTCACAAAAATCACAACTAAATTTTCAGCATGTTTCAATTTTTGTCTCAAAAGCATAGCATATGGCCCCTCATTGGAACGAGCTCGTTGAGCTCGTTCCAATGAGGGGTCATACGCTATGTTTTGGACGCAATAAAATGAGAAAAATAGTTATTCAAGAATTTTGTTTACAGTGTCGTCTGCCTTTTTTGTTAGGTAGAGTGGCTTTCAGCACATTTTAGTGGAGCGATGATAGTGGCTTCTAGCACTCAGATTGTTAAGGACAGTACACGTGAAGCTAAATTCAGATGTCCGATAACAATTTTAACTGTGTAATCCAAATAGCCAGGGATGTCGCGAAAATGACCGATTGAGAGAGTGCAGAAGTCATTTGTCCCGACTGATGGCGCAAATCCTGACTCAAGAAATATTCCAACTTCTACCATCAAGGCATGCCTTCGTTGAAAACATGTCTTTATACTGAAGTTGCAAAATAAATCAGTCTTGAGTTGTTGGAAATTTATTTGTGAATAACTACAGATATTAATCGTGAAGCGTGGACGTCCCAGTTTCATGTTCAACACGTCATAAACACGAACTCCACGTAAAACAAGGAAAATGAGAAAGGTGTTAGTCAAAAATGTGATAAATATTTGCAATAGAGAGACATTTTGTAGGTAAACAAATAAATTACAAACAGAATTCCTTAATTAATTTTGGAGGTTTGAATTTGTCATTCATAATTTTTTTCACCAATTATTGGAGAGTGCCAAAATCAATTAAGATAAACAAAATATTATTTGCGTTTGACTGAATATGAAACTTGAGCAAGGAAAATGTTAACGTTTGCTCTGGTACCCTAATTTTTGGAAAGGCCTGATAGTGGCTTCGAGCACTGAAGCAGTTAATTAACACGTAGTGTACTCGAAATTGTTCATGGTGGGCCCAGCCCGAATCGGGTACCAAAAAAGGCTACCATCCGTATGATAAACTGTGTTTGTGATAACGTCCACGTATCAAATAAAGTCTTGTAAGAAGGTCCATAATTAGTAGCAAGAGCAACCGGATATCCAAGAATCCAATCTGGGGCCAATTCTATAAAATTTGTATAATTGTATTTTCTAGAATTGTATTTTCTAGTTATGACTTTAAATGGGTTGAAATAAACCATTAGCATTTCCAAACCATTAGCATTTAAAATGCTAATGATTCATTTTAGTCAGTTATATTAATAGAAAATACAATTCTGTAATTGTAAAAGTTTTACAGTATTGGCTCCTGGGCATAAATGTCCCGATAGGAAAAAATATTGTTGGGAGCGCGGGAAGGGGTCATACTCTCTACTGCCCCTTAGGCATGCCCCTAAAGATATATGCATCTCAATTCTTACTAAGACTCGCAATCAAAACCGCTATCAAGAGATACCATGCGTACAGCTATCCATTATTCATAAAAAATATGGAATAATTAATATAACAATAACACGATTTTGGAGGGCATTATGGTTCATTAGTGGCCCTGCAGCAATGATGAACAGCCCGAGGGTTTATTAAAGGCCCGAGACGAAGTCGAGGGCCGTTAATAAGCCCAAGGGTTGTTCATCGTTGCTGCAGGGCCGCTAATTAATCATGATGCCTGACAACAATCATGTTATTACTATTATTACCTCTCCCTGTTACAGCTAACCGCACGAGGGAATTGCTGGAAGTCTTTCGGATTTGGGCATTAAAACACAGAAGAAAATTAGTATGTTATGTAAATTGAATTGGACAAGTGCGACCGATTCACAGTGCAATGAAACTTGTTTCCATCTGATAGTGCTTCATTTCAGCACAGAAATAATCACTAAAGTCGGTTCGATATTTCTGTTTCGATCGTGCGTTCGACTTCATTTCAGAAAAACAAAGGGACGTCATCCGAATGGGAGTAACTCATTGGACCATGGAATCTAAAAATAATAGCCGGGCCGCGGACCGCTAATGGCTATGTATAACATTATCGCCTGCTGCCCGGCTCCGTCGAATGACGTCACTGAAATTATGGAGTTTTAACGAGCCTCCAAACTTATGTTAATCGACTAGTAACTTATAGATTGACTGATAATAATATTGGTTATCGAACCTTTGATCTGGAAACCTCGATTTTCCGTCCTGGAACCAGGATACATCATGGCTTCTCACAGAATTTGTGGATGCACATTGAAATTCCAAATTTGTCTACTCCCACAGACAAAAAGAATCACAATGACGAGACCGTCAGACGAACAATGTTTTGTCGTCTTCAGTGTTCAGGACAGTGGCGGCGCCACAAGGGGGCCTCGGGGGTTCGCCCCCCCCCCCCCCAATCAAACTTCAACTTACTATTTGACCGTGGTTTTCCCACCCAATATCACACCCGCAAACGGCACTCAACAATACTCATTTCAGGTGTTGTAGAAACGCTCAGATATCGCTCCCAGGGCGTCCAAATAAGAAAATATTTCCTGGGGAGATCCCCCAGCCCGCCCCCACAAGCGGGAGGGTGGTACTCTCCTCCCTAGTTCAGCGATCTGTACGTAGTGGCAACCCCCTTACAGGGAGTAGCCACTACGTTCAGATCTCTGAACTACCTCCTCCCCTATTCTCCTCTAGCTCAGGCCTGTGGCGTTCGGAAGATGCCATCGGTATCTCGATCTTGGATCCCCATACCTTACTTACGGCCCTCCCCTAAATTGAAATCCTGGCACCGCCACTGGTTCAGGACATTGTTTATTGATGGAAGGTTTGTTTCCTTCACCAACAAAAACAAGAAAATAAGAAAAATGTGCGGATAAAACTTTGAAAAGCTTTGAAATACATGGGCTTTTACTTCAATACTTTTTTGGCAGAGTCAGAATTATCCCGTATATCTTCTTTTTTCGGTATTAAACATCTCTTTTAGTATGGTGAATAACCAGATTTGTACCCCATCAAACTTTCTCAAAATGTTAATCACGGAGCAGAAAAAACACGTCACAAACACAAGGAAAACGAGAAAGGTGTTAGTCAGAAATGTGATAAATATTTGCAATAGAGAGACATTTTGTAGGTAAACAAATAAATTACACACAGAATTCCTTTAATTGAGACAATTAAGGAGTTATCGATAAAAATGTTGTATTGGCCACTGTGAAAATATTTATCAAGAACTGAGACCCTCCAGAATACTGCAGGTGTCCTCTGTACTGTGTGACCACAGACCAGTCTACACTGTGCATGCACCAAATGGCCTGCAAAAATGAAGTTCCACCTTCTGACCACTTACTGTCCCTACTCGCCTTCTGTACGCAAAAGCCATTCGTTCATTAGTCACTAACTTACAAATATTTTTTATAATATCGAAATAGATGAAATGAGAAGAAATAATCAATAATAGACACTGGAACATTCATTCACTTCCTGGTTAGAACATTCACTGAATTCTACCATTTTTCTGAGAGTGTTTGGAAGGAAGCAAATTTATACTTTGGGGTGAAAATATTATTCGTACTAACTCATTGTAACCTGCTGAAGACAAAAAATAAATGTTTCTTGTACTCCTACAATATAGAAACATGTTTTGAATATATCCTGAAATATGCGAAAGACAGCATGACCTCTTTGGATCCATCTTTTTTTTTAAACCACGTTGTGGTACCAGGATTTCCACGGCAGGAGAGGGGGGGGGGGGGGTGGTTCCCCTTGGCGGGGATTAAGGTATTCCCTGATAATTGAACAATAAAGGGGCACTTTCCCAGGCTAGACCTCCTAGGGAATATAGACCTCATGCCACTCCCCCCCCCCCGGCGCCACGGCTACTCCCTTTCAAATTATTATAATTCACGGGCCATAACCCTGTGGGATTGCAAACAATTCGTTGAGCTGCTGTCAGGCAAACTTAACCCTTTACCTAACCTGAAAAGCAGACGACACTTGCAAAAATAATTCTTGAATAACTAATTTTTTTCATTTTTTGTCTCAAAACATAAGTTATGACCCCTCGTTGGAACGAGCTCGACGAGCTCGTTCCAACGAGGGGTCATAACCTATGTTTTTGAGACAAAAAATGAAAAAAATAATGAAAATTAAATGGCGATTTTTGAGAATCGCGCTGGCCGGTTTTGGCCGTTACTTTAGGTAAAGGGTTAAAGCACCAGTTGTACATTAAAATAAAAGAGAATCAAGTTTAATAAGCGAGCCAATTTCGTACTCCATTCCCCTCTACAATGAAAGACGTCACTCATGCACACATATTCAGAAATTGGTCTCGTATTTCATTCTTCCTTATAATAAACTACGTCATAGATATAAAACAATATCGGAAAATTAAAACTAATCAAATATAAAGGACATTTAACTTAAGCCCGTTGAGCCTAGTCGCGTGTCCTCCTCGTCTGTTAAGTTCAGCTGAAGTTCAAAACTGCACCAGAAATCCTAGGTCTGTGAGTTTATTCTCGTCTAATTATCAATAGACTTCAATAGAGACATGACTAATTATAGTGTGTACGAGGTGTACCTCAATAAAGTTTAATCAGAAAATCCGGAAGAAAACATACTGCGAATGACCGATTGTTAAACCAATGGAAGACCTTTCCGCTGTCGCGGAACAATTTATTCGAAATATAAGTTCGAATCTCATGCGAGCTGCGCGCGAGTAATTAGTATATGACATGTTATGAAAAGGGCCTCTGGGCCCTTTTCATAACATATTATATTCTAAACCCGAATGTATGGGGATTGAGGGCCTGGAAAATATCACTGTTCTCCCGGCCGTATGAGTGTTGTTAAAGAGAAGACATATACACGGCCAATGTAATCAGAAGGCGAGAGTTTCTGTACACACGACTGTTGAACATTCAACGATTTCCCTCCATTATTTACAGTCATGTTTATCTGTAAACTGCCAAAATAGACAAACAAATAAAAGTATTGGATGCGTCTTCACAACCTGGGAGTAGAGTATTGCGTTGACCAATCAAATTTGAACCGTGACTATAAAACGAAAATATGAAACTGCCATGGCACATTAAACGAAAAGCTAGTTTTTACCAAAAAAAAAAATCACCTCCGCTGTTGTTTCACGAAGTGTAGAAGATATCACGTGACCAATACGAGAGAGGATTCTCATTCGGATGCGTTTTTTCAAAAGAAATATTTGCCAATATTTGACAGAGCAGTAAACGAACAGTAAAAATTCTTGTAATTTTACCTCAAAGAAAACTAAAGAGACTGTTCGTGCATCCCAGACAAATGCTTGAAATCTTGGACATGAATTTCTGGACCGTTTATCAAGAGTGAACGTATGTGATGAAAATGTTCTTTGGACAAACTGTTTGATCGCAATAGAAGCCTACAAAAAAACAACTTCTGCATCCAAAGCTGCATTTGACTTTTGGTCAAGTGTGAAAAAACAAACATGTGAAAACACCATAGTACTGATTATTTGTCTTAGATACCGCAAAATACCTCAAAGTATCTCCAACATCAAAAAGTACCCTCCTCCACTTGCTAGAAATAGTGGTTGTTTAAGTTACGAACACTGACACCTGTCTAACATTAGTCTGAATACATAATAGTGTAACACCATGTTGTATTTCACCTTAATAACTGCGCTGTCAACCGTCTTTCAACTGATCTCGGGACATGGAAGACTCATGGATCCACCAGCGAGAAACAGCATGTGGCGACTCGGTTTCAATAATCCCGTTAACTGGAACGACAACGAATTGTATTGCGGAGGCAAAATGGTGAGTATCATTTCCGGATAAATCGAATGCATTTGCTTAATCCTTTGAACTCTAGTGGTATCTTCCATGCCAGTTAAATGACAGCAATTAGAAGAGTCCATATTCATATTTTGGGGTAGACCAATCAGTATTTTCAACGTGCAGCCTCGGGCTGCACGTTGAAAATACTGATTGGTCTACCCCCACACTATTTACCGAACAGCTATCCTTTTATAACGACGTTATGACGTATCATGTTCCTGACCGGAAAAACGGCCGCTGGGGTTCAATGGGTTAAGTTAAAGAACGCTTCAGTTTTTTCCATGAAATATTTAGATATGTAGCCAGTGGCAGCACCAATTATTTGTTTATAGAAGGGCAAGTGGGAGCAGGTTTTACATCGGGAGGGGTTGATAATTTCATTCCTTCATCCAACGCGAATAGCAGACGACACTTGCTAAACCAAGAAAAAGTTTGAATAACTAAACATTTTTATTTTTATCTCAAACATAGCTTATGATTCCTCACTGGAACGAGATCAGCGAGCTCGTTACAATGAGAGACCATAAGTTGTCTTTTCAAGGCAAAAATGGAAAACAAATCAAATTTGAAAGACGATATTTATGAATAGCGAAGGCCTGTTAATACCGTTAAGTTTGTGAGAGGGTTAACAGTTAATAATGCGATTGCATGGAGTGGGGAGTGCTGCACGTGAGGGAAAGCCTATTCTCTGTGGTGGGGAAAATGCCCCATGTCGATGTAGCACTGGCACTCTATGCAGCCCATCTGAGTACAAGTATACCAAGTTATGTGCGGTGTCAGTACAGGAAGTTTTTCCCTCCAACAACATGCGATGTCTACACGAACATTGCTCAAAATGATCGATGTGATCTTCTTTGTTGTGGCTTCTAATGCGAGTGCTTCACCTTTCCCAGTCTGTATAAAACTGTATAAAAGAGAAAGGGGCGGAGGGGGGGGGGGGGGGGTCGTACTTGATTATATTAACGTGATATACCATGTTTTGAGCAGAGGTGTTTTGAAGAGGGAAGCGGCTAGGTCATTTTCCATAGCAATCATATCATCCTCTCAACTGTATGGAATAAAATGTATGCCTCGAAAACGATTGATTGGGACCTTCTATCAGAGGGTCCCATTCCTCTTATGCTTCAATCGTTGCAGGCATAGGATAGCAGACTCCTCACTCGTCCGAATATAACATGAAATATTTCCCCTGGCTTCCTGAAACCAGGCGCCACTAGAAATGATGTTCAAAAGTTTTCTTTATTATATTATAAATCTAGATATCGATATCGAAATTTATGTAATAATCATTGACGTTTTCGTTTCGAAAATATTCTTCAAATTCTGTTTCCGGTATTAGCATAGGCTTGTAGAAATTAGAAATAAGGCGATTCAAAAAAAGGTTACCCTTATTTTTAAGGAACCATTTTTCAAGAAACCATTTTTTCCGAAATGGCAAAGTGGCACTGATGTTTATATATATATCCGTCAGTGCAAAATGTGGATCTTAATTCACAAGTTTCATTCAGTGGGCCGATATGCTGTGTTGTTATACACTGTTGGACAGGGTCTACGAGAAGCCCTTTCCATCAGTGCACAGTATTTCATCAGTATTCTAAAATGTTTGATGAATAAATACCAAGTGCAATCCGTGAAAGTGTTTTTCAACATTATCGGGTTTCGAGACCTATTGAATATTGATGAACGAAAAATCGGCCACCCAAAATCTTTGAGGTGAACGAAATGGCTGTTCGCTCTCTCTTTACAGGCCTATTTTCCAATATATTAGTTTTAGGTTATATGTTTTACAAAAATAGAGACGAAAAAAGTTAGCAACTTATACTAACGCCTCTTCTTGGTCCAAAGGCGCATGACCTTTGCGGCGACTATTTCGTGGCCAAGCTATTCTCGAATGCCACGAGGGAATCGTTAGCCTGCTCGGAGTGTATCTTGTGTCTCCATCCACACAGTGAACATCTATTTTACCTCCCCATCCGATAGAACGTTACGCCACGACAGCATCAACCCCACAACTGATGCTGCCAGAGAGTGGTCTGACATCCCGGGAACTTTCCGAGGGTCGATCCCGGGACCTCTGGCATGTGAGACCGGAACACTTATCCACTGGAGCCACCACTCTCATATAATGGACAAACATCGCATTTTAATGTGTTATCATCTCTTTATAAGCCTCATTTTGGCGATAGTCAGGACATCGACTAGGGCTAGCATTCCGCCATCCCCTCCCCACACTTACAATTTAGGAAATCATCCATATTTAACCCCTTACCTAACATGAAAAGCAGACGACACTTGCAAAAAAAATTCTTGAATAACTAATTTTTTTCATTTTTTGTCTCAAAAACATAGGTTATGACCCCTCGTTGGAACGAGCTCGACGAGCTCGTTCCAACGAGGGGTCATAACCTATGTTTTTGAGACAAAAATGAAAAAATAATGAAAATTAATTGGCGATTTTTGTGAAAAGCACTGGCAGGTTTTGGCCGTTACGTTGGTAAAGGGTTAAAAGATTCATAAAGATAACAATAAAGTAATGGTTCGCGTACATGTTGTTGATGGATAAATAACTAATCCAACTTCGAATCCCTCCTGTGGCAACCGCGTTGTGTCCATGGGCAAGACACTACACCCCCATTGCCCACGTGGAGGCACGTTGACGTTGTGTACTGAGGCGTACTACACGTCGATGGTGCACTTATCTTTAACCATTGCTAACCCTATATGTGTGGAGTTGGTATGCTGGGAAGCTGACAGTTGCTCGCCGTTGCTCGCCGTTGCTCGGTGGTTCTCTCCGGGTACTCCGGCTTCCTCCAGCCGTAAAACTGTCATGGTCACGATTAGCCATTGTGCATAAATATGTGACCTTAACCCCCTGCACACTGATGTCGAAATATCTAAAGTTCAGGGCGCAAATTTTTCCCATAATGCAACTAGAAATTTAACCAATTCAATCTTGTTTGACATAGCTCAATGGGCTCTGTCAAACAAGATTGAATTGGTTAAATTCCCAGTTGCATTATGGGAAAAATGGCTACTTGAAATCTGGATATTTTGACATCAGTGTGCAGAGGGTTAAATAAATAAATATATAAATAAATAAATAAATAAATAAATAAATAAATAAATAAATAAATAAATAAATAATCCAACACAACTGTTAAGCAACAAGATAGGGCCCTACGAATCATACATTCTCGATTCGAATCGAACCTCGATTCGAATCAGTGACGTCTTGAAGATGACCGATGGGATGGGGATACTATAAACCTGATTTGTTCCGACTGTGATGGCTCAATCCCGACTGATAAAATTCTTTGAAGGCATGCCTTGATGATGGATTTGGAATATTCCTCTGTAAAGATTATAGTTCATCGTCGACATTGCTTGGAAACTTTAAATTTGCAATCGGAAATGATGCAATCTCTAAAAATAAACAGTCTTGGGAAAATATATTGTTACAACAAACATTTGAAACATTCTATTGACATCTTTAATTATCGTTGAATATTCCTGATTAAAAAGAGGGTGATTTGATGACTTTTGGATCTAAAAAATATAATTTACATTTTATGTGTTTTTTGGAGAATTCCCTGAAAAATATGTGCACGTGACCTGTACTTCCCTTCGTGTTATTTTTTCTCTCTTATTTCTTGCTTGATCCCCCTCTTTTCGGATCAGAAAAAGTTGTCTGAAGGGCTGTACTTGACAAAGATATTTGAATGCTAAAATTAAAGTTATGCGATTATATTTTTTTTTTCGCCTGAACGTAATAATGGTGGCCTATGGGAAAATATTTAGTTCTGTAATACCATTTAACAGTGCTAGGGACTTGTGATATTGGAATTAGCATTGCTGGTGGCATGAGTGAAGATGTTATTTATGTTAATCTAGCGAAGGTTACAATCAGTCTTATTTCAACATTATTTATGTACGATTTCCATCAGAACTCTACGTTTTGTGATACGACGAAGATGACTTATAACAAGATATATATTCCCATGAAAAAGATAAGGAATCGGGCAGCCGATTTCCAATCGAATCGAATATCTACTTCAGATTCGAAATCGAATCAAATATCAAAGTTTCGCAGGGTCCTACAGCAAGTTTTACCTTTTTTCGAGAAAAAATGAAAAGATGCTTGAAATTTATCAAGATTGCTGAATCAGATGAAGTGAGAGGCACCAATCAGGGTTTGTGCATCAATTTAAAAATTTGAGACAGGGGAGCTAAACAGAAATTGAAATGAAACTGTAAATGTTTGACTAAATCTACCATAATTTTCTACATACCAAATACTAACCCTTCAACCAAGAAGCCAGCCCCCTGAAGAATTAAACCCTGCAACATTTTGAATGTGTTTTCAAGTTGGACATTGCCTCAGACGTCTCACAGAACGAGCTTATAGATATAATTTTAGTGACGGCCTAAACCCTTTACCTAACACAAAAAGCAGACGACACTTACAAAACAAATTCTTGAATAACTAATTTTTTTTCATTTTTGTCTCAAAAACATAGATTATGACCCCTCATTGGAACGAGCTCGACGAGCTCGTTCCAACGAGGGGTCATAACCTTTGTTTTTGTGACAAAAAAATGAAAAAATAATTAAAATTAATTGGCGATTTTTTTAGAATAGCACTGGCCGGTTTGGTCGTTACGTTGGGTAAAGGGTTAACTGGTTGGGGGGGGGGGGCGCCGTGGCTCAGTGGTTACAGCATTGGACTTCAAACCGAAAGGTTCACGGTTCGATACCCTCCAGGGATAACTGTGTTGTGTCCTTGAGCAAGGCACTTAATCCAGATTGCCCACGTGGGGACACGGTGTCGATGTGTACTAAGACACACTGCTCGTCAATGATGCACTTGTCTTCAAACAATGCAAAACCTGCTTGTGTGGAGTTAGTACACTGGGAAGTCTGATAGTTGCACGTCGCTGCTAGGTGGTTCTCTCCAGGTACTCCGGCTTCGTGCATCCGTAAAACTGCCGAAGCGAGAGTGTCGTTACATCCCAATAAAAAACTAGTTGAGCTAAACAAGTTACAGCTTAGGGTCTCCCAGGCTCAAGGGGCCTCTCAAAATTTCAGATTGTTTTTTTCATTTGTTATAGTTTTATTATAATTTAAATAATAAATTAACCTCTGATATTTTGCATAACATATTCACCGTTATTATGTAAACAATATATACTCGCCCAAAAAAGAAAGTGTGCATTCCAGAAATTGATCAAACTCCAAAAAAATAATTTCGTAGGTGTAAAGAGTGTTAACCTGTTCATGAATAAGTTATATTGAACACAAAAACAGCTTTCCCCATTAAAATTGCATTAACGTTAAATGACGTGCTACACGTTTGTGAAAAGGCATGTTTTGCACGTGGAGAGTCTGAAAATTCATGCAGCAGTGTGAATCCTTGGGTATTTAAGCACTAAAGTAAGGCCTTCCTATCGTTCACATTCAAACTTGCGCTGCTGTTAAAACGACTCCACATTAGCATGCCAAGATTGACAATGAATCAACGTCTCCTTGCCCTGGGTTTGACTAGAGCTGGCAGAACACATAGAGAGGTTGCCCAGCATTTGAACTGCCACCGTAACACTGTAGACAGGCTAGTCCATCGACATGCACAACATGATGACGTTCGAGACCGACCTCGCTCCGGGAGACCCCGAGTTACCACCCCTGCACAAGATCGGTATATCCGTGTCGACCATCTCCGGAACCGGCAACAAATGGCATTGATGACAGCCAGGAACATCCCTAACCTGAGACGGATACATCCTCAAACAGTAATCAACCGGCTGAGAGAATACGGCTTACGTCCTCGAAGACCTGCAATTCGTCCGATTTTGACGTTATGTCATCGTCGTGCTCGACTGCAGTGGTGTAGAGTAGGGTTAGGGTTAGGGTTAGCCTAACCTAACCCTAACCCTAACCCCAACCCTAACCCTACCCTAACCCTAACCCTAACCTAACCCTAACCCTACCTAACCCTAACCTAACCATACCCTAACCCACTTCCATGCTAACTTGTTCGCTTCCATGAGGCGTAGATGCACAGCAGTAGTCGATGCAGACGGAGGTCATACTAGATATTGAGTGTGTGACTTTTGTGTTGGACCCTTAGTGTCTTTGACTCTCCATGGCACCAAGAGTATTCGTCGTAGCGTAATGAAATTTCTCGTGTTGATCACAAATTGATTCATCTGTGATTGAATAAAGTTTCCATCAATGAAAATGATATATATCTTTTTTTAGTGTTATTTTTTAGCATGCACACTTTCTTTTTTGGGAGAGTATATTTTATATAAATTACATAATTTACATAGCTATAATTAGAATTATATTCCATATAATAATGTATATTATATTTTGGTTTTTAATAATCATTTATGTTACGTTCCAAAGGTGATGGTGCTACAATTCCCATAACTTAGAGAGTATGTCTGAATCCAACGCAGTTCATGGAACTAAACATGTTTTCTTCGCTTAGATTTGTCTTCAGTGTCACAATTTGTCGCAGAGTGCCGAAAAATAAATTGTTACAAGGCAAAGCAACATGCTCCACTTCTAACATCTGATGTGTTGGGAGGGGAAAAGAAAGTTTTCAAATTGTGTAAGAATACATAGTCGTCAAAAAGTTACCCATCGCAATTGTTGAGCCTTCGGATTACAATCAATATTATTGTCCTTGTAAACATACACTATTACTTAGGAGAGGCTGGATCGGGAGGGCAGGGGTACCCCCTCCCCCCCCCCCCCCCACACTTATTCCTTCTGATCAAACAATTAGTTTACAAATTGGAGAGTATGCAGGTATGGTCGCCGTGGACTGATTACACACTAAAAACTAAAGTGTTAAAACTGACACTTTCAAGGTGTTAAACCCGTTCTAACTCTTAGGGTTTGATTTTAACACTCAAAGTGCAATGCTTTAAGCACTTAGACATTACAATCGTCAGACATCTGAACCTGAATGGATGGCACTTCCCATGTGTCTAGCATTGGTGGTTCTACCAGAATCGTCCATAATTTGATTTGCGCATGGTGGGCACATAATTAAAAGGACACAACGCAGATGACGCGGATCAGGCTCAAGAGCTCCTTTTAAGTGTCGCGACATTACACTTGTCAAGTGGTATTATTGTAACTCCTGTCAAGTTCTGGGATATCTACACTTGAACAAAGTGCTAGTTCAGCTCTTAGTAAATGTTAAATACAGCACTTCAAGTGCAGTTTTTAACACTTTAGTTTTTAGCGTATACTTTCCACGGGTGGGCAATATTTCCACGGACGCAATAATATTAGATTCAAAGCACGAATTACAGGAATAATAATAAAAAGGTTAATTAATGAAGCACTGGGTATAACCCGTTGCTTCATTAATTAAAATTTTGCTGCTGCTGATTTTTATTATCTGGTAAACGTACTGTACTCTATCTGGCGGTATGTCAGTACATTACATTGTCGTAACACATTATTTGCAAAGGTAAACAAAATTAATTTGGACCCCCCCCCCCACCGCCTTCCCCGGCAAATGCATTTAACCATCAGTTGGTTCGCTCTTTTTCTTCTCCTTCAACCATCTTTCAACCCGTAGCTAGTCTTCGAGTTGGAATATGGACGGAATAGTAGAAAGAGAACCAATCGTGACACTTGAGGTTGTTGCATGCACGCCAGAAAGAAAGACAGTACATTTGGTATATTATGATATGTGACGTCACTGGTGGGTGGGTGTGTATGTATGGGGGGGGGGGGGCACTGTCGTTGAAAGGCACCCACTCACTGATGCATATGAGTGGTTTGGTGTTCCTTATGCCTTAATGGGAGGGTACGAATGCAGTACACACAGCTATGGTTGGGAACAACAGGCCTCTAAAGTTCAGAAAAAAGAGAAATACACGTGTCGGGTGAATGCACTTGAGACGTGAAGGACGCCATGATTCTCTGGTCGTATTGATATATAAATACATGGGTAAATATGCTGTTGGTTAATCTTTCTTTCTTTCTTTTTTCGCTCTCTGTCTCTCCCAACTGTTTTGAGCCCGGTTTATACAGCACTGGAAAACACAGTGGGAAAATGGCGTGGGACGCAGGTTTTCCGCTTATAATCACTGATTTAAAAATCGGTCATAGACTATTTCTTTTCATTACGACATGTGGAATGTTGGAGAAACGATTTTAACCCCCTAAATAACCCACACGATATGAAAATTAACCCTCTAAATAACCCACACGATATCAAAATTAACCCTCTAAATAACCCACACGATATCAAAATTAACCCTCTAAATAACCCACACGATATCAAAATTTGATATTTTTGAAGTTTTCAAAACACTTCAACAAAACCATATCATGTGACCCCCTCATTAAAACAAGCTCAACGAGGTCGTTCCAATGAGGATGAGGAGGGGTGGGGGGGGGGGGGGGCACATGCTATGGTTTTATTGACAATTTAATTTTTTTTCCTTTCAGTTGCTTAGTTTCTAAATTAAGAGAGCGGATATCGCCGATTCGTTAAGTAAAGGACTAAAGCACCATTTCACCCAACATTATAAAATTGTAATTTTCCCATTCCAAATTGTCGATAGTTAGACTGGTGTGAAAACCTTGACCAAAACAATTTTTCTGATTGGTACCCACGTGATCTCGAATTTTGATTTGTCAAATTAAATTTGTTTTCACGGGGCCTTTTATTTCGAGTCCCGTTTGTTTTTGTCAGAGCTTTTCTATAAACATGTCCATATTAAACCTTTACCCAACGCAGACGATATCAAAATTTATTATTTTAAATATCATTTTTTCAAATTTTTCAAAAAATTTCAACAAAACCATATCATGTGACTCCTCGTTGGAACGAGCTCGACGAGCTCGTTCCAACGAGGGGTCACATGATATGGTTTTGTTGAGATTTTTTGAAAAATAATATTGTTTCAACTGCTGAATTTGCATATTACGCGGGCGATTCGTTGCGTAAAGGGTTAATCAGCAAGTATATACCTTTGACCGCATTACTATGCCTCAGTGTATCGGTTTTTTATTCACAAGTATATTGCAGACCAGACCGGAAAAAATCCCGTGTGGTATTGGACAATGGGTCACACAGCTTCCGACTTATCGAATCAATAAAATGTCTGACACTTGTCTCGAACAGAGGGTTTATTTTACAGAACATAAAATCGTTAACAGCAAAATTAAACCAAACTTACAGTAGGTAAACAAATTTCTACAACAATGGTATGTGAATGCGGAACGCTGAAAATAACTTCGGCTGTGCACATAGAACATACGTGCCAATGATCAAAACTGGAATCGTAGTTATTTTGATCAACTTTGTCTATAAAGTGTGTAGGTTTTACTATTAGAGAGGTTTAATTAATTAATTAATTAATTAATTAATTAATTAATTAATTAATTTTATTTATATATTTATTTATTTATTTACACTTTCTACAGCCAGGGCCACCTCATGTCGGACAGATGTACGGGTGGAGGAAGCCGGAGTACCCGGGGAGAATTACCGAGCATCGTCGAACAACTGTCAGACTCCCCAACGTACTAACTCCACACAAGCAGTGTTAGCAGTGGTTGAAGACAAGTGCACCATCGACGTGCAGTACGCCTTAGTACACGACGTCACCGTGATCCCACGTGGGCAATTGGGATTAAGCGCGTTGTCCATGGACACAAGGCAGTTACCCTGGCACGTATCGAATCGTGGAGCTTTCGGTTTGAAGTCCAATGCCTTAACCACTGTTCAAACCAACGTCAACGTGCTTCCTTAAGTGAGTTAACAAGGACTGGGGGAACCCATAATCCGTATAAAGGTTGACCAGTTAATATTCCAACCTGCAGTTCTACAGCCTAAGGTTGAAAACTAATTCCTCTTCTGTACCAGCTGGCAAGAGTACTGGTTAGTTTTATAGAATGAAAATACTTATATTAGGCCTAAAAAAATTAAAAATCTGTTTCTCAGGCCCTCCCGCATGGTCCTTTTGACTGCCGCTTGCTCTCTTTTTATAACCAATGTAAACTTGAAAAAAAATAATCATTAAATGGATTATGTCTGATATTTTACCAAAGTTAAAAAAAAATTGATAAATTTGTCCCTTGAGTGCAAGATGGCTTGCACTGCTTTAGCATTGCAACGCCTTCTTTCTCTCAAGGGACGAAATACACTACCACCCATGCTATTCCATAGATTATAAGGCCTAAAACATAAACCGCGAACAAGAACTTTTGATGGCAAAGAAATAATTGCAGAAATAAAAAGTAAAATAAAAAACCGCTCGACCGCATGCAGTTTTACAAATAATGGCATGAGAAACAGAAGATCTACATTGTGGGGCCTAACGTGGATAGTAGATTAAGACTGAATCGCTCATGAAGTGAGATTCCACTTTTGGCAATAACTACTATCGTGTGAAAAACAATAAGAAGCCAATGCAGAATTTCAGTTAGCAGACCTTCGAGTTTAACTTTTTACCCAACGTAACGCCAAATGCGGCCAAATGCGGCCAAATGTTATTCACAAAAATCAGTTTAAAGATTTATTATTTCTTTTTCAATTTTGTGCCTCAAGGCAAACACTTTTTTTATTTAGTGAAGAAATTATTTTGCAAGTATCGTCTTTTAACCGTGTTAGGAGAAGGATTAACCTCTTATTAACACGAAAGTTAGACGACACTAGCAAACAAAATTCTTAAGTAATTATTTCATTTTTTGCGTCAAAAACATAGTTTATTACCCCTCATTGGAACGAGCTCGTTCAAATGAGGGGTTGTAAGCTATGTTTTGAGAGAAGAAAATGAAAAGAATAACGAAAATTGAATGGATTCTTTTGTGAATAACACTGGCCGTTTTTTTTTGTAGTTACGTTGGGTAAAGGGTTAACATGGAGGTCTATTTGGCTGAAACTTTGTTTCTGCTTCTGGTGCTTTTTAACCCTCTACCTAACATAGTGTCCAAATTTGTCCAGATCGATTCATAAAAATCGACACTCAAATGTTATTATTTTTCTAATATTGGCATTCTGAACAGAGCTTATGGATCCTGTTTGGAACGAACTCCTGGAGTCCGTTCCAATAAGGGATCATAAACTATGTTTTGGAGGCAAAAATGAAATACTCAATTTTTCCAGAACACTTTCTGCATGTGTCACCTCTAATGTCTTAGACACTAGCACCGAGATGAGGGGAGGGGGTAAGGGTACAACTGCCCGGAATTTTTGGTGTTTTAAAAAAGTGTAGGTTGACCTATTGATACGTCTGAGCTGAAAGTCGTGGGGAAGCTTTTGGTACGAGCCCCCGGCACTGGTGGAGGGGGCAAGAGAACGTAGTTGCATTACTGACCAGGTTCTATTCATATAAAAAATCCACTTGTTCCAGTTTGATGATTTGAGATCTCTCGTTCCTTGCCCAACGCCTAACGCGGTGGCATAGGCCTGGGAAGGGAAGAGACTCATGGATATTAAGCTGAGATGACTGGGAGTCCAAGTGGATCCCCTACCAGAATTAAAAACCCAAGCGAAACAAATAAATACATTTACTGACTTGTAAATAATGTTCAAAATGTGTAACAGGACCTGAATATAAGACACTACCGGGATTACAGACTACACTGGGCTTATCAACTAAAGTTGACATCAATTCAGTGAAGGTAGGAGATTCCGCCATCAGTGCAAGTAACAGTGTACGTAATCTTGGTGCCTTCTTCGACTCTACCATGTCTATGGACAGACAAATATTACAAATATGTGCAATAAGGCTTTCAGAGGTCTGTACAACGTTAAACAGATAAGACAGTTCCTCACCAAAGAGTCAACAAAAACCCTAGTTCATGCCTTTGTAACTTCACATTTGGATTATTGTAATGCCTTACTGTTCAACCTTCCACAATATCAGTACTCTCGCCTACAGATGGTTCTAAATGCATCAGCCCGAGTGGTATGTAGGATATCACGATCTCAACACATCACTCCTGTTTTGAGGGATATGCACTGGCTGCCAGTCAAGTACGGAATAATTTTCAAAACTTTATTATAAGTTTTTAAGACACAAAACATGTCACCAGCCTACTTAGAGGAACTCCGTAATACCAAGAATGAGTGTCAATACAACCTGAGGTCCGATGGTAAAATGCTGCTACATGTTCCAAAACATAGGTGTAAGACATTTGGAGATAGGTCATTCTCATTTGCTGGCCCTCACTTGTGGAATACTTTACCAGAACACCTAAATAGACTGTCAAATGTCAACCTTTTCAAGAAAGATCTCAAAACATACCTGTTTCAAAAAGCCCATAAGTGATGTTCTGGACTGTAAGATACTGTATATATTCTGTTTGTATATTTGCACGAGCTCAGTAACATGTACAGCGCCTTAGAATATGGTTCTATATCTTCTGAACTATAATTTTGGCGCTATATAAATGTGTATATTATTATTATTATTATTATTATATTGTATGGTATTTAGACATGGGTGGACATACACTGTAAACCTGCAATACATCACCCAACACACCGATATTTACATTATAACCCAGTAGAGCCGTCGTGGACTGGTTCGTGGACAGTGTATTCACGCATGAGGTTATCAAGTAATATAAGTCATCATCAGCAAAATTTTAATTAACCCTTTACCTAACGAATCGGCCGCATCCGCCCGCGTAATTCACAAATTAAGCTGTTGAAAATTCAAAATTTTCCAAAAAATGTCAACAAAACCACATCATGTGAGCCCCTCTTTGGAACGGGCTCGTCGAGCCCGTTCCAATGAGGGGTCACATGATGTGGTTTTGTTGACATTTTTTGGAAAATTTTGAAAAATTTAAATTAAAATAATAAATTTTAATATTGTCGGCGTTGGGTAAAGGGTTAATGAAGCAAAGGGTTTTACCATGTGCTTCATTAATTAAATTGTTGATGATTATTCCTATAATTAGTGTCTGGAATCTAATATTACTAACATTGCCCACCCGTGGAAAGTGACCAGTCCACTATACTATACCGTACTATAATCACTTGTATTACGACAATACAACTTGTACTTTGCCTTGCATCTGAAACTTAATAAATCATAAAAATATCATGCATGCCTTGCCAAGTTGGCCCCTTTTTGAGTTTGAGGTTGAGGTCTGGTCGAAATGTATCAGCAGTCCTGTCATCGGGTTTGATATCAATCTTTATATTCCTAGTGGATCTACTGAGTTATCTGCGAGGCAGTTAACTTAGGCAGTGCGCATGGCATGATCAAACCAGTCAAATTTCAGAATTGATGCTAGGAAAGTCTAATACAAGGAGCGGCTTCCTGTTTCAGAAACGTTCTTTTTACAACGTTGTTCGCTCTTTTGTGTCAAAATGAAACACTGCAAGGCAGTAAATCTCAATTCTTCCCCAAAGAAAAGTATCGGTAAAAAATCATCCAACAGTCGAGGCTTACAGTGGCTGGGGTGTCAAGAGGGACAAATTTTAGTTTTATAAATAATCAGGATTCACATCATTGAGGGAGCACCGAAAATGATATGAAATTATAACTACGTCTAAAATTATTAACATGGATGTACCACCTCCCGCCAAGTTTTAGAAGTAGCCTTCTGTCTACTAAGACCATCCAATTCATTACGTGAAATTAAATGTAACTCAACGGTACCAAAGCTTACGACTGTAAACAGGGAGGCCACTATCAAGGAAATAACAGATACTATAGTTGTCAGCATCACGTTGGTAGGGAAGGAAAGTATAGGTGTCGACACGTGAACTTGGATACAGGATGAAAGACGAATTGAAAAAAGGCTACCAAGGGCAGAAAAGTCTAACTTGCTTCGTACAGGAGGAGTAGAAAATTCTCAGGGGTTTGGAAAGTGACAATCCTGGGTAGCAAAAGAAGAATACAAGCAGGCACGAAATAAAATTAAAGACGTTAATCGGAGAGTGCGGAACGACAATCTTTTTAGGACGACAAGAATGACAGTTGGGTCGAATTCGAACGTATTTTGGAAATGGGCAAATAAAAGGAAGTAATTCACAGAGTTTGAAGTAGAGGGCAGAAATACAGACGACCAAGACCAAATCGCTTTAGAACTAATCAAGCACCGGTAAAAAGTAAATGATAAGTGATGGGGCGTGGGGAACCCACCGGAGTGCCACAATGAGGTCGAGGAAAATTTATCAAACTACGTGTGCAGCGAAATAAAGGTGGAGGAGGTCCAAAAAGTAGTCTCCAAATTAACTCTTTGCCTAACATGAAAAGCAGACGACACTTGCAAAAAAAAAATTCTTGAATAACTAATTTGTTTCATTTTTTGTCTAAAAAAACATATGACCCCTCATTGGAACGAGCTCGTTCCAATGAGGCGTCATAACCTATGTTTTTGAGACAAAAAATGAAAAAAATAATGAAAATTAATTAGCGATTTTTGAGAATAGAACTGGCTGGTTTTGGCCGTTACATTGGGTAAAGGGTCAAGGAGCTGAAAAGCAGGAGGGACGGGTAAAATTCCTAACCTGTTCCTGAAAATGGGGGAGAGGAATTATGTAAAAGCCTAACGGTCCTATTCAATTTAGCCATAGAAAAACAAGGGGTTCCAAAGACAAAGCAAGTTCGCATTTATACACAAAAGGGTGATAAGGAAGTTGTGAATAACTATTGAGGGATCTCTGTCAGTAGCAACATTGGACAAGTTTTTTTGTAAGGTCCTGTATGGGGGTTAGAGCATGTGATTGAAGAGAAGGGCTTTTGGGAAGAAATCCAGAATGACTGAAAGGAAAGGAGCATCACTGATCATCTTTTCACACTATCCCAAATGATAGAACCTGCGAAAGCCAAAACAAAAAGAAAAGATGTTTATGGCGTTTCGGGATGTTAAAAGGGCGTATGATAGAGTATGGAGGGAGGGGATGCGACGAAAGCTTGAGGCCTTAGGCCCGGGAGGTGAGTCTGTTGAAATTTAGAAAGTATTATATAAAGAAGTCCAAAGTGAACTCAGTCTGGATAACATAACAAAAAAATTGGTACCTATGGAGATAGGGCCGAAGCAGGGGTGTATCCTCTAGCCAATTCCTTTTGCATTGTGCATAAAAGACTCAGGAGATGCACTCCTGCATAGCGGCGAGGGGGGTAGCATTTGAGGACCCGAAGATAACAAATGGAGACTCGAACTAAATGAGAACAAAAGCAAAGTTATACCAGTGGATCGTAAAGTGGAACCTACTTGAAGATGTGGAGGGGGAGGGGGGAGTTCTGTATTCCAGAAGATAGCAGCAAACTTGTTAGTGTAGGAGAGACAGGTGACCACGAGTATTTGGGGGTAAATATAAACATTACTGGAAGAGGCATCTACCGAAACCACACGAATAAACTAACTGTGAAAGGGGAGTGAATTCCTAACCAAATGAAAGGTTTAGAGAGGAACAGCTTCAATAAGGTTTCCGTGGGGAAAACTATTTGTGGAAATGGTGGGTGTTCCAAGTATAACATATGGTACAGAAGTGATACCCCAAGACCAAACGGTCGTAAAGAGCCTGGAACTTCGGCAGAATGATGCAGGCTGACGGATAACAGGGTCGAGTAATGCTGCAGCATTAGAAGCAATCAGGGATGAGCTTGGGTGGATGAGGATCAAAGACAGGATAGACTTAATGAACCGCTGTTATCTTAACTTTCTTTGACCCCCCCCCCCCACCCCCAACAGCCGATGGCGCGTACTAATGTTCCAGAATATTTGATATTCAAATACAAAGACAAGATGGATTGAGCAAGTGAGGGAGTTGATAGAGAACTATTCAATGAAAATCTCTGACCAAGAAGTGGGGACAATCCAGGGGAAAAAATCGTCAGAGAAAGAGTCACAGGGGATTGTAAAGGAAATTGGAGAGAAAGTAATCAAAACAAAGGTGTTTTTGGGTAGCCTGCGTGATAAAAAGAAGCCAGGTTTTGAAGAGTTTCTCAGTGGCACCTTTGGGCAGTCATTGCTATTTCAGCTGATGTCGCGAAGCTGAATCTTGGGGGGAAATTAGGAGAGACAGTGAACATTTTCAATTAGGATGTCCAAAATATCAGTCAAACAGAATAAGATTCACTGGAAATATAATGGAGGAATTGGGATGGGAGAATGGGGGATATGTGTATTGGATGACACAAAGGAGAGGGTTAGTATGCTTATTGGAGAGATTGTGGGAAGAACGAGTTATGGAATGCCATTAGATAGTTCGTTATCAGTTGTTGGGGGACAGGTGATGTGTGGGGATGGGGAGGCATTTGATATACATGGTCAATTAAAGCATTTCTCGACTCACTTATCAGTCATGACGTGTACACAACCTATCCTATGAATTCTCCACTTAAGCTGTGTTCTCACTATAGATTTTTATCCTACGATTTCTCCAGTAAACGACAAAGTTGGTATCGATCGACAAAAATCAATAGTGAGAACACGCAAGACGGATGACTTCCTTTCGATTTTTCACTGAATGAAACGCGTTTGATTTCAACTTCTTTTATCGAAAGACTCTTTCGATTTGTCGAAGGGATTTCGGCTGACCAACCTCCAGAGAAAAATCGGCCGACAAAAGTATATATTGAGAACAGCCTTCAGATTTTTGACATTCGACAAAAATCGATCGACAAAAGACGCGCGATAAAAGACGAACAATAAAAATCAAAAGTGAGAACACAACTCCAATCAGTTGTGTATTGGGTTAACATGACTTCATTTCACCAAACTCACGCACTTGACTCGTGATGACAAACTGGAATGTCTTTTCTGTTGCTGATGCTACGGTGTCGTGCGATGCCCAGTTGAAAAGGGCTGACAGACGCTGTGATACTCTTTTCCAACCAACTGAAATATGCCAGACGATTAAATTTAAAAATAGAGTAAACAATCATTCTCTAGAATCAACACAAGAAACGTTCTTTACTCGAGAACTGAACTGATGGAATCTTTATGCCTTTACCCAACGTAACGGCCAAAACCGACCAGAGATATTCACAAAAATCGCCAATTAATTTTCAGTATTTGTTTCACTTTTTGTCTCAAAAACATAGGTTATGACCCCTCTTTGGAACGAGATCGTCGAGCCTCCTGAACACAATAGCAGTGTCTGACGTCAGTAGCGAGTGTATCCGCCCGGATGACAGCCTGAATTACCCCCCCCCCCCCCTAATGCTAACAGGGAGCCTTCTATTACGGTCCAGAGGCAACTCGTCCCCTGAGTTCCAATGTGTTCTATGTGCCTACTGGCACATAGAACACATTGGAACTCACGGGACGAACTGCAGCCACTCCTCATACTTCCAAATCAGCCAAATTCTGTACAGGCGGATCCCTTGCTTGCACACGTCGTTCGAGAAAGTCCCAGATGTCTTCCAAGGGATTCAAATCGGGGCCCATTGCAGGCCAAGGTAGTGTTGTAATAGCATTGTTCTGAATGAATATGCTCTCACAGCATGGGAACGATGTGGCCTTGTGGGTGGTTGTCAAAATGAGGCACTACAACCGGATTGAGAATGTCCTGGATGTACTGATGACCACTGGGATTCCCACGTACAGTCACCATGTCAAGTTTGCAATCATGAGAGAGGCATCCCCAGATCATTACTGATCCTCCACCACAGGGAACAGTAGGTCTGATGTTCCTGGGCACGTAAGCAGTATTTCTATGCCTCCACACTCTCATGCGACCATCTGTGACGTGAAGCAGGAACCTACTCTCGTCTGACCAGTGGACTCTCCTCCACGTCCTGAGATTCCAATGTCGTCGGGCCATACACCACTCCAAACGTCATCTTTGATGATGATCAAACAGCGCTGGACGCTCGGTGACCCTTCTGGACCTCAAATCCAGTGCTTTGAGACGGTTTCGGGCAGTTCTGTTGCACAATCGCCTGTTGGGGAGCCAAAGGCGTTTCAAAACCCCACTGGAAGCAAAAAATTCACGCCTTACGAGGCTTGCCAGACTGCGATCTTCCCGAGGAAGGTCTTTCGGGTTGTAACTTGGCCTTTCGGACAAGTCTGCTGATGACAGAATGACTATAGCCAAATTGCCTTCCAATAGCTATGGATGACATGCCTGTAGCAGGCATGCCAACGATTTGCCATCTTAGTGTCTCTGACGGTCTCCTCCTTGCCATGCCAACATTTACTGATAAAAGAAGTGACAAATTTTCTTGTTTTATACCCAGATATTGCATGTGGATGATAGTGTTTTTTTGTTTTTTGACATTCGTGGGTAGCATGCTTCACGTGGACGGGGGGGTGGGGGGGGGGGGGGGTGATTGGGGTACGTTGTCAACCAGAAACATTATGTTTCACTTGATGAAATGTACTGCAAGACATAGCAATCATTAAAACATAATAATCGGCAACAGGGGTGCTTAATTAAGTTCCAGGTGTATATATGTGTAAAATATATTTTTTTATATTCCAATAAGTGTATTTTGTGAACCCTTGTTGGGACTTTCTCATCGGGCTCGTTTCTGTAAGAGGTTATTAGACATCGACACGTGGACTTAGAAAATCATACCTTGTGCGTAAGGGCGCCGGAAGCAGGTGGGGTGGGGGGGGGGGGGTGGGGTGTAAAGCAGCTGCCCGCTTGCCCCGATGCATTGTAAGAAGCTATACAATCAACGGGTGGTTTCTAAAGCTTTATATTATCCGTTGAGTGGAACAAGTTGGTATCTGCAGTGCTTTAGCATTGTAGATGGCACCTTGTTCCTCTCGAGGGACGATATATATAGTGTCAATACCATTGAGTGTCACATTAGAATTTATGACACAAGTATGTTGTAAATTGCCGGTCTTAACTCATACCCAGAATCTTGTGTCCTTTTTGATAATCCTTCTCCCTTGCTCGCGAATACTTCCGGTGCCCTTTCTTTTTGCGTTTAAGTTAACATCAGTCAATGGTATAATAATACCCAGACAATTATGACATGTAGCAAACTTAAACAACATGGCGCACCATGTGAGAAAAATTGGAAAGTTTTACAATTTTTAAAGAGTCGTGGAAACACCTGTCCTTAACCCTTTACCGAACATGAAAATCAGACGACACTTGCAAAAAAAATTCTTGAATAACAAATTTTTTTCATTTTTTGTCTCAGAAACATAGGTTATGACCCCTCATTGGAACGAGCTCGACGAGGTCGTTGCAATGAGGGGTCATAACCTATGTTTTTGAGACAAAAAATGAAAAAATAATGAAAATTAATTGGCGATTTTTGAGAATAGCGCTGGTAGGTTTTTTCCGTTACGTTGGGCAAAGGGTGAACTTACTGTCTGAAGCGACTTTTAACGAGTCTTGGTAAAAACAACCTGCATTTGTATAATGGACTGTATAATAAATGTGATGCTGAACAAATTCCAGGGCAGACCAGGGAATGCTGATTAAGTGGGACGTAAGAGTGCACCCCTAATCATCGAGAGGTTCTAGGTTGCTTAACCTTCCCGTACGTCGGGGTGCAAAAAATGGCATACCCTATAGAGTCAACCAAAAAGCAAAAACATTTAAGGCCTTCCTGGATGAGGGGAGTTTACGCCGTAACAGTAGTGGGGTAGCAAGGACATATTATTGGGTGAGGGTACATTCTAGTGGACGAACCAGGATATCGTCATGAAGCGACAAACGAGGAAAAGCCCTATCGTGCCCCCCCCCCCCACCCCCCGGCTATGCGGGTGAGCATGAGATGTGGTGTCCGGATGACCTTCCCCGGGAAAGTTTTTCAAAATCTATTGTAAAACAAGAAGTTTAACATGCTTTCCCGATGATTTCAAACAGACTTTTTCTACACCATAAACCACGCCCGTTATTAAATAATGCCACGCAAACTTTCTGGCGAAACAATCGTACAGCACGCAGCAGGGACGTCACTGCGTTGTGTGATCCAAAATACGTATTAATAGAGTCGGTTTTGCAGTGCAAAGAAACTTAACATATACGTGCTGAGCATAATGATGAAAAAAACTTTAAATTGAAAGAAAATTTAACCCTATTTTGGCAAATTTAGGGGTGTGGTGGGGTAAATACCCCCATACCTCCACCGTTTCTATGCCACTGCGTTACAGTGAGTTATAGCCAAGTCTTGCCGCGTCTAACGGAAACCACCGAAAGGGCACAAAGCTGGGATTTTCTCACCATAACAACAATTGCGCAAAACGGTTCAAGTCTTGAAGGGTAAGGACTCGTATTATCGTTCTGGAACGGGTCACGTCAGAAATGAAATAGAGGGTAAAACGGGAAAATAGCTGAAAGTTCAAATACCACCAGAAGTATCAACCCAACGCTCCTAAGAGCTGAGAAGCTTGGGGTTCGCCTCGTTCCCACCACACAGCATCATCTGTCTTCTCTGACCAGACTGTCGCCTTTGCTACTTTTTTTGGTTTCCTTTTTAAACGAAGAATGTAGTATTAATCTCCCGCTTAAAAGAGCTATCTGTGGCTTCAAGTAGCATTAAACTCAATACCCCAATGACTGCAAACGCTCCAAACATTTCACCTCTCAGGGGCTGTCAATAATAATATGGGAATTATCACACCAAATATACACTGTTTGGAAACGACTCTGTCTTCTAAACAAAGGATCGAGTTGGCTTTCATTGATCCCAACGCAGAACACGTCTCTGGTGAAAAAGCTTTACAAACCTCATCCTTTAATCTTCCTCGGCTAAGTGTGAGCAAACAGAATATTTCGAACAATGGTTTATTTAAATTTTGTTGTTTGTCACTTCTCATCAAATACGAAGAAAGTGTGGTCAGCGTTTGTATTAAGTTTTCGAAAGACAAACTTTTAGATATTTCAAATTGGTGAGCAGGTTTTATGAAAAATAACAACCTTGACACAAAATACTTCATCGGGTAAATATTTCATGAACAGGCAAAGAAATGTCCATTTAGAATTTATCATAAAATCTATCACAGAAACAATACCGACCAGGTGAGGTTCACTAAAACAAAAAGTGTTGTCTAGTCGGTATTCTGGACTGTCAGCGAAGTCGTCATTTTTGAGTGCTGATGACCTGAAGCATGTGATTCGGTGGCTCTGACTGGATCCTTATGTCGTAACACTCATATCTCACTCACATGAGGAGACGGTGTAACGCAAGCTCTCAAACCATCTGTCACATTCTATACGTAAGGTATTCGTTGCTGTTATGGCTTGGAACCAGTCTTCCCATTATACATACCATCGCCTATGTTTAGGTCAATCGTCTGGAATATTTTAGCTGGTCGGAAAAGCGAACCTACGGTTCGCTTTTTCGACCAACTGGAATATTCCTGGCGACTGAATCTAAAAAAAAATGCCTTAAACATTCGTTTTCTTTGAATCAACGCAAGAAATATTTCCTAACGGAGGGAGCGTGGTGGCTGAGTAGGTTGAGATGCAGGCTGCAAGCCAAAAGCTCATCGGTTCGAATATCACCTGCGGCAACCGCGTTGTGTCCTTTGGGCAAGACACTTAATCCCCATTGCCCACGTGGGGGCACGGTAGCGTTGTGTACTATGGCGTACTGCACGTCGATGGGGCGCTTATCTTCAACCAATGCTAACCCTGCTTGTATCGAGTTAGTATGCGGGGGAGTCTGACTGTTGCTCGTCGTTGTCCGGTGGTTTTCTTCGGGTAATCCGGTTTAATCCACCCGTAAAACTGTCCGGCACGTGGTGAGCCTAGCTGTCCAAAGTGTCGTTAAACACCAATAAATAAATAAATAAATTTTCCAACGGAGACTTGATTTAACTAAATAATTAATGACTTTACCTCTATTATTGAACACGTCTGTTTTCTAGATAATTGTGAATGAAGACTCATCACAGCTGTAATTCTACGATTACGCCGCGTAGTTCCACCAACTGTGAAAATGTCTTGAAGTTTTTAAAGTGAATTAAACACTTATTGATTGGAATATTCATAACTGGGGCCCGGCGAAATATCTGCATTTATTTACTATTTATTTAATTATTTATGTAGTTATTTAACGACAGTTTTGACAGCCCAGGTCACCTCGTGTCGGGCAGTTTTACGGGTTGGGGAAGCCGGAGTACCCGGAAAGAACCACCGAGCAACGGCGAGCAACTGCCAGGCTCCCCAACGTACTAACTCCAAACAAGCAGGGTTAGCATTGGTTGAAGACAAGTACATCATCGACTTGCAGTACGCCTAAGTACACAGCACCACCGTGCCACCACGTGGCCAATCGGGATTAAGTGCCTTGCCCAAGGACACAAATCAGTTACCCCTGTCTGGGATCGAACCGCGGGCCTTTCGGCTTGAAGTCCGATTCTGTAACCACTGAACCACCGCGCTCCCTTGGAATATCGGTATATCTCTGTAACTGAAGGGATATCGCATTACATCAACGTTAATCTGCACGCAAACGAACAGTAGGTAAACAAACAGCCCAGAACAGCGTCGGATTCCTCACAGAATTAGACTGATAGCCTCAGAGTTAGAGTGTAAAGACCAATAGGTACTGTTTAGCAGGGGAAATGTCCGCGGTTACCAAGGCACTGAGTACTTTTTAGGTTATGGTTGAAACATGGGAGGGTCTGCAAGTGGAATACACCTGTTATTTCGTAATGTATTCTTTAACGACTTTACTGCTGTGAATTGATCCCCGAAAGCCCAGTTAATCTACGGGAGTATCACATGAATATCAAATGCATAATATAACACCAATTTTACGATAAATCAGTGTGCCCATTCGCCTCAACGATACTACGATAGGTGCTCTGACAATGGTAGTTCGAAACAACAGAGAGTTAGGAAATCTTATAACCCGAGCAGTTCGTCCCCTGAGTTCCAATGTGTTCTATGTGCCTACTGGCACATAGAACACATTGGAAATCAGGGGTCGAACTGTTGTCTTTATTTGGGTGTTGTCTTCCAGAATAGGCAGACGACACTGAACAAGAAACAACTCAAAAACTACTGGTGTCATAATGTTAGTATTGAAAAAGTGTCATAATCCCGAGCACTTCCATACTCTGGCCAGTAGAGGAATTTTTTCAAAACAATCTTTCCCAATGACTGGTCCGAATCATTATTATGTCGCAAGTAATATTAGTTACAAACTATTCAGATCAGAATGCCTAGGTTGTAATTAGGATAATGGTTGGTGGCATACACTTTAACTTTCTGTGTATTGGGGGAAACGCATACAACAATTAACATATTGGACCACTGTTTCTGCTTTTAAACATAAGATCTCTGTGGTTACATGGCACCAGTTTGTTTAACTTAAGCTACTCGTGCCAAATAAAATCGCCTTATGGTGTCTTCATCTAAAAATAATGGGTAATAAAGGATTGATTAACATGCTCTTTTCACACACATGTTACTGCTTGTTATTTTATATGTAGCATCCCTATAGAGGGCGTGTTATAATTTGGTCTTATCAAAATCAGATGCTTTAAAATCTGCAACCTAAAGTTGAATTGATTGGAACGGTGTACCTTTGAATGCAAGCTCAACCTAAACGCCTCCCGCTCCAATCATGGCGCCTCGCATATAACATCATACGGATCAGCGCCCTCAGCAAAACCCGCGACCGGCAATTGAAGAGGAAAGGGTGTGTTTTCGTTTTTGCTGTTGTTGTTGTTGCTTTTGACTATTTTTTTTTTTTGGGGGGGGGGGGGTAGGGGTGGGGGAAACTTGACACGATGAATGATGACCGATCTCGAAGCCTATTACACAACATTCAATCGACCTTGAACTAAACTGCCGTGGATTATGCCTTCACGGGGTTTAGTGCAGGAAAAGGTGTCGAGGCTGCTTCACGAACTTCAATTCCAGGGATCTCAGTAGATCTGTGGTGACAAATTGCCAGGCACCACAATAGGTGTTTGTCAATTGTATCCATCAGAGGAAAGTCAATTATTTCGTCAGAAATTGCGCGAAATAATTCTTCTCTCAATTGTGCATACATATGGTGCATGTAGATGTAATGTAATATTAAAAATAACGTACTTTAATATTACAGGCAACTTTTACTTCGAGCACAAGTGTAACTCGTTGAAACGTTTTACACAGTTTTGTCCATATCAGCATAACCAACACAAAAGCAAAGTGCATCACTTGGGTCTCATTTATTGGACTACTTTCGATATAAACTTCTCTTTTTATTACACGCATGTCCTATGTAATCCCCATCTACAGCAACACTAAACCATGCGGAAAATGAAAATCAATCTGCTCCGCACATTTGTACGGAACGGACATCGTTGACGGACGGTTTTTAAATAGAAGCGAAATTTCACTGGAGTTTTCTTCAAATCGTGCACCGCAATTACAATTTGAATCACTATCGATAGCTAAAAATCGTCCCCTGAGTTCCATAGAGATTATTACAATTATGTGGATGTACAAAATATGTATCCGAGTCGAGCTCTGGGTTCTAAGGGCAGATCACGACGAGTCGAAGACGAGTCGTGATCTACCCTTAAAACCCGGAACGAGACTCGGATACATATTTTGTCCATCCACATAATTGTAATAATCATTTTATCTTACAATATATTGGGGATAAGTCAAGAATGTAGACGAAAATATAACGAACTATTTATTCGCACGGATGAACAAAGAGAAAAAAAAGGAACTCAAGCGAAAGGAACGTGCTTGTATCCGACCCCCTGATACAAACATCTGTAACAGGGAGTCGGAAACACGACAGGTGCGGAGTTAATACAGACAAAATGCATGTTGATTGTAAGATAAAATGTGTTCTATGTGCCAGTAGGCACACAGAACACATTGGAACTCTGGGGACGAAATAGAACACGGGTTCCCCTCACAAAGTTGGTTGGCGATAAAATGTGTTCCTTTTGTTGATAGCTGTTAAATGAATTGCTGAGTGTCCTTCTAATAATTGTTTTTATAGACGTGAAGGCGTGTAATAAACATAGAACAACGCACGCGTGTGTCGTTCTGTGTGAATACCGAGACTCTCCATTATCCTAACACTTCACCATCATAAAACTCCACCCCAACAAATCAGTCCAATAAACTAGAATATAATAGTATGTTCCAAGTACGTGTTTGACCCTAACGTTAACATCTACCAATATACTTCACGTGTCCATGCTAGTCCTTTCAGATTTCACATAGGATATATCTTGATACCACTAAAGCTCCAATACTATAAAATCCCGTTCCCACAAATGTTTTTCTTTCGATCAGAAACGATCTTCGCGAGTTTGGGGAAATAAAAGATTCATATGTTTACTTAACAATTACCAGCACGTTTCTTAACTTTCCCAAGTATTTCTTGAATATTTCTTGTGAATAACACGCGTTCCGATTCTTGAACCACCCAATATCCTATAAGATATTTGTTCCCTTTGGTGCTCTTTTGAATATGATGCCGCCGAGTTTACACAATCACAATGATTCCCACGGGGCTTCCTTATATTTCAATTTGGTAATGAATGGTATGTGTTGTTAAAAAACCCCACACATTTCTGTTCCCACGCTGCAGACACGGCTCCCACTTAAAATAGTCTTAGTACTTTCCATGAAATTTTAAATATTATTTTGTCTCATTACGAGTGTTTTACCAGTCAGAGACATACACTGAGTACAAGATAAATACCCCCCCCCCCCCCCCCCTGTCGTATACATACAGATTATCATGATATTGTGCATGTCCTGTCGTTTGTATCAGATTCGAGGTGATGTCTAGAATGGGATCTCAATGAGCTGGCTTTGCCGGCGAGTTGTGATCCCATTCTGGACACCACCGAGAATCTGATGCAAATCACAGGACATGCACAATATCAATATAATTCATGTATCTAACAATTCTGTCACGTAAAAGGATTAAATCTTAAATTATTAATACAGTTTTGGGACATAATGTTGTGCGAGAAAAAAAAAATATTGTTGTGCACTTTAACAAACAATGAGTAACGCGGTCACCGCAAATTTTAAATGTTGCGTTGTAGAATTATTCACTCTTAGTGTCACTTCCTATGATGATAAGCTTGAATTTACAAGTGTGTAATATTTAATTGTTCAGTCTCTATTTATTGTGGGTGTGTGTGCGGGGGGGGGGGGGTGAGAGGGGGGGGGGGGGGTCATTACTAGTTCTGTCGCTAATTGTAAGGAATTTTCTGTTTTATTTTTTTATTTATTTAGCAGTAAATAAGGAATTCTGTTTTATTTTGTAAGCGATCAGCTGAGTCGATCACTGAAACGCACACAGAATGTATTCATGCACCTGCTACGATAGCCCGCTGCGTTCCCGGAAACGAGTCATCTATATGATACGGAATCAGAATGAGTAGTCTATATGATACGGAATCGGAACACATTATGTGATACGTACCGTTTCTCGTGGTTTTCAAGCTAAACTGTATATGATTGTTAGATAAATATTAAAAGCACAAAGTCACATGCAGAACTATTTGTATCTACGGTTTTACGCTTGTGCCGAAATACCAATTCACAAGCGAACATTTATTTAAAATAAGAACGCTTTGTGAGAAAAGCATAACATCTCATATATAAAACAACAACAAAAAATAGATTGTGAGCAGGGACGATGCAAATATGACCGATGGGGTGGAGGAGGGTTGTAAAACTGATTTTCTTCGGTTGTGATTACTCAAATCCCGACTGACTAATATTCCAACTACATCATCAAGGCATGCCTTTGCCGAATATACGCCTTGTTGGTGTATCTGCGATATCAGTTAGCCAGGGCGATATCTAAAAAATATCAAGCTTCCTGGGGATTTGTTGGTGAAATATACAAGTGTGTCATGTCAAACACACAGCGCTTCATACGAATGGAGGTACGTAGTACACGATTCAGGCTGTTAGGGGCCTAGCATGACCAATTTGAAGTATCGACACGGTAGGTGCTAACCCTTTGAACCCGGATACCTCTTTTTCGGCCCGAGAACATGATAAGTCATAATTCCATTACGTGGGGTGGCTGCTATTAACTGGTCTACACCCAAATATATGGACTCTCTCGTTGAAGTGACAAGGAAGATACCACCAGGGTTCAAAGGGTTAATTAACCCTTTACCCAACGTAACGGCCAAAACCGGCCAGCGCTATTCTCAAAAATCGTCAATTAATTTTCAAGATATTTTCATTTTTTGTCTCAAAAACATAGGTTATGACCCCTCGTTGGAACGAGCTCGCCGAGCTCGTTCCAACGAAGGGTCATAACCTATGTTTTTGAGACAAAAAATGAAAAAAATTAGTTATTCAAGAATTTTTTTTGCAAGTGTCGTCTGCTTTTCATGTTAGGTAAAGGGTTAAATAAGAAGATGCGACTACTACATCCGAACTGTCATTGAAGTGCCCCGCCTCTGCTCCTCCATCCCCTGTGTCTACGCCACGCCATTGCTTTCACCGCGTGTTAGGTAGAAGAAGTGTTATTGTCGAGAGTAATTGATATAGTCAAAACAAAAAAAATATGCTCTCTGATTTTCGGTACCACAGGTTTTGTGTAGACAAACAAAACGTGATAACTGTCTCCAAAAGTAGGAAATCGCCGCGGAAAAGTAAACAGCGGCTTGGGGATCCTTGTAAGATATTTCCACGAACAATGTGCCATAAATGCTGTAACAGTGAGAATATAATGCGGTATAGAACATCATTGTCTGGGGAGCATTATACGGACATTGTTTGCAGATTAATATGTTTGCTGACAGATTCCATTACCAGCAAACGCTGAAAACAGTAACCTTTTAATACGTCTCACAAGGAATAGACGATAGAGGAGTACACTGACCAAATCAGATCGTGAATTTTTCTATGCACTGATATAAGATTACCAGTGATTTTTAGCAGGCATGGCCGACTATGCAGCCTCTTCGGCCACTTTATCAGAGTTTTCCCTCACTAAGTTACATTATCCGTGAGGATAGCTTCATGGTGTGGTAACAAACGTTACTTGAATGACCCTTACCATTTTCTTAAAAAAATATCTCTTTGCACAATGTATCGAGAAATATTACCATCAGAGCATTACCACGCAAGTGTTTTCCTTCTCTCTCGGGTAGTTATCGGGTAAGCCAATATTTCACATCGTCTACTCTATTCAACAAACTCTTCTCTTCCCCAGAATTAGGAATATTAAATACAGTAGAGCCCGCTTAATTGGATATCTCTTAATTGTATATCCCTGTTAATTGAATATAATTTCCCAACACAAAACCATTTACCATACCTCCAGTACAAATACGACCTGTTAATTGAATATAGGTTATAGAGTAAACTCCTGTTAATTGAATAAAAAATCTTGTAACGTGTCGAGAAATTACCCTGACTCTCTCCAGTTTTCCTTTGTTTATAGACCTATTTGGCCTCACGGTACATTCAATACAAGCATTTAATCTATTATATCTTGTTTGACAGAGCTCATGGAGCTCTGTCAAACAAGATATAATAGAATAAATGCTAAGTTTATCTCTAGAATACAGGAAAGTTACAATCCAAGTTAATTGAATACTCCTGTTAATTGAATAATTTTCACTGGCAAAGTGGCTATTCAATTAACAGGGTTCCACTGTATCGTATATTTGATCCGATTTTTCATTCTTCTAGGTCTTGACACAATGTTATATAACATTTATATTCCTTGGGAGACGACAGGTAGACAGACAATCTGTCTATGTCCTCTCCCGGCAGTATGTTTCATACGGGTTTTTTTTCTTGTTACATTACATTATCTTGCTCTCTGCGCAATGAACATACTGCTAAATAAATCTTGTCTAATCGAAAGAAGGTGTTGGACAACAAGAATGGTGTGAGTGGTGAAGATAGCGTACTGCAAGCGTGCTTCGAGCTCTGTCAAAACAAAATAGAATGTTGTTATATTTGTAGTTATTTTCATGTGGAGGAGTGTCAAAGGAAGGCGAGTCATTTAATACAAAGCGCTTTAGAATAATCAATGACCTCCTTTGCATGGATGAGCAAGTTAAGAATGCATAAATGGATGCGCAGTGGATTTTAACTTCATGATAAAACAACAGAAGAAAGAAAATAGTTGTTGACTAAATTACGTTTTAACCCATTCACCCAACGTAACAGCCAAAATTGACAAACTCTATTCACAGAAATCACCTTTCAAGTTTCCTTATTTTTTCATCTTTTGTCCCCAAAACATGGGTTTTGACCCATTATTGGAACGAGCTCAAAGAGCTCGTTCCAATGAGGGGGTCAAGAGCCATGTCATAAGCAATAGTTTAGACGCAAAATATAAAACAAAAATAGTTATTCAAGTACGGTCTTGCGAATATTCGAGATTCGATTCGATATCGATACAATACGTCTGCTTCGAGATCGATCCCGAATTAGTCTCAAGATTAGATTTTTCGAATCTCTCGTACTAACTTCAATTTGTTACATTTCCAACAAAAAGTAGATAAAATTGACAATTCATTCATGGAGGATCAAGTCATATTTAATTGAGTAATTGACAAAAGATAATTGTTAGGTAAATAGTGAATTTTATCCAGTAGATAATCCATAGTTTTAGTTTTTGAAGGCTTAACTTGTTACTATTCACGTTCTTAAGAACGTGAATAGTAACAAGTTAAGCCTTCAGAAACTAAAACTATGGATAATAGGCCTGGTTGTTCTGCGACGGTGCTACAGAGAATATTTATTTATTGGTGTTTAAGGTATCAGACAGTAATGTAAAGGTCATCACAGTGTATCGTAACTTCCGTTTGGAGCAATATGAAATAACTTGTCTATTAAGATTCGATTCGAAAAAAATGAGTGATTCGCAGATCCCTACATTCAAAAAATTTGTTTGTAAGTGTCGTCTGGCTTTGGTGTTGGATGAAGGGTTAAATAAACAAGATGGTTGTTAACTCCACATTAAAATATACCTCCTTTGACAACTGTCTTCAATATGATGCTGAGCCACTCTTTTTTTCCAGCTTAATAGAAGAGGGGTAACGTTGTGTCCGTCTACAAATCCGTGAATCCCCAGTTGGAAACGAACTACCGTCCAATAACTCTGCTGAGTCGCCTAAGTAAAGTCTTTGAAATATGAATTTTTAAAAGGATCATCGCATTTCTACGAAGTAACTCTCTACTTACACCCCTTCAATCCGGCTTCCTTCCATCTGACTCAACAGTCTTACAATTAACTGAAATTTATCATTTATTTAGTTCTGCGCTTCACGATGGGAAAGAAATTCGGGTCGTATTCTGTGATGTAAGCAAAGCATACGATAAAGTATGACATAAGGGTTTACTGTTTAAGCTTGAACGTATAGGTATCACTGGACCCTTACTTCGCTGGGTTCAAAGTTACTTAGAAGACCGCCAGCAACGGGTTTGTATAAACTCTGCAACGTCATCATGGGGGAATGTCACAGCCGGTGTTCCCCAAAGATCTATCTTAGGACCACTTTTGTTTTTGATATACATCAACGACATTGTGGACACTATTAAAGGTAATATCAGACTCTTTGCTGATGATACCACTCTTTTTCTTGTTGTCGAGAACTCGCAACTGGCAGCTGAAATTATTAACAATGACCTTACAGTAATTGTGGACTGGTCTCTCCAATGGCTGTTAACCTTCAATCCCAACAAAACGGAATTCATGGTAATTACACGTAAGATATCACAGCAGACCCAGCCCCATCTGACAATGTTCTCACAGAATATAAAGAACGTCCAAATGCACAAACACCTCGGTCTGACCATAAACGAGGGTGGTAGTTGATCATCCCAACTGAGTGAAATAATCACTCAAGGATGGAAACGAATTGGCATGATCAGGCAACTAAAGTTTAGACTAGATTGTAAAACCCTTGAAAGAGTTTATTGTTCATTCGTTCGCCCAGCATTGGACTACGCAGACGTAATGTGGGATAACTGCAGTGCAGAAGAATCCCGCAGAAGAATCCCGTGGACTTGAACGAATTCAAATTGAAGCAGCCCGGATTATGACCGGGTGTACTAGAAGTGCGAGCAAGAAGTCTCTCTGTATATTGAGACTGGCTTGGAAACTTCAGTTTCAAGATGGAAAAAACACAAATTTATGCAGTACTTCAAAATATACCATCGTCTGAAACCCCACTATATATCATTGATGATCTCCCCAGCACTCACGGAAACCCAAAGCTATAACCTTCGAAATAACTCTAACCTGAGTAACGTCAGATGCCGAACTCACAGTCACCAATCTTCTTTTTTACCTTCCACAACCGACCTTTGGAATGAGACCCCAGTTCAGGTGAGAGAAAACTCTAATCCCACCAACTTCAAACAGTATCTTAACAAGGACAATCGCGAGATACCCAGCTTCTCTGTCGGTCATAAATCCCGATTAGCCCAGATTCTCCATTGTAGGTTTCGTCTAGGTTGCAGCAATCTTAATGATCACCTTTTCACAAATCACCATCTTCACAAATCACGTCTTCATTCTATTGCAGATGTGGTGAACGGGAAACAACTGAACATTTCTTGCTGCGCTGCCCGCTTCACAACGACATACGAACAATTACAATAGGTCAGTTAGGTATTGTCAGCGTCGACACCCTTTTGTACGCCAGTTCTCTTTTCACTCCCGAAATCAATAGAAATGTTTTTGAAACAACTCACAGTTTTATCTTGCTAACTGAAAGGTTTAAATAAAAAAAATAACTCTGCCCCACTGCTCGCGCCCACGCCCATTTAACATAACAGTGTAGCATTACGCGTGATGGTCACATCGGAAATGTGCGCTGTAATGCCCGTTTTTACCGTGAGTGGGCGTGCTTTTATGCGTGTCTGTGTGTGATGTGTGTTGTGCAGCTACATATCTGTAGACACAGATGTGTGGCTGTACAGTGTGCGGCGCGCGCGCGTGCTTGTGGGCGAGCATATTCGCGGAAGAATGTATGATAGCATGCATATTTGACATAACCTCCCATTTAACATAACGGTGTGGCATTACGCGAGGGACTGATAGTCACGTCGGCTATGTGGGCTGTAATGTCCGTTATTTTTGCGTGAGTGTGCGTGCTTATGATTATGCGCGTGTGTGTGCTGTGTTTTGTGCAGCTACGTATCAGTAGACACAGATGTGTGGCTGTACAGTGTGCAACGCGCGCGCGTGTGGGCGTGCATATTCGTGGAAGAACGTATGACTGCATGCATATTCGAAATTTATTTACCAAATGTGGTGCCCACGCAGTCTGAACTGTTGGTTTAACGCTTGACCTTTCTGAATTCCTTCATGAAATAGAGATTTTAGGAAACGAAGCTTGTTAGTGTCCATACTATTTACCAAGTAATCACCTCGACAATATGCGCTCTATGAAACCCAATCCAAGAAATATGTACCGTATCAACCGTAAAAGGTGGACTTCTCCACTTCGATTACGCTGCTGATCTACATGCAGGCATTCCACCCAAGAGCACTATTACAAACACTAAAACACCCTAGATACCCAACCTTTCCACCATACTCCTTCATTGTCCTACACAGTGTTTAAATCCAAACTACAACTGTTTATAAGTATTCCTAAAAAACGTTACTTGGTTGCTGGTGCGTGTGTTTTTTTACAAAGGCATACAATGCCTGCACCAAGCCACCGTCTTGTACCATATTAGTCGTCAGTTCTAGATTATACATAAATATAATTTATACATAAAAAACCTGCCGCGTATGAGCATGGCCGATGTATTTTATGTTAAATTGTTATAACAATTTAGCACCGTAGATGTATTTCATGTTAAATTGTTAAAAACAATTTACCCAAATTGTGAATGAGGACCAGTGTTAGTGGAAGTCCTCTTACAAAAGGTAATACCTCTCCGAGGGTAATGGTGGGCTGTGCTGCGTCTCAAATTCCACAGTTAGATGGACGCTTTCACCATTCGCTTAGGCAGTTCAAGTGAGAGGACAAGAGTCACCCACAACTAACAGGTTTTTACTTAAATTGTTAGAACAATTTAACATAAAATACATCGACGGTGTCAAAGTGTTATAACATTTTAACATGAAATACATCGACCAGGCTAATACGCTGTCGTAACTCCCAGTGGGTTTGTGACAACATTTTTCACTACGTTGGCAATAAATATCAGGTCACCAGCTTCGTACTTAAAGCTGTATTTGTGTTCTAACACAACTGTTTAACAACTTAGTAGCACGCCGTTGACACGCTGCGGGGAAATACAGCCATCGTACAACATAACAACCATTCACTTGACGTTGTAGACACCTTGTAACCTACATAGGCAGCCAAGACTTGTTTGAAACAACTGTCAAGACACTCAGAATGTAACTTGCAAGTTTCACAAGGATCGGTGAGCTAGTTATGCAACTTGTATTAACGGCTCACCTTGGCCCATTGGCGCAGGTGTGTGGACTGTTCTTCGTAGCGGCAACTTCGTTACCTCGCTCTTCTCGAATATTACGAAGGGATCTTTAGCCTGCACGGAGTGTGTCTCTCTCCGCACTGAGGGCGGCGATTTCATGTCCCCAGTCGATAGGACAGCACTCTGTGACAGAATTAACCACTCAATTGATGCTGACAGAGAGTGTTCGGACATCTCGAGAACTTTCCCTGACCAAGGATCGATCTCTGGGCCTCTAGCATGAGAAACCAGAACACTTATCCAATCAGAACCTACTTTCTAGCAGTAAATGTTCAGCTTGAGTCGGAAGAAGGCCTTTATGGGCTAACATCTTTTTACGTGACGGTGTGGAATGTAACTTGCAAGTTTCCCCAGAGACAACTGCTTGGGCACCTGGTATACTGCAGTAAAATGTTCAACTTGAGGCAGAATAAGGCCCTTAATGTTAATGCCTTTTACGTGCCCGCGTGGAAACGTTTTGAAAACATTGCAGCAACACAACTATCTTGCATCATTCATCCACTTCTTATTTAGCGTTGTAGAGAGAGTTGTAATGGAAACTTTATAGTTCGACACAACATTCCCATAACTAACTAACAACGTTGTGTTGAGGTTGTGTGCTAGCTGGGTAAAATTAGTTATCCTTGTGTTTTCCAGGGTGGATGGCAATTTACACTGGTTTGGGAACTCATACTTCCTTCGGCGAAGCCGAAGGGTGTGTGAGTTCCCAGACCGGTGTAAACGCCCATACATCCTGGAAAACACAAGGATAGCAGATTTACTTCCAAGAATGTTGGTGTACATAATACTTTAACCTAAATTGTGGGAACATACTGACAGAAAATTTGTACTTCTATGTATATATTGATGTTTAGTAACCTTTTACGCCGGGCTAAACCAAAGTGTCAATATTCCAAGAGTGTGGTGGAATTATTTACATCAGGCCTTTCAGCCAATCAAATCACTAGATTTCATCATGTAAGGACGTAAATGAAAAAAGTCGATCGAATAATAATGAATAAGTAATAAAGATACATGCACGAAGCTACGATCTGAAAAGTTTCCAACATGGAGCAGGCGCATAACCAAGATTGTTTCACAGAGAATGCCTTAGCCATTTTGTGGGAGAGGAGCATGATATTTGGAAAGCCGTTGTGGAGGTGGGGGCTTCCCTAGTCATAATGTTGCCCCCCAGTCGTTACCCAAGGAGTGTGTAACGACCGGAGGGATATTTAGGACTAGTCCTACTCGAGACAATGTGACAAAATCCAGTGCTCCAAGAGTGAATCTGATGTATTTGTAGCGTTTGTTGCCTTTTGTTGGAGACCATTTTAGGCTATATGTTATGGGAAACTTACACTGAGCCAATGTTTTCGATGGACCAGCAAAAAACATTTCTACAATTTCGGTCTATTTATTCAATAAATATCATATCTGGGACAGTTATTTTTACGTGTTAATAGGATGAATTTACCAATCAGAAGTCAGGTACTGATGTTTCTTAAAATAGATGCTGGCTAACCTGTCTATTATCCCTCATCATGAAGCACTGAGTCAACAATTTGGTGTTTTCAGCTGTCGAGAGTGATTTGTTGTCAACTGGAGAAAGTTACCGGCTGCGGTTATGCGTACTTTGCGGCTTGGCTGCAACGAAGGTCGAGTTGGAGTGTGGCTTTATTTCTGTCACTAATCATGTTTATAAAATTTAACCCTTTACCTAACATGAAAAGCAGACGACACTTGCAAAAAATATTGTTGAATAACTATTTTTTTTCATTTTTTGTCTCAAAAACATAGGTTATGACCCCTCATTGGAACGAGCTCAACGAGCTCGTTCCAACGAGGGGTCATAACCTATGTTTTTGAGACAAAAAAAGAAAAAAATAATGAAAATTTACTGGCGATTTTTGACAATCGCGCTGGCCGGTTTTGGCCATTACGTTGGGTAAAGGGTTAATAAAGACCAACGCCAAAACTATATAACAGCATGAAAGTCAAAGAACACTGCTTCTTTGATCTGTCTTCGGGTATTTTTCTGCCAAACAAGGATGTACTGGTCAATTTATTATTGCAGACTGAAATCTTCAAATTGTTGTTACAAAGAGACAAAAACCCCAAAATATAAAATAGATGAAATGTTGAAGACAGGTAATCTAACACTGAAAACGTACAATGACCATTTCATTTTTCGTAGCCTTTAAATTGCACCGCGTTAGAAAGCCATCGCGCGCAACTGAAATTTGATGCACTTCCTCAACAACGCGAACCTGCCTATTTGGTTCGGACCTCCGTCAGTACACACGCGTAAACAAAAGTATGTGTATAAAATATTCTCTCATACACGCCAAAAACTAAAGTGTTAAAAACTACACTTGAAGTGCTGTATTTAACACATACTAAGTGCTGAACTAGCACTTTGTTCAAGTGTAGACATCCCAGAACTTGACAGGTGTTACAATAATACCACTTGACAAGTGTAATGTCGCGACACTTGAAAAGGAAACAACGCAGATGGCGCGGATCAGGCTCGAACTCTCGAGCCTGATCCGCGTCATCTGCGTTGTGTCCTTTTAATTATGTACCCACCAAGCGCAAATCAAATTATGGACGATTCTGGAAGAACCACCAATGCTGGACACATGGGAAGTGCCATCCATTCAAGTTTCAGATGTCTGACGATTGTAATGTCTAAGCGCTTAAAGCATTGCACTTTGAGTGCTAAAATCAAACCCTAAGAGTTAGAATGGGTTTAACACCTTGAAAGTGTCAGTTTTAACACTTTAGTTTTTAGTGAGTATGGGTTCGGGACTGTAAAAAAAATGTTTTATCCACAGGCTCCAAAATTAATATGTCCACCCTTTGATCAGGAGAGACCACTTTTCCGACCCAAGATCGTGATGCGATCTGAATTCATAAAGTGGATGGTTGCTACGTGTATTTGTATGGTAGCCCTTCGGCTGCACGTTTAAAATATTAATTGGTCTACCCTCAAATTATGAATATGGACTGCACTGGCATGGTAGCTAATATTAGTGTTCAAGGGGTTGATATTCAGGCACCAGTGGTTAACTTGATTTTTCGTTCTGTTTGGCAATTTGTGCTTGGCCTTGACCTATCCTTGTTTCTCTTTTTTTCTGGTGTTTATTGAACGTTACATCACACAACTCCATGTTAGTGTTATATTTATTTACATGCATAAACTTGCATTTGGCGAGAGGATTCTGTTAGTTCTCAACAGTTTATTCATAACACTTAAGTCAGACTGGTGTCGTTTCACAAGTTGTTAGTCAATTCCTTGCATTGTTTATGCTTGCTAATTTGTTGTGTTCCATGTTTTAAGTATTAGAAAGTGTCGTTAACTATTTACCCTGCAGCACTTGGAGACGGCATTTACAACAAAATAAATAAATCTACTTGAATAACCTGAAACAACGAAAACTTTCCATTTTTTTCTGTTTTAAAACATAGCTTATATCAAGTCGTTGGAACAAGCTCGCTGAGCTGTTCCAATCAGTTGTCATAATTGATTCTTTGGAGGCAAAACTGAAAAAAATATAAAATAGAGGAGAGAGAGGGGCGGTGCGGGAAGGAGGGCATACGTCACCTTTCTTTCCAAAACACAAAAAGCGTGGAACATTTAACAGAGATTTAACAGCCACAATCCTGGTAAAAAAATGACGGACGTGAACTCAACTCAACGTCAAATAAATATATATTGGTATATCACGCGCTTGATCTTTTGTGTTAACCCTTTACCTAACGAATCGGCCGCATCCACCCGCGTAATATGCAAATTCGGCAGTTGAAAAAATATTATTTTTCAAAGAATTTCAACAAAATCATATCATGTGACCCCTCGTTGGAACGAGCTCGCCGAGCTCGTTCCAACGAGGGGTCACATGATATGGTTTTGTTGAAATTTTTTGAAAAATTAAAAAAATGATATTTAAAATAATAAATTTTGATGCGGTCTGCGTTGGGTAAAGGGTTAAAATGAACTTTTATAGTGAGTACCAATTGTAATATTATTAATTATATGGTAGATTCGATTTGAAACAGAAAAGCCGACGGTTTTATTCTGAACTTCGGTCACTGCGTTGTGTCCCAGGGAAAGACATTTAATTAGGATTACCCACGTTGGGGCACGGTGGCGCTGTGTCCTACGGCGAACTTCACGTCGAAGGCGCACTTGCCTTTAACCGCTGCTAAAACCGCTTATATACTATCCAAAAAGGTAGGGGATATCCAGACTGATGTAGATATTTTCGGAAAATGGTACTGGATACGCGTGATTGGACAGATAAATATGTTACCAAGTTTAATGTGGATCATGAATGTCACCGGCCCACGAAAACTTCGTGCAGGTTTTTCGAACGAGCGCCGCGTTAATGTCGGTGAGTACGTTTTGAAATTTTCATTTGCACTGGACGGGCTTTTTCGGGGGGTTTCAACGTTCTTTTCTTGGTATAAACTCTTTCATCAATAGTTTCTGTTCGAAACGTAACTTTTGAGGTATGCGAAGACTGACATGTAACGAACGTTTACGTGCCGTTGGCATGTTGGAAGTTGGCAACAGACAGACTGCAGTGGCTCAAATTCTCAACGTTGCTCAATCGGTGATTACCAGGTTGTGGTCATGCTACTGACAGACGTCGATCAGGTCGTCCAAGGGCGACAACTGCTAACCAGGATCGTTTCATCCGAATGACAGCATTACGTCAGCGCCAACAAAGTGCCTCAGAAATTGGACAGCAGCTGCACCGAGCGACAGATGTGCGAGTCAGTGGTCAGCCTATCCGTAATCGCGTACACAGCTGGAATTTGTACGCTCGACGACCTCGAATAATTCCACGTTTGACTGAATGTCACATCGCAGCAATGCGTAATTGGTGCGGAGCACGACAGCGCTGGGACAATCGTCGGTAGAGCAACGTCATGTTTACCGATTAATCGAGGTTCACTCTCGACTTCCACGACAGGCGAAACAGAGTGTGGCGGCGGCGGAACGAACGATACCATGACGTAACTGTGAAGCAGCACGATCATTTTGATGGTGCATCGGTTATGGTGTGGGGAAGCATAACCATGACAAGCAGGACAGCATTACATGTCATCCAAGGGCGTGTCACAGGGCAGTACTACTGTGACAACGTTTTAGCAGCTCATGTAGTGCCATTTGCGCGACGCCACGGCCGTCGATTCATTTTTCAAGATGACAATGCAAGAGCACACAGGACCCGTGTCGCTACTGAGTTCCACCAGGAGCAGAACATCACTACCCTTTCTTGACCAACACTAAGTCCATACCTTTCACCCATCGAGCACGTCTGGGATATGCTTGGCAGGCGCCTATGGCAACGCCAGCAGCCCCCTACCAATGTCCAGGAACTCGCAGCTGCACTGCAGGAAGAATGGAATAACATCAGTCAAGCTGATATTGGACGTTTGGTGAGGAGTATGCCACGTCGGATCCGCACGAACAGAGGAGGTTTTACAAGGTATTGAAGTCTTGGTTCTGAATGTGGTAAATTCTCTGACTTACCGTCCATGTCTTATACAGCTCAGTGCATGGAATGTGTGCTTGCCAGACACCTAGCTATCGCTGAAATCATTCACCAGATGTCACAGTGCAATGCCTCAACTGTCTTTTTGATGAAAATATAAATATATTTCTTCATATATCCCACTTTTATCACAAATACCCTACTTTTTTTAATAGTATTTATGTAGTTATGGCCAGAAAGTTGGCCAAACACAAAGTATTATTAGGCCTAGTTGGAGAATTTCAGGGTTTTGAGCACAATGGAGCATGTACCATTCATATATATATGTATGGTTCCACAAATGGGCGAAAACCCACTGTGTATTTATTCATATAATGTGAATAAAGTTAAGTTATGTTATGTAAGGCCCCACAGAGTAAATCTTCTGCTTCTCTGGTCATTTTTGTAAAATCGCATATGTGCGAGAGGTTTTTTATTTTATTTTTTATATTTGTAATTATATCTTTGCCAACAAAAGTTCATGTTCTTCTTGGTTTGTTTACGTTTCAGGCCTCATAATCTACAGAATAGCATGAGTGCGAGAAGGCTTTCCAGCATTACAAAGCCTTCTTGCACAAATTTATCATTTTATTAATTTGGGTAAAATATCAGACATAAACCATTTTATTTTGTTTTTAAAGTTTGCATTGGTTATAAAAAGAGAGCATGCGCTAGCCAAAGGACCATGCGAGAGGGACTGGGAAACAGATTTTTAATTTTTCAGGCCTAAAAAACCGCACGATGTCAACTGGTTACAAAGTTGCAGGGGAATCTCGGGTAATATTCTCCGTCTGTGAGTAATATGCAAACACACACGGGGTGTGAGGATAGATAGCTTTTCCAGACAAGGTTTAATATAACTTGCGCATCTGACCTTATGGTTGAGCAATGATTATATGATAGTACAGTGGAGCCCACTTAATTGGATATCTCTTAATTGTATATCCCTGTTAATTGAATATAATTTCCAAACACAAAATCATTTACCATACCTCCAGTACAAATTTGACTTGTTTATTGAATATAGGTTATAGAGTAAACTCCTGTTAATTGAATAAAAAATTTTGTAACCTGTCGAGAAATTACCCTGAATCTCCCCAGTTTTCCTTTGTTTATAGACCTATTTGGTCTCAGTACATTCAATACAGGCATTTAATCTATTATATCTTGTTTGACAGAGCTCATGGAGCTCTGTCAAACAAGATATAATAGAATAAATGCTAAGTTTATCTCTAGAATAAAGGAAAGTGACAATCCCTGTTAATTGAATAATTTTCATTGGCAAAGTGGCTATTCACTTAACAGGGTTCCACTGTATTATGGGAGTCTTGTTCTAAGGTTTCTTTTCTTTTTTTTTGCAGATTCAGTGGGTGAGAAATAAAGGCAAGTGTGGTGTATGTGGTGATCCCTATCACGGAGACCGTAACCACGAACTTGGAGGAAAATATGCCAACAATATAATAACACGTACTTACAAACAAGGCGATGATATGCCCGTGACAATTCATTTAACTGCCAACCATCGAGGGTGGTTTGAATTTAAAATCTGTCCCGTGACCAATGAGAAAAAGGAAGTGACGCAAGAGTGTTTGGACGAGCGACCTCTGGTGAGAGTAGGCAACAACGGAACCAAATTTTACGTTCCAAAAGGAAAGTCGAATGCATTATTTAATTACACACTGAAGTTACCAAATGATTTAGTCTGTGAGAGGTGTGTGGTGCAATGGCTCTATCGTGCAGGTGAGTAAAGGCTAGGCTTATCAATTTCCATGCTCATCCTTGCACATCTAAACAAACAGTTTTGACGTGTTTAAATCCTGACCTTAGTGAAACAGAAGCCTGGCCTAACTTAATCCAAACGTGGCCCCACAGGCCGTTTCCAATCGTTTTGTTTGCTCGTCTCGTAGACCTCCAAACATGGATACACATACCGTTATATAAATATATTTTGTGTTTGCTCGTCCTGTGGTGGCCAAGTTTGGAGGTCTACGAGACGAGCAAACAAAAAATATATATACAACGGCATGTGGTGGCCAAGTTTGGACTTGACCTAACAATACACACAGAGTAATTTGGCCCTACGCATGAATAAGATGTGAAGGAAAGTTACCATAACTTTTTTCACCCAACCCTTCATTTCTGACAACCCCCTTCTTAGGGCCACAGTAACCGTTTTGTTTGCGGTGGCAGCGCTCCGTGTGTGTGTGTGTGGGGGGGGGGGGGGGGGGGTGGCGTAGAGTGAATTTCCCCAGAACGTAGACTTGGACCTCGTCCACCGCACACGCACCCAAGCACAAATCCACTGTAACACGCATACACACACACCCTCTTTCTCTCACACACCCACTCCACACACACACTGTCTCTTTTTAGTTTTACCTTTTTGGACTTTGAAAATGAGGAAGCGCGATTACTCGTACTTCTTCGTTTTGGACGTCCAAAAAAGTATAGATTTACCCCCAAAGTCTCAAGAAGGCTTCATTTGAAAGCACAGTTTAATTGTGTTTTTCTCGGTTGAGACTCTCCCACCCCCAAAAAATCCCTCAAATAAACCTCATATGATTGTTCGTGGCTTAGGAACTCAAGCAGATGTTTGTTTACGGTATCCGAATACAATGCTAGGTGCTATGATCCTAAAAGGCCAGTTGCGAACTTTCACCATGGTGGCCTATGCCATACTTGCCCCTCACCCCAGTGAAACATTTTCTGGAGCCGGCACTGTGAGACAGATGCACATATGGGAGGGAGTGCCCACCATCATCGAATAGGGTTGTTCGGTTTCTACCCTGAGAACAATTTTAAAATTTAATAGTCGTATAATTGGTCATGATTGTGCCAGGACCGAGGTACGGAAAGTTTCGAATATATACTAGGGAAATATCCTGGAAAACGAACGGCGCTGTGCAAAAAGACAGAGTCAGTGTTTTGACTTCTTTATATAAGCCGAACAAGAACTAAATCTATAGAAAACCCCCCACCGTACTTTTCCTCGAAACTGTGGAATGAGCTTGATCCAGAAGTACGTGCTATAAATAATTGAAAGACCTTTAAAAAAACACTATCATGTATGTTCATATCATCTTATTCCAAGACAATCGAATGCAACAATCCATACTGTCCAGACTGTTTCACATAGAGGTGGAATGGTCCTTTGTACCGAACAACGTTTGAGAAAAAAAAATTGAAAAATCTCCGATCTGATGCATCTGGTTTTCTCGTCATCCTGTGATCCCGCAAAGACCTTCAGTAGTTCTGCAGTTGATAGATGTATATCGTACCTCCAACAAGTATCTGGGAATTTCATTGGTTCAAAGACGTCACATGCAGACTGGATATAAAACCATATACTGTCTGTCAACATCGATATACGCTGACAGCTATGGGTAATCTCCCCTTTGTTAATTGATTATTCAAAATGGCGGCAGCCGATAAACGCTTCAAGTTGAAAGATTGAGTGTTGGAAGCCCATATTTGGTCTGAAGTGCAGGTTAGGCAACTTAAAAGGCTTCATATTCTGTGGATGTGTGTCATGTTACCTTCGAAATGAAACTGTTTGGTGTGTATGAATTTGCCTTGTTACAATTCATGAGAGAGTGCCCATAAATTGTAACAAGGCAAAGACACGTGAACACATTGTGAGAATTCTCTCATTTAATTTTGATCGCTGTTGGTATCAGTTTTGTGCATCGATGCAGCAGTCGGTAAGATATATTCGTTACACAGTTTGTTGGTGGCCTAATATGGTATATATGGTGTCAGTTAATTCCATATTGGACTCGAGCTTCGCTCTCGTCCAATATGAAATTAAATGACACCATATATACCATATTAGGCCACCAACAAACTCTGTAACTAATAATAGTCAGTGACATACAAGATTTCATAGTTTAGTATAGTATAGTACGGTGCGGTACGGTACAGTACAGTGCGGTGCAGTACAGTGTAGTATAGTGCAGTGCAGCGCGGTGCGGTGCAGTACGGTACAGTACAGTGTAGTGCAGTATTATAAGTTACAGGACGTTCAGGTGGCGGATACGGTATCATATGAGGCGAGGTGAAAACAATATTGTACGAGGCGGTACGCCGAATCCAATATTGTTTTTGTCGAGCCTCATATGACACCGTATCCGCCACCTGAACGTCCTGTAACGTATTTATTATGCCAGCGAAAACAAAATAACAATTAAATTTGAACGCCGGCACATTTTCAAAACTGGTGCAAAACGCTATGTAAGTTGTAACAAACGCGCACAGTTGTCTCCCTGTTTGTGTATAATTTCCTTGACAACACAGACAACAGCGATAGACACTTTTCTTCGTACTGTCACTTTGTCTTGAGTGTGAAGAAAATGTTCGAAACGTCCGATTTTATAGAATTCGAACAAAATAAATGTATCTCGCATCTTTTCCTTCATAGCTGTGATTCATTTCTTACAATTTCATTATAGTGAAAAACCAAATTGATCGAATACAGTAGTATTTCACACTTCAAATAATTAAATTTACATTTAGAAAATAAATTTCACAATAAATTTATTATAAAACGAGAGAAAATGAGACATATAGACACGGAGGGACGTTTGATTGTACTGCAATTTCTTCAATATGGATATAAAAGCACCGCGAGGTGAGGAATTTCCACGTCGAAACAAAATGGCGGTACTGGCCTAATACGAGTTTCGTATTAGGTCACCTCGGGCTGCAGGTGACCCAATACGGCTCAGTACCGTCCCACTATTCGGGGGCTGTGATTGGCGAATTTCATTAGCTGGCATAATAAGGTACTGTACAGTACAGTGCAAAACAGGACAGTATAGTATAGTATTAGTAAATGAGGTGGTCCGAGCGAGGAGAAGGAGAACAGTTAAATCTCCCAATTTATCTTAGCATCACATTTTGATATTACTAAATCCTTTGGTCGTGGCTTTGCATTGCACCCCAAATTAGTCTCGATTTCAATAGCCTATGGCACTGTAACATTTCCTGCTCACCAATCAGCATGCACAACCGTTTTTCTTTTCATCATAATTTTTCTTCAAGGGGAAGTCAGGGAGACAGCCAGTTTGGATATGACTTCTCCAAGCAGTATGCAGACAGCCCATTTAAATGTTCGTACATATCATGTATTTTTCTGTTCGTTCGTTTATATTTATTGTCTTTTTTCTTCAATTATTGTAACGTATACTGCTGAATAAAATCATCATCATCATCATCATCATCATCATCGTCATCATGAAGCGATAACAAAGCTGCTAGAATTGCAGCAGTACTGGTCTTGTAACGTTCACGTTTATGAAAATGTGACATGGTGTTTCGCCTGTTAGGTGAAATAGACTTTTTACTTGTTGGAAGTTGGTATAGGATGAGGGAATTTCACGAGAGGCCCAAGATATTGGAGTCATCTTGTATTTGCCATCCAAATATAGCTTTTCACCCCACTGGAATGGATTCACCGTTGTCATTTCAATGATGGGACCTTATAAGTTATGTTCTGGGGCGAAACTTGAAAAATATAATGAAATTCGAATGGAGATGTTTGTGAATAACGGTGGCCATATCTGGCCATTACGCTGGATAAAAATATGAATAAATCAGAATTAATAATAAAATATTTATTAGGTTCATAACCCTTAACCTGACGTAACGATCAAAGGTATGAACGCTATTCAAATAAATCACCATTCAAATTTAATGTTTTCATTTGTGTCAAAAACAGAGCTTATGATGCTTCAATGGAGCGAGTTCGTTGAGCTCGCCCCAATGGAGGAGCCATAAGCTATGTTTTTGAGGCAGAAATGAAAAACTTCAGTCATTCATGATGTTTTTGCATGTGTCGTCTCGTATTCGAGTTGGGTAAAAATTTGATGAGTGGTTTGAGGGAGGTAAACAGATGCTCACTGGATCTCAAGTTTACGACGAGACAACGGACAAATGCCAGTAAATACCTAAATACAATTTGAAGAAAGATTTATGCGTAAAGGACATTACGGTGTTACACCACGATTGCATTTCTGAGTTTGAGAAACAGCACTGACGTAATAACATTGAAGAACCTGTAGCCAAGACTGTGGCACATGAAACATCAGACACATTCATGCGCATCTACATACCATACTGCAACAGCTGAGCATAGAATTTGCGTTTCGAGTTGCAAACCCTCGAAACCTTTCGCTGGAAACGGTCTTAGATGACGAACATGTAGCTCTATTTGCACATCCACAAACTCCGAACACGTGTGCACATCTGCATGCCCTATTTGAGCATATGGGCACAGTATTAGAATTTTGAATCAAATACCCCAGATGCCTTTCGCCGGAAATGATCTAAGACAACAGTGGCACTGCCTGCATAGCGACGTAGCATATATAAAAAAAATAATAAAAACTCCCACCTGCGGCAACCGCGTTGTGTCCTTGGGCAAGACACTTCACCCCATTGCCCACGTGGGGGCACGGTGGCGTTGTGTACTAAGGCGTACTACACGTCGATGGTGCACCTGTCTTCAACCAATGCTAACCCTGCTTGTGTGGAGTTGGTATGTTGGGGAGCTGATAATTGCTCGCCGTTGCTCGGTGGTTCTCTCCGGGTACTCTGGCTTCCTCCACCCGTAAAACTGTCATGGTCATGATTAGCCATTGTGCAGAAATATGTGACCTTAAACACCAATAAATAAATAAATAAATAAATAAATAAATAAATAAATAAATAGCATATAAAAAATTCGAAATCTTCGTACGCAACCACATCTATTGCAACACCTGGGTTAACAAAACTGAAAAGAAAATCAGTCACTTCCTTCATGAAAAGGAACTTTTCAATTGTTATCAAGCCTCAACAGGGACTTATAAATAGCGAACGTAGGAATATTTGAAAATGCAGATTGTATCGGTGTTCAAAGATTGATTCGGTTCGGTATCCCCGTGATACAGGTATCGGTTTTCGGTATCCCAATGATATCGGTATCGGTTCGGTTTTTCGGCATATTGCCAATCTCTATTGGTTACCACAGTAAACACACCCTTCCTCACTTCTCGGGGTTCCCGTGGCGAACCCAAACATGTAAAGGGCATTACAATCAACACCAAACGATCCAAAGCGCAATCTGGGGGTGTTATAGGGAGCGGTTGGTGGCTTGTAAACTTTTTATTACCCACCTATTAACCCTTTACCCAACGTAACGGCCAAAACCGGCCAGCGCTATTCTCAAAAATCGCCAATTAATTTTCAAAATATTTTCATTTTTTGTCTCAAAAACATAGGTTATGACCCCTCGTTGGAACGAGCTCGTCGAGCTCGTTCCAACGAGGGGTCATAACCTATGTTTTTGAGACAAAAAATGAAAAAATTTAGTTATTCAAGAATTTTTTTTGCAAGTGCCGTCTGCTTTTCATGTTAGGTAAAGGGTTAATGTAAAACACGAGATTTCCACCGTTCTCACTGTACGATAAAAATAAAGTTGTATCGCACATGTGGTGACACAAAACACGTTCGATTTCGTTTCCACCCTAAACAGAGAAGGAACCCGTCTAAATAAATCACGTCATCATTAGCCGAATGCATCGGAGTCGAGATTAGATTTATCTACCCTGGATATTTAAACAATCAGATTCGAGTGAAAAATTTACAAAATAAAAATAACATTCTGACTGCTTCTTCCTTGACAAATACTTTCCACAACTGGTCATATAATGATGATGGATTGTGCTAAACTTATTAGCTATTTAAAAAGTTTTTGTTGTGTTATTCCCTGCAGTTTAGTCAATATTTGAAATTCGATCATCGTAACCGTGACACTGATCGGTGTTAATTGGTTTCGACCAATTGAATGCCGTAAAAATTAAAAAGCAGATTAGAGTTGATACCCCACCACCTAACAGTGATGTTTTGTTGACAACGAAGGAAACGTGGAAATTATCCAGTTGAAAAGTGCTTTCAGTTTAATTTTCGTGTAGACTGGTTGTTACATGGGAGGTGTGTGATAATTACAGAATCGCACATACGTTTGAATGGGTTAAGGATTATCGCACGAGATTGCTTTGGCCCAGGATATCCTGGGCCAAAGCAATCTCGTGCGATAATTCTTAACCCATTCAAACGTATGTGCGGTTCTGTATATTTGCAACGAGTATGCATACATTTTTTACGTGCTGGGAAATTTTGTAATCAACTTGTTTATTTATTTATTGTGGTTTATCGATACTTATAACACCCAGGGTCGCATCGAGTCAGGCAGTTTTAACCCTTCGAACCCGGGAGGCCATTTTTCGGTTCAGGAACATGATAGGCCATACTTTCATTAAGTAGGACGGATGCTGAGTTAAAGTGTGGGGTAGACCAATCAACAGACTAGGGCTGCACGTTGAAAATATTAATCGGTCTACCCCGAAATAATAAATATGGACTCTTCCAATTGCATCTATTGAACTGATGTGGAAGATACCATTACGATTCAAAGGGTTGAGAATGGAGGAAGCTGGAGTACGCGGAGAGGACCAAATATCGGTGATGATCTTACAAATGGCGAATTGAATAACACTTCAATAAGCGGGATAAGTGATAGAATAATCCCCTATCCCCGTAGGGCTGTAAAATTAAATATTTTCCCACACTCTTTACTGAATTGGGATGTGGGATTACTCTATCACAGTTCATCCTTACCAAAATGAAACCGGGCACGCCCTATTTCGAAGACAATATTCAGGATTCTACGCTGTTTTAAAATATTTCAAAATATGCAAATATGTGTCGATCTGGAAAAGGTCTTGAAAAGTATGAACAAAATGTCAGTTATGCCATGGGGGTATTGAAACAGTATAAAAATTATTTTTTTAACAAAGTTTATATCATTAAAAAAAAACACATTAAAATTCTTAATAATGTAAGACTTGGTCTTCTCGAATAAGCAGCTTCACTCAACCACATGAGTATGAAGAAATAGCATTCTTGCAAGTTTCTCTAAGAATATATTACCTTGTGTTCCTGTCTGTTTTTGTCAAAATCTTCCAGTCAGTAGTTTCTTGACAGGTGTAAGAACTCTGAATATTGTATCCGAGGGCAGGGGCATTAACCCTTTACCCAACGTAATGGACAAAACCGGCCCTCGCTATTCTCAAAAATCGCCCATTAATTTTCATTTTTTGTCTCAAAAACCTAGGTTATGACCCCTCGTTGGAACGAACTCGTTCCAACGAGGGGTCATAGCCTATGTTTTTGAGACAAAAATGAAAAAAATTAGTTATTCAAGAATTTTTTTGCAAGTGTCGTCTGCTTTTCATGTTAGGTGAAGGGTTAAAAGGGCACCATCCTGTTGGTATGAGTTTTCACCGGAAGTTTACAATGTATTATGAATTCAACAAGGCACCATCTGCAATGCTTTTGCATTGCAGATGGCGCCTTGTTGCATTCAACGGACGATATATATCTGATACCATCCCCAGTTTCCATTGGCACACATAAAATACATACGTTGCCCTCCTAAAATACGTTAGTAACGAGTACCAGAGAGTGCTTTTCAATTACAATTACAGTTCTCAGAAAGAAAAGTCTTTTCTATCAGTACACTACTGGCGAATAAGGACACACGCTACCCCTCTTGATCCTTAGCCTTGGGGCAAGGGGGCAGTTGACCCCCCCCCCCCGGCACCCTTGCACCGATGAATTCTAATTACAGGCGGCTCGAAGGGTTGAATGATTGGTGGAAAGAAGTTGTTGTAATTATGTCAACAATTAAAATCAGTCAGTAGATTTATGTGTATTTTATTGTACCCTGTCTGTTTATTTCTTCCAGGTAATACATGGGACAAGGATGACAAATCTGGGACTTTCTGTCTGGGGTGTGGACCACAAGAAGAGTTCTATAATTGCGCTGATATTTCTATTAAAAAAGGAGATAAAACGGGGAACCAACAGCCTATCAATTCAACGAATAAAAAAGTAAAGGTACTGAGCACGGAAGAAAGCAAGACAACTAAAAGACAAAATGTTATTAGGTATACGGAGGAGACAAAGAGCATTCCAGCTGCGTCTAAAATAAAACCAAACAGAGGAGTTAAAACAACAGCTGCTCCCATCAAGGACCCCGAAACTTCAGCAACACAATTCTCCAATATACCAACTGAACAGATCCTTGTGTTAAAAGTGCCTCACTCAGCAGAAAACGAAATAGGCACAATTCCAACAGTAAAAGAAGGTGTTAGTATGGCACTAGAGAAACTTAAGTTAGAAAATATGTGGAAAAGTACAATTGATATCATCACAGAGGGCAGTACAAAGACGGCTGGAAACGCACAATACGCAAAAGCGAAAGATGGTGAACCTTTCAGGGGTATGAAATGGTGGACAGCGTTACCAGTTGCTAAGGAAACTACTACATTCCCTTGGACGTACGCGACTAAACCGACTACTACTCCTACTACAACCGCCAACAATCAAGTTGAAGACAAAAAGTTCGCGAAGCCTGTGAGACGTCCAGACTCGCTGTCTCCGTTTGCAAATTCGTGGGCTTGGCAGTATTCCTGGATCAAAAGTAACTTCATCTTTGATGATGAACCCAGAAAAGGTAACATGACACCTTCGAATGATATTATTCGAGATATATTCAGTACTAAAGCAAAGCAGAGGACACAACCAACTACTGCTAGCACCAACTTTTTCTCTGAATATGACAGTTTACATGCCACCCCTACACCAGTAGTTACACCAAATACTAAAGCTACGCTGACTCAGACTAAAAGACAAAATACGATTACTGCGTCATTTCGACCCTCTCTTCCAAGTGACCTTAGCTACCTAGTAACCAGGAGTGGGCGTGAACAAGATGATAACGAGTATAAACCATTCGATTCTGAACCTGACGAGGTAACGGATCTTATTTATGAGTTTATTGATGGGAAGCAATATGGTTATCCAGAAGACGAGTCAACAGCGAGACAGTATGAGACACTAGAGAAAGACGAACACCACTACCATAATCATCCTCAATCTGACATAAGAACAAGATTATATGGCCCTTACAGATGTCCACCAGCCAGAAAACTTCCTCCTAAAAATAATTGGCAAGATGGTTCGTCGTATAACAACAAACCGAGCAGCTCTCGAGTTCAGAAATATTGGAGTTCCCCCGTTTATCAAACGTGGCCGTCTACGAAACGATCGCTAAGCTGTCGCGCAAGAATTAAATTCAACGGTGGAATGGATGAATGGTGTGACGTCAACTGCAATGCAAATTTCTGCCCGCCAACGTTCTGCATATGTCAGCACGTTTACAAAAATTCACCCTATGAAACAGACTACCCACAACCTATACGAGAGGATTGGAATGCCTATGAAAAGCCACTGCATGTTAAACAGTTACCGTGGGAACATCAGTATGTTGAGAAAACTCAACAAAAGGCATGGTCCTATAAACGCCCAGAGGCAAATGTGTTTTCGAAAGGTATTAAGAGTTTTCTTTCAAAGGAGTACAATCCAGTAAATCATGAGGAGAACATAAACACACGAAAAAATACCGTTGATACGGACTATACAGGAGTTCCAACGAAGCGAAAACGCAAAATCTGCGTCGCGATTGGACGATATTCCGGTCAATCGCAATATGACAATTGGTGCAAATTGAACTGTTCAGCACGTTTCTGTCCGCCATTGTTTTGCAAGTGCTATATTTCATATTGAGATAGCAAGCCGTTCCCAGAGTTCCAATGTGTTCTATGTGCCAGTAGGCACATGGAACACATTTGAACTCAGGGCGCGAAGAATTCGGCCAAATTATTGTTGTTGACAATGCCACTACCAGTTACACAAAAACAGACGCTGTAACTATCTTGCATAAACTTTTATTTCAAGTCTGTGGCCCACAACATGGACCTGATAACTCATATTCCAAAACAAAATTTTGATAGCGCAAGTAGTGGAGGCAGTGAGTATGGGGGCTGGAGCAAGTAGTAAGCTTCAGCGTTCCCCCTGTGGGAACGCATCGACAGGGAGAAAAGGAACTTGATAGAGGCCGGTGACTGAAATAAACTTATGGCGTTTAAGATGAACCCGATGTGAATACTTGTAGCGAATCAGAATGGTGGGAACACAGTGAAATTTTGATTCCACTAGGAACCAAAACTGGTTCTTCAGTTTGTCCTGGTAGGGGAACAAAATATGGTTACATGGAACCAAATATATACATGTTTTGGTTCTTAAGTCTGACACATTAACTGGACTGTCAAGGTCCCGGACATTGTATAAATTGAAAAATATAAATCCGCAGCAAGCTTTAAAATGGCGCCAAAGCAGCATCAGAAACACGTTTTTAATTGTCCCATAACGCATGCGTCAACCCTACCCACCGCCTCACGATAACAAGATTTATAACTTTGTTTTTTAATTTTTTTCAAAAAATGTCCTCAAAACCATATCACGTGACCACCTCAATGCAACGAGCGCGTTCCGGTGAGGGGTTTCCATGATAAGGTTTTGTTGTAATTTTTAAAAAAATTTTTTAACTGCCAAATTTGCGCTTATGGACCGATTCGTAGGCAAAGGATTAGGTTGCGCGACAACGGCACTTTTTCATATAAACAATTAAGACAAGCAACTCTATATATGAAATTGCGTGGTTCTAGATCACATGAAGACTGATGTTTTCGTTCTTCTATGGGTTTTGGTTCTGCTTGGAACCAAATTTGGTGCAGATTTCTCTGAGTGTGAAGACTGTCCAGAAAATTAAATAATCTTATAACGTAATGAGCTTGACCCCACGGCAAAACCCGCAGCGAACTGGGGTGCTTTTTTCCACAGTGTCCAACCAATTAGCCACAAGTTTCTTTTCAGTCTCCGGCCAATAGGGGACACCCCTCTCGCTGAAGGGAGCCTCCTGGGGAAAAAAATTGAAAGTCGAGAAAAAAACCGCAATTTCCTTGACTCCGAGTCCATTTGTGTCCATAATTTATAAGTTGTGAAAAGGCATCAATAATTAGGTCACATAACCGAGGTGGGGCGTAACTTAAATTGGTGGGTGCTGTGCTCCCTCAGCTGCCCCCCCCCCCCCTCCCCGGGTAAGCCACTGGGTCAGTCAGAGCACCAGCAGTTTTGGGTGGGGTATTTTGACAAACATGTTAGTATCGTAAGTACAGGAGACGTTGACTATGAGGGTTGGGTTGATTGTCAGTTCCAGTGTTAATTCTATGAGAACACGCCGACAGGGAGTATAGGAACCGGAGATAGACTGAAGACTGAAAAAACTTACGGCATATTAATATATAGCGATTTTATTATTCAATTATGTTAAACAGTAAACTGACACGTAACACGCACGGGAATGGTGAAATAAACAAAGACCTTAAAACTTAAGGAAAGTGTAATTTGAACGATGTCATTCCGATTAATTTAGCTTTTGGGAAAGCAGCGTCAAATCATGAAATAGTAAAAAATCAACGTCCGATCTGAAACTGATCTTTCAGTATACCAACCGGAAGTAAATTATATTATAGTACAGTCGCCGTGGACTGGTCGTAATCCACGCGTGGGCAGAGATTTCCATGCATGCGTTTACCAGATAATAAAAATCATCAGCAGCAAAATTTTAATTAATGACGTACCGTTTGTACCCAGTGCTTCATTAATTAAATTTTTGATGATTATTCCTATAATTAGTGTTTGGAATCTAATATTATTGCATCCGTTGATATATTACCTACCCGTGGAAAGTGATCAGCCCACGGCGGCTGTGGACTCCACAGCGCAGAAGAGTTTAAAAAAATTAGGTGGAGATAACCTATTTATCTATAGAGCCCATATTATTTACACCGAAACAAACCACAAAACACAGTCCTATACTCTCTGGCTCCTCTACTATCGCATCTTTTTCGAATGTGGGTTATCAGATGCTACCTAGCACGTGCACATAAGGGGTAATGCATGTGGGAGCTACAGAAGTGAGCTTAATATTCAGGATTTATGCAGTTTACTTGGAATCCATTTTAGGGCTGTCGCGATTTTTTAATTTAGGAATTGATTAATCGTCGCAAATAATCGATAATAATCGATTAATCGTACCTAGATGAACCCCCGCCACCCCTCTCCCTCTCTTCGAAGTTGTTATAAATGGAGTTCAAGTCAGTTGACCTACCTCAAGTAAACAACGAAGACGATCCTCTTTTAGGTACATTCAAAGCTTTGATGTTCTGAACTTTTGAACCGTCAGTGTAATAATCAAGACCAGTCGGCAGTTGCGAACTTCGCAAGTTCGCAACTGCCGGCTGGTCTTGATTATTACACTGACGGTTCAAAAGTTCAGAACATCAAAGCTTTGAATGTACCTGAAAGACAAATGCTTCTAATGTCTTCTTGGGGCTTAACGTCAACGTTCTTGACCTTTTACCTTTAGAAACAATAGTTTTTTCATCAAATTTTTTAAATTATTAAACGTTTAAAACGGGGTAAAATTTACCGATTCTTCGACAACGAAAATTACTAATCGATTTCGGAGTGACCGATCGACAATCGATTAATCGTGACAGCCCTAATCCATTTGCGGCATTGCTTTCGGCGAGAGATATGCATATACACGTCAAACTGAACGTATCTCAAAATAATATGCATCTCATCAAAAGACGGTAAAGAAAACAGAGTGAATGGATATATGTTCGAACTTGTGTTATTAGTTATGGCAGGATAAGTGTAAATTTTGCCACTTCGTCGGTAGTTTATAGCAGAGGCGGCGGAACCAGGGGGCGGGGGCACAGGGACATGTGCTCCCCCCACTATTTTCCACAGACATGTTACGACATTACACAGTGAGTTAAAATAGGCGCCCATAAAAGTGTCAATATACAGGCATTCCTGTAATATATTATTTGTAAATCCAAACAATATTTGGGCAAATAATCCCACCTTCGATCGCTTCGGTCCGCTTCCTGTATACTTCAACCGTCTTCCAACCCGAAGGTTATCCTTCGGGTTGGAAGATGACCGAAGTAGAAGAAATGGACCCGACAGTGACCACACTGTGGATGCTCATCAAAACGAGAGACCAGAGTGTGTCATGGTTCATTTACCGATACACGATTGTAACTTTTCTCCCAGTGGCCCGAATCATGGTCCTTGAAAATGTGGGCCCTTCCACTTTTATCAAGCTTTATCCGCTTCTGCAGACACAGAAGGCGTTTGTTATAGGGGACTACATTTTTCTGAGAAAGCTACCAAATCCGCCCAGCGCTGTACACAAACTATACTGATCAAGTTATGTTAATGCTTCATTTTATGTTTCGGGCGGAAACCGGGTCCATGACCGGAAAGTAGAAACACATTCAAAAAGTGAGAATGGTCTGCTTGTGTTTCCGCTAGAGCCCTACGAAGCTTCGATTTGAAATTATTCTGACGATTCGATTCGGGCTAATTCGGACATGTTCGAATCTTTGAGATGTTATAATGAAAAAAAATATCAAATGTCTCCCATTGAACCCTTCTTCTATCGTCTGCTCTCCTCTAGAAGAAGAGTCAAAGGAGGTTTCGCTTCTGAAACTACTTTTGATTCAGATTCTGGAATATTCCGATTTTTTTTATTGATTTGCCCAAACATACTAGTCCCCATTTAACCCTTTACCCAACGTAACGGCCAAAACCGACCAGCGCAATTCGCAAAAACTACTATCCAATTTTCATTATTTTTTCATTTTTTGCGTCAAAAACATAGCTTGTGACCCTTCATTGGAACGAGGTCAACGAGCTCGTTCCAATGAAGGGTCACAAACTATGTTTTTGACACAAAAAATGAAAAAAATTAGTTATTCAAGAATTTTATTTGCAAGTGTCGTCTTCTTTTCGTGTTAGGTAAAGGGTTCATACAACACTTCTGTGCGGACTGAAATGAAATATTCCGCGCTTGTAAGAGGGTGCATGAAATATCTACAATTTGACCAGCGTTGAGATTCGATTCGAAAACCTTTGCCTGATTCGCTTGATTGCCTGAATTTGAAATTCACAGGGTCCTAGTTTGCGCTGCGCCAAGATACTTCCAGAGAATACAGCACATCTTGTGACGTTTAAACCTATTTTTTTACTCTACAACTCGACTCCTTGCATGATATTGGTGGATATTCCTGCACAGGACAGGGAATTTCTTGCCATTCAAATAAGTAAAATTTGAGGATATTCAACATAATTTCCCCCTGTTTATAGTATAGACTTTTCGACAAATGTGTTCGGAAGTTTTCATTAAATCTAGTCATGGCTGCTGTGAAACAGCCATGGCTAGATTTGATGAAAACATTTTAAAAATTACTCAGCGGGTTAAGAGTTAATTCAGCTTTTGTCCATACTGTTTGCAACAACAAGGTCCATTTTACGGGCCCCTCAGCCCAGGATTTGATTACCGGGTTCTTTTATACTGGTAAAGCAAAACTTGTTTACCACAGAAAAGATACACTGCAACATTTATCGGATTTCCCACAGGGGCAGTTTTAGTCCTAACAGTAGAACCTTACAGTCGGTGTTTGAACCGTTGCATATACAATACTCAGAGAGCGGAACATACCTGCAGTGGCGTTAACACTCAGGTAATAACCATTGGATTCCATTGAGGAGGAAGTGAAGTGCAAGGAACGTTTCAGCCAATGGACCTCCAGGTTTAAACCGGAAGGTCATTGGCCGAAGCTTTGTTTGTGCTTCATCAATGCTTAATGATAGAATCGAGAAGTATCTGGGTGGAAACTTCACTTTGTGAGAGACTTAGATGTAGTCCACACTAAGTACTAAACGTGTGAGGTGATTATTGAATTTAGGTTTTCGAAACAGGCCTATATGAATGCCTAGCTGCCCACTTCTTCTGGGAGGGGGGGGGGGGGGGAGATAAAGTATTCCGTTCTGCGAACCCAAACATTATTATCCACTATAGTCCACCTTCTCTCGCCTTAATACTTCAAGTTGAGGCGACAATGCCAGTTTTTTGTTTTGTTTTTTTTTTTAAAGCGTTGCTGTAGAACCCTCATTGGTAAGGGCTTGATGAGTTCGCTGTAGCACGGAGTTAAAAGGACAGGCGTGGTTCAGTGAATACGAGATAGAGTTAACATAGTTTGAATTATGACTTTTTATGTATAGCGCCGGGTGGTTATGGTGGACACGTGATGCAGAGATTAATTTTTTGTGTGTACAACCTAGCAATTAATCTGCTTACATAATTATATTTATATGGTGTACACTAAAAATAACTGTTAGGTGTTGATTTGGCTCGAGTGGGCCACAATCTCTTAATATTGAGGGTATGAAGGAACATAAGCCTTTCAAGTCGGCATGCATACACATTTTTGCGAACACCACATGGCCAAGAATTTTCGTCATTCAAAATATCAAACAAAATCTTTCTCCCCTTTGTTTGCAAAATCGGCCAGCGATTTAACTTGGACCCTTCGAAGCTTCTAAATTCGAATAGATTCGAAATCCTCCCGATCATTCTATTCGAGCTGATTCGTGGATTTTCGAATCGTCGAGATGGTCTCATAATCCCACGAAGTGTCTCCTCCTGAACTCTTCTTAGGCCATCAGGTCTCCTGTACAGGAGGGGTAGGGGTGGGGGTTGTCCTGTACAGGAGACCTGATGGCAGAAGAGGAGTTCAAGGAGATTTCTAATCTTTACGCCACTCTAACTTCGTCTTGTTATATTCCGTTTTTATTAACTTGCTCAAACAAACGCGTCACCGACATGTACAATACTAGGTGAAGACAATATTTTCGTTGTAAGGAAGTGCACTATTTACAACCTGAAAAGCCGAGAGATCCGATTCAATATCTGATTCGATTCGAAGTCCCCTGCCTTGGGGGGGGGGGGGGGGGGGGGGTATTGAAATACAAGATGCCTTGTCTTGGTCGGTATCCCTGAATCCCCAGAATCCAGCGTCGATATCACTGGCCGTATCGTTCAGAAAATTCCCCCCATCTTGAGTTTCAGAAACACATTCGCCATCAAGAGTCTTGAAAATCGTGCCTTATAACCTCTCTTGTCTTGAAGCGTTTCCCAGAAGAATTCCTTGTCGATATTTTGTCTGAAAACAAATTAACATACGTTTTGGTCCAAGCTGTATTTCCATCCTTGGGCGGTTAATTTTACTTGACCTTTAACATCGAACATAAATAGAACACCGCGATATCTTAAAACGCAAAAAATAATAGAGTTACTTCCCCTAGAACACTAAACTACTGTCCGGTTTCAAATTTCGACTTCAGTCGCGATCGGCAGCGATAGGGTAATTCGCCTTTAGTGGCGTTTGGCAGCGAAAGAGTTAAACAATGGAAAGGGGTCATTTAATCAGCAGTATGAACTTCGTGGTATAATATATTGACACTACCTTTTTAAGAGATGTAAAACGGAATATAATATCAGAATCTTGACGACTGTTTCATTCTGAAGATGAAAACAGGTAAATTGTTGTAAAAACAATATTAACCACCCGTACCCATTATGAATCTTCAAAGGAGTTTGGGGTGGGACTCTGAATGGTAACGGTTCATTGGTAAATCGAATTACTTTCAACTAACTTTTCGTAAAAGCTGGCAACCGGAAACTGACCTTGTCCATTAAATCCTGACACAGGATGTTTATGTTTAGTTTTCACTTGTCGTTCGCTATACCCGATAAGCAAAAGGGAGGCTGTCACTTTCTTGGAAGTTCTTTCAAATGGCGAAAATAGATTGGGATGACGTGGTAGTCGATGAGCCGATGAAACAACAAACAACACATTTGCAAGGGGCATTAGTCGTAATTTAATCCGATAGCCTTATGGGCTAATAGAATGCTCAAAGCAAAATAAAAAATAGATTAATGTATCCCTTTTACATTCGATAGTAATTCTAAAGGCCAAACAACTCAGTACTACACCGTTAAAATGGTTTTAACCCTTTACCCAACGTAACGGCCACACCCGACCAGAGATATTCACAAAAAATCACAATCGAATTTTCATTATTTTTTTCACTTTTTGTCTCAAAAACATATCTTATGAACCCTCATTGGAACGAGCTGAACGAAATCGTTCCAATGAGGGTTCATAAGCTATGATTTTGACGCAGAAAAATGAAAAAATTAGTTATTCAAGAATGTTATTTGCAAGTGTCGTCTCCCTTTCGTGTTAGGTAAAGGGTTAAGGTGCTGCAACCACCAGTCAGTGATATAGACATACGTGTTCATGTGTCACAAAATAAAACATCGAATATGCCAAAATCTTCTGTTTTGCACCATTACACGGTTCACGCTTCCCAGTTTAACGCGATTTGATCATGTTCACTTTGATTGAAAGACGTCAAATCTCTTCAGTCCTAGCGCGTTCCAATGTGTGTGTGTGTGTGTGGGGGGGGGGGGGGGGGGGGGGGCACATAAACTATCTTTTTCGGGCGAAAAATGAAATTTTTTAGTTACTCAAGAAATATTGTGTCGTTGGATATTCGTGTTCGGTAAAGGGTAGAACAATTTGGCACCAAACAGTTTGTGGCCAGCTTGAATACTGAGCTCTTTCCAGTAATTAATCAGATGACAGTGTTAATCTGTGCATGCCAGCAGGGGCGGACTGAGCCAAGTAAAGTTACCAGGGTGTGCACCAGGGAGGGGGGGGGGGGGGGCTGGCCCGGAGAAAATTTTGATTTTGCGAACTGAACGAACGCGGTTTCTTGTATCTGAGCGATCAATAGCCGTCCACACAGAAGATATTTCGATGGCATTTTTGTATCATCTTCATCGATCATTCCACAAATATGGTTCTACCGGGTGAAACCCACCGAGAAGACCATAGTTCGGCTCAATATGAGAAAATCCTGATTTTTAAAATTGAAGGAACGCCGTTTCCTTTCAGCTTGGTGATCGAAATGTCCTCTATGTGGACAGCCAATGCCAGGTCACATAGAATGGCAGCGGACATAGAGGACATTTCGATATACCACCATTCCGCCGTTTGGTCATTTTCACGAAATTTCACGTACCAACAGGTGTTGGGCTGCATCACTTTTGGGGGCCCCATGGGGAACCCAATAGGGGCCCACAGGGGTTTTTCCGATGGGCCATACGGCCAGTCCGCCCCTGCAAGTCAGAACGCGTAGAAATTCATCATAAATACAAGACAAAAATCGCGGTCGACAGGATTAATTAACTGGGAGCGCCGAACTGCCTGTGAACTGGTGAAGAATTGATATCTGAATTAGTTTCTAAAACATTTTATATTTTTGTGCAAATAAGCATTTCGTTGTTTCATTGTTTTTTTTATATTACAAGCACATATTTTGTGTTTGAATTCTGTAACATATATATTTGCTGTACATACGTAGCTTAGTTTGTTGATAGCCAATTTTGTATACCTTTTTGTATCAATGGATTTTCGCATATTGTACATTCATCAATGCTTTTATATAATAAAATTATGTGTTTACAATATCCGGTGTTCTCAAAGTGGAGTTCAGGGAGAGGGCAAACAGATGAGTGGTCTGAACAGATTCGCTTTCCATGTCTTGTTCATTCTCAGTGTCGAAGTTGGGAGGTCTGACATAATGACCACTAGTATGGTATTCCGCAAAGTGTAAGACAGTGTGTCTAAGTAAGTCTTTTTCTTGGCGGGGACCCTGAGATCTTTTTTCAGAAATGTACATAAATAATACGGCTGACACGTTTATTGATTTTCCTAATCGATTCATCGGCCGAGATAATCGATTATAATCGACTAAGTGTACCATGCAAGATGACCACCTTAAAAGTATTAAGAAAATAACATACACCGAACAAAAAAGGATCTGGAAATGTTTGCTTGCTGAAGTGACTCAATGTGCCGTACGCACCGCCCCATTAACTGTTTCTTACTTTCAAGGACATAGGAACATGAGGGGCACAGGAGGCACGCGTCTTAACTCTCCCCCTCTCTCTCTGTTTGCTTGTTGAAATGACTCCTTGTGTCGTACGCACCGGCCCTTTAACTGTTTCTTACTTACGATGACGTAGGATCCTGAGAGGCACAGGAGGCACGCGTCGTAACTTTCTCTCTCTTTCCCTTTCGAGAGAGAGAGAGAGAGAGAGAGAGAGAAATGTGGGTGGGAGTCTACAACAGCGTTAACGTGACCAACCCGCCATTGCTATTTGTTTGGAATTAACAGGATGTGGGTTCACAGTCTATTTACTCTTACTCATATTTTGTGCCCGAAAATTTCCTCGGTTTTTTTTTTTGGTCTCTATCACTGCCTTTAATGTCGAGAGAAATGCATTTGGTTACACATTCAATAAACGTTGCTATAGAACCGAAACTATGTTTCGGCCCGATGGGAAAATTTGTTAAATATGTAGATAAATGTGCATCTTTCTAAATATGACGTTGGGTATAGTTTTTAAAGGAGTAAAAGTCTGTCGATTACTCGACTATGGAAAATACTATTCTTACTTATGCCGTGAACAACCGATAGTCGACTAATCGAATAATTCTAAAATATGGTCACATCTGAAACTAACAAAGCTATCGGTTTGTTTTAATTTTACAATGCACTTCGGAAATTCGTCGCGTCCCCAAGATTCTGTATAAAGCTGGTTGAGACAGTGTTAATATAATGCAATCTATCAAAAGTTATTTATTTGTTTATTAAGGTTTAACGACACTTTAACAGCCAAGGTCATATCGTGTCGGTGACAGTTTTACGGATAGAGGAAGCCAGAGTTCCCGGAGAGAACCACTGAGCAACAACGAACAGCTGCCAGCTCCCCAATATCGTAACTTCTTTCTGAAGCACAGGTAAGGTAAGACTGGTCATAGACATGCGCACCATCGACGTGCAGTACGCCTTAGTACACGGCGTCATCGTGTTCCCATGTGGACAATCGGAGTTAGGGGCCTTGTCCAAGGACACAACGCGGGAGTCCGAATCGGCCACTCAGACGGTCACCCATCCAAGGACTAACCGAGCTCAACGTTGCTTAACTTCGGTGATCTGACGAGAACCGATTACCGCAATGCCACCGCCCCCCCCCCCCCCGCCCCCCCCCAGTAACACGGGTTCTCCTTGTAAATTTGGGTGGCGATAAAATGTGTTCTTTTTGTTGATAGTTGTCAATTGAATTGCTGAGTGGCCTTCTAATAATTGTATTTATGTGCGTGGAGGCGTGTAATAAACACAGAACGACACACGCGTGGTATGGTAATATCACGACCACACTTCAGGTATGAAGTCAGGTTTAGCCAGTTTCTTATACTTATGCTGCTTATGTTACCAGGTCCTATTTTACCAATAAAACAGAGCTTGTTTACAGTAAACAATACTCTACTTCCGGGACCTTCGTTATTATGTTGGGTGGCGTGCTTTGTGAAAGGACGCAAGCAATGAGCCTGAAATATATACTAAACAGTTGCTCTCTCCCACTGATTTTGTTATGCTGAACGCTCGCATCTTCGCGTCGCTTTTTTTACTAAACATGAATTTGGTGTATGGGCCACCTTCCTTGGATCATGAGATCAAAAACTAAGTTCACACCTGAGCTGCGACGGGTGGTAAAAATGAAACAAATTCCAAGTTTACGAAGGGCAATAACTCTAACAAAAATACTATCAATAATACCTGCACTGAACATGGGCCGAAATATCAATAAGATACACTTGCATATCAAATGTGATGTCATTCCGCCAAGTATTTATAGCAGTTATATTGAGTTTAATAAACTCGTTGGTCACAGACCGACAGACAAACCGACCGACGTTGCCACTACTTGTCGCAGGTACAAATGAACTCACAATTGCAAACGGCCTTATAGTAGCACCTCTTTATCCCTCCCCTCGGTATCGTAATGGAAATACCACTGACATCACATTTTAAATAATCATTTTCTGCACTTTCAAGAATTTCCGAATAATTTGTTTATTGGCATTTAACTGGTGCTAGATTATTTTTGGTGACCGGAAATTGTTAATCAAAATTTGTTTTAATTACAAATTATTGGAGAGTGCCCACAGGCACGCTCCAATAAGTTGTAATTAAACAAATTTATATGAACAAAATATCATCTGCGTTTGACTGAATTTGAAACCTGAAAAAGAAAAATATTTGACTTTTGCCCTGGTACCCTATTTTTTGAAAGCACCGATAGTGGCTTCCAGCATTCAACCAATTAAGATCACTTTCAGTATCTGGTTATCGCATGGCCGGAATATACGAAGATGTTAAGTTTAGCCAATCGTTTACATCTCTTTGCTGCCCACTTTAGAGAACTTCCATCCCAGTGGTTGGTTCCGGGGTCCAAAACAAGGGGCACCCAGTCACTTTCTGGGTATCACGCGGGGAAATTTCCGAATAAGGCGTGGGCTTTGTTATCCTATATTTTTTATCGTTATATACTACTCAAAGTTTGCTAAGCACCAAATATTTGACACATCATTGTGAAATTTGCTTGTGACATATTTGCGATATTTTTGGTGGATATGATTGAGGAATGTGTTGAGATGGTCCCCAGTGTTTACATTAGCTCTCTTGACAGGCAGACGTTTCGTGACAGTCATAGAAAGCATGTACCCCTTGATTTCCATGATGTTTTCGTGTACTGTCTTCATGTACATGACATGTGTAGGGTATTCAATCTTCATTTCAACACAGACCCTTGTGATTTAATGATTGAATATGGCAAATGCAAGTGTCAGAAGACATTTGACTGAAGCAGAAATGTGGAGGGCTGTAGGGATGGTGGAGAAAGGGGCTACCCATCGTCAGGTTGGCGAAGCCCTTGGTGTGCACCATACGGTGATCACCAGAGCCTGGGCAAGATTTCAGCAGTATGACACACCAGTAAGATGGCATGGTGGTGGCAGAGACAGGGCAACATCTGCAACTGAAAACCGGTTTTTGATCATCCAGGGCCACAGCAACCCAGCTTCGCAGTGACCTTCAGAATGCATCCGGGGTAAATGTTTCGACGCAGACTATCCGGGCAAGGTTGCACGAAGGTGGTCTCCGACCGAGAAGACCATGTATTCGCATTCCGCTGTCCCAGAACCACCGCCAGGCACGATATAAATGGGCCATGGGCCACGTTGGATGGACCAGAGAAGATTGGCGACCTGTCCTTTTTACAGATGAATCAAAGTACTGCCCAGACCACACAGATAGGCTTTCTAGGGTATGGAGAAGACCACGAGAGCGATTCCATGCAGCCAACATTGCTGGGCATGACAGCAATGGTGGAGGGTCAATCATGGTCTGGGGCGGCATCAGCAGGGACTGACGGACAGAGCTCTGTGTCCTTGAACGTGGTACATTGACTACCCAGCAGCATATTGATGAGATCCTGGGTGTCCACGTCAGATTGTATGCAGGTACAGTGGGTGATAAATTCATTCTGATGGACGATAATGCCAGTCCTCATGTTGCCCATACTGTCGGAGAGTACCGACAGAGGGAGGGGATTGAGCGTATGGACTGGCCAGCAAGATCCCCTGACCTCAATCCAATCGAACATGTCTGGAATGAGTTGCATCTTGCAATTTCAGACCGACCAGTCCAGCCAAGAAATGTCCAGGAGCTTGGCGCCGTGCTGGTCCAAGAATGGAACAACATCCCACAAATTACCACTAGGAACCTGATTGGGAGCATGGGAGGCGTTGTCAAGCTGTAATTAACAGTAATGGGTCCCTAACACACCAATTCCTTTGTCTCCCCCGGGTTGGTAAGAGACGTGAAATACCCGATAGAACCATAGACTAGGTGTTCAAGTGACGTCACTTGACGTCACTTGAACACCTGTACTCACTTACCATACCTGGGTCCGTGCGTTCTGTGAATTGGCGTGTAAGTTACTAACATCGCTGTCGGTATTCATGAATTTGAACAACCTGCCAACGTGCTGGAACACCTCACCGCTTCGCGGATCGGCGTCACATACCGCACGTTGGCAGTTTGTTCAAATTCATGAATACCCCCAGCTCAGTTAGTAACTATTACATACTCGATATTGAACACAGACCAGTTCGCTCCGTCAACTTTTTGGCAAATTTGAAAAATTCCCTCTTTTACCAATAATATCCATTTTCTATGGTTATCGTATTCAAAAGCTAAAAAATAATGTCATACACAAACAAAATCTTAATTTCTGTACTTAATCATTAAAGATATAATTAAATAAAAAATATATACACTTTTCATCACAATATTTCAACTAAAACGTAAAACAGGTAGTTGGATATACTTGGTGCTTAGCAAACTTTGAGTTAGTATGGAACTTCTTTGGACATCAAACAGGAACGACACGACATGACAAGAGCAGAGGTGTTCAAAGTGTCTTTACATCCCAATAAATAAACAGGAACCATTCCTTATATTTGTTCGGTGCTCGCAACCTTGTCTTGGGTGAACCACCGAACTTTTTTGTGTCAGGGGCCTATGGCTACACAGAAGTCGCTAGATCAAGATCCAACGAGCGAAGGGAGATAATAGTTTTAATAATTTATTTATTGGTGTTTAAGGCCACTTTCAGAACTGTGGCTATATCATGACCCCGCACCACACGTATAAAGTCCAGTTTAGCCAATCGTTCATACCCATGCTTCCAACTTTAAGAGTACTACCACCCCAGGCGTTGGTTGGCTATTTTACCAAAAAACAGAACTGATTTCCCACAGTAAACAAGCACTACCCCACTTCCTTGGATTAACACATGGATATATTTCAAGTTACTTGTGATTGTTGGTTGCTATATTAATTCATCAGACTGCATAACAATCGATTAGGAAAGAGATTTTGAGGCCAAACTTTTATCTTTTAATACCAATATATCTCTGCACCATAGAACCACGGTCAGAGAATTGGGTGTGAGGTTCCTAGCGGCTCAAATGCAGTCCCCTCCAGTGGCGTAGCTGGGGAGGGGGGGGGGTGAGGGGTTTCGGGGGACATCCCCGCACGTTAACCCATATAGGGAACATCAGGCAAGACATTTTAATATCCAGCAATTTCCTTGATTCCGAGTCCGTTTGTGTCCCTATGAGTTAAAAAGGGCATCAATAATTAGGCCACATTGTAATTTATAAATTATGGACACAAACGGACTCAGAGTCAAGGAAATTGCGTTTTTTTTTTACTCGAGTTTAAAAAATTTTCCCGGGGGGGGGGGGGGGGGCAGACCCAACGAGAGGGGGCACCTTCTCTTGTTGTCGCTCCCATATTGCCGCTGGATATTTCTTTTTTGATTGGGTTCCCGTGATTCCCACTTTCGGTCACTTCAGTCCGTTTCTTCTACATCGACCATCTTCCAACCCGAAGGCTAGCCTTCGGGTTGGAAGATGACTGAAATAAAAGAAATGGACAGGACAGTGACCACACCGCGGCATGCTCATCTAAACAAGACACTATAGTATGTCACGGTACATTTATCGATATAGGATTGTAACTTTTCCTCCCATTGGACTGAACCATGGTAGCCTTGACAATTTGTGCCCCTCCACTTTTATCGAGCTTCTGAGTTAGTCCGAAACATAGCTTTGTGTATTGTTTTTCTACCATGCCACTGTGGCACATGGGTCACCAGTGATGCATCATCAATGCAGTGGTGCCCACTTAATTGACTATGTCTTAACTGAATAACCCTTTTAATTGCATATAACATCACAACACCAAACAATTTACCGCGCCTTCTTTACAGATTTGACCTGTTCATTGAATATAGGTTATGATGTAATCGAATGTTAACCCTTTACCCAACGTAACGGCTTAAACCGACCAGCGCTATTCACAAAAAATTGCCAATTAATTTTCATTATTTTTTTCATTTTTTGTCTCAAAAACATAGATTATGACCCTTCATTGGGGGCACGGTGGCTCAGTCGGTAGAGGTGCAGGCTGCAAGCCGAGAGGTCCTCGGTTCGAATCCCAAACTGCGGCAACCGCGTTGTGTCCTTAGGCAAGACACTTCACCCCCATTGCCCACGTGGGGACACGGTGGCTTTGTGTACAAAGGTGTACTGCACGCCGATGGTGCACTTGCCTTCAACCAATGTTAACCCTACTTGTGTGAAGCTAGTATGTTGGGGAGCTGACAGTTGCTCGCCGTTGCTCGGTGGTTCTCTCCGGCTTCCCCCACCCGTAAAACTGTCGCGGTCATGATTAGCCATTGTGCAGAAATGTGACCCTAAACACAAATAAATAAATGACCCCCTCATTGGAACGAGCTCATCGAGCTCGTTCCAATGAGGGGCCATAACCTATGTTTTTGAGACAAAAAATGAAAAACAAATTAGGTGTTCAAGAATTCTGTTTGCAAGTGTCGTCTGCTTTTCAGGTTAAGTAAAGGGTTATTGAATAAACAATCTCACAATCTATTGAAGAATTACTCTATTTATTGGCGCTGAAGGTCGTTTTTGACATCTTTCGCTACATCATAACCGCAACATATGTATACAGATTGTATGCTGCGTCATCTTGTCAGCAACATAGGCATGAAGCATGTTATTTGCGTGCTACCTAATCAACTCACTACTTCAACCCGAGGCGTTGGTTCGGGTTCAATTTTGGCAGTAAATCAGATCTTGTTTACCCCATCCAGAACGCATTGGTCCATTTCCCTAGGTTCCCACAGGGAGAAGAATTACTTAGAGAACGACTGAACTCCCACTGTTTATAGACCTATTTGGCCCCAGTGCATCCAATATGGACGTTTAACTTATTATATTAATGAGCTCTGGCAAAGAAGATTTAATAGAATAATTGCTCAATTTATCGCTGTAATACAGGAAAATGACCAAATTCCTGTTAATTGGATACTCCTGTTAATTGAAAACTGGTAACTAGCAAATTGGCTATTCCGTTCCACAGTCCAATGTATTTCTCGAACATTCTTTTCATGCAATAGTGAAAACTGGATGGGTCTTTTTATTCTTAACAGCATAAAATCGGGAATGATGCATGTGGTTCCAAGCAAGGATGCCAGCGCCTTGTACTTCATCGGCGTTAATATTTCAGATAACAGGCGGTGATTTACCGAAAAATGTCCGGTACATTTTATTTTCAACCAGAACAATAAATCTAAAATTCAGTGAAAACGTTTCAAAAACATTGGGAATTTTCTAAGTTAATAAAGCGCAATAAGTCTGAAAAATTATTTATTATTTTTTCTGTCAACTGTATACACATATTTCACATCTTCAGTGTGTATTTAACCGGTAGAGTGCTGGAAGCCCATATTTGGGCTTTATTCTGAAGTGCCGGTACCACAGCTTGAAGGCTCACATTCAGTGGATGTGCTTTGTATTATCTTTGAAATGATATTATTTAGTCTGTGAGGGTATGCCTTGTTACAATTTATGGGAGAGTGCCCATAGGCACTCTCCCATAAATTGTAACAAGGCGAAGACCTGTGTTGCATTTGTGATGGCCAAAAATAATTTAGCACTCTACCAGTTAACCATACCCTGGCATTTCAATTCTCTGCAACACAAAATGTGTAAGGGGCAAAACGCCATAAATGTAACCAGAATTTGAAATTTTCCAAGTTGATAAAGGGCAATAACTCTATCAAAAAGATTTTTTCAGTCATTTTTTGAAATGTTGCACATCTTCAATACGGTGGTAATAATGTCCGAAAGATTCAAATCTCTACATTCAAAACGGTTGGAGTTGATAATAATAAATAATAATTCTTTGGCTTTCTGCCGATATTTCGCGGTCCTCCAACGAGGAAGCCTTCCACATCAACTCGTTACCCGCCTAAACACTCCTCCCTCACCGTCCCTCCTAATCTCCTAGCATTCTGACACAAACTGTTTTATTTTTTCTCCCATTGGCACTTTCTAAATCTTCCTACTATGATATTGACTCTTTCCCTCACATCATTCTTCATGCACTTATACCTCTTGCTTTCATCCCATTTTTCCATTAAATTTTGAAGGAATCTTATTGTTCAAAAAGAATATTTCAGGCATTCTAAAATAAAATGTTTCCGGGTGTGCATTACGCCTAAGCTGCACATTTGGCATCTCCATTCCCCGCCTTTTCCCTCAACTCGAATGACGTTGATCTCACTTTGAACAACAAAGACCCCCACCCCAACGATCCATTGAGGTACTCCTCAAATGCTGGCGCATCTTTTTGTATAACCCGTCCAGAGCTTTTGGCCCTAACTTCAGCTATCCAGTTTCTATTGAAATCGTCGCGAATCCTTCCCCTGATAAAACTGCCTATCCCCGCCCATTTCTTGATCTCCAATCATAATCGAATAATTCTCAATTACCTCCCTTACCTGCCTTGTCCGTACTGTCTGAAAGTTGAAATCCTGTGTACAGTTAAATGTCGTCTTACACCATCTGATCAATGCTGCCCACTTTTAGAGGACATCCACCGCAGGCGATGGTTACCGAGCCCAATTTTACCAGAGAAACATTTATGTCAGTAGTTTCAATACACAAGCAATACCTTTATTCCGTGATTATTTCTAGTAAATCTCTCTCTCTACACTTTATAAGTCGCCAGTCACCTGAGAATGCTCTTTGAATATTTCAGATTGATAGCAGAGAGAGGAATCAATCTTGTGATAACGGAGGATATCGATTGGGTCCGATTGAGCGTCAATTGCGCAAACACGAGCATCGAATACAGGGGGTCCATATCCTTCATCCCGCGCGATTTAAAAAAACCCGAAAAATCAAGAACTTAAATGCTGCATCGTGATTCAATTTTGAAAGTAAATGGATTTCATACATGGCAGTTTGCAAACACACGGGAGCGGGTTGGGGTCGCCCTCATTCATCCCCTGTGTGGTGACTCCTGTCACTGAAGAACAAGGCAGCTAAATACCGAGATAAGATATAGAGAATTGTCCTTCAAAGAAACTGTTGTCGGTTTGTTTTTTCTTGGAATTCACCAGTCAGTTAGATGGAAAAAGGGCTAAGACGATGTCTCGGAACACCATCATAAATTAATTACAGTAAAGATGGAGCCCTTGAATATTTGTCCGATGAATGTTGCTCGCCTCTATCACTTTTCTGCAACTCAAATTGGTCCATTTATGATATCCACGACAGCTGTCAGAAACCACGTGTGCACTTCTGTTTATACAACTTAAGGGATGGGGGAGGGGGGCATGGTAGACTGTGTACTACTAAGGCCTTCTGCTCGTTGATGGTGAACTTTCCTTCATTCGCTGTTAACTGCGTATATATGCCGGGTACGTGACAGAGTCTGACAGTTGTTTGGCGGTTCTCTCAGAGTTCTCCGCTTTCATCCAACCGTAAAACTGCCGGCACGATGTGACCCACGTTGTTGAAAGTGTCGTTCAACCTCAATAAATAAGCAAAACTGTTGCCTTACCAAGTGTCGGGCTCCGAGGACACACATGAAGCCTACATATTACTCGGCTTGGACAAACTTGTAACTCAACTTTAACCCTTTATCCAACGTAACGGCTAAAACCGAACAGCGCTATTCACAAAAATCGCCACTTCATTTTCATTATTTTTTCATTTTTTGTCTCAAAAACATAGGTTATGACCTCTCTTTGGAACGAGCTCGTCGAGCTTGTTCCAATGAGGGGTCATAACCCCATGTTTTTGAGACAAAAAGTGAAAAAAAAATGGTTATTCAAGAATTTGTTTGCAATTTATTTATTAAGGTTTAACGACACTTTAACAGCCAAGGTCACATCGTGTCGGTGACAGTTTTACGGGTGGAGGAAGCCGGAATACCCGGAGAGAACCACCGAGCAGCTGCCAGCTCTCCAACATCGTAACTCCGCTCCGCAGCACATACAGGGTTAGACTGGTTGAAGACATGTGCGCCATTGCCGTGCAGTACGCCTTAGTACACGGCGTCATCGTGCCCCCATGTGGACAAACGGAGTAAGGTGCCTTGTCCAAGGACACAACGCGGGAGTCCGAATCGATCGCCCAGACGGTCACCCATTCAAAGACTAACCGGGCGCGACGTTGCTTGATTTCGGTGATCTGACGAGAACCGGTTACCGCAACGCCACGCTACCGCTCCCCCATTTTGTTTACAAGTGTCGTCTGCTTTTCATGTTAGGTAAAGGGTTAAGCAATTTCGTGGACTCATACGAACACTGTTTTAAAATAAAGTTGCAACTCGGAAGTATGCACATCTTTTCTTGTTTGTAACTGGTTACTTTTAATTCGTTCACAAGAATTTCCTGCTATCTAATTTCATGAAAGAGATGATTCATTTGAAAATTGCCACAACTTGAAAATTTGGAAGTATGCATCGGTCAGGTTGGGATCAACCATGAGAATTCTGATCAAAAGATGAAGTTGTGATATACAAGGGTTTTTTAAATGAAAAATCAAAGCTAAAGACGATAAATATCAGGTAGCCATCTACGTAACACTATTAAAATTTATTTATTTATTGAGGTTTAACGACACTTTCGACAGACAGGGTCACCTCGTGTCGGACAGCATTACGGTTGGCGAAAGCCGGAAAACCCGAACGTACGAACTCTGCAGAAGCATGGGTTAGCATTGTATGAAGACAAGTGCACCACCGACGTTCGTTACGACTCTATATATATACATATATACATATATAGTACACAACACCACCATGCCCCCATTTGGGCAATCGGGATTTAGGTCCTCTACCCACTGACACAGCGCAGTTACAACTCGCGGCGATCGAACACTTTCGGTTTGAAGTCCACTTAACCCTGTGAACATGGAGGCCACTTTTCCGGCCCAGAAATATGATACGTCATACTTTCATTCAGTAGGATGGATGCCAAGTTAAAGTGTGGCGAAGATCAATCAATATTTTCAATGGTCTACCCCCAAATAATAAATATGGACTCTACAAATTACTTCTATTGGACTGACATGGAAGATACAATACGGGTTCAAAGAGATAAAAAGGAAACATCGATAAAACATTTAGCCTCCAATACATAACTCATGACCCCTAATTGGAACAAGTTTGACCCGTGAATCCCAATGAGGGATCACAAGCTATATTTTGAGACGGGGGTGGGGGGGGGGGGGGGTAAAAAAGAGGTTCCAACAGGCCTGAAGCAATCACCTGACAAATGTCCATGGGTTTTCACAAATATATTTAAGACTGAAAAATAACCAGTCGCTCATTATGTACAGGACAAAAGGATAAAAGAAGGCAAACAGCAAGAATTTGTGAGATTTTTTTTCAGAGGGGGAATGTTGTTGGTGGTGGAGATTGGCGTGGGTCATTGGGCCATGGATGGGGTGGATGCTAGCACCCCTCCAACAGGCCTTCAAATTCCATCAATTCCACGGCGATACCCGTATCCCCAAATTCAAAGAACGTTCATAAATTAGAGAATATAGTAGATATATAGTTTGGTTTGTCTTTGTTTTTTATTCAAAAGAAGCCCAAATGTAACAGATTTGGTGAATCCTGCCAGGTCTCCAATCAAACCAATTTGAAAGGCTGTCTCAAAATGTCCAAAGTGGGTTACTCTACAATGTTGTGAATGATCATTGCTTAGAAGTGAAATGAGAAATCATTTAGACCACAGGAATGGCGAGAAAAACAAGAGGCTACAAGGGACCTTAAACGCTCACCTGCCAAAGTGGTTCAAAGAAGTATTTGGGGTCACATTTAGTTAGGCATGGTTCATCAACACTACAAAGGAATGAAGTCATGAAAGGCAAATAGTAAAAACACTAAGGAATGGATTTGAACAAACCTGAACCTAACATGCTCCCCCTGCCACGACCCTCTCCACCCATAGAAAGCCCAAATATTAAGCCATGGACTCAAATTAACAAATTTGAATCTGATCCCCCTTGAGATGTTATATACCAAATATGAAAAAATTCTGACTGAAATATGAAAGAATTCTGACTGGGGGATCTGAAGAAGGTTTTTAAAGAAATGTCCTCACATTGAACTAAGTTAAATTTTGGGCTCAAATAGAGAGTCAAAATATTAACCCAGGGACCCGATTTGAACAAACTTGAATCTGACCCACCTAGAGATGTTGAATACCAAATAGGAAAGTATTCCGATTGGTGGATCTGAAGAAGAAGATTTTAAAAGAAATTCCCTCATATTGCACTAAGTTAAAATTCAGGCACCCATAGGTAGCCCAAATTAATAACCCAGGGGCTCGATTTGAACAAATTGGAAACTGACCCTCCTAGAGATGTTGTATACCAACTATGAAAGGTTTCTGACTGGTGGATCTGAAGAAGAAGATTTTTAAAGACATTTCCTTATATTGAACTAAGTTAAAATATCAACCGAGGGACTTGGTTTGAACAAACTTGAATCTGACCCTCCTAGAGAAGCTGTATACCAAATATGAAAGCATTCTGACTGCAGGGTCTAAAGAAGAAAATTAAAAAAAAATTCCTCATATTGCATTAAGCTGATATTCGGGCTCCCATAGGGAGCCCATATATTTACCCAGGTAACCGATTTGAACACACCTGAAAGTTGAAACTGACCTACCTCGAGATGTTGAATACCAAGTATGAAAGGATTCTGACTGGTGAATCTGAAGAAGATTTTTAAAGAAATTCCCTCATATTGCATTAAGTTAAAATTCAGGCTCCCATAGGGAGCCCAAATATACACCCAGGGACTCGATTTGAACAAACATAAATCTGCCCCTCCCCCTCCCATCCCCCCCCCCCCCCATAGATGTTGTATATCAAACATGAAAGGATTCTGACTGGTGGATCTGAAGAAGAAAATTTTTAAAGAAACTTCCTCAAACTGCACCAAGTTAAACTTTGGGCTCCAACAGAGAGCCCAAATACTAACTCACGAACCTGATTTGCAGAAACTTGAAACTGACCCCTCTAGAGATGTTGTATACCAAATATGAAAGCATTCTGACTGGTGGATCTGAAGAAGATTTTTAAATAAATTTCCTCATATTCACAAAGTTAAAATTCGGGCTCCCTGATAAGGAGCCCAATTATTAATCCAAGGACTCGATTTGATTAAACTTGAATCTGACCCCCCTAGAGATGTTATATACCAAATATCAAAAGATTCTATTTGATGGTTCTGGAGAAGATTTTTTTTAATTTTGGAAAACAATTTATAGGTGTTATCTGAGTAATGCCCCTTGTGGATGTAGCAACTTTATTTGAACAAACTTGAATTGACATATTATAAGGAACATGCACATCAAATTTGGTTCAATTTGGCCCTGTGGTTTATGAAGAGAAGTCGATAATGTAAACTTCACCCCGGATTTTCGATGGACGGACAGAAGACAAAAAGTGATCACTTAAGCTCCCCCTGACTTTCAGTCAGGTGAGCTCAAAAAATGAATGTTTTGTTTCGTACAAAGAATTAAAATGTCTGCCCCCACCCCACACACACACACAGCCCCAAAATCTGAAATCTGGGATTCAATTGAAGAAAATTGTAAATCATGCTTTCAGATTTATTATATATAAAAAACATGAAAGCCTTTGGAGCAGTGGTTCTGGGGAAACTATTTTATAAATTGTTATTCCACTACCAACAATATTGAAACTGGGGCCCATAACACACGTAAATTCGATGCATGGCCTCAGTCTCAACAAATCTGTAAATCATCCTCACAAAAATGTTATAATAGATATCGTCCCTATATCCCGATAGATTCTGTCATTTGATTGATCAGAATGCCTTGGACAAATAGTCATGGTAAAGGGTGCGCCCAACATCCAAAGTATATGAGAGCGTGCAACATCCAGGGTATAAATGCACACGAAACATCGTGGGTATATGGTTTCAATGAAAGCTTTTCGCTTCTACTTGTCTCATTACAAAAATCGAACCAAAAAATGAGAAAATAGTTACAAACATCATCAGATTTCCGACAATACAATCATAAAAATAAAATAAGAGCAAATAATTCATCCCCTGAGTACAGATGTGTTCATAGAACACATTGGAATTCAGGGGACGATATGTCAACAAAATACTGTTTACTCGTTTCTTTAAATGACCCAAGGGATGTAACTCTATTTGTTGTCTTCTGCGATTATAAAAACAAAACTATTATCACGAATTTGGTCCAAATGATTGTGGAGCTGAGAAATGGGTCCACAAATTTATTTCCACTAAGTTGTATTGTGTTTCAAACGGGACAAAAAGACTCAAACATCTCCTTTATGTCAGACAGCAGAGTGTACAGTGGACAAAAGGTGGTCACTATGGTCCACCCTGACTTTCAGTCTGGTCCTGCAAACTAGATCTTCTGTTTCTCTGGCCATTTTTTGTAAACTTGCATGTGGGCGGATGGTTTTTTATTTTATTTTTGTAATTATTTCTTTGCCATCCAAAGTTTGTGTTCTTGATTTGTTTTATGTTTCAGGCCTCATAATATACAGAATAGCATGGGTGGTGGTGTATTTCTTAGCCTCAGTGCAAGGCTTTGCAATGCTAAAGCCTTGCAGTACCTTGCTGCACTCAAGGGACAAATTTACCATTGTATTAACTTGGGTAAAATATCAGACATAAACCATTTACTTTTTTTAAAGTCTGAATTGGTTATAAAAAGAGAGAATGTGGCAGCCAAAAGGACCATACGGGAGGACCCGAGAAACAGATTTTTAACTTTTTGGGGCCTTAGGTAAGCTAAAAAATAACAAACTCTCAATGAAGATTTCTTTGAATAAAGCTGGCTGGATACCAACATTATTTAGGTAAATAGTTAAAAGTTATTGCAACTTAACAATTGGGGAGTATGCACATGTCTGTTTGCTAGTAATCATGTATGAACAATTTCATCAGAATCAATTCATTCATTAACCCTTTACCCAAAGCAGACGATATCAAAATTTATTATTTTAAATAACATTTTTTCAAATTTTTCAAAAAATTTCATGAAAACCATATCATGTGACCACTCGTTGGAACGGGCTCGTTCCAGTGAGGGGGTCACATGATATGGTTATGTTGAAATGTTTTAAAAAATATAATATTTTTTCAACTGCTGAATTTGCATATTATGCAGACGGATGCAGGCGATTCGTTGGGGAAAGGGTTAACTTAGGAGTATTTGCCTTCACAAAATTTTCATATAGAAATACATTAACAAAATCTACATTCATGTAGAGATAATTCAGTCAACCCTTTACCCAATGCACACAATACCAAATTCGTTCAATAAAGCTGAAGGAACGCACACAAGAACATCATGAGACAGAATGATGGTTGGGCAGATTGACAAACATTCTTGCAATTTCTATATGATTCCGACTAAGAAACAAGAGGGATTAAAAAAAGAAATATCAGTTTTTAATATATGCAGTCCAGGTTGTAACCCACACAACAAGAGGCAGGATTATTTTTTTGCAGTTATACTCTCTTCCAAATTTGTTTCATGAGCATAGGGCATAAAATTTTGTCCTCTGGCCAACCCAAAATATTACCCCTGGAATTTCATTGGAAAACACTTGATTGTACACCTAATAAGGATGAAACATACAAACTATCAGTTCTCAAAATGTGTTTTATCTTTGAAGGTATTTTGGTCATTACATCAGTTAATTAAGCACATCAGCTTTAGTTTATTTAAATTTATTTATTTATTGGTGTTTAAGGTCAGAAATTTATTCTCAATGGCTACTCATGATCGCAACAAGGAGATAAAGTCAAGTTTAGTCCATTTTAGAGGACTTCCACCGCAAACATTGGTGAATGTGCTATATTTTACCAGTAAAACAGAATTTGTTTACATCTAATAAACAAGCACTGCTTCACTTCCCAGGGTTCTCACAGGGGATCAGCTTTGTTTGACCAAGTTTGAAAGACCATGCCCCATGCAATCAACATGCACACCAGATTTGATGGACGTTTATTGAAGTTGCAATCACAAGGTTTACAATAGATATTTCTAACCAATGATGGATATACAACAGAGAAAGATTAGAAATGATAGCTCATCCTGCGTTATGTTCAGGTGGTCTAAAAAGATGTTGATATAAAAAATATGGGCTTATTTGTTCACTGTTAAATAAGTGTGCTTGAATTCTGCAGAATCAGATGAACAGAATTACATCAAAAAGTTTTCAAGGAACTACATATTATCTGGACCACAAAATATGTTAACATTCTTCCATGTGATAAATTAGCATTATTGTGTTAAGGATTGAGATGAAATACTAAATGTAGATTCTCTTCCAACTGTACTGGAGCCCACTTCACCAGACTTAACTTGATATTTCTTGACTGAATAACCCTATTAACTCAACAGAACTTCCAAACATCAAACCATTTGCCATACATTCAATATAAATTTGACCTGTTAATTGCATATGCTTATAGAGTAAACTTCAGTTAACCCTTTACCCAACGAATCGCCCGCATCCGCCCACGTAATATGCAAATTCAGTAGTTGAAAAAACATTATTTTTCAAAAATATTGAACAAAACCATATCATGTGACCCCTCGTTTGAACGAGCTCGTTCGAGGGGTCACATGATACGGTTTTGTTGAAATTTTTTGAAAAATTTAAAAAAATGGTATTTAAAATAATAAATTTTTATAACGTCTGCATTGGGTAAAGGGTGAATTGAATAAACAGATCTTGTAATATGTTGAGAATTGCACTGATAATCACCGAATACCCCTTATCTATAAACCTACTTGGCCTCAGGATTTATCCAATATAGGCATTTAATTTATTAAAGCTTGTTGGACGAAGCTCCAGTAGTTTAAAATTTTAAACTTGTTTTAACTGAATAAAACAACCTTGTGATCCAAAGAATTACTCTAACAACCAATGAATTCTCCCTATTTGCAAACTTATTTGGTCGGCTTAACCATTTGAACTTAAAATACCGCTTTTTCAGCCTAGGAACATGTTACAACATCATTCATCAAGTAGGATGGCTGCAAAGCAAATGTGTGGGGTAGACCAATCAATATCTCCAATGTGCAGCCCCAAGGCAGCACACTGAAAATATTAATTGGTCTACCTCCAAATAATTAATATGGACTCTTCTAATAGTTGTCATTGACCTGACATGCAAGATACAAACATGATTCAAACTTAGGGTTAAATACACCCAATATAAGCATTTCTTTTATTATCAATATCAAACAAGACATAAAAGATTATTTATTAATATGATTTTCTTTCCTACAATCGCCCATTATCAAACTCGGCTGATATGAACTAGGCACAACCAATTTGCATACTTGGAAATGTTCACAGATATTCATCAAATGCAACTGGGAAAATTGGCGTTGCCAGGCATGGTGGAGTGGTTTAAGCAGAGTTTTGTATGATGAGAATTTAATTATGACAATATGTAATGATTAGTTTATGAAGAAAAGAAAAAGAGAGAGTTGTACAGAAAATTCATTGCAAACTGCAATTCGGAGTTGCAAGCAGAAATTTGTGGAAGAACAAGTAGTTCAGCTGTCCAACTGTTGATGTGGGGAAGCCAAAATGGTGGGATAGCTGAATGAGTAGGGGAAAAAGAAACTTCAGACATTGTGAAAATATAGAATATACCCATAGTAGCTTGGTGTACCAAATGTTCACTATGACTGGTGATGTGGTGTTAACCGCGAGCCTTCGGCAAGTGGTTAACACCACTTCACCATGATCATCAGATTATTAAGAGTCGCTATTATTTTTTCTCGATTTTACTGAGCAGGAGCCGTACATACGTGCGAATCTGGTTTTGTTTACATGAGCGGTGGGCGGTAATTCTGCAGTAAATTTGATCACTGAAACGAAATAGAAAAAAGAAACTGGGTCTTTTTCATTTTAATAATACAATAACATACTATTTGAGTTATGGATGCTTTATTAACATGAGACAAAGCATGTTTGTTAATTTTTGGTGTCTTGTGGGGTAAACTCATTTAAAAACGTAATAAATAATTGCCACTTTCATTTCACTCTTCGCAAGGCGACGAGTGATAAATTTAGACAAGTTTGCATTCAAGATAAGGTCACCAAAGGTCAACTGTAGTTCCACTGTCGGTGTAAATTTTAACTATTGAAATACCATTGCTGGCGTGTTCACCACAGTTGGTGTGTGAAGCTAAAATTTATGTCAAAGGCTTTTCATATTTAGTACAATCGGTAATTATGGTATAAAGAATGAGAATCAATAACATTGTCAGAAAACTGTAACAGATCTGAGAATGTTCGTAATTATTTGTTTTGGTTCAAGAAGAAAAGAGGTTATTACTTGGTTAGTTTCACATCGGTTGAGTTATCAACCCGAGGTAACTTTATATCAGCCAGACACTGAAGGTCAAAGGCTGATATAAAGTTACCTCGGGTTGATATCTGATATGAAACTAACCAAGCACAAAAGGACAATAGCATGATGTCATGATCTCCATTCATAAGAAATGAATTCATAGAGTCCAGGGTTCCTGCAGGCAAGGACTGATCAAATTTAAGGCCATTCAAGGCCGTTTCTCGACATTTTGTAGCATTTTTCAAGGCCTTGCAGCAACCAAATTCAAGGGGATTTTCAAGGCCTTGCAACAATGAATGATGATATATGATGGGGACTGTTAATTACCGGTATCGCTGGCATATTTTTATTTCACAAAAATTCAAGGATTTTCAAGGCTCCCTTGACCATTTTCCAGGATTTCAAATACTTGAACCACACTTTGTTAAATTTAAGGCCATTCTTTGAATCCAAGGCCCTGCGAGAACCCTGTAGATGCTGACTGACTGTAATATATGCATGCAAGACAAGAAAAGGAGAAATATTGTAACATAAATTGGTTATTACCACCAAGTTGTGTATTGAGTCTCGACCTGATGGGATTGTCGATATAGAAATAAATATATTGTCAATATATGCCTTGTTGCACTCAAGGGTAAAATTTATCAATTTTATTAACTTGGGTAGAATATCAGACAAACCATTTAATTCTTATTTTAAGTTTGCATTGGTTATAAAAAGAGAGCATGCGGCAGCCAAAAGGACAATGCGGGAGGGCCTGAGAAACAGATTTTTAACTTTTTTAGGCCTTACAGGTCAATTTTTTAGTGGAGGTATGGTAATGGGTTTGGCATTTGGAAGTTATATTCAATTAATAGGGCTATTCAATTAAGAAATATCAAATTAAGTGAGCTCTGTTGTATTCCAATATTTGTTTCAGCACCAGGGAATTTCCAGGCAAAACACTTAAGGAATATCATATGATTCAAGGCAATGAACCACAACATGAGATTTACAACATGGTTTACATTTTAATGTATAAAATTGGCTGATTGTACTGAATACCATTAATAACAAAAATGATAGTCTATAATTTATGATGAACAAAAGTGAAAGACAAATTAACAATTACTAACAAAATTTGAGTGCTGAATTACAAGGAAAACATAGTACATGAAGCAACAAGTCAGTCTGTTGCTTCAGATTTCTTTCGATTTATTCAGAGTTAAAAAATAAACTGCAATAAAGCAACAAATACCTCATAAATGTCAGCGATAAGTGAAGTGAACATCATCTTTGATAATACTTTTTTCCTTTACCTGGGTGGGGACATAAAATGTCACATAAACATATTGGTGTTTAAGGTCATTTTCAGCACCTAAGGCTATATCATCAGGCCTGGAAATAAAGAGCTTATATCGTTACGCTAAATAACTTGATGGTAACCTATAGAAATAAAGCATTGTGATGCTTTTCCACTTTATCTGCTTCACTACGCCAGCCATGCTGTTTACGTCTTAACAGAATTTCCACCACAATAAATAGCCACAACTAACACGCGATCTTGCTTTGGTCAGATTGCGCATTAGTTTATGCTGTTTATTGTGGCTGAAATTTTGTTAACCCTTTACCTAACATGAAAAGCAGATAACACTTGCAAAAAAGAATTCTTGAATAATTCACTTTTTTCATTTTTTGTCTCAAAAACATAGGCTATGACCCATCATTGGAACGATCTCGTTCCAATGAGGGGTCATAACCTATGTTTTTGAGACAAAAAATGAAAAATTAATGAAAATTTATTGCCGATTTTTGAGAATCGCGCTGGCCAGTTTTGGTCATTACGTTGGGTAAAGGGTTGAGGCATAAATGAGTTGACATTCTACCGACAGGTGCATGCAATGTGCAATCAATAAGTTGAGCTATATAAGGAGGTCTGACAGGCAAAACATGCTGGATGAGGGATTTAACCTCCCTTTACCTAACGTAATGGCCAAAACCGGCCAGCACTATTCTCAAAAATTGCCAATTAATTTTCATTATTTTTTCATTCAAAAAATGAAAAAAATTAGTTATTCAAGAATTTTTTTTTGCAAGTGTCGTCTTCTTTTCAAGTTAGGTAAAGGGTTAATTTATGTTGTGTTACTTTGTCATTGTATTATTCTATTGTAACCTGTAGTTTGTTAGCATATTGTACAATTGATGTAACCCCCGCGTAATCTAAACGATCATTAACAAGTTATTTCCAGGCCTGTATCATGACCACAACGCAAGCATGACGTCAAGTTCAACAGTTATAATTTATACCTATGTTACCCACTTTAGAGGACTTCCACCCAAGGCATTGGTTACTGGGTTCTATTTTACTTGTGAAACAGAACTTACTTACCATAGTAAACAACCACTGCCTCACTTTCTGGGGTTCCTATGGGGGATTAAAATGAAAGTTTCAATGACACTGCAGCTTAACTTGACTGTGATAAGTGTTTGATGATTAGAATGAGCATGACAAGCTTGTTCCAATGGGAGGGGGGGGGGGGGTTACATGATATGGTTTTATTGAAATTTTTTAACAACTTGATTTTCAATTGCTCAATTTTTATATTACACAGGTGGTAAACAAAAAACAAAAACAAACAAAACAACTAAGATTATACCGTTCAGGAACCAGGGAGTATTATTCAGGGCTCAAAATAAGTGGTTTCGCATCGCTATTTGCTATGCAAAACATGCTAAAAACTACACAATTTTCAATTATGTATCGCATTTTGCGATACAATATATTCAACTGCAGCCTAATAGGCTGCAGTTGAATATCTTGTATTGCAAAATGTAAAAATGAAAATTTGCAACAAACTCTGCAAGCTAGTTCACTGATGCTTTACTCCTGATAAGATTAACTCTCCGTCTTGCTTTAGCAACTTCACATGTAACGTGAACTTTATTGGTTTAAATTCATCCTGCATTGTTTCTTCATTTTGCATAAAATACCCAGTCAAAATAACTTGAAGCCCATCAAATTAAGAGATGTTACGTATTTGTTAATATACAAGTCCCTGCAGTTGTTAAAGGCAGTTCAGTTGAAAATCATAGCTAGTGCTTCATGTGTTACAGCTCATTTGAAAAAGCACAGAAATGGATGGACATTATTCTATCTGCTCAGAAGAGTTCAATACAAAACAATATGGCATAACTCTGGTATACAAGAACTGCTATACAATTTTAACAAAATGCTATTCATTTTTCGGAAATGTGTAGCATTTTGCTACGCATAGAAAAAAGGGTATTTTGAGCCCTTTATTATTAAGTATTGCTCTTTTGGGAAATGTTTTTTGGGGGAGAACAAGATACAAGAGGTTATCAATAATAAACTGATAGCTTGTACTTTCATGACAGATAAGCAACAGCATTTTTCGTATTTTGCACTCAAATTGTAGAAAAAGGACTGTACAATCATGCTGGTAAAAATGAAAATTTGTACTTCCGCAGATGACATAACAAAATATAATTCAGTATACCTATACAAATATACAAATTAAGTATAAATAATTAGACTAACATAAATACATAAAGTCTGTAAAATATATTCAATATTAACAAATAAATGAATATAAGGATTGAAATATATTAACACAAAAGGTGTGATTTATATCTTCTCAGAGTATAAAATGCTTTATTCCCAAGAAGATGAATCACAACAAGCCGAATGTTGAAAATGATTATCCCATCAAAATGAATCACATGACAAATTTAATTAAAATTACTATATAATCCATTTATTTTAACATTTTGGGCAAAAATGTATACGAGAAGTGTATTTTGCAGTGGAATTATATTTTTCAAGAAAAAACCCATGTATCTGAGATATTTTATTTATTATAAACCAGCTTGGAAAACTCAATAAAATCATCCTCGAGTAACAAAAAGTAAAGGAGTTCACATCGTGTACCATATAGTTTAAGACCCCACAAAGCAGATCTTCTGTTTCTAAGACCATTTTTTGTAAAACTGCATGTGTGTCGGCAGTTTTTATTTAATTTTTAATTGTTGTAATTATTTCTGTGCTGTCAAAAGTTCATGTTCTGGTTTGTTTTATGTTTTAGGCCTCATAATCTACAGAATAGCATGGTGGTGAAAAAGGCTTTGCAATGCTAAAGCATTGCAAAGTCTTGTTACACTCAAGGGACAAATTTATCAACTCGGGTAAAATATCAGACATAAACCATTTAATTTTTATTTTTTTAAAGTTTGCATTGGTGATAAAAAGAGAGCTTGTGGTAGCCAAAATGACCATGCGGGATGGCCTGATAAAGAGATTTTAAATTTTTTTTTTCCTAATAATTTAATTTATGTTATGCTTTATAAAGTTGTGAGGAAAATTTTCAGTTCATCAATGATAGGGCGAGGGAAGGTTCAGTATTGAACTGCAACTTATCCTCTCAATTTTATAAAGTGTAAATTACATGCGGATGGAAATTATGACAAGGAATATACAAGAAGGCTTACTTTACCAGAAATGATTTTAACTTTTGGGGCCTATAACAGATTTTATATAAAAATCTCCTTTTTTTGAACATGATTTTTTTTCAACCTTGTTGGCAATATAATTTTTTTTCTTAAATATGCCTTTGGTGTCACAAGTGAGTCCTCATAAACATAGCGGACTGACAGTTTGCAGTGCATTTAATGAACTTCAAAAGTATTGTACACAAGACAAGAGATAGAGAGAAAAGTGTTCTTTGTTCATTGTCAGTTATTATTGCACTACAATCTGCTAATGCAGCTTACAGTCGGTCAAATAGATTTCTATTAACAAAGGCATCATGCACTGTAATGAGACACTGTTTGCTAAAGTTTTATTACCTTCTTTTATCAGTAAAACTTTCAAAAACACATAAAAGGAAAAGACACAAAAAAATCCCCCCAAAATCCAAGGATATAACCATTGAAATTACTATGAAAATAAACTCTGGAGTTGAACAGTGATTATGGGGGATCAAGAGATGAAAAAGAAACTGCTCAAAAAGGTTAAAAAATCACCCCAAAATACCTCAAATAGTGCAAATATACACTTAATATTTTAATTTTTTTTTACTTTCCCCTATTATTAACCCTTCGAACACTGGTGGTATCTTCCATGCCAGTTAAATGGTGGAAATTGGAAGAGTCTATATCCATTATTTGGGGGTAGAGCAATTAATATTTTCAACTTGCTGCCTTCCGGCAGCACTTTGAAAATATTAATTGTTCTACCACACATGTTCACTTAGTAGACATCCTACTTAATGAAATTATGGCGTATCGTGTTGCTGGACTGGAAAAGCAGTCTCTCGTGTTGAAAGAGTTAATGAAAAAAAAAAAAATTTGTCTTCTTGGAATTAATCTTATTGGGATCGTCTAATTGGGATATTGTATCCATTCATCTTGTTGGGATTTGTCTTGTTGGGATGCCACCTATAAAACCAATGAGTTGATCTTTTTATACATCTACATGACAATGTTAGTAAGCAATAGACAATGGACTTAATAAGATACCAGTGTAATAACATAGAAATAAAGTCAAGTTTTATTGTACAAAACAATTGGGCTGACTCAGAAAATCTCAACTCATATAAAATTATACATGTATTTAGCATTGAAGGTCACATTCTAGCAAAAGATCAGCAAAACAAAAATTTGGCAAAAGTTCCTTTCTTATTCCTGAATAGATTCTCATTCCAAGACAATTCAATTTCTGAACTGGGAGGTTCCACCTAGATAACTTTGAGGAGACCTGGGAATCTCAAATTTCAGGTCGAATCAAATGAGGCAGAGGATTTTGAATTGAATCAAATCTTGAATCAAATTTATTTATTTATTGGTTTTTAACCCTTAGGTCACAAAACAGCCACAAACAACCCCTTTCATATTGCACTGAAAAAGTTGCGAAGTGTATTCTTCCTTAATTACTTTACTGATAGGCTGCCTTTATCATGACATCATTTTTTCACCATAGTTAGATGCTTGTACAGTCAGCCACCAATGATGTATTAAGTCATCTGCATACAAATAAATAAGGTTGTTATTATCATAAAATTAATTTGAGGATTTAACGATTAAGGTCACATTTCTGCACAATAGATAATCATGACCACAAGATGGATATAAATTCAAGTCCAGTCAATCGGAAATGATTTTATGATAAAATGCCCTTGGACAAAATGCCCTCAGACATAATGCCATCAGTGAAAATGCATGCAGACTTACGACAAAATACCCTCACCAAAATGTACAGGTGGACAAAATGCCTTCAGAAATTTTTTTTTAAATTATATTTTATATATATTTGTGAAACAAATAAGGGCTTGTGTGATGTATGTATGTGTGATATAATGTCTTACAACACATTAAACCCAAATTTGTCTAAAATAAACAGCTTGGGATGTATGGTCTCAGCAGTCTTTGTGAACTGTCACTGTGTTATTGTTACCATCTGCTGGAATTGGAAAAGTTTTTATTTTACTTCCAAACCAAAACATAGCTTATGACCCCCATTGGAACAAGTGTAATGCACTCGTTCCATTGGTGGATCATAAGCTCTATTTTGGAAGAAAAATAATTAAATTTTAAATGTCCGCCATAATATATAACAAATTACATTTTTCAACAAACTTTTTATTTTCCTTATCATACATAAAACAAATACAGAAAAATTACCATTCCAACAAATTATTCTATTTCCATTTAATGTCAAATGTGTTTTCTGTTGATATATCTATCTACCTACATATATTTTTTAATAAACATGTTTCATAATTTGTATGTTCTTTTTTTCATTTGAGGGCATTTTGTCTGAGAATATTATGCCTACCCATACATATTCAGTGAGGGCATTATGTCCCGAGGGCATTTTGTCTGAGGGTATTATATTCTAAGAGCATTTTGTCTGGATACCTCGTTGATACCCATGTTGCCCATTTTAGTTTTACCAGTAAAGCAGGGCCTGTTTGCCACAGAAAACAAGCACTGCAAATCTTCTTGGGATTTCCATGGGACGCAAATCAAATCCCGAATCAAATATTACCGCTTTTCAAATTGTAGATGTTGCAGCTTTTTCAAACATTGAATATAGCAAATATTGTCAGTCACCACTCGAGTATTGTATTGAATGGCGACACATCTTCTTGGTTTAGTCAATCAAAAAAGGGGAATATTCAAGAAATAAAATCAAGTAGTTCAAAAAGTGGAACTCCTTTAACTATTCTTTCATCATCCAGCTGATCTCCTATAAAGGAGACATGATGATGGCAGAAGAGTTCATGAAGGACCACTTGGTAGGATTTTGAAAGCATTTTGACAATTCAAAGATTTCTGAATCAGCAACACTCAAATCGAATCTAAGCATTGGGACAATTTCAAACTGAATCAAATTTCGAAGCTTTGTAGGTCCCAACATGTAAGTGGTAGTCCACACAAAATTGCATTTTAAGGACAGCTGAGAGTACAATTTCCTGTTTCACGAACAGCAAATTTCATTTTTGAGTTCTTGTGTCCCTAGACCTTTCAGTTTGAAATCCAATGCTCTAACCACTGAGCCACTGTGCTCCAGTCAATCAGTTATATCCTGTAGTACATTTAAAGTTGTCAGAGCAATCCATACACAAAATTTGATCCCGAATGAAATCCTCATTGCCTCCTAATCATGAGTGTGTCTCACACACTATTTCATGTTCAAATCATTCTAGGTTGATTGCAATGACCATGTTGAGTCAACAATAAGCTATATTTTGACAACAATCTGTAAAATGGCTACATGGAAGTTTTGGGCATAAACTGTATTTATCAGTACCCCTCATGGATTTTTTTTCCCAATGCACATTCTTCCTCTGGGGAGCTATTGTGAACTACACAGTGAACAACACATTAAAATTTTTAGAGGGCAATTTATCCATTTTTGTGTGGCAAAGTGCATGAGCAGAAACAGGGGCTGCACTCAGCACAAGCTCCACCCCTTTTTTTAAACATGCATTGAGACCAGGGGACACAGATTATCTGCAATAACACATGGACCTCTGATAGTGGATACCCATGTGTTATCATGCATCATACCATATGTCATGGATACAGCTATACCTCCAACAAAAAAGTCAAATTCCATTGCATATGTGAAAGGAACTTTGTTAACCTCAGTAACCTCAGTAAACAATGTACGGCTTCATTCCCAGCAAACCCATAGAATTCCTTGTTCCTACATCAATCATAATCTTACAAACTGGTTAACTTACACAGTCCCCAAATTTAAACTGAGTTAACATAAATGGTAGACTGGGATATATAGAATTCCACGACTATTATGGGAACCTTTAACCCTTAAGGTCCTGGACAGTTGTTCTGAATTTACACCTGACCACAAACCATACATGTCCAGTGGCTTTGCAATGATTTCTCGTCAAGTCAGGCAGCCAAGACTTGAATAGAAACCACTGCTTATGTAATTTGTCTATTGTTAGCAGGACCTACTCATGATGGCATGTTAAGGGAACCTGTACTGAGGTTGTAAAAGTCAGAAATAGGCTTTTAACCCTTTACCCAACGCAGATGATATCAAAATTTATTATTTTAAATATCATTTTTTCTAATTTTTCAAAACATTTTCACAAAACCATATCATGTGACCCCTCATTGGAACGAGCTCGATGAGCTCGTTCCAATGAGAGGTCATATGATATGGTTTTGTGGAAATATTTTGAAAAAATATTTTTTCAACTGCTGAATTTACATATTACCTGGGCAGATGCAGTCGATTCGTTGGGTAAATGGTTAAGGGTTAAAAAAAAACAATTAGAAATTTTCCGAATCAAAGGAATACTGCAAATAGCATTTGTTACCATTATTGCAAACAGTAATTTGTTCCCAAAAAATAATTTCTTTCATTTTATTCTTGCTCAAAAGAATGCAATAAATTTTACAAAAATAATATTCTAATTAAAAAACTTATGATTAGTCAAGCATATAACAAGTAGTGAAGGAGTGATATATAAGTGCTCAGATATGGGCCATATCAATGCTCAGATATGGGTTCTCGTGAACTTAAACCTCTGCACACGGATGTCGAAATTTTCAAATTGCAAGCTGCATTTTTTTTCACATCATGCAATATGGAATTTAACCAATTTTAATCTTAAGCTTATTGAGCTCTGTCAGACAAGATTGAATTGCTTAAATTCCTAGTTGTGTCATGGCAACAAATTGCTACTTGAAATTTTGTTATTTTTACAGCAGTGTGCGGAGGGTTAAACAGTCCAAGATAGACTTGTAGCATCAAACCAGTTATTGTTTCCCATATATTTGTAATATAATTATAAACAAACTAATGAATGAATGAATTTCATTTATGACACATGACACCTGATAAGTAAAAGAAATATTGCACTAAATGAATATATGGCCAAGAGTATATAAATGGAATAGCAATTGTTTTTTAAATGACAATCCTCTTGTCAAAGTATACACAGTAACACTAAGGACATTACAAACTGGAACAAAGGGATATCATTTATGTAAAAAAGATCTTTTACTATTTTCAGCTTGTATGCAGGCTGATGGATTATAAGTAACCCTTTACCCAAAGTAACGGCCAAAACCGGCCAGCGGTATTCTAAAAAATCGCCAATTAATTTTCATTATTTTTTTCATTTTTTGTCTTAAAAACATTGGTTATGACCCCTCACTGGAACAAGCTCATTCCAATGAGGGGCCATAACCTATGTTTTTGAGACAACAAATGAAAAAAATTTAGTTATTCAAGAATTTATTTGCAAGTGTCGTCTGCTTTTCATGTTAGGTAAAGGGTTAAATGGACTGATTTATTCTACATTGTTTACTCTTCTCAATCTCTGTTATTTGAAAATCCTGCATTAAGACCTTTGATGGCCTGGCTCACTTTAGAGCACTGAACACCTAAAAATATCTACAAAACCTCTCAACAATGTTTCTCAATCCTTTATCAAACACAATAGAGAAAAATTTGGCCAGGACAATTCACAAACACTGCCATATAAATTTAATTATTTTTTTCAGTTTTTGCCACAAGACATAGATAATGACCCCTTCATTGGAATGGTCATAAGCTATGTTTTGGGGGCCCAAAAAAAAGAAATATTTAGTTACTCAATAATTTGTTTGCAGTTTTGCCAGTGTGATGTGATAGTAGCTTTTGTAAGAGAGTTAAGTACTTTTTTTGCTGGGATATACACTTTGCCTCAATAATGGAATAAACTTGACAAGCTTATTCCAATAAGCATGAGCGATATTAATTCTTACCCGATAGAGTGCTGAATTATTTTGGGGTGTCAAAATTTGTTCACGGGCAGTGCGGTGGCTTAGTAGGTAGAGATGCAGGCTGCAAGCCGAGAGGTCCTTGGTTCAAATCCCACATGCGGCAACCGTATTGCATCCATGGGCAAGACACTTAATCCCAATTGCCCATGTTGGGGCATGGTGTCATTGTGTACTAAGGCATACTGCATGTCGATGGTGCACATGTCTTCAACCAATGCTAACCCAGCTTGTGTGGAGTTAGTACATTGGGGAGCCTGGCAGTTGCTCATCATTGTTTGGTGGTTCTCTCCAGGTACTTCCGGCTTCCTCCACCCAGTGAAACTGTCCGACACGAGGTGACCATGGCTGTCAAAAGTGTTGATAAACCCTAATAAATAAATTTGTTCACATGACTTTGCCTCAATACAATTCACAGGAGAGAATCTGCAGGTACTCTCCTAAAAATTGTAGCAAGACAAAACCATACAGACAAAATACTTTCAATGCACAGATAATATGAAACACATTCACAAAATATGAAGCCTTCAAGTTGAAGTACCTGAACTTCATAATGAAGCCCAAAAATGGGCTTCCAGCACTCAACCAGTTAACGGTCTGGAGATTTTCAAACATTCTGATACACTTTGAAAGTCTTCATCCTCTGGGTTTGCAGTTGTTTCTTGGCAAGTATTGGATGCCCATATGGGCAGCCAAGACCTACCTAGAAGCAATGGAAAAGGAACTTGGAATGAAACTTGCAAGTTTACTCAGAGACAGTATGTAGAAACACCCATTTTGCTGCTCTAAAATCGATCAAAGTCGGAATTAGGCCCTTAAGCATTAAGGAGAAAAAACAAACCAATACATTCAGGTTAATTTATGGAAATTTCCTGGTTTCATCTTTTGAAAACTGTGGTAGTTGAAGGACTAATCTATGACAGCCAAATTCTGACTCAAGCGGTAACACAGATCTAAAACTGCCCTATCTACTTATTAAGTACCAAAGCTGTAATAAAATTAAATACAAAAAGTATATTTGTGGTCATGACTTAGCATCCTTTGCAAGAAGGCAAAACATGAGTTAGCACCAGTCATATGTTTAAGTGGTTGTCACACATTAAGTTTTGTGTTTAATAATTGTTTACAGGTTACATGTGTATCTTGATTTTTGCTCATGTTTTTCCTGAATAATAACTCCCCCCCCCCCCCCCCCCCCCTAGAAATTGGACTTCCCTAAAAATAAAGAACGAAACAATGCACCACATACAGAAAAGATAGAAAACATTCATTTATCCATAATTTCACAAATAGAAAATTGCACCAAGACACATACAACATCAATAAAATACAATTTTTTTTCTTCAGTTCTATCAGTGTAACAATGAGTTTATTAGTTGTGTGTTCATATGTGCAAGTAACATAGGTCAGAATTTTTGGAAAATGTTTTTTATAGCTCTGTTGCAGTCTGATTATGTATATCTTAACGAAAGTGGATCATTTCACCAAAGTATAGTACAACCAACTTAAACCCTTTACTATAAGGGTCAAAACTGAAAAGCACTGCTCAAAAATAACCAATAACATTTTTTCAATTTTTGTTTCAAAAACACAGCTTATTACATCTCAATGGAAAGCGTACATTGTGCCCAATCCAATGAGGGGTCATAAGCTTTGTTTTTAGACAAAAAGTGGATTTTTTTTTAGTTATTGGAGAAATATTTTTGCAAGTGTTGTTTTCCTTTGGTATTGGGAAAAGTGTTAATCGCATACTGGAGCACTGCAGTCAGCTGAAGATATAACTAGTAACCTCAACCCCCTAATCTATTACTTGGATCTGAATTACAGTGACCTACTGGAAATTTAAATGGGCAACCACCAAATTATTCTGCCTACAGAAATTTGAAGTCTCCATACTTTCAATGTAAGCATTCAGTTCAAAACCTGTTTGTAACAATCAAGAATGTAAGGCAACCAACAATAATGTATAAACACTATAAAGTCTGTAGCTGTGTACATGTATATATGGTAGTTACTAACTTAAAATTAAACTGAGGAGTTAAGGGTTAAATCATTTTATTACTTTCCAAAGTGTGATTTACTGGGATTTCCAGGTTTGATTATAAACGATAACTTCACAAGTGAATTATGCAATCAACAATTGTGTCATGTATCCGTGCGCGTAAATGAAGACGCTTTGCCATGGGTGTAATGGGGACTTCATTGGGGGTTTTTTAACCCTTTACCTAACATGAAAAACAGATTACACTTGCAAAAAGAATTCTTGAATAACTATTATTTTCATTTTTTTGTCTCAAAAACATAGGTTATGACCCCTCATTGGAACCAGCTCGATGAGCTCGTTCCAATGAGGGGTCATAACCTATGTTTTAGAGACAAAAAATGAAAAAATAATGAAAATTAATTGGCGATTTTTTAGAATAGCGCTGGCCGGTTTTGGCTGTTACATTACGTAAAGAGTTAAATAATATAATTATCGTTAATAATGAAAAGTAATAAACAGTGTAATCGCTTGACTGGACTGGTTACGTGAAATAATTCATTCGAGTCGAGGGACTATATTGTAAAACACTTGTGCGCATTCACGCACTCGTGTTTGTACAACATCCTTCACCTCTCATGAATTATTTCATGTAACCAGTCCAGTCAAGTGATTAGTCTCTATGAAAAACTAGTTCATCAGACACATAAACCTAAAACTTATTAATACACTGATAGGGTTGAAAAAAAGCACAACCTTCAAAATTATATAAAAAAATGTCATATGCTAAAGCCATGCAGGTGTGTGCAATTTTAGCTATTTTTATCCAAATCACAAATTCATTGCCAAGACACAATTAACTGTTTTAGAGAAAGATTTTTTGCAGAAAGAGGACAGATGCAGATTAAGTACTGTTAGGTAACACTTTGTTAAAAAAAACCCCACAGCACACAGCTTTTCTATGGAAGGTTTTGGCAAAAGAATTTTTCATTTATTAATACATTCTTGTCTTTTCCAAAGGACAATATAATGTCGTTGCATGCAGCAATATTACACACATTGGATATTTTGAAATATACCATGGAGAAATTAGTGTCAGTCAGTCATGTGATAAATACACTATCTCATCACATCTGTTTGTGTTCTTGAAGTTAATGAGACTTTTCAATAAAGGTCAGTTACAAAGCAATGCTGCTATTTATTTGCAATTGCAGCACATGGCAATTCTTTCCATTGCTCATTTTTGTCAGAAATTTTAGAGTTCAAACACCCACCAGAATAAGTTTTTTATTACACGCCAATTACTTTTCCTCCAGTTCCATAGTTACAAATCCATACATAACATGTGTTCCAAGATTGTTGATGGACTATTTTTCCACCTGATGTCATAGATCCATCAAAAGAATTAAACTTCACCAATTTTTGTAATCAGCCAATCAAAATGTCACATTCTACCCCAAATCAATTCGGAAGCCATGGTAACAGCCAATAAATTAAATGCTTTGGTCAATAAATAAATAAAGTTTGAAATTTTCTGTGCGTGAGGTTTGAATTTTTAAATAAATGGATTCTATGTCATAGATGAGTGTAATAAACACAGAAAGCCATGACGTGTGAATGCATACATCACTTTGGCACTCATGCCATCTTGGAAGTTTAGCACTTGAGGCTGTGCCTCATGTTCTATCCTTCCATGCTGGAACTTGTGCCGTATCAACAAACACATTCACACATTGTGATGTTCTGTGTATCTACGGCATATTACTGATACAGTAAAGAAGGCAGGCTAACAAGTTCATCTCATCAGAGAAAGGGTGATGTTTATAGGATCTCTGAAAACAAGTTTTGGGATCATCACAAAAGAGATTATTCCATATTTCTCTTAACTAATTACATGTCTCTGACAACAATGCTTGGAAACACTCTCATAGCTTCTTGAGGATCATCGTCAAAAATATGTTTCATTGGCAAAAAGAAAACAAGATTTTCTCTTGTAGTTAGTTAAAGAAAATTTCTTGTTTCTCATGCAATTTTTCATGAAGTTTTTGATGAGGAAGGGAGGTTTTTTTTATTTTGTTTATTTTGTAACTCTCAAGTCCTGGAGATTTTTATACATTTTTGCTATAATTTTGACAAAATTGTATAACATACAATTTTCCATGAATTTGTGCATGAGGAAGGGAGTATTTTTTAACTTATAATGCTGAAGATTTTTTTTAATTTTATCTTCACTTTGATAGTCTGCATCCTGTGGATTCACAGTTCTTTCTAGGAATGTCTTGGCTGTCTATATACACAGACAAGACTTGCCTAGAAGCAACTAGCAACATACTAAGAATGTAACTTAAGAATTTACCCATCCTTTTTATTACACATCAAAGTTCGGAAAGAATTGGTATTAGTCAGTGTAGATTTTGACTGGTTAAAAATAAAACTGGAACCAATTTTTAATTTTTCTGAATTTTAACAAGGTTTTTTTTGCAGTATTGTAACAATGAGGAAGTTGTCCGAGAAACAAATGCCTTTTAATTTTAATAGTCTTAAACCCTACAACTTTTTCCCTTCAAAATACTGAAACTCACAGTATTTTTATTCCATTTGAAATAAAGAGACCTCATCAACTTGAGGGCTTATTATTTCCCAATCCTGTGACCTTTCAACTCGGTCCTTATCGCTCTTTTTTAAGATATCAATACCAGTACTTGCTCTTTTGATGTTTTGCCATCATGCAAGCTGATGAAGAAAAACATCACTATATTTTTCAACCTTTCTCTAAACTAAAGCTTAACAACTGCATTTTTCTCTTAATCTTCGTGCTTTCTCTTAATCTCATTGTGACAGCACCATTACTTCAGAGAAAGCAGTAGCACCTCCTTTTCTTCTCTGAATTACTAGCATAAGATGAAGCTTCTAATTCACTGGCGCACCCGTTCTCTCCCGTGATAGTCGTGGACTTGCTCCTCGCCTTCGGTTTCTTTTCATTTTGGCAATGTCATCACCAAAAACATCTCCTGTTCTCAATGCAGATATTAAATCATCAAATTCTCCTACAAAAGAGTAAAATTCACCATGAATAGTAATCCAAATACTTTGTGAAGACTGTAGTAAAAAGTGAGTATAATACAGAAGGTATCACTCCACTGAATATTGCTCAGAGCTCAAAAAGACCAGTGAAGAGATGAAAAATTAACTTGTGTTACAAAAATTGAAGAAGTGTATCATTTGTCAACACCACAGATAAGATATATGAAGAATCTCCACAATATTTCAAGTTTTATACTTTTTATATGAATGTTCTACAATCTGAAAGTAGAGACTATCCATCAAAGACAAACTTGGAGCCATCCAAGAAAATATTTGTAATTGTTGTCTCTTGTTGTTTTAGGTAATGGGCAAATAGAATTTTCTGAATATTAATTGAATATTTTATGTTACATTAACCCTCTGCATACTGATGTCAAAACACTAAAATTTCAAGTAGCAATTTTTACCCATAATGCAACTTGAAATGTAAGTAATTCAATCTTGTTTGTTCTGTTAAAAGACTGAACTAGTTAAGTTCCTGGTTGCATTATGGGAAAAAAATAGCAGCCTGAAATTTGAAGCTGACCTAGCTCTCAAACCACCACGCTAATTCTGAAAGGAATTCGACATTGTTATGGCCTGGAGTCAGTCTAGCCCTTAAATAGTCCATTGCCTATGTTTAGATTCACTTGCCCAGAAGGTTTCAGTTTCAGTTAGTCAGAAATGCGAAACCTACTCTTCGTTTTTCGACCAACTGTCATATTCAACATGACTGAATCTAAAAAATATCATTGATCTTCATTTTCTGTGAGTCAAAGCAAGAAATGTCACTCATTCAAGACATAACTTGACCAAACTTTTGCAGATGACATTACAAAAAAGAATGAAGACACACTAAAGCTGTATTTTTATGAATACACCACATAGTTCCACTAATAATATTAATATCTTGATGTTTTCAAGGAGAATTAAATACTTATTGACTGGAATATCTATAACATGGGCATGAAAGAATATCTGTATATTGCTGTGAGTAAAGGTACACTACAATGTATCAGCAGTAGTCTGTGTGCAAACTCTACAAAAGTGGGAAAACAAACAGCCCATAATAATGTCAAATTCCCCAAAAGAATTAGACTGGTGGCCTGAGAACTTGGCTTTTGACATCAGTGTGTAGATGGTTAAGATGGTTCCACTGTAAAGGTGTTTGCCTGAGTGATAAATTCTACGAAAACATCCTTGACATGGAATTTCCACCCAGCCAAAAAGTTCAAAGTTCTGTGACAGTAATATTAAGTGAAAGAACAAACTTTAAGCCCAACAAAGTAGATCTTGTTTCTCAGGCCATTTTTTGTAAAATTGCATGTGGGCGAGTGTTTTGTTATTTTATTTTTTATTTTTGTAATTATTTCTTTGCAATCAAAAGTTCATATTCTTGGCTTGTTTTAAGTTTTAGGCCTCATAATCTACAGAATAGCATGGGTGTAGTATATTCCCTCCCTTGAGTGTAACAAGGCTTTGCAATGCTAAAGCATTGCAAAGCCTTGTTACACTCAAGGGACAAATTTCTCAATTAACTTGGGTAAAATATCAGACATAAACCATTTCATTTTCATTTTCTTTTAAGTTTGCATTGGTTATAAAAAGAGAGCATGCGGCAGCCAAAATGACCGTGCGGGAGATCCTGAGAAACAGATTTTTAACTTTTTTTAGGCCTTAAGGTAATTGACTTCTGGTTTCAATCTAGAGCTCCATCAGCTGAAAGCAGAATGAAACTAATATTCGTCTCAAGACCGTAGAGACTGAAAATATTCAAAATAAAACAATCAATAAATTACCTTTTGAGTTTGTTCCATTGGTGATGTTCCCTTGTTTTTCAAGTGTATTCTTCTTTAAAAATTTCTCTTTTTTCAACTAGAAATATATAAAGTAAAGTGAGTATAAAATTTCATGATATAAGAAATATATAAAGTAAAGTGTGTATAAAATTTCATGATATAAGAGAGTCCTTTCCAACAGTTCATTAATATTAATATTTGACATTTTTATTACACGCCTGTTCAATGAAATCCCAATCTACAGCAACACTAAACCATGTGGAAAATGAAAATCACTGACGCACTATTTTTTTTATACAATTTGAATTGTTAATGATAGCTGAAAATCGTCCCCTGAGTTCGTGTTCTATGTGCCAATTGGCACATAGAACACATTTGAACTCAGGGGACAAAATATAACACTGGTTTCCCTCGCAAATTTGGTTGGCAATAAAGTGTGTTCTTTCTGTTGATAGCTGTCAAATGAATTGCTTCATGTTTATAGACATGATAGCATGTAATAAACACTGAACGGCACGCATGTGTGAATGGGTTAATCGATATGGCACTTGTGCCATCGCAGAAGGATAAAACTTGAGGCCTCTCGTTCTATCCTTCCGAGCTGGCTCTTGGGCCATATCGATTTACACATTCCCCTGTGTGTGTTGTTCTGTGTATATATGATTAAATTAGTAAAATTTGATAACTGAAACTGTAACAGAAAATGGGACCAAATGCTTCAGAAAAGTTTCAGGTACTCAAAAGAATATTTACCTTTTCTTCTAACTCGGCCCGTTTTTTCTCTTCTTCCTTCTGCTTTCTCATCTTTTCATTCTCATTTTTAGCATCAGAAAAAGCAACTAAAAATGATTCAAAAATGCCGAAAAACTCATCAGGTTGCACCTTCTCTTCTTCATCAAAGGATTTAACAACTGTCTGATACTGAAAAAAAAAATTCCAACATAAGTTTATGTTTAAAGAGATTATCAGTACAGTGAAGTTTTCTGGTGTGCTGTATTGCATTGAGCTGATGACCTTTAACTAAGCAGTATCCCATGAATTGGCGTTGCCGACAACAAGGTTGCCACTGACATCAGAAAATCAAATTTAAGCACTGTTTAAGCACTTTTCAAGGATTCTGACCATGATTTTCAAGTTACAATTTTGATATGAACTAAGAAAAATGTTCGGACCGACCCCATATTCGAACTTGACCTGTATTTTGTTGTGATTAAACCACATACCAAATTTGGAGCCGATCGGAAAACAAATACTAAAGTTATTGTTTGGAAATGAAACGGACAGACGGACAGACAGACGGACAGAAAACGCCATACTATAATACGTCCCATTTTTCAAACGGGCGTATAAAAAGCCATAGCAACACAAAAAATTTCAATTTCAACGATCTGACTTCTGGAAAAAACAACTAACTAGATATATATCACTCCTTGAGTTTAACAAGGAGCCATCTGTAATGCTAAAGCATGGCATATGGAGTCTTGTTGCACTCAAGGGACAATATAGAGATAAAATAAATGTGATTTCTGACCGATTTTGTGACATTTTGTGTATGTAGGAGGGTTTTCCTAAGAGCTACTATCTCTGAGGTTATAGGTAAACTGAATTTAAGTACTTTTCAAGAAGAGTGATGGAAAATCAATTACTTTTCAAGGCTAAAAACAATTTCAAGCACTTTTCAAGGAAGGGACCAAAATTCAAGGATTTTTTGAGTGGGAAACTTGGACAATTGAAATACTGCTTGGTTGAACGTTCTCAACAAGATGTGATACAGTACACAAGAAAACTTCACTGTACTGTTGATCTTTTCATTAGATACCTTCGCTCGGGTAAAAATTCAATAGTAAAATTAGGTCTCAATTTTGAAATCTGTCAAATTGATTTTGGATAAAACTAAGGGACAAGCTTTTGGTTGTAGTTGTAGCTATGGCATGTTCTTTATCTCCATTCTGGATTGGGTGGACTTGATCTACCTCGTCATCTTGGTGTATCTATCACAAATCTAACACTCATTGAAAAATGAATTGATACATTTCTTGAATGATGAAGATACAGAAAATTGTAACTCTTTACCTAACATAGTGGCTAAAAATAGCCAAGAAATTGATAAAAATAAGCTTACCACAGCTTGAAATATCTTACAAATGTTTCGATAAAACCGTACATATGTGGACATCATTAGAACTTGCTCTTCGAGCCGGTTCTAAAGATATCCATACTTGTATGGTTTTATTGAACAATTAGGAGAATTTTTTTTAGAAAAAAATGAAATTTATTTTTTAAAATAGCTGTGTTAGGCAGGGTTTCCGCTACCATGGCTCAGGGTCCCCAAACCAGACCCATTCTCCATGCCCATCATTTACAGATAAAGCATAAAATCCAGTCGAAAAAAACAAACAACACGACGCCATAAAATTCAAGTCAAGATGCGGCCATTCTCCCAACAAAGTTGACACATTTTAGCAGCACTGTTTCTGGAACTGACATTCTGCAACTTAAGATTGTCAAGTGTTATTCGGAAACTATCGCTATTTTCTGCTGCTTGCCGATTAGTAAGATGTCACATGTAGATTGTAGTGAAGAAATGGCGATAGCTTTGGGTTTTTCCCCGAAGATTTGACAATTATTCTCACAAAATTGTTCACACTAAAACATGAATCGCCATCTCAGATGCAAGGAAATGGCCTTCCTGCAGTGTTCAATTCTAAAATTTTCTTTGCGCAGTGCAAGGCGATCTGATTTTCCACTCCTACGGGACCTACTAATTTATTCCTAAGGGAAACCCTGCTGTTAGGTAAAGGGTTAATTAATTGGTCGCTTGTGCATTTAGAGCATATTCTATAGCAAGAAGTGGAAGAAGAGGATATATTTCTCACCCAGTCTCATTTTTGTTTTTTCTGTATCACCCTGCGTGTGATTATTAGCCAGTATCACACTCCATCTGATATTGCAGGGAAGATTTGATTATCTAAATTGTGTCCATATAATAATGTATATAATAAATTATTGGTGTATAAAATGTGGTTAAATTTCATTCCCTTAAACTTCACCAACCAAATTTGTCTACCACTGTGAACAAGTACTGCACCATTTTCAAAGGTAGCCATAATCCATTCTCATGTAACTATTTTGTATCAAAATATTGGAGAGAGCCTAAAGTCACCATTCAATAAGTTGTTATGAAATAATTATAAAGGAACATATTAGGAGTAACAAAATGAACCCTCTGCTCATCGACATTAAAATCCAGAAATTTGTGGTTGAAAATTTTCCCATAATGCAACTAGCAATTTAACCACTTCAGCTCTGTCAAACAAGACTCAAGTGGTTAAATTCATACTTGTATTACAGGAAAAGTTTGTTGCCCAAAATTGTTTTGATATTTCGACATGATTTTGCAGGTTTTTGTAACACCTTCCTAATTTTGGAATAGTGAATAGAATAGCATTCCGATTTCATGCAAAACATGTATCTCAAACTTGTTCAAATGTTATTTCAACTTTCACAACAATGGTCATTCAAATTTGTTGGAGACTTAGGTGACTATCAGCGAAATGTGGCAATATCAAAATTGAAACACATGTATAAGCTTTCAAGTTTTTATAATTATGTTGCTGACCTCAGAGGATTGTGAAAAGTCAAAATTCTTATGCAGGCAAAGTAAATTTGGGCAAGAATCAGCTTTTTTTCCCCCAAGTGTTATTCAACTAAAAAGGGTGACCCATTTTTTGGACTATACACATTTCTCTTTGTATTCATCTGTTAAGTTTTTCAGAACCTTTTTCTTTTTTATAATAGTGTGTTCTTTCTCTCCAACAAAGAAACTCTTTGATGTGACAGAATTCTCTTTGAGCCTCTTCCAACAGAGCACTGGGAGTGTGGTGGCTCAATGGTTACAGCATTGGACTTCAAACCAAAAAAATCAGCAGCTCAATTCCTGTCAGGGGAAACTGCATTGTGTCCTTGGGCAAGGAACTTAATCCCAATTGCCCATGTGGGGGGGGGGGGGGGGGGCAAGGTATACTGCATGTTGATGGTGCACTTGTCTTCAACCAATGCTAACCCTGCTTGTGCAGAGATGGAACACTGAGGAGTCTGGCATTACTTGCCACTGCTCAGTGGTTATCTCTGGATCAACCAGCTTCCTCCACCTGCAAAACTGTCTGGCATGAGGTGAACCCTGGGTGTTGAAAGTGTCATTAAACACCACTAACTAACTAATTAAATAAATAAATAATACAGAGTATTAAATCATTGCATATTGCTGACTTGATGAAAGAAACTAATGAAATAAACTACAATATTCTTTGTTGCTCATCTCAAACGTTTTACAGTTCTCCTGCACTTCTATTTTTGTGCAGAGCGGATGTGATACATTCATTTTTCATCAACCATACTTGTTGCTTCTGATATTATAAAAAATTTATACTACAGAATTTTTAACAGCTTGTATTATTTATTGATTAAATGCAAAACAGAATTTATAATTCAAAAGTAATATCTAAAACTGTACCATGAAAAAATAATTTCTGCTGACAAAACTATACAAACAAAAATGGTCAGGATAATATTTACAAATATGCCTACAACAAATTCATAAAAGCAAAAATTGAGCAGAGCTAGACATGGGCAGTTAAAGTAGAAAAGTTTGTTACCTTCTGTTTCATTTCGGAATACACTTCTTCAACTTCTGAAAAGTTATAGGATGCTAAAGTATGGAAATTATTCATGACTGGCCCAAATTTATCTCCCTGTTCTGATAACCTGTCTCTGTAATAATCCAATTCCTGTAAATATAATAAGTTCAGCTCTTAAATTAATTTCTAGCCCTCTGGTAGGGCAACAAAAATTTTTCCAATGACTCCAGCCACTTGAATATATTTTCAGCTTTCCATTTAATCACAAACGTTTTTTAAGATATTGCTTTAGTACCTCTCTGTTATATTAAAAACAGACAGCTTGAGAACATTTTCAACTGAAAAGTTCTCAGTCAGGCCCAAAGAGGGGCTAGAAATCCACACAAAAATGTTTTGGAATGTTGAGTTTCTAGAGTGGTAATCAACATTTTTTGTTTTATTTGAATGAATGATTCAGAAATATGATTTATTTTTTCAAGGTACAAATACTTAAAACTGTGTAGAGAAAAAAAATTCAGGTGGGGGCAATTTTTTTTTACCAATTTGCTGGCGAAATTGTTGTTCAGTAGAAAGGCAATACTTCACCTCTGAGTCTTGAACCAAACTGACTAAACAGATCTAACAGGCAGAATATTTTTGCCATTGTTAGACCAATGACCCAAAATAGTACGTGTTAACAGTAATTTCTGAACCAATCATTGAAAAAACTGATTTGGAGAATAGACAGGACCAAAAATGTAGAATCATTCATTTCATTGTACAGCTACGACATTGGGTGTCAGCGACACAAAAAAACATGTTTATATTTATTTGTTCAGCTTGCAAGAAAAGAGAAAAAAATTGTTGATCTAAATTTGTAGCATGATGTGTATTGCTTGTGTAGCAGTGGTATGTAACAGTGTGACATACTGCTGTCAAGCATGCAAATTTGGTGCATGGTAAATTGGATGGGTTTAAGAGGTTCTCTCCATGGAAAATTTTGAAATATTGGATACACTGAGACACACTATATCTAAATAAATTGGATTAAGCAAATGATTCTGAAGGTCATTACTGTTTATTAGAGGCCTGATAGGGATCATTATTTATTTATTTATTTACTGGTGTTTAAGGTCACATATTTCTGCAGAATGGATAATCGAGACTGCAACATGGATATAAAGTCAAGTTCAGCCAATCATTTAAACCCATGTTGCCCATTTTAGAGGACTTCCACCTCACGCATTGGTGTCCAGGTCCTATTTTACCAGTAAAACAGAACTTATTTACCACAATAAACAGGCACTGTACTACTTCACTTACCTGGGTTCCCAAGGTGAGAAAGGTATGATTAACAGCCCAATATTGTACAAGTGACCAAGATGACGATTTTTATTAGGCCTTAGGGTCTAATGCCTGTCGAATACTATAATTGTCACTTGCACAGATGCAGTAACACAGAATTAGGCAAGAGACCGTAGGGAGCTTTATTAAAGTAAGAGCCTGTGTGTGTGTGTGGGGGGGGGGGGGGGTGGAATCGAGCACCCACAGCACTCCCCATCTCTGGAGTGGAATCGAGCACCCACAGCACTCCCCATCTCTGGATCTATGCCTGAATTGCCAAAGTTTGACAACAGGGGGCACATGTTGCTACTTGATATACAGCTGACACTACTGCATCCAAAGCATTCCCACAAATCATTTTTCAAGGATTTTTTGTCAGCTCTGTAAAGGTTTTGAAAAAGATGAGGTCTCATTTAGATGTTTGCCAAGCTATTCAAATTATTTAATGCTCAAGATGAAAAATAAACTTTGACTTCTGTACTTTATATAAATTAAAACCCATCAATAACATTTAATTATCAACATACCTTCTCAATTAATCTCAAGCCTGATCTGAGAGCACCAATATCCTTATCCAGCTCTGTAAAGCTGAAAACATTTATAAAAAGAAAACATGAAGAAATAACAACTCTGAACTGCAAGTGCTATGCAATCTCTGAACTAAACTGCAATCCTCTCTCAAATGAAAAACAGACCCAAGATTTCAAGAAAGTAAAAACAATAAAAAGGATGTAATTTGACTATTTTACCTAAATTAGAATGTTCTCTATTATTTTTTCTGGGTTCTTGCACCCATGAGAGATAAAATAAATCAAGGAGTTTTCGAGAGATTTTTCCATGACCTTTGCATAACCTCCTGCACACTGATGTCAAAATGCCAAAATTTCAAGCACTAAGGCCACACAAATAAATCTTCTGTTTCTCAGGCCATTATTTGTAAAATTGCATACAGGTGAGTGGTTTTTTATTTTATTTTTTATTTCTGTAATTATTTCTTTGCCATCAAAAGTTCATGTTCTTGGTTTATGTTTAGGCCTCATAATCTACAGAATAGAATGGGTGGTGGTGTACTTCGTCCCTTGAGAGCAAGAAGGCTTTGCAATGCTAAAGCACTGCAAAGCCTTCTTGCACTCAAAGGACAAGTTTATAATTTTTTTTAACTTTGATAATATATCAGAGGCCATACAAAGTTGATTGTCTGTTTCTCAGGCCATTTTTTTTTCAAAAAAGCATGCGGGCGGGTGTTTTTTTTTTATTTTTCCCCAGAGGCTTTATAGAACATTTGCTTTATGTTTCAGGGTCTCAAATATGCTGAACACTGCAAACACTGGGTGGTATTAGAATACTGAGTTCAGAACCGGTTACGGTATTTTTAAGTGGGCATACTGTATTATCAGTTAGGCACCCAGTATGTGACTTGAGATTTACTGATAGTAGCAAAGGGGAATTAATATCAGGAAAATACAGAATAAGTTCTTGTATCATTCTACCACAGCACTACAAATGCCACTGCCAATAAGGTGAACAGAGGCATTCTTTTGCCAACACAAACCACATCTACAGTAATTTTGTGACATGTTCTAAATACACCTTAACCTTTGAAGGCCTATTCAAGGTGTTTGTGATCTCAGAGCATGTGCCATGAACATGCCATCTTTAGGAGGACCTGCTGACAGAAAGCAAATCATCTTGGGAGTGATTTCTAGTCAAGTCTTGGCTGCCTGTTAAGGCAGAGAAGACTTGGCTAGAAATCACTACTGAGCAACTGGATATGTACCAGTTGTAGTCTATTGGAAATTCAGTACAACTGACCAGGTCTTTAAGGGTTAACAAAACTGAAAAGAAAATGAGTCACTTCTTCAATGAAAATGTGCACTTCAACACTGCTGTCAAGCATCATCAAAGTCTCACAAATAGTGAATGCAGGAAAAATTGAAAATACCGATGGTTTTGGTATTCAATGATTCGGTTCTATTTTTCGCTACCCCATGATATCGATATCCACTCATGTTTTTTGGTATATTGCCCATCTCTAGTTCAGAGGGTTAAATTAGTTTATGCATCTCTGATGTTTGTATACATACCAGCTGAAAACTTGTATCCATGTATTTCAGACCATTAGTAACTGAAGCAGAGTCACTGATCCTTGGGAACTCTCAGATAGCTGCCTAAGGATCCTTGTCAGGTGAGGCAATACCACTGCTGAGAAGAACACATTTTGAGCAAAGTGGCCAAAGAAATTACCTAAAAATATTTGTCATGGACTCTCCATGACTTTCCCTAGAAAGTTAAAAAATTTATAGTAATTTATATATTTTTTATACTTACCAATGACCCAGACTTAGCTGGTGCTAACTCCAACAAAACTAGGGCCAAACACAAATTTTGCCCCCCAATCCCCAAAATTTGCATCCAAAACAAAAAGAAATCATGTCCTAAAGGACCTCCATAGTACGCCTCTACTGCGCATGCGCAGTGACGCAGTCGTCCCGAAATTGGCGCCAATTATCATTCTTACTGGCAGTGCCTGGTCAGCGCTATGTACTCAGCGGGGAGGCAAGAGTTCCCAACTCCAGGGAGGGCCATCCCCGTCTGGGTCATTGGTAAGTATAAAAAATATATAAATTACTATAAATTTTTTAACATTTTTATACTGTACCAATGACCCAGACTTAGCTGAATAGTAAACAGGCTGGAGGGCCTAGGACATAGAGGAAAATCCAATAAGCTCAACTATATAGTAAAGAGGTAACCCCTTAAGGAGAAAAGGAGTATTAGGCTTTACATGTATCTTTCTTATTTAATATTAAATTAGAAAGATACACTACCCTTAATAATTGAGCACAATAACATTCATGTTCTCTATTAACATCCAGTATAACCCTTATACTAATTATTTTTAAAGCAAGCCAATAAATAAAGTAGTCCAGAGAATTGAGACTCTTTATAATCATTTAAAAGTGTCCGAGTATTGTATATTAAAGCCCGTTTGACACTTGACATATACAAATGCTTCACACCGAGCTACACTTTAAAAATAAGACATGAATGAAATTAAACATTAATATTACACTTTAAAACCATCCCGGAAGCGACTCAGAAATACTGACTTGGAGGAGGCATTCCTTTGCTTTTCACTATAAAGCAGGTGACCTAAGGGAACACCCGCCCCCCCCTTCCCCTTGCCCTGGGTCAAATAGCCCAGAGCGAAGAGGGCAGCCGGACGGAGTCACTGCCGGAACAGAAAGCCTGCATAACTATAGTTGCAACTGTTTAGTGGACGACATTCTGAGCAACAGATAACGGACCTAAACAATGCAGGTCTCCAGAAATGGACTCAATATTTCTGAGATAAAAATTTCGTAAATGTGGATGGCTGAGACCAATAAGCAGCCCTCATTAAATCTGTAATAGCAACACTATTAGCATAAGCCCAGGAAGTAGAAAGAGCTCTTACTTCATGAGCAGAAATCTTAAGCACAGACTGCTGAGAAGAAGATAAATCTTCATAAGCAGTACGGATAGTTAACTGAATCCATCTAGCAATAGAATGGACTGAAATGTCCTTTCTATTAGGCATCAAAGACAGAAAGAAACGTTTCCGTCCCTTTCTGATGAACTGAGATCTCTGTTTATAGATACGTAGTGCTCTAACAGGACAGAGTAAAGGCCTACGCCCGTCTGAAGACGGAAGAGCCTTAATAACAATAGGTTCCGGATATTTATTAGGAGCCTGATTCTTAGCTAAAAAACCCACATTAGTAGTGAAGGTGATAGTGTTCCCAACACTACGATAATGAGAATCATCCACCGATAGTGCATGAAGCTCACTGACTCTTCTGGCAGAAGAGAAAGCTAAGAGAAAAGCTGTCTTATAAGATAAGAATTTGAAATCTACTGTCCCAAGAGGTTCAAATGGCTTTTCCTTCAATTTAAGGAGAACCCAAGCTAAATTCCACTTAGGAATTAATCTAAGAGTTCTGGGTCTATTTATCGAAAAGTTTCTAACCAATTTCGATAAAGAGACATTAGATCCAATTTGTAAACTATCATGATGTGCATAGGTATCAGATAACATAGATCTATAACCCTTTATAGTAACAGGCTGCAGTTTGATTTCGTCAAACAAGTATACTAGAAAGTTTGCAATGTCTGGTATAGAGGGATCAAATATATCTACAGAATGATCCCTACACCAACGACGAAAAACCTTCCACTTAGCCGCATAGTTTAGCGAAGAGGAGGTCCTCCTACAGTTAGAAATCGCGTCCACTGCTCGTCCTGTAAAGTGCTTGCCATGCAAGAAGGACCGCACAACGGAAAAACGTGAAGGTTGAGACCTTGCGGGTTGTGATGGAGTTGGCGCGATTTCCCCTGCGAAAGAAGATCCTCTCGTGGAGGAAGCTTCCGCGGTAGGTCCCACAACAGACACCTGAGTAGATTTATCCACGGTCTCTGTGGCGACAGAGATGCTACCAACAGAATCTTGCATTGAGATTGTTTTATCTTTAGCAATACTTGTTGAATTAACGGCGCTGGAGGATACGCATATCCTATCATTCCGTCCCAAGGGATCGACAGAGCGTCTACTGCAAATGCTCTTGGATCCGGACACGGGGACACATACGTCTGCAACTGATTGTTGAGATGTGTCGCAAATAAGTCTATCATTGGCCGTTCCCATTGGTAGTAAATCTGATTGAATACTTGTTTGTTGAGAGACCACTCCGACGGCAACAAGCGACCCTTTCGTGAAAGGGAGTCTGCTAGCACATTCAGACGACCCGGTATGTGACGGACCGAAAGAAGAACGTGATGTTCTAACGCAAACAGAAGGATTCTTTCCGTTAGATTGAACAACGGAACTGAATGAGTGCCTCCCTGATTCCGTATATACGCCACTACTGTCGTATTGTCGGATAGGATTTGGACATGAGCATCGTGAATAATGTCCATCCAGTGACGTAACGCAAGCCAAATTGACATCATTTCCTTGATGTTTATGTGCTTGCACAGGAATTGCGGATCCCAAAGACCCTGGCATCTCGAATCCGTTGGGATTAATGATGCACCCCAACCTGTTTGACTGGCATCCGTCATAACGGTAAAACTCGGATCCGGCAACTGCAGCGGAACTCCTTGAGTTAACCACTGAATGTTTGCCCAAGTCTGAATCTCTTGTTTCACTTGATCTGACAAGAGAACGTCTACATCGAGCGAATGAATTTTCACACTCCAATTCTGAGTCAGGAAAATTTGAAGAGGACGTGTGCGTAGCCGCCCCATCGGAATGAGATCCGCGGCGGCTCCGCACAGACCTATCAGTCTCATAAATTCTCTCGCCGTGACTTTGTCTGCGTGCAGACAATAGCGAGCGTAACAACTGACTAATTTCGCTCTGGTTAACGGCAGACGAACGAGATTGTTGTGCGTCTCGAAGCTCATTCCCAGATGAGTGAATGACTTGGACGGCACCAGATCCGACTTCTCCTCGTTTACTATAAAACCGAGACGTCGGAGCAATAGAAGAAGATTCTGAACATCGTTCTGAAGCGTTAACTCGTTGCCGTACCTCTGAAGAATGTCGTCCAGGTAGGCCGACGTTACCGCAGACGAATGAGCTCGGAAGTAGATCATTACCGAGTTCATTACCCGAGTGAAAGCCCAGGGTGCTAGATTCAATCCGAAGCACATGGCCCGGAACTGATACACCACTCCTAGGACTGCGAAGCGTAGATACTTTCGGAATGTCGGATGTACCATGACGTGAAAGTACGCATCTTTGAGATCTATGCTCGTTGCATAATCGTTCACCCGAATACTCGCTCTGACCGATCGAATCGTCTCCATATAAAACTTCGGAGCGACGATCAGCTTGTTTATCCAGCTCAAATCTATGACTGGACGGAACGAGCCGTCTGGTTTCGGAACCAGAAACAGATGGCTGTAGAATCCCAGAGATTCCTGGTTTTCTACGACCTCTACCGCGTTCTTCAATAAAAGAGACTGCACCTCTGATAACAGAGCGTCTCTTTTCTGTGGATTTGACGGAAGATGAGTCCACTTTGGACTTCGAGTTAATGGAGGCTTTCGTTTGAAGGATATCTTTAGACCTTCCGAAGTCACTCCTCTCACCCAAGGGTCGTCCGTGAAAAACTCGACAACCTTCCGCCAACCGGAACGCGATAGAGGTTTAAGCCATCACCTCCTGGACCTGCGAGGCCTGCGGTAGGAGAAACCACGTCTTCCACGACCCGCACCTCGCCTCGTCGACCTCGGGGCGTCCGACCGATTGTCCCGGCCTGAAGGACGTCCCGAACGAGAGTCGCTATCCTGACGGTCTCTCGAATAAGACCAAGAGGACGCACCGGAACCTCTATAGGAACCTCTCTCTTGGGCGCATTAGACCCAGAAGTGCCTGTCTTATTCGTGTCTGCTGTATCCGACTTTTTAGGAGCGGATCTGAACAACAGAGAATCATTAGCTTTCTTTTTAATTTTATCATAAATAGCGGAAAGCTTGCCGTCAAAGAGAAGTTCTCCTGAGACCGAAGCGACTCTAAGAGAGTTCTTCACCTTAGAATCCACTAGTGTGGATGTAGCTAGGGCTGCGTCACGTCTAACCAACTCCAGATTTGCCACTGAAAGGGCGGAGTTACACGTGGAATAAGCTACTGCCCTTGAAAGAAGTCTTAAAGAGGATTGTATATCCTGAAACTCTTCCCCTTGAAGGTGCAGTGATAACGCCTTAGTAAGGTGATCTGCGTAAGATAAGGCATCTAAATTGGCTCTGTTAGACGCAATAGCTGTTTCCAACACCGCGGTTGGAATAGAAGCTGACGACGGTAATGATAGCTCTAAGTCTTCCGCCTCGTCGTCCATACGCAGAGGAACTCTCGGTATACCCTGTCCTGCCGTGTCGAATTTATTGCTTGCATTAATGAAAGGCAGGTTAAGAGTATTAGCGGACAAGAAACCTGCTTTCCCCGTCCTGGAAGCAAGTTTAAATATAGCGTCGTTCAATAATTCAAATGTTCTTGCAACATTACTGGACTGCGACGGAAACTCGGGAGCGATGTCCCTGAACCGCTCAAAAAAATCAGAGTCCAATGACGCTATAATTCTCTTGTCCGGAATCGCAGCAGTCTGGCCCGACGGAACAACTTGAGGGAGAAAGTGCCGGATGAAGTCCACGGCAGCTTTATGTTGTTCCGAAAGGGATAGCTCCAATTCATCCGTATCCCTTTCACCATCCGGTCGGACCTCCCGATGTTCCCGGTCGTCCGCCCCCGATGCTTCGGCGGAGCGTACCGACCCAGCGCCGTCGGATAATTCTCGATCCGACACCGTTTCTGTCGGCTGCTGGGATGCTGCGATAAGCTGTGCTATCTGCACAAGAATGTCCGAAGTCGAGACCTGCGGAGGCGCAGTCTTTCGCTGCTTCGCCGAGGGCAGCTCCGCATCAGATGGCTCCCGCATACTTTTCCTATGCGAACGTCCGGAGTCCATCGGTCTCGAATCCCTGGCTGCCGGATGGTGTGACCTGGTCGCCGAAGAATCCTTCATCGGCGAAGCTGGTAAAATATCGGAGGTCACGCAGCCAAGGTGCGGTCGTGTGCGCTGACGAGAAGAGGAAGCCTTAACAGTCTCTGCGGACTGCTTATACAACGGAGCGTCCCGAGCGACGGACGTATGCTCCGCTAAAGACACATTTTGTACCACAACATCTGGTCCCAGATGTTGTTGTACGAGAGAGGGACCTCTCTCGCTCGCGGCCCGGCTGGACCTGGACGAGCTAGGAACCGGACTAAAAGGCTTCCTCCGTTCTCGTTTACTATCCGCCATCACTGGGTGTGCATCTATTATGTTTATAGTGCTCGCATCACCCAAAATTTCCTCTTGGACCGCATCGGACGAACCCGGCTGCCGAACCATTCGGTGAATGGACGCTACACCGGGCGAGCTAGCGGACGACATTTGTCTAATCTCCATGAGCACTTTTGCCGCTAGCTCTGAAATCATTTGTGACGACGGACGCACACTTGAAGAAGATAACATGGAAACATCACCCTGTTCTGGTTCCTCTGAAATAGAAACTGAGAGAGTAGAGTGACCTTGTGGAGAAAGAGCCGGCATCGCCCTTTCTCCAGAAACAACATATCGTGACACACGTTTCCAATGTTTCTCATCCCAATGTTCACATATAGGACAGGGATTAATGCGAGAACACTGACTACAATTAATACAATGATCATGAAAGTCAGAGGAAGATTTCTTCCTATTACAATTTGAACAATGTCCCTTCATTGTGAAAGAACAACAATAAGTCCTAGTTACTCTCAAAAACCCCTGACACAAAGATACATGATAACATGATCCATTAATAAATGAAAAAACAATTGCAAAACAAAATAATTTTGAAAAAATAATTTTTCACAGAAGCCCAAGTTGCTGAAAAGTAACGTTGAGCCCCGATGGATCCGATGGCAAAGTGTGGTCAAAAATTTTAAATTTATATAAAATAATTAATGAGACACTTTCGGATAATATAAATGTATCTTATAATGAGATAAACTACCACAAAGGCAAACAGCCCCCCTCAAAAAAGGCTGTTGCCAATGAAAACAAACAGTGTAAACACACTAGAAAACATGACTCCAGGCACTGAAAAAACTGGCCCGGAATCAGTCATCAATTACACTCTATCTGATGCAAAACAGAGACTCCCAGGGGAGAATCTGTAGAACATCAGATGGAAGATGCAGAACACAAACGTTATACACCCATGGGTGAAAACGTAACTATGGGGAAAATAACAGAAAACATTCTGTAACCAAGCAACTCTCCCAGGAAATTTTAGAAATGAAACTTCTCAAAAATATGCTTTGCAAAAGCATGGGAGAATTGCCAGGGGGACTTTAGAAGGCTAGGGGAGAGGAAACACTGAATAAGCAGTGCAACAATTAGCAAGAATGACAACAAGAGGCCCATGCCTCGAAAATAGGCAACTTAACATAATTTCATCAAAAAATTTTAAGTACAGCCCTGATTATTTTTTGCCACTTCTTTTTCCTCTCCTCCTTCTATCCTCCTTAGAATCACATTTTCTCCAAAAATTACGTGTCTGGCATCCTTTAAACTGAGATTTACAAGCACAAAGATCAGTGAGATGTTGACTGATGAAGGGCCAAACAGAGAATGACAATTGGCGCCAATTTCGGGACGACTGCGTCACTGCGCATGCGCAGTAGAGGCGTACTATGGAGGTCCTTTAGGACATGATTTCTTTTTGTTTTGGATGCAAATTTTGGGGATTGGGGGGTAAAATTTGTGTTTGGCCCTGGTTTTGTTGGAGTTAGCACCAGCTAAGTCTGGGTCATTGGTACAGTATAAAAATATTATAAATTTAAAGTAATTTGTATATTTTTATACTTACCAATGGCGCAGACTTAGCTGGTGCAAACTCAATATTATCAAGGGCAAATACAAATTTTGAACACCCCAATCCCCAAAATTTGCATACAATACCGAAAATTAAAAGTCCTATCTGGCCCTCCATACTTTTACTATCTGTGCATGCGCAGTACTCAGGAAGAGAAAGAATTGGTGCCAACATCATTCTTTCTAGAGGAGCCTACTAAAATAATAACTCAGCGAGGAGGTATGAGTGCCCACTCATGGGAGGGGCATCCCCGTCTGGGCCATTGGTAAGTATAAAAAATACACAAATTACTTTAAATTTATCATATTTTTATACTAATAACCAATGGCCCAGACTTAGCTAAATCGTAAAAAGGCAGAGGGCCTAGGACTAAAGAATTAGCAGACCAAATACAGCTCAAATCACCCCCCCCCCCCACATTTTTTTGAAGAATATTCTTCAAAACAAAGAGGGAAGTGCTCTGGAATCAGTGAAAAGTGATACCAAATAATCAATATATATTCGCCCAACAGACACTGTTATTAATTATTATTAATTATCGGTGCTTAATGCCACTTCAGAAGCTAAGGTTATCGTGGCGGTCCCGGTAATTAACAGCACACGTATACGAGAGTTGGAATACGTAGATAGGTCGAAAATCGGTGATATGACGTGTACAACCATACACTTGTCCAATTGAATCCCAATGGAAAGTATCTGAAGAGCAAACACGTTTCTAAGACAACCAACAGGCTGCTGCTAAGGTGTACAATTAATTCCAATGATAAAACTCCAATTGAACCGTGCGAATATACGAGAATGTGTACCGTCTCTCGTAGAAACATGGATTTAGAACATGGAACGAGCTATGATTAACAGACTCGACACAGACCGTCCCCAAAATAATTCATTGTTTCCTTGATCCATAACAACCAATGGCTGTTTGGAGAAAGAATATACTACTCCGAATAATGATGCCAAAAATTGAGAACGTATGCATAGACAGCCTATTTGAAGTTCCATAACTGATCAAAATAGCCCCAAAATTCTCATGAGCTCTATAAAGCAGAGCAAGAATTTATATAATCTGTTCAATAATGTGTCTGCCTAATAAATACACATATTATGTACCTGAGCAATGAAATCGCGCATGTACTCATCTGAATACAGCCTGTATCCACGGTATGACCGAGTGATACAAGTATAATCAGGAAACTGAATGAATAACATGACGTTATTATGCAGTTAACTGAGTAATAAACTCATACGTCATAAGAAAAGGCCAGACCACTCTGAGCAAAACTTTTCAGAGTGGACTAATTGCCACATTGGAGAATGTCACCCAGATAACCGACATGTCAGCCACACAGGTACACGAAGGCTAGCAATTTTATTGATAAGGAATCATATGCTCTCATATGACTTATAAACGAACAACCACAGGAAACAAACCAACAAAATAGTGGATGTGCCCATGAGGTCGCCGTTAGAACATGACCCGGCCACCAATCGAGGAGCCATGAAAGGCATGCATATACTTGAATGCATTCGAGGCTTACAGGAAGAAAACTATGTCCTGCTCTGTAATCGCCTCTTAACACATTGGTGGTGGTATGGGGGTTCAACAAATAATTCCTATTGAACCCGGAACCGCAGGGCTCCCTCACGTCTGACCGACGCCAAAATGCCACTAAGGACGGAGAGGGACGTGATGAACAAATAATACACCATATAGACATAATAGGTGGAAATATAATCCACAGCAATAGATTGGATAGAAATGAAAAGGGAGACAAAAACAATTTCCGACACCCGATCATAAAAACCTAGATGAACTCCTTATGTTCGATCTGATATCAGGAAATATATTCCTGAGAAGGAGTTAGTATAGGCATTTGAAGAAACGCTCATTAATCACACTAGGTAAATAAGGCGTCATCAATAGGTCTTATCGCCTCATATACAATGTAACTAACACCAAACCATACCGGTAGGAAGAGAATAACCTCCTCTAACATAACGGTATCCTGTCCGATAGGACAATGAACTCAGCCTAGCTGAAGCAGGTAAAGGTCTTCCTATTCGTGAAGACAATAAAAAGGCTGATAACTGCGGCCTTAGAAGCTCACTAAGGAGACTTACAATGCCAGCCATAGCTTAAGTCTTCATTTCCAAGAAGACAGATATATCGGTGTAAGTTGCGACCTTGAAAGCTCACTGAACGGAGACTTACAACTATCGTCGCGCAAGGTAGGGAATGACGAGTCGCTATATTAACAGCCCTAAATTCCCAGAGACAGTAGTGTCAAGAGATAACTATTTCAGTTATGTTACTGCATAATTACTGAAAAACATCGATCATTATTCTAGCTAGGCTATGGTGTAAACAATAAGACTCAAGTCTATGACACCAAGGAAAACAAACTGAAAAGCACTCTTCCTTTAGCGGTTTTATTCCCAAAAGACAGCGGTCAGAGCCTAGCTAACGTAGCTTAGAAGTCTTCATCTCCGTGAAGAGAGATATCTCAGTGTAACTTGCGACCTTGAAAGCTCACTAAACCATCGTCGTGCAAGGTAGGAAATAACGAGCTGCTATTCTAACAGCCGTAATTCCCAAAGAGACAGTAGTCTCAAGGTAGCTGTGCAGTTATGAGTCTTCATCTGCGTGAAGACATATCTGCGTCACTTGCGGCCTTTGAAAGGTCACTAAATGGAGACTTATAACACTAGCCGCTAATGTAAAAGAAAAGACTGCTGTAACAATACATAAGGCTACTATGGCGTCCACAATGGCATTAAATGTCCTGACACCAAGGAATACAATGAGAAGGAAAAGACTTACTTATTCCCTCTAACGGCTCTATTCCAAACAAGATAGCTGTCTCAGCCTAACTATGCACTATGGAACCTCTATTCATAAAGAATAGGGCATAGCATTTCTTATGCTATTGCTAAGGCAAGGAAGGCGTTGTTAATCGGGACAAAAGCCCTTGACACCTGAGTCAAAAGATCCGGGGATGAAAGATATGATAAGCTGTTTTTTTCCTAGCAAATGCAGACTTATATTCAGATGAAACAATATTCTAAGAGCTTAAGACTAAAATTTCATAGTCTTAAAGTGCCCTTCTGTGAGGGATGGAGACTTACATTCCGTACCCCTCTCACCATCCAAAAAATTTGACCATTGCTAGCACATCAATGATAATCCACTTGTTACCCTAAGATGCTCACAGGACAGAGATCTGGCCGAAGATCCTCGACACATGTCCTGTATAAAAATGCCTCGAAAGACTAGCTTTCGACCCAAACATGCGAAGTCAGATAGCTAGTCTGCGGTCAACATGCTTCATTAATGAAGCAGGGGAAGATGCCATAGTTGCAACTGGATCCGGCTGCAGTGTGGAAGGAGCGTCCCGAACCGCAAGCATGAACGGGCATCCCAACTCACTAAAGTTTCTCGAACAAAAAACAGTCGACCCCGACTGCTGTCGGAAAGAAGAGGGTTCTCCAGCTCGCATTCTGCTCCAGACCTCACAGAGCGTTCCATTAGAAACTTGTAGGCATCAATCCCTAATCGTGCATATCCATGGAAGAAGAGGAAGCTGTAACCACAGCTGAACCCCGACTGAAGTGTGGAAGAAGCATCCTGACTCATCACATAGGACAGATGCTCCTACTCACTGAAGTTTCTTACAACACAAAACAGTTGACCCCAACTGTTAACGGGAAGAAAAACGCTATGCACTCACAATCTGTCCCCAGAACTCACAGAGGATCCCGCTTAGAAACTTTTAGGCTAATCCTCTTTCGGGAGCTTCCATGTAAGTAGAAGAAGCCTTAACTGCCGCCGGCCCCGCTGCAGTGTGGAAGGACAATTTTGATTCGTGTTCCGACTCTATATGGTTTCTCACAACAGACACAGTCGACCCCGACTGTTAACGGGACATAGAGGGTTCTCCAAAAGGTGATCTGACCCCAGATCTAGCTGAGCATCCTGTAGAGAAACTTCTGGCTTCTTCTACATGCACAACTGACCGGACTGATCCAGCACCATCTGACAGCTCATCACCGTTCTGCTGACGGGTGCCCCTTGCTGGGTTTTTAAGCTGTGATAGGCTGCGCAAATTGTAACAGCAAGTCCATTATGGAGGCTTGTGGAGCAGCGGCTTATTTCCCGCCGCATGTTGCTCCCGGGACGGAGATCTGGTGCCCGATCTCTTCGACGAACATCCCGATGAATCAAGCCTCGAATCACTAGCTACTGGATGGACCGACTTTCTTTTCCTTCTTTCTTCGAGGGTAAAGACTGGAGCGTCTTCGCTTGGCTTCATGAACATCTATAGTCGGGTAGCTAGTATGCGGTTGCATGTGCTTCGCTAAGGCAGAGGAAGAAGCCATAACTACAGCCGGCCCCGGCCAGGGAGGACATTAGCTCCGACTCAGTGCAAGTTTCTCAAAACAATAGTCGACCCCGACTATTACTGGGTTAGAGAAGGCTCTTCCGCTCGCGGTCTGATGCAGACCTCGCCGAGCTTCCCGAAGAGAAACTTGCAGACTTCTTCCCCTTATTTTGCCGTCGTCGCTGGGTGAGCCTTTGATTAAAAGGTGCTCGTTCTACCCAAATCTACACTCTCCTCAACCGCATCGGACATACCCGGTATCACGGTTCCCACTTACGGGTAACCGCCTGACTGGTTGAGCTAGCTGCTGGAATAAGAGGCCTTATTCCTTATATTCAAGAGCACCTTAGCAGCTAGCTCTATTTACTCCTCAGAGCGCGACGACGGCAGCACATTTTGGACAGGTGTCACAATACCATCACCATGTTCTTGTTCCTCTGGAAAAGAAATTGAGAAATTGAATTATCTTGCGGTGACAGCCTTGACAGCGGAACTTCACTGCGAATACATAGCATGACCCCTGCTTCCAATGTTAGTGTCCTAATGAGTTGACCCTGACCACACAAATAGGACCAGAATCAGTAGGAGTGCAGTGACAATAGGCAAGGCAACAAGCATATAAATCCGATGTAGACTATTACGCCCTACACTGAGAGCAGTAATTCATAAATAATTATAATCCAACAAGTTCACTGCACTCCTAACATCTAACATATAATCATACAATATAAGGATACATGACGAAGACAAACAAAAATAATTTCGAAATAAATTAAAACAAAATTTTTTACAAAATTTTTTTTTTTAAAATGCCTAAGTTCCCTAAGGGAACCACACGAGCCCAAGGGCATCCCGATAGAGCCTGAGTGTGGACAACACCAAAATATTAAAGCTAAACTACCAGAATATTAATAAATGTATCCTAATATAACTGTGATGAAATAAAACTCTGAATATTACCTGTTAAGGGTGTTGTTAAAAGTAAACATCGTCAGGATAGAAAAAACGGAAACTAGACAAAAGGCACACCAAAGGCCCAAGCGGTAATAATTAACTGATACCTGATGCAAAGCCAGATCTTCATGTGAAGAAAAAACAATGCATCCGGTAGGAGATGCAAGACAAAAACGGCCCAACACTCCTAGGGTGAGGACGTAATAGTGGGGATAAACAGAATAAACATTCTGTACAACACGTTAAACTCCCAAGAAACCAAGAAATTTAATAAAACGTTTAAAAAAAAAAAAACAGCCAGAAAGCTTAGGAGTTTAACTGGAGGGTTCATGGAATGATAGGGAAGGAACACATAATCAACAGTAGGTAAATCATTAGCAAAACTAATGACGTCAAGGCGTATATCCTGAAATTGGGTAACATGAAATAATTTTTATATTATTTAAAAGTTACAGCCCTGAACGTCTCAAACCACTGTTGTTCACTTCCATCATCCATTTACTGCCTTGAATCCACCATATACTTCATTGATTTGTGTCTGGCATCCACCAAAAGAGAGATTTAAAGCACAGATGTCAGTTGAGATGTTTACTGACTTTGGGCCAAACAAAGAATGATGTTTGTGCCAATTCCGGTCTCTTCCTGAATACTGTGCATGTGCAGATAGTAAAATTAGGGAGGGCCAGATAGGACTTTTAATTTTTGGTACTGTATGCAAATTTTGGGGATTGGGGGTTCAAAATTTGTGTTTGGCACTTGATAATATTGAGTTTGCACCAGGTAAGTCTGGGCCATTGGTTATTAGTATAAAAATATGAGATTTTTACAAAATTTGTTTTTCTTAAATGACAATGTTTGTTTTTTAAATAATTTTGGAAAACCTCGATAATGATCAATGCCAGGTTGTTATTACCAGTGAAGAAAAGAATAAGTGACCTAATTGTCTTACCGTAACTCTTATTTGACGAGTGCTATACATTTTCCTCTACTTACTTCTGGCATTTTTCGGTGAGCGATTTATTCGCTAGCCTGCTGATTGCCTTAAAAAAAATTAAGGAGGTCGAAAACTAGCCCTCCTGGCCTTAGAAAATAATGATTATCCTAACAGCCTATTCCTAAACCCCCACATATTTTCAGATCTCTGCTATGTTAGTGGTTTCTGTAAGATGGCCAGACTGCCCCTCCCACACCTCTGGGCCTTGCTAAGGCCCCGAGGTGTGGGAGGGGCAGTCTATCCATCTCACAGAGACTACCTTGTTAGCAGCACGAAATAAAATGTACAAAGTCCACGAGGCAGAATTCATTAATAGTAAAACTTTATTTTGCCACTTTTGTAAGCCTGAGGAGAGCTAATCGCTCCCTTATGCGATATGAGGGGAGCTATTTTGAGTCCTCTTGCATTTTTAAGAATGCCAGGCCTGTCTACTTTTGTTTAATAAATGTCTCACAGTGATCCCATACTAAGAGTTACTTCTGATCCATCCAAAGAAACAGTTGACACTTTTACTGAGTATATGTGCAATTACACCACATAAGATGTAAGGTTCCGATACACACTTGATAACTCCATCATAAAATATAATAGCATCCCTTCCTTAGTTCGGAGTCCTCAAATCAAAACACCATGCTAGGAGGTTTATGCTGGAAGCAGACATGGGATGATACTTTTCACTACTTAGACGCCATCAAAATTCTTCAGTTTGTCTACAGTATTCCAAGGAAAAATTATACAAAATTGTCACAATTAACCTACCTGACTTTAGAAGCTGTTTTGACTGACTTCAACTCTTCCTCTATCTTCATTATGTCTGGAAATTGTTTCTCTATAACTTCAACAAGATAATTCATCAAGTTAATGTTGGTGTTAAGACTAGATTTTGTATCAGTAATTTTATTTAAACTGGAAAGACGGAATCCATAAGCATTTCCTCTCTGTCCCTTGTTCATGTAATTTCCAAAAGCTAGCACTATCTCCAACAATTTCTTCATCTTTCTGCTTCTGGATATCTGTTTTGAACCATCATACACAACTGAAAAAACCCAAGTTGAAATGCATTCAATTATTGTAACCATCACAGCATATCATATTATTACAATTCTTTTGTTTTCAGGGTACAAATACTTTTGGAAGAACAAAGCATCAACATTTTCCAAGATAAGTTTCAGAAAACATCAGTAAGTTTCTATGTCTATTAGCACCAAACAAATTCATCTTTTATCAGGACTACAAATGGAGAATTTGATTCTTTAACTGTTTTACTGGCAAGTCTAATTTGAAATACAATCTGACATATTTACTTATTTATTGGTGCTTAAGGTCACTGTCAGTATCTTTGTATGACTGCAACATAGGGATGAAGTCAAGTTTAGCCAATTGTTTATACCTTTGCTGCCAACTTTAGAGGACTACCACCCCAGGCTTTGGTTCAGAGTCCTATTTTACCAGTAAAGCAAAACTTGTTTACCACAGTAAACAAGCACTGCTCAACTTCCAAAGGTTTCCATGGGGAACACCTGACATATACATTGCCCATGCAGATCACCAAATCTATTGTTAAGAGATGTAACAAACACTGATCATGCAACTGTGGCCATTACATTTTGAAACTTACTATCAAAATACAAGTGCAGTGTGAGTTTCATTTACATTTGTAGAAGGCAGAGTACCATAAAAGTTCCAAGTGAGGAACACAATTTTCCCCATGCTATCACAAGAGCAAGTGTGGTTAACCCTTACCCTAACGAATCGGTCACATCTGTCTCACGTAATATACAAATTAAGCAGTTGGAAAAAAAATATTTCAAAAAATTTCTACAAAAGCACATCATGTGATCCCCCATTGGAACAAGCTCATCGAGCCTCCAACTTTCTAATACCTAAACACTAAAGATCAGCGGGTGTGTGTATGCCCCAGCACACTGCTCCTCCATGCCAATAAATGGGATTAAGTGTCTTATTGAATGACACAACACAGATGATGCTGGTGAGGTTCGAAGCTACAACCTTTCAATTTGAAGTCCAATGCCATAACCAATGAGCCACCACACTCCCAAACAAATTATTTCATCTCTTAAACATGAGTTTCTACATGACAGCAAGACAGCATTATCAACATGTTGGGTCCAATCTAGATTTCAAGAAAATCTTAGATGGACTCTAACATCAGTTTTAACAGATTTAAGTATTACTGAATGTAGGTAGATTTGAACTCATGACCTGATCAAAAGTCTGTTGCAGTAATAAATGAGTCACAGCATCATCAAGGTAAAAGATGTCCTCAAAATGGATTAATGGAAGACATATAATCAAGTTCATTAAACTAGTTTAACGAAATGAAAGTAATGATGTAATTATTAAGATTATTTTTGTTGCAGACTACCTTGTATTCGTGATTTGACATCAGACATTCGTTCCTGGAATTTTTTCTTAAAATATAATGCATTGAGTCGGTTCTCATAATGTGGAATTCTGAAACAAATAAAAGATAACAGAGTTAACAGATCAATGAATTCTCCACTCAATAGTCGAAAAAACACAACACTTTCATTTTAAGTTAACCCTTTTACCTAACAGATGGAAAAATCTGACAACCAAAGTTTCTTATTTTTTTCATTTTTGGATTCCAAAATATAGCTTACGACCCCAAACCATACCCCATTAAAAGATATCCCTGTGCTCATTCCAATAGGGGTCAAACAGGAAAATTGTTTCAGTGTTCAATCCATGGAAATTGGAAAGGGGTCTATTTAGGAAGGGAATACCCCTAAGGCTCACCATATCCTGTAAAATTCAAGCAAACTGTGTCATAATTTCAGGGATCTTTAGATCTTTGATACATGAAACTTTTTCAGTTGGAGCACAATTTCGAAAAAAAAATTTGGCGAGAATAAAAATGACATGATGCCCATTCTCTTCTACAATTCAGAAATGATATTGCAAGAATCAATACGAGAATCAGAATCTCTGATTCTTTCGAAATTCTGCCCATAGTCTGATACCACAGGACTACTGAGGTCTCTGGAAATGAGGTACTTAAAGCAGCCCTCCCAACTCAACCTTTATTAAACTCTGTGAAAACAAAATCCATGGCAGTTTAGTTATTTATTTATTAAGGTTTAACGACACTTTAACAGCCAAGGTCATATCGTGTCAGTGACAGTTTTACCGGTGGACGAAGCCAGAGTACCAAGAGAGAACCACTGAGCAATGACGAGAAGCTGCCAGATGCCAGCTCCCCAACATCATAACTCAGCACTGCAGCATAGGCAGGGTTAGATTGGTTCAAGACATGCGCACCATCGAAATGCAGTATGCCTTAGTACACGGCGTCATCGTGCCACCATGTGGACAATCGGGGTTAAGGACACAATGCGGGAGTCTGAATTGATCGCTCAGACGGTCACCCATCCAAGGACTAACTGGGCTCGATGTTGCTTAACTTCGGTGATCGAATGAGAACCACTTACTGCAATGCCACCATTCCCCCGGGCAGTTTAGTACCTACATGTATGCATGTAATATGTTAGGACTTGGACTCAGTGCTGACTGGGAAAGAATGGTTCAATTGGGAATTTTTCTGCCTATTATTTCATATTGGGAATGAGGAAGAAATTAGGCCCCAAAAAGGCCATGGATTTAACTTTGGAAAAACACATTAGAACTGTCTAGTCCTCTAGTCGTTTTACTTATTTAGATACATTATACATGTAATTCCTCAACTGACTTCTAACTTGGTGACTTGGTGGTTCTCTCTGGTTTCCTCCACCCATAAACTATCAAACAATGTGCTCCTGGCTGTTGAAAGTGTTGTAAAACCCTAGAAAACAAACCAACAAACAAATCGTTCCCACAGAGATCAATTTGATTAGAAATCAGCAAAACTCCTTATCCAAACCAAATGAATAACTAAGTACTTCATCTCAAGTTAACTCTTAACCTGTTCAGTATTTTCAAAATATTTTTCATCAAATCTAGTCATGGCTGGCTGCTTCACAGCAACCATGTCTAGATTTAATTAAAAAAAATATCTAAATTTAACTTCAGAAATCATTGGTAGAAAAAAGTCCATTATAAAATTTACAGGGAGGACAATTGGTCAAATGTGCCCAAATTATATATATTTCAGCGGTAAGAGATGTGTCCTGGGCAAGAATATCTGCTAGCTGCATGCAAGGAGTTAGGTCTATTGATTTAACAAGATTAATTTTTAGTACTTTGGAGGATGAACAGAGTAACTGCTGGGTTAGAAAATCTTCCTTCTGAGTGATTTTGTTTTCTGTAATTATTTCTGACTACAAACCATTTTTATTGAGAATTATAGATGGATAAATCAGCGAGTCGACATTCTAGTATACCAAGAGATGGTACATACGTGAAATTTCTAAAAAAAAAAAAAAGTTTGAGTATGAGAATAAAATTTCTCAACTTTTCACATCTATGCCAACAACTAACAACCTTAAATCGGCAGAAAACAGTATCCACTCTTTTCCTTGTTCCAGAACAGTTTCCTACTTACATCCAAACATATCTGCTGGGTCCACAATAGTGTTTGTCTATCACTCTAATTTAAATGACTTTGAGGATACCTGTGATACCTTCTGTCTCCCCTTCCTACCAGAATCAACCCCTCATCCATGCCGTGTCTGAACAGTAACTTATTTGTCCAGATCATACAGAATCTTTTCACAAGTTCCTATTCGAACAATAATAGATTCAAGATAGGCTGTATCTTAACTTATATGAGAGTTACTTACTTGCTCATCTCATAAAGGAATCTGTCTGCCCTTGCCATGTTCTCCAGTTCATGTGAGTTCTCAGTCAACAGTTGAGATTCTTCAGCAGATGGTACATACTTCAACATCTGAAACAAAATTCAAAGTTAAATCAAATTCTCTGGCAATCCACAATATACTGATATTTTTGTTTTGGTTAAACGTTTAAATTGGTCTAATTTGGGTACAATGGAAAAACAAACCCAGATTAATGCAGCCCAGAGGGAGAACAAAAACATGCATTTTCTCATTTTTGACAGCCAGAGGAAAGCTTTCTGCACCGACATTGTCATATGATACTGTTGATGCAGATTGTTTTCCTCTGATGAATATCAAAACTTAATGATCAGTTCTGTTCTTTATTTTGACAGGTAGATCTGAACTGTTTTTGTGTGTTCTGAAAAACATTACCAATTTAGGGACAAAATACTTGGGCACATTTACTCTTTTTTGGGCACATTGATTACTGGTGTTAATTTGGGATATTTTAAAGATATGGTTCACTGACATTTACCACACTAAAGGAAAAGCCATTTCATAACTTTTACCTGACAAATGGAATGACCAGGATTTAAACTCATGCAGAGCACATTTCCAATGAGACACACTGCCAGCAATTAATCCATGAAAATCAGAAAGGGGACTTTTGGGAACTGTAGTTCCATGGAGATGAACAAATCCTGTCATGTTTAAGCAAACTATGCCATAATTCTAGGGAACCCAAAAGATCAGAGCTTCACAATTTGCCAGGCACCATAAATCTGTTGAGATCCTGGGAACTAAAGTAGTTACAACACCTCAACCTACTTGCTCTGGATTACCACCTGTGAAAATATATTTCCTGGCAGCTTCATCCCTGCTTGTATGCAAGGAATACATCCCGGACAGGGACTAAAATGCTGACTGGATTGGAATAATGGCACATGGTTAATCAAGGAAAGCATGGTCCTATTCAGTCAGGAATATTACTGCCCATCTCATGTTGGAATGGAGCAGAAATTCAGCCCCTTGTAGGGGTTTGATTAAAACTTGCAACCACCTGGTAAAACTATACTCTATCACATGATCATTTGGCCAGTGGCAGAGTCTGTCTGTGGTTGAGTATAGTTTAGTCACATTGAGAACATTTTTTCCAGTGCCATAAGAAACTCTGTGAAGAGAACTGAAACCCTGCCAGTCCAAATGCAAGATGATCTTTATGTTACAGTATTTGAGAGATTTGGAGCAAGAGGTGTTATCAATGAATTCCCATTAAGTCCAGAAGGTGGTATCAAGTCATGTGATGTAATCTCCTATTTATATTGTAAGAAGGAAAATTGCGATAGCAGGCGTATCTTCACACGAATCAATTTGTGGATTTGTGTCAAAATTCTACCCCTATTGACTTATTATTTGCATATAGGTTATGGAGTAAACTCCTGTTAATCGAATAACAAATCTCTCAAAGAATTACGCTTGCAGCCAACTAATGAATTCCCCATAGTTACAGAGATATTCTGCTTCAGTACATCCAATATAAGCATTTAATCTATTATATCTTGTTTGATAGAGCTCTATGAGCTTTGTCAAATATGATATAATAGAATGAATACTCAGTTTCTCCCTAGAATGCATGAAAAGGACCAAATAAAATACTCCTGTTGACTGATTTTTTTTTTTAGGGTTTAGCTTGTTCTTTACGCAGCAGTAGAAAAAAAAAATTGGTATCAATTTGTTTTATTAAAATTTATTGGAGAGTGCCTATTGGCACTCTCCAATAAATTTTAATAAAATGCTTATTTTTGTACAAAATTTTGCTAAACTAAGGCTCCCCTAACCGGTCACATGGTATCTTTGAAAAATATATTCGTGTTTCAAATCATCTTTGAAAATTGATTCAGCACTCAACCAGATAACAGGTTTCACTGTGATAACAAGAGCTGGACTTTCATCCGGTGCATACCCCCACATGGTGTACCGCCTAGTGTGGGCATACCTGTGACCAACAAATATTATTTATGAATATTCTCGTATGGACTGACGACGAATGCACAGATGGATGGACGCAATCCAGTATACCCCCCCCCCCTATTTTCTTCGTGGGTATGGTAAATTGTTTGGTGTTTGGAAGTTTTATGCAATGAGGCATAAGCCTTTGTCATAGGCAAACTGCAAGCCTATTTCACTGAAATCCGATAACACATACCTGAGATACAGGCTGAACAGACAAATAATGTCTATTTCCTACAATTTCTAAGTCAAAAAAGGGAAATAACTCTAAAAAGGAGAATGTGAGAAACATCGTTGAATCCTTTTTTTTTAAGCCTATACCATAAGCAGTGTTCATAGCAAATTTCATTGCAATAGACCATTCGATACCCGAGATAAGTTATGAAATATTCTCGGACGGACTCACACACGGACGGATGGAGGGACAGACGCATGGACGCATGTAATCAGTATACCCCCATTTTCTTCGAACATGGGGGTATAATAATTCTATTAGTATTTTATCTACTTCCTGGGAAAGATGTAAAAGATGGTGGTTTGTGTGCAAGGTGGAAGTAAGTTGTAATTGCTACACATATGCACACAGTCTGATATATTCATAACCAAAGAGGTTGAGATACCTGTTCTAACATATCTTTAGGTAGATCTTCCTGTTCATCCATTGTCATGATAGCCCGAGAGATTTCTTCATTTGTAAGTTTTAATTTTGATAATAGTATGATACAGTTCTGTGCACGTCTCCCATCAATTACAGAAAACTCTTTCACTTTCTGTTTATTTACACTTTTATCAAAAGCTTGTTTGTCATCACCATCATTTATTTGTTGTCGTTGATAAGCAGAGAAGGTTTTCTCTAGCTCTTGGAGATCTAGTATATTGTATATCTGAAAAAGAGATGAAAAGCTTTCAGACATTGCTTTTGGTTCAGACAATATTTTATATTTATAACTGAGAAACATTACAAAAAAACAGGAAATGTATATTATATATATATTATAAATACTGCTTCCCATCATGACTACTATCCCAAGTTTACTCCATATTGTCAAGGACCTTACCCAAGATAGGTATGTTCATGCTTGAAATTTGAATAATGAAATAGAAATCCTGAAAAACTCTCATAAAAGGGAGTGTTGTGTTCAATCAGTTGAATGTCCTAGAATATTCCACGGTTAGGTGGAAAAAAATAGATCTTCTATTTCTCAGGCCATTTTTTGTAAAACTGCATGTGGGCAGGGGTTTTTAATTTATTTTTTTATTTTTGTAATGATTTCTGTGCCGTCAAAAGTTCATGTTCTTGGTTTGGTTGGCCACATAATCTACAGAATAGCATGGGTGGTGGTGTATGTTGTCCCTTGAAGGCAAGAAGGCTTTCACTGCTAAAGCATTGCAAAGTCTTGGTGAACTCAAGGGACAAATTTATAAATTTTATTAACATGGGTACAATATCAGATATAAACAATTTAATTTTTATTTTTTTAAAGTCTGCATTGGTTATAAAAAGAGAACATGCCACAACCAAAAGGACCATGTTGGAGGGCCAGAGAAACAGATTTTTAATGTTTTTAGGCTTTATGTTCATAAACTGCATAGTGCACAATTATTTTAGTACCCTCGATAGTTAAAACTATCAGAAATGTTATAGTATTTCTCAGCCAAGCAGAAAAAGAAAAATTCACCTGAGATACCATATACATCCATAATTCTTTTATACTACCCCAACCTCACCCAAATCTCACCGTGAATAGATTAATAAGCATAAGTAATGTTTCAGTTAGTGGAGTCTAGACAAAAATCCTGAGATTCACCAACAGAGAATTCACTTGTGCATTTTTTTGTCTTTACAGATGTTTTGTCAGTTAGGGGGTTCATAACAAATGGTTTTCCAGAGTCAAATTCCCATATGTCTAACTCAACAAGAGATATTTATCTCCTAATCTCCTAATTAAACCTATCTACAAATACAAAATAGACTTGTCCTTTTTCCTGTTGGATTAAATTATTATTAATTCTTTACCCAACGAATTAGCCACATCAACAGCAAAAAAATTATTTAAAAAAAAAATTTCATCAAAAACCATGCAATGAGACTCCATACTGGAACAAGCTCATTCAGCTTGTTCCGTGAGGGTGTCACATTATCTTGCTTTGCTGAAATTATTCGAAATATTTGAAAAAAATAATGTTTAAAGTAATAAATTTTGATATTGTCAACATTGAGTAAAGGGTTAAGCCTTTACCTAATGAATTTGCATGTGTAATTTCCAAATTGACAAGTTGAAAAAATATTTTTCAAAAAATTTCACCAAAACCATATCATGTGATAACTCAGTGAAACAAGCTCCCCGAGCTCATTCCAATGAGGGGTTCCACGATATGGTTTTGTCCAAAGCTTTCGAAAAATTCAGAAAAATAATATTTAAAATAATAAATTTTGATATCGTGTGCATGTGCTAAAGGGTTAAACCTCTCTACAAATACAATCATCCATTTCTGCAAGTTAAGTGCATTCAGGGATCCATGTCACTGTTGAAGGATTAGAATTCTACCTTTCCTAATAATTCTCAGTCTATCAGTTTAACCCTTTACCCAACGAATCGCCCGCATCCGCCCACGTAATATGCAAATTCAGCAGTTGAAAAAATATTATTTTTCAAAATATTTCAACAAAACCATATCATGTGACCCCTTGTTGGAACGAGCTCGTTCCAACGAGGGGTCACATGATATGGTTTTGTTGAAATTTTTTGAAAAATTTGAAAATATGATATTTAAAATAATAAATTTTGATATCGTCTGCGTTGGGTAAAGGGTTAAATAATTTTATTGCTATGTATAGAAAAACTGATTTACCTGAACATCATCAAGGTCTCTCCACACTGTATCTTTAATTTTACCCTAAAATATTAAAATATGGATATAACTATATGACATTGTTATTTTTCGTGTAGAAACATGTAAACTGAATTGCTGTATCAAATCGATTTTATCTGAAACCCAGTTCTATTGAATGTCACACACAAAAAGCACCTTTACTCAAAGCAAAATTTAATTTTTTAATAAATTAAAAAACAGTTACTGATTTAAATAAACTTGTAAACAAACAAGTCAATAATACTGAAGGTCAACAACAATATTTAAGAGATAAACAGTTCATGATGAGTATGTTTTGGTTTTTATGTAATTTTTCATTAGGCTATAAAAAAAAGAACCTCTGTTTCTCAGGCCTGCGCGCATGGTCATTTTTGGTGCGCATGCAACCTTTTTATGACACCAAAAAAATCTTCCAAAAAAATTTCAGATATTGTGCTCATTTCGGTAAATCGATATCGATGCGTTCGCAAATTTTAAATTAACACACCTCAAGCTTTTTCTACATCATACCTTAATAAAGTGGGTGGGTTTTAGCAATATTCACGACAGAAAGTGTTTTATTCTGTAAAAGGTAAGTCATAATGACAGCAAGAAGGAAGGTGTCTTTCAGTCTGACAACAAACAGTCACAAAGGGGAATGGTCGATTCGCACCACGTTTGATTTGCACCAAACCTCAGAAAGTCTGCAAAGTCAGGTGCTATGTTGAATGGAACACAGTCTCCTGGCATTTATTTTTAGTAACATTTGTATTGTAAATCGCCGTCATTGGGAATTTGTGTACTGTTATTTGAAACCGTTACGAGTTTCTCAGTTTATTTAAATAAATGCATTTGAGATGCAGGATAATTGGATAACTAATAGTAATCGTTGCTTGATATAAAAGTAACAGTCATAGTTGAAAATAAATTGCATATAGGCAGGTATGTGCGGTCGAATTGGTTAATAAAAACACGCAAACATTCGTTTTGTATTTCATTTTCAGATTTAAAAAAAATATGATTTATGGATGAACTGCCCGTTCAAATGGGTTGTGATAATTTTGAATATAATGGGGCAAAATTGCGACTCATGATTTTATTAGGCAGGTTGTGAAAGGATTTTTTTTTTTTGGTAAAATAAATCTCTGAAAGTTGGCACTTCGACATTTGATTTGTCCCAGAGACGTTTCACCCACGAGGCGTTTCGTGACTTTCGTCCTGTGTTATAATTTTCACGTTTCACTGAAAAAACAAACATTCAAACCCCACTTCATTTATGACCCAACACCCCTGTGGTGAATAACCAATATATTTGCAAAATTTTGCGTGGTCCACCAGGCGTTTGGATGGGGGTCAAATTACCACAAACAACCTCTCGGAGAGAAAATAAAAAGAAAAAAAAAAACCCGCCCGCCCGCATGCTTTTTTGGAAAAAATGGCCTGAGAAACAGACAATCAACTTTGTATGGCCTTACCGAAAGTGTTAACATCATACCATTTCCCAATGTGGGGATACATAAAATATATCAATGCCAACAAAATGCCTAAAAAGGACTAACATTAGGGGGACCATACATCAAGCGTATTTGCTTAGTTTATAAGAAGTCTTTTAATATTTATTCCTTTTCTTCTACAGTTTTGACTTTGCTTCATACACCAAATCCCTTAGCCAAACAACAAATTCCATTACACTGTAATTTGTAGGGCTGCACGATATTCAAAACAGAATACCGGTATCGGTATTCAAAAAAATACCGTGGTATACCGGTATATCGAAAACTGTTCAGATATCTGAACATGAGTAATACAATCGAGACTTGGGGCATCACAGTCGGAACGAATCAGTATGCCGTGATGATGCGGTTCGAAAAACCTCTTCACACAATGCAGACGATATCAAAATTTATTATTTTACATATTTGTTTATCAAATTTTTCCAAAGATGTCTATAAAACAATATCATGTGACCCCTCATTGGAACGAGCTCTTTGAGCTCGTTCCAATGAGAGGTCACATGATATAGTTTTGTCAAAATTTTTTAAAATTATTTTTTCAACTGCTGAATTTGTTGTTCTTTGGGTAAAGAGATACTATTATTCATTCTGAGCTACAGTTAGAAAACTCAAGACATCTTGAAAATTAAATCGTGGGTAAAAAAATAATGACGATAAACCGATATTTTTGTAATTACACCGGTATTCAATCGATATTGGTTTGAATACCGGTATATACCGGTTTATTGATATACCGTGCAGGCCTAGTAATTTGGTCTATTAATATGCACCACAATAGGGGTGCGGTGGCTAAGTAGGTAGAGTTGCAGACTGTAAGCCAAGAGGCCCTCAGTTGGAATCCCACCTGCAGCAACCATGTTATGTCTTTGGGCAAGACACTTCACCCCCATGTGGGGGGCACGGTGGCATTGTGTACTAAGGCATACTGCACGTCGATGGTGCACTTGTCTTCAACCAATGCTAACCCTGCTTGTGTGGAGTTAGTATGTTGGGGAGCCTGACAGTTGCCTGCCATTGCTCAGTGGTTCTCTCCAGGTCCTCTGGCTTCTTCCACCCGTAAAACTGTCTGAGGTGACCCTGGCTGTCGAAAGAGTCGATAAACCCCAATAAATAAATAAATAAATAAATAAATAAATAAATAAATAAATAAATAAATAAATAATGCACCACAACAAAGACAAGGATGATTACAGGGCCAGGCTATCATTGAACAAACAGGACTTGACTTCAGTGTTTATTTACCCTTTACCCAATTCACATGATATCACAATTTGTTATTTTATTTATTTTTTTTGGAATATTTTTAAAAAAATTACAGAAAATACATATCATGTGCCACTTCATTGGAATGAGCTTGCTTGGTCTATTCCAATGAAGGATCACATGATATGGTTTTGTAGAAAAGTTTTGAAAAAATAATTTCTTTTCAACTGCTCAGTTAGTAAATTACTTGGGTGGATGTGGCTGATTCGTTAGGTAAAGGGTTAAATTGAGTAAAAATATTAACCCTTTGAACATAAGAGGCCACTTTTCTGGCCCAGGCACATGATACGACATAATTTCATTAAGGAGGATGGCTGTGGAGTAGACCAATCAATATTTTCAATGTGTAGCCCTAAGGTGGCACATTGAAAATTTTGATTGGTCTACTCTCAAATAATGAATATGGACTCTTCTAATTGCAGCATTTGAACTGACATGGAAGATACCACCAGGGTTCAAAGGGTTAAGAATATAAATAATTTATATAAACACTTGAGGACACAGCCCTCAGTTCCCAGTCTATGCACAATGACCAGCACTAACAAACAAATAAAAGCTTCTAAGGCGACTCAGCTGAACCCTTGTGGATAAGATATTTTTCTGAGTTTTCCACCTGACTTTAGCTATCTACATTCATGATGTTTTTTCTCTATTCTATTCTATTCTATTCTTTTTATTTAACAGTATGTAAAAAATAATAATCAATACATTTACAGAATAATATTGTGATACATATACATACCGTTGGGGGACAGCATAGCCAGATAGGCTGTCTTCCTGCTATCCCCCGAGGTAAAAAATATAATTAGAGCAACATCATATCAGACGGAGTATACAGCCGGGAGCAGAGAAATACAGATCCTTTAGGAGTAATGTTGTATTGTTGCATTGTTGCATAATTGCATGGGAAACAAGACACTCTCTTCAGTGGTTTCAAGTTAAGTGTTGGACAATTGCCTTGGACAGCCAAGATTTGTTTTAAAAATCATTAGTTGTTGAATTTGACTTTTATAATGAAGACTTCTTGCCAACAGAATGTAACAGCATATTGGAAAACCTGTTTTGAGGACAATAGATTTATGAATGCATATATTGGATTTAATCCTTTACCTAACATATTGACCAAAACCAGATAGGATGGAATTATTCACAAATTGGCCTTTCAAATTTAATTATTATTTCAATTTTTGCCTAAAAAAATAGCTTACGCTCCCTCATTTGAATGCACTCGTTGAACTCATTCTAATGAGGGGTCCAAAGCTATATTTTCGTAGCAAAAATGCAAATTTTATTAGTTATCGAAGAAATAATTTTTTCATAAGTGTCATGAAATTTCCTGTTAGTTATTAACCCTTTGACTAATGCACATGAGGACAAAATTTTCACAAAATATCAACAAAGCCATACCATTTGACCCTAAATGGAACAAGGTCAATGAGCATGTTCCAATGATGGGTCACATGACATGGTTTTATAGAAATTTTGTTCGAACATTTTTTTTTTCAATGGCTCAGTTTGTATATTACAAGGGCGGATGCAGACTTTTCGTGAGGAAAAGGGTGAAGCGGTAATGTTTGTTTAAGTATTAAGAGAGAACACAATGCAGCTGAAGTACATGGGGCTGAAGTTAATGACCTGAGTTGGGACTTTTTCCTGTATTTTTCATGGGCACTGAAGACACATGTGAAATACAGGAAAAACTCTAACAGGAGCTGTTGATTTCTGTCTCAAATACTCTGAGTAATGTTCTGTATTTATACCATGATTTAACATGAACAAACTGAATGAACCCTTTACCTAACACAGTATTTTTTAAAAACAAATTAAATTTCACATTTTTCGAAAACATATTTCACAATTTTTCAATAAAACCATACAAATATGGATGTCATTAGAACCAGCTCGATGAGCTGGTTCTAATGATATCTATATTTGTATGGTTTTATTGAGAAAATTTGGAGATATATTAGGCTGTGGTAGGCTTATACTGGTTAATTTTCTGGCCCCTTTTTGGCCGCTATGTTAGGTAAAGGGTTAAAGAAAAATATCACCTTTGTTAGTCTAATAAAGTTCTTGCTTGACACTGTTTTGTGTCAAGGCATTTCATTTGTCACTCCGACGTACAACGTACAATCAGACGAATTCTCACATGACATTCTTATGCATAATCCAGATTCCATGCATGGTATATCTAGCACATTTCCTGATGTTTATACTGTATCGTGCAACATGAAAATGCAAAGCAATCGTGGTATAATGTCTAAAACATATTCTGGCGGGCTCCATCAGCTGGTGACAATTTCAGAAAACCAACAACTATGACAGACTAGTGTCAAACAAGAATGAATTGGTTACTTTCCTAGTTGAATTATGGCAAAAGATTGCCGCTTGAGATTTTGGTCAGCGGATGGAGGGTTAAACAATATTGTTGGTGATGGAAATTTACAATAATCATTTTTTGACTGAATACAATAGAAATTGAAACAGGATATTATACCTCTGCAAGCTTGGACCAATTGAAAGACTTCAGTGGATGAGATGGTTGTGGAATGTTTTTCTTTTTTATAGCTGTTCCAGGAGCATTCATACTAGGAGGACCTATAATTACAAGAAAACAAAGTTGGAAAAAGTCTGGACAGCATCATCTTTATATACCGAGTCAAAAAAGAAAGTATAATAGAAACAAAAGTGAAAAAATAGCATAAAGGATGAAATATAATAGTTCTAATGTTGCATGTTTGTGGACAAGAAGTCGTGCAAAAGTTTAATGACATGTTGTTGTTGTCCACCCAACTGTATACAATTTTGCTACGGATTTCAAAATAGCATGTGCTACCCGAGACTGTCAAATTGAATGGGTGACCGATGATTTTCTTTGTGTTATGTTGTGCTAGAGAGCATGGATTATTGAGAAAACACGCTAGTTTCTGTCTTCCGAAAATTTAAAAAATGTCAAGGTTAACCGAAAATCAGAGGATGCGTGCCATTGGTATGCATGAGACTGGGATACTTCCAGATGAGCTCACTGCTGAGTTTGGAGTCACTGTGGCCACTACTTACCATCTCTTTGGAAGGTATAGAACCACTGGATCTACTGACGATCGACCGCATTCAGGTTGACCAAGAGTTACGACCCCTGCACAAGACCGACACATCAGGGCGTCTCACTTGTGGGATCGCTTCCTTCTGGCGACGAGGACAGCAGCAATTACTCCTGGTAGAACTAATAATAGAATGAGTGCACAGCATCCACAGTAGGTGTCCATACCACTGACCAATCCTTACCAAACGTCATTGTACCATCGGGAATGGAATGGGCTCATCAGAGTGTTCGCTGAACTCAGCAGCATTGGAGCACAGTTCTTTTTAGTGATGAATCATGAATTTGTCTACCGAATTTGTATCGCTGATGAGGAGGACGGTTTTCTGATGCTTGTGTGCGGGAATCCACTCGTACTCTTTCTGCTGGTGTTGGTCCATTAGACCCAAACTTAAAGAGTTGAGAATTGATTCTTCTTACCATAAAAGACTAGAGTTGGAAGACTAAAGCGACCTATAGCAAGTTTTCCACCTAGTCAAATGCAAAGATGAAGACACAAGGCTTTGTTGCATAGAATAACTCCCACTTAACATTAGTTAAGACCGAGATATATATACTAGGTCTGGAAAGAATTTTTAAAAAGTACAAATGACCACAAAATTCCCTTCCATATAGACGATGCATCACAGTACTTAAAATTAAAGTACATAAGACCATGAGACTAAATTTGCTCTGAAAGAAATTATCTTCTCAATTGAGTCCGAGCGAACAGCTAAATGATGAAGGTAAGGCTACAACTAGGATCTTAGCCTGCTCAATCAACACAGAGGAACACTCCACATCTTCCCCTGTTGTTTTTAAAAGTATGTGAACAATCACAAATGATTAAAAATACAGAGGAAGAAGATAAGAAACTGAATTACTTTTTCCCGCAGGAAGTTAAATATGGTGTCGTCTACACAATCGAAGACCTGTGACACTCGTGTAGACTTAACCGGAAAGAGATCTTATTACCCTGCTCTTTATCCGGATGAAGTCAGCGTCCAACTACTCTAGCGGTTTCTCATAATTGCTCGCAGCATTTTGATTCACTGGAACAAGTTCAAGGAAATGATAATGTATGGTATCTATATCATCCAAGAGGTTTTCCGGAAGGAAAAGTTATCCTTTCCATCATAGGTTCAAATCAGTTAGAATCACAGTCACCAGCATCTAAACAGGCAGATGACTGGACCAAATAAGCACCATGCAACAGCTCAAGTTTTGAGACTGATGATGAGTGCTTCTGCCTTAGCAGGAATACTGCGATTAGCTGTGCAACTGTGACAGCAAGTCCGTTACAGAGGCCTGAGGAGCAGCGGTCATGAATAGCCTCTTCGCCGGCTGCTCCTAGGACAGGAAGTCCAATATAGTTATTACTGTGGACGACCCGATGAATGAAGCCTCATCTCCTTGGCTAGTAGATTGTGTGACTTTCTTCACAAAAGATGGACATTTTGACAATGCAGACTGGAAATCCTCAGTCACTTAGCCAAGGTGCGGTCGGGAGTGCTTGGTAGACACTAAAGAAGCAAAACTGTACCCGTCCCCGGCTAAGAATTGAACTAAGTGTAAGGGACAATAGCTATGTACGTAAGCTCTGACTGACGCAAGTTCCTACCAACAACACCCGGCTCCAGATGTTGTTGAAAGAGAGAGGAGTCTCCCTCTTGCTCGCAATCCGGAGAGACCTGGACAAGCGTACCTCAGAACTTGCCCTCTTCTTCCTTCCATCAACACTGGGTGAGCATGAATCGATTAAACAGTGCTCGCTACACCCTTATTCTCTCTCGACCGCCACGGACATACCCAAATACGAGTGAGATCCGCCGGTTGAGCTAGCGGTAGACAAGGGACGTAAACCTCTTTTGAAGCCTAGCCCTTGTCTAAAATCATTGAGCACTTTTCCACTAGCTCTGAATACAATGCATATGCGACACATCCGGAATCACGATCCTCGTATTCAATCTTAACCATTTCACCGGTGTCATGGAACTGAAACCACTCATCGCGTTTTATGGCCCTGTGCAATATAAAGATCACTTTGTCCATTATGTAGAGGAAACCATAAGACTAGTTGACCCCTGCTGCCTATTAGACGGGATGTCCTGGACAGGAGGCATGGACATATACTGCGACTGATGCAGGTTCCTACCAACAACATCTGTCCCCAGATGATGCTGTAAGAGAGAGAGGCCTCTCTCTTGCTCGCGGTCCTGGATGACCTGGACAAACATACCTCAGAACTTGCCGGTTTCCTCCTTCCGTCGTCGCTAGGTGAGCATAGTTGCATATCATATTGTTCGCTCCACCCTATATCATCTCCTAGCCCGGATCGTATACACCCAGCGTCACAGTTCTCAGAGGCCTGAGTAACTACTTCACCGGTCGAACTAGCTGGCGACAACAGACTTGTGCGATCGTGTGTGCTTTTCGATCACAGAGGAAGCTATAAGACTGGCCGGCCCCAGCAGTCTATGGAAGGAGCGTCGCGTGGACGTAAGTTCCAACTGACACAAGTTCCTACCAACAATCTCTGACCCCAGATGTTGTTATAAGAGAGAGGGGGCCTCTCTCTTGCTCGCGATCATGGAAGACCTGGACGAGCATACCTCAGAACTTGTCTGACAGACACAAGTTCCTACCAACAACCTCTGACCCCAGATGTTGTTATAAGAGAGAGAGGCCTCTCTCTTGCTCGCGATCACAGAAGACCTGGACGAGCATACCTCAAAACTTATCTACTTCCTCCTTCCCGTGCTTCCTCCTTTCCGTCATCGCAGGGTGAGCATGTTCATATCTTTATGGTGCTCGCTACACCCTTATTCCTCTTCTCGACCACTACGGACATACCCGGCATCACATCACCCACATACGAGTGAGATCTGCCAGTTGAGCTAGCTGGTGACAAGGTCGTCAATTCTACTAAGGATCTAGGCACTTGTCTAATTTCCTTGAGCACTTTTGCCACTAGCTCTACATTGTTTTGCGACAACAGCAGCACACTCCCAGACGGCATCACGAAACCACACCATGTTCTTGTTCCTCTGTAAATAAAAACTAAAAAACTATAGTGACATTTTGACGAGAGGACCTCGCCGCGATAGGACCGATAGTGTCCACTCGCCTAACACAGACCATGACGCTCATCATTCAGATTATCAAATCTGACACATGGAGTAGAATTAGTGGTAGTACATCAACTAAACTCATTACAACGACCAAGTAAATAAAGGAAAAGCTTCCTCTATTTGCCATACTATTAGATAAATATAATTTCCTAAATACTAATATATGTCATTGTACCACCACCAAATCTACATATAATATAAGATAACATTAAAATATAATCAATGAAATAAATATATTCAAAGGAAAAACTCTTTCAAAAATAAAATAAAAATTTTTGAAAATTTTTTTTCTAATATAAGAGCCCAAGTTCCCAAAGGGAACTATGAGCCCAAAAAGCCTAAGTGTGGACAAAATTATAAAATCTGTATAAAATTAACTACCACACTATTAGAATATTTAATGTTACTTACAACTGTTGTTCCTAAACAAAAATAGGAAACTACCTAGAGTAATATAATGTAAACAAAACACCGGAATCAAGACCCCAGGCAACACGGCCTGAAGTCAGTAACAGAAACAAGGCTATCCGATGTAAAGCAAGATCTTCCTCAGAAGAAAAAACGATACATTGGATGTATGATGCATGACCAAAACGCCCAAACACCCTAAGGATGAGGACGCAACCCTGGGGATGTACAGAATAATCTTCTGTATAATATGTTAAACTCCCAATAAATTTTATAAATTTTTTTTATTAAAACAAGCCAAAAAGCTTGGGAGCTTAACTGGGGGGATCAAGGGAAGGCAGGGAAGGAATACTAAATAAACAGTGGATAGATCATAATCAATCAGTGATAACGTCAGGCTCATGCCCTGAATCTAGGGAACATGAACTAATTTTAATAAATATTATAAAATCACAGCCCAGAACGTTTCAAACCACTGTTTCTTCCTTCCTTCATCCAGTTCTGTCCTTGGATCCACCAATTTAACCATTGATTGTGTCTGGCATCATTAGTAATTGAGATTTAAATTCACAAATATCAGTTTGTTGTTATCTGACAAGGGCCAAACAAAGAATGATTTATTGGCGCCAGATTCGGTGACTTCCTGGCATCTGCGCATGTGCGGAGGGTAAAATGTATGGAGGGCCAGATAGGACTTCTAATTTTTGGTTTTGCATGCAAATTCTGGGGATTGGGGGGCAAAATTTGTGTTTGGCCCTAGATATTTTTGGGTTAGCACCAGCTAAATCTGGGTCATTGGTTACAGTATAAAAATATTGCTCCTCAAAGTTTATTATACTTTCTTTTTTAGCTCCGTATATTAAGACTTCATATACCTTTTTCGTATTAAGAGAGAAAAAATATACACAGCAAAGTTGAGTAAAACTGAAAGTGTCAATGACACTGTAGCTTAACTTCAATGTGTGTTGTGTTTGATGAAAAGGATAATGTTCAATGTTTATGAAAGGATTATGAAATACAACAAGAATTGTGATAATTGAGAATATGTTAATTTCTGTTCCCTGTATGCTATGTTTTCAATAAAAATAATTTGAGGTGCAGACTGCACTAAAGAATTTTTTTTTTTATAAACAATAATTTATTTCACTTAAATGAAATAGGCTTTGGCGAACAGGCAAGACCTATATCAATGCTTCCGCCTCTGTACTAAAGAATTGAGAGGTGGGTTAATGTGGCCCTCACAGTTAATGTATGTCAACCAACGTTACCAGGTTACAGTGAAATTATTCAAAAACAAGTTATCCTTTCAAGTTACAATGAAATCCCTTCATAAATAAGGCCTGAAGACTGTGCTAAAGGTTTTCAGTCTTCGGGCCTGTGTAGCCATCATGGTTGACCCATCGCATGGTTGAATGATTGTGACCAATAGGGTACGTTCTCATCTGGACATTATCTGGAGTCATCCTATCAGGTTACAATGAAATCCTTTCATAAATACGACCTGTAAAGGTTTTCGGGCCCCTGTAGCCATCACTGTTGACCGATCACGACCAAATGGGGTCACGCTCATCTAGACATTATATGGAGTCATCCTACTAAGTTACAATGAAATCCCTCAATAAATACGACCTGTAGACTGTGCTAAAGGTTTTCGGGTTTTGGGCTCGGGCAGCCATCACAGTTTAGAGATCAGGACCAAAAGGGGACGTTCTCATTTAGACATTATACAGGGTCATCGTACCAAGTTACAATGAAATCCCTTCATAAATACAACATGTAGACTGTTTTGGGGTTTTGGGCTCGGGCAACTATCACGGTTGACCGATAGCGACTAAAAGAGGTCATTTTGATCTAGACATGACCTAAAACCTGCATATCAAATGTCGTGATGATTGGACAAGAACTACGGGGTGTAGACTGTCCTAAAGGAAAATGTGAACAGACTCACAGACTTCTGCACGCGTGATGGTAAAAGCTTATCTTGACTTTGTCAAGTTAAGCTAACAAGAAACTCAAGGTTCCCACTGATATCAGAGAAACAAATTCAAGCATTATTTAAGCACTATTCAGGGAATTTGGCAAATTAATTTTCAAGGATTATCAGTCTGTATAAATTCAATGAACATCATTCCATTTGCCTGCCATTCACATAAAAAGAAGTAAGGAGCCTGATGGTTTTTCACCTCCATTACTGGATCTCTGACAAATATCTTTACTCAAATTCATTTGTTAACCCTTTACCCAATGTAATGGCCAAAACAAGCTAGCGCTATTCTAAAAAATCGCCAATTAATTTTCATTATTTTTCATTTTTGTCTCAAAAACATAGGTTATGACCCTCGATGGAACGAGCTCGTTCCAATGAGGGGACATAACCTATGTTTTTGAGACAAATAATGAGTTATTCAAGAATTTTTTTGCTATGTTAGGTAAAGGTTTAACTCTTCCAGAACCACGATCTACTTTGTAATGATGATAAAACATATAGTTATGATGCCATGATGATGAAATGTTGTGATGTAACACACATTTCGAAAGGGCGCTCTGAGCCCTTTTCAAAAGTGTATTACTGACAGAAACTCATGAAATATACTGCAATGGTCTAGAATCTGCACACCTGACTGTGGTGGATTATTATGTAACTTCTCAGAGGTTATAGGTAAACTAAATGCATTAATCTGCAATATTGATTTGTCATTATTGTACACATAACTACTGTGAAAACACTCTAGTGAAGTTAGACATAAAAATGGTGGAAAAAGTTCTGACCTTATAAAGGTGAAAAATAAGAAGTAACAATGGCATCTGTGTATGTGTGGAGATCATTTGATAAAGGGAAAGTAATCTGCAGAAAAATATTATGGAGGGGTCCTCTGAGTTGTGCCTCTTGATGTTCTCAAAAGAGGCCAATATATTTTTGATACATTTGTAAACACTTGCTACTCACATGCCTTCAAAAACAGGTTTGTACAGAGAATGCCAACAAAGAAGCCTTTGAGCTTTAAAATAGGGAATTTTCAAGCTAATTAATCTTTATGATTAATCCAGAAGTTGACTAATTGTCGGAAACACCCATAACTGACTACAATTTCAAAGTCGATGTTTATGGGTTTTCATCACTCCTTGGAAGATGAATTATAAAGAAGTATAAAGATACAACACATGACACCAGGTCTGCATTCTAGAAAGTAATGAGGTATAAATAATTGCCCTTCTCAGTTTGTCAAGGAGTGCAATTGCCTTCTTAAATCTCAATGCAACTATTATTACATTTTTGACAACCTAATGTCCAAACATGAGACAAGGCTCAGGCTTGGGCCTGAGGTGGTTAGGAGTTTGAATTTTCCTCAGAGAGCAGTAGGCTTGCAGCATGCCTAAAGAATGTGCCACCTGTGGAACTAATGACCAAAAATACTGTTTTCTATATAGTTGTTTCTAAAGGTCACCATAAAGTACGATAAAGTAAAATTTAATCAATTGTTCTTCTTCAAAAGGCGACCATGACATTTCATAATAATCATGCCAGCCTTATTAATCTCTATTATTGTAAGCAGAATAGTCTGAATCTTTTATAAACCAAACATGCAAATTAAGTCAATGTGATGTCATTTTTACATGTTCCTATCCCATTATCTCTCTGCAATAGCTGTATTTCTGATCCTTTGCCACACTCCTCACTTCAAAGTTACGCATGAGTGTAACTCACTCTTCTTTGTTGGAGAGAGCCTCTGGAGTAGCGATCTGATGGTTAGAGGTTTCTATGGACACAAGGTTCACGGGATATGTGTTCAAGTTCTGTCATACACTCTGGTGTGTGAGGGGTATTTGGTTCAAGGTTTAACAGAGTGGAGAAAAATGGGGTACTCAGTGGGAACCACTAAGTGGTGGTAAGTAACACATTTTGTCATACATTTTAACATACAAATTGAACCTAAGAGGGGCCAAAGTCTAGGGTTCATTGGCTGACAGCACACTCAAGGATGCAATATATGAGAGGAGTCAGATCTGAACTCGGGAGCTATTGTTCCCAAATTTTAGATAACTGCTGAGTGATTGTGCACTGTTTGGAGGGTTACCTGTGCGAGTGCTGAAAATCAATATCATGGCTCTACTAAAAAGTACTGAAACCCACTTCAGCAGCTTTTCACTGCCTATGACAGCTTGTTGTTTGCTCAAAAATAGATGGTATGGTAGAAAAATAGATGTTTACATTACATAAAACTATGTTGTTATGATTGATTGGAGAGTGAAAGCAGGTTTTCTGCTCTCAATCTTTGAAAAAGAATTATTTGGGCCACACAAAGTAGATGTTCTGTTTCTCAGGCCATTATTTGTAAAATTCATGCGGGAGAGCGTTTTTTTTATTTTATTGTTTATTTCTGTAATTATTTCTTTACCATCAAAAGTTCATGTTCTTGGTATATGTTTTAGGGCTCATAATCTACGGAATAGCATGGGTGGTGGTGTATTTTGTCCCTTGAGAGCATTCAAGGGACAATTTTATCAATTTTTTTCACTTGAGTAAAATATGAGACATAAACCATTTAATTTTTCTTTTTTTTAAGTTTACATTGGTTATAAAAAGAGAGCATGAAGCAGCCAAAAGGATCATGCGGATGGACCTGAGAAACAAATTTTTTGATTTTTTTAGGCCTTATGAACAAAGTCTTGCCAAACTAAGGTTCCCACTGCTGGCAGCATGGTATCTATTAAAATCAAATCACCTACAAAAAAAATAAATTCAAACTTTACCATTTCAACTAGACTTGTGTTTTTGACAGTGTTGGTCATGTTAACCCTCAGCACACTGTTGTCAAAATACTGAAATTTCATGTAGCAAGTTTTTCCCATAATGCATCTAGCAATTTAATACATTACCGAATGCAAATGATATCAATATCAATTATTTTTATATTTTTTTAAAAAGTTTTTCTTAAAATGTCATTATTTATTTATTTACTGGTGTTTAAGGTCACATATTTCTGCACACTGGGTAATCATGACCACGACAGTTTTACGGGTGGAGGAAGCCGGAGTACTCGGAGAGAACCACCTAGCAACTGTCAGCTCCCAACATACTAACTCCACACAAGCAGAGTTAGCATTGGTTGAAGACAAGTGCACTATCGACGTGCAGTATGTCTTAGGTTGTACCCGGGGCTTCATTAATTAAATTTTTGATGATTATTCCTATAATTAGTCTTTGGAATCTAATATTATTGCGTCTGTGGAAATAGTACTCACCAGTGGAAAATGCCCAATCCACGGTGGCTGTACTGAAGTAGTATTTATTTATTTATTTATTGGGGTTCAACGACAGTTTCGACAGTCAGGATCACCTCTTGTCGGACAGTTTTAAGGTTGAAGGAAGCCAGAGTAACCAGAGTGAACCACCGAGCAACTGTCAGGCTCCCCAATATACTAACTCCACACAAGCAGAGTTAGCATTGGTTGAAGACAGGTGCACCATCGACATGCAGAACGCCTTAGTACACAACGTTACCATTGGTGGTGAAGTGTCTTGCCCAAGGACACAACATGGTTGCCGCAGGTGGGATTGAACCGAGGGCCTCTCGGCTTGCAGCCTACACCTCTAACTACTGAGCCACCATGTCCCCTAAAATGACATTAAAACCATATGTAAGCCTTCATTGGAATGAGCTTGCATTGTGGGAAAAGTTTGAAGCTTGAAATTTTGGAATTTCAACATCAGTGTGCTGACAGTTAATAAGATCTCAAGTAAATCAAGCATTTATATTATTTTCTGAACCTGCTCAACAGTTTATTGTTTGTATAATGTCAATAGTTTCAATAATAGAACAGATTCTGTACACTTACCAGGGGGTGGTGGAGGTCCTGGGGCTCCTGGAGGAGCTGGAGGTGGAGGTGGCGGTGGAGGTGGTGGTCCAGGAGCTGTTGGAGCTAATATTGGAGATATGGAACTGAGTGGATTATTGAACATAGAAGGTGTAGATAATCCAACTTTGGCATCATCAGGTAAACTTCCAGTCTTGACTAAATGTTGCAGCTTTTCACGTTCTCCACGTTCTGCCTCTAGCTGTATAAATATAGAAATTAAATTTATCAAACTGCATACAAGTTTAAATTTTCTCTTCAATGTTTGCAAATATCTCAACTGACTATTTATGCAACAAAATTAACTCTTACATGAATCATTTGGTAATGGGTTAACCATGGGCGGATCCAGGAATTTTTGGGGGACACATGTTTTTCAATTGAGGAAGTCCCCAAATAAATTGAGATGTTTTAATACAGATGATTAGGCCACTGCATGTGTCTTGAAGTGCTTTTTATCAACTGTATGTGTATAGATTTCCACTAAATATTGGAAATAATTGCTTCAAGCTGGTAGATTTCAAAGTTGAATGATATTTTCCTACAGGAATTTGTGGACATTTGAGCTCTAGAGTTTGGACGCCCATAACTGTAACAGGTAAATCATCTCTGGATCTGCCCCTGTGGTTAACCCTTTGAACCCAAGAGACTGTTTTTCCAGCCCATGTTTATGATAAGACCTGAGTTCATAAAGTACAAGATTGCTATGTGAATCTGTACAGTAGACCAATCAATATTTTCAATGGTAAAATTTATTCGCACTTCTTTTGCGCACCTTATTTCTCTTTGATAATCATATTTATGGATTTTGACATTGATTATTCAATATTGGTGGTCATGGAAGTTAGGTTATGCATCTGTTCATGTCAAATTTTACTTTTAATTTTATTTACTTGAAAGTTGAGGTTCTGACACCTTCCCTGTAGATAACCTATGCACAGTTCCAGACACAGTTTTCCAGTTAGAAAAACAGATATAAAACAATGAAAAGGATAGTTAATACAGAAAATGTAAACTACTTTTACTGATCGACTCTGTTATCGTAGCAGGGATTGATTTTTCATCTTTGTGGTCAAACCTGCCACTGCATGGCATGGTGTGGAGTAGTGAGAGATACATTCATATTGAATAAATTGAGTCCTGTCAGATGTTCCGCTGGCTGTTTCCAAAAATGAGTGTGTTTGCTATTTACTAGCAGGCTGACCCATCCCAGGATGGGTAGTCCTGCCCAGAAAATCTCTGGTTGCAATGCATATCAATTGTTAGCTGGACATGAATGGACTGAATCACTAAGCCATGAAATCCCATTTATTTAGAAGTGAATGGCAGTTGAATGTTAAAAAGTTAATGAATTTTCCAAGTACAACCAAAATGCTACTTTTATCAATGCCATGACCTGTCATACTTGTGGGAATGTATTGTTTTCTGGACAAGTCGTGGCTGCCTGTATAGATGATCAAACCTTGACCCAAAACTACTGCATAGGTAATCTGACTTTCAGCTGACAAAGTTACTTCAGACCACCTCGTGAGACACCTATTTTAAGTTTATAAATATTCTCAACATCAGAATTTGGTCTTTAACCCTTTGATACTTTTGTAGGTCTTATGACGTTTATACTATGTGGTCCTTTGTTTTGCTATTATTTTTCGATTTTTTAAAGTTTTAACCTCAAATCCTATTTTCTCTCTAATAGTGCTCAGTGACTACCATTGAGCCAAATGTTATCGCAACTTAAAATACTAATGTAATCCTGCTGTCAAGACTTCTTAACTGGTTGAGTGCTAGAAGCCACTATCAGGGCTTTAAAAAAATGAGGTTACCAGAGCAAAAGCAACACTTTCCTTACTTATATTTCATATTCAGTCAAACACAAATAATATTTTGTTTATATGTGTTTTATTACAAATTATTGGAGAGTGCCTTACAGGCACTCTCCAATAATTTGCAATAAAACAAGTTTTGAATAGCAAATTCAGACCACCAAAATAACTAGTCCTCAACTGGATAATCATTAATGTGAAACATATCTTGTTATTTGTACTTTCCGACGTTTGACGTCGCATTTTGAAAAAAACGTTGAAGAAACTGAATTCTCAGTGACGCTTGATCGTCAGGATAATTAAAGTCTCAAAGGGTTAAAGGGTAAATTAAAAATGATTGAAAATTATGTACCATAAACAAAAAAAAACCATACAGTCTTACCTGCATGTGAAACTGTTCCATTTTAGCAATAAGTTCAGCTGCTTGTTGTTTTGCTTCAGCATGAGCTGCCGACTCTTTCTCTAACTTGGATTTCATTTTACTGATAGTTGACATTAACTCTTCCTGTAATAACAAGTAAAAATATTAAGTTGAAAAAAGTGACATGTTAGATCATGATACCTTATATCATTTGAAAGCATTGAAAACTGTATCTCATTTTCTGGTACTGTTTTGTTATATCACAGCTGCTATATACAGATATTAATGGTGAGCTTCTATTAATTTATATATTTGTTTGAGGTCACTTTTAGGATCTATGGATATCCTATGATCCCAATATGGGTAAGAAGTCAAGTTTACCAAATCATTTATTCCTTTGCTACCCATGTTCCAGGACTCCCACCCCTAACATTGGGTACCAGATCCTATTTTACCAGTACAGCAGAACTTATCCATGGCAGTAAACAAACACTGCTACAGTTCTCAGGGTTGCCAGGGACCAGGACTTGGGAGCTTCTATTAATACAGTAGAAACTGTCTTGCGAGACCACCCTTTTTTCCAAGCAAAAGTGGCCTCTCAAGACAGGTGGTCTCTCATCTCAGGTCTGTTACAGAGTAAAACAACCAAATGGTACAAGGTCACCACAGTCTCTCAAGACAGGTGGTCTCTCATGACCGGTCCATTACGGAGTAAAACAACCAAATGGTAAAAAGTCACCACAGTCTCTCAAGACAGGTGGTCTCTCAAAACAGGTTTAATTACTGTAGTGACTATGGAGAACAATGTTTTAATCTAACATAACATTATGGAAACCAATTGTATAAAAGTTAAAAAATTTATAGTAATTTATATATTTTTTATACTTACCAATGACCCAGACTTAGCTGGTGCTAACTCTAACAAAACCAGGGCCAAACACAAATTTTGCCCCCCAATCCCCAAAATTTGCATCCAAAACAAAAAGAAATCATGTCCTAAAGGACCTCCATACTACGCCTCTACTGCGCATGCGCAGTGATGCAGTCGTCCCGAAATTGGCGCCAATTATCATTCTTACTGGCAGTGCCTGGTCAGCGCTATGTACTCAGCGGGGAGGCAAGAGTTCCCAACTCCAGGGAGGGCCATCCCTGTCTGGGTCATTGGTAAGTATAAAAAATATATAAATTACTATAAATTTTTTAACATTTTTATACTGTACCAATGACCCAGACTTAGCTGAATAGTAAACAGGCTGGAGGGCCTAGGACATAGAGGAAAATCCAATAAGCTCAACTATATAGTAAAGAGGTAACCCCTTAAGGAGAAAAGGAGTATTAGGCTTTACATGTATCTTTCTTATTTAATATTAAATTAGAAAGATACACTACCCTTAATAATTGAGCACAATAACATTCATGTTCTCTATTAACATCCAGTATAACCCTTATACTAATTATTTTTAAAGCAAGCCAATAAATAAAGTAGTCCAGAGAATTGAGACTCTTTATAATCATTTAAAAGTGTCCGAGTATTGTATATTAAAGCCCGTTTGACACTTGACATATACAAATGCTTCACACCGAGCTACACTTTAAAAATAAGACATGAATGAATTTAAACATTAATATTACACTTTAAAACCATCCCGGAAGCGACTCAGAAATACTGACTTGGAGGAGGCATTCCCTTGCTTTTCACTATAAAGCAGGTGACCTAAGGGAACACCTGCCCCCCCCCCCCCCCCTTCCCCTTGCCCTGGGTCAAATAGCCCAGAGCGAAGAGGGCAGTCGGACGGAGTCACTGCCGGAACAGAAAGCCTGCATAACTATAGTTGCAACTGTTTAGTGGACGACATTCTGAGCAACAGATAACGGACCTAAACAATGCAGGTCTCCAGAAATGGACTCAATATTTCTGAGATAAAAATTCGTAAATGTGGATGGCTGAGACCAATAAGCAGCCTTCATTAAATCTGTAATAGCAACACTATTAGCATAAGCCCAGGAAGTAGAAAGAGCTCTTACTTCATGAGCAGAAATCTTAAGCACAGACTGCTGAGAAGAAGATAAATCTTCATAAGCAGTACGGATAGTTAACTGAATCCATCTAGCAATAGAATGGACTGAAATGTCCTTTCTATTAGGCATCAAAGACAGAAAGAAACGTTTCCGTCCCTTTCTGATAAACTGAGATCTCTGTTTATAGATACGTAGTGCTCTAACAGGACAGAGTAAAGGCCTACGCCCGTCTGAAGACGGAAGAGCTTTAATAACAATAGGTTCCGGATATTTATTAGGAGCCTGATTCTTAGCTAAAAAACCCACATTAGTAGTGAAGGTGATAGTGTTCCCAACACTACGATAATGAGAATCATCCACCGATAGTGCATGAAGCTCACTGACTCTTCTGGCAGAAGAGAAAGCTAAGAGAAAAGCTGTCTTATAAGATAAGAATTTGAAATCTACTGTCCCAAGAGGTTCAAATGGCTTTTCCTTCAATTTAAGGAGAACCCAAGCTAAATTCCACTTAGGAATTAATCTAAGAGTTCTGGGTCTATTTATCGAAAAGTTTCTAACCAACTTCGATAAAGAGACATTAGATCCAATTTGTAAACTATCATGATGTGCATAGGTATCAGATAACATAGATCTATAACCCTTTATAGTAACAGGCTGCAGTTTGATTTCGTCAAACAAGTATACTAGAAAGTTTGCAATGTCTGGTATAGAGGAATCAAATATATCTACAGAATGATCCCTACACCAACGACGAAAAACCTTCCACTTAGCCGCATAGTTTAGCGAAGAGGAGGTCCTCCTACAGTTAGAAATCGCGTCCACTGCTCGTCCTGTAAAGTGCTTGCCATGCAAGAAGGACCGCATAACGGAAAAACGTGAAGGTTGAGACCTTGTGGGTTGTGATGGAGTTGGCGCGATTTCCCCTGCGAAAGAAGATCCTCTCGTGGAGGAAGCTTCCGCGGTAGGTCCCACAACAGACACCTGAGTAGATTTATCCACGGTCTCTGTGGCGACAGAGATGCTACCAACAGAATCTTGCATTGAGATTGTTTTATCTTTAGCAATACTTGTTGAATTAACGGCGCTGGAGGATACGCATATCTTATCATTCCGTCCCAAGGGATCGACAGAGCGTCTACTGCAAATGCTCTTGGATCCGGACACGGAGACACATACGTCTGCAACTGATTGTTGAGATGTGTCGCAAATAAGTCTATCATTGGCCGTTCCCATTGGTAGCAAATCTGATTGAATACTTGTTTGTTGAGAGTCCACTCCGACGGCAACAAGCGACCCTTTCGTGAAAGGGAGTCTGCTAGCACATTCAGACGACCCGGTATGTGACGGACCGAAAGAAGAACGTGATGTTCTAACGCAAACAGAAGGATTCTTTCCGTTAGATTGAACAACGGAACTGAATGAGTGCCTCCCTGATTCCGTATATACGCCACTACTGTCGTATTGTCGGATAGGATTTGGACATGAGCATCGTGAATAATGTCCATCCAGTGACGTAACGCAAGCCAAATTGACATCATTTCCTTGATGTTTATGTGCTTGCACAGGAATTGCGGATCCCAAAGACCCTGGCATCTCGAATCAGTTGGGATTAATGATGCACCCCAACCTGTTTGACTGGCATCCGTCATAACGGTAAAACTCGGATCCGGCAACTGCAGCGGAACTCCTTGAGTTAACCACTGAATGTTTGCCCAAGTCTGAAACTCTTGTTTCACTTGATCTGACAAGAGAACGTCTACATCGAGCGAATGAATTTTCACACTCCAATTCTGAGTCAGGAAAATTTGAAGAGGACGTGTGCGTAGCCGCCCCATCGGAATGAGATCCACGGCGGCTCCGCACAGACCTATCAGTCTCATAAATTCTCACGCCGTGACTTTGTCTGCGTGCAGACAATAGCGAGCGTAACAACTGACTAATTTCGCTCTGGTCTCCCAGATGAGTGAATGACTTGGACGGCACCAGATCCGACTTCTCCTCGTTTACTATACAACCGAGACGTCGGAGCAATAGAAGAAGATTCTGAACATCGTTCTGAAGCATTAACTCGTTGCCGTACCTCTGAAGAATGTCGTCCAGGTAGGCCGACGTTACCGCAGACGAATGAGCTCGGAAGTAGATCATTACCGAGTTCATTACCCGAGTGAAAGCCCAGGGTGCTAGATTCAATCCGAAGCACATCGCCCGGAATTGATACACCGCTCCCAGGACTGCAAAGCGTAGATACTTTCGGAATGTCGGATGTACCATGACGTGAAAGTACGCATCTTTGAGATCTATGCTCGTTGCATAATCGTTCACCCGAATACTCGCTCTGACCGATCGAATCGTCTCCATATAAAACTTCGGAGCGACGATCAGTTTGTTTATCCAGCTCAAATCTATGACTGGACGGAACAAGCCGTCTGGTTTCGGAACCAGAAACAGATGGCTGTAGAATCCCAGAGATTCCTGTTTTTCTACGACCTCTACCGCGTTCTTCATTAAAAGAGACTGCACCTCTGATAACAGAGCGTCTCTTTTCTGTGGATTTGACGGAAGATGAGTCCACTTTGGACTTCGAGTTAATGGAGGCTTTCGTTTGAAGGATATCTTTAGACCTTCCGAAGTCACTCCTCTCACCCAAGGGTCGTCCGTAATCGACGCCCACTCTTGTGAAAAACTCGACAACCTTCCGCCAACCGGAACGCGATAGAGGTTTAAGCCATCACCTCCTGGACCTGCGAGGCCTGCCGTAGGAGAAACCACGTCTTCCACGACCCGCACCTCGCCTCGTCGACCTCGGGGCGTCCGACCGATTGTCCCGGCCTGAAGGACGTCCCGAACGAGAGTCGCTATCCTGACGGTCTCTCGAATAAGACCAAGAGAACGCACCGGAACCTCTATAGGAACCTCTCTTGGGCGCATTAGACCCAGAAGTGCCTGTCTTATTCGTGTCTGCTGTATCCGACTTTTTAGGAGCCGATCTAAACAACAGAGAATCATTAGCTTTCTTTTTAATTTTATCATAAATAGCGGAAAGCTTGCCGTCAAAGAGAAGTTCTCCTGAGACTGAAGCGACTCTAAGAGAGTTCTTCACCTTAGAATCCACTAGTGTGGATGTAGCTAGGGCTGCGTCACGTCTAACCAACTCCAGATTTGCCACTGAAAGGGCGGAGTTACACGTGGAATAAGCTACTGCTCTTGAAAGAAGTCTTAAAGAGGATTGTATATCCTGAAACTCTTCCCCTTGAAGGCGCAGTGATAACGCCTTAGTAAGGTGATCTGCATAAGATAAGGCATCTAAATTGGCTCTGTTAGACGCAATAGCTGTTTCCAACACCGCGGTTGGAATAGAAGCTGACGACGGTAATGATAGCTCTAAGTCTTCCGCCTCGTCATCCATACGCAGAGGAACTCTCGGTATACCCTGTCCTGCCATATCGAATTTATTCCTTGCATTAATGAAAGGCAGGTTGAGAGTATTAGCGGACAAGAAACCTGCTTTCCCCGTCCTGGAAGCAAGTTTAAATATAGCGTCGTTCAATAATTCAAATGTTCTAGCAACATTATTGGACTGCGACGGAAACTCGGGAGCGATGTCCCTGAACCGCTCAAAAAATTCAGAGTCCAATGACGCTATAATTCTCTTGTCCGGAAGCGCAGCAGTCTGGCCCGACGGAACAACTTGAGGGAGAAAGTGCCGGATGAAGTCCACGGCAGCTTTATGTTGTTCCGAAAGGGATAGCTCCAAGTCATCCGTATCCCTTTCACCATCCGGTCGGACCTCACGATGTTCCCGGTCGTCCGCCCCGATGCTTCGGCGGAGCATACCGACCCAGCGCCGTCGGATAATTCTCGATCCGACACCGTTTCTGTCGGCTGCTGGGATGCTGCGATAAGCTGTGCTATCTGCACAAGAATGTCCGGCGTCGAGACCTGCGGAGGCGCAGTCTTTCGCTGCTTCGCCGAGGGCAGCTCCGCATCAGATGGCTCCCGCATACTTTTCCTATGCGAACGTCCGGAGTCCATCGGTCTCGAATCCCTGGCTGCCGGATGGTGTGACCTGGTCGCCGAAGAATCCTTCATCGGCGAAGCTGGTAATATATCGGCGGTCACGCAGCCAAGGTGCGGTCGTGTGCGCTGACGAGAAGAGGAAGCCTTAACAGCCTCTGCGGACTGCTTATACAACGGAGCGTCCCGAGCGACGGACGTATGCTCCGCTAAAGACACATTTTGTACCACAACATCTGGTCCCAGATGTTGTTGTACGAGAGAGGGACCTCTCTCGCGCGCGGCCCGGCTGGACCTGGACGAGCTAGGAACCGGACTAAAAGGCTTCCTCCGTTCTCGCTTACTATCCGCCGTCACTGGGTGTGCATCTATTATGTTTATAGTGCTCGCATCACCCAAAATTTCCTCTTGGACCGCATCGGACGAACCCGGCTGCCAAACCATTCGGTGAATGGACGCTACACCGGGCGAGCTAGCGGACGACATTTGTCTAATCTCCATGAGCACTTTTGCCGCTAGCTCTGAATTCATTTGTGACGACGGACGCACACTTGAAGAAGATAACATGGAAACATCACCCTGTTCTGGTTCCTCTGAAATAGAAACTGAGAGAGTAGAGTGACCTTGTGGAGAAAGAGCCGGCATCGCTCTTTCTCCAGAAACAACATATCGTGACACACGTTTTCAATGTTTCTCATCCCAATGTTCACATATAGGACAGGGATTAATGCGAGAACACTGACTACAATTAATACAATGATCATGAAAGTCAGAGGAAGATTTCTTCCTATTACAATTTGAACAACGTCCCTTCATTGTGAAAGAACAACAATAAGTCCTAGTTACTCGCAAAAACCCCTGACACAAAGATACATAATAACATGATCCATTAATAAATGAAAAAACAATTGCAAAACAAAATAATTTTGAAAAAATATTTTTTCAGAGAAGCCCAAGTTGCTGAAAAGTAACGTTGAGCCCCGATGGATCCGATGGCAAAGTGTGGTCAAAAATTTTAAATTTATATAAAATAATTAATGAGACACTTTCGGATAATATAAATGTATCTTATAATGAGATAAACTACCACAAAGGCAAACAGCCCCCCTCAAAAAAGGCTGTTGCCAATGAAAACAAACAGTGTAAACACACTAGAAAACATGACTCCAGGCACTGAAAAAACTGGCCCGGAATCAGTCATCAATTACACTCTATCTGATGCAAAACAGAGACTCCCAGGGGAGAATCTGTAGAACATCAGATGGAAGATGCAGAACACAAACGTTATACACCCATGGGTGAAAACGTAACTATGGGGAAAATAACAGAAAACATTCTGTAACCAAGCAACTCTCCCAGGAAATTTTAGAAATGAAATTTCTCAAAAATATGCCAAAAGCATGGGAGAATTGCCAGGGGGGACTTTAGAAGGCTAGGGGAGAGGAAACACTGAATAAGCAGTGCAACAATTAGCAAGAATGACAACAAGAGGCCCATGCCTCGAAAATAGGCAACTTAACATAATTTCATCAAAAAATTTTAAGTACAGCCCTGATTATTTTTTGCCACTTCTTTTTCCTCTCCTCCTTCTATCCTCCTTAGAATCACATTTTCTCCAAAAATTACGTGTCTGGCATCCTTTAAACTGAGATTTACAAGCACAAAGATCAGTGAGATGTTGACTGATGAAGGGCCAAACAGAGAAATGATAATTGGCGCCAATTTCGGGACGACTGCGTCACTGCACATGCACAGTAGAGGCGTAGTATGGAGGTCCTTTAGGACATGATTTCTTTTTGTTTTGGATGCAAATTTTGGGGATTGGGGGGCAAAATTTGTGTTTGGCCCTGGTTTTGTTAGAGTTAGCACCAGCTAAGTCTGGGTCATTGGTACAGTATAAAAATATCTGTTTTCTGAAACAGAAAAGCTGGTATTTTATCCTTTACCCCATGCACACGATATCAAAATTTATTATTTTAAATATTATCTCTGAAAATTTTTCAAAAACTTCAACAAACGATGAGCTTGTTCCAATGAGGGGCCATGATACGCTTCTGTTGAAATGTTTGACATTTTGTTTTTCAACTGATCAATTTGTAAATGATGCAGATAGATGCAGCGAATTCATTATGCAAAGTGTTAACATTTAGACACACCCCAAACTAATAGTAGTCTCTTTTCATGATGACAATGTACAGCTTCCGTTGATAATTTTGGTGAATACGAGTGACACAATTCTTGAACGTGAAACTTCTGTTCCAAAAATCACATAGCTAATCATTCTTTACAATAATGAAATTTGTGGATTGCATGGGTCAAAAGTTCTCAGGAATGTGTAACTTGTAATAGCAATTCTTCAGCAAACAGAGATACATAAAAATATTGTCTGGAATGAGTCACAATCACAACATTAAGATGATAAACTGTAAGAACTTTAGAAAATGACATAAACAGAGCAATCAGAGAGACATGGTGAACATACAGAAGAAAGATTGAGATGACAAGGCAATGCTACCCAACCTGGTCAACCTTTACCTAATGTAAAAGGCACATCCTACCACTGATACTGACAAAAATCACTGCCATTCAAATTTTATTTTTAAATTTTTTTCCTCTAAAACATAGCTTATGACCCATCACTGGAACAAGTTTACTGGACTTGTTCCAGTGAGTGTTGAGAATCTATATTTTATTTTTTAGACCAAAAATTGGAATATTTACTTATTTTTGTGCAAGTGGTGTCTTGAGGTGAGGTGAAGGGTTAAGATAAGGTTGTTGATTGGGGTTTAATAACGCTTTCTACAGCCAGGGTAATGACATTGTGTAGGATAATTTGACAGGTGGAGGAAGGGAGAGTGCCAGAGAGAACAACAGAGCATACAGCAGCTCAGTAACAGTCAAACTCTCAAACACACCGACTCCGCACAAGCAAAGTTAGCAATGGTTGAAGACAAGTGTACCATCAATGTGCAGTATGCCTTAATACACAGTGCCACTGTGCCCACACTTGGACAATGAGGATTGAATGTCATTAAGAAAAGGTATGTTGGTGAATATATGAGACCAACTAAGTGAAATGAGGATCAAACCTTTAAGACATTGGACAGTTTGTGTACAGAGAGACAAAGCTGTGGGTTATTTCTTAAGCACAATGGGCATGACAGGTTCTTCCATCATTATACCTTCATAAAGTTTGACCAAAGTTGATTGTCAAAAGAATGACAATATCAAAATCTTGCTGTCGGTGATCATGATCTTGAAGGGCCAATGTTATAGTTATTTGTTCAAAAGCAACAAGTTTGAAGCACAACAAAATCTGTTGAAAGACTTTTCCAGCAGTGTCTTACATTGCATCATATCATCAGAACAGCAAAAAAAAAAAATCTTATCCATCACATTATAAAGTAAATAAGGGTTCTGAAAGAATGCTGGAAGCCCATATTTGGGCTCTATTCTGAATTGCAGGTACAACAACTTGAAGGCTTTATATTCTGTGGATATCCTTCATATTCTCTTACAAGTAAAATTATTTTGACTGTTAGGATTTGCCTTGTTACAATTTATTGGAGCATGGCTATAGGCACTCTCCCATAAATTGTAATGAGGCAAATACATGCGAACAAAGTTTGATGACCAAAAATAATTTAGCACTCTACCTGTTAACACATGAAAACTAAGGGAAGTTTGAGGAAACTTTTTGGGACTATTTGTCTAAGGTACAGTAATGAATGCAAAGGAAAAAACTGTCTCATTATTCCCTCAGAGGGAAATGAAAGGCAAACAAAATGTTCCTACAGCCAAATTTTATGAGTCTCCTTTACACCATCGGAAGCTAGTGGATTGTACTTTTGGCTTCTCAAAATTTATGGATGAAGCCCTTCACTAAAACGTAGAATAAAAACAATGTATTTACCCGTTCTTCAGTCTTTGCTTCACATTCTCTCTCCTTCTTTGTCAGCTTGGCTGACACATCCTCCTTTGATTTTTCAATTTCTCTCAGTTTCTGTTGATATTCTTTTATATCAGTTTCATTTGATAATCTACCAAAAAAATAAATTTGATTTAGAATCCTCAACATTTATGTTTCATACTTAGAGGATTTCAAAAGTTATTCTTATTAAACAAAAGAAACTTGGTGGTAGCTTAAACAGGCCTGGGAATAACCTGCAAATGATCATTTAGGTAACAGAGGGGTGGGGTGGGGTGGGAGTGGGGGTGGGGGGGGTACACCAATCAGAAAATGCAAATGAACTACAGGTTGTGACAAAATAATACAATATAAATTAAATTCCTTATCCTGATTCTATCCACATATGAATAGAGTGGCATGTCATTTACATTTTAATAGTTTTTCCACATAATTAAATATCAACAACTATCGCGTGATCACGCCAAAACAAGATCGCCAGTAAGTTGTTGATATTTATATTTGCACAAATTCTATTAATATATTAGGCTAAAGAAAATTAATCTTTTGATTCTCAGGCACCGGCTCATTCGTTTTTTCGGCCCGCGTTCATCATATTTATTTTGGAGGCAAAATTCAAAATGTATAAAACTATCATAGGGTGCGATTTTAGCAGTAGCACATCGCGATTTGTAATGCAATATGTCGTATACATTGATACAGTATTATCATTCTCTTTGCGAAATGCAACATGATTCTCATATGTAGGTACAAAATAAATATTTATTTAACTGGTTGAGAGCTAGATTAGTTTTAGTGGTCTAAATTTGTTCACCAAAAATTGTTTTATTACAAATTATTGGAGTGCCAACAGGCACTCTACAATAATTTGTAATGGAACAAGTTTGTATAAACAAACTATTATTTACGTTTGAATGAATACGAAACATAGGTAAGGAAAATGTTGGCTCTTGCACTGTTACCCTCATTTTTTTGAAAGGTCTGATTCTGGCTTCTAGCACTCAACTAGTTAAAAAACTCCTTATTATTTTTAATCTCCATTTTAGTTGTCCTCCATTGATTTTGTGTTGTATGACCACTGTTACATAAAAAACTATCAGTGAAATCAAAATGGAAGCTCTAGTATTTAATTTTGGGCTCTCACAACTGGATTTTAGGCATCAGCAACCATTCCATCAGGAATAAAAAAATAAAAGTAAAAACCGCCCTCCCTCATTCGTTTTAAAAAAAAAAACTGCATGTGAATCAATTATTTAATTTTGTTTGGCCTAAGCAGAATGACTGGTGTAGCAACAGAGGTGGAAAAGCATCACAACACTTTTTTTCCTATATAGGTTACCACCAAGTGATGATATGTAACCTGCTAACAGGTTAGGATGTAAGCTCTATTTCCAGGCCTGCATAAAATTTACTGCCTTGTTCTGTGTCTTAGTATTTGATCAAAAGGTCAAGCTTATAAGTCTGCTGCTAATTTATTAATTTATTTACTGGGGTTTAATAGCAGCCAGGATCACCTCGTGTTGGATAGTTTTACGGGTGAAATGAGCCGAAGTACCTGGAGAAAACCAACAAGCAATGGCGAGCAACTGGCAGACTCCCAAACATATTAACTCCACACAAGCAGGATTAGTATTGTTTGAAGACAAGTGCACCAGCGACGTGCAATATGCCTTAGTACAAATACAGTGCGCCACATTGCCCCCACAAGTCTGTTGGGTAATACGCTTTTTGATATCGCAGACATTTCCCTTTGCAATATTTTTCAATCAGGCAATCATGCAGGATTCTGATTCCATTAAAAAGGACCCAACACAGTGGGTAAGTCTGTCCAACATTATGCACAAAAATCAACATTCAAATTCTGTTGTGTTTTAAAACTTTTAATGCCAAAACTTGGATTACGACTCCTCATATCAATGTTTTTGAAGCAAAACACTGTGAAACAGCAAAAAGTTTTAGTTATCTAGGAAAATCTATTCAGTGATCTTCCAGCCATGTTTTGTAAAGGGTTAACTGAACAGCCAAATGAACAGACAAAATATTTCTGCAACAGGAATATTGTATTATCCATAATTTTGTTGATGAACGGCAAGATTCAGCTCATTATAGCAGTATCTTGTTTGACAAGAGCAGGAACGTAGCTACAAGGAGGGAGGGCATCACACCCCCACCCCCATTATTTGCCCAAAAATCAAGATACTTGGAAATTTTTCAGACAAAAATTCCTACAGTTGGAAATTTGAAGCATTGTTGTAACAGAGGTTTTTTTCCGAATGTGGTATTACATTTCAGGGAAAATTCCAACTGCCGATTCCCACAGACTGAAATCCGATCTAACAACGCAAAATTTTCAGACTACTCAGCGGCTCCGTGGTTAGTTCCACAACTGTGGTTGTGTTACGATTTTTTCTCTTTTATGTCTAACTTATTCATATTAAAGTAACATAAAATGAACAGATGGTCTTTTGCAAGATAAATGACTGAGATTGACTACAGTCTAACAGAACAGCATGCACCATGTATCGCTAAAAAGATCAAAGGAAGCTGCCAAATAATTCTCTTTGCAGAACGATGCGAACCACATTCATACTTTGTAAGCATAATGAATGGTTGTTAGTCATTGAGTTCATTTCAAGATTAGTGTGCTCAATGCTCAGCATGACCTCAAATTTGAGAGGATTAATTAATTTAAATTATTGGTCCAAAACTGATTATTTGAGCATCTTCCATACATGTACATTCATGTAATTGACACAATGCCTAATGAAAGCAGATAGGGCATAGTTACAGACTACAGTGCCACAAGAAACTGTCATTTTGTGCTGTCTTAAATCCCCAAATTATGTATATAGATATTTAGCTACAGTCATTTAAACTGCTTGGAAATATTCTCAGAATGTTCTAAAACCTACATGTACAATCACTCGGAATGAACATTTTAAAAATTTCCCCCTCCTGGGTGTGTGTGGGGGTAGGGGACAGGAGTCAGCCGAGTGGGCGACTAGGGCGAAGAAGTCACCTTGTCATTCCTCGAATCGCCTTGGCTTACATTTGGGGGCGAAATTCAAGTCGCCCTCCAGAACTTTCTTGGGAGACATGGCAGTTTTATGCATTTTCTTGAGTTTTATTTTTTTTTAAAAATGCTTCTGCATTCATTAAGTAAACACAACTGCTGTTAAAATCCGTTATACTGTTCTAAAAATATGATAAATTTAAAGTAATTTGTAAATTTTTTATACTTACCAATGGCCCAGACTTAGATGGTGCCAACTCGATATTATCAAGGGCCAACCACAAATTTTGAACCCCCAAATCCCCCAAATTTGCATACAATACCGAAAATGAAAAAATTATATTATTATATTATATATTATGTTTTTTATACTTACTAATGGCCCAGACTTAGCTGGTGCTAACTCAAAAATATCTAGGGCCAAACACAAATTTTGCCCTCCAATCCCCAAAATTTGCATGCAAAACCGAAAACCCAGTACTGCCCACTCATGGGAGGGCCCTTCCCGTCTGGGCCATTGGTAAGTATAAAAAATATATAAATTACTTTAATTTTTTTCATATTCGGTATTGTATGCAAATTTTGGGGATTTGGGGGTTCAAAATTTGTGTTTGGCCAACTCGGCATCCCGACAGAGCCTAAGTGTGGACAAAATCCAAATTTTATGAGCTAAACTACCGGAATAATAATCAATGTATCCTACAGTAATTCTACAGTAATATAACATAAAAATACTATATATATTTGAGGACGTTGCCAATGTAAACAACGTCAAAGGAAAAAAACGGAAACAAAACATCAGGCACACAAAAAGGCCCAAAGTCAGTAACCGATTTAAATGCTACCAGATGCAAAGCTAGATCTTCATAAGAAGAAAAAATGATACATCGGATAGAAAATGCAAGACCAAAATGACCTAACACCCCTAGGGTGAAGACGTAACCATGGGGATAAACATTCTGTAATACACGTTAAACTCCCAAGAAATTTAATAAAAAAATCTCAAAAAAAAAATAGCCAAAAAGCTTAAGAGTTTAACAGGAGGTGTTCATGGAAGAATAGGGAAGGAATTCTTAACAAACAGTGGATTAACCATTAGCAAGAATGATGATGTCAGGTGTATGTCCCGAAAATGGGAAACATGAAATAATTTTTATAATTATTATAAAGTTACAGGCCTGAATGTTTGAAACCACCGTTGTTCACTTTCATCATCCATTTACATCCTTGGATCCACCAATTCTTGTATTGATTTGTGCCTGGCAGCCTCAAAAAATTAGATTTTAAAGCACAGATGTCAGATCATTGTTACTGACTTTTGGGCCAAAGAGAGAATGATGTTTGCGCAAATTCCGGTCTCTTCCTGACTGCTGCGCATGCGCAGATGGTAAAAGTATGGAAGGCCAGATAGGACTTTTAATTTTCGGTATTGTATGCAAATTTTGGGGATGGGGGGGGGGGGGGGGGGTCAAAATTTGTGTTTGGCCCTTGATAATATCGAGTTTGCACCAGCTGAGTCTGGACCATTGGTTATTAGTATAAAAAGAGCCTAATTTTATATTTGTGAAAAGAGTTGTAATGTTTTCAATTTGCAGGATAAAGGGTTAATATCTCAGGATCAAATTATCAGATTTACACCAAAAACTATACAGCTCGGCACATCAGTAACCTGAACACAAATATAAAGTAACTTGACAATCCAAGCAATATTTTTCAAGTTATCGAATGACAAAGAAATGGATACAGACGCCGGACGGAGAGATGGATGGACAGACGGATGGACAAAGGATGAACGAACGACAGATGGCCACCCCGGATGATGGCATTATGTGTACCATACATAGTATGGGTACACATAAAAATGTGAAGGAGACAGTTCATACATAAAAAATCGAAATTGCTTATGGTTACAGTACACTCTTTCCCATTGAAAAATTTGTTCCATTGAAATTTGCACGACAGTTTGCATTGAAATTTTTTCTTTGAAAACTTGTTCCAAGGGGGTTAAATGAAAAAAGGCTATGATATAAATCATACATATATGGATGGATAAATATGACAGGCCTTCATTGCACCAATCGCCCGTGTCAATGTTAGATGGTTAGCAGAAATTGTCCTTTTCTTGCACAGTAGTGACAGTGTATTGGTATTTTTACCCAGCACAGAAGGGAAGGGAGACAACTGTAATATTTTGTAATTTACCTTAGAAATAAATTAACTCAAATTGTTAATAATGCTTAAATAACGAAGGATATTAAAAACTTTTTTAACTACACTTTTCAATTCAATTAGGGCATTCAGAAACCATGAATGACCCAGCTTCTTTTGTGAACTTGAAATTTATTTTAAATACTTTAAATATTTTTTTTTAAAAGAATATACGTTCTCTAAAAGAGAACACTCTCACAATGGGTAATCCTCAATTCCAAATCCACTGCATTGAGGCAAATACAAAAATCAACTGCATGGTTACCATAGTCATCACTGGTAGGGAAAGAGTTAGGGCAATCATTTTAAAGATAAAAAAAAAGAGTTAGGGCAATCAGAAAACATGAAAGACACAGTTTTTCTCTGTGTGTGTGGGGTGGGGGGGGGGGGGGTGGGGGGTGGGAGGGGAGGCGCGGTTTGGATTTTTTCTCTCCACAATTCGTCATGTTAGCTATTGTTGTGTCCTCTACGTACATTTATTTTGACTCGATGGAAATATATCTTATGTTTTTCTCTGACTTCTCCCTCATGTCCACTGACTTATCCCTCCTGGCCCCTGACTTCTCCCTCCTAGTCCCTGACTTCTCCCTCAAGTCTCTGGAGGGAGAAGTCACTTCTCCCTAAAATCAGCTGCCAGGCTGACCCCTGGTGAGGGGAATGGGGGCACCCCTTTAAGCATCCATCCCAAGTTGGAATTTCCATAGATTTAACAAGTAAAACTAGCTAGTGTTGTTAAAAAAAATCACCCACCAAATTTTATTATTTTGTTTAATTATTGGCTTAAAAACAGTGTTTATGACCCTTCACTGGAACGAGCTTTGTTTTCTTCAAATGTCATCTGCTATTTGCAACAGGTAAACAGTTAAAGAAAAATAAGAGAAGATTAATTCATATCTACTTCCGAAACCAACTCACTTACATTACTATGATGACGTTTACTTGTCGTCATTCCCACCTTATACATGTTGTGAATGATATATTCCATAATGAGCTATCTGAGGGCGATTATGTGATATAACTTACTTAAGGACTAGTTGTTTGACATTAATTTCTAAAGGAGCAGTATCAGTATCTTTTCCACCAATCTTCTGCTGAAGTACAACCTGTTGAACTATTTTATCGATTAGCTTCCATATACCAACTAAATTATTACCATTACTATCTGTAATTGAAAAAATGAATAAATCTGTCAAGAAAAATAAAAGTTGGGGACATTATTGGATATATTTTAATACCCTATCGCCACATCTGACAGTATAGGAATTCTTAGTGCTTCAAATAACATTCCCAAGAAATCATAGAAGTGGCTATAGTAGAGTACAGCTGCCGTGGACTGGTCACTTTCCACAGGTGGGCAATATTTCCACGGATGCAATAATATTAGATTCCAAACACTAATTACTGGAATATTCATCAAAAATTTAATTAATGAAGCACCGGGTACAACCCGGTGCTTCATTAATTAAAATTTTGCTGATGATAATTTTTATTACTTGGTAAATGCATATGTGGAAAGCATTGCCCACGCATGGAATATGACCAGTCCGCGGCGACTGAACTGCAGTTCAGTATGTTCGTACATAAAAAATATGTTACCTCTACAAATCCTCACTGCAAAATTTGAGCATAGTGCATTTCAGCATGTTAAATAATATAAGCTATAAGCCATTTGCAGGAAATAATCTGAAAAAACACTAAATGGCTGCAGTCGACTAGCCAGTGCTTTCTGGGAAACAGGCGCAATTGCGCTTGTGCCTGTCTGCGCCCATCATTTCGATCTAGCAAGCGCTGAAAATTGCGCCCGTCTGAACACAACAGGCTTGTCTTGCAAAACGCATGTTGGGTGCGTTCAGTTTGCTCTCTGGGAAATAATTCTCTTTAAACATGCCCAGTGACTCCATTACCATTGGGTAGGTGAAGTGCAAAGCGCAAGTGAACCAAGATAACGGAAAGAAACACCCCCATTTCAATACGTTATTGATAATTAATGCAAATACAATGAAACGCTTGTTTTCATTGGCTGGCAATTTACAAGAGAGAGAATAATATCATGATTCACCCAATCAAATTGTGTGTGTTATTATCTATGGCATTCCGACCAAGCGTCATACACAACCACAAAATACCGCAATGGTTTTTCTCTCCACATTACTGAATTGGTCTTTCAAAAGCCTAATAGGCTACGAAATGGAATACACGGAGAGCAGTCATACGGTGGTGAAATTTCAGGCCCAAACTTAAAAATTCTCATCACGCTGAACAGTGTATGTCAGCTTTCGTCTCTGGTTTCTGCAACAGCTAGCATAGAGAATAGAGGTCTGGTAATGATTTGGAAGCTTTATACAAGATATTCTATTACCCATAATCATCATTGGGGACATGAAATATTGTGGGAGCAAATTGCTCTCACAACTGATTTTGCGAGAGCAGAAAGTTGCTCTCGTAGATTTTCCTTACAGAAAGGACTGCATGGCTATATGGCACAAGAAACATCCAAAACTCTGCACGAGTATTAAAAAGACCCTATTGCAATATGTGTGTAAAGCTTTATCATTTCCAATTACATACCCTAGATGCTTATCACTGGAAACGGTCTAAGAAAGCACTAAAGTGGGTCCAGTGGTATAGACAAAAACCCACAACCTTTTCACATCTACAGACAAGACTGCAACAACTGAGCATGAACTTACGAGTTTCAAAACACCACCGAGGCATATCACCCAAAATGGTCTTAAAAAACCCACAAAGGTGGTAGCACTGGCACAGCCATATGGGGCATGAAAAATATGAAACCTTCATGCACATCTATAAACCTTTTTGTAACACCTGAACATAAAAATCATGCTTTTGAATTACATACAAAAGATGCCTTCCACTGGAAACAGGTAAGAAAAACTAAACTGGCCCCAGTGGAACATTCATGTGGCACATGAAACAACTAAACCCCTAGTGCATATCTACAATGATTCACCTAAACATTCAGCATTTCTAATTATATGCCCCTTAAGACTTACATTGGAAACTGGCTAAGAAAACACTACAGTGAGTGTTGTGGCATATAGGTAGGCAAAACATCCTAAACCTTCATGCACATCCACATGCCTCACTGCAACACCTGAGAAAAGTTTCAGCGATTTAAATTTCTAAAGAACTTTATCACCAGAAACAGTCTAAGAAAACACAAAAGTGGTCGCAGTGACACAGGAAAAATCTGAAACTTTTGAGCACATTTAACATCTGTGCATGGTTTGAGGGTTTCAAATTTCCTACCCAAGAAGAACTAGAGCTGTGCAGTATTGAAATTTCAGGTTCGGTATCGGTATCAGTATTTTGGGGGTAAATACCTCGATTTTGGTACGGTATTTGGTTTATGCATAGAACAATGAAAATAGTTGCAAACTGACCCAATTTCCCAACATTCAACCATATAGTAACTTAACAGGTTCAGCGCTGACATCTCATGAACTTGACAAGTTACTAGCAAGTTATTTAATGAATCACTTGATTCATTGCGAATCATTACACTGCATCAAGTGATTCATTAAATAACTTGCCAAGCTAATCAGTTGGTCTCTCTGTCCTTCAGACATGTACCATGCCCCCCCCCCCCCCCACACCTTATCTTTCAATGTGGCAACAAGATTAATGTCCACTGTCCAGTAAATCCAGTGTCCAATATCCACACAAATATGCAAGTAAATTGAAGTAATTCAACTGTAATTAATCTCTCTATGTTAATCCCAGTTGTGAAACTTTGTGCAATCATTGACAATCATGCAATGCGTAAATGACCTGCTGTCATCCACCTTTCATTGTTTGGGTTCTTCCTTGATAAATATATAAAATAACATGTTTTATGACATTCAGCTAGTTGCAATTATAGAGTATTTTGAGTGGAATCACTCTATCAGTGTGCACTAACTTCACTTCTGGTTCTTGGACTCATACACGTTTCTGAAAATTCCAGAGAATCCACGATTTTCCATGACAAATTAGGGTAAATTTTAATTTTCCATGAAATTTTTTTTTTCAAATCGCTTATTTACTAATAACAGCAACAGCGCCCGATTTAACTGGATTCGCATAGCAGTTTTCGAATCAATTTTCAACTATTTCAAATAAAATATCATGTGAATAATAGGAAATGCTAATCCAAATTTATCCATGTTAGAAAACTGCTATTCAACTTTTAAAAATTAAATCGAACCCTGAGCAGCAAATCATTTTCAAAGCATTTGCTGCACCTCGATCGCCCAAATGAACTTCGATAATGCTAAATCTGTTGTCAGCTGTTGGCTTCCGTACATTCATTTTTAATGTGTCTTAAAAAAAGCAGATGATTGGGTATTAAAGTTTTGGGTCTTCTATTTCAATAAAATGTTCAGTTGTTAAAGCTATATGCAACTTAAATTATTAATGCTGAATTGAAAGAAATGCTATAAAAAAAATCACTTAGACGCGATAACCACTGGCACTATTAACGTTTGTACATCAAGTTGTCAATATATGAATTTTCAAAACCAGTGGATTATTTCCAACCAAATGTCAGCCAGTTAACCACCCACCGACCCCCAATGTCCCCTGTGAATAAATAGCACAGTAATTTTCAGACAATATATTGAATCAGCCAGAATGTTGGAAACACTGTAACCAGGCCGTATTTCTTCATAAACGGAAGTACCAAGTTAACAACTTGCCATTTTTCATTTTTTCACCGTCACTTTCTTATTTCTTTCTCCAATGCATTCGCAGCGTTTGCTGCCTACCTCTGGCTTACAAAGTTCACTTTTGCGCATTTTCTTATCGATTCAATCAAAATATGCAACCCACAGGCTTTTAGATTTACGATCCACCTTGAGTTGACTTTCTGTCAATTTCGCAGAAAAATATAAATTCTGAAATAAGCGGTATTTTGATTTGGTTTCGGTATGTTTTTCGGTATCCCAATAATACCAAAATGTACCAAAAATTTGGTATACTGCACAGCACTAGTCAGAACCAAAATGTAGAATATCAGCACCTTTTCAAGGATCTCTGCAAAAGGCAGTTATTGCTGGAAATATTCAAAAGATTTTCATCAGGACCTAGGTTGAAAGTTTCAGTGCTTTGAACTGTAAGAAAGTACATTTTATTTTTTCAAATTTCTGGATTAGAATTTCTCCAGTGGAATTCTGTCATACAATAATTTTTTAAAAAAGTAAAAATGGGTAGCTGTTGAGTGGAAAAAGTGCAAGAATACTTACAAGGTAAAAGTAGTAGATGTTGTAATATGGATTGTAGATTCTGATATACTACTGACATGGATATTTTCTTCTTCAATAAATCAAACATACTTGAGGCACTTTTGGTATCGGCATGTGTCTACAAATAAGAAAGAAATCAAAATATCAAAATTATAGACTTTTTATCTGACACTTTAATAAAAAAGACATTCATAGCATTGTGCATTACAGATAAGTCAAAACACAAATACAACACCTGCAAATTGGACATTCCACCCAGGCAATAAATTTATGTGAGAAAATCCAACAGAATACAATCTAAATTTGACTAATGGACCTTCAAGTTCAACCTTGAGGTAACATTAGCTCGAGCTTTCCTCATTCTACCACAGTAAACAAGCTCTGCTTCACTTCCCAGGGATCCCACAGTGAGTTCTTTTTTAATATTGATCCTTTTGTCATTTGAAAGGTTGGTGATTTGGGTGGTTATAGTTAAGTGGGGACATTTTGATCAATGCCAATGACATTTTGACAAACAAATGTCTGAGGCATTTTGACATACAAGTGAGGATGTTTTTACCAAAAATGGAGACATTGGGCCAACCACTAAAGGGATAGTTTCGTTGAGAGACCGTTTTGACTAGGACAAAGGGTATTCAGTGCGTGAATACTTTCTGATATTAAGCAATTGGTTGTCTTCAAGTTGACAGTTGGGGTGTTCTGATGTGATGAAGCAAAAGAGGGCAGAGATACAGTCATTGGTATCAGACTCAGCTTGAATTGTTGTTATATGACATGTACATTGCCAGAGGTTAAACCGCATTGAACATGCTGATCTATGGGAAAATAAGCCAATGTCTGTTGACCATTTTTATACTCATAAACGCTTCTTGAGTTGAGATTCTCTCATAACATCTATTTCCAATAATGCCATTATTAAGGCCTCACAAAGCAGATGTTCTGTTTCTCATTCCATTTTTTGTAAAATTGCTTGCGGGTGAGCATTTTTTATTTTATTTTTTACTTTTGTAATTATTTCTTTGTCAACAAAAGTTCATGCTCTTGGTTTGTTTTATGTTTTAGGCCTCATAATCTACAGAATATTATAGCATGGGTGGTGGTGTATTTCATCCCTGGAGCACTGTGGCTCCGTGGTAGACTGTTGGACTTCTATGCTAGAGGTCCCAAGTTCGACAACCTGCGTTGTGTCCTTGGGCAAGGTACTTTATCTGGATTGCCTACATGGGGGCACAATGATGCCAAGTACAAGTTGTACTGCACGTGGATGGTGCACATGTCTTCAACTGCTGTAACACTGCTTGAGCTGAGCTTGAACAGAGTTAGCAAAAACTGTCACGGTCACAACTAGCCATTGTGCATACATATACGACCTTAAAACACCAATAAATAAATAGTACATTTCATCCCTTGAGTGCAAGAAGGCTCTGCAATGCTAAAGCATTGCAAAGCTTTGTTGCATTCAAGGGACAAATTTATCAATTTTATTAACTTGGGCAAAATTTCAGACATGAACAAGTTAATTTTTGTTTTTTTTAAGTTTGCATTGGTTATAAAAAGAGAGCATTCGGCAACCAAAAGGACCATGTGGGAGGGCCTGAGAACAGATCTTTAACTTTTTAGGCCTAATGGCAATATCGACTGACTTGACACAATTGGCTTGATGGCTATGTTTGAAGTCTTGCGTCAGACACTCAAATTTTTTTTCTCCAGCCCATTTTTATCTTAAAAGACACAGTTACTTTGCATTTTGTAAAATATTCTGTTCATGTAAAACAAGAATTGGAATAATGAAGTACACGGTCACTGAAAAAATCAAACAGTATCAGTAAAAATATGCATCAGGAAATAACAAATACAGATAAACTTTGGACTGGTGTGCAGCATTTTGACAAATAGAGCCCACAAAACTTTGGTTTTCCAAAACTTTCAATGGTCTGCCTTACAAAATGTCCATTTTTCCAGGACTTTCCAGGCCTGGAATTTAAAAGCAGAAAATTCCAGGACTTTCAAGATTACACTACCTGCATACACCCCATGTCTGTTTCAAATGGCTATGACCTGTCTCCCAGGATATACTATTGAAAAAATGAATAACTAATTTCTGTTATCATTACACAAGGAAAGGAAAAAAAGATTTACTTTTTAAAAAAGGGTTGTGACCTTATATTTTTGTGAAGAAAGGAGAAAGTGAGGACTGGGTGTGGGTGAATGAAATATCTGCATTCATAATTTGGAAAAATATCAAATCTGTCATTACAATACATTTTTTACTTCACAACAAATTTACTAATAAGAAAATTTATTTTACTTACTCCATCAAACCTTTTTGCCAACTCTTTTTCGTCATCATTTCTGACCATTTCAAAGAAATCTAAATGCCTGAAATATTAAAACATAATAAATCTCAAACAATACTAATAAACATTTGGAAATATTCTGAAAAATGTTTGTCTCACATCTGAGCAGAAATTCAGTGAATTTCATAGAAATGAGACCCTTTCATACATACTGAATGACTGAATGGCTAAATTGTTCCAGAGATGCATCAAGAGCCATTTCCATATGAGAAATCAGCATTAAATTCCTAATTTCATTATGACAACAGTAATTTCTAAAATTTTGCCATCATTTCATTTTAAAATTTATTTATTTATTTATTTATTTATTGGTGTTTAAGGTCAAAAATTTCTGCACACTGGCTAATCATGGCCACAACAATTTTACACGTGGAGGAACCCCGAGTACCTGGAGAGAACCACTGTGTAACTGTCAGGCTCCACAACATACTAACTCCACATAAGCAGGGTTAGCATTGGTTGAAGATAAGTGCACCATCGACGTGCAGTACGCCTTACTCTTGAGTGCCTAATAATCATACATGTATTAATAATCTTTTTCGAACAAGTTCCCACCCATATAATCCTTATACCATAACTTTAAGACCTAGTACCCAGTGGATGTGCTTCATACCATCGCTGAAACAGAATCAATTAGTCTATAAGGTTTTGCTTTGGTGCAATTTATGAGAGAATTGCAACAAGTGAAATCCACATGAAAATTATGATAACTGAAAGTAATTTAGCCCATCACCACTTCAAGAGCATCAGACTTCTGTGTTATAAAAATGGCTCCTAGCATAGCGGCTGGCACACATCTTGGAATTTTCCACCCTATACTATTATCGACCCTATACTATTATTAGTTTCCAGAAATTTTCCACCCTGTACTATTAGTTTGCCCTGTACTATTATTAGGCACTCAAGAGTAGTACACAATGCCACCATGCACCCACATGAGCACAGGGGTTGAAGTGTCTTGCCCAAGGACACAATGCGGTTGCCGCAGGTGGGATTCGAACCGAGGACCTCTCGGATTGCAGCCTGCATCTCTACCTACTGAGCCACCTCCCCCCCATTTCATTTTAAAAGATGCTGGATTTAATTTGAAGGTGTTTCTCTGTAATGGTTATTCATCAAGCAAAAATTTATAAATGCCTAAATGTCACTTTATAGCAAATTTTCGTTTGCTTGTAGAGCAGTCTCCTTGATATGTCCAAATAGTGCTGCATTGAGCTGTTTCAAGGATACATCATTTAAAACAAAACAGATAGCCTGGTGAAGTATTTTAAATACCTCAGAACATTTTTCTCAAGTTTATTTACTTGTTTGTTTATTGGGGTTTAATAAGACTTTGTTGCCCAAGGACACAACACAATTACCACTGGCTACGATCAAATCATCAACCCCGTAATTAAAAGTTCAAAGCTCCAACTACTGAGACACCGCGCTCCCACTTTTAGTGATACATATACACACCTGGCATTTTCAGGAGAGCAATTTATTCACCTAAAAAAATTTAGAAAGGCGAAAATTAGCCCTCCTGGACATAGAAAATAATGATAACCCTAACAGCCTATTCCTAAAACCCACCCACATATTTTCAGATATCTGCTTTAAAACCCACATATTTTTAGATATCTGCTATGTCAGTAGTCTCTGTAAGATGGCGACACTACTCCTGCTACACTCCCGGGCTTTGCTGAGGCCTGGAGGTGTGGGAGGGAAGTGTACTGTGTAGCCATCTCACAGAGACTACCTTGTTAGCAGGAACGAATAAAATGCACAATGCCCACAAGGCAGAATACATTACTAGAAAAACTTCATTTTGCCAATTTTTGCTCTTGTAAGCTTGAAGAGAGCTAATCACTCCTCTTGGCCTTGCAATGGGAGTGATTTTTAGCCCGTCTGCATTTTTAAGAATGCCGGACCTGCATATATCAACTTTTGCCAGTGCTGAGTAAAGATTTCACTGGAATATTCTTTGTATGCATTGAACACTTTTTAAGTTAATGGATTTATTTAATTTCTGTAAAACTGGAGGACAAAAAGGATGACAAAATTTTATCCTTTATTTTAGAAATATGCTTGTCCAGCAGGTGACTGGTCATAATGTAAAATAATGACAAATCAGATATTCACTTCTCATGGATAACCAGTCAAGTGTTTTTTTCTGTACCACATTTCAGGCCTTTCATTTTGACAAAACTGGTGTCTTGAAACTATTTTTCCAGGGCTTACAGTAGGTCCTCAGAAATAGGCTTGCCGTGATTATGCAAAAAGTCGACTAATCGTCGGTTGTGCCGATTGATTGACTTTAAATTTGAAAGTCCACCTTTTTTTACCCCCGCACGTATAACGACACCACTGCCCTGCCAGAACGAGATCACGCTGTATATACATGATGGGAACTTTTCTGGATGTATAAACGACAGTCGTAGACCATATGGAGGTAAAGGAGGGCGGCCTCAGGGCCCCCCCCCCCCCACCTCCTCAAATAAATCGTCATTTTTCTAAGTCCGATTCGGAAATGTCTGTGGTAATTACCTTCCACTTTAATGATTTTTGGGGGGGAAAATATGAAAGTTATTTTCAAGAATTACTGCTCTCGTCATGTCAACAACATGTCCGTATTTTAAACAACATCGTTTCCAATAACCATTCTTTGCTCATAAATCTTTTATTTTGAACAACACGAAATGAAACTCGCTGCGTTTGATGAAATTTCAGTATTTTGCATCACAAAACTAGTAGAGTTAGTCACTCTTTCATGTTGGAAATCCGAAAATCACAACGTTTCCCACCATTGATAAATTATCGTGTGTGTGTGTGTGGAAGGAGAGGGGGGGGGGGGGGGTGACTTTTTACATCCTTAGTGCCCATACAGGGTCCAGCAGAATAGCCCTTGTAAGTTGTAAAATCCCTCTCCCTCGGATCAGGCCTAGTTCTTTCTGGGTGCTCACTGTTATGTTTCGTCTGAATTTCGGGCATCAGGGTGTATTACTGTTCAACGGTTTGGCGACGATCGACCAACTTAACAGAATATGGTCAACGAAACGTTCATTCCGCCGTTCACCAAGCCTTATAATGTGGGAATGATGGATCGTTGACTATGTCATCATGTTATTTGAAGTGTAACGCCCGGCTATACCTACCTTCAGGACCATTCAGCCATCTCGTTTTAGTCGACCCTTTGTTAAAAAAACGTGGTAAAAAAGTCAACTAATCGTCGATTTTGGGCTCTGATTAATTGACTATGGAATTTCATAATCGCGGCAAGCCTACTCAGAAAATAAAATTTTACCAATAGGTTTAATGAAAACAGGCCCCAATGACACTAAAGTAGACCCTAAAGTCTACTCTACATGGCCTACTGGAAGGCCCTGACATTAATTAAAAATGCAAAGCCTGATAAATATCATTCTACAACAGTACTTAACAGTTATAACAGTTTACTAAAGACTGCTGATGAGCACTTTTCAATGAACTGTAAAAAAGAGAACATTAGCTAATTCAACAGAATAGCAGTGATAGTTACAAATAATTTCTATTCACCCTTTGAAATGAGAGACCACTTTCTCAGGCCAGGAACATGATATGTCATAATTTCATTAAGTATGGAATGATGACTGTTGTGCTGTGCAGTATTGAAATTTCAAGTTTGGTATTGGTATTTTTCAGGTAAATACCTTGGTGTTGGTACGGCATTCAGTATGTGCGCAGAACACTGAAAGTGCTCTCAAACTTAACCAATTTCTCAAAATTCAACCGTATAGAAACTTAGCAGGTTCAGTGCTGACAAATCATGAAACTGACAAGTTAATTCAACAGTGATAACTGATTAGTCTAGCAACTTATTTAATGAATCACGCGATTAAGTGTGAATCATCACACTGAATCCAGTGATTTAGTAAATAACTTGCTAAGCTAATCAGTTTGCCTCTATGTCCTTTGTACCATGCCCCTCCCTCAAGTCAAGTCATCACTCCTCCCCCAAAGAATCAGGTAGAAGAAACATTTTTATTTTTGTTCTTCAACTTCAAGACTTTTCAGTAAGTTTCACTGATAGTAACACTTCATTTTATGACATTCATCTAGTTGCAATTAGAGAGTATTTTGAGAGGAATCACTCTATCAATGTTCACTTATGGTTCCTGGCTTCATACACGTTTCTGAAAATTCCACAGAATCCATGATTTTCCATGAAAAATTATGATAAAGTTTTATTTTCCATGAGAAAAAAACTACTAATAGCAGCAAATCATTTTCAAAGCATTTTTTGCTCCTCGATGGATCAAATGAACTTCGATAATGCAAAATCTGATGTCGTCTGTTGACTTCTGTGCATTGTATTTTAATGTGTCCTAAAATATAGGCAGCCCTCGATATTAAGAGAATTTCACAATGGCAACAAATTGCCATGGACAATGTTACAGTCCATGGCAAACTCCACAGCAATTTTAACGATCAGCCAACAGCACTGATTCAATGCTTCTACTATTGATGTATCAGTTGAACAGATAATTTTAACAAACTTACGATTGACTTAAAGTTTTGTGTTGTCCTAATGCCAACTGTGGTACTTTGATAATGCTAGTTATAAATCGCCTCCTTCAAATTTTAAGGAAAAGCTCACAGCATTCAATTGCCATGGAGAAACTCATATCCCACGAAGATTCCCATGGCATTTGCTGATTGCCGTGCTTAATTTCGAGGGCTGTATAGGTCATTCATGTCTTTCCAGTGTGTACTGGTGTGCAGTATATATTATTTATTCCCAAGAATATGAAGCAGATGATCGGCTATTAAAGTTTGGGGGGCTTGTATTTTAAAACAAGAGGGCCTGAGGGTGCTCACCTGACATCATTACGTGTACAGTCCCTGTAAAAGTTGTCTTCCAAATTACCCCAGTTGTTACATATGATTACATAATGCAGTCACTGTTAATTCGTTTCAATTAAGATCTCTAAGTTTATTTATAGAGGAACTTTTTATGAGTGGGCGGGGCTAATTGATGGGGTTTTTCTGATAAAGCATAATATTTTTGAGATGTTGTTTTTAACCTTTCTGACAACTATTATTTATCAAATGTTATTATATATCTTTTTGAAATTTATTCTGTATTTTGTTATATTTTATTGTGAATGCATGTATATCAATATATTCAATTAATTGTAATTTATAACAAAATCACATTAAAATAATCTTGGCATAAAAAGTTCAAATGGAGAAATATTCAAGTCTAATTACTGTGTAATATTCAGTTTTGCATTTTACACTTTACGTGACATAACTGTAAAAATCGACCTGCGCTATACACGAAATTCGTCATTCCCATTTTTTTTAGGTTTTTATCTTAATTTTTTGCTTCCAAAGCATATCTTATGACTTTTGATTGAAACGAGCGCGTAAATGGTGGGAAGTCGCCCCCAAATGAAGTCGCCCATGGGGGAAGTCGGCCAAAAATAAAGTCAGTAACTGAGGTATGCCCCTAAGTCGGTCCACGGATTAAATCGGCCCAGGGCTTTTTCGTAGTGCTAATTAGCATGTGCACGGTTAACTTAGGTGACAGGCCGAATGTTAGAAATTGAATTTTTTCTCATTGTGTTGCAACTATTTGTTGGAAAACACCACAAGGGCGCTGTCTTTTCCTATAAATAGATTCCAAAGAATTTCAATATTTGTCGTAGTGCTAATAAAATTATTAAATGGTAGGTCGAATGTTAGAAACAAAATTTTCTTTACAAGTCGCAGTGCAAATATAAAAGTATATAGATGTACATAATTGTAATTCAATTTAACCAGTTTCTGATGTTGGAAATCTCAAAAGAATAAACTTCATAGGAGTGATTTATGCTTTATCTCTTGCCACCAGTCAATGTTTTCATTGCGATCAGCGGCTGTTTCAGAAACAATCAGTAGCTATTGTCGGCTCTTGTTTTACATCTTTGGAAGGGTAATTAAAGGATTAGTTCGGATTAGAAAATTTTATTGCTGCCGCGAGAACTCAATAATTGATCATATTAAGTGTTGTGTTATATTCAGTTATATTACAACAGCCTGGGTCTACTTTTCTCAGTGGTCCAAAGCAACAAACCTCAAGCTATACGCATCGTTTTTGAACGAAATATAAAATATATGTATATGTTTCTTCTAATTTTGCTGAGTTCTGACGGGAAACTGAAAACTCTCCCAAATTCTGCCAATTTATAATTTTTAACTGATTTCAAGATACATTCAGACACATCGCGTCCCATCTCGCCACATCAGGGTCTCTGCTAAAACACTCGAGAAGTGAGGATTCCACTCACAAAATATGCTCTCAGCTTCAGTGGAAAAGAGACACAGAACACAACATATTTCTGCAGATGGACCGTAGGTTGCCGTTCAAAGGACCCTCAGTTCAATGAAGTGCTTCTTTCACATGGGTTAAGATGCTTGCATATCCCACTTGATGCTGCGTAAGATTCCCACCACACCCAAGTTCACCGGGATTTTTTTTAATAGGCCTAGGCCCAGAAATAGTAAGCTTACAGCAACACTGAACATTAGGAGACGGAAACACACTACACAACGGCGCCATCTGATGGCAAGATGACAGGCCTATATAACAGTAGGCTCTCTGCCTCTATTGAATTTGTACTTAGCCCCCCCCCCCCCCCCAACCAACCAACTAACCAACCAACCAACCAACCTACCAGTCAGATGATATCTATACCCTACTGGTCTTCCACTGCATTTTTTTTACCAAGAACATTTTTTGGGGGGGGGATTAACATTCTGCACCCGTCATTTGGGTATTCTTTTTATATTTTTGCCCCGCCACATTGAGTGGGAACTTCGCCTTGTAAAACATGGATGCTTTGCCACGTCACTGGGGCGAGTTGGCAATGGACTGGCTCGTTCTCTGCACACCTTCAAATCCAACATTACTCGTTGAGCGCTTATTTTTTTTATTGAGAAATGTTTTTTTTTTGGGGAGAGGGGGGGGGGGGGGGGCAGATTAACATTCTGCACCCGTCATTTGGGTATTCTTTTTATATTTTTGCCCCGCCACATTGAGTGGGAACTTCGCCTTGTAAAACATGGATGCTTTGCCACGTCACTGGGGCGAGTTCGCAATGGACCGGCTCGTTCTCTGCACACCTTCAAATCCAACATTACTTGTTGAATGCTTATTTTTTTTATTGAGAAATGTTGTATATCATCCTCGGATTAAAGGGGATGTCGTCATTCGGTGGTGCTGTGCATCCCGCCCCCAGGTCCCACTGCCTAGTCTAACCACAGACGTCTGGAGACCTGATTAATATCACATCACCCCCAACGTCACACCTCCCTCTTATATATGCCCCCCCCCCCCCTACCCCCCCCCCCCCCCCCACACACACACACTTCCAAAATAAATAACACACAGATCTGTGTATTATATATTTCGGGGGGTGGGGGTGCATATAAGAATGAGGTGTTTTGAGGTAGGGGTGATTTAAATCAGGTTTCCAGACGTCTGTGGTCTAATAACTCTGGCAATTTGTCCCGTTTAGCGGGTAACGAAACTACGCTGTTCTCAACCCCTTATGTCGACGTCAGCCGTCCTTCATGCGAATACCTGGAAATGCAACCAAACTGTGTAAAGATCTTTTTCATTGCCTGGAATATGTCTACTGTCTACCACTGCAGAATAAAAAAGGTGTGTATTTAAATGACTCTTTTCGAAAGGTTCTTCAACCTGTGACAAATGAGATTTTTTTTATTATTTCCATTTTTGGCGTAACTTCGCTAATAATAGTGGGATTGTAAAAATTCAAGGACGAAATCACACTGATTTTTACTCAATATAATCGAAACGAAACCCGTTTTTAAAATTTCCCTATGATATTAAAAATAGTATTTGCCCGACTGGTTGGAAAAATGGTGCTAATTGGTATCCAGAAATTACGGGATCAAAGAAACACCGACATCGACAAAAAGAAAGTAACGAGAAGGTCTTCACAAATATTCATGCGAGATCGAAACTGCCCTCAAAAGTAATTTTGTACGATATTTTGAAATAAATTTTAACGATTTTATTTTTATTTGCGTAGTTTGGGAGCAATGTGCTCTTTTCCCTAATTATCAACGGCCGTTTTACAGAGAAATGATGTTTGGAGGTCCTATTTTGGGTCGGAAGCATAACCTTGTCACAACATTGGGAAACACTTCGTGCTAATTATAACCGTTAGTACGTCTTATTGAAGTCATGTGGTTGGGTTTTGATACTCCACCTCATAGAGCAGTTAGTGGGGAGTCGATTGGCAGTGTTTTACAGGGAGCGTACACGTAATGTGGTAGTCCAAATATCAAACCAGGGACTTGACTAGAATGAGCTGCATACGTCCCTCCTAAGAAAAGCATATACCAACTAGATGAAGCGATTGTGCCCACACAATACACAGAATTTTCCTTCTATTTTCAGTTCCTGCACTTTTACGTCCCAATATTGAGATAAACGCATAAAAACAGATTTTTTTATTTTTGTTCGGAAAGTCCTAAACAAAATATTGTCAGGCTAATTTTTTTTTCTTCTTCTTAAAATTGACCAAAATGCATAAAAAAACCAAAAAAACTAATTTCCAGATTTTGGCCCAAATTTTTAAGTCCCACCCAGACCCCAAATTTTCAGGGTAAAAAAATTTTTTTTTTTGTCTTAAAATTTACCAAAATGAATAAAAACAAAAAAAAACTCATTTCCGGATTTTGTTCCAAAATTTTCTAAGTCCCACCCAGACCCCAAATTTTCAGAGTAAAAAAAAAAAAAAAAAATTGGTCTTAAAATTGAACAAAACGCATAAAAAACAAAAAAAAATAATTTCCGGATTTTGGTCCAAAATTTCTAAGTTCCACCCGGCCCCCAAATTTTCAGGGTAAAAAAAAAAAAAATTTTTGTCTTAAAGTTTACGAAAATGCATAAAAACGAAAAAACTCATTTCCGGATTTTGGTCTAAAATTTTCCAAGTCCCACCAGGACCCCAAATTTTCAGTGTAAAAAAAAAAAAAAATTTGTCTTAAAATTGAACAAAACACATAAAAAACCAAAAAACTAATTTCTGGATTTTGGTCAAAAATTTCTAAGTCCCACCGGGACCCAAAATTTTCAGTGTAAAAAGAAAAAAAAATTTTGTCTTAAAATTGACCTAAACGCATAAAAAACAAAAAACTCATTTCTGGATTTTGGTTCAAAATTTCCCACCCTGACCCCAAATTTTCAGTGTAAAAAGAAAGTTTTTTTTTTGTCTTAAAATTAACCGAAAAGCATATAAAAAACAAAAAACTCATTTCCGAATTTGGGTCAAAAATTTCTGAGTCTGGACCAGGACCCCAAATTTTCAGCCTGAATATGGATCCAGGGACTTGGCTTGAACAAACTTGCATCTCTCCCCCTAAGGATGCTGCATACCAAATATCAAACGATTCTTATTGGTAGATCTTAAGAAGATTTTTAAAGAATATTCCTCAAACTGCACTAATTTAAACATTTGGGCTCCCATAAAGAGCCCAAATATGGCCCCAGGGAATTGATTTCAATGAACATGTGAAACAATCTTCCAAAGATGTTATATGTGAAATTTGAAAGCTTTTGGAGCAGTGGTTTTGGAGAAAAGTAGTCTTAGATGTTTTTCCCATTACCCACAGTGTTAAAAAATGCTGACTCCACACTTTTTCAAAGTTCCAAAAAAGTACCCCATGATAAAACTGATAGCAATTTCTTTTTGACCATTCCATTCTGTTGGTCCTAAGAAAGCTTCACACCAAATAAGAATTCTCAGTGCCGTGTAGTTCTGGAGATATGGGCATTTAAATTTTTTTCTATTTTTAGCTCCTGCAGTTCCCATGGGGTGACGGGAAAAAAAATTTGGGCATAAATTAAGTACTTTGACCCAATAAGCTCTCATATCAAATTTGGTTCAAATCTGCCTCTCGATTTGGAAAATAGAAATTTTGGCCCATAATGACGGCAAATATAGCCCCATAAACTTCTCTTGAACAAATCTGAGTCTACACCTCAAAAGGAAGGTGCACACCTAATATCAAGTCTCTGCTACTGCTGGTTCATGAGAAGATTTTTTAAGATTTAGGCACACTTTTTGGGCATGGCCCTACCAAGGGTGAGGCAACTTGATTTGAACAAAATCAAATTGTGATGTCATAACAAATTATTATCTCAAATATCAATTAAATTGATTCAGCGGTTTGGGAGGAGAAGACGCAAACACAATGTTCACAGATGACAGACGACGGATGGTGAGTGATCACTACAGCTCTCCTGACTAAAAGTCAGGTGAGCTAAAAGTCAGGTGAGCTAAAAATGATCAGTTGTTAAAAGTAACTGCAACTTAAAATAGCAATGCTGAATTGAAAATGCTATAAAAAAAATCACAGAGAAGCGATATTTATTATTTATTGGTGTTTAGGGTCACATACTTCTGCACAATGGCTAATCATGACCACAACATGGAGATAACGTCAAGGTCAGTCAATCGTTTATGTCCCATGTTGCCTATTTTAGAGGACTTGCACCCCAAGCATTAATGACTGGGTTCTATTTTACCATTAAAATGGTGCTTGTTTACTACAATAAACAACAAGCACTGCCTCACTTCCTGGGGTTCCCATGGGGGGGAGGGGGGGGGGGCGCGAGAAGTGATAACCATAGCCAATTGTCAACCAGTCAACCACCCACCCGACCACTAATGTCCCCTGTGAATAAATTGCACCCTAATTTCCAGAAAATATATTGAATCTATCTGAATGTTAGAAACATTGGAACTGGGTCATATGTCTTTAGAAACGGAAGTACCAAGTTAACAAATTACCATTTTTCGTTTTTCTGCCATCATTTTTTTTTATTTCTTTCTCTGACGTATTCGCAGCTTCTGCTGCTACCTGTCACTTACAAAATTCACATTTGCACATTTTCTTATCAATTCCAGGCCTCTCGACGACAGGCGAGTAGTCACTCGCGCACGCCTTGCACTCGCCTGAAGCTGACAGCAGGCAAGCGATTAGTCACTCGCCACAAAATTTCATAAATTTTGCGGTGGGTACGTCAACCAGTTTTATTATAGAATGCCGTTCATTTTCAACATTTTTCATTAAAACCGTAGCGTAATTTTCTTTCTAAATTAAATTTTACCATCCTCATACTCTGCAAACTGCATACTGCAGCGCAGAGCAATTGCGGACGTGAACTGTACGGTGCAACTTTCTGCAAGCATGACTTCCTTTCAATGAGATGCACACGCAAGGTTCAGCTGATTTCACTTGGGTTACCAAAGTTCAGGTCAGGTCAGGTCAAAACAGACAGTAACCAATAAAAACGCAGAAAAACAACAGTCCCACTTTATTGTGTGATGTTTGCGTTCTGAGCATGCTGGGTTTTGACTAATAAAAATATGTGGCCTCAATTCGCATGTTAGTTCTTTTCCGTTAAGAGCAGAAAATTGATGGTCAACTTAAATGTGATTAAAACCCGAACTTCGTTCAATTTCCGCCGTTTGGTTTCGTTTGTGGGGGGGGGGGGGGGGGGGGCTAGGGGGGGAGCTTCGATTCATCCAATGAAATGATAATTGTAGTAAACAAAATAAATTACTGTGGGAACATAGTACTACGAGGCCATGTGCGAATTACTCACTACGTATATCAACTGGGGCGAAGAAATTACAAATTCATTCAAGGCCAAAGAGGAATATAACTGTATCACAAAGAAAGCTTACGTTACACACATTTATTGTGGGGTTTGTGCCGGGAATGTCAGTGCTATTCAGGCCCACCCGTCATTCCAGGGTAAAGCAAAACAAGACATGCTGAGCTATGTAACGGGCACAAATTACGTATCAAAATTCAATCTTTCAAGACATATACAGGGCAAAGCAAACAATATTGCCTTGTCAAACGAAAAAAAAAGTCACACCAAGCTCCAGTAATTCTATCACTCGCCTCACCTAAAAGCAGAAGAGTGATCGATCACTCACCATCACTCGCCTGACATGAAAAGTAGGAGAGTGATCCATCACTCGCATTCATTTTGCTCGTCGAGAGGCCTGAATTCGAACAAAATATGTGGCCCACAGGCTTTTAGATTTATGATCCACCTTGAGTTGACTTTCTGTCAAATTTGCAGAAAAATATAAATACCGAAATAAACGATATTTTGATTTGGTTTTGGTACAGTTTTCGGTATCCCTGTAATACCATAGCCATACCAAAAAGTCGGTATACCGCACAGCACTAGATGACTGCTGAGTGAATGTGTGGGCTAGACCAATCAATATTTTCAACATGCAGGCCTGAGTCTGCACAATGAAAATATTAATTGGTCTATCCCCAAATAATTAGTCTGGACTCTTTGAACTGCTGCCACTGAACTGATATGAAAGATACCACCAGGGTTCAAACGGTTAAGATTGGAGCTATGTACAGATACAACTTGAAAATTCAAGAGGAGTTTCATTTTTAGTAGTTAACTTACCGATCTAAGGTTGCATTTCCATGGCTCCTCAATTTATCAATTACAGGCTGTATACCTAGCATCAAGAATTCATATCGCAGGTGCAGTCGGAATTCCAAATGTTCCTGAAAAAATAAAATGTTAAAAAACTTGATTAACCCTTTAGCCAACGTAATGGCCAAAACCGGAAAGCGCTACTCTAAAAAATCACCAATTAATTTTTATTATTTGTCTCAAAAACATAGGTTATGACCCCTCATTGGAATGAGGGGTGATAACCTATGTTTTTGAGACAAAAAATGAAAAAAATTAGTTATTCAAGAATTTTTTTTGCAAGTGTCGTCTGCTTTTCATGTTAGGTAAAGGGTTAAGTACTTTGTTGTTAGAGTGGTTATGGAAAGGTAATCAACAATGATAGCAACTAAACAAATTCAGAAAACATAATTGGTTCACAGTATTTTTCAAGCCAGGGGCTCAGGCAGCCAAGACTTCACAAGACACCATTGCTAAGTCAAAGTGTTAGATGTACCTTATTAAGAGGGAGCAAAAAATAAGTAGAAATTTCTGGGTCTTTAAGGACTCTTTTAGAACAACAACACGTGACACAAGTTGAGCTGCAGCAATAAATTAATTATCACGTGTTAAATTCTGTCAAACAAGATTTAACCCTTTACCTAACATGAAAAGCAGACGACACTTGCAAAAAAAAATGTTGAATAACTAATTTTTTTCATTTTTTGTCTCAAAAACATAGGTTATGACCCCTCGTTGGAACGAGCTTCACGAGCTCGTTCCAACGAGGGGTCATAACCTATGTTTTTGAGACAAAAAATGAAAAAAATAGTGAAAATTAATTGGCGATTTTTGAGAATAGCGCTGGCCGGTTTTGGCCGTTACGTTGGGTAAAGATTTAATAATCTAAACACTTTTGGTTCCCTCACAGACTGGCTCCAACAATTTTTCCTAAGTGGAAATACTGATATTCCTTCAAGATTTGTATTTTTGTCTTTGTAAAAAAACCTGACTGTTTAATTGCATACCAGTTAGGCTTTGAAAAGAAAATTTCTTGTTTCTCAAGCACCTCCCTTGTTAATGAAAATCTGCCTCATCATTTTTTTTTTCTACCTGGAAATCTCTTTGATGAAACTATTTTGCACTTGCAAGGAGTTAAATTTCTAATTCATAGAGTTGGGCAGTGTTGAAATTTCAAGTTTGGTATCGGGATCGGTATTTTTAGAATGATTTACCTCGATAATGGTATGGTATTCGGTGTCAACAACATACATGTACGCATACCAATACCCATATCGAATGGTATGTTTGGTACACTGCTCAGATGTAATTTACTGTTTTACAGCAGTCAAACGTTTTACAGCAGTCATTATGGATTGTCAAAATGTTGGAAGCAATGTGGACAATCACCATCGATGATTTGATGTAACAAAAAAGCTGAGAGAAAATATCCCCTGGGTAGCCTGAGAAAGAACTTTTTTCTATATGGCCTTACCGAAAAAATGAAGAAGTTTGGTTACTTACCATTCCTGGCCCATATTTGAGAGCTGCATTAATGAAAGACATAACAGCTGTTTTTAAGTTAACTTCATCTCGATACCTTCCAGTACTTCTGTCAAGATCATTTATTAAAGTCTGCAATGAAGAAAATGGATTACAATAAAACAATAGCTTTTAATTTAGGGCATTTAATGTCAGTGGCTCAAACATCTCAATGTTAGAAGTAATCATTTGTGTCGGAGTTGGAATAAATAACACCGCAAGTAGATCACTAGTCATGTTTAAAGGCCTCCAACAGATGTAGCTATAAAATAGATCAGATAGCCTTGTGTCACGATTTCACTCGATACATACATCAGTCATTTTGTGCAAGTCTGTAATAAACCTTTGATTGTGGCGAGAAAGTTAAGACAGATTTATTTATATTTTGTGAAAAAAAGCAAAACAAAAGAACAAATGATATTAAACAAGAGTTTAACATTGCAAGAAGCACTTGTTCCACAGATGATCAGTGACCTGAAGCCACTCAAAACCCTTTGCAAACTGATGTGAAAATACCAAAATTTCAAGCAGCTAATGCACATAGATGTGAAACTACGGAAATTTTAGAAGCCATATTTTTCCCATAATGCAACTAGGAATTCAACCTGTTCACTTGTTTCACAGAACTCAAAAAGCACTGTCAAACAAAAGTGAATTGGTTAGGTTCCTTGTTGAATTATGGGAAAATTTTGGGGGATGAAATTTTGATATTTCGACAATGGGGTACATGGCAATCATACAGTATGGTCGCCATGGATTGGTCACTTTCCATGGGTGGTCAATATTTCCATGGATGCAATAATACTAGATTCCAAACACTAATTATAGAAATAATCATCAAACATTTAATTAATGAAGCACTGGGTGCAACATGGTGCTTCATTAATTAAACTTTTGCTGAAAACTTTTATAACCTGGTGAACACATGCATGGACATCACTGCCCATGCCCACGTGTGGATTACCATGGACTGTAGTGTATGTAAGTTTCAGTTGTCATGGACAAGACAGTAGTTTTCTTTAGCGCTGAAATTTTTTTTATCAGTTTGGACATTATACCATTAATGGTGGAAGAAATCTGCAATCGGCTCTAAATATCGTTTTGCTGTTATCTTTTTTGCACATGCAAAAAATCTTAATGTGCTGTACATGTGTGGATAAGTATGTTGATTTTTTAAAAAAAATTATAAATTTAATGTAATTTGTATACTTTTTATACTTACCAATGGCCCAGACTTAGCTGGTGCAACCTCAACATTATTAAGGGCCAAACACAAATTTTGAACCCACCACCCCCCCCACCCATCCCCAAAATTTGCATACAACGAAAATTAAAATCTTATCTGGCCCTCCATACTTTTAGTACTTGCACATGCGCAGTACCCAGGAAGAGCCCGGAATTGGCGCCAACACCATTCTTTGTAGACGAGCCTACTAAAGTGATACTTCGGAATGCAGGCTAAGGAGCTGTATTTGGTCGGCTAATTCTTAAGTCCTAGGCTCTCAACCTAAACCAATAACATGAACTTTTGATGGCAAAGAAATAATTACAAAAATAAAAAATAAAATAAAAAACTGCTCGCCCGTATGCAATTTTACGAATAATGGCCTGAGAAACTGAAGATCTACTTTGTGTGGCCTAATTATTGGTGCCTAACGCTACCTCAGTAGCTAAGGCTATCGTGGCGATCCCGGTTATTAAAAGCGCAAACTTCTAATGTATGCCGGAATTGGAATACATAGATAGGTTGAAGACCGATGATATAACGTGTATAACCTTAACTTGTCCAAATGAATCCCATTGGAAAGTTATCTGTTAGAGCAAATAAGCTTCTGAGGTAACAAACAGTGGACTCCGTTAAGGTGTACAGTTAATAATTCCAATAATGAAACTCCAAATTGAACCGTGCGAATATAAGAGAATAAGAATTCTCCTGTGTACCGTCTCTGGTAGAAAGCTGGATTCAGAACATGGAATGGGCGATGATTAACAGACCTGTCATGGACCCCCAAATAATTCATTGTTCCCTAGGTCCATTACAACCAATGACTGTTTGGAGAAAGAATATACTACTCCGAATAATGAAGCCAAAAATTGAGAACGTATGCATAGACAGCCTATTTGAAATTCCATAACTGATCCAACTAGCCCCAAAACTCTCATAAGCTCTATAAAGCAGAGCAAGAATTTTATAGAATCTATTCAATAATGCGTCTGCCTAATAAATATACTCTCGTGTTTTGAATAAACATGCGTGCACATTTATTATTTTCCTGAAAATTTTCCACCCTTCACGATGCTTATTCCAGTCTGCACGTTTATTTAATTTCCGAAAAAATCGAGGGAATTTGGGCAGCAGCAAATAAATTATCGTGTTTTTGAACAATTCAAATTCAATTTTTTATTTCCTTTTCCGCCCATCGGCACTTGTACTAGTATACAGTGTATACGGGGACAGTCCGACAAGGATTATAAAAACATGCATGCACGATTACACAGTCCGATGTTTGAAAGTGAATGTGAATAAACAAACCAGACCACCAGCAAAATCACACCATATTATCGATCATAATCGGAAGAGAAACTAAGGCTTCATTAGTGAATGTTTAAAAAATTAATTGAATTTAAGGCTTACAAGATCCAATGACATTAACTGACTGCAAAAACACAATACATTCGACAGAATTAACTGTTGCTTGTACGTTTTTGTTTGGGCTTGTCCCCCTCCCCCCCCCTCCCATTTCTCCTCGCCCTAGTTACGTCCTTGTTTGTAGGCCAACATGCTTTCTTCTAGTGCTATTAACACCAATGACTAAACCATTGGAGAAGTGACAAGCTGGGGCCTGTGTGTTAGAATTTCAGACCGCATGTTGTACGTAACTTATTCTTGATTGTCATTCACACAAATGCATACCGTACCGCCCTGGTTTTTATGGTTCGGGGATGTTTCGGCCTCCAATCGGGCTGAAACGTCTTGGACATCAGTCCAAAACGTCTCGAGTTTTAGTTTTGTTTTTGTCTCAGGGCCGACACGTCCAAGTACCATTTTGATTCTGAAATCAACAAAAAGGAAAACAAAATCGAACGTTATTAAACTTACACAAGTACGTGACAAACAAAGAAATGCTCACTGAGAAATGGAATCGGAACAATCGAACCAAGGCAAGTCGGATAACTTTTGAACACAACCCGGACCACTTCTGAAGACAACTTGGACCAACTTTGAAGACAAGTCGTACCACGTTTGAAGTCAATTGGGACCAATTTCAGAGAGAAGTCTGAGAAAATTCAGAGACAAAATTATTGACAAAAGAGCAACTTGAACGATGACATACAACAAAGAGATTGTTTTTTACAAAGTTGCAGCGTAATTTTATTGGCAGGAAACAGTTTTATTTACGAAGCTCACTTCATTCAGCATTAGAAATGGGATTGTTCAACGAAAGACACATGCAGTTTCGACTGATTTTTTTTAAAAAGGGTCTTTTCGACGGGAGTTATTTTAAAAATAAAATAAACAAAAAATTACTCTCGTTTTTTGTCTCTTTTTTGTCTTTGGTGAAGTTTTAACAGGACTGAATGATGAACGAGCCCTTTGACCATTTTATTACTCCTTTGAAAGCTCTTTTCATTGCCATTTAACTGATTCACAGTTCGTATATTTTTACCCATAGATCTGAATGCATGGAAGTGTCAAAACAGTTGATCTGCATTTATAGTATATTATTCACATTTCACATGTTGTTACCTAAATATGATACTACTGTTGTACTAAGTAACCATCAACTACACTGAAATAAAAACATTACCATTTATCCTTTTTTTTTAATTTTATTACCACAAGAGATTAACTGCTTCCACAGCCAATACTTAACATTACTTGTTAACATCTCAAATAATCCCATGAACAGATCAATTGAATTGAAAATAATGGGTGATGTCTTTGACAAGACTGCATTGTTTACAATCTGCTTGACTGTAACAGTTTTCCACCTTTCTGTCCTAACCCTTCTAATACTCTGCCCTGCCTGTCTCAGAACTTCGAAATATGCACCCCCACCCATTGGAATCCCCCTTCCCTGGTTCGTCTTCGCTTCGATATTCAAACATAGCTGTCATTGGCATCGGCTCAATGAGGTGGTTCTAGTGGCAATGTGGCATTTGCCCACACCCCCCCCCCCCCCCACCCCAAGTGGAATTCCCCTTCCTTTCGTCCTTGATCCAACATCTGATTTAAACATAGATACCATTGGAATCCGCTCAGTGAGGCAGTTGAACGCGGTCCCAATTGCAGTATGGCATAACCCCCCACCAACCCCCACCCCCACCCCCCACCCACTCACAACCACCCCAATTGGAATCCACACCACACATGTTTTTGTTCGAAAAGTTAAAAAATTTATAGTAATTTATATATTTTTTATACTTACCAATGACCCAGACATAGCTGGTGCTAACTCTTAAAATATAGGGCCAAACACAAATTTTGCCCCCCAATCCCCAAAATTTGCATCTAAAACTAAAGAAAACATGTCCTGAAAGGCCCTCCACACTTCGCCCCTACTGCGCATGCGCAGTGTCAAGGACGTTCCGAAATTGGCGCCATTTATCATTCTAAAAACCAGTGCCTGGTAAGCGCTATGTACTCAGCGGGGAGGCAAGAGTTCCCAACTCCTGGGAGGGCCATCCCCGTCTGGGTCATTGGTAAGTATAAAAAATATATAAATTACTATAAATTTTTTAACATTTTTATACTGTACCAATGACCCAGACATAGCTGAATAGTAAAAAGGCTGGAGGGCCAAGGACATAGAGCAAAATGGAATACGCTCAATAAAATAAAATAGAGTCATCCCCTGTAGGGAAAAGAAGTAATAGGCCTTACATGTATCTTTCTTATTTATGATAAATTAGAAAGAAACAACACCTTCCAAAAATTGAGCTTCATACATCCATGTACTCTATTAATATCCAATAATCCTTATACTAATAATTTTTAAAGTAAGCCAATAATAAAGTAAGTCTAGAGAATAGAGACTCTTATACTCCTAAAAGTGTGTGAGAATTGCATAATCATGTCCGTTGACATATGCAATATTCAAAAGCTATACTTTAAAAACTAAGACTTGAATGAATTTTATAAACTTAAACTTCTCACTAAACAACCATCCCAATAACAGCTCAGAATTACTAACTCCGGAGGAGGTATCCCCTTGTTTTCATAGTAAAAACAGGTGACCCAAGGGAACACCCTCCCCCCCCCCCCCCCCCCCCCTTTTTCTTGCCTTGGGTCAAATAGCCCAGAGCGAAGAGGGCAGCCGAACGGAGACACTGCCGAAACAGACAGCCTACCTAGCTATAGTAGCAACTGTTAAGTGAATGACATTCTGAGCAGTAGATAATAGACCTAACAATAGAGGCCTCCAGAAATGGACTCGATATTTCTGAGATAAAATTCATGAATGGATGGCTGAGCGCAATGAGCAGCCTTCAAAAATCTATAATAGCAACACTATTAATGTAAGCCCAAGAAGTAGAAGAACTCTTACTTCATGAGCCGAAATCTTAAGCACAACTGCTAAGCCAATGATATACCATAAGCAGTACGCTAGTTAATAGAATCCATTAACAATAAAATGGAGCGTAACGTCCTTCTACTAGACATCAAAGACAGAAGAAGCTTACGCCCTTGTAATAAACAGATATCTGTTTATAAATACATAAACTGTACCCGGAAGAGTAAAGGCCTATGCCCATACGAAGACGGAAGGACCTTAAAATAATAGGTTCCGGATAATAGGAGCCTAACTCTTATGCAACAATCCAACCTAAATAGTAACGGAAGTATTGATTCCGAAACTATGAAAGTGAAAATCATCCATCGATAGTGCATGAAACTCACTGACTCTACAGTAAAAGAGAAACCAACAGAATTACTGTCTAAAAGGTCAGAATTTGAAAACAACTGTTTCCAGAGGCTCAAATGATTACTTAGCTAAATAAGAACCGAAGTTAAAATTCGTATAGGAATTTAATCTAAAGATTCTAAGTCTATTTATCAAAAAGTTACTAACTGACTTAGATAAAGAGACAAAAGACTCAATTGTAAACTATCGTAGAGTGCATAGGTATGAGGTAACATAAACCTATAACCTAAATAACAACAGGCTGCAGTAGATCTTGTGAAACAAGTATACTAAAAAATAGCAATGAGTAGTATGGAGGGATCAACCATATGAACATAATGATCCCTACACCACGACGGAAGAGCCTCCACTTTAGTCGCATAGAATAGCGAAGAAGAGGATCTCCTATAGTAAGAAATCGCGTCCAAAGCTCGTCCAGTACCGTGCTTACAATGCAATACGGACCACACAACGGAATACATGAAGGTTGCGACCTTGCTGGTTGTGATAAAGATGACACGATTTACCCAGTGAAAAAAGATCCTCACAGAGAGGAAGATTTCACGTTAAGATCCACAGTAGACAAGAGAGTAAATTACTCGTGATCTCTGTGAAGATAGAGATACTATCAACAGGAATGTATTGTGGTTGTTTATCTTAGCAATACCTGCTAAAACAACAGCGCCGGAGGATACGCGTATCCTATCATTCCGTCCTATAGATCAATAGAGCGTTAACAGTATTAGCTCAGAGATCTGGACAAGCCAACACATCCGTCTGCAATTGATTAGCAAGCTGTGTCATAAATAAAACATCATTGGGCGCTCCCATAGATAGCAAATCTGATTGAATACTTGTTTGTTGAGAGTCCATTCTGACAGCAACAAGCGACCCGTAAGAGAACGGGAGTGCGATAAAACAATCAGACGACCCAGAATATGACGGACCAAAACTGAACTTGGTGTACTATAACCAACAGACGGATTCTTTCCATTAAATTGAATAACGGAAACGAAAGAGTGCCTCCCTGGTTCCGGAGATACGCCACTACTGTCGAATTAAAGGACAGGAATTTGGGCATGCGTTTCTGAATAATGTTCATGCAATGACATAAAGCAAGCCTAAAAAACATTATTCCGCGGAAGTTAAACTGATAGCTAAAAGACTGCGGAACCCAAAGACCCTGGCACTTCGAATCCGTAGGGATCAGAATATATCCCAATCTGTTTGACTGGCAACCGTCATAACAGCCACACTCGGGTCCGGCAACTGCGGCGGCACTCTCTGAGTCAACCACCGAATGTTTGCCCCAGTCTGAATCTCTTGTAACACTAGATAGACAAGAGAATGTATAAATCAAGCAATTCATGGATTGCCGGAAAGTTGCCGTCGAAGAGAAGCTCCTCCGAGAACGAAGCGACTCTGAGAGAGTTCTTAACCCACTATCCACACGTGGATGTAGCTAGGGCTGCATCACGTCTAACCAACTCCAATCAGCCACTGAAGGGCGGAGTTATACGTGAACAACTACTGCCCTCAAAAGAAATTACATTGAGAATAATATCCCGTAAATCTTTTCTTGAAGACGTAATGATAACGCCTCAGTAAGGCGGATTACGTATAATAAAGCGTCTAAGTTAAGTCTACTATATATAATGTCGTTCCCAACATTGAAATTGGAAAAGACATAAACGGCGAAAAAGAATATATGCAGTCTTTAATCACACCATCTAGACGCATATGAACTCTCGGTATGCCCTGCTCTGCCAAAATAAACTATATGTAAAAAAGATAAAATGGCAGAAATGAGCCACGCGGACAAGAAACTAAACTATCATGCTTAGTAGCAGGCTTGTATATATATATAAATATATAGCGTCGAAAAATAAAACACATGTTGTAATGACAATATTGGACTGCGTCGGTAAGTCAGGGACAAAGTCCCTGTACCGATCGAAAAATCCGAGTCCAATGACGCTATAAGTCTCTTATCCAAGATCGCAGCAATGAAGTCCGAAAAATAATCACTGGAAGAAATGCCAGAAGATATGAAAGGCATCTTCCGATACTACTAAAGGGAAAACTCGAAATCTTTCGAATCCCTTTCGCCATCCTGTCGGACCCTATAAAGCGTTCGGTCGTCCGTAGCTTGATGCAACCGCGGACCGCACCGACCCAGCGCCGTCGGATAATTCCTGATTCGACCGAGAAACTGTCAATTGCTGGGATGCTGCGAAACAACTGTGCTAACTCGGATAGCACGTCCGTCACTGAGGCCTGAGGAGCAGCGGTCTTACGATGCATTGCCGCAGGAAGCTCCGAGATCGTTACCCCGTGCATACTTCCAATATGCGAGCGAACGGAGTGTATAGGCCTCGTGTCCCTTGGCTACCGGATGGCGCGACCTATTCGCTGTGGAATCACTGAATGCCGAAACTGATCGGATACTCGAGGTCACGTAGCCAATGTGCGGTCGTGTGCCCTGCTGTGAGGATGAGGAAGCATTAAAGACAGTCTCTCGGACTGTCAATATAACGGAGCGTCCCGAGCAACGGACATATGCTCCGAATGTAAAATATCTGAACCACAACATGCGGTCCCCTATGTTGTTGGCTTCCTCCGATCTGTCCTCAATCTGCCGTCACTGGGTGAGTACTAAAGTAATTAAAGTGCTCGCATCACCCAAATTTCCTTCCTAGACCGCAACGGACGAACCCGGCAGCCGAACCATTCGATGAATGTACGCTACACCGGGTGAGCTAGCGAATGTCACTCCGTAAGCGATAGACATATTCCATGAGCACTTATTGCCGCTAACTCTTCATTAACTATGACGACAGAGGCACACTTTTGAAAGACATCTCCATAACTCTTCGAACAAGAAACCAGAAATGCTTGGATAGCAAGCATAAAATAATAATATATATAGCGTCGTTCAATAATTCGAAAGTTTGTGTGACATTATTGGACTATGTCGGAACCGAGGGACGATGTCCCTGAACCGAACCAAAAATTTCTAAGTCCACCGACGCTATCAGTTTCTTATCCGGCATCGCAGCATATGTTGTTCCGAAAGGGAAAGCTTGAAATCCTCCGAATCCCTTTCGGTATCCCGTCGGACCGGATGAAACTTTCGGACGTCCGTACCCGCTTCCGCGGAGCGTCCCGACCCAGCATCGTCGGATAAAATATATGCGACAGATTCAGTTGATGCTGGGATGCTGCGATAAACTGTGCTATTAAGGAAAGCACGTCCGTTCCCGAGGCCTGTGCAGTAGCGGACTTACGATGCATTGCCGCTGGAAGCTCCGTGTACGTTGACTCCCGCACACTTCCTATGCGAACGTCCGGAGTCTGCAGGCCTCGAGTCCCCGGCTACCGACCCAGCGCTGTCGGATAATTCTCGATCCGACACCGTTTCTGTCGGCTGATGGGATGCTGCGATAAGCTGTGCTATGTGCACAAGAATGTCCGGCGTCGAGACCTGCGGAGGCGCAGTCTATCGCTGCTTCGCCGAGGGCAGCTCCGCATCAGATGGCTCCCGCATACTTTTCCTATGCGAACGTCCGGAGTCCATCGGTCTCGAATCCCTGGCTGCCGGATGGTGTGACCTGGTCGCCGAAGAATCCTTGAACGGCGAAGCTGGTAATATATCGGCGGTCACGCAGCCAAGGTGCGGTCGTGTGCGCTGACGAGAAGAGGAAGCCTTAGCAGTCTCAGCGGACTGCCTATACAACGGAGCGTCCCGAGCGACGGACGTATGCTCCGCTAGCGACACATTTGTACCACAACATCTGGGGCCAGATGTTGTTGAACGAGAGAGGGGCCTCTCTCGCTTGCCGTCCGGATGGACCGGAACGAGCTATGAACCGGACTAAAAGGCTTCCTCCGTTCTCCCTCCGATCCGCCGTCACTGGGTGTGCATTAAGTTAATTTTATAGTGCTCGCATCACCCCAAAATTCCTTCTAGACCGCAACGGACGAACCCGGCTGCCGAACCATTCGGTGAATGGACGCTACACCGGGCGAGCTAGCGGACGTCAAAGGCCGTCGAACCTACTAGGGTCCTCTTAGGCAATTGGCGTATTACATGAGCACTTTTCCGCTAGCCCTTCATTAATTGTGACGACGGAGGCACACTGTTGGAAGACATCACAGATACATCACCCTAATCTTGATCGTCTGAAATAGAAATTGATAAAGTAGAGTGACCCTGCGGGGAAAGGACCGGAGTGTCCAAATCCCCAACAACATACCGTGACATACGCTTCCCATATTGTCATCGAAATCATGCGATACAAAACAGGAGTTAATGCGAGTACACTGACCACATATAGAATGATAATAAGGTCAGAGGAAGACTTCCTCTTAAAACAATTGATCAATATCCTTTCAATGTGAAAAGAAAACAAGTCCTGGTACTCGCACTAACCCCTGGCAATCAAAATACATAATAATAATATGATCCATTAATATAGAAAAAATAATTGAAATCAAAATATTTTGAAAAAATATTTTTTCAGAACAGCCCAAGTTTCTGAAAAGTAACGTTGAGCCCCAATGGATCCCAAGCCTAAGTGTGGACAAAAATTTTAAAAATATTTTAAACAATTTATTCAACACTTACGAACAATAATAATGTATCTAGTTATGATTAAAATAACATAAAGATATTATTATTTAGAAATCCCCCCCTCACACAGAGGGCTGTTGTAAATGTAAACAATGAGTGTAAAAACACTAAAATAAGACTCCAGGCACCCAGGCCCGAAATCAGTTACCAAAAATACACCATCTGATGCAAAACAGGGACTTCCAGGGAAGAAACTGCAGAACATCAGATGGTAGATGCAGAACACAACGCCTAACCACCCGTAGGTGAAGACGTAAACATGGGGAAAGAACAGAATTCATTCTGTTATTCAGCTAAAACTCCCAAGAAATTTTAGTAATAATAATTACAGAAACTATGCCAAAAGCATGGGAGAATAGCAAGGGGGAACTTAAAGGACAGGGAGAGAGGAAAAACACTTGAAAAAACAGTGTAACTAAATAATCAGAATGACAACAAAATGGCTGCTGCCTTGAAAATAGGTAACTTAACATAATTTCATTAAAAAATTTTAAGTTACAGCCCTGATAATATTCTGTCACACATTCTTTTCCTCTCCTCCTTTTCTATCCTCCTTAGAATCACCATTTCACTAATATTTATGTGTCTGGCATCATTTAAACTGAGATTTAAAAGCACAAAGATCAGTCAGATGTTAACTGATGAAGGGCCAAACTTAGAATGATAAATGGCGCCAATTTCGGAACGTCCTTGACACTGCGCATGCGCAGTAGGGGCGAAGTGTGGAGGGCCTTTCAGGACATGTTTTCTTTAGTTTTAGATGCAAATTTTGGGGATTGGGGGGCAAAATTTGTGTTTGGCCCTATATTTTAAGAGTTAGCACCAGCTATGTCTGGGTCATTGGTACAGTATAAAAATACACATATTTCGGCGATGGCACTGGGAAAGAACACTGCTGGTATAGCAGGAATCTGGCCTCTAGCTAGGGGAATTTGATGTATTGTGTTGCTGCCTCTGGTGTAAGTACCAGTGGCTACCAGGTAATAATAATAATGTTAATTATATAGTCTAGTATCCACTGAACAGTGCTCACTGATTTCACAACACAACACTACCCTAATCAGTAAGTAGTCTGTACAAATCATTCAGAATCCATCTCAACCCCCAAGGGAGCATACAACTTGGAAGTACACTTCCGGTGGATATCAACCAGCTTGTGGATCTTATAAAGCATGGTGGTTTTGTTTCTACTAGTAGCTCTTCTGAAGCAGAGTTTGTCTCATACAAGCTCTTTCAACATGGCAGTGATACTAGTACTGTTGGTCTGGTGGTAATTTCCAGTCACAAATCCCGCTGCACATCCCTGGATCATCTCTACTAGTATATGGTGTTGATGCTGCGAGCCTGTGGGTTCCCAGACTGAGGATGTCAAGTCCATGGTGGGCCTAACGAAGGTGTTGAAGGTCTGCTCCTTTGCCTGATGAGCACTCTTGGTGGTGTTAAATCAAATGAAAGGTAGTGTATGGTTGGTGATGTTGTCAAGGTGGGTATTCCATAATAATGACTTGTGAATGGTCACGTGGAGAAAGTTTGAGTTATTCATGTGATGGAGGATGTGCCGTGGTTCCTGTAATCGAAATGCAGTACTAGTACCCACCTTCGGTTAGAAATGGTGATTATTTCACACTTTTCGAGGTGGAACTGGATCAGCAATTTACTTAGTAGCTCCCCCATTCCTGGAGTTTCCTCAGGTCCACTTGCAGGGCAGTACAGTTCTGCATGAATCTGACATTTCTGTATAGGAGGCAGTCGTCTGCGAACAAACGGGCAAGAGACTGGAGACATGTTGATGTACACTAGAAATGGTATTGGGCCTATGACTGTTCTTTGGGGCACTCCTGGCATCACAGTGCATCTTGATAATCTTGTTCCATCTATGACTACTTCCTGTGTTGGGTCTGCCAGGAAATCCATGATCCAGTTACTGGTGTCACCTCGAATGCCGTAGTATTGTAGGTTTGAGTTAAACCTTTTTCAACATTGAGTTAAACTCTTTTTAAATGAGTAGCCTACTTTTTGTACATTTTAATGAAAATGGACCCAATGTCCAAATCCTTCCACATACACGTAATAAACAAAAAAATATCTTTTTCATTTTCTCCTTCCAAACCATAGAGTATGAACCTGCATTAGAACGTTTTTGTGCAGCTCATTCCAACGAGGGTGTTATAAGCTAAAAAGAAAAGTTATTTTTTAGAATAAAAACATTTTTGTGGTCTTCACAAGTGGTCCGACGTGTCTTCAAAAGTGGACAGAGTTGTCTTTAAAGTTGGCCCAAGTTTATCTTCAATGCTAGTCGGAATTATCTTCAAAAGTGGCCCGACTTATCTTGGTCTGTGTTGTCTTTGGAACAATTGTCTGTAATTCTGAGAACCCTATAACCACAGACCTGATCTTTGCTATAACGGATATGAAATTCAGGGTCGAAATTACTGAAGTGGGTCGAAGTTACCGATTCGGGTTGAAGTTACAAAGGGATACAATACTGGCATTCGATTTCATTATTTATTATATGCTACATTGAAAGATAGCGAGAAATTTTTAACAGATATTTTTCTATATCTATCGTCACGATAGATATAAGGAAATATCCCTCTATAGATGAGTCGAATCACGAATGGAATTTAGAAGGAATAACTGCACGCTACACGGAGCAGATTTTTTATGCGCGCTGTAACTTTGACAATTTAACACAACATTTTAAACAAAAAAAATGCCTTGGCACCTCCCACCCCTTCAAAAAGACAAATTTGAACAATATAATTAACAAGGAGAGATTGTGTTTTGATACATTCATTTACATGTACCTATATTATCAACTGTATAGGCATGTTTATTTGGGCCTCAGGAGTAAGGAATCTAATGATATGTCGCAAGCTCAGACAGGATTTTCTACCCTGCACTTATATTCCAGTCTGCACTTTTATTAATTATGGCCGTTTTTCCCACCCTGCACTTATATTCCAGTCTGCACTTTTATTAATTATGGCTGTTTTATCCACCCTGCACTTATATTGCAGACTGCACTTCCATTCGAAACACGAGAGTACATATTATGCACGCAAGCAACAGAATCCCGCATGTACTCGTCGAATACAGCCTGTATCCACAGTATGACCGAGTGATAGAAATGTAACCAGGAAACGGAATGAATAATACAACGTTAATGCAGTTAAACTGAGTACCAAACTCATACGTCGTAAGAAAAGGGCAGACCACTCTGAGCGAAACTTCTCATTGTGGACTAATTGCCACATTTGGAGAATGTCGCCCAGATAACAGAATTGTCAGCCACACAGGTACATGAAGGCTAGCAATATCAACCGAATGTGTTCATGAAAGAAATTCGGGATCAAAAAAACAGTTATTGTTCAGGAATCATGTGCTCGTATATGACTTATAAACGAACAACCACAGGAAACAAACCAACTAAAGAGTGGATGTGCCCATGAGGTCACCGTTAACACAACCCAGCCGCCAATCGAGGCATGCATATACTTGAATGCATACGAGGCTTACAGGAAGAAAACTACGTCCTGCCCTGTAATCGCCTCTTAACATATTGGTGGGGGGTGGGGGGGACGGGGGTGTTTCAATGAATAAATACTATCAACCCCCCCTCACCCGCATTACTTGAATCGCTAGATAAGTAAGGCAAGCGCAGTAGAATTAAGGCTATACTGCTGCTGCTATTCTCATTAACAGTAATACAGCTAAAAAGCTTATAGTCAAAGCAATCATAATAACAGTAACCCGGCGCGACTCGTAACGTTTTTGTGTTAGTTATCAAATAGTATAGAAACTGCAGGGCTCCCTCACGTCCATAATGCCACTAAGGATGGAGTGGGATGTGATGACCAAATAATACACCATATAGACATAATATACAATCCTCCGAGTGGAAATATAATCCACAATGGATTGGATAGAAATGAAGATGGAGACGAAAACGATGTTCTGACATCCAATCATAAAAACCAAGATGAACTCCTTACGTTCGATCGGATATCAGGAAATATATTCCTGAGGAGTTTAGTATAGGCATTTGAAGAAACGCTCATTAATCACACTAGGTTAATATGGCATCATCATTAAGGATTACTACCTCAGATAACTAACACCAAACAATACTGGTAGGAAGAGAATAACCTTCTCTAACATAATGGTATCTTGTCCGATAGGACAGTGAACTCAGCCTAGCTGAAGCAGCTAAAGGTCTTCCTATTCGTGAAGACAATTAAAAGGCTGATAACTGCTGCCTTAGAAGCTCACTAAGGAGACTTACAATGCTAGCCGTAGCTTAGAAATCTTCATCTCCATGAAGACAGATATTTCGGTGTAAGTTGCGACCTTGAAAGCTCACTGAACAGAGACTTACAACTATCGTCGCGCAAGGTAGGGAATGAAGAGCTACTATTTTTAACAGCCGTAATTCCCAAAGAGGCAGTAGTCTCAAGATAAGTTATTTCAGTTATGTTTATTGCATAATTACTGAAAAACATCACTCATGATTCTAGCTAGGCTACTATGGTGTCAACAATAAGACTCAAGTCTGTGACACCTAGGAAAACAAACCGAAAAGCACTCTTTCCTTTAGCGGTTTTATTCCCAGAAGACAGCGGTCTGAGCCTAGCTAATGTAGCTTAGAAGTCTTTATCTCCATGAAGACAGATATCTCAGTCTAACTTGCGACCTTCAAACCTCACTGAACGGAGACTTACAACTATTGTCATGCAAGGTAGGGAATCAAGAGTCGCTATTCTAACAGCCGTAATTCCCAAAGAGACAGTAGTCTCAAGGTAGCTATGCAGTTATGAGTCTTCATCTGTGTGAAGACATATCTGTTGGCATCTGAAAGCTTACTAAATGGAGACTTACAACACTAGCCGCTAATGTATAAGAAAAGACCACTGTGACAGTACATAAGGCTACTATGGCGTCCACAATAGCATTAAATGCCTTGACGCCAAGGAATACAACACCGAGAAGGAAAAGACATACTTATTCCTTCTAACGGCTCTATTCCAAACAAGACAGCTGTCTCAGCCTATCTATGCACTATCGAACCTATATTCGTAAAGAATAGAGCATTGCATTTCTTATACTATTGCTAAGGCAAGGAAGGCATCGTTAATCGGGACAAAAGCCCTCGACACCTGAGCTAAAAGATCCGGGAGGAAAGATCTTCATCTTTCAATCGTCTGGTATGTTAAGCTGTTTTTTTGCCTAGCAAATGCAGACTTATATTCAAATGGAACAAGATTCGAGGAGCTTATGACTAAAAATTCATAGTCTTAAGGTGCCCTTCTGTGAGGGATGGAGACTCACACTCCGTAGCCCTCTCACCATCCAAATGTTCCATCTGAAAATATGGTCAACACCATCCGACTGAACGGATGACTGGACCAACGCAGCACCGTCCGACAGCTCATATCCAGAGCCTGTTGATAGTAGTACCAGCGACTACTGGGATGCTGTGATATGTAGAGCAATCTGCAGTAGCCGGTCCGTGAATGAGGCTAGCAGAGCAGCGATAATCTGCTTGTTACCATAAGCTGCTCAAGGGACGGAGATCTGGCATCCAGTAGGAGGTGCAAGACAATAATGACCCAACACCCATAGGGTGTGGACGTAACCGTGGGGATAAAAGAATAAACCTTCTGTACAACACGTTAAACTCCCAAGAAATTTAATAAAAAATTTCAATAAACAAGAGGCCCCAGGGGGCCTTAAGGCGCTCACCTGACATGGTAGTCTAAATATCAAACCAGGGACTTGACTTGAATAAGCTGCATACGTCCCTCCTAAGAAAAGCATATTCCAACTAGAAGAAGCTATTGTGCCCACACAATACACAGGATTTTCCTTCTATTTCAGTTCCTGCACTTGCACATCCCAAAATTGAGATAAACGCAAAAAAAACCAGATTTTTTTTTATTTTTGTTTGGAAATTTTCGACGTCCCAAACAAAAAATTTTTTTTCTTCTTCTTAAAATGGACCAAAACACATAAAAAACCAAAGAACTAATTTCTGGATTTTGGTCCAAAATTTGGTAAGTCCCACCCGGCCCCCAAATTTTCAGTGTAAAAAAAAAAAAAATTTTGTCTTAAAATTGACCAAAATGCATAAAAAACAATTTTTGGTCCAAAATTTCTAAGTCCGGACCAGGACCCCAAATTTTCAGCCCAAATATGAACCCAGGGATTTGGCTTGAACAAACTTGAATCTCACCTCCCTAAGCATGCTGCATACCAAATATCAAAAGATTCCTATTGGCAGATCTGAAGAAGAAGAGTTTTAAAGAATATTCCTCATACTGCACTAATTTAAACATTTGGGCTCCCATAGAGAGCCCAAATATGGACTCAGGGAATTGATTTCAATAAACATGTGAAACAATCTTCCAAAGATGTTATATGTGAAATTTGAAAGCTTTTGGAGAAGTGGTTTGGGAGAAAAGCAGTGTTCAATGTTTTTCCCATTACACTTCTTCAAAGTCCCCAAAAAGTACCCCATGATAAAACCGATAGCAATTTTTTTTTTACCATTCCATTCTGTTGGTCCTAAGGAAGCTTCACACCAAATAAGAATTCTCAGTGCTATGTAGTTTTGGAGATATGGGCGTTTTAATTTTTTTCTATTTTTAGCTCCTGCGGTTCCTATAGGATGACAGGAAAACATTTTTTGGCATAAATTAAGTACTTATGACCCAATAAGCCCTCATATCAAATTTGGTTCAAATCTGCCTCTCGGTTTGGAAAATAGAAATTTTGGGCAGGGCAAAAATTCTTGCCCCTCCCATAACAAAGGCAAATATAGCTCCTCGAACTTCTCTTGAACAAATCTGAGTCTTCACCTCAAAAGGAAGCAGCACACCAAATATTAAGTCTCTGCTGCTGCTGGCTCATGAGTAGAAGATTTTTTAAGATTTAAGCACACTTTTTAGCCATGGCCCTACCGAGGGGTGGGTCAACTTGATTTGAACAAACTTGAATTGACATATGATAGGGTACATGCACAGCAAATTTTGTTCAATTTGGTCCAGTAGTTTGTTAGAAGAAGTCGATAATGTAAAGTTAACGCTAGACGGACCACAGACAGAAAGTGATTAGTAAAGCTCCTCTTGAGCTGTGCTCAGGTGAGCTAAAAACAGCCAGAAAGCTTAGGAGTTTAACCGGAGGGTTCATGGAAGGATAGGGAAGGAACACATAACCAATAGTAGGTAAATCATTAGGAAAACTAATGACATCAAGGCGTATATCCTGAAATTGGGTAACATGAAATAATTTTCATTTTATTTAAAAGTTACAGTCCTGAACATCTCAAACCACCGTTGTTCATCCATTTACTGCCTTGAATCCACCATATACTTAATTGATTTGTCTGGCATCCACCAAAAGAGAGATTTAAAGCACAGATGTCAGTTGAGATGTTGACTTTCTTAGGGCCAAACAAAGAATGGTGTTTGCGCCAATTACGGTCTCTTCTAGGTACTGAACATGCGCAAGTACTAAAAGTATGGAGGGCCAGATAGGACTTTTAATTTTCATTGTTGTATGCAAATTTTGGGGATTTGGGGGGGGGGGGGGGGGGGGGTTCAAAATTTGTGTTTGGCCCTTAATAATGTTGAGGTTGCACCAGCTAAGTCTGGGCCATTGGTTGTAGTATAAAAATTATGTTTTTTGTGAAAGACAAAATGAACTTCGAAGTTGTGTATTGGCAACTTTCTACATTTTCTGTGTGCTTTGTGTAGAACTGCCATTCATTCATAATATAAATAATAACATTCATCAAAAAATATAATATGCTTGCACAAAGTTTCTTTCCATAACTTAGCTATTCGGTAATCTGTCAAAAGACTTCCATCTTGAATGTGGAGTCCCACAGGGCAGTTGCCTTGGTCCTGTTCTGTTTCTATTCTATATTTCAAAAATGTTCACCATCATTGAATCTCACCTGCCTGACGTCCATGGTTATGCTGATGACACACAGGTCTATTTCTCTTTTCGACCATCAATCAAGGATCAATCTAAAGCTCTAGAAACTATTGAATCATGTATTTCGGACATTCACACATGGATGGTTTCAAACAAATTAATGATAAATGATGATAAGACTGAATTCCTAATAATTGGTTCACGACAACAACTCACTAAAGTTGACATCAATTCAGTGAAGGTAGGTGATTCCGTCATCAGTGCAAGTAACAGTGTACATAATCTTGGTGCCTTCTTCGACTCTACCATGTCTATGGACAGACATGTTACAAATATGTGCAATAAGGCTTTCAGAGGTCTAAATAAAGTTAAACAGGTAAGACAGTTCCTCACCCAAGACTCAACAAAACCCTAGTTCATGCCTTTGTAACTTCACATTTGGATTATTGTAATGCCTTACTGTTCAACCTTCCACAATATCAGTATTCTCGCCTGCAGATGGTACTAAATGCATCAGCCCGAGTGGAATGTAGGGTCACGATCTCAACACATCACTCCTGTTCTGAGGGATATGCACTGGCTGCCAGTCAAGTACAGAATAATTTTCAAAACTTTATTATTAGTTTGTAAGATACAAAACAACATGTCACCAGCCTACTTAGAAGAACTCCTTAATCCCAAGAATGTGTGTCAACACAACCTGAGGTCCGATGGTAAAATGCTGCTACATGTTCCAAAACATAGGTGTAAGACATTTGGAGATAGGTCATTCTCATTTGCTGGCCCTCACTTGTGGAATAATTTACCAGAACACCTAAAAGGACTGTCAAATGTCAACCTTTTCAAGAAAGATCTCAAAACATACCTGTTTCAAAAAGCCCATAAGTGATGTTCTGGACTGTAAGATACTGTATATATTCCGTTTGTATATTTGCACGAGCTCAGTAACATGTACAGCGCCTTAGAATATGGTTCTATATCTTATGAACTACAATTTTGGCGCTATATAAATGTGTATATTATTATTATTCAAAATTTGAAGTGTAATTATGTGGTAATAAAACCACATGAAACCTCTCCGACATCATCATAAATGATAGATAAGACATCATTATTACCTGAAATCGTGTTCTCTCTCCTGCATATATCTGGTAATGATACATTGCATCTAATGTTTTTTTGTGTCCACCAGGGACGATGCACACAGCACCAAGTATTTCTAAAACAGCTATCTTAGTCTTAATGTTCTCTACACTTAAACTTTGAGCAATTATGTTAATACTGTCTGGATGAGCTAACACATGAGCTCGGCCTTGCTACAAAATACAAAAAATATTTGTTCAGTTAAGATTAGAATACAAAATATGAAATAATGAAATGTTTCATTATTATAATCATCGAAAGAACTATCTGTTAACCATTTTGGGAATATTTTGACTGAAAAGGTTACAGCACCAGATTCTTGTATAAAGCATTAGGTAAAGTTTGTCCAACTGTTTTAGTATGTTGCCCACTTCAATAAAGAGGATGTCAACACTCAGGCATTGGTCACAGGGCCAACTAAAGCATAATTATCTTTGTGCTCTACCCAGCTCTTCACCCCAGGTTCACATGGTCAAACTGCTCAGTGATAAGGAGATAAACTAATCCCTTTAATTGTAACATGCCTAGAGCCTAAATTTGGGCTCCAGTGATTAGTACAGTACTACAGTTACAAAAATAAATCGTATTCTAAGCAGGTGCTTGATATTTAGCTAGAAGTACTTGATATTTTGTTACAGTGCCTGCACGCACTCTCTAAAATAATGTAACAGCTGAAACAATTACTGATGAACAAATTCATGTGTGAATGGGTTAATCGATATGGCACGAGTGCCAACGAGGAGGGACAAAACAAGCTGTTACTTTATTTTATAGAGTGCCTACAGGCAAGAAGTGGAGCATTCAAATATATTTGATATTACATACTTACAGAGTTATTCATAAGAGCCTTTATAGAACCTATCACAGATGTATGAATGGCACTCTCTGATGACTTATAGTCCATGTGACTTAGATAATCGAGAAGACATTGTAAACCTCCCTCATCAATAAACCGCACCACAAAGCTGAAATAAATTGTAATAAAAGAACATGTGATAAACTCAAATTACAAAATAAACTAGCCTGAATAATTTATTTATGTTATTGGTGTTTAAAGTCACTTTCAGCAACTTTGACTAGATCATGACCACAACACATGTTTGAAGACAAGTTCAGCCACTTTATACCTATGTTGCCCATTTTAGGGGACTTACCCTCCAAGCTTTGGTTAATGACCAGGTCCTATTTTACCAAAAAATCAGATTTTTTTATGAAAGTAAACAAGCACTGCTCCACTTACTGGAGTTGAAGTGAACTCAATATTAAACCAAAAAGGCAGTTGTTTTTGTTATATTATACTTTAAAATCAGCCGTAGAATGTACAAACCCATAATCAAATGATGGCACATTTGCTCATCACACTTTATATCTCTTGCTATGGCGGGAGTGTGTAGGTACACTGTGCCTTCAGGCAATACAACCTGGACTCAAGCTCCTCATTAAAAAGTTAAAATGCCCAGGCCTTTAAATTCATTTATTTTGGGGACACCGTTTTGCCATACTTTGGGTACATTAAAAACAGAAATAACAGTTTTATCCTGTAATGTTTTATTGTCAAGCTTTCTTTGTGTTTCTATGGTCATATTATGATGGAAGTTATTCTAAAATGCAGAATAGGCACAGAAAATTTATATATTTTTCTTGATGCCTTAACACCTCTAATTTGGGGACACCTGTAAAAGGTGTGAAATTAGGGTAATCTAAAGGTCTGAATGTCTCAAAGTTGCTTTCCACTTTTGGTGGCTTTTACAAGACATTCCAGCTTTCTACATGTTTCCTGCTAGCCTCACTCAAGGCGATAAACCATATCTAAACTATCAGCAACAGTCACAAAACGGTTTTAACGGATCAATTTCTTTAGGTAAGACTGTGGAAGCACAAATCCCACCTGCACCCTCTCAGTGTATTGGAACCAAAACACTTTGGCACAAAAATGCCAGAGTTGACTAAAAACTTGGCACCAGACAGTTTCCTGCCAGTGTTAATACCGAATGCAGAATCACAACTGCATCAATTGACACACAAGACTCATAAACTTATTACATTCACAAATAAATGTAAAAAATAGGATGTTCAACAACCATGAATATCTACCTCATTGGCTGTGTCCGCAGCGCTGTCTTGAGGTCTTCAACAAGATTGCTTCTCATCTCAATCTCCTCGTCACTGAAGCCTAAATATTCCTGCAATACAACACAGAGCTTTCAACAAAAGTCAAAAGATTCAGATGCATTTATCATTTATTTCAGTTCACTTGCAGCATCTGTAGCTATATCAAGACAACAGTGTAATTATTGAGTGAAGTAAAAAAAATATTAACTCTACCAGCATTATGCAAATGAATCACAACAAACTGTGTTATATGTTTTAACTTTATTCTCACAAACCTATATTATGACCCCCCACCCCCCTCCCCCACTGGAATGAGCTTGCTGTGCTTGTCTCAAAGACAGGGAATAAGTTATATTTTTTAAGAAAACATTGAAATAATTTAGTCATTCAGTATAAAATAATGTGAGTTCCAGCACTTAATAACTGGTTGCAGTGCTAGAAGCCACTATCGGGGCTTTAAAAAAAATGAGAGTAACAGAGCAAAAGCCAATATATTTCCTGGGGTGGCACGGTAGCGTTGCAGTAACCGGTTCTCGTTAGATCACCAAAATTAAGCAAAGTTGAGTCCGGTTAGTCCTTGGATGGGTGACTGTCTGAGCGATCGATTCAGACTCCTGCCTTGAATCCTTGGGCAAGGCACTTCATGATTGTCCACATGGGGCACAATGACGCCGTGTACTAAGGTGTACTGCACGTCAATGGTGTGCAACCAATCTAACCCTGCCTGTGCTGCAGTGCTGAGTTACAATGTTGGGGAGATGGCAACTGCTTGTCGTTGCTTGGTGGTTATCTCCGGGTACTCCAGCTTCCTCCACCCGTAAAACTGTCATTGACACAATATGACCTTGGCTGTTAAAGTGTCGTTAAACCCTAATAAATAAATAAATTAATAATAAATAATATATTCCCTGCTCATATTATTAGTGCACTCTTCAATAATTTGTAATAAAACAAATTTTGCTGGACAAATTCAGACCACTAAAAATATTGTAGCCCTCAACCGGTTAATAATCATGTTACGTGAAGGGTTAACTGCCAACCTTTTTTCAAACTTCATAACAAAGACTGATCCCTGACAAAAAACTCATAAAATCGGTTAGATGTCTTAAGACAAATACTCACTGAAGGCATAGCTTTAATCCTCTCAATATAGTAATCAGGCCAGACAGTGGAAGAAGGATCATCTTGTTCCTGAAAGTGAAAACAATGAAATGTTAAATTGTAGAGGTCAAAGACTGGTAATGAAGTAAGAGAACATCACTGAAAATTGCTTACCAAAAAGGGAAGACTGGCATCACTTGTCTGTAGCACAGATTTCATCAGATTTATATTTCATCATATTAATTGAAAATGTGTCTGAGAATTCGTAGATATGCACTATAGTGAAACCCTGTTAATTCAATAGCCACTTAAAATGCTAGTCCCTCTTTGGTCGCATAAATTGTGCTGCAGATGGTGCAGGTTTCAGCCATGGTGAATAGTATGACTTGTAGTTGACTCTCTCTCGGTCAGAGTCATTGTTACATAGTCATAATTGTGACGCGTTTGCGTCTATGTTGTGCATCTTTTTAATCCAGCAATTCTCGACCGTGATAGTTGATACCACATTAACATCATAGATCTCAACTAGATCTTTGTGATTCACTCATCACCTATTTTTCTACCATAACACAGTTACCAAATTATTATATTAAGTAATCAAATCCATACAGGATCTCCACCTTAGGAGTCCTCTCGCACTTCTGAGTGACTTTTCCTCTAGATATTACTTATTAGACTCTGTAAGGTGGACATGACTTCAGGCGTACCAGCTGGAAGCTCTTTCAGTGAACTCAGCTTGGGTTCAAGCACAAGCGATACCACCATTCAAATGGGTGAAACAACGGACCGACCAAACAAGTGCCAGAGAATTAATGAAGACCTACCAACACTAGTAAATCAAGAGAATCGGGCAGCCTATAAGGTGACTGCAATTTGGTGTCAAAGCACAACAGACTAGAACTCCAAAAAAAATTTTCTAGACAAGTGCATGGAAAATAACTTGATACCAACAGGACTTAGGGTCACTGTACCCAAGGCCCGCAGTTTTAAGCGAACATTTAGCTGATATTCAACACATAAGGGACACGCCAATAGCGTTCCACTTTAACCAACATGACCACACACTAGGTTATCTTCCCCCACCCTGTGTATCTTCTCCCCCCCCCCCATCCACACACAACACAGACCAACTTAATATTTTTAAGCTGAAAAGCATTATTCGAGTCCTCTTGCACTTCCAAGTGACTTTTCCTCTGGTAAGTTAACATATATTGCAAGGGGACTGCAAGTCATATGGCAGTTACAGAATGGATCACAAACCATGCAACATTTGTTATATAATACCAAAATTACAGGGAAGGCATGGATTTGGAGCAGTTGTTCCCTCACATTGCAGCTTCAAATATTTTGTTTATACTTTAATCCTTCTGCAAGGAAATTACTCCCCTGGTAAAAAATTGCACCACCCCAAGGCAGGGTCTGCTGGGAAAGAGAGTGATGGTGAGTGAGAGCTAAACATTTCACGAGGGGAGCAATTAATTACTCGCCTTCATGAACTGTGTGGAAATTATGTCCAAACATCAAGTTATATTGCATTGCAATCACCCGTTATCCGACCCAACTAGGCGACGATACTTGCAAAACATTATCTCACATAACTAAAATTTTCCATTCTTTGCTTAAAACATAGCTTATGACACATCATTAGAATGACTCATTGAGCTCATTCCAACAAGGGGTCACTAGCTATGTTTTTAGAACAAAAATGAAAAAAGATATCAAAATTTGTATGGTCATTTTCATGTCTAGTTCTGGCCAGTTTCGACTGTCATGTTAGGTAAGGGGTTAAAATCACTCTCCTGAATTTTCACTCTCACAAAATCAAAATGAGGAGAGTGATTATTCACTCGCCTGCATTCTCTTCCTGGCAGTCAGTGTCAAAGCCTGTTCTAGTCACTGACAGATGTTTACAATATGCACTGATATGCTTTACTGTAGGGGCAGTTTAGTCTACTGAAGTCGGAACTCACAATTAGTTTCCATTACCAGATTTTCATGAATATGGTAACACATGGGATACCCGAAACAATTCAAAATCTCTATCCATGAATATTTGTAAATCTTCCACAATATTTTTCATTCTCAATTCAACAGGATTCAGAACTCACAATAAAAAAAAAACCTGGAAAATTCAACTCCAGTCCCCCACAGCCCCACCCGTAAAAACTCTGCATTTTCACATGCAACAAGCCAATTCAATTATATTTTTATAAAAACTGTACCCAGTGTTCCATGGAAAAAAGCTGGAAACAGGTGAAAAGCTAGAAATTCTCAGTCTCGATTCAAAACAGTCCTATAAATGTTTACTATCGTGTGCCTAATAATAGTGCAGGGCAATATAATAGTACAGGGTGGAAAATTCCTGAAAATTAACAATAGTATATGTAGGGTCGAATAATGGTATAGGGTGGAAAATTCCAAGATGTGAGCCAGCTGATATGCTCAGGGCCATTTTTATAACACAGAAGCCTGATGCTTTTCTAGTGGTAAAGGGCTAAATTTCTTTAGGTTATCATAATTTTACATGGCTTTGACTTGTTGCAATTTATGGGAGAGTGCCTGTAGGCACTCTCCCATAAATTGTACCAAGGCAAAACCTTACAAACTAATTAATTCTATTTCAATGATGGTATAAAGCACATCCACTTAAAGTTTTGGTAACAGTACATCAGAATAAAGCCCAAATATATGCTTCCAGCTCTCTACCAATTAACATTTCCATTGCATCCTGTGTTTGCTTGTACCTTACTAGTTTGTTTGATGAATTTCTTGAGATAAGCGGCTGCACTGAACATTTGATAGCTGAAAATTAATAATCATACAGGGTCGAATAAGGATCATACAGGCAGGAATTTTGTTCGAAAAAGAATAATCATACATGTATGATTATTAGGCACTCAAGAGTAGTAGGTCTTAAAATGTGTCCAGATTAACAAACCCCCATGCAGCCTAATACACATGTATACTTCCACTTAGGTAAATGAAACAAAAAGTCTGACTCAAATTGTTACATTACACATTCATGATCTCAGATTTAAATTTCTGTCTCCTAAAGCAACCATCTGGAATGCTTACCAAAAATATCCTTTGAACAGAATGTCAGATGAAGAGGTTTTTAAAAACAATTTGTTGCATTTCTAAACTTGTACTTTCTTGTGTTACAGGAATCACCCAAATGCCTGTATGAATTCAATTTTATCCCATGACTGGAAAACAATGAATCTTTTTGTAAGTTTACGAAAACACATCTTTATGGCTCTATCAGGAAATGTATTGCTTACCTTCTTTTTGCTGCAGTAAATTTGCCATTTCTTCTCAGATGGCAGACTGCACAATGCATCTCTGTGAGGCTTATCTAAATCTAGCTCTGCCTGTAAACAAAAATTAAAAACAAACTTGGGAAATTGGCCTTAAGGCAGACCACAGGGGGCACATGCCCACAACTTTTCCCCCAAATTCATACATGTACCATTAAGAACCAAGAGACAGAATTATTAAATTGCCTTTATAGAAGACTTTTCCAGAATAAACTAAAACACATTTTCCTAACTCAGCCCTGGTAATTCACCCTCAGCAATCAGCAGTGCCGAGGAAATGAACAATATACACATTCCACAACAAAAATACTGCCCAGGATGGCTTCTTCAGAAAGCCTTATGGTGGCAGAAATTACACAACTTCCAGGTTACACAAGGAATCAAACCATGTGGGTTATTTATTTATTTATTTATTGGTGTTTAAGGTCACATACTTCTGCACAATGACTAACCATGACCGTGACAGTTTTACAGGTGGAGGAAGCCGGAGTACCCAGAGAGAACCACCGAGCAACGGCGAGCAACTGTCAGCTCCCCAGCATACCAACTCCACACAAGCAGGGTTAGCATTGGTTGAAGACAGGTGCACCATCGACGTGCAGTACGCCTTAGTACACAACGTCACCATGCCCCCACGTGGGCAATGGGAGTGAAGTGTCATGCCCAAGGACACAACGCGGTTGCCACAGGTGGGATTCGAACCGAGGACCTCTAGGCTTGCAGCCAGCACCTCTACCAACTGAGCCACCGCGCCCCCACCATGTGGGTTAACCCGGTTTGCTAATCTTACAATTTACAGTACAAGATGCAGCATAACCACTAGAAACTGTGTGTTCTGCTTCTATGTTGATAACACCAGAATCTGACATCAGTTTTTGGAAAGCTCTTACAAAGCTTTCCAGTAACTGATGTAAGATTCTGGTGTTATCAACATAGAAGCAGTGAGATACTTAGTTTGTGGTTATGCTACATCTCATTTTCACTCACTACTTACTTAATATTTTTGTTCCGCATTCACATGGTTCATGATATTGGAATGATCTAATTGAGTGAAAGATTCTGCACGTTGATTGTGAATATATACACATGTATCTCGAACTACTTTCATATATTAAAGTTATTTGAAAGTTTTCACTTCGCCGCATACTACATATACATGGCAATTGCCCAGCCCCGAAGATTTTTACAGCAATTGCCGTAGAAGCACCAGTTTTCCACAGCAGTTTTTTTTGCTGAGGAAACAAGGGTGAATTACCAGGACTGCCTAACTACATTCTTTACCACTGTAGAGTTGTATAGTTTAATGATCATCAAGCCAAAATAAGTTGTACAAGGGATTTTTAACTAAGCAGTAGCAGACATCATCTCTCGACTTGTACAATTTTGCTTTAATTTCATATTTTGATAGAGCGTAATATAATCTTTCTTGTCTGGGTCATGGCATTTCTGAAGTTACCCTTACTTTACCTTAAAACAAATGTCAAGGTGAATTCAGTGGAATCTTGGGCAATTCACACCGTCAATTTGATTTACAAATAAAGTTGATTTGCACTACATATGAAGTTGATTTACACCACATATAAGGTCAATTCACACCATCTCAACAGTCGATTTGCACCATCCCAGCAGTCCATTCACACCATCTCAAAAGTCTATTGGTTCCATCTCAAAAGGCGATTGGCCAGGGTTTGCATTTCATCGGGGCTGATGAGCCCAGGCCCGAGATCAGCCCTGCTAGTGCTTTTGTCGGGGCTCTTTTTCTAGCCCTGACAAAAATTTAAAATAAAACTAAATTATTAAGGCATGTCTAAAAATCAGCCCCAAGTTGGCCTCAATCCTCAAATCTTGTGGACTTATTTCAGGCGCCAATTATTTTTTAAAATGCAAACCCTGATTGGAACCATAGCGCTGGTCGATCTCCGCCACAGGCTTGGTTGATTTGCCCCTCCATCAGTTGATTTACACAACTGGCCCATAATGGGTAGCCTCATGACACTTGCTATCGTAGCACATTCACATTTTGGTTTGCGGTGAATGTGAATATGCTACAGGTCCAACATTATTTTAGATGTGTTATTAATATTATTATTGTTTTTTTTTAAAGCTGTGTTTATTAAAGTAAAGGACACAATTGCATTGCCTTCACAGTTGGTGCAAATCGATAAAGCCTATCATGCGAATCGACCAAGCTTATGGTGCGAATCGACAAAAACTACATATGGTGTGAAGAAAACATCAGGGATGGTGCAAATCGACTTCAGGGATGGTGTGAAATTGACCGCTTGATGGGCACAAATCGACTGTGGTGCAAATCGACTGTTCGCCATTCTTGATTCAGTGCACATATGGTTTGAAGAGATGCCAAAATAATTATAAAAACCCCCAACACAGTATAAACCTTGGGTATGTAACTGTAAGAAGGGATTTGTCATTGATTTTTGTACAACGGATGGGAAGCCCGGTTGGTCAGTAGGTAGAGATGCAGGCTGCAAGCCGAGGCCAGAGGTCCTCGGTTAAAAATCCAACCTCTGGCAACCACATTGTGTCCTTGAGCTTGGGCAAGGCACTTAAATCTTAATCCCGATTCAGTGATTGCCTATGTGGGGGTCCAGTGGCAGTGGCGCTGTTCTGCAACTTCTGGCAACCGCATTGTGTCCTTGGGCAAGGCACTTAATCCTGATTGCCCACGAGAGGGCCCAGTGTACAAAGTTAGTTACAGTATGTTGGGGAGTCTGAGAGTTGCTTGCCGTTACCTGGTGGTTCTCTCTGGGTACTCCAGCTTCCTCCACCCGTAAAACTGTCAGACACAAGCCTGACAAGGTGACCCTGGCTGTCGAAAGTGTCGTTAAAACCCAGTAAATAGATCAATTCATTGTTAGCTTGAATGTTCCGTCAACTGCAGGCGATAATTTTTTGTAACACCACAGTCCACAGGCATTGGTCAATTGGACGCTTGGAGTTGGATAATAAAAAATACGCCTAAAAATGGCAAAATCAAATATATAACTAAGACCATTATCAAATATTACCTGGGCTATGTAGCCTAAGTAATATTTGATAATGGTCTTATATAATAATAATACTTTTGATTTTGAGCGTATTTTTATTATCCAAAGCGTCCATGACTCCAAATTCAATTTCAATGCCTGTGTCTGTGACTGTGACTGTGAGTGTGCCTGTGGTAACACATTTTACATTTTTACTGTTGCAAGCCAATTGTAAACACGACATCAAATCTGATACAAATTACAGGACATGCAAGTGATGTTCATGATGATGTATATAGACCTAACTTTCATTCTTTTACTAATTAAGCGTAAAATATTTGCCAAGTTTTCACCAAGATTCAAGACCGACAAAACAGTTTCTTCCCGTCAGTCTTCTGCTCGCTGTCTTCTGCTCATATAATCAAGAAATCCACGAGAACCAGTACACGTACCTCGACAACTGAAGTGTTTAAATTTACATCCAAACGGTCAATCAGAGCGCCCACTCAGACAAGATGATAGCATAGCGGGCTATCCACTTTTTCCACAGACATGCCACACAACATGCTACAGGACAGCCAGGTAATAAATTGACAGCCATGGCTAACAAGTTTCGTCATTGGAAGAAATTTACAGGAAAGTAAGCGCGTAAAATTGTCAATAAATTTAACTCTAATATGGTACCCAGGTATGAGAATTTCATATAAAAATTGAAATTTCGAAATGTTAGCGAATTTTTATCATCGGTGTGCGCATCATTTCACAAACTTCAGGCATTTAACCTGTAGAGTAGTACAAAAATACAGAGGGTGGTGGCTTTTTTTTTTATAATTTTCCCTCAATCAGTTTGAACGTTTGACTATTATTCTCCGTTAAAACCCATTAAAAAATAAGAAAACGACGTTTTTACCATCTCGTGATGTTCTGCACCGTTTTTTTTCTCTGTTCTTAAAGTTTTTCAACAGTGTGCATCATAACAAATAACACAGACACTATCCATGGGCATCGCGAGGATTTTTAACAAGGGGTTCGACTTTGATGAAAGAGGCGCACTGGGGGTACATCCGGCAGATGCCGAAGACACGAGCATACTAAGCCCTTATAAAAAAAGTACCATGGTAAACCATGGTAAATCCCAAAATACCCTGGTAATACCATGGTATACCATGGTATTACCAGGGTATTTTGGGATTTACCATGGTTTACCATGGTACTTTTTTATAAGGGAGGGGCTGGGGCACACCCCCCCCCCCCGGAAATTTTTTAATTTAGTATCAAATGGAGCTCTCTGATGGTCTTTTGCGAATTTATCTGCAACCTCCATCCTTGAAAAAAACATAAAGGGGTTCGTTCGCATCTCGACCCCCCCCCCCTCCCACACACACAGCCCTGGGACGCCTTTGCTATCCTTTCTGTTAATATAATAGCATAGGAGGTAAGTTTTGCTAATTGTTTTCAGGGGAAGAAAAAAACTTGCAAATTACTGTAAGAACACATTCGCTAAACATAGAACCAAGCTGGACAGTTACTTAATTGCTTCTAATTGGCTTGCCATTGAGTATTGAGAGACAATGCTAATAATGGAAAACGTAAACAACACAGACACGCACACGCTTGCACAGCGACAACAATGTGCCTATGAAGTAAAATATGAAGGTAAATTCTTGAGCATTTGGTCAGAGTTATTTCCCTCCTACTGCTAAATCCATTTTTAACACTGATGAAAATCGATAATTTGGCACTAGTTAAGAAAAACAAATAAAAAAATAAACACAACAAAAACAAAAGGTAACCGATATATGGTTGAAGAAGTTTGATTCACTATATTTCGCATACAAAAAAAAACTATCAATCACTACCAATTCTCATTCATCTTAACCAGAATCTCCCAAGGGGAAGCATAGGTGTAGGACAGTGGGAGCCTTATGGGTGATCTAATTTGGGGGGGGGGGGGGGGCGCCACTGTGTCGAAATGTCTGGCAAGATGAAATCCAAACTCAAACAGGCGTGAATACTTTCAGGCATTTCTGAATGTCAGACATACATTGAGGACACTGTTGTCAGAAACGTCTGTGGGTACCGCTATATCCAGCCTGCATGGTTGGAGAAAAAGCGGAGGTATTTTGTTCTTGGCGTCTGCTTTAGGTTTCAGACCCTTCACCATTACCACTGGTTCCGACCACCCCTCGATGTAAGTTTACTCGAGAAGGTTGGCTTCTTAGTTTCCCATTGTCGAGCGAAAGTCCTATTCGAATGTTACGCATGACATTTAATAGGAAAGGCCACAAACATGAATAGATTAGATCTCAAGCTTTAAGTACATTATCATACAGAGTTCCCCAGAGAAAAGTAATCGGCGTCGACAGGTTCGTATACGACACTTTTCTGTGGTGAACTCTGTTGGTTTTTTGTGTTAAATTACTTATCTGTTGCATTGTTTGATTCGATGGTAGGCCCTAAGCTATATCGTAAGCACCAGAGAAGCTTGACCAAACTATATAAAGCCGAAACACCGAAAAACTTAGGAAAAAAGTTTTAAACGCCGCATAATGCGGGCACCGCACTTGGGAACAGCGTTTGCCTTCGTTAGTTGGGAAGAATCTAAAGGCCTGGCAATATCACATCAGAGAGCGGGTACCCAGTCGACAAGTAGTGCGCCTTCATTTGTGATGCGGTACCTCATCAGAGGATTACCACATCAAAAATGTTATTATTGATTTACTGTTCAAGTTAGACAAAGGTATGCCCAGCACAAAGTCATTTGGTCACTTGGATTTTTCCAGCATCTCAACTTCGGCTGTTTTTCGAGTACCAACGCCTATGGTTAGGACTAGAATGTGCTGAATATGACTGTACCAACGCATACTCGCGTTGTTGCTCTCAGTTTGTATCTTTTCTATTGTGGGTTAATTTCGTTACACTTGTGTGAATACTCAAGTATTGAGCGAATAGCAACCGCGTCAAGGATCACACTTTTATGAATAAAATACACGAAGAAATACGCGAGGAGGAGCGCCAGACGGAAGTGTTAAATAATAAATCGACCGACAAGCGTAACAATTTTAAATATAAAGTAATTATATGAAAGAAATAAACATTTTATTACCAGCCAATTAATATCGTGGAATATTTGTCATAGTTTGTTACACCGTCACGGCTAATACTTCACGCACCTTTCCCTATTAGTTCTCAAGATAAGGACTTTTTAAGGACAGTAGAGTTTCAAATTGAAAAACAAGGGCAACTGTCCGGGTAGCTGACAGTGTGTTATCTGTTCACCGACTGCCATATTTATCTGATGCCGAACAGATTAGGCATCCCATCTTGAAAGAGTTGAAATCCAAGAAGTGTTAAAAAGCAGTACCAGAATGAAAGAAACTGTCCTTACAGATCGTGGAAACGGAAAAATAATCACATAGAAAACTGTGAAACAGGACTCGATAGTTCAGCCCCTCTCAAGTTACATTACCTATCCGATAACACGGGGAGATCTGATCCGACTACAGACAATTTCAGTTGTTTCTCGAGCTAATAAATGACTGGTAGTGACAATAGTGACAATTTAATCCAACAGATCGACAGAAATCTCTTTTCTAGCACCGATCTTGGAAAGTTATCAAATTGTATCAAAAGTGCGTATTTTGAGAACAAAACGTCTGGCATTATTTCTGAACACAGGTCCACGGTTGTTTTGCTTTTCGTTTTTTAGGGGGTGTGGGGGGGGGGGGGGCGTTTGGCTATAGAATTCTGGAAATGTCACAATGTTCTTTTGTGACTTTAGAAAAGCAAATTTACCAAATCACAACATCGATCATGAATTATAGAATTAAAACACTTGTAAATATTACGCCACTACGCGAAAATAACCAAAACAATAGACAAAATCATGCAACCAAAGAATAAAGAACTTTACGCTTTGAATAATTTGTCAGACTCGGCCAATTGGGTCATTTCGGGTCACAGGGTGCATATTTGTTACCCTATCGCCGCTACGCGCCTTGATGGAAAACTGTTTGCGCATGGCACCGAGTTACCTGAAGAGTATTGCTAAAAACAAATCCTACTCTTAGTCACATATATCTGTTAGCTACATTCGCAAGTTGCCACGCACTATAGTTCAGCTGGTTCAGTTTAGTTCATATTCGAGTTCTGGTGCTGAGTACTGAAAGTCCCTATTTGAGATCTGATGCATCGCGCAACAGTAGATGAGGCGGTTGAAACTTTTTGAAAATGTGTCGGTCTCGATGAGTGGGTTAGTAATCCTCGAAAATAGGACCCAGATTCAAGACTTTGAACTTAAGTACTGGTCTTGCCGCGACAAACGGGGTGACCTCATTTGTAACGGCCACCAGAACCAGTCTACCTTGTCGAATTAACATAGAAAATAAAAGTTTGATAGAGGCCACGGTTGGATGTTTTTTCAAAGCTTCGTGTTTTGTGTATAGCTGTTACGAGGGGGCTCACCCCCTGCGTTTGTGAAGAGCGAGCCCGTTTAGAAGGCTCAAAGTCCTCTGTGTATACCCGGTCCTCCGAGTCTACGGACCCCACACACAGACACACACACAATGACACAAACAACGAAAACTTATTCGGATGTGAGATCTTTCGCCATTTATGAATATCATTCATGTAGATACAATGAAAAGCATAGAAACTGATTTTCTGTTCTGAGGCAAATCAGCACGGATGAACCACATTGCAAGTAACGGAGTGCTTGTGTGTGGAGGGTGGGGAAAGAAAGTCCAAGACACTTGCTTCTGATGACTTACCTTCCTGCAGGGCGGATGCAGGAGTTGTGGTGGAGGAGGCATGAGAGTCTATCACAAATTATCGAGGGATAAAGGGAATCTGAAATCCCTAGTTGGAGACTTCTGTGGTCTCGTCCAAATGTATCATAATACATGGTGACTTTGTCCCAAAATACATTGATATTCTTTTTTACAATTGCTCTCTGTTATATTTACGGCTCTTACAAGGGACGTGAAGTCACCGACGTGAGAAGCTATTAAGTAGTAGAGTATCAGATTACCTTTGATCTTCAATAAATTGTAACAAGGCAAATTCATACAGATAAATAGTTTTGTTGACAATTTGATGTGAAACTCTTGCACAGAAGTCTTGCAATTGTGGGACCAACACTTTTTCTCTAAAACTGAATTGGACTTCTAGTCCTGGACCACTTAAGACTAAAAATTTGTTTGTAAACATAAATATCAAGATTATAACATGATTATACAGTTTACTGGAAAAATGGCAAAATACTCAACTGCCTCCGCATGTATACACGTAGATAATTGGGAAACTGTTGGAGGAGAGCGTGCGCTGGTCCCTCATTCTTCTGAATCTACAACTGTGCTAAAAAGACTACTGTTTACAAAATAGTGAAGGGATTGGAAGAATTCATGCAGTTTTTATTTCTAAGCCTACCATGATATGTATAGAGTGATTAGATAGGCCTACTCGACCACCCTGCACTGCACACTTAGTTGCTAGACCGCTAGAACCCCGAGAAGACAGTTTGATCCTCATCTGTGCCACCCGTGTTGTGTCCTTAAAAATACACTTGACCCCGATTGCTCACGTGGGGTCACGGCGGCGCTGTGTACTAAGTCGTACTGTACGTCGACGATGTAGAAAGCAAGGGCATGGGCATTAATATCAATCCGGCCCCTGGTGGCGTACCACACCTCTAGACGTACATACTGTAGTTTTAACATTGACAAAAAAGAAAGATGCAATACACGTTTTTCGAAATTGCCCCATAAACATGTTTTTGCAGCAGCAGCGTGCCATACGAGAACTGCCGTTTAAATATTGCCGAGGTTTAATGCCAGGAATGGGAATTCAAGCGATCTGCGGCTCCAGGTTCTGAAGGTCAAGCACGAAACCCGAGGAATTCATAGACCATGGTTTCAATGGTTTCGTATTATAGTTTATGACATTACGGCGAAAATCAGTTTCTTCCGAGACCAGCATCACCGTTGCATGGAACTGTGGTTTTATCTCGCGAACGGGAATTCCCCGGTTACGGGTTCTGAAAATGGGTGCTAATGCCCGGGAAATTCATAGACAAGTCGGGAATCAATTGTTGAGGAACGCAACCTTTGATTACCGGTTCTGTTCTATGAATGTCCCGGGTATCGGGACTGATATTCAGAAACAGCAACCGGAAAATTCCTGTTTCGTGACTGACTTTCGAAAACGAGAACCAGAAAGTTCCCCTTCCAGGGATTAAATCCTAAATATTACCCGATTGAGACAGAGAGGGTTACAACAATGAAACGCCATATATTACATCAATCAAACGTTTAAAAGGAGATGAAAGGCCAGACAAAATATTTGTTGGTTAATAGAGCATAACACTGGCGATTTAGAAGCATCATAATGATCTGTATACGCATTTTAAGAAGATAAAACACCTACTAAAATCTTTCATACACTTTATATATCATATTTCTAAGTAGATCTCATATATCAGATATATTCAGCGTGTACAATGACCAAGTTTATTACAGTCAGGTGTGTCACAAAGATGGTTGCTTTTGGGTGGGTAGGGGTGAGGTCGGTTGGGTGGCTGTAAATCTGACCTTTCCCAACTGGGATTGATCAAGGTCCGATTGATAAATATTCCATCTTCATTCCATGGAGTGATGATGTAGTTGGAATATTAGTCAGTTGGGGTTTAGCGGAATTTATTAATGGTGGTGGTGGTGTTGGTGGGTGTCCTTTTACTCCATTTGTATATGTACCCTAACGAGACATTCGACATACTCTTCTGGGTTTTTTTTCGTTTCCTCTCCGCTAATAACACGCCTAGGCGGTTTACACCCATCGGTCATATGAAGCTAAACGCAGCGGCCTGTGTCTTCGGCACCTTTTTATCACAGGTAGGACTAAATAAAATATGGTGTTCCCAAAACGTCCTATTTTAAACCACGAACAACTTAATTATTGGCACTGTCGACCGCAATATAAAGGCAAGTACGAACCCTTGACTTGTCGAGAGACAATAAACTTGTACTCTGCATGGTTGTGCCTTTTCGAATCAAGATCTCAAGCCACCAGTCTAATTCTGTAAGGAATTCGACGCTATAATGACCTGGAACCAGTCTAACCCTGAAATAGTCCATTGCCTATGTTTAAATTCAACCTCTGGTTCGCTTTTCCGACCAACTGAAATATTCCATCCGACTGAATGAGAAAAGCTACGATAAACATCCATTTTCTTTGAATCAACGTAGGCTCAATCCACACTTGTTTTGATCGAATCTTGAATGACGTCTACCATTATCAATAAAAACTCATCACAAGTGTAGTTTTATGATTACGCTGCGTGGTTCCAATGTGTTAATCTCTCAACAGGGGTGGATGAGTAAAAAACTGTTACCGAGAAATGCACCAAGGGGGTCCAGACCCGGAGAAAATTTTTGATTTTTCGAACTGAAAGAACGCCGTGTCCTATCATCTGAGCGATCAATGGTAGTGCACATACAAGACATTTCGAAGGCATTTTTTATCAGCTTCGTCGCTCATTAGACTGAAATGGTTGTAACATCGAGGCCCCGGATCCATTGGACCAACTATAGTTCGGACCAATGGGAGAACATTTTGTTTTTTTCGAACTGAAAGAATGCTGTTTCCTTGTATCTGAACTTAGATGACTGGTGTATCGAAATACCCTTCACGTGAACTGCCACATAGAGGGCATTCAGATATATCGGTAGTTTTTGCAATCGGATCCATTTTGCTCTTGGGTCATTTTCACGAAATTTCATGTACCAAAAGGTGTTGGAATGCATCGATTTTGGGAGCCACACGTGGTCCCAAATATGGCGGTGGAGGTGGGGGTGGGGAGGGGATGGAGGCCCACCGGGAAATATATATTTATATATTGGTGTTCAAAGTCACACATTTCTGCAAAACAGCTAATCGTGACCGCAACATGGAGATAAAGTGAAGTCTAGTCAATTGTTTATACCCTAGTTGCCCATTTTAGAGGACTAGCAATGGTGACTGACTCCTATTTTACCACGAAAACAGGGCTTGTCTACGACAGAAAACAAACACTGCTTCACTTCCCGGGGTTTCCACGGGGAGGTCATGGAAAATTAAATACGTATTGAATTGAATATGGAAACTGGAGCACGAGGGAGTACCTGTATATCTTTGTGAGTAAAGAGACATCGCACTGTATTAACGGTCATCGGGGCGCAAACTCTGCGAAACGTGGGTCAACAAACAGCCCATAACAGCGAAGAATTCCTACAGAATTAGACTGGTGGCTTTTTGTGCGTAAAGAGTTAAATATTTAAAATGCAGGCATACAGTGAGCGTCGAATGTTTCTTTATTTTTCAGTTGTTTTTACTGAGTCTATACTCACCACAAGCTCTTCAAATTTAGCATTCAATTCATTTTCATCTGTGGGCATTGGTATATCTACTTCCATTGGTTTAGGTTTTAATTCCAGTCCATAGGTAATTTCTGGAGGCCGACTGCCACCAAAACACCAACACAGTCCTTGTTTACTTGGCATTGTCTACAGAGCTATATGCGGCGCTACTTCAACTCTGGTTCACCTGCAATATATATAACAAACATGTCTCACTTTTACCTTCCCTTTTGATCCGATTATGTAAAGCGAAAACTGCTTTTCAGATCGCGAGCTGGTCGCGACGATTCAAAATTTCATAAATAAAATATTACAAAATGAACGTTCAAGAAGGGACTGAACTAAATAGAAGATCCAGTAATGCCAAGTCAATCTACAGAAAAGACATCACATCAAAGCCACAGATGAAATCTGAAAAAAATCGTGTGAGGGGTGGGGCCTGTTGGGTGTACTAATGGGATCGTTGACAATTTATATGTCAAATCCATGATGGCAGGTGGCGGCCATATTTTTCAGCGGAATGCAGAAAAATTTGATAACTCCCATCTGGACATCACACTAAAGTTACATATAAAATTTGAAAAAGATCAGGGTGAGATGTGCGGCCTATAGGGTCTGCTAATGGAATTGTTGACAATTTATATGCCAAATCCATGATGGCCACTGCCGGCCATGTTTTCTAATAAAATTCAGAAAAATTTGATAGCTCCCATCTAGACATCACACAAAAGCTGCATATGAAATTTCGAAAAAGATGGGATGAAGGATGTGGCCTGTAGGGTGAGCTACTTGGATTATTGATGATTTGTATGCCAAATCCAAGACGGCCACTGGCGGACATGTTTTTCAACGAAATTCAGAAAAAATTGATAGCTCCCATCTAGACAACACACCGAAAACTACATATGGAATTTGAAAAAGAATGAGTGAGAGATGCGGCTTGCAAGGTGTGCAAATGGAATTGTTGACAATTTATATGCCAAATCCAAGATGGTTTCTGACGGCCATATTTTATCACGAAATTCAGAAAAAAAAACTTGATAGCTCCCATCTAGACATCACACCAAAGCTACATATGAAATTTGAAAAAGATCGGGTGAGAGATGCAGCCTGTAGGGTGTGCTAATGGAAATGTTGACAATTTATGACAAATCTAAGATGGCCGCAGGGGGCATGTTTTTCAACTAAATTTGGAAAAATTCACTAGTTCCCATCTAGACATTGCCCCAAAGCCACATATCAAATTTTGGACTGGTCGCGTGAGAGCCGCAGCCTGGAGGGTGTGCTAAAGGAATTGCTGGACAGTTTATATCCAAATTCAAGATGGCTGCTGGCAGCCATGTTTTTCAACACAATTCAGAAAAATTAAAATTCAATAGCTCTCATCCAGACATCACGCCAAAGCAACATGTGAAATTTGAAAAAGGTCGGATGAGAGATGCGGCCTATAGGGTGTGTTAATGGAATTGTTGACAATTTATATGCCAAATCCAAGATGGCTGCTGACGGCCATGCTTTTTAACGAAATTTGGAAAACGTTCGATAGCTCTCACCTCGACATTTCCCCAAAGCTACATATAAAATTTGGGACTGATCGGGTAAGAGGTGCGTTCGGATGTACGGACGAACGACAAATCACAACCCATCCCAATATCTCATACTTGACGTTGTCAAGTTGAGCTAAAAAAGCACCAGAGATTCAATGTCCTCATATTTCTTTTTAACCCTTTACCCAATGTAACGTCCCAAACCGGCCAGCGCTCTTCACAAAATCACCATTCAGTTTTCATTATTTTTTCACTTTTTGTCTCAAAAACATAACTTATGACCCTCATTGAAACGAGCTCGTTAAGCTCGTTCCAAAGAAGGGTCACAAGCTATGTTTTTGCCGCAAAAAATGAAAAATATTAGTTATTCAAAAATCTTATTTGTTAGTGTCGTCTGCCTTTCGTGTTAGGTTATTATTTATTAAGGTTTAACAACACTTTAACAGCCAAGGTCATATCGTGTCGGTGACAGTTTTACGGGTGGAGGAAGCCGGAGTACCCGGAGAGAAACCCCGAACAACTACGGGCAGCTTCCAGCTCCCCAACATCGTAACTTCGCACTGCAGCACAGGCAGGGTTAGATTGGTTGAAGACGTGCAGCACGACTTAGTGCACAACGTCATCATGCCCCCATGTGGACAATCGGGGTTAAGTGCATTGCCCAAGGACACAACGCGAAAGTCCGAATCGATCGCTCAGACGGTCACCCATCCAAGGATTAACCGAGCTCGACGTTGCTTATTTTCGTGTTAGGTAAAGGGTTAACAGTGTTGTTTGAAGTAAAGCGACCAGAAAGCTTTTACCAGATTGCAACTCAGTCGCATTTTCGGCCAAATTGTGTAACCACTACAGGCTACAGTACAGTACAGATTCACTTCAGAAACACTCAAAGGGTGGACTTTACACAAAACAATAACTCCCAAGCATTTTCCAAGAACTTTGTTTGAAATTAGTTTAATCACGCACCCTACAATATTTGTATACACAAAAGGAAACAATACTTATACAATTATCCCAAACTAATACTTTCGAAAAATCACCAGGCTACATTTCTATCAGCACCAACAGTTTGCACAAGTACAACACTCCGAATGCCACTCAAGGTACCATTATGTGGCAATCATTAATAAGTTTCCATTAACAGTTATTATGCTGGATTTATTTATCTATGGTGTTTTAGGGCAGTGTCAGCATCTAGGGCTCTATAGTGGACACAACACAAGTACGAAGTCAAGTTTAGCCAGTCTTTTGTACCCTTGATTCCTATTTTAGAGAACTCGCCCGGTCATATATCATTAAAACAGAACTAGTTTACCACTCTAAAGAAATCAAGAACTGCTCTACATCCAGGCATTCTCACGGGGATATTGACGTACGACAACTGCCTTCGTTCTTGGTGGATAATACCTGCACATGACACCGTTTCTTGGGAAGCTCTCCCAGAGAGCTTCCCAAGGAACCGTGTCCGGTGCAGTTCTGTGAAGTTAGCTTGACGTTGGACGTTGGACATTGGACATTCTTTTGACATTCGCCTGAAGTTGGTTTGACATTCGGCATTTGATATTCGCTTGACAAGGGCGCGTGGTGGCTCAGTGGTTACCGCATTGACTTTCAAGCCCAAAGGTTCACAGTTCGATCCCCACCAGGGGTAACTGCATGCGTTGTGTCCTTAAGCAAGGCAGCACTTAATCCCGATTACCCACGTGGGGGCACGGTAGTGCTGTGTACTAATCGCACTGCACGTCGATAGTGCATTTGGTCTTGTCTTCAATCCTGCTTGTGTGGAATTAGTACGTTAAGAAATCTGACAGCTGTTCGGTGGTTCTCTCCGGGTACCCCGGCTTCCTCCGCCTGTAAACCCGTCCGACACGAGGTGACCCTGGCTGTCGAATATGTCGTTAAACTCCAATAAATAGATGCATTCGTTTAACATTCGCCTTCAGGCAGTTTGTCCCTGTGCATTGGACATTCGTTTGCAATTCGTTTGTAGTCAGTTTCACGTTCGTCGTTTGACATTCATTCGTCTGCAGTTAGTTTCACGTTAGGCGTTTGACATTCGCCTTTGGTCAGTTTCACGTTCTGCGTTTGGCATTCGTTTGACATTCGCCAGTACAGTCAACTGAATATGAAACGAATTCCGACACGAGGTGACCCTGGTTGTCGAAAGTGTAGTTACTCGTTAAACCCCAATAAATAAATAAATAAATAAATAAATAAATAAATAAATAAATAAATAAATAAATAAATAAATAAATATCCAACGCCTAACGTCAAGCTAACTTCACGGATCTACCTGGTTCAAGTATGCATTAGTTCAGCAGATAAAATGTACAATTTACGTGACAAAAACACACAAGAACAAGCACACATTTTAACAAACACAAGTCAACCTACCTATTATCTGAATTATTTTTCAAAGAATTCTTATGGCATTTCCCAAGAACGTAAAATTTTGAGTCTGCTACATTAAGGGTTTGAAATTTCATTTCCAACATTCCAAAACTTGTTCAATCAGAGTAGCCACTCGAATCTAGTCGCCGAAACTTGAAATGTACGTTACATGCATTTTTAATGAGCTAGGGTACGTATCATGCCTTTTCGTATCACCAGCCTCCATTTTTGTCCGCACATGGCTCCATGTCAGACCAACAGTTAACACAACTACTGGCGAACACCCTGAATGCCAGCCAAGGTACCGTCATAGGAAAAGCATTAACAAGTTTTGGTCATTACGGTGTAGGATTTAAGGTCAATTTATGTGGCTCTTTCACGGCCACAATACAAGTACAACGTCATGTTTGGCCAGTGTAGAAACCTAACTGCACGGTTGACCTCACCAGGAAAGCCGGAAGTACGGGGCAAAGTGGAAAGCTGCCCTCACTGCCTTCGAACAACGGGGACGAGAGGAGGCAGACAATGTCCTTCCCAAGTTCGTCACTCATTGTTTTCAATGATTTATTCTCGAAGTAAAGCTAAAATACACCCCAAATCTATTCTGGGAGCATTCAAAATACAATGGGAGTGTTGGGAGGAGATGCCTCTTCTCAAACTACCCCAACTCGGGCCTTCGAGACATGCATGCTTCGGCATGTCATGGCGGGATACTTTTGCGAGTAAATGCTCTTTTCCCGGGGTCTGACCCTCCACCCAGCCCTGAAGTGCTTTCGGTGCCCCTGGACCTCACCCGACCTGAAGTGCTTCTGGTGTCCCTGAACCTCATAGATAATATTTGTTTATGGTTGTTGCGGATCACTTTCAGCACTGAAAGCTATATCATGACTGCAAACCAAGTATCAAGTCTAGTTTGACCAATCCACTTGAGGGACTTCGACTCCTGGTGATGGTTCTCATTCTGCCAGTGAAGAGAACTAGTTTACTACAGTAAAGAAGCACTGTGATACTTCACAGAGTTCCCACGGGGATTAAATAGTTAACCGCGTTCTCATTCAGGAACCGACCTTGTAAGGAGCCAGTGTGAATTTGACTCCTTAAATTCTGACCTGGCTCCTGAATCTTAAATATAGGCTTCTGAGTTGGCTTACAACCGTAAGACCCCATTATCTCCATTGCGCACTCAGGAAGCCAAGACTTGACTTGGAACTATCGTGAAAATGAATGGTTATTGTGTAATAAAAATAGTTTCCAACCATTTCAGAAACAACTTGAATTATGCCGAATGTAATTAAATGAACAAGAAGATCATTATCAAAAAGTAATATAACTACAGTTAAATGATTGAGTGCCTGGTGCTCATATTTGGGCTTTATGCTCGTGTGAAGGTGCTACAACATAAAGACTTCATGTTCTGAAAATGTACTTCATATTATCTTTCAAGTAACATATCATCTGTGTGGATTTGCCTTGTTACGATTTATGGGAGAGTGCCTATAGGCGGAGGAGGAGATGGGGGGGGGGGGGGTGCTGCCTATAGGCACTCGCCCATAAATTCCAACAAGGGAAAACACATGAACAAATGTTGAGAGTCAACAATAATTTATCAGTCTACCGGCTAAGAAGTAACCCTGGCTTCTAGATTTCAAAAGCAGGCTCAAAGTCTGTCTCTTATTCTTAATGCTCAGATCGGTCCCTGTTCTCATTACTATACAACAAGATCGACAGGCACAGTGGTAATCAATCGAGGTTTATTTCTTTTCTTTTGTTTATCATTGAGATTTAACAACACTATCAATAGCCAGTGCCATATCGTGTCAAGCGGGTGGAGTAGCTTTAGATATACACCGAGCAACAACGATTAACTGTCGGACTCTCAAAACAAATCCGGCTTAATCAGTGTTCATTGGTTGAAGGCTAGTGTACCGTTATTGTGCACTTAACACACGGTACCGCCGAACTCCTACTTGCCCAAGGACACTGTTTAGATAAAACGGCCCATAAACGAACAATCGATCCTTCGGTTTCGAGCCAAATTGCCCAAGGACAATGTGTAGATAAAACGGTCCAAAAACGAACAATCGACCTTTCGGTCTCGAGCCAAATGTACTAACAAATAAGCCACCATGCTCCCATCAATTAGGGTGACCGACTTGACTTCTCGTCCCCTGGGTTCCAATGTGTTCTATGTGCCAGTAGGCTGCCACTAGGCACATAGAACACATTGGAACTCAAGGGGCGTTCTATTCTTCAAAATTGTTGCAGTACACGCTAAAAACTAAAGTATTAAAAACTACACTTGAAGTGCTGTATTTAACACTTACTAAGTGCTGAACTAGCACTTTGTTCAAGTGTAGACATCCCAGAACTTGACAGGTGTTACAATAATACCACTTGACAAGTGTAATGTCGGGACACTTAAAAGGAAACAACGCAGATGACGCGGATCAGGCTCGAACTCTCGAGCCTGATCCGCGTCATCTGAGTTGTGTCCTTTTAATTATGCACCCACCAAGCGCAAATCAAATTACGGACGATTCTGGAAGAACCACCAATGCTAGACACATGGGAAGTGCCATCCATTCAAGTTCCAGATGTCTGACGAATGTAATGTCTAAGTGCTTAAAGCATTGCACTTTGAGTGTTAAAATCAAACCCTAACACTTTAATTTTTAGTGTGTAGGCACAGAGAACACATTGGAACTCAAGGGACGTTCTATTCTTCAAAATTGATGCAGTACTCCTTGTCGATTGTTAAAGCAACAGGATTTCGTTTAAAAATAATATGAAACTCTCATGCATTTAAAATTTTTCTTTCAATTAAAATTACTTCAAAGGCTCAACCGGTTTAACAATGTACTGCATATCTTCTTTTGATTGTAACAGTAGAATGTATAATCACAGGGCTTCTCAAAACGTCAATAATAATAGCAATGAATACACAAAGCCTATAGATTAGCCATGCTTGCAGATCAATACATACACCCCGGGTTCTGTGATCTGCATGGTAGAGTCCCATAGGAAATCTTTTGTGTATTATTCTATACCAATAGATCACTGCAGCTGTGCGAGATGATGCGTGCTTCCCCCATCTTAACCAAAGAAACACCATATAGATTCTAATCGTTAGTCACTACACTAAATGCACAAATGCGAAATTAGTTAATTGATTTTTCGTCAACTACCTACTGCAGATTTCTTTTGCAGTAAATCACATGTTTTTCTGAATTATCATTTGTTTATTTTCTCGACCCTTTGAACTTTAACCCTTTCACTTCTACGCCCATTTTAGCCATATATGGAGGATCTCTTTTTACGCCTGTATGCGATGAAGTGTAATAAAATTTATGACATACTTGAAACTTTATCATATGATTAATTGTTGGAAAGGGCTCTCTGAGCCCTTTCCAACAATTAATCAGATGGTAGGTTTGATCTGCGCATACCAGAACGTACAGATAATAATCATAAAATAAGGCGCTTTCGGCAGGGCAAGTGTTAACCTAACACATTTGTTTTTAAGAAAAAGCACTACTTTCAGATTCAAAATATCGCTGAAATTTTATTTCTCTCTCAAAACAAAGCTCCAGAAGCCACAATTAGTCCCCTCCCCCACCCCGCGGGGGGGGGGGGGGGGTGATGAGAATGATTTTGATTGTTTGGTTTATTCTGTTGATTCATACTGATTCAGAGGTCAGAATCAAATCATTTCTGAAATAGGTACAGTTATCGGGCGTCTTCTTTTCCATTATACCCAATGAGAGTATATTTCGATTGTTGATTCATTCCATCAGTTCAGAGAGGTGACTGGGTGTAATCAAACCTATTCGGGTGACATCAGCTGTATTGTTGCCAACAGTATCACGAAAAGACGCGATTATTGTTCGTCTTATACCCATCATACCTGCTGAAATGGATTTTGTTTGGCTCACTCTATTGATCTACGTTGGTACATTAGGTAGAACCAAACACATCAGGTTTGAAATCAGCTTTGCTGTTACTATATACCGTCAAAATATAGAAGAAAATAAGATGGAATCTGTTGCCTTATTTGCAGATGAGAGTGGATTTAGATCGTTTGGTTCATTCCATTGATTAAAGCCGACATATTATTAGCTAATTTATTGGTGTTTAAGGTCACATATTTCTGCACAATGGCTAATCATGACCACGTCAGTTTTACGGGTGGAGGAATCCGGAGTACCCGGAGAGAGCCACCGAGCAACGGTGAGCAACTGTCAGCCCCCCCCCCCCCCCCCCCAGCATACTAACTCCACACAATCAGGGTTAGCGTTGGTTGAAGACAAGAGCACCATCGACGTACAGTACGCCTTAGTACACAACGTCACCGTGCCTCCACGCGGGAAATGGGGGGGGGGGGGGGGGGGGGGGGGGGGTGTCTTGCCCAAGGACACAACGCGGTTGCCGCAGGTGGGATTCGAACCGACGACATCTCGGCGAACAGCCTGCACCTCTACCTACTGAGCCACCGCGCCCCAATTAACTTAGAACCTGTTGTTATTTGGGTACTGTCGACATGATATAACCCTAGGTGTTCAAAGTGTTGTTAACCTCCAAAAAAGTAACATTAGCATTCTGTCCTGACATAAAATTGCACACGACACGTGACGGTGTATGGGCATATCTACCTAAAGTTGTACTTACAATTTGCCATCATATTGGCAGAGCCTGCGAAGCGACTTTCAAAGTGGAGGGCTGAATTGTATGCGGGCGTTCCTGGACCTCGTACAAAATCAAGATTGCACAATGTGCCCATATTGTGTATTCTGACACGCTATTGGAATAGTCACTACTCCTTCACTAACCCTGACTCTGACAATCGCAGACTCAGAAATAAATTCTTTGTTATTCAGGGTGCTAATTGGGAATAAGGGGACGCGGTTGCTCAATTGGTAGAGGTGCAAGCCGAGAGGTCATCGGTTCGAATCCCAAATGAGGCAACCGCGTTGTGTCCTTGGGCAAGACACTTCACCCAATTATTATTATTATTATTTTTATTTATTGGTGTTTAAGGTCACATGTTTCTGCACAGTGGCTAATCATGACCACGACAGTTTTACGGGTGGAGAAAGTCGGAGTACCCGGAGAGAACCACCGAGCAACGACGAGCAGCTGTCAGCTCCCCATCATAGTAACTCCGCACTGCAGCACAGGCAGGGTTAGATTGGTTGGAGACATGCGCACCATCGACGTGCAGTACGCCTCAGTACACGGCGTCATCGTGCCCCCACGTGGACAATCGGGGTTAAGTGCCTTGCCCAAGGACACAACGCGGGAGTCCGAATCGATCACTCAGACGGTCACCCATCCAAGGACTAATCGGGCTCGACGTTACTTAACCTCGGTGATCTGACGAAATCCGGTTACCGCAACTCCACCGCGCCCTCTAATTAAGCTAATTTTGTTCACTATTTTCACATGTATTAAGCATTGCTGGCCAAAATGGGAGCTAGCCCCTTTGTTCCGCCACCCCGGCATAATGGTAAATATCTGATCCTTGTGGGCGACAAATTCACCCATCTTTCAGTGCAAGTGGTTAGTAATTCACCGTTTCTGCAGATCATCCGATGGCATCACACCATGGGGAGGGAGGGAGGGAGGGAGGGAGGGAGGGAGGGAGGGAATAGATTATAGCAGAAACGAGAAAAAAAAACATAGAAAAGACAAACGAAATAAAAATGTTTGACGCTCATATATTTCTGTTTGCCATAAATTACCAATGCTGACTGAAAACTAATCTCACCAATACTTGCAGTCCTGTCAGAATGATGAGGAGTGAGTTGGATAGAAGTCAATTATAGCACTGTCAGGCTTCAGCACGAGGAATAAATGAGTTTTCAATACATTTAACTTTGCGTACTGACACTTCGAAATACCGATATAATAGAATTCAATTTGTTTCATCAAACAAGCTGAAAGTAAGCAATCGATAACTGTTCTGTAGAACAGCCACGCGGGAATAAAATGTAATCTATGTAGCGGCACGAACTGGGGCAGCTCTTGAACTCCAGTGGCACAGATTATTAGTTACCCCGTGTCTGATCACGTGGTATGGGTTTTTACCTACCCGAAGCTAGCCGTATCCCATGAGGCCGAAGGTAGGTAAAAACCCGTACCACGTGATCAGACACGGGGTAACGAATGTATCTATTGACTTTCCGTTTTAGAAGTACAATCTATTTCATGTGTGAACACACACAGCATGAGATCTTTTATCTTCCGTTGTTGAGCCATACAGGTTTCTGTGGAATTTTTGTGCAAAAGAGTTTTTGTGAAAATATGCCGATATGACTAGTATAAAAAATTATTGAATTTCTTTCTTTTTTTTGTCTCAAAAACATAGCTTATGAACCCCACATTGGAGGGTACTCGACAAGCTCATTCCAATAAGGGGTCATGAGCTATATTTTGGAGATAAAAAATTAAAATATAATACATGTACACTGTAAAACTGGAATGACGCGTCTTCTACGGGGTATGGACAATTTGTAGATTTCGGAACGAGGCTTCCACTGGGTATGGGAAATTTGTCAGTGGCTGGGCGGACGTATCGTGGGTTTCAATGAATATGGTCTCATACCACGTATCTATCAACCAATCAAATCAAAAAATTCACTTTAGTCAGTAGATAAAACGCCTTTCTTTTCTGGTGGTATGGTGTGTATGTGAGTTGAGACCACAAAATCTGACAGAAACAGGATATATATAAAGCATCAAAACAAGAACCCTGTAAAGCTTTGAAATTCGATTCGATTCAAAATCGACTCAATGATTCGGTAGAGTCACGCTGATTCGCAAATTTTCGAATCGTCCTACAGTCCACCTACCGTGGACTGGTCACTTTCCACGGGTGGGCAATATTTCCACTGAAGCAATAATATTAGACTCCAAACACTAATTAAAGATCTAATCATCAAAAAATTAATTAATGAAGCACCGGGTGTTAAAATTTTGCTGCTGCTGATTTTTATTACCTGGTAAACGCATACGTAGACATCACTGTCCACGTGTGGATTACGACCAATCCACGGCCACTGTACTGTACCACGTGTCTCCTCTTGAAGCCTTCCTCTGTCAACAAGTCCCCTGTACAAGAGACTTCATGATAGAAGAAGAGTTAAAAGAAGTTCCGCTTTCGAAACCATTTTACTTCCGGTCTGGAATATTCCGTTGTTTGGACTAACTAAAAGAGATGAGTCGCCACTGGATACAATATACGCTAAAAACTGAAGTGTTAAAAACTACACTTGAAGTGCTGTATTTAAGACTTACTAAGTGCTGAACTAGCACTTTGTTCAAGTGTAGATATCCCAGAACTTGACGGGTGTTACAATAATACCACTTGACAAGTGTAATGTCGCGACACTTAAAAGGAAACAACGCAGATGACGCGGATCAGGCTCGAACTCTCGAGCCTGATCCGCGTCATCTGCGTTGTGTCCTTTTAATTATGTACCCACTAAGCGCAAATCAAATTATGGACGATTCTGGAAGAACCACCAATGCTAGACACATGGGAAGTGTCATCCATTCAAGTTTCAGATGTCTGACGATTGTAATGTCTAAGTGCTTAAAGCATTGCACTTTGAGTGTTAAAATCAAACCCTAAGAGTTAGAATGGGATTAACATCTTGAAAGTGTCAGTTTTAACACTTTAGTTTTTAGTGTGTACTTGGGTAGAAACAGGCACTATTTACGGTTGTAAGAAAGTTCAATATTTACAACTCGAAGAGCGACGAGATTCATCTGATTCGACTCGGAATCCGATTCGACCAGAACTTGAGAATTGACAAGGCCCAAATCAAGACGTGCGACAAATACATGTCACATGGTGATGTACCAGAACTTTAGAATTGACAAGGCCCAAATCAAGACGAGCGACAAATACATGTCACATGGTGATGTACCAGAACTTTAGAATTGACAAGGCCCAAATCAAGACGTGCGACAAATACATGTCACATGGTGATGTACCAGAACTTTAGAATTGACAAGGCCCAAATCAAGACGTGCGACAAACACATGTCACATGGTGATGTACCAGAACTTTAGAATTGACAAGGCTCAAATCAAGACGTGCGACAAATACATGTCACATGGTGATGTACCAGAACTTTAGAATTGACAAGGCCCAAATCAAGACGTGCGACAAATACATGCCACATGGTGATGTACCAGAACTTGAGAATTGACAAGGCCCAAATCAAGTCGTGCGACAAATAATGTCACATGGTGATGTACCAGAACTTTAGAATTGACAAGGCCCAAATCAAGACGAGCGACAAATACATGTCGCATGGTGATGTACCAGAACTTTAGAATTGACAAGGCCCAAATCAAGACGTGCGACAAATACATGTCACATGGTGATGTACCAGAACTTGAGAATTGACAAGGCCCAAATCAAGACGTGCGACAAATACATGTCACATGGTGATGTACCAGAACTTTAGAATTGACAAGGCCCAAATCAAGACGTGCGACAAAAACATGTCACATGGTGATGTACCAGAACTTTAGAATTGACAAGGCCCAAATCAAGACGTGCGACAAATACATGTCACATGGTGATGTACCAGAACTTTAGAATTGACAAGGCCCAAATCAAGACGTGCGACAAATACATGTCACACCGTGATGTACCAGAACTTTAGAATTGACAAGGCCCAAATCAAGACGTGCGACAAATACATGTCACATGGTGATGTACCAGAACTTTAGAATTGACAAGGCCCAAATCAAGACGTGCGACAAAAACATGTCACATGGTGATGTACCAGAACTTTAGAATTGACAAGGCCCAAATCAAGACGAGCGACAAATACATGTCACATGGTGATGTACCAGAACTTTAGAATTGACAAGGCCCAAATCAAGACGTGCGACAAATACATGTCACATGGTGATGTACCAGAACTTTAGAATTGACAAGGCCCAAATCAAGACGTACGACAAATACATGTCACATGGTGATGTACCAGAACAGCAGCGTTTAATAAAACATGACTTCCACCTAAGATGATAGTGACGACTCTCTAAATATTACTGTAATGCTAGTAATAAAATGTTCGCATCAAATGTATTGACACACTTTATAGCAAAAGTATCATATTACATGAATTTTTGTCAAACATTTTGTTGTTCGACCTCTTTCCAACAAGGACCATAATGTTTTGGTTGGGGTGGAGATGGGGACTGGAACAGAACAATAGAAAAAAAAATGAATGGCAATTTTGTGTATAACATGGGGCATATTTTCTCGGTTCGTTAAAAAAACAATTGGCATGTGGAAAATTTAAAATATAGAAAGCGTCATGTTGAAAAGTGTAGTAACCTACAAGAATTAGTCAACTCACTTAAAGGGGTTCAAGGAGACACACATTTACGTAACCATTATTATTTCAGCAACAACTAAACAAAAATATATGTGCAAAGAGACAGACACCGCTTTTAATTATTTAATTTGAATATATATTTGAGCTCTATTACTTCTCGTATAAACACTATTGTCGATAAGTTCGAGAAAATATGACAGTATATTGTTTCTCAGACAGTGTATTTCACAATTTCTGGAGCTTAATCCAAAGGCTTGCAAGAAATTTTCTGTGTTGAACTCAAAGAGTTTTGAATACTGTTCAAACAAAGAGTACCAATTCAAATCATTTCAAGGTCCCTTATTAAAAAGAGAAAGAAACACCAATATTAGATACCCTCGGCCTCGTGTTTAAAACATCTGATTGGCAAAGAAGATATACCATCGGGGTGGTGAGTTCTAAAGAGTTATGTAGTCTCTTGAGTGCGACAAGGCGCCATCTGATATGTTTCAGCATTGCAGATGGCGCCTTGTGCCACTCAACGGGGACGAGATAGATAGATAAATTGGATTTGATTGGATTGGATTGGATTGGGATGGATTGGGATGGATTGGGATGGATGGGTGGGCAATTAACAGTACAGAACAATAATGTTAAGTCTTGAAGATAATGAATTAATAATTGGTTATAATAATAATAATAACAATAACACTTCGGCCGGCCGCTGATTTGTCGCGGTTCTCGTATGAGAAGGCCTTGGTTACCCATGTTCTACCAACTGCCTTCCACTATTCCCGCGCTTCTTCTCTCCTCCCAACACTCGGAGACGAACTGCTTGATGACACCCCTTGCCCCATTCTTCCCAATCTCTCCGATTAGTATATGAACCTTCTCCTTTGAGTCGCCCCCTAACCACATGTCCTTCATTCTCCCATCCCACTTCTCCATTATACTCCCCGTGAATCTTGTTCTGTTACACTGGTATTTTGGGCATTCTATAAGAAAGTGTTCCAGGGTCTCCACCACGCCCACGTTACACATCTGGCACTCCTTTTCACTGTTTTTCCCAATTTTTCCCCTCAGCTCCAGGGACCGCGACCTCAGCTTGAACAACCGTGACCCCCCAAAGGTGCCATCAAGGTACTCTTCAAAACCAGGCTTCTCTTGATCACGCAGGCCACCCAAAGATCTCTTTGATTTGACCCCCTATCGCCAATTACGGTTACAATCCTCCATGACCCTTTCTCTGACGATTTTTTTGCCCTGGTTTGCCCCAACGTCAAGGTCCGAGATCTCCATTGAGTAGTTTTCTACTAGCTCCCTCACTTGGACCATCCACCCCGTCTTGAAATTTGAGTTGAAAGTTCTCAGGAACATTACTTTACACCATCGGCTATCGGGGAAATTTACCAAATAATTAAGATAACCGAGTTTCAATAGGTCTATCCTGTCCCTGATCCTCATCCACCCAAGCTCGCCCCTGATTGCTTCTAGTGCTGCGGCATTACTCGAGCCTGTTATCCATCGGCCTGCATCGTTCTGCAGGATTTCCAAGCTCTTAACAGCTGTCTGGTTTAGGGGTACAACTTCCGTACCGTATGTTATACTTGGCAGACCCACCATTTCCCAAATGGTTTTCCCCACGAGAACCTTATTGAAACTGTTTCTCCCTATAAGTTTCATTTGGTTAAGGATTCGCTTCCCCTTCAGAATCAATTTATTTGTGTGGTTTCGGTAGATGCCTCTTCCTGTGATGTTTATATTTACCCCCAGGTATTCATAGTCACTAGTCTCTCCTACACTAAGAAGTCTACTGCTACCTTCCGGAATGCAGAACTCCCCCACTCTCCACCTTCGAGTGGGGTCCACTTTGCGGCCTACGGGTATAACTTTGTTCGAGTCTCCATTTGCTCCCATATTTCCCAAAAATTCCCAGCATCTTCTCTAACCCCTCTTCGCTTTCTGACACTAGCACCATATCGTCTGCAAAAAAATAGCCCTGGGATCTTCAAGTCACCAACTGCAACCCCCTCGTCGCTATGCAGGAGTTCGTCTCCTAAACCTTTGATGTACAATGCAAAAAGAATTGGCGAAAGGATACACCCCTGTTTTAGGCCTATCTCCATAGGCACACGTTTTGTTGTAATGTTACCCAGGCTAAGTTCACTCTGTACATCTTTATATAATGCTTTCATAATCCCAATAAACTCGCCCCCAAGCCCAGAGCCTCCAGCTTGCGCCACATACCCTCCCTCCATACTCTATCGTATGCCTTTGTAACATCCAAAAAGGCCATGAACATCTTTTTCTTATTTGCTTTCGAGGATTCTATCATTTGGGATAGCGTGAAAAGATGGTCAGTGACTCTCCTTCCCTTCCTGAAGCCATTCTGGATTTCTCCCAAAAAACCCTTCTCCTCAATCACCACCTCTAATCTCCCATACAGGACTTTACAGAAGACTTTTCCAATGTTGCTGCTTATTTACATGTTATGTGGTGTGTTTATACAATGTGTCACACCGTTAAGTAGCCATAGCATTTCTTCTGCTCTTAAAGAATTGAAGGGTCATATTACAGATGATATTATATAATGGTGGAATTTCATTCTTCACAAGGAAGATGAATTTCTCCGAACTGTCCATGTTGACGAAATGCGGGTATTCTCTACCCATTTTGCCAAATGAATCAGTTCGGAGCCATTCATATTCCTCACACTCCATGATGAGCTTGATGAATAACCCCTTTAAGACCTATTTCCTTTTATTACACGAGCTTTCGAGCCATCACAGTCTTTATCAATGATAGACACAGTACACTTTGACTATAAAATATATATTATATATATTGAGGGTCTCATCACATTTATGATATGTTGTAAACCCCCGGTGTTAACTCATACCCAGAGTCGAGTGCACTTTTTTTGATTGTTGAACCCCTGTCCCCCTTGCCCGTGGATGTTTCAGCCACCATTGAATTCCGCCTACCCAGGACCTTCCATTCATTACTCCAATCACTTCTCTGTAGTGTTGAGGGTTGGCGTTACAGGGTGGTCCTATGTTGGACTAATTCCATCGCTATTATGGAAAACTCTAAGAATACGGACTGTTATACGAAACTCAATTGATCTCTGTTTTCGTATTCAGTTGAGTTATGGAGACAATATATTGTATGCTCTCCCATTTGCTAACCCGGAACAAGACGAGTTGGAAGCGGTTGAAGTTAAGTGAACAAACAAAGTGCAGAACGCTTTAGTGCACAGTGTGCCTTGACCAAGGACACAGCGCGGTTACAAAGATGTGCTATTGATAAGATTTATACTAAGGCTGCAGAGTTCACAGGGTTAGTTACTCAGTTAATAGTGATTTTTTTATGACCAGAAAGTGTGACTAACCCTGTGCAATGCACAGGGTTAGTCACACTCTCTGGTTATACAAAATTGGTAACTGTCACATCACACACAACACATTAGATAACATCACACACTACTGTGACCAGAGGAGTTGGTCGGTAAGACATTTCGTACCGAGGATCTCACTCCACAAACTACTGAGACTAAAAGTTTTTACATTTCAACGTACATGTAATACCACGTGTTGCCGGGAGCGGTTACCAAACTCCCCGCCCAACCTTCTTGCAACCGGTTATCCGAATTTTCAAATTTACAGAGTTAACATGCATTTATATGTACAAAATCCAAGTAACATTATTAAAATAAAACAACCAACATTGTTAGCTGTGAAAATAACACGTAGACTCTAGTATTAATCAAATGGGCATTGTAATTAATTGTATTAGTGAAAAACATCTTATTGTGTAAATCCATTTATTCATTAATTTATAAATCCGCTATTCTCGAAGTATCTGAAGTAACCCAGTGCTTCCAGACTCCAGATTTTCAAGGTATCTGAATTAACCCAGTGTTTCTAGACTCCAGAGTTTATCCTGATCATACTACACTACACGCTAAAAACTAAAGTGTTAAAAACTACACTTGAAGTGCTGTATTTAACACTTACTGAATGCTGAACTAGCACTTTGTTCAAGTGTAGATATCCCAGAACTTGACAGGTATTACAATAATACCACTTGACAAGTGTAATGTCGCGACACTTAAAAGTTTGACGCGGATCAGGCTCGAACTCTCGACAGATGACGCAGATGACGCGGATCAGGCTCGAACTCTCGAGCCTGATCCGCGTCATCTGCGTTGTGTCCGTTTAATTATGTACCCACCAAGCGCAAATCAAATTATGAACGATTCTGGAAGAACCACCAATGTTAGACACATGGGAAGTGTCATCCATTCAAGTTTCAGATGTCTGACGATTGTAATGTCTAAGTGCTTAAAGCATTGCACTTTGAGTGTTAAAATCAAACCCTAAGAGTTAGAATGGGTTTAACACCTTGAAAGTGTCAGTTTTAACACTTTAGTTTTTAGTGTGTAAGACTATGCTATGCACAGGGTTAGTTTAACAATAGAGTTGATCGTATTTATAATGGAGTAATCGGGAGTACGTGTCTTGTCCACGAATACAACACTACAGGAGGTTAACCTTGTGTTTCAACGTGTTCAAAATAATCTAAATAATACAAGAAACAATTAGAAAGCAAAAACCTAAACACGGCGACGATCATCGATTCAGTTGCAAACATTTGCAGTTATGAAACATGCGTTGAATTTTGCTAAACATTTTATTCTCGTTGCCAACATTAGAAGTTTCTACACTGTTAGATGCGGAAATACCACTAACGCGACACACCCTAAAAAATATCTTACTTCCTGTTGACAGATAGCAAGTATGTCAGTTTTTTAACTACTTTGTCAAATGCACATGGCGTGCCCCAACTAGTTTTATTAACAATGTATGTTTACAAAGCATATTCCATCCGAAATGGATTATGATATGAGTGCCTAAAAGTAGTGAAAGTTAGACTGCTTAATCCCACTACCTCTGATGTAATGGTTATATTTATTTATTGGTGTTTAAGATCACCACATACTTATGCACAATGGCTAATCATGCCCGTGACAGTGTTACGGGTGGAGGAAGGCGGAGTACCCGGAGAGAACCACAGAGCAACGGCGAGCAGCTGCCAGCTCCCCAACATCGTAACTCCGCACAGCAGCACAAGCAGGGTTAGATTGGTTGAAGACATGCACACCATCGACGTGCAGTACGCCTTAGTACACGGCGTAATCGTGCCCCCATGTAGACAGTCGGGGTTAAATGCCTTGCTCAAAGACACAACGCGGGAGTCCGAATCGATCGCTCAGACGGTCATCCATCCGAGAACTAACCGGGCTCGACGTTGCTTAACTTCGGTGATCTGATGAGAACCGGTTTCCGCAACGCCACTGCGCCCCCGATGCAATGGTTGAAACCTGCCAACGTTATTCATAAATATTGCCATTCAATTTAATTTTTTCAATGTTTGCCTTCAAAACATCGCTTATGACTCGTCATTGGAATGAGCTCGTTCCAGGTGGTTGATAATTTTCGTCATTGGAAAGATTTCCGGGAAAGTTATCTCCCTTTAATTTCCTAATGCTGTCAATAAATTTAAAACTAGGGTATGTGAATTTCAATAAAAAATTGAAATTTCAAAATGAATTTTTCTGTAGAGTAGTATAAAGGCACGGAAGTTGGCTTTTTACATTTTCAGGCCTGGCATTTTCAGGAGAGCGATTTATTCGCTTGCCTACTGCTCGCCTTAAAAATAGCCCTCGTAGCCTTAGAAAATAATGATTACCACCACAGCCTGTTCCTAAAACCCACAGGTTTTCAGATCTCTGCTGTGTTAGTGGTCTCTGCAAAATGGCCACACTGTCCTTCCCACACCTCCGGGCCTTCAAGGCCTGGGGGCGTGGGAGTGGCAGTGAAGCCGTCTCACAGAGACTACCTTGTTAGTAGCACCAAATAAAATGTTTAAAGCCCACTGGGCAGAATTTATTAATAGTACAACTTCATTTTGCCACATTCAGCTTTTGCAGGCTTGAGGAGAGCTAATCGCTCCCCAAGGCTATGTGAGGAGAGCATTGTTAGTCCTCCTGCATTTTTAAGAATGCCAGGCCTGCATTTTTTATACCATGATTACCTATTCTACTATATTTAAAAAGCCTATGACATAAATTTTAGCTTTACTCACCAACTGTGATGAACACGCCAGCAATGGGATTTCAGTAGTTAAAATTTACACCAACAGTGGAACTGCATCCATGTTGACATTTGGTGACCTAGGCCTGAATGCAAACTTGTCTAAATTTATCGCTCGTCGCCTCGCGAAGAGTGAAATGAAAGAGGCAATTATTTATTACGTTTTAAATGAGTTTTCCTTATAAGATATCAGAAATTAACAAACTCGCGTTGTCTCATGTTAATGAAGCATCCATAACTCGAAATGGTATGTTATTATGTTATTAAAATGAAAAGAGGCCCCGTGAAATCGCGTTTCTATTTTCATTTCGTTTCTGAAATAAAATTGCCAGCGGAAGTTCCGCCCATCGATGCTCATGTAAACAAAAACAGATTCTCACGTGTGTACGTCTGCTGCTCAGTAAAATCGAGAAAAAATAATAGCGACTCTTAATAATCTACCGATCACGGTATAAATAAAATATACCCAAAGTAGCTTGGTGTACCAAATGTTCACCACTAGTGGTGAAGTGGTGTTAACCGCTCGCCAAAGGCTCGCGGTTAACACCACTTCACCACTCCTGGTGAACATTTGGTACACCAAGCTACTATGCTACTATGGGTATATTCTATACTTCCCCAAACAGTTTGAACATATGACTATTATTCATTGTCGAAACCCATTTGGAAATAAGAAAACTGAGTTCCTTTTCATAATATCAACAGAAAGCGCATCGTGACATTATAACACATACATTGTTCTTTCCGTCAATGTAGAAATCAAGGAGGCGACATTTGCTATTTTTTCTCGGGAAGAATTGAAACATGCAGTTTACTGTAAACACACATTCGCTGAACAAAGATCCAAAATTAACACTTATTGTTGGTAGGTATGATACTGATAAAACTTCTTAATAATGGATTATCTCTGAACTGGTTGCTTCTAATTAGCCTGTCAGAAAAAGCCAAGTTTCCTTTTGTTACTTTTTATAAACGGAAGCAATAGACAGTTCTCTCGGAGTTATTTGTTGTTTTCGTTTATTAAAAGTAACATAGGCGTTTTCTCAACAAATCTTTGCTTCTTAATTGGCCTTTCATCGCCCGTGTAAATCCAAGGGAGATAACCTATCGAGGGTCGATTTTGTGGCAATGTAAGTCGGGGTCATAACCTGTCTTTTTAAAGCCAATAAAACGAATATTTTAGTTATCAATGGATTATTCTTGCATGTACCGCCTGCTTTTGGGGCGAGTTCAACAGTTAAACACTTCTAGAAACGGGTGCATACACTTTTGAATGTCGATGAACAGACGACGCATTGAAAAACGGTTTTGTAAGGTAAGTTCAGAAAAAAATCAGTCCTCACCTTTAAAAGGATGAAGGATATCTGAGCCTCTCCACTCTCCATCTTGAAATATAAAAACGAATTTGATCATTTGCCTGAAATTGTATGATGGCTCGCAAGCATACAAAGAAGAAATTTCGGAATACAAAATGGACTGCAAGTAATCTGAGATATTCAAATAGCTGTTCGGTAGAATCTTGATTTTAAATATTGTGAAGCGAGATATCAGTCTGTAAATGGGGGCTCCAGAAACACTTCTGGACAGGGGGGGGGGGGGGGACCCCAGGAAAAGGGCATTTAGACGCACTAGCAGCCCCACCATGACATGCCGAAGCATGCATGCCTCGAAATCCAAAGGCCCGAGGTAGGGAAGTTGTTTGAAAGGAGGTGCCCCTCCCATCTGGAGGGGCATCTCCACCCAAACTCCCCCATTAAATTTTGAAAGGTCCCAGAAAGGATTTGGGGTGTATTTTAGCTTTACTTCGAGAATCATTGAACAAAATTGAATGAAGAACCTGGAAAGAGTATTGTCTGCCCCCTCTTGCCCCGAGATCCGAAGGCAGGGATGGCAGCTGCCCCTCTTTCCTCGTGCTCACGGAGTCACTGTCTGTAAACGATAGAATAGTTTTGAAGCAATCTGTATTCTTTCAATAATTCCAAAGATGTCACGATTTCTTTCTACATGCAAAAGCAAGTCTTTTATTGATCCCACATTAGACGTCACTAGGGAATATTCAGTCTTCCTATTCTGGCAGACTCTACCGTTCTGTATTGTTATTTGCTAATGAAAATCTCAAACAAACCAATATTTTATTTGGACAGAATCTCAGTGAACTAGTTTTTCGACCCTTTTTGTAATGCTATACTTCACATTGTGGAATAAACAATGTGTTTTGTTATATTGATGTCTAAGGCCATTTTCAACATCTATGACCATATCGGGACCGCAATGCATGTTTCATGTCAAGTTCAGCCAATCGTTTATACTTTATTACTGGTGTAGTACAGAAAAGCCACGTAGGCGTTGGTTACCAGGTCCTATTTTACCACCAAAGCAGATTGTGTTTATCATTGAAAAAACACCCCGCAATGCTCGCCTTCTCCGGGGTCCTAAGAGGATCGTCTATTTAACATCTCGACACGTTATGATTTTGTTTGCTGGAAAAAAAGAGTAGCATTTATTTATTGGTGCTTAAGGCCACATTCAGCATGTATGGTTATATCATGACCGCAACATAGGTATGAAATCAGGTTTATTCAATCGTTTATACAAATGCATCCCACCTTAAAGGATTTCCACCCTAGGCATTACGCCCCCCCCCCCCCCCCGAGTTCCAATATGTTCTAAGTGCCTACAGGCACATAGGACAGATTGGGACTCAGGGGACGATTAGTTAAGAGCCCAATATTACAAGGAGAGCAAAACTTACTGACCGCAGTGAACAAGCACTGTTCTACTTCACGGGGTTCCTGCAAGAGTGTAGCATTCGATGACAAGACGATACAACGCATAACACATCGATATGAAAGATCAGTAATAATTTACTCATACAGCCCTCCAGAGTCACTCTGTGAATGCAGAATACATTAAGGCTGCAACGATATGCTTCCCTAACGATACGATATGCATCATGATTCAATTTGCTATGTATCATGATACACCTGATCTCTCATGCCATGCAAGTACAACTATCAAATACTTTGAAGAACATGTATTCATTTCCAGTAGCTTCCTTTTATTACAATTTTTTTAATGCACTCTTTAGACATAATGTAACTTCTCAAAGTAATGACCATTGGCATTTATTTATTTCAGGTTTTGCTTTTATAACCCGCTCTCCGGTGTGTTTTCCTCTCAGAAAATATGTTCAAACAATTTAATTTCTTATGTCTTGTTTGACAGAGCTCTGTGAGCTCTGTCAAACAAGATATAATGGATTAATCAAATAAACAGCAACTTAGAGGGAATTCACCAACCTTTGTTTGACTGAATAATCCTGTGTTAATGGCATATTTAGCAATGTCCATGCTGGTATGCAAAAACACCAGCCTTTCACTGCAGAGGTTTTCAAAATCTACGAAACTGTTTTGCCTTATATTTATTGTATCGTGGTACACCGTAAACAACGATACGTATTGAATCGTGAGCTTTGTATTCTGGTTTGGGCGTATCACAATGCAGATCTAGAATATATTTATCTTCTCTCATGTAAATAACATTCCTCACTACAATACTATTTAGGAGAAGATCAGTGTTGATGGCATTATTTATTTATTTATTGGTGTTTAAGGTCATATACTTATGCACAACGGCTAATCATGACCGTGACAGTTTTACGGGTGGAGGAAGCCGGAGTACCCGAAGAGAACCACCGAGCAACGACGAGCAACTGCCAGCTCCCCAACATCGTAACTCCGCACAGCAGCACAGACAGGGTTAGATTGGTTGAAGACATGCGCACCATCGACGTGCAGTTCGCCTTAGTACACGGCGTCATCGTGTCCCCATGTGGACAATCGGGGTTAAGTGCCTTGACCAAGGACACAACGGGGGAGTCCGAATCGATCGCTCAGACGGTCACCCATCCGAGGATTAACCGGGCTCGACGTTGCTTAACTTCGGTGACCTGACGAGAACCGGTTACCACAACGCTACCGCGCCCCCTGTTGATAGCATTAAATAAGAAGAATCACACAAGAAACATTTTAGCACACCATTTATGTTTGTTGCCGAGGTCTTCACTTTCAGCATATATTACGGTACAGCACAGCCGCCGTAGACTGGTCACTTTCCACGAGTGGGAAATATTTCCACGGACGCAATAATATTAGATACCAAACACTAATTCTGGGAATACTCATCAAAAAATTAATTAATGAAGCACCGGGTACAACCCGGTGCTTCATTAATTAAAATTTAGCTGATGATGATTTTTATTACCTGGTACACGCATGCGTGGACATCACTGCCCACGCGTGGATTACGACCAGTCCACGGCGACATTACTGTAGAAATAGAAGTATAATGTGAAGTTTAGCCCAATTGTTTACACCAATGTTACCCTATTTACAGGACACATAACCTTTGCGCTGGTTAACAGGTTGTATTTTAGCAGTGTGTGTCATATTATTGAGGAACTTCCCAAGGTTTTCACGGGTATTTTACCAACCCAGTTGAATATATAAATAGATGGAAAAACTTCATGCTTTTTAACCCTTTGAACCCTGGTGGTATCTTCCATGCAAGTTCAATGGCAGCATTTGGAAGAGTCTATATTCATTATTTGGGGGGAGACCAATTAATATTTTCAACGTGCAGCCTTTTTACAAACTTAAAAACTTAAAATTAAATGTTCTATGTCTGATATTTAGCCCATGTTAATGAAATTTAGCATTCCAAAGCCTTGTTGTACTTAAGGGCCGAAATACACCACCACCCATGCTGTTCTGTAGATCATGAGGCCTATAATGTAAAACAACCCAAGAACATGAAATTTTGATAGCAGAGAAATAATTACAACAATAAAAATAAAATAAAAAAAAACGCTCACCCGAGAGCAATTTTACAAAGAATGACCCGAGAAACAGAAGATCTAGTTAAAAATCTGTTTCTCAGGCCCTCCCACATGGTCATTTTGGCTGCTGCATGCTCTCTTTTTATAACCATTGTAAACTTAAAAAAATAATAATTAAATGGTTTATGTCTGATATTTTACCCAAGTTAATAAAATTGATAAATTTGTCTCTCGAGAGCAACAAGGCTTTGCAATGCTTTAGCACTGCAAAGCCTTCTTGCACTCAAAGGACGAAATACACCACCACCCATGCTATTCTGTAGATTATGAGGCCTAAAATATAAAACAAACCAAGAACATTCACATTTGAGGGCGAAGAAATAATTACAAAAATAAAAAATAAAATAAAAAAACCGCCCTCCCGCATGCAATTTTACAAAAAAATGGCCCGAGAAACATTAGATCCATTTTGTGGGGCCTAAATTATAGACTTTATTTGTGTTTGTTTTTCTTGACGTAGTTTTGCCTTCGCAGACCTTTATTTACAAAATATCGACCCACTGGTGTCAGTGTGTCGCGATTGCATCGCAATTTGATCGCGAAACTGACTACCTTTCTGATAACAGTATTGCAAAGATCTCAAGGTGTCAGACATCATGTGTGGCAGAATTCTCCACACCTTATTTCCATAATGCGTTTCTCTCCTCTTGTTTGTGTAAGTCTCTTCACGTTAATGTTTTTTACAGATGTCCAAAGGAAGGTTTGATACGAAATTAACATTTTTGTTTTGTTTTTCAACATACAAACTCTGAGAAAAATTGCATTTACAGCCATCTGTTGTTCACCGTCTGCCGTATCGCTTCAATGAATACATATACAAAAGATAAAAAAGGACCAAAAGAAAGTATTCATTTATAACGTCGGAATTGAAAGTGGCCGTTGTTGTGTATATTCATATCACAGAAATAACAAAGTAATCAAACTTTCGTACAAATCTTTTTACCGAGACAAACATTGTAGAGATGGACATGATATCACAAGCATTACACGCGAACGGGAAATATCAGAAAAGATATTTCCCACCTGGAGCCAATACTACAAAACTTTTACAACTGTATTTTCTAGAATTGTATTTTCTAGTTACAATTAAAACTAGAAGTCCTGTCACGAACTGTGCGCTTATCTAGGCTTAATTGCGCGTAGGAATTGCGCGCAATTGCTATATCGAATTGCATCCAAAGCACGGCAGGTTCACCTGGTTACTCAAACCAAACACAGGCAATGTTTCTGCCAATGGACCTCCGGGTTACCCGGAGGTCCATTGGCTGAAACATTGCTTGTGCACAGGCCGTATGCACAGAATTTGATAGCCTTACAATGGTCATAACGCGTAGATTAACGCGCAGATAGACGTGCTATTTGTTCGCATTTCATGACAGGACTTCTAGTTTTAACTGTATGACTTTAATTGGGCTGAAATGTTCCCTAGCATTTTCAAAAATGTGGCAATTTGCCAATGGGCAAATTGCCATATCTTTTAAAATGCTAATGATTCATTTTAGTCAGTTATATTAATAGGTAGAAAATACAGTTCTAGAAAACACAAATGTAAACGTTTTATAGTGTTGGCTCCTGGGCTCGGAGCACAAGTAGTCCCAAATTATATAGAGTCTCATACACTTTTATACTTCAAGTAGAGGATCTTGCGAGGGTGCATTTATTTTTTATTTTTTTGGTGTTGACACCTTCGACAACCACGGTCAACTCGTCTCGGTCAGTTTTTCGGGTAGAGGAAGCCAGAGTAGACAGAGAGAAACACCGAGCAACGGTGAGCAACAGTGAGACTCCCCCAACGTACGAACTCCACACAAGCATAGATAGCATTTGTTGAAGACAAGAACACCATTGACGTGCAGCACGCCTTAGTACATAGCACTACCGCCTTGCCCAAGGACACAACGCAGTTACCCTTGGCGGGGATCAAACCGTGGTCATTTCTGTTTATAGTCCAATGCTATAATCACTGACGAACAACGCTCCCACGAGGGTGTGTAACATACCATTAAATAAACCGATGTTTTGTGGGAAAATGTGTATGTTTTTACATAACGAGTAAACTTAACTAAACATGCAGTACTGTGATCACAAGAGTGGACTATTTCTCGATCTATTTATTTATTTGTTGGTGTTTAAGTTCACATACTTTGACACACCTTTACCAGAGTTCAAAGTAAGTTCATGAAGAAAATGTTGTAAATGGAAGCGTACACGAAGCAGGGCCGCCAAGAGCGAGGACGGGCCCCGAAGCAATGTGCAGGGTGAGCGTTACGGGCCTTGCGAGCGCCGAAGGCGCGAAGAGATCAGCGGGAGTTCTATGGGTCCTGCCCCAGAAATTTTTTTTTTAAAATTAGTGCTGGGAGAAGCATTCTCCTGCATTTTCTTGACAATATCTACTCAATTATTTCTTTATCATTTTGAGTAATTTTACACCTGTATTTCTCCAAAGATAATCGTGACCACCATGATGCAAGAAAGACCGATGGAAAACCAACAAACTGGAAAACGAGGTTTTTTTTTTTTATATGAATTGAACCTGATCAGTAATGTAACTACGTACTCTTGCCACCTCCACCAGCGTCAGTGGCCCGTACCAAACGCCTTCCCATGACTTTCAGCTTTTTAAAACTCCAAGAGTCCCTGGGAAGTTGCCACCTTTACAGTTTTCTCGGATTATTCTAAGAGAGATAACAGAAGGGGCAGTGCGCACAGGCGGTCCTACCTGCCGAGTATTTCGAGTTTGATGAGATTATTTTACCCATGAGATGGCTCACACACTCTAAAAATAAATGGTAATTATTAATTAATCAAGGAGATCAGGCCTAAAAAAGCATTTTTCGCGAAAGCCGTCCAAGTAGACAGGCTGAACACAATTCAACAAAAGAAATGGAGTCGCGATCATAAAAAATCGCCAAACTTTTGACAGCTAGTTTCTGCCAGGAATTGTTGCCTTTGTCACTCGCTTCGCAGGCTGTCCCAGCAATGTAAATATAATGTATAGGATACCGTGAAACATTTGCGTAGTTCAATATGTAGGGTCGTGGCGAGTAACGATCAGTCTCTCCAACTAAGTAACCGGTGTAAAAGGAATGGAAGTCCGTAGGAACGTTAGTCCCTCTGGACTATTATTCCGCGGAATTATAGTCCTAGGTCTAACATTTCTAGGAATAGTAGTCCGGCGGACTACTATTCCTAGAAATGTTAGACCTAGGACTATAATTCCGCGGAATAATAGTCCAGAGGGACTAATTTTCCTACGGACTTCCATTCCTGTAACACCGGCACAAGCAAATTATCAGGAGTTGAATGCATGTATACCATAAACGTATACGTATTCGCACACACCATCACGATGCGCCAATTTGGGATATACAAAAGTACACAGACATTCCATCTGTAATTTTGTGCCCTCATCTCTGGCACACGGAGCGGCTGCGCTTTCTACCGACCAGCTACTACGGCATCGGCTCTAAAATTTCACAGATCACTATTTGAATATGATTACAACCTAACGTCACTTCGTTCCAAAAATGGGAAGTTCAATTCAAATCATTATTTTGGTACTTACACAGTTTTAAACCAGCTGTTCTTAACCTCAAACATTTGATCAATTCATCTTGAAATGTAACGTATAAATATATTCCATCCTTGATATATTCTCACAGGCGGTATATTGGCGAGTGAATTTTTACGCGATCATTCACATTCCAAAAAGAATTGAATTAATTTGTCTTTTGAATGAAGAGCATATTTCACATAACGAAAAAATCCACTTCAAACAGGAACAGAAAACACATGCTCCATCCTATTTATTTACTTGAAAAGTGTGGTGAACACTTATAATGTGGGACGTTTCAATCAACAAAATACATTGAAGGAGGAGAACTTATACAACAAACAGGCAATGATCAATATCAGAAGATTTGCCATTTAAACACCGATAGAGAGGAAATATTTACTAACATTCTAAATACAAACTGTGTGTTTTAATTTCCTCTACCTATTTTATACCGAGAATTTGTCAGTTTCTTCAAATATGTTACTTGTGACATTTTTGGTTGGTTTGAAGTAAAAGCGTCTATCGGAAAGTGAGTTGTCGTTCTTCGACCAACTGCTTCCGGTTGGTATTTGCGCTTTTGTCAATATTTCGACTCCATTTGATAGAATAATTTTCAATTTTTTTAGGGAGAACACCGCAGAACCCTTTTCCACCAACCCACCCCAATGGGGTGGGTTGGTGGGGAAGGGCCCGGGGTGCTTTGCCCTACGAATGATTTTGCATATCGATCCTATCAATTATGATTCGGTCATTTTACGTGGTGACATTACTTTGAATGAGTGAACGACTCGACACATTGTTAGTGGAACGGTCACGGTTCTGTACTAACATACTTTCCTCAGTGCTGATGTTGTTTGCATGCTGTATTGGCCAAATTTGGTATTGTATTTACGGATTACGTGCTTAAGTACGACGTGTTCATATTTTCACTGCCAGCCTGCATCGCGGTCAGTTCTGAGCCCAGACCTTCCACCTTCAGAAAACATGCGATACATCAAGACTAGGCGTGTTCGATAGAATCACCCCTCACCCTTCGTCCGAACGAGTTTGCTGCTGCATTGTAAATTGGGTGTAAATGGTTAACCCTTTACCCAACGTAACGACCAAAACCGCCCAGCGCTATTTACAAAAATCGCCAATTAATTTTTATTATTTTTTCATTTTTTTTGTCTGAAAAACATAGGTTATGACCCTCATTGGGGGTCATAACCTATGTTTTTGAGACAAAAAGTGAAAAAAATTAGTTATTCAAAATTTTGTTTTACAAGTGTCTTCTGCTTTTCATGTTAGGTAAAGGGTTAAGGCAGACTGGTATTCTGCAGCTGCTTTTGAGTATATCTCACAGGAAAAAAAGCTTTGCCTGCTGCATGCTGGTTTTCCGACGTGGAACCAGAATATCCTATTACCTAGTAGTGGTAGATTAGTGGCCTTTTAACCTTAAAGGTTATTACTTGGTTAGTTTCATATCGGCCGAGATATCAACCCGAGGTAACTTCATATCATCCCGAGACCGAAGGGCTGATATCTCATTGCACTGTAAAAAAAATGCCGTTAAAACTATGGTGTTAGTAACTGCAACCATTTGCCGTTAATTCTAGCGGAAGTTTTAGGGTAGTGACTGTTTGCTGCTTAAAGTTTCAGCGTTCGAAAACTTATAGGAGAATTATTTATTTATTTATTTGTTTATTAGGGTTTAACGACGCTTCAACAGCCAAGGTCATATCGTGTCAATGACAGTTTTACGGGTGGAGGAAGCCGGAGTACACGGAGAGAACCACACCGAGGAACGACGAGCAGCTGCCAGCTCCCCAACATCGTAACTCCGCACTGCAGCACAGGCAGGGTTAGATTGGTTGAAGACATGATCACCATCGACGTGCAGTAAGCCTAGTACACGGCGTCATCGTGCCCCCATGTGAACAATTCGGGTGAAGTGCTTTGCCCAAGGACAAAACGTGGGAGTCCGAATCGATCGCTCAGACGGTCACCCATCCAAGGATTAACCGGGCTCAACGTTGCTTAACTTCGGTGATCTGGCGAGAACCGGTTACCGCAACGCCACCGCTCCCCTTATAGGAGAATGTCAATGGTCAGTGTAGCAATGCTCTTTTTCATAACGAACGCATTCAAGTCTTTAACCTTTTGAACCCTGGTGGTATCTTCCATGTCCGTTCAATGGCGGCGATTGAAAAAAGTTCACATTTATTATTTGGGGGCAGATCAATTAATATTTTCAACGTGCAGCCTTTGGGCTGCACGTTGAAAATATTGATTGATTGGTCTACACCACACATTCACTTAGCATACACTCTACTTAATACAATTATGACGTATCATGTTCCAGGACCGGAAAAAAGCTGCCTAAAAGGGTTAATTCCTGCTTTTGAAAAATGGCATTTTCCTTATCGAAATTTAAATTATATTGGAATGGTCAATTTTCAAAGTAGACTCATGATAAATAACGCCTCACGATTTCATATGAAATGTTTTCTGCAAATGTCGTCTGCTGTTTTCATCAGGCAGATAGTTAATAAAAAATAAAAGAAGATTAATTCAATTCCACTTCCAAAATCAACTCACTCACAACGTTACCACGTCGACTTCTGACGTCATTCCGTATTTGACGTGTTGTGAACGATATTTTCCGTAATGAGTTACTTGATAGCAATAACGTGATACATATGTGTAGCCCACAGACGTATGATCTGTATGGCAAAACAACAGTTTTCTCATGTATTGTAGACAAACCAAATAGTTCCTCGAATTTGCTCCAAGATCGAACAAAAATAGGTTGGCATTTCCAAAACTACTTTAATACGGTATTTTCATAGTAATATTTCACGGTCGAAATATCGACAGATGTTTGCCGGTATTTTTCTCATATATTTAACCCTTTACCTAACACGAAAGGAAGACGATACCCGCAAACAAAGGCCTTGAAAAACGAATATTTTTTCATTGTTTGCGTCAAAAACATAGCTCATGACTCCTCACTGGAACGAGCTTAATGAGCTCGTTCCAATGAGCCATAGGCTTTGTTTTGAGACAAAAACAAAAAAAATTATTGAACGGTGATTTTTGTGAATAGCGCTGGCGGGTTTTGACGTTACGTTGGGTAAAGTGTTAACGGTAACTTTTTGCAGTATTGAATTTGAATGAGGTAAAAAATTTAAGCCGTTTGCCTGTTGCGTGTACATATACGTTCATAATTCATAGCACGCGAAACCGTTCCAAGTACTGGCATGTGAAATGTAAAAACCTAATGAAGTGCACACACTTACACAATAATCAAACAGATTGCTCCGTGTATAGAACCAAAGTTCCAAACGGTGAATGCGCCAGATCAATAGAATGTATTGGTAGACTGTTCTCGTGTTTATACGCCGATCAAAGAACGAATTAAGATATTTGTCTTGTCCTTCGCTATGTTGATACTATCGTTCAACTACTGATGGAAGCCAACCCATCTCTCACCAAAGGTACCCCCAGTATTAGTTGGAATGCAAACTGGGACAACTGCCATGATTTCTGCCTGTCCAATCTACTGAAATAACAAAACGTATCACTATCGCCTTAGTCAACCACCGTCCCAATTCTCTTGGTTCCCGCGGGATAATATATTAGCTGTTCTTGGCCATGAAAATCTTATTCCACAGTTTTGAGTCTAAATCAAATATATTAACAGCTTTCGATAAGACCGTGTACAATTGCTTCTTTCTCTTGACAGCCCAGTACGTTAAACAATTGATTCTTTCATTGGTCGATACGCTTGAAGTTAACATAAATCGTTTCGTATTAAAGTAGTAGTCCGGCTCATTTAAAGCTAATAAGATATGCATAGGGCGATTTGTAGTCCGTGAGTGAACATTAACCCATTAACACTGATGTCAAAATGAGGAAATTTCAAGTAGCTTATTTTTCGCACAAATACAAACACAGAACAACACGCGTGTGTGATTGGGTTAATCGATATGGCACGAGTGCCGGCACGGAAGGATAGAACGAGAGGCCGCAGGCCTCGAGTTTTATCCTTCCGCGATGGCACAAGTGCCGTCTCGATTAACCCATTCACACACGCGTGTTGTTCTGTGTGTATTACACGCCTTCACGTCTATAAAAACAATTATTAGAAGGACACTTAGCAATTTATTTGACAACTCGTCCCTGAGTTGCAATGTGTTCTATGTGTGTGTCAGTAGGAACATAGAACACATTGGAACTCGGGACGAACTATCAACAAAAAGAACACATTTTATCGCCAACCAAATTTGCGAAGAGAACCCGTGTCACTATTTTTAGCTATCGCTGGCGATTCAAATTGTAATTGCGGTGCACGATTTGTAGAAAATTTCAGTGAAATTTCGCTTCTATTTAAAAATAGTTCGTCAACGATTTCCATTCCGCACATATGTGCGGAACCGATTTTCATTTTCCGCATGGTTTAGTGTTGCTGTAGATGTGAATTACATAGAACAGGCGTGTAATAAAAAGAGGAACTGAACCAATTCAGTGTCACAAATGCTCCAAATTTGTCTGTTGCCGATTCTGTAGTCTCTTTATTGAATCGCTTAAAACCTTTGAGTCTCAGATTCGAAAAGTGAATAAAAATGTTGCGATACTTTTGCGTATCTGTATATATAAAGAGGCGGTGTAATTTCATATTCTTCTCGGGTGCAAACTTTTATTACAACACAGAGCCGTAAGTTCATAAGTGGGGTGGAGGGGATTCCCCCCACGTAGAATTTTGTTGGAAAATTTTGAGGCTTTTTGTAGGTAATATTTTGTAAAATGGAAAGAAAATTAATGACATTTTGGCTAAAACATACATGCGCGTTTATAGTGATTCTTTGATAACCCGTTCTGGGTGACTAAACCCTAGAAATGTGGTTACTAAAACTGAAATCTGACGAAATATGTAATTAGTCTGCGGGAAAATTTGGGACTCGGAATGCCTCCCTCCCCACCCCTTCCAAACCACGCACGTCGATGAAAAGCTATCTATCTATGTCCCTGTTGCAATAGGTAATAGTAAAACTAGCTAAGGCCAAACTAAATTAAATTGATTCTCAGGCAAATTTTTGTTAAAAGGAATGAGAAAAGTTTTTTTTTTTTTTTTTTCCTGATGGATTGGTCGCCCATGCCTAAAATCCAGTTGGGGAGAGCCTAGAATTAAATACTAGAGCTTCCATGTTGATTTCACCGAGAGTTTTTTTTTTTTTGTAACAGTGCTCATACAACACAAAATCAATATAGAGTAACTAAAAAGGCGATAAAAAATAAGGAGTTTTTTAACTGGTTGAGTGCTAGAAGACACAATCAGGCCTTTCAAAAAATGAGGGTACCAGTATAAAAAGGCAACATATTCCTTGCGCATGTTTCGTATTCAGTCAAACGTAAATAATAATTTGTTCATACAAATTTGTTCTATTACAAACTATTGGAGAGTGCCTGTTGGCACTCTCCAATAATTTGCAATAAAACGATTTTTGTTGAAAAAGTTCAATCAACCAAAAATAATCCAGCCCACAAGCAGTTAAATAATTATGAGAACCGTGTCGCATTTCGCGAAGAGAATAACAATTCTGTATCAATGTATACAACATATTGCATCGCAAATCACGATGCGATCCCGCTAAAATCACATCCTTTGGTAGTTCTATACATTTCGAATTTTGCCGCCGAAATAAATACGATGAACGCGGGACGAAAAAAACGAATGCGCCGCTGCCTGAGAATCAAAATATTAATTTTGTTTAGCCTAAATAATTTTAACAAAAAGGTCTTGAAATAACAGAAAAAATCCTGACAATGGCAAAATTCTCACGTGTAGATATATATATATATATATATGTATACACATTGTTTTAATACAATGCAATAACAATCAATAATATTTTCAATTGAATCTTCCTTGTTCAACGATGCCAATAAGGAAGCGACATGGAAAGCGACGTGACGTGTCATGTCATAATAAAAGTTATCTCGGTGCATTCAACAAAGTCACTGGGACAAATCGATAGTAATTTCACAAAAATTAGACAATACAACATCACACTGGTAGTTTTTACCCTTTTACACCCAAAACACAGACTTTGAATTTCAAAAATCAGTAATCATTGATACTGACTTTCGTTGGATAGTCGCAAAATATTCGACAGTAGTTTGTGTATTACAATCGCATGTATTGGTTCTATTCCACCCCCACTCGCCTCTTATCACTCTATTCAATTCACCAAACCTTCTGAAAAGCAAGTTATCCAGTGAGCAACTAGGAATATTCAAACACCGCAACTTCAGGGGCGGCGGAAGCTCGATAAAAGTGGAAGGGCACAAATTTACAATGCTACCATGGTTCGACCCAGTGTGAGAAAGGTTACAATTGTATATCGGTAAATGTAGACTACCATGACTCGTTATAGTCTCTCGTTTAGGTGAATATGCTGCTGTGTGGTCACTGTCCTGTCCGTTTCATCTACTTCAACCATCTTCTAACCCGAAGGCCAGCCTTCGGGTTGGAAGATAGTTGAAGTAGAAGAAACGCACCGAAGCTACCGAAAGTGGGATTCTTTGGCTAAATATTGTTTGGACTTGCAAATAATGTTATAGGAATGCATGTGTATTGACACGTTTGCATTCGCCCATTTTAACTCATTGTGTAACTGCGAAACATATAGGTGGAAAAGAGTGGAGGGGCACGTGGCCCCCGTGCGCCCTGGCTCCGCCGCCTCTGCGCAATTGAAAATGGAAACATTTGTAATCTGTTCACCAGAGAAAGCAAATATGTACCCTGAACAGCTATTTTGGCTTGAATCGAATCTTGAATCGAATTGGACAAAGGCTTCATATGGAATATTAACTTGAGTCGAATCACATTTCCGGTGATTGCGTCTGCGGTACTCTTATCCAAAATTATCTCCTATATATACATCAGGCGGTATTTAGTATATGATGTGCGCTGCAGACAGCAGTGTACCATCACAAGTCCTTATCGTACCTTGAGTGGAACAAGACGCCATCTGCAATGCTGAATTAATAAGTTTTTGTATGGTGTGGAATTAATGATGGCAAAAAGTAAGGATATATAAGGATATATAAGGTGGATGATGGGATGAAAAAAAGAGAGTTGTACACAAAAGCTAAAATACACCCCAAATCCATTCCTGGAGCTTTGAAAATTCAATGGGGGAGTTTGGAAGGAGGTGCCCCCTCCCAGTGTGAGACGGACACTTCCTCTCAAACTCCCCCATCTCGGGCCTTCTGCATGCTTTTCATGTCATGACAGGGCTGCTAGTGCGAGTAAATGCCCTTTTCCTAGGGTCTGAACCGCCAGCCCTGAAATGCTTCCGGTGCCCCTGGTGGCTGATATGAACCAAGTTAGAGTTGTCCCCTTTATACATTACCAGATGCAACCAGTTTGTTTACATGGAAATCATTCACCGTTATTCTTCGAACGAAGTCAGGATCATTGGCATTACGAGACATAATGGAGATGTTTGATGCTGGGTTTTCGTATGGTGAGGATAATAAATACGGATTAGGATGAAGAGAAGGCAAAAGAGAGTTGTACAGAAAACTCAACGCAAACTAAGATTTAGAGTCGTAAATTGAGATTCCTCGAAGTGGGAGAAGCGACTCAGCTATCCGAATGTCGTGGCTTACCCAGAAGGGAAGCCAATACGTTCGGGTAGCTGAACTGGGGGAAAAGAAAACGTTGGACTTTGTGAAAAGAATGAGAAACAAAATTAATACACATCAGAAAACTGTAACAGATTTGATAACATTTGGTTTAAACCTTCACCCAACGTCACGGCAAAAATCGGCCAGCGCTATTCACAAAAATCGCCAATTACTGTTCATTATTTTTTCATTTTTTGTCTCAGAAAAATAAGTTATGATCCCTCTTTGGAACGAGCTCGTCGAGCTCTTCCAAAGAGGGGTCATAACCTATGTTTTTGAGACAAAAAATTAGTTATTCAAGAATTTTGTTTGCAACTGTCGTCTGCCTTTCATGTTAGGGAAAGGGTTTATAAATAAATAGGTTATTACTTAGGTAGTTTCATGTCGGCCAAGATATCTGTCCTCGGTAACTTCACATCAGCCTTCGGCCTTCGGGCTGATATCTCGGCCGATATGAAACTAACCAAACAACCTCCAATTATCCACAACCAGATTCCCCGAATTTCTGAACTATAATCCCAACTAAAAAATAAAATAAGTATTCCAATTACATCATCAAGGCCTACCTTCGACGAAGTTATGTTTCTGAGACACAAAAAAAAAACGAAAAAAAATAATAAAATTTGATTTGCTATTATTGTGAGTAGATCTGCGCGGTTTTCACATGTACGTTACGTTAGGTTACGGGTTAAGCACAATACAGGACGCTTTCTGTAAATGACGAGTCATCAGAACCGAATCTCAATCAGATATTCTGGACAACATATCGATTTTCTGAGATATGTGTCATTGACAAGATGCCATGTGTTTCACTTAAAAATAAATTAACTCCTGAAACCTACAAATTATAGTTCAGAAATTCGGAGAATTTGGTTGTGGATAATTAGAGGTTATCACTTGGTTAATTTCATATCGGCCGAAATATCAGCCCGAAGGTCGAAGACTGATGTGAAGTTACCGAGGGCCGATGAAAGGCAGACGACAGTTGCAAACAAAATTCTTGAATAACTAATTTTTTTCCTTTTCTGTCTCAAAAACATAGGTTATGACCCCTCTTTGGAACGAGCTCGACGAGCTCGTTCCAAAGAGGGGTCATAACCTATGAACCTATGGTTTTGAGACAAAACAAAATTAAAATAAACTGGCGATTTTTGTGAATAGCGCTGGCCGATTTTTGCCGTTACGTTGGGTGAAGGTTTAAACCAAATGTTATCAGATATGTTAGAGTTTTCTGATGTGTTATTGTTTCTCATTCTTTTCACAACGTCCAACGTTTCCTTTTCGCTTAGTTCAGCTATACCCGAACGTATTGGGTTCCTCTCTAGGTAAGCCACGACGGTCGGATAGCTGAATCTCTTCTCCCACTTCGAGGAATCTCTATTTACGAACCTTAGTTTACTTTGAATTTTCTGTACAACTCACTTTTTTCTTCCCATCATCCACCTTATCCTTACTTATTGCCATTCATTAATTCCACACCAACAAAAACTTAGCTTCAAACTATTCCATTATGACTGGTAATGCCAATTTTGCTGACTGCGTTCAACGAATAACAACTGTGAACGATTTCCTTGCAATCAAATTATATGCGTCGGGTAGCGCATCAAGGGGGACAACTGTAGCTTGGTTTATATCAGCCGATATCGGGGCATATCGGCCGATTTTGAAGTCATATCCCTTTCCACGGGTGGGTAATGTCTCCACGGACGCGATAATATTAGATTCCAAATACTAATTATGGGAATAATCATACAAAATTTAATTAATTAGTACAACCCAGTGCTTCATTAACTAAAATTTTGTTGATGATTTTTATTTCCTGGTAAACGCATGCATGGACATCACTGTCCACGCGCGGATTACGACCAGTCAACGGCGCCTGTACTTTAGCACTACCGTACTCCAAACTGGCCATGCCCATGCTGGTAGCCAACAGACAAGATCGGCTACCATAGACCTCCATTTGAATGACCGAATGACGACTGTGTGTGGGTGGGTGTGTGTGACATAAGTCCTGTTATGAAATCTATAAGTCTCGTGAGAAACCTAACGGTTAATATTAACTCTTAACCCACTGTGTATTTTCAAATTATTTGTCAGCAAATCTACTCATGGCTTCTCTGAAGGAATATCTGCCAGCAGCACGCAAGGAGTTTAGAGCGAATTGATATTTAAGATTACAATGCAGACGAAAATGTACTGGGAAACTATTAATTGGTGGAGGGTAAAGCTGCTACAGCTCAACTCCCATCGTTTCAGGCCTGGCTTTCTTAAAAATGCAGGAGGGCTAAAAATCGCTCTCCTCACATGGACAAGGGGAGCGATTAGCTCTCCTCAAGCTTACATAAGCTAAAAGTGGTAAAATGAAGTTGTACTATTAATGAATTCTGCCTAGTGGGCTTTGAACATTTTATTTGGTGCTGCTAACAAGGTAGTCTCTGTGAGACGGCCGCACTGCCCCTCCCACACCTCCAGGCCTTGGCAAGGCCCGGAGGTGTGGGAGGGGCAGTCTGGCCATCTCGCAGAGACCACTAACATAGAAGAGATCTGAATACCTGTAGGTTTTAGGAATAGGCTGTTGTGGTAATCATTATTTTTTTAAGGCTAGGAGGGCTATTTTTCGCTCTCCTGATTTTTTAAGGCGAGCGAATAAATCGCTCTCCTGAAAATGCCAGGCCTGCCGCTTGGAACGCCTCTGGATTTAGATTCCAGCCTTCGTCTCACTGGATAGGCCCAGTTCCGCCAACAGGAATCGCACTTTACTACCACGATCGATAACCACTGTTCCATGATAGCTAATTAGCTATTGCCACCACAATAACCATTTAGTGTGCTAAAGTGACAATCATCAGACATAATCAGAGAATTCACTATACTCTGAAATACGGATAATTTATTGATTAGTTAGTTCTGGGACTAGGACGCTCAGACAATCTGTGCAATTGCTGAGAGATCTCCCACATGCCAAGTAGTTTGTGGACACAGACAGAAGCCAATGCCTTTCTAATAATTTCCTTCGATTTTTTAGCAGTTTTGGGGTTCCTTTTTCATTGAACACAGTTATCAAGAAGTGATGGCTCCATAAAAAAGGCATCACTTGTTTCGTTAACAAAGAAACAAAAAAAAATCCAGTCAGATTGTCTTCCACATGTTTTATTATCCCTTTACCTAACACGAAAAGCAGACGACACTTACAAACAACATTCTTGAATAACTAATGTGTTTCATTTTTTGCGGCAAAAACATAGCTTATGACCCTTCATTGGAACGAGCTCAATGAGCTCGTTCCAATAAGAGGTCATAAGCTATGTTTTTGAGACAAACAGAAATGACAAAATGATAATTCGTCGGTTATGTTTGGTAAAGAGTTAACTCTTTTGAGTCGAAATGTGTAATGCTTATATTTATTGGCGGTCAATGACTTTTCAGCATTTGTGACTCAATTATATCGAGAGCTCGAGTTTTGAGTCCAGTTTAGTCAAGTCTTCAAAGTTGTGTAGTCAGCATTCAAGGACTCTCACTCGGAACTTATGGCTATGCCATGGTCGTAACGCAATTATGAAGTCAATGACAGACAATGATTTATACCTGCGTTGCCAATTTAGAGAACATGGCATGATTTGGTGACCGGATCCTATTTCACCAGTGAAGTGGAACTTGTTTACCGCATAGGATTTTACAGAGACAGGCAGGTCCAGAGAAGAAAAATCCCTACAGTTTAAAAAGTTTCTTACAGTCCAAAATGGGCTTCTACTGAGCAGTTAAACATTTCAGTTTTTGCGGCAAAAGCCACAAGTCATCTAAATAAATTACACTTGCGCGCCCGGTGATACAAATATCCGCATCGAGCTGTTCGGCAACTTCCCGCGAAATAGAGACTCCGAAGATTGGAGAGGGCGACATCCCCCACCCCCCTTAAAATTCACACCACCCTCGGAATATAAGCTGCATTTAATAAACTTCCATTCTGCTCCTCGAATAGCCTGGATGTGTCAATGGAAGAGTTAAAAATGCATTTATCGCGAAGCGAATATAAATATTCCATTTATCATTTCGTAACTCATTAAAAGAACTCACTGATGAATACATTACCATAGAAAGAACAAACTGTCGAGAGTATGACTGTCATTTAATCAAATCACACGAATCATTATACGAATAAAATTACCTCACTGAGAAGAGAATCGTTCCTTTAGTCCAACATGATGAAACGTGGTCCCGGAGAGCAGAAAAAAACAGAACTGGTTCTAAGGAAAAACAACAAGCGTCTGAGTTACCTCATAATTTACACAATGTGGACATCTGGTCTGAGAAGAAAATCTCCTGATTGATCAACAAATGTCAGAATGGCGCTGCTATTTGTGTAACAGAGCTTGCTATTTTTAACCGTCTCTGGATATCAATGAAAGATTATCGATCGCAAGTTGAGTCAGTGTGAGGTGTCCATTGTCTATATCCATGTTATTTCAACTTTTCCTGAACAATCGATTGTCTCGGTAACACATTCTTTGCCGACACAAAGATTAGCTTCACTGGACGAAAGTTAACTACCACAATGGCCCGTGTTCATTGAGTTATTCGAACAACAGTCATCGAGGTGTTCTATTAAAACTATTAAATTTTCCTGAAAGTAATGAACTTCTAGGATCTGCTGAACACTTGGATATTTAATTCACATGACCACAAATCGAGACAACGGTTATACGATCACTGTTTTATCAAGTCGCATTTTTTGGTTTAACCCTTTACCTAACATGAAAAGCAGACGACATTCTTGAATAACTATTTTTTTTCATTTTTTGTCTCAAAAACATAGGTTATGACCCCTCGTTGGAACGAGCTCGACGAGCTCGTTCCAACGAGGGCTCATAACCTATGTTTTTGAGACAAAAAATGAAGATATTTTGAAAATTAATTGGCGATTTTTGAGAATAGCGCTGGCCGGTTTTGGTCGTTACGTTGGGTAAAGGGTTAACCGTTTGAACCCTAGAGGCCGCTTTTCCGGACAGGAACATGAAACGCCATAACGTCATTAAACAGGGTGTCTGTTCAGTAAATGTGTGGGGTAGACCAATCAATATTTTCAACGTGCAGCCCGCCCGAGGCTGCATGTTGAAAATATTGATTGGCCTATATCAAATAATGAATATGGACTCTTCTAACTGCTGCCATTGAACTGGCATGGGAGATACCATTAGATTTCAGAGGGTTATCTTGCATTGTATTTTCTTAGGAAAAATAATAAATAAATCCAAACAAGTTCCCCCGGTTCGCAAAGAGATCAAGATCTTAAGCTAAAGCTTTACACAATGCTATGGTAATAATCATTCCTCTTGTTTGATGGCTTAACCCTTTACCCAAGGCAGACGATATCAAAATTTATTATTTTAAATATCATTTTTTTTAATCTTTCAAAAAATTTCAATAAAACCATATCATGTGACCCCTCATTGGAACGAGCTCAATGAGCTCGTTCCAATGAGGGGTCACATGATATGGTTTTGTTGAAATATTTTGAAAAATTTTAATTTTTTCAACTGCTCAATTGCATATTACGCGGGCGGATGCGGGCGATTCGTTGGGTAAAGGGTTAACTGCTTTTAACCCGTTACCCACCGCAGACAATATCAAAATTTATTATTTTAAATATTATTTTTTCAAATTGTTCAAAACATTTTAACAAAACCATATCATGTATGCCCTCAGTGGAACGAGCCCGTTCCAATGAGGGGGGGGGGGGGAGGGGGGAGGGGTTCACATGATATTTTGAATTTTTTTGAAAAATATTTCTTGCCAACTGAAGAATTTAAATATGACTCGGGGGAAGCGGCCAATTCGTTAGATAAAATGTTAAGGAAGAATTGGATGGAAAAAGCACAAGTTTTCGCAAAAGAGGCTGTTTAATACAAATTAGTTTTTTGATAAATTTTACTGCGTAATGTAGCCCGATAGATTGTTCAATATCAAGTTAATGAAACCCGACAAATTGCTCCATATATTTGAAATGTTCCACGAATTTGGACGTTCGGGTAGTCTTGTAAGTAAACGGCAGATTATGAAATAAATTAAAAATTTAAAGAAGACACTACAAAATTAATTCTCCGTTTCTCATTCTGTCCTCTCTCTATAATATTTTATTTTATTGACCTTGGATGAGTGAACACGGTGAATTAAGATTAAATTAAGTTATGAACAGACTGTTAATTCTGATTAACGTTATTTTCGGTTTGACTTATCCATTTCAACAATATCAAATCCATAATCTCGGGTTTCTGCCAGTTATTGTTGTAACGACCACTTATTTATAATCTATCTATAGTTTTATCCAGTCACGCTCATTAGTCGATTTTAATCTATAAATTTAGAAACTGTCCGGAAAAATAAATGAAATGACAAAAATAACTTGTCCACTTTCAATACATTTCTAACACATTTGAAAACATTATTTACAGACATGCCAATGTAAAACATTGCAATCGTTCAACTTGAGAGACTTCATTAACCCTTTACCCATCGAATCGCGCGCATCCGCCCGCGTGATATGCAAATTCAGCAGTTGGACAAATATTAATTTTTCAAAAAAATTCAACAAAACCATATCATGTGACCCCTCGTTGGAACGAGCTCGTCGAGCTCGTTCCAACGAGTGGTCACATGATATGGTTTTGTTGAATTTTTTTGAAAAATCTGAAAAAATGATATTTAAAGTAATAAAATTTGATATCGTCTGCGTTGGGTAAAGGGTTAAGACACCTCCCTCATGGTTTTCTCCAAGCATCATAAGCCATACTTAGACAATAACATACAACTTCATATACATTGTCTCCAAACTGAAAATTATATACTTTTTGTACAGTATGTACGCACTGTGAATGTATTACAAAAATTGTTGCAAAATAGAGGATTCTAATTCTCAACACACCATAGATGTAGGCCTACAATATGTCAACACAGCACTTTCATTCAACACGTGCTAACCGCTTGCGTCAGGATAGCAAATTAGAGATCCCGAAAGTCACTCACCGCAGCTCAGTGGTACTCCAAACTCCATCCACCCACAAAACTGTGCGACATAATACGATCCAAGCTGTTGAAAATGTCGTTAAACCCAAACTAGAGGTTTGACTGCCCAGATGGGCCTGTCGATACCCTCCGCCGCCCCAATGCTATGCTTATTCTAAGATGAAGAGGGGGACAACTGACCAAAAGTCTGATCAAAACTATAACCGCAGGTGCACAGGTGCCCATGGTAGTGAACATCCATACCAAGTTTCAAAGGAATCCGCCCATAAACATCTGAGAAAATCTCCGAACAAAATTCAGGCATTCTAAGATGAAAGGGAGCATAACTCTGGCAAAAAAGTCTGATAAAAATTATAATCGGCGTTGAACAGGTTCCTATAATAGATAACACCCATACCAAGTTTCAAAGGAATTAACCCACAAGCAACCGAGGAAAACTCCGGACAAAATTAATTATTCTAAGACAAAAAGGGGCATAACTCCGGCAAAAAAGTCCGATCAAAACTTTAATCGCTGGTGCACAGGTTCCCATGGTAGTGAACATCCATACCAAGTTTCAACAGAAGCCAACAATAAACATCCGAAAACATCTCCGGACAATATTCAGGCATTCTAAGACGAAAAGGGGTATAACTCTAACAAAAACAAAATCTACTCAACACTATAATCGCTGGTGCACAGGTTCCTATGGTAGTGAATACCCACACCAAGTTTAAAAGGAATCGACCCATAAACCTCTGACAAAATTCTAGCATTCTATGACATGTGAACAAGGGGCATAACTTTGGCAAAAATAGTCCGACGGGAACTATAATCACAGGTGCACATATTCATACCAAATGTTGATGACAATGGTCAATAAACATCTGAGAAAATCTTCGGACAGAATTATGTCTACGGACGGACGAAAGGACAAGGTGATTCCAGTGTAACCCAGGGACCGACCTGAGCATGCGCCAGTGCGTATTTGATTCTGAAACATCAGGACCTGGCTCTTAAATCTCAGAAATAGGCTTCTCAGTTGGCGCGTAACTTCTCAGATCATATTTTGATATTCTTTCGATGGATAATCGAGAGAGACACTCTAACATGTATTATATATACGATTATCATTTATTATTGTTGTAGAGTGCTTAAGTTAATACTTCAAGTCTTAATTACCAAGCATTAATCTTCACTGTGGTTTCTGATCAAGTCTTGGCTGCCTAAATAGGCAGCCAAGACTTGATCAGAAACCACAGTGAAGATTAATGTTTGCTATAGTGTACTAAATGAAAATGATGAGAGCTATTACATACTTGCCAGTGTGTGTTACAAACAGCAGTGTGACTCCGTAAATTGAAATCTGGCGCATGAATTGAAAAAATAGGCTCCGAGGCTAGAGCGTATTTTAAATAGTCCTGATCGGTCCCTGGTAACCCCCCCCCCCACCACCACCACAACTCGTTGCGGGGGGTACAATGAACAAATAAACAAACTTAAAACTATACACATTTGACCTTTTTAATATGTATCAAATATTTAAATGGATGTGAGTGATCCTCAGCAAAATATGAGTAGTATATTAAAGAAAATGTGTAATTGCCTTGAGCATTACCGTAGGCATGGGCATAACAAGAAATACGTTTTTGTGGGAGGGGTGGGGCGGATCATGGGGAATGCAAAGCCATGCTGTGATGGGGCTGTATATGATTCCCTGGAAGAAAATAAAATGTGTTGGAACCCTCTGACAGCTTTGAAGGGCAGTGCTGTAATTTTACTTACAACTGAGGAGTTAAAAATTAAAATTTTACGAGGAAGATTCAAATTTACAAGTAGCCGCTGAGCAGTTAGTTGTCGCTCCGGATTGTTTTCTCCAATTTTAAGAAGATAAAATGCCATTTCCTGCAATCTCATGACGTCATTATTATATATACCCATGTCAGATACATTCATGTAGCTGTTCAAACAATTTAATTCTCCACATGCTGCAACCATAGTGACTATGTTATGGTATGGAAACCCGATACCTACCCCCACCCTGGATAAGCTAATTCGCCAATGATCATAGGGTAGAATGTTTCCTTATGAATTTCAAACAAATTCACATTTCATCCAACGATGAATGGGTTAACATGCTAAATCCATATAGGACCAAACATCTGTCTGCTCAAATGCCATACAATATTTTCTAATTACATCATGACCTAATGCCCTGTGGATTTTTCGAACATCAGTGGAAAAGACTGATTGTGTTAGTGCAGTTAATTATAACAGTATATCGCCACTTGCGCGCATCAAGACGTCATCTGCAATGTTCCAGCTTTGACGATGGAGCCTTGGTGCACCCAAGGGGTAGTTATTCAAGTTTAAAAGCAAATGATGTGAATTTGGTTCGATTCTCTGGTTGTCATTTTAAATCAGAAAACTAACAGTTCGTCTCCTGAGTTCCAATGTATTCTATGTGCCAGTGGGCACATAGAACACATTGAAACTCAGGGGACGAGTAGTCCAAGACAGATACACATACAACAAACATTTGGTTCAATTTATCGGTGAAATGAAAAAGTTAAAACGTCAGTGCAGGCTTGGAAATTTCAGGAGAGCGATTTTTTAGCTCTCCTTACCGCCCTCCTGAAAGAATTAAGGAGAGCGAAAAATTGCCCTCCTAAATATTTTGGTCTGGGATGATTGAGATTACATGTATTATGCTCACATTAAATTTTTGTTGTAAAGCAAAAATGTAATTTAACTTCGAAGTCACATAACATCACGTAATTTCATTTTGAAAGTGGTTTAGTGGTAAAAGGTAATGGCTGCAACCATACCCAAACACAGTTGCAATCATTTGAAGCAAAATGGGTCACAGCAATATTTTTTTTCTGTCAGTTTCAAGTTCAACAGCTGACATCACAGTTTGAGGGGCAATTATTCAAGGAATATCGACACTATAATATACTACCATTACTACTATCCTGTCACTTGAAGCACTTGCACAAGGATGTGACTGTAGATTCAAGCAGACCTTTTGTCCAAGAAAGTCATACGCCTACCACTACCACCTTCAACCCCCTTGGGGGGTTGAAGGTGGTAGTGGTAGGCGTATGACTTTCTTGGACAACAGGTCTGGGTACACACACAGGTCTTGTCAAGTGTGTGTTCGGTTGTTGAGTGAGACATCTAGATGTCTAAGAGATTTTGCTTTACCTTAGTAAAGTTAATAAAATCACTGATGTAGTCTGTTGGTTTCAGTTTCAATGAGTTCGTTCAATTGGATACTTAAAATGCTGTGTAAAGCTAATTGCTCTCCTAAGCTGATTGAGGAGAGCGATTTTTTGCCCTCCTCCATTTTTCAGAATGCCAGGCCTGTCAGTGGATGTAAACTATGAGTAGAGGTTGTTTCTACAATGGGGTCACGGGTAGAAAAGCTGATGTACCCATATTATATTTATTTATTTATTGGTGTTTAAGGTCACATACTTGTGCACAATGGCTAATCATGTCCGTGACAGTTTTACGGGTGGAGGAAGCCAGAGTACTCGGAGAGAACCACTGAGCATCGACGAGAAACTGCCAGCTCCTCAACATCGTAACTCCGCACTGCAGCACAGGCAGGGTTAGATTGGCTGAAGACATGCGCACCATCGACGTGCAGTACGCCTTAGTACACGGCGTCATGGTGACCCCATGTGGACAATCGGGGTTAAGTGCCTTGCCCAAGGACACAATGCGGGTGTCCGAATCGATCGCTCAGACGGTCACCCATCCGAGGACTAACCGGACTCAACGTTGCTTAACTTCGGTGATCTGATGAGAACCGGTTACCGCAACGCCACCGCGCCCCATGATGTACCCAAACAGAACCAACGGAATGCGGCAAGACACCGATAAACTTCAAAAATGACAATAAGTCATACACTTGAACACGACTCGGAATAACTAAAGACACGGATACCATAAACACGATATATGTCTCAGTACACTGCCCCCGGAGCTCGGTGGCTCAGTGGTTACGTTATTTTAACCTCAAATCGAAAGGTTCACGGTTCGATCCAAGCCGGGGTAACTGCTTTGTATCCTTGGGCAAAACACTTAATCGCGACCCCCCCCCCCCACCCCCACCCCAGGCGCACGGTGGCGCTGTGTACTAGTAATGAAATGGTTAACTGGATAATCGGTTTGAATCCAGTTAGCTACCTAACCGAATAGAAAAACCGTCAACCGATTATCCGAAATATCGATAGTGATCGTCATTCCACGTTTAAAACGTAGTAAATCTGCCGCTTCTCCTTTGTGATAGATTACACATCGAAGCCGCGTTGTATATATTGAGAAATAATCGACTTTGGAATTCAAGACTCCGTTAATGATCGGCAGTTTCCGTGAGTAATCGCAGAAACTATTCCGTAGTGTGTATACAAACGAACGCTGTCGAGTACTCGACAACGTTCGTTTGTATACACACTACGGAATAGTTTGAGAATACTGTTTTCCAATTCCTATAGTTTTGCTCCCATACTCGGTGAAATAATGGCCACGGATAACCGGATATTATCCGGTTATAGCTCTCGGTTAGTCGGTTACGAAAATGAGCCAACCGTTTCAGCCCTACTGTGTACTAAGGCGTACTGCACGTCGATGGTGCTCTTGTCATCAGCCAATGATAACCCTGCTTGTGCGGAGTTAGTACATTGGGTAGTCGGACAGTTGCTCGCCGTTGCCCGGTGTTTCTCTCCGGGTACTCCGTGTAGTCCGGCTTACTCCGCCCGTAAAACTGCGCAACACGAGATTTCCCTGGCTGTCGAAAGTGTAGTTAAGCCCCAATGAATACATACACTGCCCCCACCGTGTATGGCGATGTGTCTTGCTCAAATCTACATGCAATCGACTAAGAATCGTTTTGAAATCACACCCAGACAACAAATTCAACCCGCTGACCAAATTGTTTTTCATCTAACCCATTCTCTCATGGAATCGTGAAAGGTGATTTTTTTGTAACAAGGTCCGAGGCAAGATGATAGTAAATTGACTAGTACTACACTCTAAAATCAGTTGGGTTAAATATTAACCCAAATCAACTGGGTTCAGTGAATATAAACCCAATTGGATCATATTCACTCAGCCCAGCTGATTTGGGTTGGTTTTTAAAACAACTGTTTTAGCTGGTTTGGTGTTATCGATTCTCGTTCTGTGTGTTGTATTGAAAGCATCACTGCCTTGATTTGAAATAATACGGCTTTTTTATCTGATAATGCTCAGTTAGTGCTAAAATAATGCACAGGTGTTGTTCGTGGGAATCAAATATTCGAAATGATGCTGAGATATTCAATTATTCCCACCTGTATCAGAAATTATAACACGTGGTTTTCTGTTTACATCCAGCCACTTCGGAGAAATACGTTTATATCTTTGCAATGTCGTATCTTCTGCAAGTGTGTCTGCATGAAAGTTTTTTTAATCGCCTATTCAACTAAAGGCTTGTTGCTTCTGGTGCCCAACACATACAAGTGAAATCTGCGAGTCGATACTTATTTCTCTAATTAGCGGCTTATTGGCCGTTTAAAGTTTAATAACATTATATATAGTAACCCCCTATGAAATAAAATAAACTGAATACAGGAGTCCGAGAGGACCTGAGTATCCGTTATCACGGACATCGCCTAACCGGTTTCGTACAGGTGTGTTCTTCGTCAGAGACAGAGTAAGAATGTTGGCTTCGTCCTTTTATAATAAACTAGCGGGTGAATACCTGGCGTTTCACGGGAGAAAATGGTTATATCAATATACCTTCAGACAAGATCGGTTCAGCCGTTTTCGAAATAGGTCAAGGTCACCAATTTCAAGGTCAAGGTCACCCGCACGGGCACCCCGATAAAGTAAAAATGATCGATGAGTCAATATACCCGCACATATGAAATTTTAGCCCGATCGGCCCTGCCGTTTTCGAAATAAAAGGTCAAGGTCATCAATTTCAAGGTCAAGGTCACCCCGCACGGGCACCCCGATAAAGTCAAAATGATCGATGGGTCAATATACCCGCACATATGGAATTTTAGCCCGATCGGCCCAGCCGTTTTCGAAATAAAAAGTCAAGGTCTTCAATTTCAAGGTCAAGGTCACCCAGCAGGGCACGGCACCCATCGCATGTTACTCGCAGGGACGAATTACCCCCTGTACAAAATTTGAGATCGATCGGTCGAGAAACGGAGGAGTTCACCCGGAACAAAGATAGAGAGATAGATACAGACATTCGCATTTATATATTAAGAAGATATATTTCTGATAATCCTCCTTTTATAATAAATATATATATAGTAACCCTCTACCAAAATTATCAAAATTTATTATTATAATTATTGTTTTTTCAAATTTAAAAAAATCAATAAAACCGTATCGTGTGTCTCCTCACAGTAACAAATACATTTTTTTCGACTGCTCAATTTTAACTTACGTAGGCGGATGCGGTCGATACGTTAAACTGCGTTTTGTGACACTGGTACTGAAGAGTGTGACTGTATATATAGCATATTATTCGGTATAGGATTTCAGATAATACGGTATGGACGGTGTCCAGAAATTCCAGTTTGGGTGAGAGCGAGTCGTTGTCAGGAAATTCCATATTGTTCACTCTAGTCCAATGTAGAATATATTTAGATCGTACATACCCTTTTAGGTCACTAGGAAACTATATAACAAATATATCTTAACGAGTATTTTCCTGTACGCCGAATTACCAGTTGCAATGATTAAAACATGATAGTATTTTTACTTTCCAACGTGAAGCGATTATCGTCTGTCGCCATTTTATATATGAATTAACAAAGGGGCGACCACTCTCTTAGCCGTGTATAGATTTCAACAGACTACTTCATGGTATATACCCAACTTGCGTCTGAAATCCAATTATTTGTTTATTTATTGGAGTTTAAGATCACATATTTCTGCACAATGGCTAATCATGACCACGTCTGAAATCCAAAGAAACTTTCAAAACCTTATAGGAGAAAGGACATAACAGTATATCGGAGCACGTAACAAGGTAAAATCCACTCCGTGGCAGTTTTTGATACGCAAGTCTAAACGTAACGTATACAAGTGATACAAACAATTGTTGATCCAAATATTTTATATGTGAGACACCAAAGACGATTAACCCTTTACCCAACGTAACGGCCAAAACCGGACAGCTCTATTCTCAAAAATCGCCAATTAATTTTCATTATTTTCTTCATTTTGTGTAACAAAACCATAGGTTATAACACCTCGTTGAAACGAGCTCGTCGAGCTTGTTCCAACGAGGGGTCGAGACAAAAAAAAAATGAAAAAAATGAGTTATTCAAGAGGTTTTTTTTGCAAGTGTCGTCTGTTTTTCATGTTCGGTAAAGGGTTAAGCCGCCACTGAGAACCAGTTCACACATGGTAAACAACAGTCCAAACATGAACCCAAAGGCCGTAATGATTTTTTAACTCTTTCAACACGAGAGGTCGCTTTATCCAGACCAAGAACACGATACGTCATAATTTCATCAAGTAGGATGGCTTCTCAGTGAACGTGTGTGGTAGAACAATTAACATTTTCAACGTGCAGCCTGAAGGCTGCACGTTAAAAATATTAATTGATCTACCCCCAAATAATGGATATGAACTCTTCCAATTGCTGTCATTCAACTGGCATGGAAGATACCACCAGTGTTGAAAGGGTTAATGTGGACGTACCACAACAAACAAATATTTTATGAACTTTGGATCCAGGTTGGAACTAGATAAACATGGGCTAAATTTCTCTAGCAACTCTGCAGCCAGAGGTGAAAGTAATATGGATAATCCCGCCCAGTTTAAAAAGGGTCACTCAAGGTAAACATTGGTCCAAACTTGAACCCAAAGGGTGGCGTACCACAAAAAATATAATACGGCTTTTGGATCCAAGTTTGGACTAGATAAGCACGAGATAAGTTTACCTTATAATACTGCAGAAAACCACCGTGATTTCATTTCATTCGACAAAAGTTACTTATTTAAATTCGATCAAAAGAGCATCGGGGCCAATGATTCACTCTCATGGGCTTGAAATTTCAAAACGTTTCCTGGGGTGGCCCCCCCCACCCCCCAACGGGAAGAGACATCCTTTCTCGTGCTGACCCCAGCTTTTGCCTATGGCACTCGAGGGTGACCTTCGGTCATCGAGGGCCCATAAATCCAAGTTATTACCCACCCTGAAAAATCCTGGATACATATTTGCTATTGATCCTGAAAATAAATGGATCGTGTGGCTCAAACAGCTCGCCAGCCACGAAACACCGGACCCAGACACCCATCGGCTTCACTGTCTGCCAATAATAAAGGACTTGTGGTTTCGTGATGGATTTAACAATACCGCCCGAGTTCCCAGGAACATACAGGCAATAACCGTCGCCTCTCGGCTAATCACCAAGACGTAATGCATTTCTTTTCCGATAAACAATAACCTTCATTACGGAAGCATTGTGCAGACATATGCGTGTATACATTTTTTTCAGGTTGTTCGCAATTGTTTCAAGCATTTTTTACAGAATCTGCAACAAATTAGTCGTGGCATATGTATAAATAATTCCGATTAAAGCAATGTGCGTAATATTAAATGAAACACAACATGCGCTATAATACTCAAAACGATAAAAACACTTGGAGCCATGAATCATATGTATTACACTGAAGGTTTTCAATGAGAATAGTCACCTCATATCTTAACCCTTTGAACCCTGGTGGCATATGCCAGTTCAATGTCAGCAATTGAAAGAGTCCCTGGGCCGAAGCCAGTGGGGGTGCAAGGGGAGCGAACAGTGCCCTAATGACAGTCTCAGTCGGAAATTTTCAATTGCCGTCGGAAAATAATTTCTGACTGACAAAACCTAGTCGTACGGATATCCATTTCTGACAGATTCTCTCGATCGTCTGGCAATATTCCGAATATTGCCGAAAGATCGAGAGAATCTGTCGGAAATGATCATCGGTACGACATAATATTCCTCTTCTGCATAACAGTCTAGTTACACACTCATTCTCAGAGGCATAAAAAACAGCTTATTTTCACCATGTCCCATGGAGCTGCCAGAAAAGCCAGATATCATAAGCCAAGATACTCTAGAACCGCTATCAGAGGATTGTCTTTTACAAAATTTTATCGGGGGATGTCTCGAACCCTCACCAAGAGGAGGGGCTACTCCCATAGGTGGGAGAGAGTATGGGAGGGGTCGCCCCATGAGGGGGCGACTCCCTCCCATACTCTCCTCCACCTCGGGTATGCCATCGGCATACATCTGCTACTTCGCCACCCCTCCCCCTCCCCCATGTCGGGTGATTTTAACGCTCCTAGCTTCGGGCCTTGGGAGTCCATATTCATTATTTCGGGATAGACCAATTCATATTTTCAACGTGCAGTATTGAGGCTGCACGTTGGAAATATCAGAGGCGGCGGAGGCAGGGTACACAGAGAGCACGTGCGCCTCCACTTTTTCCTCTGATATATTTTGCAGTTACACAATGAGTTAAAATGGGCGCGTGCAAACGTGTCAATATACGGGCATTCATGTGAAATAATATTTGCAAATACAAATAACATTTAGCGAAAGAATCCCACCTTCGGTTCCTTTTTCCTCTTCTTCTACTTCAACCATCTTCCAACCCAAAGGCTGGTCTCCGGGTTGCAAGATGAGTGAAGTAGAAGAAATGGACAGGACACTGACCACACCGCGGCATGTCCATCTAAACGTTAGACAAGAGAGACCCATGGTAGATTTACCGATATACGATTGTAACCTTTCTCACACTGGGTCGAACCATGGTAGAGTTGAAAATTTGTGTCCCTTCACTTTTATCGAACTTCCGCCGCCCCTGAGAAATATTGATCGATCTGCGCCACACATTCACTTAACCGCCATCCTACTTGATGAAATTATGACGTATCATGTTCTTGAGTTGGAACAGCGGCCTAGCTGGTACAAAGGGTTAACCCTGTATCGACACAAACTGAACCAGACAAGATGAAAAATGTATAAGGCTGCCCAGCATACAAGTATTAGATTTTATTGCCAACTTTCCAATCGATAAAAATATTTCGGGCTTCTAGCAGGTATAGTTTATGTAGAATTTACCCTGTGGTGGAGCAAGATCATAGAATCTTCGATAAAATGCGATGCAAACGATCGCCCTGAACAACATATTTCTGTCAGAAATTTCAAGGTATCAACTCTCATTGTAACCCAAGCTCTCAGACCATCAGTCTAATCCCGTAAGATATTCGGCGCTGGTATGGTCTGAAACCAGTCTTGCCCTCAAAAAGAACATCGCCTGTGTTTAGATTCACTGGGCTAGAATATTTCAGTTGGTTGGAAAAGCGAACCTACGGTTCGCTTTTCCGACCAACTGAAATATTCCACACGACTGGGTCTAAAACATGTGGACAAAAGTTGTTTCTCAATGCAGACTTGATTTGACCACTAAATGTTTGATGGTATTCACCATTTCGAATGAAAACTCCACAAGCATAGTTTTATTATTACGCTGCGCAGTCCCACTATTTGTATTGATGTCCTGATGTTTTCAAGGTGAATTAAATTATTATTATTATTATTTATTAGGGTTTAACGACACTTTAACAGTCATGGTCATATCGTGTCGGTGACAGTTTTACGGGTGGAAGAAGCCGGAGTACCCGGAGAGAACCACCGAGCAGTTGCCAGCTCCCCAACATCGTAACCTGCACACTATACAGAACAGGCATGGTTAGATTGGTTAAGACATGCGCACCGTCGACGTGCAGTACGCCTTAGTGCATAGCATCATCGTGCCCCCATGTGGACAAACGGAGTGAAGCGCCTTGCCCAAGGACACAACACGGGAGTCTGAATCGATCGCTCAGACGGTCAACCATCGAAGGACTAACCGGGCTCGACGCTGCATAGCTTCGGTGATCTGACAAGAACCGATTACCACAACGTCACCGCACACCCGGGTGAATTAAATACTTATTGATTGGAATATTTACGCCTGGAACTCGAAACAATATCTGTATATCATTGTGGGAAGATACATCATATTGTATCAACATAGCCTGCGCGCAAAGTCCACGAAAAATATGTAAAGTAAACAAACAGCCAACAAACAGCGTCGAATTCCGAACAGAATTAGACAACATGGTGGCCCAATGCGCACTATTTTATTTATGAAATCTGGAACTAGGAGTAAATGGAAAAGCGTGTTGCGACAAATTCGCCACCTGGCCAAGAGGATTTTTGCAATAAGTACTGCACAGTCGTTGTGGACTGGCCACAATGCACGCATGGGCAGTGATGTCGACGCATGCATTTACCTGGTAATAAAAATCCTAATCAGCAAAATTTTAATTAATGAAGCACCGGGTTGTACCCGGTGCTTCATTAATTTAAATTTTGGATGATTATTCCTATAATTAGTGTTTGAAATCCAATATTATTGCGTCCGTGGAAACAGCACTCACCAGTCGATAGGGACCAATCCACGGCGGCCATACTGTAGCAGTGGGACTAATATTTTTTTGCTTCCACGTTGGAATTTCTGCAAAGGGTGGTGCATGTATTTTGAGACCTGCTGTCGGAAAAGGAAATCGAAAAAGAGGCATTGATAGCATTTTCAGGTGGAAGCCCAAGCACTGTCCGACAAAAATTAGCAATGCAAAGAAGAGGGAACCAAGAAGGAACAGGAAGGTATTATTAGACGATGTAAGATCATTAAGTTCGAAATTGGTGTCGAAATGGTGTAATTGCCATCGGCCAGACTCTAAGGGATCATTTGTCTGATTTGCAAAAGTGAAAAACATTATTATTTAAGTAAACTCAGTTCGACATAACAAATACTTTTCCGATAAAATATTTAATGGGGGATGTCTCCCATCGCCATTGCTTGTATCTACGTCCTTGATCTACTCTGTAAACTTAAATTATTTCATTAACCTTTTTACCTAACATGAAAAGCAGACGAATCTTGCAAACAAAATTCTTGAATAACTATTTTTTTTCATTTTTTGTCTCAAAAACATAGATTATGACCCCTCATTGCAACGAGCTCGTTCCAATAATGGGTCATAACTCGTTCCAAAGAGGGTCATAACTTATGTTTTTGTGACAAAAAATGAAAAAAATAATGAAAATTGATCGGCGAATTTTGTGAATAGCGCTGGCCGGTTTTGACCGGTACGTTGTGTAAAAAGGTTAAGGTCGTGCTAATCTCCAATATCGCGGCTCTTCAATTGAGTTGAAAATATTCTACCTTTCTAAAACCTAAATAAGAGCTGCCTCCAGTCAAGTGTTGTATTCCACTGTGACTCGTCAGTTTGTGCATGTGAATCAAAAAGTGGAATATCCCGGAACGGAATCAAGGAAGTTTCGGAAGGGAGAAACCCCCTTGAATTGTTCTCCTATCATCAGGTCTCCTGTACAGGAGCCGATTCAAGAATAGTTAACCCTTTACCCAATGTAACTGAAAAAAACGACCAACGCTATTCACAAATATTTCCATTCGATTTTCAAAAATGTTTTTCGTGTTTTGCTTCAAAAACACAGCTAATGACCTCGCATTGGAAAGAGCTCGTTCCCATGAGGGTCATAAGCTATGTTTTTGAAAAAAAAAATGAAAAAAAAGTTATTCTAGGAATTTGTTTGCAAGTGTCGTCTACGTTTAGTGTTAGATAAAAGGTAAAAAGAGGCGACACTTAAAAATAATTCTGAGAAGAACTGGACGATTCGAAAATTTCCAAATCAGCACAACCGAATCGAACCATCAAACTTATTTCTAATTGAGTATGGAAGTTTCGCAGGTCCCTTTATTTCACTCCAGTAGAACACAATCAGCGGGATTTTTTATTAGGGTTTAACGACACTTTAGACAACCAGGGTCATCTCGTGTCGGACAGTTCTACCGGAGGAGGATGCCGGTGTAGCCGGAGATCCATCGAATCAGGAGCAACTGTCATACTCCCATAATACGAGGTTAGCATTGGTTGAAGACAAGTGTATCATCTACGTGTATTTCGCCTTAGCACACAACACCACTGTGACCCCACGTGGGCAATCGGGATTACATGCCTTGACCAAGGACAGAACTCAGTTAACCCTGGTGGGGATCGAACCCTGGACCTTTCGGTTTGAAGACCAATGCCGTAACCACTGAGTCACCTTGTCCCCTAATCAGTGGGAATTGTAGATCATTCTCATTCTTCACTGACCAGTACTGTACTGTTGATTGTGTTTACATAGAAAGCAGTAGATTCATAAAAAGAAGTGTAGAATCTTCGATTGTATTACCCTTGCCATCAAGGCGTATCGGACATCAAAATCTGATAATCTGCCGCTCTCATCCATTCTCCGAAACTGAGATATTCAGTTTGTGGTGTTACTTTCAATAACAGTACAACGGTAGCCAATAAAAAGCAGCAAAGAAAGTCTATCTGACAAGGCAGAGAAATGATCGCCAAAAACACAACAAAGTATCATTACATAAATTATAATGGTCTGATTAAGATGTCTAGCGATCTCAATGAACCTGCTGTGTTTTCAGTATCACCAAGCTATATAATAATCGATGCAATTGTCCCCTTGGTAGTTTCATGATGAACAATGCGACAAATTGTGAAGTAAACTGCCCAAGGGCATATCAACATCGCCATTTCAGTTCAATATTGTCAATTGAATATGATTAATGTATGCACTGACCATGGGTCATGCATTTTAGTGGCATACCTCCAAGTACGAAGCGACCATTTGGTAATTTATTGATCACAGCACATAATGCGTTCGCCCCTGAAAAAAGTCACGTTGCCTCGAGGTTTTAAATTTTGGATTTCGCATCATCAATTGGAGTGCAATCCTACACTGGAGGTTAACCCTTTACCCAACGTAACGACCAAAACCGGCCAGCGCTATTCTCAAAAATCGACAATTAATTTTCATTATTTTTTCATTTTTTGTCTCAAAAACATAGGTTATGACCCCTCGTTGGAACGAGCTCGTCGAGCTCGTTCCAATGAGGGGTCATAACCTATGTTTTTGAGACAAAAAATAAAAAAAAATAGTTATCCAAGAATTTTTTTTGCAAGTGTCGTCTGCTTTTCATGTTTGGTAAAGGGTTAAGACGAAACAATTTGTATGAGTAAGCAACAAACAGAACTCTAACATTCAGCCCTTCTCCCCTTCAACAATTGAACAACATATCGGTCTACAGACATTGTCTCAGATACTCAGATATTTATCTTACATTACTGTGATCACAAATGCGGACAGAGAATTTCGACCGAATCGCGAGCCAGTCGCGATCCGGTCGAAAATTTCCACGCACCTTCCTCCCCGCAGACTTGTTGAATCTCATCCTTCGAAAAAAAAATTGAGAGTGAATTGAATCAGAGATGCTATTATGGTTTGTTTTTCTTGGTGCGGTCGTCTTCAAGCTTATCACCCCATTCGTGGATTTAAAAAGCTCGCCTTGAAAATACCAAATAATCTAAGGTTTAGAAAAAAAACGATTCCAATTCACACATTCTTACACTGTGATGAAAAATAAATGCATTGGGGGAAAAAGACAAGGTGGACCCATTCCCACACACAGTTCTCACGGAATCTATTCATATTGACAGGAAAGGTTCGTAAAGGGTTAATACGGATTGCTGCGTACATGTTTTAACCCTTTGGCACTTACGATTAGAAGACTTCGTTTGCGACTTTTATTCTTGACCAAGTGAAGGGGAGTCTGACAGTTGCTCGGTGGTTGTCTCCGGGTACTCCGATTTCCTCCACCCGGACAGCTATCCGACACGAGGTGACCCTGGCTGTTGAACGTGCCGTTAAACTTAAATAAATAAATAAAAATAAATAAATAAATAAATAAATAAATAAATAAATAAATAAATAAATAAATAAATAAATAAATAAGCCATCCAACTTAATGAAATCATGACGTATCATGTTTCTGAGACGGAAAAGCAGTCTCACGGATTCAAAGGGTTGGACAAACGTAGCTAAAGACTACTGACGAGAAAAAGTTCAACGAACTTGCTCCAATAAGAGGTCAATGGTTGAAATTCAATAAACTTGGTTAAGTCGGCGAAAAATGGTATTCACTGAGCACTTGCAAACTTCATTTGTTTACATTTACTGATATTTTAACCCTTTACCTAACATGAAAAACAGACGACATTTGCAAAAAAAAAATTCTTGAATAACTATTATTTTCATTTTTTGTCTCAAAAACATAGGTTATGATCCCTCATTGGAACGAGCTCGACGAGCTCGTTCCAATGAGGGGTCATAACCTATGTTTTAGAGACAAAAAATAAAAAAATAATGAAAATTAATTGGCGAGTTTTGACAATAGGCCTTTTTGGCCGTTACGTTTGGTAAAGGGTTAATACAGGTATGCTTGTATATTTATACATGTATAATTCTGCTCTAAAATGTTTAAACCTATTGCGAAGTTTTGTAATATGTTTGTAGAGAAAAGGTGGATGTGAGCGTGCCCTTTCTGCCCTATCCCCGGTTTGGTTGCATTGGACGCGTAAAGATCTATCTCATAGCCGCAGATTGAAGATATCAGTTGGTCTACTTGAACTGAGTTGTAATTTAACGAAAAAGTGAGATCTCCCATTTTGTTGCTTGGCAAGAGGGACGGTCGGTTTCAATTAAGAATTGAATGCAATTTTTATAATCTTTATTGGAGTATGAACGTGTGGGAATGGGTACAAATTATGTATGAATCCCGAATACAATTTTTATAATCTTTATTGGAGTATGAACGTGTGGGAATGGGTACAAATTATGTATGAATCCCGAAGGGATTCCTACAATTTGTACCCATTCCCACACGTTCATACTCCAATAAAGATTATAAAAATTGCATTCAATTCTTATAATTACATTCCGTAACTGTTTAAACTACTTTTTACCAAACAAAGCAGAAAGACGAAAAAATAAAACATGTACGAACGAATGAGGCGAAAAACCACCCTACAAATGACAAAGCGCACAACTCTAGTTGAGCGCCGGTTTTCGGCATTGACCCAAATTTGTCAAATTGCCGTCTTTCGCAACGAAACTTGGAATGTTCAAAACAATTTATTTAACATATTTATTTATCAGTAAACTATAATCACGTATGAAACGACAACAAGTTCAAGAATAAAATCACTGAAGTAATTTCACACTGTCGATTGACATTTCTTGTAAGTTGTTTGAGATATCACAAATTATTAACTTGAACGTAAATGCGGGTCAAAGTTCGACCAAATGTATTCAATGGAAAATGAGTTACATTTGGTCATGACATTTTCATCCAACTGACCAATGGGAGTTGAGTATTTGGACCCAAAACGTATAACTACATTAACAATGTAATTAATATGTGTTAAGACATTTGCAGTTACTAGAATTTAAAAAAAAATGAAAGAAAGCCAATGAGCAGAAATCCAACTTCATATACTGCAACTGTTTGAGAGCAAAAGGAAGATTTGCATACAGTGAGACGTGCGTCAACAGTAATCCAGGGCATCACGCCACATCATCTGTAACATCAAAGAAAACTATTGTCATCTTAACCAAAGTAAATGTCAGAGAGGATGTAGAACAAACAAAACTACTTGTTAGAGTACTATTTACATTAGAATAAATCTGAGTAGGTAAAAAAAATAGTGTGCAAGAAAAAAAACATTCTCAAAACGACTATTAACCCTTTGAAACAGAGCGGCCGCTTTTCCGGCCAGGAACATGATACGTCATAACGTCATTATATAGGATGGCTATCCAGTAAATGTATGGGGTAGGCCAATCAATATTTTTAACGTGCAGCCCCGAGGCTGCACGTTGAAAATATTGATTGGCCCGGACCAAATAATGAATATGGACTCTTCTAATTGCTGCCACTGAACTGGCATGGAAGACGCCACTAGAGTTCAAAGGGTTAACACTGTTAAAAAATATAATTCACTATTAGAGAAAGTATCTGTTTGGAGGTATGTTTGTAGTAGGGCGAACGCACGAGGCTGAATTGCCTGTCATGATAAGGGCCAAACAACGGCCAGAACACTGCACTGTACTTTGTGTGGCGTCATTGCAGACGACGTCAGACCCATCACACAGAGAAATTTTAGTTACTCCAGGAATCAAATCTGGTTCTTCCGTCTGTCCTAATAGGGGAACCAAATTGGGTTACATGGAACCAAACATACTCGTTTTGGTTCTTCACATTAACTGGACTGTCAAGGCATATGGACATTGTTTAAATTGAAAAATAAAAAACCTTGTCAAGCTGATATTTTAAAATGGCGACGAAGCAACGTCAGAAAGATGTTTTCAATTGTTCCATCACACATGCGTTAACCCGTTACCCAACGTACGAACAAGATATCAAAATTTATCATTTTATTTATTATGTATTTGGGTTTTTTTTTTAAATTTTCAACCAAAATAATGTACTATATTAAAATACAGTACATTATTTTAATATGTCAAGTTGTGAGTAGAATTCTCCAGGAGACCCGCAAAATGGATATAAGGCTATGCACTCCGGAATAGTGCCTACCGTACCAGGGTCAGGCTGTCAGCTGTAGTGGAGTGAAAGACTGAAGTGCCGGAGGGGGGCCCCCGAGGCCGAAGTAAACCTAAAAACCTAGGGTCCCGGCCATGGGTTAATAAGGCACTGCCACGTGTATATTTTTATTTATCTTACAATCAACATGTATTTTGTCTGTATTAACTCCGCAACTGTAGTGTATCCGACCCCCTGATACAGATATTTGTATCAGGAGGTCGGATACAAGCACGTTCCTTTCACGTAAGTTCCATTTTTTTTCTTTTTGTTCATCCGTACGAATAAATAGTTCGTTATATATTCGTCTACATTCTTGACTTATCCCCAATATATTGTAAGATAAAATGATCATTACCATTATGTGGATGTACAAAATATGTATCCGAGTCTCGCTCCGGATTCAAAGGGTGTATCACGACTCGTTTTCGACTCGTCGTGATCTGCCCTTAGAACCCGAAGTTTGACTCGGATACATATTTTGTACATGGTAATAATCTCTATTTATCCAAAAATACTTTTATTTATTTATTTATTTTATTTATTTATTTATTTATTTATTTATTTATTTATATTTTTTTTATATTTATTTATTTATATTGATTTATTGACTTATTGATTTGTTTATTTATGTTTCTGCCCAATGGCTAATCGGGACCACAACATGGAGATAAAGTTAAGTTTAGTAAATCGTTTATACCCATGTTGCCCATTTTAGAGGACCCCACCCCCCCCCCCCCCCCCCCAAGCATTGGAGACTGGGTCCTATTTTACATTCCCAATAAGTCTTGAGTTTTTGAACTATAATCCTGACTGACTTATACTTCAACTACATCATCAAGGCATGCCTTCGACGAAGGCATGCCATGATGATGTAGTTGGAATATTTTATCAGCCAGGACTTGAGTCAACAGTGGAAACAAATCGGGTTTACTCTCCCTCCTCTCCAATCGGTCGTCTTCGCGACGCCCGTAGATTCCGCCTTGGGAGTTTGATTTCGGCTACCCTGGACAACGTGTAATCTTAGTATTGAATCGAAGTTCACAAATGTGAAGTATCTCGACCTTCAAAATACAACAAATCACATGTACCTGTAATACCCTAGAAAGTTCTATATGATACATATAACCCCACTTACACCACAACGCGTAAACATTTTGTAAGGCACTTCATCTGAACTCGGTGACAAAGAAAAGTAATTTTTATGTCAAGCCATGCAGAATAAAATTGTAATTGTATACTTGTACATAAATTGACCCCATTTAAGCTGTGCAATTTTTTCCACGTAACCTCTTTATTAAAACCGATAGAGAAAACCCGCTTGGACACATTTACATACCACAGGACTGGATGAAATACTGCAATACCTGCACTCGGAAAGCTGGTAGACAAATTCTTTCGTAGTTTCGTTTATTGATACAGTTATGTCAAGACAGGCATGATTTGTATGAAGGTCTTGGACAGAAACTGAGGCGGTGGAAAGTGGGGAAGGGGAACTGGGACCATGCCCCCCGCCCCTCCCCCTTTTCTTTTGCATACATGTTTCATTATTACACGGTAATGATTTTTAGCAGTGACGCAGAGAGGCAATATTTGGAAGTGGAAATATGTGGAAAAGGCCGGGGTGGGGGAGGAATTTTTCTGAGCCAAGGACAGGTAGTCTTGAAGAATTTTAACTACAAATGCAAACATATTTAGCTGCATATGCCAATTTAACGATCTTTCCACCCAAAGTCTGGCCTTTAGGTTGGTAAATAGTTGACGAAGAAGAACTAGCTCGAACCATGACCAGGCCGTGGTACACACACTAACAAAGAGAGACAAGTTCATATTCTGACATTTGCTGGTAAAGGCTCTGTAAAATATACCGTCACTTGAGAGGAACGAGGTGCCATCTGCGATGCTTTACTATATAAATCATCGCAGATGGCACCTTGTTCCTCTCAAGGGACTATATAAAGCTACATATAAACCACTCCGCCGATTGTATAGCTTCTTTGGTACCTGGTACACCCCGCCCTATTGACATTATTTATTTATTGGGTTTAAGGTCACCTACTTCTACACATTGGCTAATCGTGACCGAAACATGGAGATAAAAACAAGTTCAGTCAATCGTTTATATCCATGTTGCCCATTTTAGAGGACTTCCACCCCAAGCATTGGTGACTGGGTCCTACTTTACCAGTAAAACAGAGCTTGTTTACCACAGCGAAAAAAACCACTGCTTCACTTCCGGGATTCCCACGGTCGTTCCCATGGAGGGGGGAGGGGTGGGGCATTGGCTCTGGCACTGGCACACGTAAAATACGTTAGATACGAATGCTCAAGTGTTTCTCGGCTACAGAAAGTAAAGTTTTTCAGTCGCAGTTCTGGCAAAACGGGTATGCGCTGCCACCTTGCCCCTTCCCTACCCTCACGGAAGGTGGGCTTCCCCTGCCCCTGCTTCTGGCGGCCTTCTATGCTAGTGTACAATATGAATAAGACACGAAAGATGAGGTCAACTCTTTTGGAAGTATAGTGTTCTTATCGATATCTCCCTGCATCCATCAACCCCAGCCCTCGCCGAGCACCTCCAGCCCCATTCTCCAATACTGGAAATCACAGAAATGACATCCATTAGATCCATTTTCATAGTTTCTCCAACGGGGTAAACGGTAGGTTCAAATGGCTTGTATGTCTGTGCCTCCATACACACACTTTCCTCAGAGTCTGTCGCTTAAGGGCCATAGCTTTCCAAAAAACAATACACCCCCCCCCCTCCAACACACACACACAGACAGACTTTGATTGGATTTCTTTTTGTCTCTTTGTCTCAGGGATTGAGCTTTTTTAAAAAAAAAAATCAGAAGTTATAGAGTAATCATCCCCTGAGATCCAAAGTGTTCTCTGTGCCTACTGGTACATAGAACACATTGGAACTCAGGGGACGAAATGTCCGGAGCCCGTACTATGAATGCCCAAAACATGAAACATTTATTCTTGGTTATTCTTCAATGTATTTCGTCCGATACTGGGAAGTTTATCAAAAGTAATTATACACATGAACATGCAACAGGATGCAAGCATTGAACGTTCCAGTCTACTTTCGCCACAAAAAGCAAAACCTATCGATAGGGTGTGTTCAAGATTATTTTGAAACAGCAATATATGTATACGTCCATCAATTTGCCCATTAATCATATAGTGAGTCAGGAATATTTCCTGCCCCGGGGTATGAACAAAACATTGCCTGTTCGACACTCAACTGTATAAATTTATAAGTGAGAGAAGGTCGAATTGTCAACGAAACCAAAGAAAATGTTTCTTGCAACCAATAGACTGTATTCACTGTTATCATACCCCAAATATCAAAAGAAGTTTAATAAGGCCACACAAAATAAATTAATTGATTCTCAGGAATTGTTTTCAAATCAGTGAGGGAGGGAGAGTTTTATTTTTAATTGTTATGTTTTTTTCTTGCCTATACTGAGCATAGGTTGAGATGCTTTCTGCTGTCTTTTCACACACAGAATATGTAGAAAGTACAAATTAACTCATCTAATTTTAACCATCAAGGGCCTAATTCTAAATTACTTTGATCGTAGAACTGGCACACCAGCTTGCTGTGCTTGGGGAAACCTGCAAGTTACATTCTTAGTACCTTGGCAGTTATTTCTTGGTAAGTCTTCGCTACCTGTGTTGGCAGCCAAGACTTGTCTTGAAAAATTTGGGATCAAGCCTAAAAATAAGCAGACTGTCATTTGCAAAATGAGGTCCCCAGAGGGTGAATTTGGTGATGCTACCCTGCACAGCAGGATAGCATCACAAAATTTACCCTCTGAGAACCTCAGTCTGAATCAAGGTCTCAAGCCAAAACAGAAAAATATACCTAGAGGATAAATTGGCCCACTGTATTTGATAGCATCAACAAATTCACCCTCTGGGGACCCCATTTTGCAAATGACAGGTTGCCTATATTCAGGCTTGTTTGGGATGTTGACTGTCTTTAGTTATGGTCTTCAGATTTAAGTTAAGTACATCAATTAAAAAAACATAGAAAAATTCGAGTCTCTCGATTGTGCAGAAATATTGGAAGACACCAAAAGGCAATAAAAACGCCCAAATAAAGGGGGAGGGGGGGGGGGGGGGGAGGGTGCGGGTTTGCCTTAAAATCAAAACATTTCATTTGGCCTAATCCCAGCATATTATCTCCATATTTTTCTTGATATTTCCAGCACCCAGAAACACTCTGGACGGAATGTCTATCAAGATAACTAAGATGCCAGTTTTGTTTTGACTCCGGGATCATCATCACGATAGTTTACAGATATATAAAGATTGTTTTCTTCCGCGAAATTAACGGTAGGTGTAGTTTTTCTCCGGCAATTCTCGCAAATATATGGAAAAAAAGGAAAACACAATGGAAGTGTCAGTTGATGGGCCTCCAATTTGAAACTGAAGGTCCATGAACTGAAACTGCCATTGTGCTTCTTGCTTCGCAGTGAATCAGTTTCATTGCATGGTGCATCCCTTCTCCTTCTGTTTGCTATGGAGGGGATTTGCATCGGATGACGGGATATCATTCGATCTAAATTGCTTAGACGCAGTGGAGCTGAAATGATAAACGTACCCATGATAACTAAATATTCGACACCATATTACGAATGAGAACAGATAACAAAAGGTACACAATACAAACTTGGTCAGGAGTAACGCCATACATTATTCACCATCGGGATCCTAGTCCCCGATAGGACACATTTAATCCGCGGTATTGTTAGTGGTACAGGAGGGGGACATGATCCACTAGCTATCAAAGATACACCTCAAGAGGGGCTTCCTCTCATCTTCCCACTGACAAATAGGTTGTTAACTGTGGGTGTGACGGAGTAGTCACAACCAGCCCCCCCCCCCCCCCCAAACAAAACCTGCCAGGGCAGAACTTACCAATCGCTCGAATCCGCTGAAACTTCGTGTACACAGAAGAAAAAAACACCCTTTTTTATATTCAAATCTTTCTTCCAAATCATAGCTTATGGCCTCTCATTGAAACGGGCTAGACAAGCAGGGTCGTGGCTAGAGGTTTCCGATTGGATGGTGTAGGGTAGTGAATGTCCAACTGGGGAGGGATCTGGAGGGAGAAACCCCCTGCCGGTCCCTCCCGCTAGTTGGAAATCCACTACCGAGAAAGATTTTGAAAATGAAGCCATGAAATGCGGAATAAAATTGATTCTAGTAACTGAAATGCCAACTGATTCGCGCTCCCGCGTTGTGTCCTTGGGCAAGGCACTTAACCCCGATTGCCTACATGGGTGCACGATGACGCTGTGTACTAAGGCGTACTGCACGTCGAAGGTGCGCATGTCTTCAACCAATCTAACCCTGCCTGTGCCGCAGTGCAGAGTTCAGAGTTACAATGTTGGAGAGCTGACAGCTGCTCATCGTTGCTCGGTGGTTCTCTCCGGGTACTCCGGCTTCCTCCACCCGTAAAACTGTCACCGACATGATATGACCCTGGCTGTTAATGTGTCGTTAAACCCCCCCAAAAATTGGGTTCATATTCACTTAACCCAACTGATTTTAGAGTGTGGAATTGTTGTCTGAACGACCTTCAACACCACTTATTGGGTGACGTTTTCAATGCCTACTTGCTGGGAACGGGGAAACACGAGTTATATATCATTCCCCTTCTCGCATCACTCCACTCCTTCCCCGATCGTATCTTCATTTAAACATTTACTACAAAGAAGACAGTATATCTTTAACCCTTTACCCAACGTAACGGCCAAAACCGACCAGTGCTATTCACAAAACTCGCCAATTAATTTTTCATTATTTTTTTCATTTTTTGTCTCAAAAACATAGGTTATGACCTGACCCCTCTTTGGAACGAGCTCGACGAGCTCGTTCCAAAGAGGGGTCAGGTCATAACCTATGTTTTTGAGACAAAAAATGAAAAAAAATAGTTATTCAAGAATTTTGTTTGAAAGTGTCGTCTGCTTTTCATGTTAGGTAAAGGATTAATCAAACTGAGGTCTGACACACACGACAGTGTTAACTTTGAAAGAAAGTCAGCGATACATAATATAAATACAAAAACTTACCTCAGATGAATTAAATATCCTTTAACAATACGGAGACACTGGTCTGAAGAACCATTACATATTTTTGGTGTGTTTTTTGTTTGCACACTACACTTCCAACTACTTCAGTCGACAAAAGGGGATATCCTCTTCTGACCTGTCAATTCAATGACGTTCTTCCACTTTTGACAAACGATCGGCCAAGACGTAAGAAAACTAACGCATCTGTCACACCTATTGCTCTCCAATTACCGACGAGACGGTAAATCAGAATCCACTGGACACATGTGTGTATCTTGTTCCCCCAAGCCAATATTACAAATGCTGTCACTGGAATGAATCTACGATATCCAATAAATCACATAAAATTCATATCTGACCAACTGGATGTTTCATCCTCGGTATGTAGATATGAGATATCTGTTTCTTACCCGGATAGGATCAACTGTTATTCACTAAACTTATGACAACACGGCCACTGGCTCATCATTATTTATAAATGAAGAAGTTCAACTCAGCGTCGCGCTGTGTACATTTTTCACGCCAGACTGGACAAAGTGAAAGAAAAAATCTTAAGGACAGCTGTCAAAGCGATCACAAAATAACCCTTTTCCGCAAATCGATCAAAATTACAACAAACAAAATACCTGCTAATTATTCTTCCAAAACGAAGTACACGCCCTTGGGCTGCACGGTATATCGATAAACCGATATATACCGGTATTCAAACCAATATCGATTGGATACCGGTGTAATTGCAAAAATATCGGTTTATCGTCATTATTTATTTACCCACAATTTAATTTTCAGGATGTTTTGAGTTTTTGAACTGTAGCCCCGAATGAATAATATTATCCCTTTATCCAAGGAATCGTCTGCTTGTGCCCTCGTAAATATACAAATTCAGCAGGTGAAAAAATAATTTTCAAACATTTCAACAAAACTATATCATGTGACCCCTCATTGGAACGAGCTCGTTGAGCTCGTTCCAATGAGGGGTCACATGATATAGTTTTGTTGAAATCTTTGGGGAAAATCCGATAAATTAATTTTGAAAATAATAAATTTTGATATCGTCTGCGTTTGGTAAAGGTTTTTCGAACCACATTATCAAGGCGTGCTAATTCGTTCCGACTGTGAAGCCTCGAGTCTCGATTATGGTACTTGTGTTCATATATCTGAACAGTTTTCGATATACCGGTATAGCGCGATATTTTTTTGAATACCGATACCTGTATTCCGTTTTGAATATCGTGCAGCCCTAGCACGCCCTCAAACAAACTTTTCCAGTGTGTGTGAGTGTATATATGTGTTGGGAGGGACAGGTTGTGTTTGAAGAGGAGGGTGGTGGTATGTATGGCCCTGTGATCACAAAAGAGAAGTGAGAATTTCGATTGTATCGTGACTGAGTCGAAACTCTCCGCTTTTCTCACAGCTCCTTTTCTCCACACAACACTATCCAAATCTCACGCACCCGAGACGAAATGCGAGAACATTTAACCCTTCACATATAGTACGGCTGCTGTGGATTGGTCACTTTTTTATTACCTGGTAAATGCATGCGTGGATATCACGACCCACACGTGGATTACGACCAGTCCACGGCAACTGAACTCTACAATGAAACACAGACGACACTTCCAAACAAAATTATTGAATAAGTAATAGTTTTCATTTTTGCGTCAAAAATATAGCTTATGAACCTCATTGGAACGGGCTTGTTCTAATGAGAGGTCACAAGCTTTGTGAATAGCTTTTTCGCGTTACTTTTGGGTAAAGGGTTAATCTGAGCTGCTGTTTTCGTCTGTTTTTCATGATTCGGGCTTGATTTCGCAATATGTTGTATATACAACCTCGATCCACAGGTGTACAGACGTATCGTAAAACGATCGCGATCTAATTAAGAAAATACAACTTTTGTTATCACTTTACTGTTGGACTTAGCGTATTGTAAAGTATTTTTTTTTATTTGGGTTTAACGACACTTTAGACAGTCAGAGTCGCCTCGTGTCGGGAAGTTTTACGGGTGGAGGAAGCCGGAGCACCCGACGAGAACCACTGAGCAACGGCGAGCAACTGTCAGATTCCCCAACGTACTAACTCTCCACACTAAAAACTAAAGTGTTAAAACTGACACTTTCAAGGTGTTAAACCCATTCTAACTCTTAGGGTTTGATTTTAACACTCAAAGTGCAATGCTTTAAGCACTTAGACATTACAATCATCAGACATCTGGAACTTGAATGGATGGCACTTCCCATGTGTCTATCATTGGTGGTTCTTCCAGAATCGTCCATAATTTGATTTGCGCTTGGTGGGTACATAGTTAAAAGGACACAACGCAGATGGCGCGGATCAGGCTCGAGAGTTCGAGCCTGATCCGCGTCATCTGCGTTGTTTCCTTTTAAGTGTCGCGACATTACACTTGTCAAGTGGTATTATTGTAACACCTGTCAAGTTCTGGGATGTTTACACTTGAACAAAGTGCTAGTTCAGCACTTAGAAAGTGTTAAATACAGCACTTCAAGTGTAGTTCTTAACATTTTAGTTTTTAGCGTGTACACACGCAGGGTTAGCATTGGCTGAAGCCAAGTGCACCAAGCATTGGCTGAAGCCAGCTTATGGCCTCTCATTGAAACGGGCTAGACAAGCAGGGCCGTGGCTAGAGGTTTCCGATTGGGTGGTGTAGGATAATGAATGTCCAACTGGGGGAGGGACCTGGAGAGAGAAACCCCCTCCCAGTCCCTCCCGCTAGTTGGAAATTCACTACCGAGAAAGATTTTGAAAAGTGCACCAAGCACTGGCTGAAGCCAGCTTATGGCCTCTCATTGAAACGGGCTAGAACAGCCAGGCCGTGGTTAGAGGTTTCCGATTGGGTGGTGTAGGGTAGTGAATGTCCAACTGGGGGAGGGACCTGGAGGGAGAAACCCCTTCCCGGTCCCTCCCGCTAGTTGGAAATTCACTACCGAGAAAGATTTTGAAAAGTGCACCAAGCATTGGCTGAAGCCAGCTTATGGCCTCTCATTGAAACGGGCTAGACAAGCAGAGCCGTGGCTAGAGGTTTCCGATTGGGTGGTGTAGGGTAGTGAATGTCCAACTGGGGGAGGGACCTGAAGGGAGAAACCCCCTCTCGGTCCCTCCCGCATTAGTACACAGCGCCACAGTGCCCCACGTGGGCAGTCGGAATTAAGTACCTTGCCCAAGGACACAACGCAGTTGCCCCTTGTGGTAATCGAACCATGGACCTCTTGGTTTGAAGTCCAATTCCATAACCACTGAGCCACTGTATTGTGGATATGGATGAATATACTGAAACTAACAAAAAATTATATGAGAAATATATGAAGATGCAACTTTGAGAACAATGGAAATGGCACGGCCCAAGAAGACAGATGTGCGCCACTCTGACTGTGTTCGAAAACGGCCAATATCGAGCCCGGTTAGTCCTCGGATGGGTAACCGTCTGAGCGATCGATTTGGACTCCCGCGTTGAGTCCTTGGGCAAGGTGCTTACCCCGATGGTCCACATGGAGGCACGATGGCGCAGTGTACTAAGGCGTACTGCACGTCGATGGTGCATATGTCTTCAACCTATCTAACCCTGCTTGTGCTGCAGTGCGGAGTTACGATTTTGGGGAGCTGGCAGCTGCTCGTCGTTACTCGGTGGTTCTCTCCGGGTTCTCCGGCTTCCTCCAACCGTAAAACTGTCACGGTCATGATTAGCAATTGTGCATAAGTATGTGACCTTAAACACCAATAAATAATAATAATAATAATAATAATAATAATAATAATAATAATAATAATAATAATAATAATAATAATAATAATAATAATAACAACAGCCCATAAATAAAAAAAACATCAAAGGAATTGCGTTGGAAACTTCGACCAAATGTTCTACCTTTTTTTCACCATGTGTACCACATAGTAAAGGTGGGTTTAAATGAGAAATAAACCTGACCTGAATTGAATTGAATTGAATCAAATGATGGTGCACGATGGTGCTTCAATGGCGCCTTCAACCACTGCTTACCCTACATGTGCGGTGTTAGTACGTTGAGGAGTCTGACAGTTGGTAGCCGCTGTTCGGTGATTCTTTTCAGGTACACCGACTTCCTCCACCCATAAAAATGCCCAACACGATCCTGATTGTCGAAAGTGTTGTTAAACCCCAATAAAAAAGAATAAAAAAGATGATGAATTGTAAGCGGATATTCGTGGAAGTGAGAGAAGAGATAGTTCAGCTATCTGAACGTCGCGACTTCCCCAGTGGGGGAAGTCGCGACGTTCGGATAGTTGAACTACGTGGAAATGAAACCTCGGACTTCTGTGAAAAGAATGAGTAACAAGAACGCTGTCTGAAACCGGTAAAAGATCTGAGAACATTTTGGAATTATTTGTTTTGATTCAATAAATAAATAAGTTATTACTTCTGTCTATGGCTGATATGAAGTTATCCCGGGCTGATATCTCGGCCGATATGAAATTAACCAAGTAATAACTTCTAAATATTTGTTAGACATTGCCTGCTATCTGATAAGGTGGTATACAATGAAAACTGAGACAGCATTTGCGTAAACGGATCACTGGAATGTTAATTTTCGTGAGTGTTAATTCAACCAGCGGTATGCCGTCAACATTTATGCGGTTCACGGTATTTCGAGCGAGAAAATAAACCAATTTGGATTATATGGTCCGTGTGATTGTTTCCACATTATCAATGTTTTAACCCTTTACCTAACATGAAAAGCAGACGACACTTGAAAAAAAAATTCTTGAATAAATAATTTTTTTCATTTTTTGTCTCAAAAACATACGTCATGACCCCTCTTTGGAACGAGCTCGTTCCAAAGAGGGGTCATAACCTATGTTTTTGAGACAAAAAAAAATGAAAAAAAATAATGAAAATTGACTGGCGATTTTTGTGAATAGCACTGGCCGGTTTTGTCCGTTACGTTGGGTAAAGAGTTAGAATACTGTTATTGGGGTTTAACAACTCATAGGGTCAACTCGCGTCGGACTGTTTTACACGTGGAGAAATCCGAAGAACGAGGAGAGAGCCACCGAGTATAGCAGTGCTTGTGAGCAACTCCCCAACGTATTAACTCCACACAAGCAGGGTTAGCATTGGATTTATTTAACGACACTTTCGACGGCCAGGGTCACCTCGTGTCGGAGAGTTTCACCAGTGGAGGAAGCTGGTTTACCCAGAGAGAACCACCAAGCAGCGGTGAGCAACTGCAAACCCCAACGTACTAACTCCACAGAAGCAGGGTTAGCATTGGTTGAAGACAAGTGCACCATCGACGTGCAGTGTGCCTTTGTACACAGTAGCTCTGAAACGGTTGGCTCATTTTCGTAACCGACTAACCGAGCGCTGTAACCGGATAATATCCGGTTATCCGTGGCCATTATTTCACCGAGTATGGGAGCAAAACTATAGGAATTGGAAAACAGTATTCTCAAACCATTCCGTAGTGTGTATATAAACGAACGTAGTCGAGTACTCGACAACGTTCGTTTGTATACACACTACGGAACGACAACGTTCGTTTGTATACACACTACGGAATAGTTTCTACGATTACTCACGGAAACTGTCGATCATTAACGGAGTCTTGAACGCCAAAGTCGATTATTTCTCAATATATACAACGCGGCTTCGATGTGTAATCTATCACGAAGGAGAAGCGGCAGATTTACTACGTTTTAAACGTGGAATGTCGATCACTATCGATATTTCGAGATGAAGTGCTATGCCCAAGGACACAACGCAGTGACCTCTGGCGAGGATCGTGCCATGGACCTTTCGGTTTGAAGTCCAATTCTGTAACCACTAAGCCACTAGCATTGGATGAAGTGAAGTACACCATCGGATGCAGTACGCGTTAGTGTACAGCGCCACCGGGGGCGCGGTAGCTCAGTAGGTAGAGATGCACGCTGCAAGTCGAGGGGTCCTCAGTTCGAATCCCACCTGCGTCAACCGCGTTGTGTCCTTGGGCAAGACACTTCACCCCCGATTGTCCACATGGGGGCACGGCGACGTTGTGTACCAAGGCGTACTGCACGTCGATGGTGCACTGTCTTCAGCCAATGCTAACCCTGCTTGTGTAGAGTTAGTATGTTGGGGAGCTGACAGTTGCTCGCCGTTGCTCGGTGGTTCTATTCTGGTACTCCGGATCTCCCCACCCGTAAAACTGTCGAGGTCATGATTAGCCATTGTGCAGAAATATGTGACCTTAAACACCAATAAATAAATAAATAAATAAATAAATAAATAAATAACAGCGCCACCGTGTCCTAAGTGGCCAATCGGGATTAAGTGACTTGTCCAGGAGACAACGCATTTACCGCTGGTCAGGACTGAACCGTGGACCTTTCGTTTTGAAGTGGAAAGCCCTAAACACTAAGTCACCCTTTCCCTAAATTGTCAATGTTTACATATCCAACTCCACATTTTTAGTTGATGAAAAAATCATTAGCCACGGATGAAAAAGAACGTTGCTGAATGAAAAGCTGTTACGAACATCGTCGCTGTTTAAATATCGAAATTTCGCTGAGAACTTTTACACAGTTTGTTTTATAGCACAAGCAACATCAAGCTCTCAAACCACATTCAAATATTTAAAGGAATGACTTACGGAATTTGACGGGTGGGGTACGAATGTGGAATGAATCATTATGAGATTTATTTATTTATTTATTGGTGTTTAAGGTCACATATTTCTGAACAATGGCTAATCATGACCACGACGGTTTTACGGGTGGAGGAAGCCGGAGTACCTGGAGAGAACCACCGAGCAATGGCGAGCAACTGTGAGCTCCCCAACATACTAACTTCACACATGCAAGGTTAGAATTGGTTAACGGCTCAAGAACACAACGCGGTTGCCGCAGGTTGGATTCGAACCTTGGACTTCTCGGCTTGCAGCCTGCACCTCTACCTACTGAGCCGCACCTCCCCCCACCCCCACCCGCATTATGAGATAGCCCATTGTCGAAATATCGTTCACAACAGTTCTAATGAACACGTGACGTCAATGTCAACGAACGACGTCATAACATTGGAAGGTAGGTTCTGGAGCCGGAAGCATCCGGGATAAGGGGGAGGGTATCGGAATGAGCACTCGATTCTGGGTATGAGTTAAAATCGGGAGTTTACAACTTAGCTTAAACCGTAATTTAATACTCAATAGTACTGACATTATATCTCGTCCACTGGGTGGAACGGGGCGGGGGGGGGGGGGGCGGGGGGGGGGGGGGGGGCTGTGGTGTTGCGGTAACCGATTCTCGTCAGATCACCAAAGTTAATCAACGTCGAGCCCGGTTGGTCCATGGATGGGTGACCGTCTGAGCGATCGATTCGGACTCCCGCGTTGTGTCCTTGGGCAAGGCACTTAACCCCGAGTTTCCACATGGAGGCACGATGACGTTGTGTACTAAGGCGTACTGCACGTCGATCATGCGCATGTCTTCAACCAATCAAACCCTGGCTGTGCTGCAGTAGGGAGTTACGATGTTGGGGAGCTAGCAGCTGCTCGTCTTTGCTCGGTGGTTCTCCCCGGGTACTCCGGCTTCCTCCACCCATAAAACTGCCACCGACACGATATGACCTTGGCTAGTAAAGTGTCGTTAAACCCTAATAAATAATAATTTCGCATTGCAGATGGCACTTTGTTAGACCCAAGGGACGACGTATATGTTTAAAGCTTTAGAAATGATTCCGTCTTCTTTGTTTGGTGATTATCGGCCAGTTTCGGTCATTATACCTGATGCACTCCTCCCCCCTCCCCCTCCCCCACCACTGGCACTGGCATACGTCAAATACGTTAGAAACGAATACTCGAGAGTTTCTCAGGTACATTTCTCGGAAAGTAAAGTCTTTTCCACTAGTGCACATCTGGAAAAGAAGGGCACGCGCTACTCCGCTTGTCCCCCTAGTCTCAGGGCAAAAGGGCACTTGTCCCCTGCCCCACTACTTTCGGCTTTTCGAGGGTAAAATCGACTTAATGGTCACTGTTTTGAAGTCATTATGTGATAAATTAAACGTCATCTAAGACAAAGAATCTCAAATTTGTCACGATTTGACACGAATTGTCTGAACCTCGTTCCGTTGTACCGGTGGCTCATTGGTTAGAACATTGGAGCTAAATCAAAAGGACAACATCTGCATTGTGTTGTTGGCTTGGGCAAAACACTTAACCCCGACTACCCACATGGGTCTACGGAGGCGCTGTGCCCTTGGGAGTACTGCACGTCGATGGCCGTACTTGCATTCAACCACTGTTTGCTCTGCTTGTACAGCGTAAGTAAGCTGGAGAGTCTGACAGTTGCTTGCCGGTGATCGGTGGTTTACCCCGGACACCCACGACTCCTCTACCCGTTAAACAATCCGACACGTTATGGCACTGGCTGTTAAAAGTGTCGTTAAACCATAACAATCAAACAATCTTATTGTTCTGTACCATATTCAAAGACAGCAGCTGCCGCCTGCTTGTCAGATGAATATGGAAGGTGAATATCCTTTTATTAGCTTCCATATTGGTTAGTTATGGAAAGGCCGGACAGTGTTGTTAATTAGCCCTTAGACTTACGTAACGGCGACAACCGGCCAGCGATATTCACGAATATCGTAGTTCAAAATGTATTATTTTTTCCGAATTTATTTCTAAAAAATAACTTATGACTCCTTGTTGGAGCGAGCTCGTTCGAATGAGGGGTCATATGTTATCGTTTTGAAGCAAAATTAAATTTTCTAGTTATTTAAGAAATTGTTCTACAAGTGTCGTCTGTTTTTTATTGGGGTTTAACGACACTTTAGACAGCTAGGATCACCTCGTGACGGACAGATTTACGGTTGGAGGAAGCCGGAGTACCCGGAGAGAACCACAAAGCAGAGGCTAGCAACTGTCAGACACATCATCGTACTAACTCCATACAAGCAGGGTTAGCACTGATTGAAGACAAGTGTACCATCGATTTGCAGTACTCCTTCGTACAAAGCGCCATCGTGACCTACGTGGGCAATCGGGATTAAATTCCTTGCCTGAGGACACAACGCAGTTATCCGTGGCGGGGATTGAACCGGTCACCTTTGTTTTGAAGTCCAATGCCGTTATCACTGAGCCACCGCGCCCAGTGTCGTCTGCTCATCATGTTAGGTAAAGCAGGGGTGGTGGAACCTGGTGGGGGTGGGGTGGGGGCGGTGGAGGGGGGGGGGCTTCAGGCCCTCCACTTTTTTGCCGGGCCATGTTTTTTTTGTATGTATATATTTTAACACAACAAATGATTGGTGATCCAGAGCCTCCCCCACATTCTCGCCAGTTATGTTTCTCATGTACTGGTTCAGTTTCGATGGATTTCGGGTAATTTTTTACAGTAAGTGACAGCAAACGCTAAAATGTATACAATCTGTTAAAAAATCGGTTAACTGAAGTAGATCGTAATCTTACAAACATACAAGTACGAAATTCACCCCCACACAAGATAAGCCACAGACAGTATAATTGCTGTAAAAGTCTGGTAAAGCATACAGGTGAGGTCTATTTATCAGCTTTGGTCCGACCAAAGCTGATAAATAGACCTCACCTGCATGCTTTACCAACGTTTCTTCAAGTGTGAAATCTTTCAAATACATCTCCTGAAAAATCTCAAAATATCCACTCAGATGCATGGAAATTGGGGTTTGGGGCCCCTGGAATTTAAAATTGTCATACCGATGACCATCCATAGCCCGATCCAGCCCCCCCCCCCCCGTCCCACCCCTCCTCCACTTTGAAAATCGTTCCGCCGACCCTGTAAAGGGTTAAAGAATACAGGGATGGACATATGGAAGCGCTAAATTACATAGCGATGTACATATTGAGATAATAGGATAGTAATGGGATGTAAATCAACTGGCACAGATTCTGAAATCGTTTAAAATGAAAATAGCCTCCATTAATGATAAGTTTGAGGTGGTATATCATTGATTTTTATTATTGTTGAATCACGTCGTAAAACCTTATCTCTTATATACATAGATCGTTATTGTTTGTAAACAATGGCCTTCAGGATAAATAACTGAATGATCAAGCACGTTTCTGTAATATTATCGTCTTTAGATGTTCAATGTTTTACTCGTAGCTTGCAATAATATGGGGCAGCCATCTTGTATTTTGAATTCAAGAAACGACACCATCCCCTCTCCTCCCCAACATTTTATCTTTTGTCAGTGTTCAGGACTAATCCAAGAGCAGTGCATGATTGGGCAAGGAGGAGAGGGAGTATCTCACAAATTGCAGAGGAGTACAGGACAGCTACAGTCTTTAGCTGAGGCGAGCGTGTGTGTGTGTGTGTTGGGAGGGGGGGGGGGGGGGGGTCTGTCAGCCTCCATAGAAAAGTAGCACAAAAATGTATTCCAAACATTACACCATGACAATCTTTTTAAAAAGGGTTCTGGTGAATGCACGTCCATTTCTTCTCACGTGAGATCACTGGTAATTAAAGTTGTTAACCCTTTACCTAACATGAAAAGTAGACGACCCTTGCAAAAAACATTCTTGAATAACTAATTTTTTTCTTTTTTTGTTTCAAGAACATAGATTATGACCCCTCTTGGAACGAGCTCAATGAGCTCGTTCCAACGAGGGGTCATAACCTATGTTTTTGAAACAAAAAATGAAAAAAATAATGAAAATTAATTGGCGATTTTTGAGAATGGTGCTGGCCAGTTGTGGCCGTTACGTTGGGTAAAGGGTTAAAACTAAATTTTATTTGGTTGTTTATTAAGGTTTAACGACACTTTCAAGGGCCAGGGTCATATTGTGTCAGGGAGTTTAATGGGCAGAAGAAGCCGGAGTGCTCAGGAAGAACCACCTAGCAGCGGCGAGCAACTGTCGGACTTTTCAATTTTCTAACCCGGCACACGCAGAATTAGCCTCGCCTGAAGGCAAGTGTACCATTGACGTGTTTTATACCTTAGTACAGAACACCACCTTGCACCTATGCGAGCAATCAGAATTAAGTGTCTCACCATAGGACACAGCGCAGATGGTGCAAGTAAGGATCGAACTATCGACCTTTCGACTCAAAGTCGATGTCTCTAACCAATTAACCACCGCGCTACCAACTAATATTTTCTTTGTTTGGTAACATTAAATTTCCAGATTATAATATGATTACGGAGTTTATTGAACACGCAGCAAAGTACAAGCTCTCAAGTCGCCAGTCTTATTCTGTTCAAATTCGACTCCGTTATGGCCTGGAACCAGTCTGGGCCTTAAAGAGTCCGTCGCCTACGTTTATATTCAGTCGTCGGGAAATTTTATTTGGTCGGAAAAACGAACACACGGTTCGCTTTTCGGACCAACTGATATATTCAAGAAGGCTGAAACTAAAATAAAATACCATAAGTATTCACTTTTTAAAATAATTGCTAATAATGTCGCTCAATCAAGACTTGACTGAATTTTTGATGACATTGCCATTGTGAAAGAAGACTCACCACAACCATAATTTTAGGATTACGCTGGTTAGTTCCACCAATTATTTTAATATCTTGGTGTTTTCAAGGTGAATTAAATGCTTATTGATTGGAATATCTATATTTGAGCACGAACGAATTTCTGTATCTCTTTCTGAATAAGAGGGCAGCACATTGAACCAACTGTCGTCTGCGTACAAACCCAAATCAAAAGTGGCAAAACAAACAGCCCAAAACAGAGTGGAATTCCGAACAGAATTAGACTGGTGACCTGAGAGTCCTAGAAAAGTACTCGATTATAGCTACATGACAACACTTAGAAAATCAGACACTGTTTTTCTTGAATCTGTCACATGTTTAATGCTGTTGGGAAGCTTTTCCTGTTGGCATGGCGAGACAGTAAAATTCTCAAAACAATCTGGCCGTTTCTTCACCTCCCAGAGATCTATCCCAGAAAATAATGATGCACAGCAGCACCTTTTGTCAATATAGTACGCGGCAAATCAGTGACGCTTTGCAGTGTTAATTTCGATTGGAAATGCTTTAGATTCGACCATCCACTTGTGGTAACCGAATTAACATACGGCTACAGGTTAAATATACAAATCGGCCTATCATTCATGTTTTCTGAAGCTTTCAAGTGAAATGAAGCTAAACTAAATATCAGTTTCTCAGGATTGCTTCAAGGTACAAACAAAAATATCGCCATTGCCATAAAAAAGAAGCCATATTTACCGGAACAACATTTTACGGCAGAAGTGGCGGTAGTTGGTCAGCAGTCTTCCCACTGTATTTTAACTGTATCTGTTTACAGTGCAGGCATTTATTCATTATTTAATTATTGGTGTTTAAGGTCACATATTTCTGCACAATGGCTAATCATGACCGCGACAGTTTTACGGGTGGAGGAAGCCAGCGTACCCAGAGAGAACCACCGAGCAACGGCGAGCAACTGTCAGCTCCCCAGTGCACGAACTCCACACAAGCGGGGTTAGCATTGGTTGAAACAGGTGCACCATCGACGTGCAGTACGCCTTAGTACACAACGTCACCGTGCCCCCACGTAGGCAATGGGGAGTGCAGATATGTACAAGTTCAAGTTGTCTGTATTTCATATTCTAAAATCAGTTGGGTTAAAAATTAACCCAAATCAACTGGACTGAGTGAATATGAACCCAATTGGGTTCATATTCAATCAACTCATTCGATTTAGGTTGATTTTTAACCCAATTGTTTTGGAGTGTAGGTATTTAATTCTGAATATAATAGGTTCCAGGTTACTTGAATAATAACATAAACAAAATATTGAATAACCGTCTTCTCAACCATTTCTGTGAGGCTATCGACAATGACACATATGTCCTCGGAAATGTGCGCTTCGTTCAAACCCAGCGAACATGGATTTGGGGTTTCATTCAGCTGACGAAGACAATAACGTCGACGAAAAGGTCGAATAATGAAAATTATGAATTCAGATAAGACGACGTCAACGGCGACGATCACGACGGTGTTTTGTTTTTATTGTTATTGGTGTTTGAGGTCACTTTCAGCATCTACGTCCACGTCATGACCACAACTAGATGTGAAGTCAAGTTTAGCCAATCGTTTAAATCAAATATTTCCACTTCAGAGGATTTCCACGCCGGGTATTGGTTACTGGTTCCAATTCTACCCGAAAAGCAGAACTTGTTTACCAAGTAAATAAGCACTGTTCCGCTTCCCGGGTTCCCACTGGGAATGATGATTAATCTCTCTTGATTGTGCATTACGTCGCGTGATTTAGTGTACCCTGGCAAAAAAAAATCTCGAACATAGCTGAATGTAGCTCGGCAAGGTAACCAGTCACAATGCGAAAATTGTCTTTGTTGTATAATAAGTTTATGGATGTGTTGTACCACTACGGTACGTGTTTATTAAATATTTTTGTTAATGCAATTATAGAATATTCCTCCTTGAGATAAATGAAATTATAGTGTGAGTTTTATATATTTGCGACATGCATCCATGAAGAGGCCCTAGTTTAAGTTGTAGAACATGCTCGTCAGTCCATGAGAAGCAACTAAACTTGAACTAACTAACTATACTGAGTCAAAAAAGATAGTATAATAAACTTTGAGGAGCAATTTTTTTTAGTATTATCGACTTTAATCACAAACAAATTATTTTAAATTCATATTTCGAGTCTAGTTGTATGAATTTGCATAATCTTATGTTCTTACTGTTGCCAGCGTCACGTCAGGACGTCGCAATTCAGACATGGGTTGAAATGAAAAGTTCACACATGCAGTCAAAGGTGTGTATGTCCACCGTTTGCCTCTTGGATGGCAAGACAACTATGGTGCATGGACCTGATAAATCTCTGGATGTCACACTGTGGTATTGCGTTCCACTCCTGCCTTCGAACATTACGTAAATTGCCTGACGTCTGAAAATCATGAAATCGTAATCGGCGGTCCAATTGATCCCAAAGATGCTCGATTGGCGACAAATTTGGCGAAAGTGGGGGCCAGGGAAGAAGTTCGAAGCTCTGCTCCTCAAGAAAGTCACGACAGATACGCGCTACGTGACATCGGGCATTGTCTTGCTGGAATAAATGCAATCCGACGTTAGCGTCGAACAACGGGGCAACAACAGCGTTAATAATTTCGCCCCTATATCGCTGTCAATTCAGATTACCATCGATGAAGATCAACTGACTGCGTTCAATGGAGCAAGGAAATTCCTGCCCAAACCATTACACTACACCCGCCGAAACGGTCGCATTCTGGCGCGCAAACATCAGAAAATCGTTCTCCTCGTCGGCGATGCACTCTTGCCCTACCATCAGCGCGCCGTAGATAAAATCGTGATTCATCACTAAAAAGAACTGTGCTCCAATGCTGCTGAGTCCAGCGAACACGCTGACGCATCCATTCCATTTTGACGGTACGATGACGTTGGGTAAGGATTTGGTTCATGGTATGGATGCCTCCTTCGGATGGCGTGTTCAGCGAGTCTGTTGCGGACAGTTTGTGCACTGATTCTATTGTTAGTTCTACCAGGAGTAATTGATGCTGTCCTCGTCGCCGGAAGGAAGCGATTCCGCAAGTGAGACGTCCTGATGTGTCGGTCTTGTGCAGGGTCTGTAGCTCTTGGTCGACCTGAACGTGGTCGGTCGGCAGTAGATCCAGTGGTTCTATGCCTTCCTTTGAGACGGTAACTAGTGACCACAGTGACTCCGAACTCAGCAGCGAACTCATCTAGAGGTATCCCAGCCTCATGCATACCAAAGGCACGCAACCACCGATTTTCGGTTAACCTTGGCATTTTTTAAAATATCGTAAGACAAAAACTAGCGTGTTTTCTCAATAACCCAGGCTTTCTTGCACAACATGACACAAAGAAAATCGTCCGCCACCCATTCAATTTGACATTCTCGGGTAGCACGTGATATTTTGAATTCGTAGCGAAATTGTATACGGTTGGGTGGACAACAACATGACATTGAACTCTTTGCACGACTTCTTGTCCACAAATATGCAACATTAGAACTATTATATTTCATACTTTATGCTCTTTTTTCTTGTCTGTTTCTATTATACTTTCCTTTTGGACTCAGTATATGTATACGGCGATTATCGAAGCCGAATTAAGAGACGGGCCAATACTATAAAATCTTTACAATTGTATTTCCTAGGATTGTATTTTCTAGTTAGACATTAAATGGGTTGAAATGAACCATTAGCATGTTCAAAGATATGGCAATTTGCCAGCTGGCAAATTGCCATATCTTTTAAAATGCTAATGATTAATTTTATTCAGGTATATTAATAGGTAGAAATAAAATTTTAGAAACTAGAATTGAACCTTTTTATAGTATTGGTTCTAGTGCAATAAAAGAATTACAATTGTTTTTCTAGACTTGTTTTTTTACCTATAAATTACTGAAACAAAGCATTAGCATATTAAACGACGTGGTACTGTACCTACCGGTTAAGGCCCCCATAGATCCTAAATTTCTGGTCGAATCGATTCAAGCATAGGATTTCGAATCGAAACGAATCTCAACGCCTTTCAAGTCTGTGTTGTGTCCTTAGGCATGACACTTCATCCCAATTTCCCACGTGTGGACACGGTGGGGTGTTGTGTACTAATGCATACTCCACGCTGATGGGGCACTTGTCTTCAACGCTGCTAACCATGCGTGTGCAGAGTTAGTACATTGGGGAGTCTGACAGTTGCTCGCTGGTTCTCTTCGGGTACTCCGGCTTCATCCACTGGTAAAACAGGCCGACACAATGCTACCCTGACTTTATAAAGTGTCGTTAAACCCCAATAAAACAGACAAAAACAAACTACTGTAAATATTGTCGGTCTCCACCGATATATTGTATGTAATGGCGACTCGTCTGTTTGAGTAAATCAAACAAAAAAGTGGAATATTCCAGAATGGAATCAAAGTAGTTTCGGAAGAGGAACGTCCTTGAACTATTCTTCAGTCATCTGGCTTCCTCTACTGGAGATTTGATGAGAGAAGAAGAGTTCAAAATGAGACATTTGTAAGATTTTGAGAACACCTCGACAATTCGAAAATTTCCGAATCGTGCCGACTCCAAACCAACTGAATCATCCGAACGATTTCGAATCCAGTCGAATTCGAATCTCTGCAGGATCCCACCACCAATAATTTACCATCTCTTTTAACCCTTTGCCTGACACGAAAATGAGATGACACTTGCAAATAAAATTATTGAATAACTATTTTTTTATTTTTTTTTTTGCGTCTAAATATAGCTTATGATCCCCTCATTGGAACGAGCTCGCCGAGCTCGCTCCAATGAGGGGTCATAAGCTATGTTTTGAAGCTAAAAATGAAAAACATAATGAAAATCGAATGGTGATTTTTGTGAATAAGGCTATTTTGATGGTTACTTTGGGTAAAGGGTCAAAACAACGAGGATACATTTGAACCATGTGTGGACATAGATAGAAAGTACAATTCGTGAAAATACAATTTTGAAAGTTTTCTGGTATTTTCTCGTGCCGAATTTTTAAATGACGATATTCAACGAAAAAGATAGAATAAAATAAAATAAAACATAAAAATAAAAATAAAAAAAAAACGAAAACAGCTATTTTTCTTTATATTCTTCCTGAAGAAATTTTGTTTTGTACATTTTCAGTACACTTACCCAATATTTCAAAATTATACACCACAGCGATTCTTTCCTGCCTGCGGTGAAATATTTGAATTTCGAATTTCATACTTGATTATATAAGAGTAAAGATAGGTGTGTGGTTTGCATACATCGTCGCCGTTGAATTTCATACATCATTTGTAAAATTAATTTGACAGATCACAGTATATCAAATAAATACAGTAATACAGTAGATTCAGAAATTAGCTGCTGATGAAGTTTCAGAGAAGTTGGAGCTATTTTTCTCGTTCAGTTTTGGGTAACTGAAATAAGCGGCCTGAATGGGACACAACACAGGTGGAATGCAGTGCCTGTGTTAGGCATAAAACAGTGTCAGTCGTATCCTTTCCGTTCGTCACATGATTTGTTTATTGTTTATTAAGTGCAGTGGTGAATGCTCACAATCTTTTTGTTCAATTAAGACATTAAATTTAAGATGCAGCTTCGCGGAATATACCCAAGGCATCAATCGATAATGACTATATATCGTCTCGTCATTTGACGTTTCAACCCTTTGAATTCAAGCGAAGCTTGAACAGAGTTAGAATGTTGAGGAGTTGACAGTTGCTCGTCGATGCTCAGTGGTTCTCTCCGGGTACTCTGACTTCCTCCACCCGTAAAACTGTCACGGCCACGATTAGCCATTCTGCATATGTATGTGACCTTAAACACAATAAATAAATAAATACTGATGTATTTGAAAGATTGATACCACTTTACCCTTTGAACTCAAGTGGTATCTTCCAAACCAGTTCAATGGCAGCAATTGGAAGAGTCCATAGCCATTATTTGGGGTAGACCAATCAATATTTTCAACGTGCAGCCTCAGGGCTACCCCACACATTTACTGAACAGCCACCCTATTTAATGACGTTTCATGTTTCTGACGGGAAAACAGGCCGCTCGGTTTCAAAGAGTTACTTTGGCAACCTAACAACGTAATTTGCAATGGAATATGGTTCAGCTCCACAATTTTCGAGGCATTTCTAACAATGACGTATTAGACTCTCTTCAAATGCAAATATTGTGTAACTTACACTCTGAAATCATTTAGGTTAAAAATCAACCCAAATCAGCTGGTGTGGGTGAATATGCGCATTGCGGGTTGACTGGTCTGCCCATAAACTGCCACATGGCTCGCAACCTCGTGCAATTAACCCTTTACCTAACATGAAAAGCAGACGACACTTGCAAAAATAATTGTTGAATAACTATTTTTTTTCATTTTTTGTCTCAAAAACATAGGTTATGACCCCTCGTTGGAACGAGCTCGACGAGCTCGTTCCAACGAGAGGTCATAACCTATGTTTTTGAGACAAAAAATGAAAAAATAATGAAAATTAATTGGCGATTTTTGAGAATAGCGCTGGCCGGTTTTGGCCGTTACGTTAGGTAAAGGGTTAAATGATTCACGCTATTACCATCCATTGTCAAGACAATCTCTGGCTTCTAAACCAAACCCATCTCTAGATCAGAATCGTCCCATATTCCCTGAAATATGATGATGGGTTGTGTTTTGGTATCCAGTGATTTTTAAACATCCTTAATCCGCTGCACACTCATGTGAAAATATAAAAATGTCACCAGCCAGGGCCGGATTATTCATAAGGCTGAAGCCTAGGAACCCGCAGGGACAGGGGGCCCGCCATTTTTTTTTTTTTTTTGCTGAGGCACTGTTACCGGCGCCTTAGGGTTCCAGTAGTTAAAGGCACTTGCACTCTGCGCGTAGCGATACATGTACATATGTATTTATCCATATATATACTCTCATAAGTATACTATATATTTATTTATATACAGTACATTATTTTAATGCTTATTTAACCCTCTGCACTCTGGTATCAAAATATTAAAACTTCAACATACAATTATTTCCCATAATGCAACTGGGAAATTAACTAATTCAATCTTGTTTGACTGAGCTCATGGAGCTCTGTCAAACAAGGTTGAATTGGTTAATTTCCTAGTTGCATCATGGGAAAAATTAGCAGACTGAAATTTAGAGATTTCGACATCAGTGTGCAGGGGGTTAAATAATATGTCAAGTTGTGAGTAAAATTCTTCAGGAGACCCGCGAAATGGATATAGGGCTATGTACTGCGGCATACTGCCTACCGTACCAGGGTCAGGCTGTCAGCTGTAGTGGGGTGGAAGATTGAAGTGTTGGAGGGGGCCCAGTCCCGAGGTACCTGCCTAGGGGCCCGGCCGTGGGTTAATACGGCACTGTCACGAGCACATATTTCCGTAATGCAACTAGGAATTTCACTAATACAGTCTTATCTGACAGATCCCATTGAGCTCTGTCAAACAAGCAGTGATGTAGATACGGCGTTTTTCGATAAAAACTTTGTCGAAACACTTTGGGCTCGTCGTGAAGATCTTAAAACTTTTGAGGGTAAATGTTTGCAAAATGGAAAAAAAATAATTTATATTTTGGCAAAAACATATTTTTAATATAATAATAATCCGTTTGGGATGCTAAAACTGTAAAAAATTGGTTGCCAAACTGAAACCTGTCAAAACATTTCTTTGGTCCGTCGGAATATTTTGGGGTTCCCCCAAACCACCTCCATCAGCAAAAAGCTATAGCTACGCCACTCCAAGGAAGATTAAGTTAGCTAAATTCCTAGTTGCATCATGAAAAAATGCTGCTTACAAATGTGTTATTTTGACTTCAGTTTGAATAGAGAAAACATTATCTTGCTGCTTAATTTCTTTCTCATTTGGGGATTTTTTCAGAGATGAGTCTCAAATTCCACCCGGTATTTTCATTACTTGAGAGCAGATAACTTGCCTCCACCGTTTGCTTTAAAAAATAGATGTGTAGGTCTGACCTCGTTTTCGATTTGGACTGCCGGTAGATGTTCTTTGTCTGGCTTCGTTCTTTTGAGCTATTTCTTGGTTTCGTTAGCAAACTGGTCTGTCTTTTGGTGGAAACGCTCTTCGTGGTCTGGACCCCGTGGGAAGGAGAAATATAGAATATACCCATAGTAGCTTGGTATACCAAATGTTCACCACGAGTGGTGAAGTGATTTTAGCCGCGAGCCTTTGGCGCGCGGTTAACACCACTTCACCACGAGTGGTGAACATTTGGTACACCAAGCTACTATGGGCATATTTTATTTATACCATGATCGTCAGGTTAATAAGAGTTTCAGTGTTAAATAAATCAATATTCACACGTGCGAATCTGTTTTTTGTTTACACGAGCACCGAGGGGCGGTACTTCCGCTGGCAATTTTATCACCGAAACGAAATAGAAAACGAAACGCGCAAATTACGGGACCTTTTTTCATTTTATTAACATAATAACACACAATTTGAGATATGAGTGCTTTATTAACATGCGACAACGTATGTTTGTTAATTTTTAGTATCTTATGAAGTAAACGTATTTAAAAACGTATCAAATAATAGCCAGTTTCATTTCACTTTTCACGAGGCGACGACTGACTGATAAAGTTAGACAAGTTTGCATTCAAGGCGAGGCCACCAAAGGTCAACTTGGATGTAGTTCCACTGCAGTTGTAAATTTTAACTATTGAAATCCCATGGCTGGCGTGTTCACCACGGTTGGTGTGTAAAGCTAAAATTTATGTCATGGGTTTGTTATATATATAGCGCAATATGTAATCATGGGTTAAAATTAGATATCGTAGGGGTCGAGGAAATTAGCCCGTGAGTTAATGGTATAAGGTTTGATATGAGTTGAATAGGTCAAAAAGCTAAAAGTTGTAACAAAGTATTATAGACCTCTACACAACCGGAATGCATCTCAAACGAACAGAATAGTACCATCAGAGCCCAGGCGTACGAGAAAGTAGGGATAGGGTAGATAACATTCATAACAGAGCTAGAAACGCCTTTTCAAAGGATGATGGCATGAATCAGCAGTGGACCTCGCGATATGCGAGGTCCACTGCTGATTCATGCCATCATCCTTTGAAAAGTGCTCTTGATATGAGGGGTGCCGGTGAATCTCGAGCTGATTCTGAATCCATCACAATGCGTTCGAGATTTACTGTCACCCTTCGTAGCTATATTCTCTTTTCTGACGAAGAAAAACATAAGATCGTGAATAACATACAGGTGCTGTTAGTCCTCTCATGGCTTGTCCAACTCTTAACTACCACCCGCAGTTCTGCCATCAACGGGTCCTGTCTTAATACTAACTCACACAAATATCTATTCTTCTCAACTGTTTTGATTTTCTTATTTTATATTTTGTCTTCTCCCCTTTCTTTTTCTTTTTTAAATATCTTTCACTACTTATCATTCCCGAACACGAGAGTATCCCAGCTAATCTTTATGTAAAACAATTTTCTCGTCTTGCTGATATATAAATAATGTGTGCAAATACAACGGAGACAGCTCACATAAGCATATGCTTGCTGCTGAATCCATTTTCCGTTTTTGCTCTACATATATTATCTGTAATTGTTTTCTATTATTGTGTCTATTGAACTCGGAAATAATTATTGTTTAAACTAAAAGTGCTCTTGAATAAAGGAGACGACACATATAAGCCTATGGCTTCCTGTGGAATTCTCGTCTATTCACAATCCCGATTATTTCTGTTTCTGTTATACCGTGTACAACCATGAAAACTGTTTGCGGTTCTGTGATATTATCATTATGTAAGGTATACGTGTAACGCTGCTTTCTGAATAAATATTGTTTAAACTAAAAACGTCCAAGAATAGTATTCGAAATAGTTGGAAATAGGGACGGAGAAGGCCGGAAAATGGGATTTCGGGTGGGGTATAGTCCTTAAAGTACTCGCGTTGAATCAAACAAATCCCGCATGACCCGTGACCAAGTCTTCAGGACTACGTGAGTCTCAGAGCAGCCACGCGCCTCTATAGATTCTCTAAGATGGCGGTGTCATTTTAGCCTGTATCACAATAACCATACGCGCTATGCAAGTTCACTAACATCACCCAATGCAATAGTAATGACGTCACACTGGCTGTTCACACGCTTTACCGTGATAATCCACTCGAAACACATCGAGCTTCGCGGTATGACTTTACTTCCTTCGCTTCATTCTCCTCCCCAAAAGTATATGATGTTCCAATGACAGACGCTCAACGATTGCATATGTGAGTGAATAACTCTGAAAATGAGATGTCTGTGAAACTGCGTTGGTACTTGCAAAAGGATTGTAGGCTTCGGGCACAACGGCAGTTCCTGACATGATGACTCAAACCTTTCACGGAAAAGCACGATTCGGGTGTATCAGATATCGTGGAGGCGACGATTTAGGTTGGTGTGTGGGAGTGGGGTGCGGGTGCGGATGGGTGTGTGAGGTGTCATCCCTTAACATTTTGACCAACATTGTTGAAAATACTCGAAAACTGTAAAGTGATGAGTTTCAATAACCCGCATGTGGCTGATGTATGTACATCCAATGGCTGATGTCTGTATTCCCTTAAATCAATTTGATTTTGTTTGCCATTCGTAATACTTAAGGATTCACTTTTCGCATCAACGATTGTCCACCCCAACAGCCTACCAGCTGACACACTGTAGGCCTGTTGTTCAATATGGACGATTTTTAAAGAATTAATGGACTACCGCTGATGCCCTAAAATGGGCTAGAGCACTTCACAGGTCACAAATTTACATGCTTGTCTGGACAAACCACCCCCCCCCCCCACCCCCCCCCCCCCCCCCCCCACACACAACCACCCACGAAGATTTCAGACACCCCTACTCATAGTCAAATTCACCCCATAGCCTCTGCATTAAGAAGAGACTTGTGATTCGACAGAAAAAAAGTATGCAGAAATCATTTCGGTTCTGGCGGCGTCAGAATTTTTTCTGAGTTTGATTAAGTGAGACGAAAACGAAAACTGCGAAAGGCAGTTTTCCAATTCGTATCACTAAGTGACATTACAACAATTAAAATAGCATGTTTGCATTTAGCTGATTGAAACACACTCAGACATTGATAGTCTATTTAAAAATGCACGTAATAGCCTCAAGGTATGTAAAATTAATTAAGTTTAACCAGTGGATAATAGCTACATAATGTCACTTGAAAATCACTCAACTGACAATCCTGCATGTATGATTCAAAACTTCATTTTCTTTCTCATTTGACGAATGAGTTCATTCTTATTACGTTTCTGATTCAGTAGTGCCAGTTGGAATTTGTGACGCGTCGAGAAGTTTGACGTGAACAATTTGAGTACCCGGTGCATATACCTTTTTGAAGGATACCATCATGTTTTAGAAAAATTTAGAATCTTGGTTTCTGATTCCTAACTGAAAGCCGAATTCTCCTCAACTCTGCCGAACACCAGAACCTAAATCTCTAGATTAACACTCACCATCAGATATTTATTTATTTATTGGTGTTTAAGGTAACATATTTCTGCACAATGGCTAATCATAACCTCGACAGTTTTACGGGTGGAGGAGGCCGGAGTACCCGGTGAGAACGACAGAGCAACGGCGAGTAACTGTCAGTTTCCCAACATACTAACTCCACACAAGCAGGGTTAGCATTGGCTGAAGGCAGGTGTACCATCGACGTGCAGTACGCCTTAGTACATAACGCCACCGTGCCGACGTGGGCAATTGGGTGAAGTGTCGTGCCTAAGACACAACGCGGTTGCCGCAAGTGGGATTCGAAGCGAGGACCTCTCGGCTTGCAGCCTGCACCTCTACCTACTAAGCCATCGCCCCCGCCCCCACCATCACAAAAAATGGATCGAATCCAGCATTTAGCTGAAGTTCACATGATTACTTGGTTCACATTTCCTTTCGGCAGCTACTTGAAGCCGTGAAAATCGCAAGCTACACAGTACAACAAAAGCGCTTTGGTTGGCCTTAGGCGAAGAATGGTACGGACATGTATGTATATACGGACGCGGCAACTGTTATCTTATTCCCAGTTCTTTATTCGACATTCGTTATCAACCGATTTTATCGGTATCGGTTGATAACAAATTCGAATAAGGAACTGGGAATAAGTAACGGTTGTCGCCCGCCCTGTGTATATTTCGAAGGGCACGATCGAGTTTTACGGAAAATTACAGTGTTGGTTTCTGATGCATCAACGCTAAACGAATCTTCGGCACCTCTCGGCGCCTGGGAATCAGGAGTTCAACACAAAAACCATAAGACCAACGATTAGCTGAATTAGCTGAAGTTGTCGTATGTGTAATAAAAGATGTATTGTCCAATTATGTTGCAATGCGCTTGAAAAAGAACATATCTAAAACGTGGTCTATGTCAAGTAAGTGACTACTCCATTACCCGGAAACACACCAACAGAACCCAGGAACGAAATAGGACCAGGTGTTTTAGCGCAAGCATTGGGGGTGGGGGGGGGGGGGTGGGGGTCACATTACTATCACAATTTCCCTGCTCCCTTCTATCAATCCAGTCCATGTCTACTGACACTCTGACAATGGCGCAAAGTGTCTTCAGGATGGAAAACACCCGTTACATTTCTTATATTTCACACCCGCTACACCTCTCTATGGGCACACTATTAACTCTATCAGACGGGACTGACAGAACAAAAGTATATCCATCATCATAATTTAAAGGTTTGTTTAAATGATTTATAACATGATTGTTGAGCGTATTCAACGTTTCGCGATACAATACGGACATCGAGAAAGGTGCTAGATACACCACGCGTGAAATCTGGATTAAGAGTAAGAATGTCATTTATTACATGCTTGTTCTATGAAATCCCCATCTACAGCAACACTAAACAATGCGGAAAATGAAAATCCGTTCGGCACACATGTGCGGAACGGAAATCGTTGACGGACTATTTTTATATAGAAACGAAACTTCACTGAAATTTTCTACAAATCGTGCACCGCAATTACAGTTTGAACCACTAGCGATAGCTGGAAAGCGTCCCCTGAGTTCCAATGTGTTCTATGTGCCAGTAGGCAGATAGACCACATTGGAACACAGGGGACGAAATAGTAACGTGGGTTTCCCTCGCAAATATGGTTGGCGATAAAATGTGTTCTTTTTGTTGATAGTTGTCAAATGAATTGCTGGGTGTCCTTCTAACAATTGTTTTTGTAGACGTGCAGGCGTGTAATAAACACAGAACGACATGTGTGTGTCAATGGGCTAATTGATATGGCACTTGTGCTATCGCGGAAGGATAAAACTCGAGGCCTGCAGCCTCTCGTTCTATCCTTCCGCGCTGGCACTCCTGCCATATCGATTAACCCATTCGCACGCGCGTGTCGTTCTGTGTTTCTAAGAACATCACGTAAGAACCCATCTGATTTGACTTTACGCGTCTGAGCGACGATGAGATGAATGAAATTCTTCGAAACAAAAACGTGTCAAGCTTTGAAGTTATCCGATAATTTTCTTTAAAAATATTCATTTACTCAATTCAAGTTTAATCGTGCTATAAATACATAACATAACTCGGGTAGAGACCGGTGGACAGGAATTAACGACCCTTGGTGGAGTTTTTCCATACATCGGCGCGCGTAAAATGCAGAAAAAACTCCACCATGGGTCGTTACTTCCAACCCGCCGCTGTGTTCCATCTTATTGCACAATTACTTACCAAATATTTTGATCCGTATTCGTATGTCAGAGGTATAAGTTTAAAGATGATGATGAAGTGAGCATGAACAAAACTATCTAATCCCATCAGTTGGTCTCATTCAGACTTAGTTCACATTGTACCGGCCGTATTTACCCCGTTAAACGATAAAGCACATATCCACAATTGTAATTGGAGAATGGCGATATTTGCTCACGTCATGGGGAATGCTTGAAAAAAATTGCTAACACAATAAAATATCCATTGTAATGGAATTCGACCTTCAGGTATAACAGAAAGTTTTGTGTGTATTGCGAAAGGCTGTACCAGTTGAATATTCATCAGTTCCCAATGGTGACGTTAACCCTCTTCAGTGAGACATTTTGTACCTATTGATATAATGCCGCAGTACAACGGAGTCGATGAGAACTATTGTTTCATCATCTGCTAAATTAACCCTTTACCCAACGTAACGTCCAAAACCGGCCAGCGCTATTCTCAAAAATCGACAATTAATTTTCATTATTTTTTCATTTTTTGTCTCAAAAACATTGGTTATGACCCTCGTTGGAACGAGCTCGTCGAGCTCGTTCCAACGAGGGGTCATAATCTATGTTTTTTAGACAAAAAATGAAGAAATTAGTTATTCAAGAATTTTGTTTGCATGTGTCGTCTGCTTTTCATGTTAGGTAAAGGGTTAAGCAGGCTTTCAAATGGCCCCAAGTAGCGACTGTAAACTCTGTGCCCAAACAATGCTAAAAAGGCACAAATAACATTTAAGTAGTGTTTGAAATTTCTTTTAAAAGTTTTGCAGTATCTCGGCCATATTTTTTGTATGGCCATGTTTTCCCGATACAGACAACATGGTTTATGACCGACCTGTCGACCTGAACAACTCAACAGATAAATAACTTTAAAAGAGGTTTAACCCTTTACCTAACGAATCGCCAGCATCCGTCAAGGTAATTTGGAAATTGAGCAGTTGAAAAAAATAAGTTTTTAAAAATATTTCAACAAAACCGTATCATGTGACCCTTCATTGTAATGAGCTCGATGAGCTCGTTCCAATGAGGGGTGATATGATATGATTTTGTTGAAAAATTTAAAAAAAATAGTAATTAAAAGAATAAATTTTGATATTTTCTGCGTTGGGTAAAGAGTTAGAAAAAGAGAGTTTGCCAGTGAAAAGAATCTGCGTCGACAGCGTCGTATACTACTATACGCGGCGTACAGACCTATCGGATGGGGACGTAAAATGCTTGTCCTCTGTGTGGATATAGAAATAGAAAAGCGATGCCACGAAGTTTTCGCTTCGAAGGTCACCCATCGTACCTAAACCACTGGGCCAAGGAGAGGCGTTAATATAAGTTGCATAACTTGTTCGCCCATCCCTGTAAATCAAATAAGCTCAAAACAAGACATTGTCGACGCAGATTGGTTTTCACTGGAGAAGTCTGTATGATCATGTACTTAAAGCTTGAGGTCTAAAATATTCATAGTTGTGGCATTATATATTAAACAACATGCGTAATTTACATTTAAATAGGAATTAGGCTTGACACCGGAAAACTGAGAATCATTTTAGGTAAATGTGTAGCTCAATAAGGAGAGCCCATCATAACGGATGAAGTCCCATAACAAGAGGCTTTGAACTTTGGACGTCTGTTTTTAGGGGAATACAACTGAAGAGTGTGTGAAACAGACGACGAGAAAGCGAAATGCGGGGGCCTTTCTCTTCCACCATGCTGCACTACGGTGGACCCCTATTTGCCGTTGTGCCCACATTAGACTAACCTAAAGGCTTTATCTGCTTCTAGGGTTCTAATACTATTAAATATGTGAATCCTGATAAGGTCTTTGCTCACACTGCAAACAGCCAGAAAATCCTGGTCAACCGACAAAAAGCCAAGCTCAGATAAGACCAATCTTTATAACTGGGAGGGGGGGGGGGGGGCAATTTGACTGTGACGCCATCTCTTAATGGACAGGTACCATGGTTCATAGTGGTTTACCATCAAGTGATGGCCTATCAGTATTTTTTTGGTCATTGTCGTAGTAAACAGTTTTTTATCATATGACTCGTCCGTTTTGTTCACTTTAAAACTGGGCCACATTTTCATAATTTCCATAATTAGAGTTAGGAGCTTTCATTGGTCAATTTCAAAACTGGACAATTTGATTGGCTAAACAAAATACAACTGGGTCACATTTGCATACTTTCAGTAGGGAGAATTTACGTTATCTGTCCTATTTAGGGTGGGTTATATTGTATTAATCTTTTTCCTACAAGAAAAACGCCATTCATTTTTTTTGTATTTTCACTTTTTGCTTCCAAAACATAGGTTACGACCACTCATTGGAACGAGCTCGACGAGCTCGTTCCAATGGGGAGTCATAACCTATGTTTTCGAAGCATAAAAAGAATATTTTTAGTTATACGAGGATGTTTTTTTCAAGTGCCGTCTGCAACTCAAGTTAGGTGATGGGTTAAAAAGTCATACTAAGCGGCTAATTTGTGTAAGTGTGTGTGTGTGTCATATGATAAATAGAATATGAAATGAGTGTTTTTCTCATATAATATTTATGAAACTCGTCCGAATTTTCCGTTTGGGCTCGCCAAAACGGAAAATTCTTAAACTCTTTTCGTAAATATTATATGAGAAAAACACTTCCATATCCTCTATATATATGAAGGATTACATTATAATGGAGGATGGTAGCTCATAACTGGAGGGAAAAAAATAAATTTGATTTTCAATTTTGAACCAGACTTTATAGATTTCTGTTCTATGAGTTACTTTAAGTGAATGGTTACTATCTCTGAGCTTCAGCTATTTGAAGTTTAAACTGTTAGAACATCAATGGTAAAGGTACAGGTGATAAAATGATTGTTTCTTTGTAATTAATCAAATAAGCTGCCAAGTTTACTCAAGGATTTAACAAAAGAGATATCTGTTTGAATAATATGCTACCCTGGCCAAACAGTAGATGTTACAAAGTTGACTATTGAGGAATCTGTTTACTTTAGAATTTTACGGTTATATGCTATTGTATACCAACTTGATATCAATACAAACTGTTTATTTGATGGGTAGATGACACTTTGGCTACTTCACAGTGACAGAAAGTCTTCGTCTTCTCTTTGAACATAAATTTCACGAAAACATGATTATTTTCTCAAAGGAGTTTTCAGTGATATTTTGCTAAACCTCTGGATTTAATGTGGAACCTAGTTCATCCTGTCATATCACGAATAGAAGACAATTATTGCACATTTCCCTTGAATAATTAAAATAATTATTATTATTGCTTCTAGCCCTTTACCCAACGCAGACGATATCAAAATTTATTATTTTAAATATCATTTTTTTAATTTTTCAAAAAATTTCAACAAAACCATATCATGTGAGCCCTCGTTGGAACGAGCTCGACGAGCTCGTTCCAACGAGGCGTCACATGATATGGTTTTGTTGAAATTTTTTGAAAAATAATATTTTTTCAACTGCTGAATTTTCATATTACGCGGACGGATGCGGGCGATTCGTTAGGTAAAGGGCTAGACAATGTTTTCACGATCAAGAAGGTTAAGTCCTCAGATAGCGCTGGTCACTGACCAATAGCGTTAGCATTATCACTCAGTCTTCATAGTAGGGGGTCTTCGAACCTCAAAATTTGGGTCGAATCGAATCCAGTGGTCAAAGAGTGGGGGGGGGGGGGACTGAGGAGGGCATATGCCCCCCCCCCAGTTTTAGCCATGCCTAATTATTGATGCCTTTCACAACCTATATATTATGGACACAGACAGACTCAGGGTGAAGAAAATTGCGTTTTTTTTTCTCTCCAATTTCAATTTTTTACCCGGAAGAGACCCCTCCAGCGAGAAGGGGTGTCCACCTCTTGTGCCCGCCCCACCTCATCGCTGCGCATCCTATTCTGTAAGCCCCCTAGTAGTTCATCGATCTAAACGTAGCGGCTACCCCCTTCGTAGGGTGTAGCCACTACGTTCAGATCGCTGAACTAGCCCCCAAGATATTACTCTCGCCCCCCCCCCCCCCCCCCCATAACTTTGATATCCTGGCTATGGGCCTGATCGTATCTCGAATCGACTCAGACACCAGATTTCGAATAGAAACAAATCTCACCTCTATTCAAGCTGTGGATATTGCACCTCCTAACAAACGAAAATATTGCCAGTCTGCACTCAAGTATTGTGTGCAACGACGACTTGTGCAAATCAAGCAAAATATTCCAGAACGGAATCTATATAATTTCCGAAGCGGAACCAACTTGAAGTCTTCCTCTATCATCAGGCCTCCTGTACAGGAGATCTGATGCTGGAAGAAGAGTTCAAGAGGAGATACTTTGTGGGATTTTGTGAAGATTTCGACGATTCGAAAGTTTTCGAATCGGCGCGATTGAAATCGAATCGAACCATGGAGACTATTTCGAATCAAATCGTGTTTTGAAGCTTCGCAGGGCCATACTTTATATATAATACTTTCTGGCAGGGTCATATTTTATATATACTACTGTCTGGCAGGCCCATACTTTATATATACTACTTTCTGGCAAGCCCATACTTTATATATGCTACTTTCTGGCAGGCCCATACTTTATATATGCTACTTTCTGGCAGGCCCATTTTTTATATATGCTACTTTCTGAGTTTTCAAGATGTTCCATGGATGGCAATTTTCAAAATTGGAAAAGATTTACTGGAAAGTTAGCTCCCCTTAATTGCCTTAGACAGACAATAAATTTAACACTAAGAATATGAAATAGCGTATTTACTCTATGTATTGGGACACTCTATGATTTGGGACACACATTTTTTCCAGAAAACTATATTTTTTTTTATGCTCCAAAGTTTGGGACATTCAGGAGATTTGTTTCCAGTTGACCCGTCGCTAGTAGCAGACGACACTCATAAAAAAAATTTTTGCGCTCGTTCCAATGATGGATCATAAGCTATGTTTTGGAAGCAAAAAATGAAAATTTAAAAAAAATTGGACGGCGATTTTCGTATATAGTGATGGAAAACGAATCACACACAACTTTATTCAGCATCAAATCAAGACCAGGCTGTGTTCTTTCCCCATTTTCTAAGAATTGGGACACCTGTGAAAATAATTATTTTTAGCTGTTCCAATACATAGAGTAAATACAGTAATTTCATGTGAAGATTAAAATTTCGAAATGTTTGCAAATTTGTATTATTGGTGTGAGCATCATTTCACAACTTCAGGCATTTTCCTGCAGAGAAGTATAGACACCGTCCTTTCCATTAATATAAAAATCTGGGAGGTGAGATTTGCTCATCTTGTTCCTGGGAAGAATAAAAACTTGCAAATTACTGTAAAAACACATTCGTTAAACAAAGAGCCGAAGTGGACAGTTAGTGTTGGGAGGTGTGTAGATGTTATTAATGACGTATTATCTGTGAATTACTTGCTTCATATAGGTTGCCATAAAAGCCAAGTTTCCTTTTATTACTTTTAATAAACGAAAACAACAGACAGCTGCGGGAGCTGTCCACTCATGGCACAGGACATGGGTGTTTTCTCAACAATCACTTGGAAAATTATTTTCATCATAGAGTGGAGAAATAATTATAATATATTGGAGAGCAACGTCCTCTTTAAGACAAGATTGGTGATAGAAAAAGGGAAGTACCAGTTAATATGAGGAAATACTTGAGTGAAATTTAAACACATTTCATTGTTTGATTAGAAGATTATTGCGCATATTAGTACCGAGGTCGTGATTCATTTATAAAAAAGAGATGCAGAACAAGGTCATCGAAATACTCACATCTAGTACAACAGTTCACCAGAACAACTTAAACCCTCTCCAACAATAACTTTCTCTTAATGTTTTAGTTTCGTGATCTATTTTAGTTCTTAATTTGGCATCACAGGCATTACCGACCAGCGCTATTCACAAAATTAATTTTAACTTATTGGTGTTTAACGATAATTTTGACAGCCAGGGTCAGTCTGACAGTTTTACGGGTGGGGGAAGAAGGAGTACCCGGAAACAACCACCGAGAAACCGAGAAGTGGCGAGCAATAATCAGACTCCCTAACGTACTAACCCCGCTAAAAGGGTTAGCATTGGTTGAAGACAAGCGCACCATCAGCGCTAGTACGCCTTCGTACACAGCGCGACCGTACACCAGTGTGGGCACTGTAATTAAGTTCCTTGTCCAAGGATACAACACAAGGCCCCCCCCCCCCCCTGGTGGGGATCGAACCCACTGATCCACCTCGCACCCTGCTATTCACATAAATTCCAATAAGAGTATAGTATGTTTTGTAAAAACATAACTTGTAACCTCCGCATTGGAACGAGCTCGCTGAGGTCGTCCGAATGAGTGTTCGTAAGCTATATTTTTTAGGAAAAACTTTTGTAGTTATTCGATAATTTCTTTTTGCAGGTGTCGTCAGCTAGTCGTGTTAAAAAAAATTAAATGGTAACAACCCATGCACTTTGTGTCTCATTGTTTTTGCTGCAAAGATGGGTGAAGCTTCAAGAGCGCTTTTCAAATAGGGCGTCACAAAACTACAAAACTGTCACATGGTTGAGAAGTTGGAAGACACTCAGGAGGTGTCCTAGAATCTTCTTCTTTACCGATGATTCGTTAGAAAAAACCGATAAATACTACACGCAAAGCTTGCACCACGTCTTACACACGTCGTCGAGCTGGCTCTTGCGATTTATTAAAAAAAAAAAAAATAACCACTGGCAATATTCGTGAATCTGGCCTTCACGAAGGGTGGCTGTAAAAATCAAATAAACGTGTACTGTAAAATATCACTGTTAAAATTACGGTATAACCAGTTGCAGTTATTTCTGCCGTAAATTTGGCGGCAATGAATGTTACTGCTTCGAGTTTCATCATATGAAAACTTTCAGTGGAGTTTACCCATGTCAGTGGAACAAAGATTTTTTTAAGAACTGAATGCAATTTTTATAATCTTTATTGGAGTATGAACGTGTGGGAATGGGTACAAATTATGTATGAACCCCGAAGGTTCCCACACGTTCATACTCCAATAAAGATTATAAAAATTGCTTTCAATTCTTTTAATTACATTCCGTAACTGTTTAAACTATTTTTACCAAACAAAGCAGAAAAACGAAATAAAACATGTACAGACGAACGAGGCGAAACACCACCCTCACACAAAAGACAAAACGCACAACTCTGAGTTTTCGGCATTGACCCATATTTGTCAAATTCCCTTCTTTCGCCACGAAACTTGGAATGTTTAAAACAATTTATTTAACATATTAGTAAACTATAATCACTGATCACTGCGAGAGACGCTACAGTTATAAACCCGCCCAAACACCGCCCGAATTACATTCTGTCAACTGCACTCCACCATAAATGCGGGTCAAAGTTCGACCAAATGTATTCATTGGAAAATGAATTACATTTGGTCATGACGTTTTCATCCAGCTAACCAATGGCAATTGAGTATTTGGACCCAAAACCTATAACTACATTAAAAATGTAATTATGTCCAGAACGAAGGCACTCAACTCTTTAACTCTTGGAATCCGAGAGACCGCTTTGCCGGTCAAGGAACGTTATGCGTCATAATTTCATTAAGTATGATGTGTTCGAAGTGCATGTGTGGGGTAGACCAATTAATATTTTCCACGTGCAGCCCCAACTTGGGGCTGCACGTTGAAAATATTAATTAGTCTACCCCCAAATAATAAATACAGACTCTTCCAATTGCTACCTTTCAACTGATATGGAAGATACCACCATTGTTAAAAGGGTTAATTCCAGCGTTTGGTAAATGGCATAGTCCTTGTCGAAAGGTGCTTCGTATCAGAAGACTCATTTTTTAAGGTGGACTAATTAATATTTTTAACAGCTGCGGGTTAAAAATATTAATTGGTCTACGCCATATGACTGCACAATAGACTTCTCGATTTTTATCCAAGACTGAAAAAACTTCAAAAAATGTTTGTATTTCCAAAAGTAGTTTAATGCTGTATTTTCACCGTAATGTTTTACAGTAGAAGCACCGGAAGCTAGTTGCCAGCACCTTTTAATGGTAATTGTTTTACAGCGTGTATAATTTTTTACTTGAACTCACTTTCAGGTCGTCCCATAAAATCGCAATGGGAAATCTCAGTCAGCATCTATGGCTATATCATGACCGTAACATAGGTATCAAGTCAAGTTTAGCCAATCGATTATGCCTAGGCTTCCCACTTTAGAAGACTTCTACCCCTAGCGGTTTTTTTGCCGGGTCCTAGTTTACCAGAGAATCAGAATCACAGTAACCAAGCACTGTTCCACTTACCGGTGCTCCAACTGGAAGAACAGAAACTGGATTATAACAATAACACCCAAGGAGCGGAGGTTCCACGAGATGGTAACTCTCAAAGCCCGTTGACTATTTTTTACTTCACATGATAAGCAGCTGAGACTTGCAAAAAATGTTTCTCAAATAACAAACAACGAGGAGCTATAAGCTACGCTTCTGACTACTTCAGAGGCAAAAATTGAAAAACATATAAAATAATAAAATTTGAGTGTGATTTTTGAATAGGGCACTGCGACTTGGGTCGTCTCCAATCTCGAATCGAATCAGGCAGAGGATTGCGATTCGAATCGAATCGAATCACGAATTGAATCTCACGACTGTTCAAGTTATAGATACTGCACCTTCTTATACAACCGTGAATATTGTCAGTCTCCACTCACGTATTGATTTCAACGGCGGCTCGTCTTCTTGGGAAACTCGGTTTAGTAAGCGGAACATTCCAGAATGGAATCAAAGTTGTTTCGGAATCGGAACCTTCATAAACTCTCCTTCTATCATCAGGCTCCTGTACAGATAGAATATACACACATAACGACACGCGTGTGTGAATGGGTTAATCGATATGGCACGAGTGTCAGCACGGAAGGGTAAAACGTGAGGTCGCAGTTTTATCCTTCCGCGATGGCACAACTGCTATATCATTTAACCCATTCACATGCGCGTATCGTTCTGTGTTTATTGCACGCCTTCACGTCTATAAAGCAACATTGGAAGGACACTCAGCAATTCATTTGAAATTACCAACACAAAGAACGCATTTTATCGCCAACCAAATTTGCGAGGGGAACCCGTGTTACTATTTCGTCCCCTGAGTTCAAATGTGTTCTATGTGCCTTTTGGCACATAGAACACATTGAAACTCAGGGGACGATTTTTAGCTAACACTGGCGATTCATATTTTAATTGCGGTGCACGATTTGATGAATATTTCAGTAAAATTTCGCTTCTTTATAAAAATAGTCCGTCAACGACTTCCCTTCCGCACATATGTGCGGGACGGATTTTCATTTTCTGCATGGTTTAGTGTAGCTATAGATGGGGATGTCATAGAACAGGCGTCCAAAAAGTTCAAGAGAAGGTGCTGGTGGATATGGACGAAACGGTAGGAAACAACATGTCATAATCTATTGTCACGACCCTCATTGAAGGCATTTACTTCAGACCTCAATTCCAAATCATTGAAACCATGGTACACCACACGTATATCATTAATAATTTGACGAGTGAGGTGTCAGCATGATATTTCAACGAGTGGCATAATCGGGGAAATAAGGTTATGTGGCCGCCTGTGCAGACCGAGCGTATCAAGCACAGGAGAGATACTCGAGAAGCAACTGGTAATTTGGCAATCCAGCAACTGAAAACTTTGTATCAATTGAGAAAGGAATAAAATGCACCAACACTACCCTCAAACACTTTATCGCCTCACATTTTACATTTTTATTTTAAATTATTCGCCGTTGTAGCAAAAATGAGACACGGTTGTATTAACGGAACGTGGGATGAAAACAGGTGTAACCACCAATGTACCTCGAAGCAGTAATCTTTTACATGCTGAATAACTCTTTGTAAAAGCCTCCAATGCAGGGGTCAGGCTATATGAACTGGAGGGAGAAAATATTGTAGAAACAAATATCTTTTCCTCTCAACTTCATTTCACCTTGTGTTGAATTAAAGCGTGTATCCCCGTCCCATAATTGAAAATACACGACTTTTCCCGGAGAAAAAGAAAAACTCTTCATGCCAACTGGAGCACATTGAGTATCACTTGAAGACAGATTCAAGAGCCTAGAAAGTGGAGGACTAACTCTTGCAAAATAAACCAAGAAATACACAGAACGACACGCGCGTGTGAATCGGTTAATCGATATGGCACGAGTGCCAGAGCGTAATGATAAAACGAGAGGCTGCAGGCCACGAGTTTTATCCTTTCACGGGGGCACAAGTGCCATATAGATTAACCCATTCACACGCGTGTGTTGTTCTGTGTTTAATAACGCTTTCACGTCTATAAAAAAAATTATTAGAAGGACACTCGGCAATTCATTTGACAACTATGGACAAAAAGAACACATTTTATCGCCAACCAAATTTGTAACTGTTTTGACCCCTGAGCTCCAATGTGTTCTATGTGCCCACTGGCACATAGAACACATTGAAACTCAGGGGATGACTTTCAGCTATTTAAATTGTAATTGCGTTGCAAGATTTGAAGAAAATTACAGTGAAATTTCGCTTCTATTTAAAAATTAGTCCGTCAACGATTTCCATTCCGCACATATGTGCGGAACAGATTTTCATTTTCCGCATAGTTTAGTGTTGCTGTAGATTGGGATTACATAGAACAGGAGTGGAACAAATATTAAGGTGAGAGTACATGAACCAGATTTAGGGATTCCAGGTGTGAATTTATATGTAACTGGAAATGGTCCTCCCCAATTTGAAACAAGGGATAGGGTGAACGACTTCCCGGAGCTAGTATCCTGATTGAAATTTCCCTGTTTCTCTTCAGATTCGTGGAGATCTAGATCAACTTTCAAAATAAGGATGCATGGATAAAATATAACTCAACTCTGGAGGTAGAATAAATATTGAGTTATGTGTTGTGGCCTGGATGAATACACAACAAAATTAGAACAACAGTTTATACTTGGTTTATTAAGAAGTCAAAAATAGTATGATATGAATGGACATGATTATGAATGATGGGTCAAAAACCACGGGCCCACTACATTTCTTACCCGAAAGAGGTTAAATTGCACCCAAGAAGCCTAATAACTGTGAATGGTTCCCACAGAACTCGGACCTCGAGATAATCAATGTCAAAAACGCCGATTCTCACCAGGGCCGAGTTGAACGAATCCAAAAACGACGGTATCCATTATGGTTAATCTTTTTACAGGTTACAAAGTGTCCCCAGAACTAACCTTGTATATATAAGTTTGGCAAGCCAATAAAAGCTTTTCCCAAATATAAAGTGGAAGACGAATTATGAGCAAGATCGCTCTTATGAGGGATAATTTCGCGGGGAAAGATTTCGAATACTGGAATCTGATTGGTCGTCCGCTTTAACTTCGACGAATGAAACAACAGTAAAGTGCACTACGACATGAACCAATAAGTTGCACTGATTCATTTTGAACATGGAAATCACTAGAAGCCAACAAAAACTGAAATAAACTTTTGTTAGGAGCAGCCGAATAATAACAGAGAAATTAAGAACTTCTGTTGTATATTATGTTTCAACTGCTGTTACCAAATCCGTTACATATATATATAGCGTTGACATTCTTCAGGAAAAGTTCGGGTCGCGAGTCAAACAACACCCACCCCCTATCCTCATGGTTACGCCGCTGCTTCGACAAAGAGTAATTTAACCATGATCTCAATTCGTAAGAACTGGAACAGAAGACAAGTTTTGAAACACACAAATAGGCAAGGGAACAAGGAAGACATTAAAGAGACATTTTTACTTTCCAAAGTGTGATTTACTGGGATTTCCCGGTTTGATTATAAACGATAACTTAACTAGTGAATTATGCAATCAACAATTGGGCCATGTATCCGTGCGCGCAAACGAAGACGCTTTGCTGTGGGTGTAATGGGGACTTCGTTGTTTTTTGTTTTTGTTTTTTTTTAACCCTTTTCCTAACATGAAAAGCAGGCGACACTTTCTTGAATAACTATTATTTTCATTTTTGTGTCTCAAAAACATAGGTTATGACCCCTCGTTTGAACGAGCTCGACGAGCTCGTTCCAATGAGGGGTCATAACCTATGTTTTACAGACAAAAAATGAAAAAATAATGAAAATTAATTGGCGATTTTTGAGAATAGCGCTGGCCGGTTTTGTCCGTTACGTTAGGTAAAGGGTTAAATAATATAATTATCGCTAATAATGAAAAGTAAGAAACAGAGTAACCGCTTGACTGGACTGGTTACGTGAAATAATTCATTCGAGGCGAGGGACTATATTGTAAAACACTCGTGCGCATTCGCGCACTCGTGTTTGTACGACGTCCCTCACCTATTACGAATTGCACGTGACCAGTCCAGTCAAGCGATCACTCTCTATTAAATTGCAGCTTTGACTCACCAGTTAACTCCCTTGATCTACAAGCCAAACTGGGACCGCCCGACTTCTGCTGCCTCCGAACCCATTCCCCATGTGCCTAATTTCTAAAACTGAAATATTGATATTTTAATTTGTTGTCAAAAAACCCAAATAACTCTAGGAAATTATGTTGACGTGGATCGATAAGAAAATGACATGATAAATATATAAACTTTACAATTCAGTAAGTTCTAAGATTTGAGTCTTCATAATCATGTGCGGCGACGTGCCCTTGTTCTTCGTCATTTGGACGTAATATGCTCACAATACTCTTTCCCTTTCTTTTGAATGTTTTTTTTTATGAAAATTCACACAGCGGTTATAGAACTTGAAAGTTAAGATAATTTTCCGGACAGACTAGCCGACAAAATTAAGACAGACAGACGGTAGGATGCACAATCAGCATTTCGCGGGGGTAATAAAAACTATAAAGCCTACAGCTCCAAGTAGCGACAGGACCCGAGACTGACATTTTCTGATTCGATTCCGTCAAGATGCGACGCACTGAAATACGGGATTCGGTCAGTTTCAAGACTCGTAATCTAAGGGAAGTAACCCCAAAACCGAGACATGGTTTAACGTCGTTGCTTCCCTTCAAATGTCCATTTCTGGAATTAAGCATTTCCCGATTCGAATATCGCTATTGGCTTGCTGATGACCATACCCAACTTCACACAGTAGGGCCTTCTCACGTCGTTTTTCATCATACTCCTCACCCACTCAAACATATCTTGTTCACTCCCTTATCGTGCCACAAATGTGGGTTATCACTGGCTGCATAATGTTATCATCTCAATATGTTTCCGATTTTACTGCCTCGACCCGCTTCACACACCGTCCTCATTGCTCTAGTATAAAATTGAACGGGTACATTAATCTAGCTTTTGTTGTGCGGATTGTTACAATTAAATTATTGAAGTTTAAACCTCTTTTCCTAAATGAGATTGTCGAGTACATTCAAATGGCTTCAGCGATTAGGCAAGTCCATCTTGCATTTGTAGGAGTGATGAGTGATAGTAAATATGCAAACCAGTAGGGTCTCTGGCCATTTATTGTCCAGTTTGTTGCTTACGACCCAAGCTCTCCAGTAGTCTAATTCTACAAGTCATTCGACACTGTTGTTGTCTGGAACCAGTTTAGCCATTAAATATGTCATCGCCTATTTTTAGATTCATTCGTCTGGAATATTTCAGTTGACCCGAAAAGTTTACTCCTAGAAATACCCAATGTGGAGGCTGGTGAAAGTACAGGTAGATGGCACTGAATGAAGTTATCTCTATCTATGGCTGGTCTGAACCATGGCTAGTCTGAAGAACTATACAAACTGTTTTAGGATCGCCGTTTAGCCACGGCTGCATTTTATACAAAAACAGACTTAATGCGAAATAGTAGACAGCGGCGTAACTATGTAGGGAGTGCCCCCACTAATTTTCTAGTCGGGACATTTTCGTCAGGATTGAAGTCTAAGATACTCTCGCGCCGATAATCGTGCACTTTCTTAACCCTTTACCTAACATGAAAAGCAGACGACACTTGCAAAAGAAATACTTGAATAAATAATTTTTTTCATTTTTTGTCTCAAAAAACATAGGTTATTACCCCTCATTGGAACGAGCTTGAAGAGCTCGTTCCAACGAGGGGTCATAACCTATGTTTTTGAGTCAAAAAATGAAAAATAATGAAAATTAATTGGCGATTTTTGAGAATAGCGCTGGTCGGTTTTGGCCGTTACGTTGGGTAAAGGGTTAAAAGATTTGATTTGGTACTTGGACTTGTGTCACACACACAGTGATCGAAGTGGGGAGACATTCACAGTCTGCCGTTCCGTCCAGTTTACGAATTTGCATCAGGTGCGACTCGGGGCGGTTGAGGACGAATTTCATTTTGTAATGGAGTGTACATTGTATGATCAGTTGCGTGATGAACTGTTCACCGACCATACACCAAACATAACGGTGGATAATATGACACTATTCCAACACATTATGCGAAACAAACGTCCCAGAACTGTGCAATCCGGTCTGTAACATAATCCGGAGTCTTCATATCAAGGAAATCTGAAGTCTCGAAGTGATTTATGATTTATGGTAATCATTGCGGTGCCTTCTTAATTTCTGACTGTTTGATTATACACCTTATCATGGTTGTATCTGTCGTTTCTCCATTGTCCGAGCTACTTTTTCATTCATTTCATTTTATATTATTCCATTATATTACTATAATAATGTTGTTGCAAAATTAGCAATCTGTCTCAATCAGGTGTCTATTGCTTCAATAAATTTTAATTCAAATTCACAGTCGGTCATACAAATAGAGGTCTGTAGGACCCGATTTGGGTTGATCTGGAGTACCGGTCCATGCTAATTGAATAAACGGTTGTGAGGGAGACCGGTGGCTCAGTGGTAGACTGTTGGTCTTCTATGCTAGTTCGATCCCCGCCCGGGACGACCCGCGTTGTGTCGTTGGGCAAGGCACTTCATCCCGGGTGCCTACACGGGGGCACGACGAGGCTGTGTACTGAGGCGTACTGCACGTGCGTGGTGCACAGGTCTTCAACCGCTGTAACCCTGCTTGAACGGGGCTTGAACAGAGTTAGAATGTTGAGGAGCTGACGGTTGCTTGTCGATGCTCGGTGGTTCTCTCCGGGTACTCCGGCTTCCTCCATCCGTAAAACTGTCACGGTCACGATTAGCCATTGCGCATAAATATGTGAACTTAAACACCGATAAGTAAATAAATAAATAATAGGTTGCGTCACTACTACTACATGTTAACTTTCTTAATTCACTAATGAATTTTCCATGAGTCTTGAGTTTTTTAGTTATAATATCGACTGATTATAATATACCAACTGCATCAACATGGCATGCCTTCTTGGAAGGCATGCCATGTTGATGCAGTTGGAATATTAGTCAGTCGAGACTTGAGTCATCACACTCGGGATTGACTGATTGACTGATTTCTTCATTTTGCAGTATACATATGTCAAAACACCTCTATCCGCGTGGGAGGGGTGACATGGAGTTGTTTAGCCTCGCCAGTAAAAATATTGGGGGACGAGTCAACTAGGAGGGTCGGAATCCGCACACGGGCCAAACTCGGCTCGCAGAGTTGAGTTGGGACCGCACTATGATTTTCTTCCCTGCCGAGTGAACTCGAAATATAGGTTCGTTCTTCGTTAGGTGTGATTTCGAATCACTTCAGGCTGCGGAAAGGAAACAGTGATTAAAGTAACAACGATTCTTTTATTTACATTTAAAATAAAAGTAGTATAGCTCGTATGTTTCAGGTATCATTGGCAGGATCTCATGCAGGATCTCACGTGACGTCATAGTCACGTGACCCAGTGTCCCCATGTCGTGTTGCCGTGGTAACCCGCGTGAGCGGCCATCTTGTGACGCCATCCCCATAGTGATACGTGGTGTTAGTGCTCATGCGCAGCGCGTGTTGTTGGGGCGAAACGGGTTTCCGTCGTCCATTTTGTACACTGGAGGCCGCCATCTTGGTTTCTATGGTAGCACGTGGTTGCTATATTACCCAAAGGCCTACAACAAGACAGGGGTATGTTCGGAGGGTGTGTTCCTTTGTACAAGAGTAATTTCCCGATTCGCAGAATTACCACAAATAACAGGATAATCCCTCCAAATCACCGAAATTGACTTTATTTAGTACGGATTTCCCTCAGAATCCTTTTTGGGACCGCCATACTTTGGCTTATAATAGTCGCACGTAGTGCTATAGTACCGAGGGGGCCCCTGGGGGTAAGTTCGATTGAATTAGAGTAGTTTTCTGGTTCCGATTCCCCCAGAATCCCTTTGTATGACTTCTTTGTTCTATTTGTTCTAACTTCCCTAAACATGTTTATGCTATATTGTACACATTACAGGTAGCACATAGGCACCTGTTGGATGTGACAAATGTGCTTATGTGAAAAGGCACAATGTGGCACATTATGCACTAGTACAAAGGCACATACGGGTATCTGAGGATGCCTATGGCCTGGTTTTGTATTATTTGAGGATACCTATCGAGGATACCTTCTGGAGAATCCCTTTTTGTCGCATGTGCTTATGTGAAAATGCACAATGTGACACAATGTGCACTAGCACATAGGCACATGCTGGATGTGCCGATATGTGCTTATGAGAAAAGGCACAATGTGACACAATGTGCCCTAGCACATAAGCACATACGGGTATTTGAGGATACCTATTGTATTGAGGCGAAGACTGGCACGGGCTTGTGTCTGTTTTTCGAAGGACACAATCATGTTTTAGAGAAATTTGGAATGTTGGTGTCTGATCCCCTGCCGGGAGTCGAACCCTCGGCATCGCCGCCTAGCATCTAAACCACTAGACCAGTGCGTGCGTGCGTGCGTGCGTGCGTGCGTGCGTGCGTGCGTGCGTGCGTGCGTGCGTGCGTGCGTGCGTGCGTGCGTGCGTGCGTGCGTGCGTGCGTGCGTGCGTGCGTGCGTGCGTGCGTGCGTGCGTGCGTGCGTGCGTGCGTGCGTGCGTGCGTGCGTGCGTGTATAATTTGGGAACATTGGTAAGTGCCTCGAATGTCGGGGAATCTTAATATGCACGAAGAAGAAAGACTAGATAGCAGGGCGATAATGGCTAAAAAAGGCCGTTAGACCACACCGCCCTAGTTTACATTTTTAAGGGCGGGTCTGCCTTACAGTGTTACGGTTACCCCAAATTCTTTATTATGTGCAAGTAGTTGTGTATAATTTTATGATAACCTGTTTATACAATAATCTTATGAATCAGCTTTTCCATTTCCACTAGTCTATTCTTCACAAATATCTCATTAGTCAAACACATTGTGTCCGAGGAGTTTTTAACACACGTGAAGAATAAATTAGTCAGTCACTCGAAATATAATAATTGAATCGAATACTTTACATCATGGCTGTTAATGTTGTGGAGTATATGGCAATGTCAAAACGCAGCAAAAAGAAAGGAAACGTTTTTTTTCTTTCATTTTTGGGGGGTCATGTAATAATAATTATTATTTGTTCATTCCTGTTGGTGTCAAATCTAAAGTTAAATAATAACGAAGAAGATCTGAAGTGAATATTGAAGTGGCAGGTGTTTTGCTCTTCAAGTTATTTAATTGTTGGGTTAGAAAGCGTTATATAAAACTTATTCATACCATGCTCGCCTATGTTACTACGTGTGAAAAGCCTATATGTTAAATTTTGGCTTTTAACCCCACTACCGGTGTAACGCTTCTCCTGGGGTTAAAAAGCATTTACACCCACAGTAGGAAGTTCCTCCGTGACAGGAAATGTCGTAATTTGCCAAATTTGATACATTCACACTTCGTCATGTTTCTTCAAACATACGAAGTTTTGCGGTACTATCTACTACGTGCAATGACTTATTAAGTATAAATTACCTACAATTAAATATTTAAAATATTTAAGAAAAGTTAATAATAATTTAACTGAAAAAACAAGGTAAATTCAGTCAACTTTGACGATCTGTTTAATTGTCAATCAAGCATTGACGTGCAGTCCGTAGTAATGCCGACCGGCGCAGATGTAAACAAAACAAACCCGTGTTTTTGCGACAGGAAGTATCGTTTTTCTCCATTTTAAGTGACAAAGTCGATTATTTATTAAGAGCATGGTATAAATAAAACGAATAGGTACCAGGGACGGTAATCAGATTCAAACCAATCGCAGAATAAGGGTTTTAACCACTTGTTAAAACCCTTATCTTACTCGTGGTCCAGGGACATGATACGCCATAATTTCATTAAGTAGGATGGGTGTTAAATGCATGCGTGGGGTAGATCAATCAATATTCTGCCGCCGAACGTTTAATTGGTGGTCTACCCTCAAATAATGAATATGGTCTCTTCCAATTGCTGCCATTGAACTAGCCAGGAATATACCACCAGGACTCAAAGGGTTAAGATGATGCGAACCATTGAAGGAGTAATGGTATTTTGTGCAATATAAGACGGGTTAAATTTACATAAGGGGAAGCCTTAAAATACAATTGTCGTCCTTTTTTGACTCATTTATGCTGTTGGCGGATATCCCTGCTCAGTACAGCAAATCCCCTGCAACTGCAATAAATAAAATGTGAACACACTTAACCCTTTACCTAACCTGAAAAGCAGACGACACTTGCAAAAATAATTCTTGAATAACTAATTTTTTTCATTTTTTGTCTCAAAAACATAGGTTATGACCCCTCGTTGGAACGAGCTCGACGAGCTCGTTCCAACGAGGGGTCATAACCTATGTTTTTGAGACAAAAAATGAAAAAAATAATGAAAATTAATTGGCGATTTTTGAGAATAGCGCTGGCCGGTTTTGGCGTTACGTTGGGTAAAGGGTTAACCAAATTTTCTCCTACAAATTGTATTGACTTTTTGATCAGCGAATTCTTGAATTAAACTTAAATTAATTTTTCATAAAATCTATGGCTGCTGCAGAGCAGTCATGACTAGATAAGATGAAAAATATTTAACAAATACTCAGCAACCTAGGAGTTAAAAGCCAAAGGTTGGCCAATTGCACAATAGTTGGTGGTTGAACTTTTGAAGTGTTTGCAACGTGTATTAAGTGATTATTCTTTTATGTACTTTTGAATCAACATTAAAAATTGTTTATTTGGTAAGCTATTGTGTGGTTTCTCATTCATAATAAAATTTTCTTTTCTTCTATTTATCACAAGCGTAAACCATGTTTCCAGATACTTTCGATTTCGAACATTGCGAACACAGACGACGACGAACACGGATGAAGGACGTCAATGGAAGTTTGAGGCAGGGTGAGTTTGATCTTTGCACTTTATACAGGGACGTAGCTAGAGGTTGTTGATTCACTGGTGTGTCCTCTCTTGATTTCAAATGTAGTACTCACCCCATCCCCCGACCGAATATCCAACTTTTGATAAAACCATTTCCGCCCATCTCTAAAGTGAGAATTTTCCAACTGCAACCTGTGAATTTCAAACTTCTGAAGAAATCCGAACGCACCTCCCCTTTTGTTCAAAATATATGAGCTTTGGGCTCTAAAGCGGAAATCCTCCCTTGAGTGTCACAAGGCGACATCTGCAATGCTTTATTATTGCAGATGGCGCCTTGCTGCAAAGATGAATCGCCAGTTAGAAAACGCTATTTATTTTATTTATCGGTGTTTAAGGTCGCATATTTCTGCGCAATGGTTAATCGTGAACGCAACACGCTAAAAAAACTCTTGTGTTCCTAATAAACATACATGTATGTTTATTAATTTTGAGAAATTTTTCCACCCTGTATGCCCCTTATTTGGGCCTGTATGTTTATTAAAATTGCCCTTCCAACAGGAAGGAGATCTTCAAATTAGTAAATCTTCACCAGATTGTGTGAGAGTCTTTTGTTTAGCACAGTGTATTGATTGTTGTAATCATGATGCCTAAATGTCTGTCTATTAGTTTTCTTTAATAAAGCTAACTGTTATATGGGAAAATAAGTTGAATTTTAGATAAAATTAACTAGCATTACTACCCCCAACCCTCAATGGACTTCCAACCTGTACTATTATTTGGATCTGTACTTTTATTTAATTTTGATAAATGTTCCACCCTTATTTTTTATTCCCACCTGTACTTCTATTTGGAACCCAAGAGAATTCAAGTCCAGTCAATCGTTTATACCCATTTTGTCCATTTTAGAAGACTTCCACCCCATGCATTGGTGACCGGATCCTATTTTACCAGTAAAACAGAGCTTGTTTACCTTAACCCTCTACCTAACATGGAAAGCAGACGACACTTGCAAAAAAAATCTTGAATAACTACTTTTTTCATTTTTTGTCTCAAAAACATAGGTTATGACCGCTCGTTGGAACGAGCTCGACGAGCTCGTTCCAACGAGAGGTCATAACCTATTAGCCCAAGAACATTAGGTTTCACTAGGAAAAAAAATCGGAGAAAGCTGATTTTTTCAGGGAATGTCGAGTACATGCCACTGAACGATTAGACAAAAGTCCCCTAAAATCCCAGTTGAGCTTTTTTTTCTACAGCCTTTTTTCGAAAACGCGTTTGAAAAAAATCAAAAAAAAATCGCACGAACTTTGTAACCTCGAATTGATCCAACTGTATTTTTTGTTTACGCGTATTTCGAGCTACATAATGTCTAATATACATTTACCTAGAGGAAAATGTGCATTCTGTGACAATTTCTGCGAAAAATTATTGAAAATTCACAAAAAAGTATCGGATTTACGCAAAAAATGACGATTTTCCTAACGGATTTGCCCAAAGGGTCGTAGTACAGAACGGGATGTTAGTTGGACAGACGATAAAAAATCCACCACCATTTGAAGACTTTTATCATTGCTTACAAAATAGACATTATGGAAGACCCCCTCTGCTTCTGGCCGAGTTCCCCTTTTGGCATAAAATTCGTCAGCATGAGAACTCAACTATTTTCGGGCTTGGGACCGAACAGACACGTCTGTGTCTGACAGCATTAGATCAATAAATAATATTTACAGAATGTACAAAAATCAATAAATAATATTTACAGAATGTACAAATCAATCAACATGGATTAAGTTACATTGACTATTATCAACGCTATATACAGAAATGACATGACCTATATACATATTATTCATCGAACTCAGAAATTTCCGACAGGACAGTGTTTCTGTGGTTGTTACAAGAATCCGAACTGCAATTACACAAACCTGAGCAAGAGAGTCCTGCCTTCTTACACCCACACCTTTTTGTACAAGCACTCCTGCAACCACAACTGATCAGATTCAGTAGGTTATCGGGGGCACATGGCTTTGTGGCTGCAGTCGGTACAAGAAGTCCATTGTCTAGCGACCACCCCCAATCCGTCGGAGGAAGGAAGTGCCCAGCCATTGTTGGACCTGGAGATAACATCTGTAGACATGTTGTTGTGCAGCATCGCTGCTTGGTGGGAGTGAGGCTAGGTCGATGGGTTTATTCAGTTTAGATTTTGCTACATAACGCTTGTAAGTGACATATCTATATTGGTCGAGAGAGGAAACAGTTTTACTCCCGTATAAGATCAGGAGAAGTTGTTCCCCGGCAGCGGCTACTGCACTTGGTGTACTGTCATCCGCCAAAATTGTGTTGACATACTGTTGTGAGTCGCTAGTAACATCGGAGACAATTGTACTGAATACTTTCTTCTTACCAACTCGAAAGAGTGCAGAAGTAGTGTCACAACCACTTATAGAATGTGCTACAAGGAGGTTGCTTCTATGGTCACCCATTTTGGTTGCTATTTCACTAACTGAAACTAGTAAGTTTGGGGTAATGGAATACATCATGTGAATATTACATCCCGGTTGAACTCGAGAGGTAAGAATGACTAACAAGTCTAAGTCTGTTCCCACAACGACAACATTGTTGTCATCTTGAGCGATGTCAAGTGCAGTTTCGGCTACCAGTACATCAGCATCAGCCTCGGCCTGCTTGGACTGAATATTGATAGCAGATAGCTCCTGCATTAGAAGATCGATCAGTTAGGTTTTGTTCTTGGCATTTGCAAGGAAATCGGATTGGGGTGTGGTGGCTGGTAACTCGGGTGAGATATTGATATCAATGGAATACCTGTCTTTAGATCTACGGGCTTGTTCCATGCCCTTTGTCGACATTGTACAAGCATAACCATCAAAAACAACCACGACGTTCGCCCCAAAATGTCTCACTAGATAATTGGAATATGATGTACATATGTCCTTATATGACGACTGTTTAGGCCATACAACTGCCCTCAATAAAAATCCACCATCTACAACAAACAGAGAATGTTCTGGGATTTTAGTTTGCTCGGAACCGTATGTTTTGAGGATCTTACCGAGCGTGCTTTTCTGTGTCTTCCTCATTCCAGCAGAATCAAACAATGCTGGTGGTTTCGGGGCGAGTTCATATTTGAGATACTCTTCCATCTCTGTTTGTGACTGAATAACACATGTGATGCGGTTGAACAGAATTGTGGGGTCAATCACTACCTTACTTCCACGGACTTTGATGCTATTTGCCATCGATGCGAAAGACTTCACAGTGTCAACACGTCGTAGTTTGATGCTGTTGAACGTTTTGCTTACAACATTCGATACGCAACATTCACCAATTTTGCGAACTTGGTCACAGTTCACAGTTTCGTCGGCCACAAGCCCGGTCGCTATAGAGACTAATTGTAGTGGATCTCTATTCTGAAAGGGGGAATGCACTCTGAGCCAGTTCAATAATTTGGTGATATCATTGGCATCAGTCAATTGTGAACTTTGACGGAGATCCCGATGTTGTTCGCCATGACCAGTGTGAACATGAACAAAATTTTCGAGAGCGTTACATATCGGAAGGCAAAGAGGTAACCCATGTACCCATTTCGGAACAGTGCTATCGGTTATTCCCCTGCCATGTGTGAGACTACCAGGGAGCTTGAACATTCTCATTAAACACTGCTCTATGGTCTGATCAGAATATATCCCGTCCCAGAATTTATCTGAGCGCCTTGTGGTAAAGTAACCTTTCTCAGTGAACAACTTCAAATCATCCTGTTGCATTATTTCTGTTAGCTCATTCATCTGCTGCAAATAGAGATGAGAACGTTTTGCGTATGCAAAATGACCACCTGCGTGAAATACTGGAATCATATTGCGAACACAATATGTGTGGAGTTCCCAGTCGCCTGTGCGCTCTGCTCTCAAGAACAACTGGAGAAGACCTATTTGCTCGTAGTATTGTACCCAAAGCTTTCCTGTGCGTCCTAGCAGTTCGTGTAATTTTGACAGGCGAACACCACATTATGCGATTTAATCGAACATGGAAATTGAAACAATAATGCTATAATACGGTATTTGAATGAGAAAAGTCGATGCCGTTTGAATTTGAGTTTAGGGGGTATGGTTAATATTTCACACGTTTCACCAGTTCATTATGGAATAAATGACTATTGTTATATATCATTATAAAGCCACTGCTTTTCTGCAATTTTTGCTATATCATTTAACTCCCAAAGTAGTCGTAGATTTGATTTAATGGACGTTGTGTACCGTTGTGTGTATGAAAACAATAAAAATTTTTTCGTAATTTTGTACATTTTCGTGAATATTTCACCATTGAGTGTGAGGATTGGTACAAAGTTGGCATTTTCTGTTGGGGATATGTATTCTCAATATAATTCAGCACGATATTTATGATTCTCACCCTACTAAGGCGAATAAGAATGAGAAATATGGAGCTGGGTCGAATTTTAAAAAAAAAAAATTTTTTCATCAAAAAAACGCTATAACTAAAAAAGCTCAACTCGGATTCGCGGGGACTTTTCACACTTTATCCGCAATGTGTGTCCCGGAAACATATAAAAAAAATCAGCTTTCTCCGATTTGTTTCCTTACTTTCTCATTTTTATGTCTAATGTGCCTGGACTATTTGTTTTTGAGACAAAACTGAAAATATAATGAAAATTAATTGGCGAGTTTTAAGAATAGGGCTGGCTGGTTTTGGCCGTTACGTTCGATAAAGGGATATGGTAAACAAGCATTGCTTTTCACATCCCGGGGTCCCCGCGGGGAAAAAAAACTCTTTAAAATGTGGTTCAAAAATCACAAGGCTAAATGTTTGCTACACACTGTCAGATCTGTGTATCAACTGCTACAAAATCTACTCCCATTGGCCAGGAAACTTTTAACTGTAAGAGGTTTGAAGCTATACGTGCCAAAGTCTTGAAAATTTTGGCAGGTTGGAAAGAGGTAAGACACCACGTCCCTGCCTTTATGCTTGCCAGGCAGGGCTGATAATTTTCGTCATTGGAAGAGATTTAAAGGAAAGTTAGCTCCCCTTAATTTTCTAAAGTTGTCAGTTCATTTAACACTGAGGGTAAGGGAATTTCATATAAAAATTGAAATTTCGAAATGTGAGCGAAGCTATATCATCAATGCGCGCACCATTTCACAAACTTCATACATTTTCCTATAGAGTAGCATAAAAATACAGAATCTGGCATTTTACAATTTTTTCTATTCAGTTTCCCAAAGTGGACGGTTACTTCGTTGCTTCAAATTGGCCTCCAATAAAACAGTTTACTTTTGTTACGTTCAATAAACGAAAAGAACAGACAGCCATTGGAGCTGTCTGTTGTTTTCGTTCATTAAAAGTTACAAAAGGAAACCTGGCTTTATTTTCTATTGATGTCATATAGGTGTTTTCTCAACAATAATATGTTTCTTAATTGGATTTTTCTAGTCTAATAATTTCAGGGGAGATAACTTGATAGAAAGTCGATTTGCACGACGAGATAAATAAGTGACGCTTACCAATATCGTGAACTTGGCATTAGTTAAGAATGCAAGCAAAACAACTTTTGATAGTTTCAAATAATCGAATCCAACGGCTTTGACGACAAACCAAAAGATAGCATCCTAATTGTTTCACTAAAACTAGTTATCGCCCCTTGCCTTGGCATTATTCAACATACACACCTAAAACATATTTGTTTTTTTGCGTGCTAAAATTCGTTTACCACTGCATAAATACCGCCCAAAATGCCATGTTGTATTCGAAAATAGAGGGTGCTAACGTGTGGTGTGGTAACGTGAAATTTCAAACTCTTCCGATTGAAATCGCTCTATACTTCCAACAGCGTGTTATTATGATAATAGTGGTCTCAAATATCTCGCGAATATATACGAAATTTATGAACCGCCACCCACCAAATTCGATTAGAGCTGACCTGAGGTCTCGCAACGAGAATCGGAATAAACCGAGAGGAATCGTCTGTTAGTCTGCGCCACGCCCTCCAGCTTTTATACCTCCATTTTAACTGGTGGAGCGCTACTTTTTACTTGACCACACATTTCATTTGATGATATATTGCCCTGTTAAATTTAATTGGATAATGCCAAAAGGCACTATCCGATTAAATGTAACTGGGCAATGTGTCATTAACAAAATCTGATTCCTGCCAGATCAATTGCAAACCTCCACCTAACAGGGTGTTGATATTACATGTAGTCACAGCCTATGGTATTTCGTGAAGCCCAAATATGGTCTTTCAGCACTCTACCAGTTAACCCTTTACCCACCGTAACGGTCAAAACCGGCCAGCGCTATTCTCAAAAATCGCCAATTAATTTTTCATTATTTTTTTCATTTTTTGTCTCAAAAACATAGGTTATGAAACCTCGTTGGAACGAGTTCGTTGAGCTCGTTCCAACGAGGGATCATTAACTATGTTTTTGAGATAAGAAATGAAAAAAATTATTTATTCAAGAATTTTTTTTGGCAAGTGTCGTCTGCTTTTCGTGGTAGGTAATAGATTAAAGCTTGTAAGCCTGGAGCAGACTATTAAAATGTTCGAGCACTATATGATACGCATATTTCCAGGGTTTCCCTCGTAAGTAAAGGCCACGACTTTTACGTTCGGTAAAATCAAATGTACGGGTACTACGCGGTTGAGCGTGGTATGTAGGTATAATGTTTATAGAGAAACGAGATCGAAGAATTCGTTCCAGCGAGAATTACCATAAGATATGCTTTGAAAGAAAAACTGAAAAAAGAACAAAATCTGTTTAGCTTGCGTGCATTGGCGGATTGTGAAGTGAAAAATTATTAATAGGACACCTGTGAAAAAAGATCTTATATCATAAGCGATCAGCGAGTAACAATATATAACGTGGTGGTCATTTATTGAATAAAAATTGTTGTGCTCCCTATCCGTCCCCTCTGTTTTTATCTCACCAACGATGTTGTTTTCGACTTAACAGAAATTCGGAGAAAATAAATAGCACCAGCGAACGCGCAATCTCGCTTTGGCGAGATTGTGCGTTAGTTGTTGCTATTTATTTTGGCGGAAATTTTGTCAAGATGTAAACAGCATGTCACTCTATTCAAATGTGATTGCAATGAGCAACCTTTGGGTTGAGTGAGTTCCGAAGGATTGTGAGCTCTGGCTGGAAAAAAATACAGGGTTACAAATGTAATTTATATTGTATTGTTGTGGCGTAACCAGGGACCGATCAGGACTATTTAAAATACGCTCTAGCCTCGGAGCCTATTTTTTCAATTCATGCGCCAGATTTCAATTTAGGGAGTCACACTGCTGTTTGTAACACACACTGCAAGTATGTAATAGCTCTCATCATTTTCATTTAGTACACTATAGCAAACATTAATCTTCACTGTGGTTTCTGATCAAGTCTTGGCTGCCTATTTAGGCAGCCATGACTTGATCAGAAACCACAGTGAAGATTAATGCTTGGTAATTAAGACCTGAAGTATTAACTTAAGCACTCTACAACAATGATAAATGATAATCATATATATAATACATGTAAGAGTGTCTCTCTCGATTATCCATCGAAAGAATATCAAAATATGATCCGAGAAGTTACACGCCAACTGAGAAGCCTATTTCTGAGATTTAAGAGCCAGGTCCTGATGTTTCAGAGCCAAATACGCACTGGCGCATGCCCAGGTCGGTCCCTGCGTAACAGTAGTTCGCTCGCGTACTTTACAATACTACGCGTACTTTACAATTGAAGTAACCCCCACGTAAGCTAAATGATCATTCGTGAGTTATTTCCAGGTCTGAATAGGCCGATCAGCCTTGCGAAGACATTTTATTCTGAAGTATCTTATTATTGGAACTGACAACTCCACAGGACTACATTATGGATGAATACACGCCATCCAGCACATTATAACACCACATTTGTTAGATGGTGGTATAGGTTAGATTTTTTTAGCATGAGCCATTGGTGAGCATGGTTGTTTCTCGGGTTAAAATAGACCAAACGAGAGGCAGATCGTCTCTGGTACATGCATGTACACATTTTATTACACGCCTGTTCCATGAAATCCATACCTGTAGTAATAGTAAACCATCTTAAATCTTTGAAGAACTATTTTTAAATAGAAGCGAAATTTCACTGGAATTTTCTACAACTCGTGCACAGAAATTACAGTTTGAATTGCTAGCGGTAGCTAAATATCGCCCCCCCCCCCCCCCCCCCCAGTTCCAATGTGTTGTATGCACCAGAAGGTACAAAGAACACACTGGAACTCAGGGGACGAAATAGTAACACGTGTTCCTCTTGCAAATTTGGTTGACAATAAAATGTGTTCTTTTTGTTGTCAAATGTGAATTGCTGAGTGTCCTTCTAATAATTGTTTTCATGAACGGGAAGGCGTGTAATAAACACAGAACGATACGCGGGTGTGAATGGGTTAATCGATATGGCACTATCAAATAAAATTCTTAACCAGCAAATTGATTTCGACAGTCGAAAAATTAAAATTTCAAGATGTAGATTTTCACATAATGCAGCTAGGAATTTAACTTATGCAATCTTGTTTAACAGAGCTAAACCTTTTACCTAACACGAAAAGCAAATAAAATTCTTGAATAACTATTTTTTTTTCATTTTTTGTCTCAAAAATAGAGGTTGTGACCCCTCATTGGAACGAGCTCGGCGAGCTTTTCCAATGAGGCGTCATAACCTATGTTTTTGAGACAAAAAATGAAAATATATTAGGAAAATTAATTGGCGATTTTTGAGAATAGCGCTGGTCGGTTTTGACGGTACGTTGGGTAAAGGGTTAATAATACAGGTAGTCAAATGTAGTGAATAGTTTATACCTATGCTGTCCACGATAGATGACTTCTACTCTAGGTGTTGGTTACCGGGCCCCTATTGTACCAGTAAAACAGAACTTGTTGAAGGCAGTAAAAAGTACAGCCCCACCTCCGGGGATTACCACAAAAGATGGGAAAGACATCCAAAGCGTTGGATAACGGACCCTCGCATATGAGTGATGCATACTTTTTCAGCACACCGCCCCACTTCCAGGAGTTTCAAGGGATATCGTACCATCTTGAATTGGTTAGCTCCGATGAAAGGAAGACAGCTAGCAACCACATCCAAGTCTTTGTTGATGGGGTAAACCCTTTTACTGCCACGCCCACTTCAGCCATATATAGAGCAGGGACCGATCAGGACTATTTAAAATACGCCCTAGCCTCGGAGCCTATTTTTTCAATTCATGCGCCAGATTTCAATTTACGGAGTCACACTGCTGTTTGTAACACACACTGCAAGTAATAGCTCTCATCATTTTCATTTTGTACACTATAGCAAACATTAATCTTCACTGTGGTTTCTGATCAAGTCTTGGCTGCCTATTTAGGCAGCCAAGACTTGATCAGAAACCACAGTGAAGATTAATGCTTGGTAATTAAGACTTGAAGTATTAACTTAAGCACTCTACAGCAATGATAAATGATAATCATATATATAATACATGTAAGAGTGTCTCTCTCGATTATCCATCGAGAGAATATCAAAATATGATCTGAGAAGTTACGCGCCAACTGAGAAGCCTATTTCTGAGATTTAAGAGCCAGGTCCTGATGTTTCAGAACCAAATACGCACTGGCGCATGCCCAGGTCGGTCCCTGATAGAGGACCTCTATGTACGCCTGTATGCAAGGAAGTTTAATAAATTTTATGACATATTTGGAGCTCCATCATCTGATATACTGTTGAAAAGGGCTCTCTGAGCCATTTCCAACAAATAATTAGATGGCAGGTAAGATCTCCTATATCAGAACGTACAGATACTCATCATAAACTAGTCGACAATAGTCGCTTTCGGCAGCGTAAGAGTTAATAACTTTCAACAATAATTCCTTTTTAATCGAACACCTTGTACCATCTGTTCTTTATGCATCTTATGAACAGCAGTTGCATTGAGGTGGCAGCATATTGAAGTTCACATGGAGTAAATCTATGTTAATCTTCACATTAAAGAATCCCCATTAAAGAGCATGTCGTTAAATTCTGGACAGTGAACAAGTTTATGACAGAAACTGGGAAACACAAGATATGTTATTTCGGTAAGTGTGCAGTGGCGAATTCGGACCGGATAGGATCCAATGTACGCCTAAAATTTTTCTTTATTTTCCACTTACATTCATGTACAGGAGTGGAGCCAGGCTTTTTCAGGATTCGTAATAATTTAGGCTTGACCGTTGATTACCGGCGGTTCCCACGGCTGCCACAGTCAAAAGTTGGGGAGAGCACGAGGAGGATGCCCCTCCCTTTTGCGGTGGTTTGGGGAACCTCCGCCAGGAAATGTTTTGAAATTTCAAGCTCATTATAGTAAATCTGTGGTCTCGATGCTTTTGTTAGGGAATTTATGTGGATAAATTTTGTTGACTGAAATAAAATTCAACTGGTTTTCTACAGTATTGCTAGGGACTTTAGCCCATGTTTACACAGTCCAAACTGAGACTAAAGGTGTAAAATAATTTTTGGGCGTGGCACGTCCACAGGACGTACCACGTCCCAAAATTATATTACGACCTTTTAGTACACGTTAGATAAATGCTTACCATGCGTCGACCTTTCTGAAATTGGAATGAGATTACACATATTACCCCCCCCCCCCCCTCCCCTCCTGATTAGGCCCTTGATGTGGGCACAATCAAGTATTTTGCTTATATTTTCTGGTTATTATGGAAACTAGGAAACACAAAACTGTGTTATTTAGGTAAGTGTGCATTGGCGGATCGGACGGGGTCGTAAGCAATGTTTTTTACCTCCCCCTCCCCCTCCCACCCCCTCCCCCCCCAAAGTGTTTCAAGAATCGTACTTGCGAGTGTCGTCTAACCCTGTTAGGTTACTGGCTAAATATTAAAAGTCAACCATTTACCGAATGGTAATGTTGGACACGACAATATTAATATTAAATGGAGTATTAGATACGCACATACTAATTATCTTTTCGTAATTGCGGATTTACTATGTCAAGCCCAGATGATTTATTAGGATTAATAGATTTGAAGGCGTCACAGACATTTCCCCATTAAAAAAAGTACCTACAGGAAACATGCGTGAAATTGCACAAGGTTTGTCACAGAGTTTTCAGGGATTTCCACCATAATGATGAATTAGAATCAGTATTTTTCAGCGTGCCTTGGACTTGCGAGTCGTATTCATCCTTAAACTTTCTGAAAGTACACACCCATGGCTGACAATTTCCTTCGTTGGAAGAGACTTACAGGAAAGTTAGCGCCCCTGAATTTTTTAAAGTCGTTCGTAAATATTTTATCATATAACTTCTCCGTTTTCTCGGCTTATTACCGTTTCATAGTTTCAATAAATATTAATTTGTACTTCATAACACCTTCAGCTGATTTGATTAGTGAATTTCAAAAGGACGCTTTCTGATTGGGTACCACCGAAAAGATCTGTGTCAAATTAATACAGCTATGACGTATGACTGCGTGCAGCTGTGACGCGTCACAGTCAAATGCATGACGTTCAAGGTAAAATTCCACTCTTTAACCCTTCTTTTTTAGACAAAAGATTGTTTTTGTACCCGTGTTGTCAGATAATAAACAGAATACGAAATTCGTGCTTTGGTCAAACGATATTTATGAAACTCGTCTACGAATTTCCGGTTTTGCCGAGCCTGAGGCTCGGTAAAACGGAAAGTTCTTAGACTTGTTTCATAAATATCGTGTGACCAAAACACTCATTCCAAACCCTTTATATCACTAAAGTAACAAAATGAAACTTCTCTTTTCTATGCGTTTTCTGACCATTACTTCCTTCTTAAATGGCTATTCACCACTCGTCCATTAATTTCAGGGGAGATAACTTTATTGAAAGTCGATTTTCATGACGAAATAAGTCAGGGATGCCTGTACAGGAGAATTCAAGAAGAATCTTAACAATTACATGCTTCTTAACTGGACCTTCCTCGCCCGTCTAATAAATTCAGGGACGATAACTTTATCTTAAAATCGCTTTTCATGACGAGATGAGTCAGAGATGACATCTTTCTGTATTTTCCCGTAGTTTTCTTGTGAACTTTGTAGCCCTTTGGATCCGAAAGGATCGGCTGCCCGATTCGTTTCCTCAAGAATCTTTTTCATAGGAATATAGCTTCGTATCATTCATCTTCATCATCTCACAAAACGTATTCTTCAGATGGAAATCGCACATAAATAATGTTGAAATAAAAGACTAAGTATAACTTCCGATACATTAACATAAATATCATCTTCTCTCATACAACCAGCTATGCTAATTCCAATATCACAAGTTCCTACCACCGTTAAATACAAATTTATGGTTCCTGAGCAATGTTAACGATGAACTAGAATCCTTACATGGTAATATTCCAACTACTTCATCAAGGCATAAATAATCCAACTGATAAAACTGATAAAATAATCCAACTACATCATCAAGGCATGCCTTCGACGAAGGCATGCATTGATGATGTAGTTGGAATAGTTTATCAGTCAGGATTTAAGCAATCACAGTCCGAACAAATCATGTTTATACACCCCTGCTCCTCCACAATCGGTCACCTCCTACACACTCCTGATTTGAATCCAACTACATCATCAAGGCATGCCTTCGATGAAGGCATGCCTTGATGGTGTAGTTGGATTATTTTATCAGTTGGGACTTGAGCCATCACAGTTTCAACAAATCAGGGTAATAGCATCCCCAACCCCCATCCATCAACTTCAAGACACCACTGATTTGGTTTGAGGTTCGATTTGATTTCGAATAATAGATGTGAACTATAATGCTTACAGAGTAATAATCCAACTACATCATCAAGGCATGCCTTCGACGAAGGCATGCCTTGATGATGTAGTTGGATTATTTTATCAGTCGGGACTTGAGCCATCACAGTTGGAACAAATCAGGGTAATAGCATCCCCAACCTCCATCGGTCATCTTCAAGAAGCCACTGATTCGAATCGAGATTCTATTCGAATCGGAAATGTGTGATTTGTGTACAAATATGTGTGTAAAAGTGATCCATAGCTAGTTTTGAGTAGTATACTTTATATATACAAAGGGGGGGGGGGGGGGGGTTGGGTGGTGGTGGTGGACCATGAACAAATAGCAGAAAATGAAGTAGGCCTTGTGTATGCTCCTTAGTTGTCAACAATCGCCATATTTCCATTTCATTTAGGATCATCCGTTATTTTATTGACAGGAAACTGAATCGGATGTGGATAAATCAAAGAAGGATGTGTCGAAGAAAAACAAGCAAATACCTCTTGCTCGTTGCAGTCATATGTGCGCTTGCAGTCATATGTGCTCTCTGGGTAGCTGCTAGAAGAAGGTACCTAATTACCTGCGTTTTTACGTCCCCCGAATTGCTGCTGAAAAACAACCAAGCTGGCCAACCTGTTTCAAAAAGGTGTCATGTTGACCTGGACAAACTGGGTTTGTATTCTCATATTATACCACAAAGCCATCCCTAAAGGTTATTGCAGTGTGTTACACGATAAATGATTTTTCAATTCACTATAGCCACGACATACATTATCAATATAATAGAGAAGAGTTCGAGAAAGAATCTTCTTCCGTTCGAGATTCCCATCCTAAAACAGTATATAGTCAAAGAGGACATTACCAACGACTTGAAGTTTCATTCTTAAACTTAAAAATGTCGAAACAGAATTTTGGATAAAATGTCTCAAAAGGAGCTCGTTGTTTTTCGCCAGTCAATTGGCTTAGAATATTCCACAGCTATTTTTATAAAGTGTATGGTTCACAGGAATAGTGCATGGCTATTTGTAGAACCCACTATAGGTAAGAAACGATTGGAAATAGTATAGTTGCCCTCATCCATGAGCAATAGTCACGCGAGATATAACCTATAAACAAACGTTTACTGCTCGGATTCCAGTGCGACTGTTATCCTCGAGTATGACGGGCGGAGGGTTATTTCACGAGGCGTAAGGCGAGTGAAACAATCCGCGCGGCCCGCGAGAGGATAAAATCTTACTCTAATCCGAGCAGTAAACCTTTGTGTTTATTTTATTTTCTCCTTTTTTTTGTTTTTTCCAAAACAACCCTTTGATTGCGCTGTTACTTTCAAAACATATAAACAAACAAAAAAAAAAAAAAACAATAGTTCATCATCGCTGAGAGTGGAATACGATACGATGATGGGTGTGGAATACCATTTTTGGCGAGTGTTAGTGGGAATACAATTTGTTTTGGGGGAAGAAAAAGGAAAGAAAATAAACTAAAATCATTTAAAACACCGTTTCATTGAGGTGAGTTGTCTCATTTTATCCTCTTTGCTTTTATGCATGTCGACTTCGTTTCATCTTGATGACGTGGTTCTTCGAATCTAAATTTTCGGGTCCAATCAAATCTCGAATCGAATCTCGGAGAGGATTTCGAGTCGAATTAAATCTTGAATCGAATCTGACGGATCATCAAGTTGTAAATATTATATCTTCTTGTTCAACCGTTCTTGTACAATTCCTCATTGAAATTAAACCCACTTGTTGAACATTTTTTAAAATAATTTTTAATTTCAGCAGATATGTACAAAAAAACCGTATATATATTTATAGTGAGTTCTGGGTGTTATGAGAAAATTATACTGGTGTCTGAGCAGAGGACGATGATCAGTGTGTACTGTCGTTACTAAAAGGTCTTAGAATAAAGGGAAATAATTGGGCCTAAGAGGGAATACTAGAGGGAACTGTGGATTCGACTAGAGCTTCGCCTCCCGCCTCATTTAGAGGAAGCTCTGTATACTAAGCAAGTCTTGTAGTTGGTCACATCTCTCTTGAATGGACTTTGGGTTTTTTGACGAATATTTATAAACGGACATTAGTTCTAATGTGCAGTATTCTTTTATCTGCTCTGGGAAGCTTTTGAAAACAGGTGCACACCCCCTTCACCTTGCAAGAATATATATATATATATATATATATATATATATATATATATATATATGCTTGTTTTTTTTGGGGGGGGGGGTAAGTAGTACACACAGATTAGCAGCTTCTGGCGATACTTCCTGGTTTAGGAAACCAAGAAGCACATATTGAAGAGTAATTTGGGAGGACAGAGCACAATTAATTCTCAGTTTATCTTGGAGATTCACGAGTATCGTCTTTGAATGACTGCATTTGGAAAATATGTGCAACAGAATTTCTTTTGTATTGCTGCAGTCAGTACATACAGCTTACTTTACCCTTTAAATTTTATTTTTTCGTTTTTCTTAGAACATTTCAACAAAACCATATCATGTGACCACTCATTGGAGCAAGCTTGTCAAGCTCGTTCCAAAGAGGGGTCACATGATATGGTTTTGTTGAAATTTCTTTTTAAATAATATTTTTCAACTGCAGATTTTTTTATACTACTCGGGCAGATGGGGCCGATTCATTAGGTAAAGGGTTAACCCTTTACCTAACCTGAAAAGCAGACGACACTTGCAAAAATAATTCTTGAATAACTAATTTTTTTCATTTTTTGTCTCAAAAACATAGGTTATGACCCCTCGTTGGAACGAGCTCGACGAGCTCGTTCCAACGAGGGGTCATAACCTATGTTTTTTAGACAAAAAATGAAAAATATAATGAAAATTAATTGGCGATTTTTGAGAATAGCGCTGGCCGGTTTTGGCAGTTACCTTGGGTAAAGGGTTAAGTAGTTTGGAATTGGTACAAATCAACCTGTGCAATATTTTGTACTGGAGGCTTTGATTGTAGGGGTCATCAATAAGAGTACTTTGTATATCGAGTCCCAGTCTATCGGTTGGAGATCGATACCTGAGGACTCTTTTTCTGGGATTCGTAACGTCTCGCAGCAACTGACTTTAAAAACTGGGGTAGAAGATTTGACACGTTTTCTCCCCTTTTATCGCTTCTTTCCAGGGCTTTCTACACCATTTTTTATGGAAAAGGGTCGATCACTGATTTTATTTTTTTATTATAAAATAGAGGTTCACACAGAATATCGTCAGGGGATGAGGTAACATTTATATCTAGCAGGGACCATATATGTACTACTTTCTTCCAGAAGGTATTTAATTTTCCCCAATCTTTAGAAGTCCTTCCTTGTGTAAATACAAAATTTTGTAGGTTCCTTGCTCCTCAAAATCGTCTAAAATCAACGTTTTCCAGGATCCCCAAGTGCCTGGGTCTAAAATCTTCTTTATCCAGCTCAGGGGCACCGGAGCCGCCACGACCATCCCGACCAATGTCGGGGCAAAACATATGCCGATCATGATATTTTTGTGATCGACCTTCAGCCGAACGTCATTCATATCAAACAACTAGGCTGTGATTTTTTAGTTTTGTTCTGGCGGATATCCGAAAATAGTGCGCGCATAGATCGTCTTGTTTCTTTAATATTGCGCACACAATGGCAGCTCTTAATGACCAGTTAACGTAAGATGAGAAGAGTTTAGGGCTACTTCTTTTAGGAGATTTTAGGGCTTCGGAAGCAGTTGGAATACTAAAGAAGTAGCCCCAAAATGGGTCTGAGAGATGTCATTTTTCAAACATTTTCTGGGGGCAGGGCCGGATTAATGAATAAGCAGACTAGGCGGACGTCCAGGGCCCCCACATTTGTGTGTGTGGGGGGGGGGGGGGGAGGGGGGCGGGGCACATTAAAGTTCGTCTTTCGAATTTGGCAATTTGGCAGGGAACGGCCCAAACATTGGCCCGACCATAACACCCAGATCCCTGTTTTCTCGAATTGTTGCCATCGATTATGTGAGGGAGAAAAAAAATGAGAGTACATGCAGTTCGTCTTTCGAGAAACATAATATGACAAAATTCCCTGTCAAATTGGCAATTTGACAAGGAATTTTGAGGTCCTGAAGTTAGAACGAAATTGGAAATTGGAAATTCAATGGAAATTCAACTTGTCATTTTTTTTCATATTAATGATTCGTGCTCTCCCATTTCAATTTGTATCAAATTCCGACTTTTCCCCTATTTTTCAGACACTGTTCGGACTTAAAAATTTTCATGCAAATTTTTTTAGGGTCAGCTTTCAGACAAACTACCCTTTTTTATGGGCCGATTGGGCTATAATTTGGCACGCATGCTCACTATCCCCAATAAATACCACTTATAAAATTTCATTGCAGCAAACGGCCGGGATCACGTGATTTGAATATCCAATTGATATTCAAATTTGGTTAATTGGAAATTCAATGGAAATTCGATGGAAATTCAACTTTTCATTTTTTCGCCTTAACTGTGTTCCTTAGACATGATTCGTGCTCTCCCATTTCAATTTGGATCAAATTCCGACTTTCCCCCTATTTTTCAGACACTGTTCGGACTTAAAAATTTTCACGCAAATTTTTTGAGGGTCAGCTTTCAGACAAACTACCCTTGTTTATGGGCCGATTGGGCTATAATTTGGCACGCATGCTCACTATCCCCAATAAACACCACTTATAAAATTTCATTGTCGCAAACGGTCGGGATCACGTGATTTGAATATCCAATTGATGTTCAAATTTGGTTATTGGAAATTCAATGGAAATTCGATGGAAATTCAACTTTTAATTTTTTCACCTTAACGGTGTTCTTTAGACATGATTCGTGCTCTCCATTTCAATTTTGATATCCAATTGATATTTAAATTTTGTCATTGGAAATTCAATGGAAATTGGATGGAAAGATGTTAAGGTTAAAATGCTAATCACTTTATTGGAAATGCTATACCAAACAAAAATTGCTATAGCATTTTGCTAATCACCATTTTAAAAGTATTTTCTCCCTTGTAAATTTGCAAAAAAAAAAACCAATCGTTTCTGTGAAAACGCTCATTTTGAGTAAATAAAATAAATTTAAGACTTCAATTTTCGGTCTTCACATAAAAATCGGCTGGCCGCAGAGTTTTGTAATCCAACTTCTGAATCAGCTAAACCAAACGATTGTGGAGTTGAAATTGCTTACCCGTGCCTCATTCCCTGTTGCGCTTAGGAATTTCTCAGCTTAACCCTTTGCCCAGCGCGAGTAGCAGACGACACTTACATAAAAATGTTAAATAACTAAATACTTTCAATTCTTGTCTCAAAAACATAGCTTATGGCCCTTCATGGAGAACTAACTCAACGAGATCGCTCCAATGGGAGGTCAAAGATATGTTTTCGACAAAAAATTGAAAATGTGATTGAATTTGAATTGAGATATTTGCGAAAGAGCTCGCCAGGTATGGGCTTTACATTGGGTAAAGAGCTATAGTCCCTTTTCGACGATAAATTCTGCCTTCTGATTGGTCAGAATTACTTGGACAAATAGCCATGACAAAGTATGCACCCAGCATCCGAGGTATGAGAGCGTATAAGGGCACGTGAAACTCCAGGGGAATATGGTTCGAATGGTAGAGGTCGCGTCTCTCGCCTCGATATAAAAATTTAACCCAAAACCCTGAAATTGTCTATTATAAATCGTCCAAATATGAAATAAAAGATTATAAAACTTCTTGAGAAAAATAATATGGGCATCAGCGCAATTCCGCTGACGTCCATATTACTCTTCTCAAGTACTTTGGTTTGTTTTCGCGTTTCCATTATCGATATAAGGCATAGGCATAAATAGAAAATCATTAAATTTCTATGATATAATGCATGTAACGCCATCTATGTAGAGCTCGTGTACTTCCCGAATTTCGTCCCGCTGAGTGTGGAGCGTGCCAAACGCGTCCAGAAATGTTTGTTCGCGCTGTTTTATCGCATTTCTACGACAACGTAGAACCGCCACACCACTGTATATTTCAGCGGATTACTAATCTGTTTAAACAGATTACTAATTTGTTTTTACAGATTACTAATCTGTTTAAACATATTACTAATCTGTAAAAACAGATTACTAATCTGCGTTACTGAGAACATTCTTTCAATATGTTCCAAAGTATGTACAATTGCCGTCCTCCGATTTTTTCTATGTTTACGGCTCCAGTGGGACGTCTGATGGAACTGAGTCTCGACTTCTCTGATACGTGCGTTACTTGCTCGGTGCATTATGCATCAGCGTCAAGGATGAGGATCTTTCGACGAACTGACAACTGACAAGTTTATTTTCCCATTGATCATACTGTTACAAAAATGCTCGGATTTGGAAGCAAGGGCAGTTACGTTTTTCGTCACAGGGGCAGCGGGCAACGGGGTAATTGTCCCCGCTGCCTCCAAGGTTCCGGCGCCCTTGATGTAGTAAGATTTGTACACTTCATCTGCCCTTTTCCAGTTAGGTGCAACATGATTGTATAATATTTTTTTGGTGATTTTAGAGTGTGCAATTAGTTTAAAACATAAGCTTTCCAGTGGTATACACTACTCACAAGGATAACCACAAACGTCTAAAACGTGTACTGTGGCCCACATAAGTCTATCTAGACCATTTAACCCTATCTGTTAAACAGATTAGTTGGTCTGTAAAAACAGATTAGTAATCTGTTTAAACAGATTAGTAATCTGTAAACACAGATTAGTAAACTGTTTAAACGGATTAAGAATCCGTTGAAGTACACAATCGTGTGGGGGTTCTACGCTGCCGTACATTTCAAACGGGCAAAACGTTATCTCAGATGTAAAAGGAATGGAAGTCCGTATGAAAAGTAGTCCCACCGGACTATAGTTTCTCGGAATTATAGTCCGAGCTCTAACATTCCTAGCAATAGATGTCCGGGGACTTACATTCCGTGACCGTACGTCCTGCGGATATCTATTCCTCAGGATGTTCGTCCTAGGACTACAATACCAATGAATTATAGTCCGATGGGACTATCTTTCCTGCGGACTTGCATTCCCTTTACACCGGCAACATGCATGGTATATGGAGATTTAACACCCGGATGACTCATTTAAACACCTCGCCTACCGGCTCGGTGTTTAAAAACTGATATTCGGGCCTCAAATCTCCATATACCACGCATGTTGCCGGTGTTAACTTATAATCACGACGACGTTTGGGAAACCGTTTGTCTCTTCGCGATGCTTTTCTCCGTGGAAACGCGTTAGCAGCATACTGTAGTTGCAGATTGAAGTTATAACTCTCTGCTACTGATGTTTAACACTGCTGATTACGTATTCTTTGACATGTAAGGAAAATTTGAGAGAGTCGATACCTCCTCTAATTTGCGCATATTCTCCCACAGACCGTATGCCAGGAGGGTTACCGTTCACACCCCTTCCCGAACATTTGTACGTCATATTTTTTTACCTTGGGGTATACTTAGAATGATAAAAAATGTTATCATTTGATATTTTGGGATCAAGCCTATTTTCGGGCCTATTATGCAAGTGAAGTGACATCATTCACGAAAAATCTATTTTTCTACATATCTTTCTTTCTACTCAAACCAGAATGATAAATAAGGTGTGTTTACCTAGGTGTTCAAGCTCATGGAATACATTAAACATATTCTTTATTCCATTGGGGCCACTGGTATTCAGCAAATGAGCAATTAAAGCAATGACTTTCAAAGAATGTTATTAGGATGACTCGTGTTTCCGTCATCCATATTGTGTTTCGGGCGCCCTCTTGGTTTCATAAGTAGAATCTGGTGACGATGAGCCCGAAAGGACCCCAAAAGGACGGGTTATGTTCTGATGGTATGGTTTATTGACTGGGGATATAACGAACTATCTAAATGAGCCCCATAATGGACGGAAACCACCGAAAAGTAGTTTATTTTTACACAAATAAATCGCTGCATACTAGTAGGTAATGCTTTGAGACCCCTTAAAGGGTGAGTTCTTTATTTGGCTCTTACTCTTCCAGAATCCCTGTTTTTATCTCACTCAGATTCTATACAGAAATCCCAGTTTATGTCCATTCTACAAGTAACTATATAACCTGTTCCCATCACCCCCAAGCCTGTTCTACCTGTGTTATGCCTGTCTACTCTGCATGGTCAACCAAGTTTTGACCATTCCATTTTGATCCCGAATGACCCTATCCCTTAGTAGGTTCAGTCCCTCTCTGGCATATTCTATCCGTCTTATGAGTTATTTGATCTAGCCTAGCTATTCCACTGGTTCCCACAAGCTATGTATGGCTATTCCACTGGTTCCCACAAGCTATGTATGGCTCTTTGTCATCTCGTCCAAGTTTCAGCACATTCAGTTTGATCACTCCATTCCCATTCACCCGTATCTGTCTGTATAGCAGGCCTGGCATTCTGAAAAATGCAGGAGGGCAAAAAAATCGCTCTCCTCAATCAGCTTAGGATAGCAATTAGCTTTACACAGCATTTTACGTATCCAGTTGAACGAACTCTTTGAAACTGAAACCAACAGACTATTACATCAGTGATTTTATTAACTTTACTAATGTAAAGCGAAATCTCTTAGACATCTAGATGTCTCACTCAACAACCGAACACACACTTGACAAGACCTGTGTGTATACCCAGACCTGTTGTCCAAGAAAGTCATACCCCTACCACTACCACCTTCAACCCCCCAAGGGGGGTTGAAGGTGGTAGTGGTAGGCGTATGACTTTCTTGGACAACAGGTCTGCTTGAATCTACAGTCACATCCTGGTGCAAGTGCTTCAAGTGGCAGGATAGTAGTAATGGTAGTATATTATAGTGTCGATATTCCTTGAATAATTACCCCTCAAACTGTGATGTCAGTTGTTGAACTTGAAACTGACAGAAAAAAAAATATTGCTGTGACCGTCACCCATTTTGCTTCAAATGATTGCAACTGTGTTTGGGTATGGTTGCAGTCATTACCTTTTACCACTAAACCACTTTCAAAATGAAATTACATGATGTTATGTGACTTCGAAGTTAAATTACATTTTTGCTTTACAACAAAAATTTAATGTGAGCATAATACATGTAATCTCAATCATCCCAGATCAAAATATTTAGGAGGGCAATTTTTCGCTCTCCTTAATTCTTTCAGGAGGGCAGTAAGGAGAGCTAAAAAATCGCCCTCCTGAAATTGCCAAGCCTGGTATAGTCTCTTTACTAACTGGATGTATCTTTGATTTTTGCCTTTCTGTCCATCATAGCGCATACGGTACATGGTCATATGCAAGATGTACCAATTTGTTCCTGCTTGCTAATTCTAAATGTGTCTCAAAAATACACAACATATAAGCACATACCGTATAGTTATTGGATGATACGCATGTCGAAGTAATGAGCTTATTGGCCATACCTTGATGATTCCTATCTGCGGATACCTATTCTGCGGATATCTTTTAGACAATATCATTTAGATGACATCTTTTGATGGATTGGATGCCTTTTAGTGGATACATCTCTCGACGCGCTGATATCTAAGAATAGTTGTGGCTCATAGCCGCCATATAACCCATGACATCCATGTACAGTCTTCTAATATTATTGACCCTGTTGTGAGCTCGTCTGTTTCTGCCTTAGTGTCACTAATGGTCCAGTTTCACATTACTATTCCTATAGTCGAGTATAAACTGCTTTCTCTTTGACTATATAGCCCATCCCTCATAAAGGGATGTCGTCGCATAGTTCGGGGGTGTCTACCGGGAATGAGTTGCTAGAAGTAACTTGTTCCTAGTTGAATGTGAATCAAATTACTAGTTCCTTGTTATTCGTTGCCCTAGCATTTGGCAAACTTGATTAGACCACTCGGCCCACCCAAAAAATAACTCTTGTTCACTACCTACATTGCCATCAACATTACCCCCCCCCCCCCCCCCCCCCCCAGGGTCTCTTATAAGACAGGGGTGTTTGTAGATGACACGTTCGAATGAATGGGAGTAAAAGTAATTACCCAGATGTCAGATGAGCACGAGAATGCACAGAAATCACAGAAATGGACTTTTTCCTTTATCAAACGGACATGTCTAGCCAACTCCGATGGCAGACATCCCCACACTTGCTGTTAGTGGCTCACTCTCGGCTGACATCTCGAGAGTTAGCACAGGCGACAGCCCTAGCACAAAACTCGTCTTGGTCGAACTGGGAACGTCTTACTGGTTTGTTGCAGCTTTTGCCCGGCCAGCTCAGGGTGCAAACATCCCTGGATCTACTGCTAGCGCCTCAATCGCAGCACACATTTCCAAAGTACTTACGTCACTGGCACGGACAACTAGTCTGAATGAGATAGTTTATGGGTAAATATTCTTAGTGTCAACTAGGAAATAGGGACTGGATGCCAAACGAACAAGGAATTAGGAACGAGTTATTAGGTGTTCGCATCATTTGTTAATCTACCTCCGGGGACAAACATCCCTCAATTTTACTGCTAGTGACCCATTCCCAACAGACATCTCCGGAGTTAGTACAGGCGACCCCCGGCACAAAAACTCGTCCTGGACGAGATAGTTTATGGGCAAATATTCTAAGTCCGAACTAGGAACGAGTAATTGGATTTATATCGACTTAGGAACGAGTTACTGGTTGGTTGCAGCATTTGCTCGACCACCTCCGGGGCACACATACCTGGATATACTGCCAACGAATCATGTCAAGCAGACACAGCAAGAGTTAATGCTGGCGATTCCGGGCACAAAAAGCTCGTTCTGGACGAGATAGTTGAAGGGTAAATATTCTTTGTCCGAGGAAACTAGGAACTGGATTGACGTCGAATTAGGAACAAGGAACGAGTTACTGGTTGATTTCACCATGCACGCGGCCACTTCGGAACTAGGAACTGGATTCACATCGAATTAGGAACTACGAACTGGAAACTGGATTTCACATTAAACTAGGAACGAGTTATTGGTTGGTTGGAATATTTGTCCGGTGATCTCCGGAGTTGGCGCTGGCAAACCCAGGTGTAGCAGGAAAGCAAGTCCATAGGAAAGGTAGTCCCACTGGACTATAGTACCTTGAAAGAATTGTAGTCCCAGGTCTAACATTCCTAGGAATAGATATCGGCAGGAACTTTGGGCCCGGAACGTAAGTCCCTCGGACATCTATTCCTAGGAATGTTAGACCTGGGACAATAATTCCGAAGAAGTGTAGTCCGGAGGGACTACTTTTCCTACGGACTTCCATTCCTTTTACTCGAGCAACGAAAACACGTGGTTCAAGGGCGAAAATCAGAACTAAGAACTAGTAACTGGATTCACAATGAACTATGAACTTGGAAAGAGTTACTGGTTAGTTGGAGCATTTGACCGACGATTTCCCGAGGACATCCGGGGGGTAAACATCCATGGATTTTCTACTAGGAAACCAACTCCCATATGCGGAGTTGGTACCAGCGAACGCTGGCACAAAAACTTTTTTGCAGGAGACACATAAATTCGTCCTGGCGCACACAAAAACTCGTCCTGGACGAGATGGTTTGTGGGTGAAAAAATCCTTAGACCCACAATAGCCTCATGGCCCATATAGGATACTCTAGGCCGTATGAACCCCCTATATCGAGTGAAACTAGATTCACTCGATAGATAGGGTTAAAGGTCTAGATAGACTTATGTGGGCCACGGTACACGTTTTAGACTCCCGTGGTTATCCTTGTGAGTACCGTATCCACTGGAAAGCTTATGTTTTAAACTAATTGCACACTCTAAAATCTCTAAAAAAATATTATACAATCATGTTGCACCTAACTGGAAAAGAGCAGGTGAAGTGTACAAATCTTACTACACCAAGGGCGCCGGAACCTTGGAGGCAGCGGGGACAATTACCCCGTTACCCGCTGGCCCGGTGACGAAAAAAGTAACTGCCCCTGTGACGAAAAAAGTAACTGCACTTGCTTCCAAATCCGAGCATTTTTGTGACAGTGTGATCAGTCGGGAAATAAAATTGTCAGTTCGTCGAAAGATCTTCATCCTTGACGCTCATGCATAATGCACCGAGCAAGTAATGCACCGTATCAGAGAAGTCGAGACTCAGTTCCATCAGACGTCCCACTGGAGCCGTAAACATAGAAAAAAATCGGAGGACGGCAATTGCACATACTTTGGAACATATTGAAAGAATGTTCTCAGTAACGCAGATTAGTAATCTGTTTTTACAGATTAGTAACATGTTTAAATAGATTAGTAATCTGTAAAAACAAATTAGTAATCTGTTTAAACAGATTAGTAATCCGCTGAAATATACAGTGGTGTGGCGGTTCTACGTTGTCGTAGAAATGCGATAAAACAGCGCGAACAAACATTTCTGGACGCGTTTGGCACGCTCCACACTCAGCGGGACGAAATTCGGGAAGTACACGAGCTCTACATAGATGGCGTTACATGCATTATATCATAGAAATTTAATGATTTTCTATTTATGCCTATGCCTTATATCGATAATGGAAACGCGAAAACAAACCAAAGTACTTGAGAAGGGTAATATGGACGTCAGCGGAATTGCGCTGATGCCCATATTATTTTTCTCAAGAAGTTTTATAATCTTTTATTTCATATTTGGACGATTTATAATAGACCATTTCAGGGTTTTGGGTTAAATTTTTATATCGTGGCGAGAGACGCGACCTCTACCATTCGAACCATATTCCCCTGGAGTTTCACGTGCCCTTATACGCTCTCATACCTCGGATGCTGGGCGCATACTTTGTCATGGCTATTTGTCCAAGTAATTCTGACCAATCAGACGACAGAATTTATCGTCGAAAAGGGACTATAGCTCTTTACCCAATGTAACGCCCATACCTGGCGAGCTCTTTCGCAAATATCTCAATTCAAATTCAATCACATTTTCAATTTTTTCTCGAAAACATATCTTTGACCCCTCATTGGAACGATCTCGTTGAGTTCGTTCTCCATGAAGGGCCATAAGCTATGTTTTTGAGACAAGAATTGAAAGTATTTAGTTATTTAACATTTTTATGTAAGTGTCGTCTGCTACTCGCGCTGGGCAAAGGGTTAAGCTGAGAAATTTCTAAGCGCAACAGGGAATGAGGCGCGGGTAAGCAATTTCAACTCCACAATCGTTTGGTTGAGCTGATTCAGAAGTTGGATTACAAAACTCTGCGGCCAGAGGACTTTTATGTGAAGACCGAAAATTGAAGTCTTAAAGTTATTTTATTAGCTCAAAATGAGCGTTTTCACAGAAACGATTGTTTTCTTTTTGCAAATTTACAAGGGAGAAAATACTTTTAAAATGGTGATTAGCAAAATGCTATAGCAATTTTTGTTTGGTACAGCATTTCCAATAAAGTGATTAGCATTTTAACCTTAACATCTTTCCATCCAATTTCCATTGAATTTCCAATGACCAAATTTGAATATCAATTGGATATTCAAATCACCTGATCCCGGCCGTTTGCGGCAATGAAATTTTATAAGTGGTATTTATTGGGGATAGTGAGCATGCGTGCCAAATTATAGCCCAATCGGCCCATAAACAAGGGTAGTTTGTCTGAAAGCTGACCCTCAAAAAATTTGCGTGAAAATTTCTAAGTCCGAACAGTGTCTGAAAAATAGGGGAAAAGTCGGAATTTGATCCAAATTGAAATGGGAGAGCACGAATCATGTCGAAAGAACACCGTTAAGGTGAAAAAATGAAAAGTTGAATTTCCATCGGATTTCCATTGAATTTCCAATAACCAAATTTGAATATCAATTGGATATTCAAATCACGTGATCCCGACCGTTTGCGACAATGAAATTTTATATGTGGTGTTTATTGGGGATAGTGAGCATGCGTGTCAAATTATAGCCCAATCGTCCCATAAACAAGGGTAGTTTGTCTGAAAGCTGACCCTCAAAAAATTTGTATGAAAATTTCTAAGTCCAAACAGTGTCTGAAAAATGGGGGAAAAGTCGGAATTTGATCCAAATTGAAATGGGAGAGCACGAATCACGTCTAAAGAACACCGTTAACATGAAAAAATGACAAGTTGAATTTCCATTGAATTTCCAATTTTCAATTTCGTTCTAACTTCACGGACCTGGAATTTTGTCATATTATATTTCCTTGAAAGACGAACTTCACTGTGGAGGCCCCCACAAGTGTGAGAGCATTGGGCGTCCACCCAGTCTGCCCATTCGTAAATCCGACCCTACCCCCAGGAAATGTTTCAAAAATGACATCTCTCAGACCCATTTTGGGTCTACTCCTTTAGTATTGCAACCGCTTCCGAAGCGGTTGGAATACAACAGAAGTAGCCCCCAAAATCTCCTCATCTTACGTTAACTCGACATTCTTAGCCGCCATTGTGTGCCCAAATATTAAAGAAACAAGTCGATCTATGCGCGCACTATTTTCGGATATCCGCCAGAACAAAATTAAAAAATCATAGCCTAGTTATTTGATATGAATGACCTTCGGCTGAAGGTCGATCACAAAAATATCATGAATGGCAAATTTTTTGCCCCGACATTGGTCGGAGTGGTCGGGGCGGATCCGGCGCCCCTGTACGTATGATGTTTTCAGGTGGATCCGATAGAACTGTCAAGCTGTGTAATAGCATTAGGAGAGCAAGGGTTATAATGACTACCATTTTCCCAGTAAGTGTCAGATTTCTGAATGACCAATCACGAAGAAGTTTTACAATTTTTCCCATCTGATCAAGGTAGTTGTTAACGATGTAATTCTCGCTAAACAAATTATATTTTATTCATAAAATTTTAAAGGCGTTATTATGATTCCATTTAACGTTTTGTTGTGTAAGAGTTTCATCACCACAGCCCGTTTTGCCCCAATATATATCACCTCGGTTTTATCAAAGTTTACCTGCAATCCAGAGATTTTTGAAAACGAGTTCACTGTTTCAAGAGCTATGTCTAACTAATGGAGCCAAACGGCATCTGAGAAAATCATGTTATTATTATTATTATTATTATTATTATTATTATTATTATTATTATTATTATCAATACTTAAAAATTATAAAAATGAGATTTATATTATTTCGTAAAAAGAAAACATGTGAAACACCATTTATTAAGCAATGTGAGGCAGAATAGTTTATATTTAATCTCAATCAACACCAATGAAATGAAAACAAATTTCCTGGAAGACGAAGTGACGTCATGCGCAGGACGTCAACGTGTGCTATTCAGTCCGCGGCCGCTAATGACTAAAATAGCAATTAGCGACCGGCTGCACTGCTTTAAATTTATCACGCTCCTTACAAGCTGTATAAATGAGTATTAACCTGAAGGTAGAGAAGAATGAATTGATAGTAAATAATTGTTTTGTAAAAATCTACCTTGCTGTGTTCCACATCAAACCAGATATTATGTAGATGAAATTTACTTTTTGAAAAAAGTGCATAAATATAACTGAACTCAAATGTATTTGATGTTTCTTTATTATCTGGTAGTGTGCTAAGGGTTTCTTTTGGATGCAAAAATTTGTTCATACGTCTTTGCTTTGCTACAGTTTATGAAAGACTGCCTATATTCACGCATCCATAAACTGTAATGAAGCAAATCCTTGTCAGGTCTCGCCTTTCATCTGACACCATCGTATTCGCCAATATCTCAAGTGGTTCACATTTGAGACGAATAGAAAGAAGATCGGTTCGTCTGCTTTGAAATTGAAGAGAGGGGGTGTGTAACTTGGTTTATTATGCCTCAAGTTTGTAACATAAGCCGTGATTGGTTAATTTGACACATTCTAAAAGTCATAGTACTGGAGTTTTGGGGCAAAACACGGGTACTATCAGAACGTTTTTCCCTGGAGACAAGAGAACGAAGAAAATGTAAGCGCCACTTCCATTGATCAGCGTCGATTGGAATTTCTCAACACCAAACGCTGGCTCCGTGTCCGTTTGACTTTTTTCAACAGCGGTAGACACAAACTTACCAACAAATATATCACCTTCAGTGGGTGTGTTTTCAATTTTAACTGCAAACAATGAATTCAAAAGAATCAGAAATATTAAAAAAACTCACTCACGTGTTGTTCACCACTTCAGTGAATCCTGAATATGAGTCTCAGTTATGACTTGTGTTTCACTCCGCTTAATTCTATCAACTGTTGTCCGAGAAACATGAATTTTTATTTAATGCTCAGGCATCAATCCACGCTGAAAAATTAAGTCATATTCCCCTGTCGGTCGGCAAAACGAAATATCAAAATGATATTTAGAAATCGATATTTCATCGTAGGTTCGGATGACGAATCACATGTACTTTAAATTCTACGTATTTATGCACGTTTAATGGGCCGATAAACATTTACATGCAATCATCACAGAGTCAGCACATCAGTAATGAATTCCAGAGTCCCAAATACAAACGAATTCGAATAATTGATAGTGACAGTGACTAAATCAATTCATTAAATCAGCGGTTTCAAAGTTTGACTTTCTCATTCACCTTCCAGCGAAAAGCCGAAATCACTTTCAAATTTCTTCAGTTCAACTTCACACGTCTTCAGTGCATTGAGTTCAAAAAAAAATAAAATGACGTGTCTTGTTATTGAAAATAAGAAAGTGGTGTTTTTTGTTATTGTTCTATTTCTTCGAAACACATTGCGATTATTTCAATTCGCCAGCCTTGGTAAATCGTAAAGTTAGGGGAGAAATAAGACGGGACTACTTTTTGTGCGGATATTCACACATTCCAATGGTTGGAGTTTGGTTGTTGTAATTTTTGTATGGACGCCGGTTCGGCACATAAATTTTGCGCCTTAATGGCAAATAAAGGCCACAAATTGGAGAGTTTGTAGTCGTAGAGCATTAAATAAAAAGAAAATTCACGAAAATTTGATGAATACCGTAAATATCTCGTTCGTGGCTACAAGAAATATGAGGATCTTCACTCGCGACTGCGTCGCTCGTGAAGATCCTCATATTTCATTGTAGCCACTCACGAGATATTTTCGGTATTCATCAAATTTTCGTGAATATCCTCTATATATTCCATTAATTTAAATCACTTTTCACACAAGCATTAACAATGAATTATAACACGAACAGCATGATGCAGTTGTTAACATTGGCATTTGTTGATAAAGAAACTCCCAAAGCGACGGCACTTGTGACAAGTCATTTTCGAAGAGACGTCATTCGTTCGAAATGACGTCATGTTTTTGGATTCGACTACATTGTTGTTACAAGATCGATGGCTTGTTGCAGTTAACGCTTAACAATGAAAGTCATATTTTGTTCGGCATAATAAAATAATTAGAACGTTTCTTTTCATGTTCTATCGGTCGATAGTACCTGAGTTTGTGTGATTTCTGAAATAAAACCTGAAGCAGCTTCAATATTATAATATTAATATATCTATAAATGGTGCACTCTAAAATCAGCTGGGGTAAAAAATAAACCAAACGAACAGGTTGGAGTGAATAAGAATCCAATTGGGTTCACATTCACATAATTAAGCCTTTTTTCTGTTCATGTATTTTCAAGGCAAAATGATTGGCTAATGTATTTCTGTTTTTTTCATAACACAATGAACCGAAAAGAACGCATTTAAGCCCACCCTAAACCACGCCCCAATGTCAGTCTTAAAAATTACGTTGCGCAGTGTGAATGGAAAAGAATCCCTGCATGCTCATATTGTTTCAAAGTGAAAAGGAATTAATATTGATCTTATCATATTAAAAAGACTTTCAAAATAAAATTTAATAAACAATGAAATCCTTATCATGCTTTTTCTTCTTAGTTCAAATTTTATATATGCAATAGGTGATCGTCTGCGTTCATAGTTTTACCCAAATCAAACGTAAATAATGGCCGGTCATAATAATTACGGGAATTTTGATTTTGGAGATCTGGATGAGATTTTTGGCAAGGAAAATGACTTTGTTATAGAGGAGGCGAATCTAGATGATTTATCTTTCCTAGATGAAGACTTTTCCGACGAATTTCTCAATAAATGGTCCAAATTCGAATTAAATTTCACTCAGTGTTGCTTTGAATGATAGTACTCTTCCGTCAAGTGGAAAAGGAGATTGAAGTTTTTCGTTTGTGTTGGCGTGGCCTGTGACGTTCATTTTAACTTGCACATTCCGTTGGTCAATAGAACTTTTAATGACAGAAATACATGTTTCAGTGCAATGTATCGTTATTTCAAAAATAATTTTAGAATACTATGCCTTTTTTATTCAGTTATCACTAGGAAGCATTACTTTAACATCGCAAAGTAGAGAGTGTTTAAATTTATTGCCACTCATTCTAATTATAAGGAATGTTCGTTTGTTTCTGTCTATTCCTTGAGTTCTGAACCTCAAAAACAAAGGCCAAACATAGTTAAGCCCATTTACACAGTTCAGCCTTTGTTTTGTGAGAGTCATAACCCAAGAAATAGACAGAAACAAACGGTTATTCCTTATTCATCCCAGATGCTTTTGTCTGGTCTTTTAACCCAACTAAGTTTTGAGTGCGTGAAGAGGATCGATCAAAAGTCGTTGTCGAATATCATCTTTTGTATTTGTATGCGTCTGCACTGTTATTTTAATCACTCTGTTTCTTTCTAATCGTTTCCCGTACCGACAAAATTGCACATCGGTCTCAATGGTTAAGTCCGAATGGGGTGAAAGCGTATCCCTTTCGAAAATTAATGACACGATTTACTCTCCGAACTCTCAGTTTACTCTCAGTTTTGTCCGTCGCTGCATGTATAGATATCGAAGAAAACTTAACCATCTTAGTACTGCTTCACCAAATGGGAGATTTCTGACATCCCCGTAAGGAGCGGATAATTTTGCCCCCCCCCCGCCCTTTGATTTGGCGCCCGCTAACCAAAATGGGAATTCTAGTTATGTTCATCTATCGTGTAGGAGATATCGCCACTAGAGCACACATGATGCATATTAGTCCCTCTCCACGCTGGCGCATCAACATGCCATTTCTTGACCTAAAAATCGCCACCCCACCCCAGAAATTGGCTACAACTAGTTTATCATTCCTTTTCAGTTATCGCATTTGGAGGAATTGAGGAAGGTCCCCACTTACTTTTAATTTGTGTTATTATTTGTTCTCATTTTGCTTTTTATTTCATGTTTTAGTCCTAAGAAATGTGTACATAGTTCACATCTCTATATACACCCACTGATTACAAACACCATACCACATGCAACTGTTGGAGAAAAAAACAATTAACACAGATAAACTGTATCTCATTGAATGAACATCCATCACAATTTCTACTCATACTTTATTCAACCACATCATATCCGGGAAAACAATGGGCCTCAGATATAATATTCAATGCCGGGTAGTATAACACTAGATGAGATTCAGACAAGTGACGAGTATAATTTTTTCAGAAAATTCAATGATAAAATCCAGAACCTCTCCGAGGAAGATGAAAATGAATCACAGCTTGCCGACCACCACGACACTTGTAAATACTATACGCCCGCGGAATTTCGACAAAACATATCTGGCATCAAGACGTCTCTACGCATATTTAACCTTAATTGCAGAAGTCTTAACGCCCACTGGGATGCCTTGAATAACTTACAAAACACTTTTCAAACTGACGCCAATTCGTTTGACATCATCGGATTGACAGAGATATTCAAATGTCCCGAAAACATATCTTATAATCTAGCGGGTTACCAAAACATCTTAACTAATGTGCGGACTGATGATGGCGGGGGGTGGGGGGGTTGGCTTATTTATAAAGGAAGGTATAAATTATAAATTACGCCCCGACTTGACCGTTTTTATACCCCACGTATGTGAAACATTATTCGTGGAGATCATAGGTAGATAGATTCCACCAACTATAATCGGTGTAATATACCGGCCAAATTCTCAGCCTAGGGCTGACCTAAACATTTTCCTAACTCAAGTCAACACAATATCTGGCCTAATTAACTCAGAAAATAAAAAATGCGTCTTACTTGGTGACTTAATATTGATTTACTCAAGATCTCTGAACATAAACAAACAGACGATTTCATCGATAATATGTTTTGCCTGGGAATTCTGCCCACCGTAACAAAGCAGACCAGAGTGACAAAACACTCAGCAACCCTAATAGACACAATTTTGTTAACAAGGTCAGAAGCTCCATATCTGGAATTGTTATTACAGACCTCGCAGATCACTTTGGAACGTTTTACTTAGAAACAAGTTTAAAAACAAATATTGACAAAGAAACAATAAACACAAGAAATATATCCCAGGAAAATATTAACACTTTCTATGGGAAGCTTTCAGAACTTGACTTCAATAATGTATTAAACACTCACTGTCCCGACGAAGCAAATAACATCTTCATAAATATATTCCTACAGGCCTTCAATGAGAGTTTCCCCTTAAAAGAAAGACAGTAAAAAAATCGATATGTCAAAAAACAACCTTGGATGACCAATGGCTTAATAACCTCCTCAGTAAACAAACTTAAACTCTACCAAAAACAACTGAAAAGCCCTACCGATGAAAATAAAGGTGCTTATAAACAGTTTTGCCAAGTCTTCAACAAAACAAAACGGAAAAGTAAAGCCTCTTATTATAACTCTATACTCAAAGAAAATCAATATAACCTAAAGAAAACATGGCAAATATTAAATGAAGCAATCCAAAAACCCCATTCAAAAATTAAATTATCAGCAAGTTTCAAAGTTAATGATACAGAAATCTCCAATGGAATTGAGATCGCGCGAGAATTTAACAACTTTTTCACTAGTGTGGGAGAATCTACGTCCGCACAGATAGCGGCTTCGAATAAACATTTCTCGAGTTACCTTCAAGGGAGCGGTCACCCGAGCAGCTTCTTCATTGAGCCCACAACGCCTGACGAAGTTGTCAACATAACTAAGAGAATGAAAACTAAAACAAGCAAAGATTGTAACGAATTGACCTCTAGACTCATCAAGGAAATTATTAATTCTATATCGACCCCCCCCCCCCCCCTATCACATATAATAAATCTATCTTTCGAAACTGGCATAGTACCCGAGAAGATGAAATTAGCTAAAGTAATTCCAGTATTTAAATCAGGTGACGCGAGTGTTCTCAATAATTATAGACCAATTAGCATACTCCCTATTTTCTCCAAACTCTTAGAAAAGATAATGCAGGTCCGCCTTGACGCATTGCTAGTGAATAATAACATCCTTTACCAACACCAATACGGATTTAGAAAAGGACATTCAACTGTGCACCCGATACTACACCTTCTGGACCATATAGGAACTCAAAATAACAAACCCACCAAAGATAGTACAATCTCTGTTTTTTTAGACCTATCAAAAGCCTTCGACACAATAAACCATGATAGTCTCCTCAAAAAGTTAGAGTTTTATGGTTTCAGAGGTGTTGTAAACAAATGGTTTCAGAATTATCTCAGTGATAGAAAGCAAAATGTAGAGTATCTGAACAAAAAATCATCACACACCACAATAACCTACGGAGTTCCACAGGGTTCAATTTTAGGGCCTGTTTTATTTTTAATTTATATTAATGACATATCAAATAGTACTAACTTGAATCTCCTTTCGTTCGCTGATGACACAACGGGCTATACATCCCATCATAATCAAGAAATCTTATATCAGTCTGTCAACACTGAACTAGAAAAATTAAATATGTGGTGCAGAGCCAATAACCTACTCCTAAACGCCAAAAAATCGAAATATGTCATAATCAGCTCGTCACATATCAAACTTAAAAATAATAATAATATAATTAGCATCGATAATAATCCCATAATCAGGGTGGGTATTAAAGAAACAGAATCCTCTGTCAAATTTTTAGGAGTTCATCTCGACGATAAGTTGAGTTACTCCACCCACATTTTAATGTTGTGCACAAAAGTAGCAAGAGCAGTTTGGGCATTAAATACAGTTAAAAAAATCCTACCACATAGAGCGTTAGTCACCCTGTATTATGCGTTAATTCATAGTCACTTCCTGTTTGGTATCCAAATATGGGGTCACTCCAAACATATAAACAAACTCTATCTCTTACAAAAAAGAGCAATCCGAATAATAAACGACAAAGCTTATAACTGTCACACAGATCCCCTATTTCTAAAAGATAAAATAGTTAAAATTCAAGACCTTTATGCACTACATGCATTGTTACTTGTACATGACTGGCATAACAATGCATTGCCTACCACCTTTAATAATTACTTCACCTCTATTACAAACCAAGATGGAGTTGTGACTAGACAATCAGGATTATTAAAAACAAACACGCCTAGAACCAAATTTGTTGAATGGCTACCAGCGAACCACTTTCCGGCACTATGGAACAAATTAGACAATGAAATACGGAATATACACGATAGAAATGTTTTTAAATTGACCTTAACCAACTTACTAACAGGCTCCTATCTCACTTCTGTCTCCTGTTCAAATCCTTATTGCCAAGATTGTAACGTTTGATTAAATACTCGCTTGACTCTGAATCTCATCACTTTGTCGACCAATAACATTGTTGACCAATAACTTTGTCGGTCAATAGCTTATTTCTCCATCGCTTGAAGGCAATTTCTCGTGAAGTGTGGACATTGCGCGCGATATGGTGATGTAACAATTAGCGTTTTTCAGTCACTCTCTGGATACTTCAGTTGAGTCAAGAAAACTTAGCAGTGAGACATTGGCTCACATGACACAATTCGGAAGATACACGATGATGGGACGGATCTGTGTCTGATGATTTGGTGTCTCGCTAGCCATTCCAGTCTCTGTATTGTCGTTCAGTATTTTTGACGAATCTTTGGTTGTCACCCTGCTGCGCCTCCCACCGAATTCTGGTTGCCTCCTGTGAGATAAGGCCTTCTGGCTCTTTTTCCCCTTAAATTCACTAAACAGAAAGCGATGGATATTCAGAACATTGTGGATTTATTTGGCCAATTCCCCATTTCATAGAACAACTAGTAATATTTACTAAAAGAGACAAATTATTTTTTTGTGATCAGCAGATCTCCAGGAGATAAATCCGACTTGTTTTAAGGAGATGGCAGGTAGACAGCCAATCTGGCTATGCCCTCTCCTTGTAATTTTTGTACCACATAATCAATACATATTGTTTATAATTTGTATCACTATTTGTAACTCGCATGTGCTTTCAAATTTATTGTATGCTATTAAGGTACATTTATTACTAAATAAATATTGAAGATCTCTTTTAAGGTTTAGTGAAACTTGATGTACAAAGGATCCCAACCTTTGAGGACATTTCTATAAAGCGACACCACGTACAGGAAGGCGGTCAGTGGAAACCCTCCACGTGCGAACAACAACAGAAACTTGCTGTAGTGATACCGTACAGAAATAGAGAAAAACAATTAAAGATTCAACTGGATAGACTACACGGCATGTTTGAAAAGCAGAAACTGAATTATAGAATATTCGTTATAGAACAGGTAAAGGTTCTCGCGGTTTAGTTGGTTAGTATATAGCCAGGGGCGGTATTACATTGACAGAACGGCATTGGCGTTTGAACTGTCAATTTTTATCGTAGGAGATCTATTTGGGCGGATGGATTATATTGAACGAGAAGTCCAAGGTTTCGAGCTCAATATTATCCCTCCGCCCAAATCGATCGAATGCGATAAAAAAAAATGACAGTTTGAACGCGTATGCTGTTCTATATTTATTGCACGCCAACAGTTTACTAAAAAAATTATTAATTGATTTTGGTGGAAGGATAATATTAAACTCGAAGTCGTCGGCTTCTTGTTCAGTATTATAACCCCGCCGAAATCGAACTCGTGCGGCAAAAGATGACAGTTCGAACGCGTATGCTGTTCTGTATTTATTGCACGCCTATAGTTTACTAAAAAAAAAAATTAAAAACACAAATTATTGCCAAAAGTAACCAAAATGTAAAAAAAAAGAAATAGTTAAATTGTCCGCGCACGTGATCTGTATTGTTCAATGACAATACAAAAAAAAATATTGTTTGCTTCGGTTTTTGTACAAAAAGCGTGTATTTTTTTTTAAATAAAAGTATAAGCGTGCAGTAAAGATTGTAACAAGAGCCAATACATGTTGGTTGTTGTAGGCTGTGGAGACGAGGAGACCAAATAAGCTGGATAAATTTCGAAACCTATCTTGCTGGGCTTGCCTACTCAATGAGATGAAATGTGACAACCAGGATTGATTGTTATAATAATTTGTTCATTTCATGCCAGAAGATATGAGAAGTTAAATATTTATTGTCGATTAAGGTTACTTTCTGTATCTAAAGATGCATCATGACCAGAACAGAGGTATGAAGTCAAGATTGGCCAATTATTTGTACCAATGTTACCCACTTCAAGGGACGTCCGCCCCGTTATTGATTACAGGGTTCACAAGGAGAAGTTATTTAAAAATTGATCACAACAACAGAAATGTAAACAAAAAATACGTTATATTTATCTTACAACAAGAACGTATTTTCCCCTTACAAGTACAAACGTGTGGACAAAATACATAGAGAGTAATCGCTTGACTGTACTGGTTACGTGAAATAATTCATGAGAGACGAGGGACGTAACAAACACGAGTGCGCGAATGCTCACGTGTGTTTTACAATATAGTACCTCGCCTCGAATGAATTATTTCACGTAACTAGTCCAGCCAAGCGGTTACTCTGTTTATTACTTTTCGTTATTAACGATAATTATATTATTTAATCCTTTACCTAACGTAACGACCCGCGCTATTCTCAAAAACCGCTAATTAATTTTCATTATTTTTTCATTTTTTGTCTCTAAAACACGGGTTATGACGCCTCATTGGAACGAGCTCGTCGAGTTCGTTCCAATGAGGGGTCATAATCTATGTTTGTGATACAAAAAATGAAAATAATAGCTATTCAAGAATTATTTTTTTTTTGCAAGTTTCGTCTGCTTTTCATATTAGGTAAAGGGGTAAAAAAACAAAAAAACAATGAAGTCCCCATTACATTCACGGCAAAGCTTTTACATTTGCGCGCGTGGATACATGACACAATTGTTGATTGCACAATTCACTTTTGAAATTATCGTTTATAATCAAACCCAGAAATCCCAGTAAATCACTCTTTGGAAAGTAATAAAAATCTGTATTGCGGGTAGCAACCTCATGTGAGACCATTCGATTCAGAAAGGGAACAGTTTGTACCTGCACTCATCGAAAATTGATTAAACATGTTGCGGCCATCGTTTTCATAACAGTAATTAACCCTTTACCTAACCTGAAAAGCAGACGACACTTGCAAAAATAATTCTTGAATAACTAATTTTTTTCATTTTTTGTCTCAAAAACATAGGTTATGACCCCTCGTTGGAACGAGCTCGACCAGCGGGCGATTTCGTGTAGGCGCGCAGACCATGCGACAGAAAATTTCTAATCAGTTAGATAAAGGGTCAACATTTCGATATTTTGACCGTTGTGGGTAGAGGGTTAAGGCACTATCCGATTAAATGTAACTGAGCAATGTGTCATTACCAAAATCTGATTTCTGCCAGATCAAATGGAAACCTCCACCTAATAGAGTGTTGATATTACATGTAGTCACAGCCTATAGTATTTCATGAAGCCCAAATATGGTCTTTCAGTACTCTACCAATTAACCCTTTACCTAACGTAACGGCAAAAACTCGACGAGCTCGTTCCAACAAGGGGTCATAACCTATGTTTTTGAGACAAAAAATGAAAAAAATAGTTATTCAATAATTTTGTTTGCAAGTGTCGTTTGCTTTTCAAGTTAGGTAAAGGGTTAAAATTTCCCTATTTTGACCGTTGTGGGTAAATGGTTAAGCGAACATGAACATCAGTTACACTTAGGCATTACTCTTTCATTTTCAGGCATGGAATGATGCTTTCAACAGAGGTAAACTGATGAATGTTGGATTTCTTGAAGCGATGAAATACGACAATTATGACTGTTTTGTTTTCCACGATGCCGATTTATTACCAGAAAATGACAAGAACCTGTACATATGTGACCAACACACGAGACACTTGCCAACAGCTTTGAAGAAACAAAACTATCAGTGAGCAAAACGTAAAGCAAAAGACACTCCCACCCCAACCACCACCACCTCCGCAACTACCACCACTGCATTCGGAGCAGGGGTAATACCGATCACCATAACAAAGTAAAAAGTAATCAATCCAGTGGGGGCCTGCGAATCACACATTTACGATTCGAATCGAATCGAATCTCAAATCGAATAGGGTGCATTATTCGAAATCGAATAGAATCTTTCATCGAATTCTGAGCGTCTGGAAGATGTGATGGGTGAGGGACTTGTAAATCTGTCATGTTCCGACTGTTAAAATATTCCAGCTACATCATCAAGGCATGCCTTCCTGGAAGGCATGCCTTGATGATGTAGTTGGAATATTACCCAGGCACGGGGGTTAGACTTACTAGCACTAAGAACTTCACACGACTAACTTTAACCTTATTTTCAACAGTGGTAGACACTAGATTGGAATTTGCTTGATGGGTGGAATGGGTCAGGTGCTATTTATATTAATATAGCAGGGGACGCGGTGGCGTCGCGGTAACTAGTTCTCGTCAGATCACCGAAGTTTAGCAACGTCGAGCGCGGTTAGTGGTTGGATGGGTGCCCATTTCAGTGACTGATTCGTACTCCCACGTTGTGTCCTTGGGCAAGGCACTTAACCCCGATTGCCTACATGGGGGCACTATGCCACTGTATTCTAAGGCTCACTGCACGTCGATGGCACACACACAAGGGCACGATGACGCTGTGCACTTAGGCGTACTGCATGTCGATGGTGCGCATGTCTTCAACCAATCTAACCCTGCCTGTGCCGCGGTGCAGAGCTCAGACTTACGATGTTGGAGAGCTGGCAGCTGCTCGTCCCTGCTCGGTGGTTTTCTCCTGGTACTCCGGCTTCCTCCACCCGTAAAACAATCACCGACATGATATGACCCTCGCTGGTAATGTGTGCTATATTTCCGTGTAAAGATTCAAAATGAAACGAATCGGGAAGCTCATTTGGAGTCAAATCGCATATCAAGTTAAGATTTGAAATGAAAACGAATGTCGAAACTTCGCAAGGCCTTACAAACCAGTCTATTTTTATTTTTGAAAAAATAGGCCGATGAAATCGTCAGATGTGTAGCCTACCCACACGCGCAACTAATAGAAAGCTGTATGACGGAGGGCCACCCCGGATGCCGACATTATGTACACCATACATGGTATGGGTACATATAGAAATGGATTGGAGGAGTTCCTAATTTGATGAATGAAGGGTTAATATCTCCGGATCAAATTATTAGATTTACATAAAAAACTATACAGCACAGCACATCAGTAAAGTAACCTGATAATCGGATTAATATTTTTTGAGTTATCGCATGCCAAAGAAATGGATTGGAGGAGTTCTCAATTTGAAGGATAAAGGGTTAATATCACAGGATCAAATTATCAGATTTACACCAAAAACTATACATCTCGGCACACCAGTAACCTGAACACATATATGAAGTAACATGACAATCAGACAGATATTTTTTGAGTTATCTCATGCCAAAGGGATTGGAGGAATTTGAAGAATAAAGGGTTAATATCTCAGGATCAAATCATCAGATTTACACCAAAAACTATACAGCTCCGCACATCAGTAACCTGAACACAAATATAAAGTAACTTGACAATCCAAGCAATATTTTTCAAGTTATCGGATGCCAAGGGGATTGGAGGAATTTTCAATTTGAATGATAAAGGGTTAATATCTCAGGATCAAAACAACAGATTTACACCAAAAACTATGCAGCTCGGAACATCAGTAACCTGAAAATATATATAAAGTAACATGACAAATGGATTGATATTTTTTGATTTATCTCATGCCAAAGGGATTGGAAGAAGTCTCAATTTGAAGGATAAAGAGTTAATATCTCAGGATCAAATTATCAGATTTACACCAAAAACTATACAGCTCGGCACATCAGTAACCTGAACACAAATATAAAGTAACTTGACAATCCAAGTAATATTTTTCAAGTTATCGAATGCCAAAGAAATGGATACAGACGCCGGACGGACAGACGGACGGACGGACAGACGGACGGACAAAGGATGGACGAACGGCGGATGGCCACCCTGGATGCCGGCATTATGTGTACCATACATAGTATTGGTACACATAAAAATTGGAGTAAATGTGTGGGGGAAAAACAGAAAAAAAACAATAAACCACTATAAAAAATAGCTTAGTGTTCTTGGTGCCTTGCAACCTCGTGTCAATGTTATTTTGTTATGTTATGTTGACACTTATACACCAGAATCGAAACTCATTACTAACTTGTGTACCTTTTTTGCCCAACACGAATAACAGGCCACATATGCAAAAGACATTTCTGAACTGAACAAATTTAATTTTGTACCTCAAAAACATTACCAACGATTCCCTCGTTGTAATGAGCTCGCCGCAAGGTATGTTTTTGAGGCCAACAATGATAAAAAAAAGATAACATTTGAATAGCGGTTTTTGTGAACAGCGATGGTGGTTATTAGTGTTACGTTAGCTAGGAAATATTTTCAACGTGTATCGGAAAGGACATGATTTTGTTTTCGTATACCCATCTCAATCCACTGCGGGAGTAATTCCCCGATTGTCCCCAATGGCCACTAGGCATATACCATTTGCAGGTAATTCTTTTATTGTATAACCACCCCAGTAAATGCTTTCCCCAAATTAACGAGCGGGGAAACGGCATTCCTCGTGTGTCGGTGACTGCTGCATGTTGAGTGCCCGTTCCGAACAGGCGCTCAACATGCAGCAATGCCCATCAGTTCATTTACAAAAGTGGGCGTGACAGACGCGGGACACGTCTGTTACGCCCACTTTTGTAATAACTGATTAGTTTTTGTCATAGCTCCAAGTTCTGTAATAAAAGTCTGCAGGTTTTGTCACAGCTCACCAATTTAGTAATAAAATCATCAGATTTTGCCATAAACCGAGTTCGAGTTTTGTAATAAATCAACAGGTTGCGTAAAATTTTATTGTTTTTCACTCGCATCATTTATTTATTTATTGATGTTTAAGGTCACATATTTATGCACAATGGCTAAGACCGTGACAGTTTTACGGGTGGAGGAAGCCAGAGTACCCGGAGAGAACCACCGAGCAACGACGAGCAGCTGCCAGCTCCCCAACATCGTAACTCCGCACTGCAGCACAGGCAGGGTTAGATTGGTTGAAGACATGCGTACCATCGACGTGCAGTACGCCTTAGTACACGGCGTCATCGTGCCCCCATGCGGGCAATGGAGATGAAGTGTCTTGCCCAAGGACACAACGCGGTTGCCGCAGGTGGGATTCGAACCGAGGACCTCTCGGCTTGCAGCCTGCACCTCTACCTACTGAGCCATCGCACTCCCTTCACTCGCATCAAAAAACTATTAGACCTTGATACAAATACTCTACCCAATGCCTTACACCACTGCGTTGTCGCTATGGGTAGAACGGAATTCTAAGTCATGTGATATTATTGGGTGTGTGTGATTGTCTGGTATGGTAGTGTGGTATCGATGGTTTTCACACCTGTTGGTGTACTGTTAGCTTTGGTACTACTTATTCATCTTATGTCTTTTACTATCCTGTGGTTGCTATGGTATATGCTTTTGTCTTTTGTGTGGTATGCTTGCTTGTTGGTAGCATAGTATGTGTGGTTTATACCCATTGTAGTACAGTTTAGTCTCAGAGATATCCGGTAACCTTTATATTGTACCACCCGGATGGTTTTATGCTATTTCCTTACAATTGATTGTTTGTTCAGAAGTGTGTGCCATTATAATAAAACACTCAGAGTGGTGTTGTACTTCTGATGTTGCATTTCTTAGTTTGTTGGACATAGTGATTGTGTAGCAGTAGTTGTTGCGGCAGTTAACTGAGATTGTTGGTGTGGCAGTTATTGGTGCTGTAGAGATTAGCGCAGAAGGTGTTGTTTGTGTAGTAGTTGTTTGTTGATGTTGTAGGTTTAGTGGTACATATAGTGGTGGTTAGTGTTGTAATTGTGGTGGTTGGAGTGTAGCACCAGTCCGCAAAGGTCAAGAAACATCTAGCCACAACTGTCTTCAGTCGACAAGTGTCCCCAAACCAATGTCGTTATAACGCATTTTGTCAACGATCTATGGGAACATTAAAACTCTCTTCTAGGAGGGTACAGGTGCTTGGAGTCATATAGGTGCAAGAACACATGCATGAAGCCCCACCCACCCCACCCCCATTCGCTACTATAGCATGGTCCAGAAGAATCGAATTGAGGGGAAACAGCATAACACCAACAGTGTGGTAAACTATAAGGTTGTAGATAGATCAATGGATGTCTCAAGGCTAAGATAATCAAAATGGATAGGAGCGCAGTGGTTCAGTGGTGGACTGTTGGTCTTCTGTGCAAGAAGTCTCGAGTTCGATCCCCGTCCGGGACAACCCGCGTTATGTCCATGGGCAAGGCAGTTTATCCCGGTTGCCTACATGGGGGCACTACGGCTCCGTGTACTAAGGCGTACTGCACGCCGATGGTGCACATGTCTTCAACCGCTGTAACCCTGCTTGAGCGGAGCTTGAACAGAGTTAGAATGATGAGGAGCTGACATTGCTCGTCGATGCCCGGTGGTTCTCTCCGGGGATTCCGGCTTCCTCCGCCTGTAAAATTGTCACGGTCACGATTAGCCATAGTGCATAAGTATGTGACCTTAAACACCAATAAATAAATAAATAAATTTAAAAAATAAATAAATAAATAAATAAATAAATAAATAAATCAAAATGGCTAGAAACAGCCCTTTCTATGCTACAACACAACACGATCTAGCATGCCCCACATCACTAGATCATCTATCATCTTTTACACATCGCAATCGAAGGATAGTAAAAAGGCGTAAGGTGAGAAGTCGCATATTTATATATTTATTAGAGTTTAACCCTTTACCCAACGCAGACGATATCAAAATTTATTATTTTAATTTTTATTTTTTCAAATTAAAAACAAATCAACAAAACCTTATCATGTGAACGCTCATGGGGGGGGGTCACTTGGTATGGTTTTGTTGAAATTGTTTGAAAAATATAACTTTTTCAACTGCTTAATTTTTTAATTACGCGGGCGGTTGCGGCCGATTCGTTAGGTAAAGTGTTAACCCTAAATGGCCTAGTTCCCATTTTGGACAATTTCCTGTCTTCCATGTAAATGTGGAACACATGTTCCAACAAACTGCCTGTTGGTGTACTTGCTAATGAAATTTACTCTACCTTGGCAGTGGTTATAAGTGGAGTCTTGGCCTATACATGCAGCCAAGATTTCTCTACACGCCACTGCTCAGTCAACGTTTTTTCTGAGAGGGTTAAAAAAAAAAAAAAAAAAAAAAAAATAAGTACATAAATAAGTGGAATTCTCCAGTCCTTTAACCCTTTACCTAACGTAACGGCAAAACCGGCCAGCACTATTCTCAAAAATCGTCAATTAATTTTCATTATTTTTTTCATTTTTTGTCTCAAAAACATAGGTTATGACCCCTCGTTGGAACGAGCTCGTCGAGCTCGTTCCAACGAGGGGTCATAACCTATGTTTTTGCGACAAAAAATGAAAAAAATTAGTTATTCAAGAATTATTTTTGCAAGTGTCGTCTGCTTTTCATGTTAGGTAAACGGTTAAGGACACACTCAGAATCAGTGATATGAATCATGTGAATATTTTTCGAAAACCAAAGTTGATTCTCATTGTTATTCTTGTGAGATTCATTTGTGAGAATCTATTCTTATTCTCGCGTGGACATTTAGCTCTGTTTTTGGCTAAATCAAGTTCTTTTGTTTCCAGGAATCTTATATTTAGTTCTGAAATACCCACGGCCGTACAATAAACAAATTATAACAACACTCATAAATCCGGGTTCTCATATTCCGTCGAATACACTACGGTGGCCGAGTCTGTGTTAATCTGGTTGACTTGGTCTCGAAATCTCGACGGTACAGACGACCCAGTTGAATTGATTGCTGTATAATTTGTATTTATCTATATGTATTTTTCTAGATTGTGGTATTGCAGTCTTCTTGGTGGAGCGGTGGCGATAAATCCAGTTGACATGAAGAGGATAAATGGCTTCTCAAACTCCTACTGGGGCTGGGGAGGTGAAGACGACGATTTTTCAGCAAGGTATTTTGACATCAGTATTGCTAGCTCAATCGTAGATAAATAAAGGCATCTTCGCTGGGGTATTAACCCATACAGTTACTGGATATCCGACTTCGTGTACTAGTTTTGAGCCGACATGCAATCATCTTCGACCAGGCATTTAATCGGACTCCATTGGATTTGATGTTCTAATCCGAGCTTGCAAATAATCAGCAAGGTCGGGATAAAGGTTCTAACAACAATGAGTCAGGGCTTTTATCATGAAATTGTCGATGGTGCCAGCCTATTTGCCGATTATGGAGTCATTGTGCGAATAGTACGCCGACAAGCGTAGGTACGTGTACGTATGACCCGCCGGAGAAATGCATGTAGGGCAAACACCCCATCTTCCACCAAACACACTCGCGCCCCTTTAGTGTCCGGCGAATGTTCAAGATTCAATTCGGTTTCAAATCTTTTCACTGTTTCGATTCGAAACAATCTCGATTATTCGAAAAATATCGAGTTTTACAATTTTTACATTTTTTTATTGTTGATTTTCTAAAGATGACAGCTCAGCACGAAGTTTTCGGATTCAGCGTATCCGTGGTAACAAGATATAATGAATTCAGTTGTAAAACTCGTAAAAGTGTCATTTTAAACAACGATAGCGAAGGCTGCGTTGCGTCTAGTTGGTATAATATATTGCCCCTTGAGTGGAACAAGGCGCCATTTGGAAAACTAAAGCATTACAAATGGTACCTTGCTTAACTCAAGGGACGATATCTGGATTTTTCCTCGTCCATTTTGACGATATCTGGCCAATGATCGTTTGAATCAAGTGCCACTGCTAAGATAAATACGGGCTGAGTTGTCAACAATAGAATATTAAAACCCTTTACCCAACGTAACGGCCAAAACCGGCCAGCGCTATTCTCAAAAATCGCCTATTAATTTTAATTATATTTTCATTTTTTGTCTCAAAAACATAGGTTATAACACCTCATTGGAACGAGCTCGTCGAGCTCGTTCCAATGAGGGGTCATAACCTATGTTTTTGAGACAAAAAATGAAAAAAAATAGTTATTCAAGAATTTTTTTTTGCAAGTGTCGTCTGCTTTTCATGTTAGGTAAAGGGTTATAAACAGAAGATGTTCAAATTAATTTAGGTAGTGATATATTCAAAGTGATAGCTTCGAGCAATTCTAATGTCAGTGCTTCAGAACCTCGCCAAACACAATTCTAATTAATGAAAGTACTTTGCAGATCGGGTCTATACATTGGTCCATGTCAAAATGTCTACGCACAACACCTTTGGTTGCCATATATTTGCTTAACCTTTTGTAACGGGAGGTGGGTCTAAAAGCCACAAACTCACCCAGGAGTACTCCCCCTCCCCAAGGATGCCACATCTATGATGAAAGTTCTACTAGGTCATCACGCAAGCCCTTGGGCAACACAACCAGCATCCTGGAGAACTCTGGACTTATCCATCCTCCGATAATAATCAAAGGTTCGTAGGGCTTTGAACTATGTCCATAACAGGCTATAGCAAATTAAGGGAATAAATATCAATAAACAAATGAGAGGAAATAGGAAATAGACATAACTCTTTGGAATGGCGTAATCATATCAAATATGACTACGCCATTTAAACTCGTTATGTAAAACACCCACCGATTCAAACACACATCGCGTTCTGTGTTTATTACACAACCCATGCATTAAAATTCATTCAAATAAACAAGTTTAAATTCTGATGTTTAAACCCAAAGGTGAAGAGTTTGTTTTGGCTGAAGCTGTACTGATCAAATGGATCGATTGAAACAAAACAAAACAACCTTTTTCGGAACCAGTGTTTGTTGAAATTCGTATCGTTGTTTCTCTTCGACTGGCGCCCATTCACGCCTAACCATTTGGTGGCTATTACTGTTAGTAAAAATATAAGTACAAATTTGTGCAGATTTGCAAAACAGCTGGGAGAAACATTTTTAAAAGAAGTTCGAAGCCTCTCGAGATGTACGAAGATTTACCGAAATACAGTTGACAAATTTAGATATAATGGGATCCACAAAACGAGACGGCCACGAGACTGGGTTAATGTTCTGGTTGGAAATGATTGTGTTTTTTTTTTAAATATTATCTCACTTTTGGCTAACTAATTTTTTGTGAACCGACTTTATTTTGCTTTGGACGTTTTCATTTTCACTCTATGCGACAGACGGTCGATGATTGTATAACGAAATTTGGAAACTTTTCGAAGCGTAACTAAACGGGGCGGTAAAAAAGTTCCGGCTTGTATATCACCAGTTGAATACAGAATCATTTATATCATAGCGGCGATTCCGTTGAAAACAAGGATTTAAAGTTGAATGGATGTGTAATAAGGTGTTGTATTTAATAAGAACAATAAGGGTATATTGTTAACAAAATATATAAAAATATGCATAGCACACCTGAGCCAAGGTGAAGGGAGGAGGGCGACCAAGTCAATTAAGTGATTAGAGTTTGCCTTCAAGCAAGAATTTGTCGGTTAATATATGCCTTAACTACTATATATGGAAATTTTCTTCCACCAACTGTGGACAATTGAGTCCCTAAAATACTACCGGCAATTTTCGTATAAAACTTTTGCTCGAAGAACGAGGTTATATTAATTCTGTAAAATAATGCTCCAAATCATTTTATTTATTTAATTTTGTCACTAATTTTGTAAACCATACGGGATAGTTCTGAACACATCATCCACTCAACTCCCATAGGCAGAAATAGAAACAACGGTGGGGCCGAAAATTGAAAACTTTAATTTTATTTAGGGTGCGTTCGGAGTCCTACCATTGGTAACCAATGGTAGCTATTCGGTACCATCGGTAAAGATTGGTATCAATTCCGCCATTTTTTTTTTCACCAGTGGTACATTTTTGAGACCACGCTCGAGAGTGTGGAATTTTTCACCAACGCAAAATCCAAAATGGCGAACGCAGACCGATTCAAAATTAAAATTCCACCATGGAAAAGATTCTATAAAGAAAGAGAAAATTTCTTGGTTGGCAAAAAGTAAGCAATTGACAGTGAATTGCTGTAATGAAGGTTCAAGTGAATATACAGTTATTTCTGTGAGAAATAACACAAAATACCGGATAATGTCCCAATTTCGAGGCATTGAAACGTAAACTTAGGTATGCACACGCCATTAATCCGTTTCCAGAGGCGTCCGAAGCACGGGGAGCTGTTTGCCTTCGATACAGTGCGTAACCAAGGGTGGGGGAGGGGGCACAACGTTTAGCTAGCTCAAAAACATTGCCATGCGTTTGAAACACGTTGGGAACAAATATTCAGAAGTGAAGCGGCGATTATGCATTTTCTTTCCGCCATGTTGTTACCGATGACAACCAATTTCCGTTCGGAGTCGAAATACACCATCGGTCACTGTCGGTATACATTCAGGTACCTGTGGTAAATACCGTTTGTTACCAATGGTGGGACTCCGAACGCACTCTTAGCCATAAAGTTTGTAAAAGCACACCAGCCGCCCGGAAATTCGTAAGGGAGAGTTGTGTTCTTCGACTCAACCGCAAGTCAATAGAATTTGCTTTTTCACCGCATTATATAGAAACAGTATCCAATCAGATGGCTAAAACATTTGCGCAATGCGCAAAGTTATGAGAGATCGCTGTCCGTGCAGGAAAATCATAGGCCAGTGATTCTAATAGACCATTGCAAAAATATACGAGCCAATGACAATCCGCCTTTCACCAGAGATTCGGCGTACTTGACAAAATGGCAAACACCATAAACATTAGTCAAGAAAACACAATAGAAAATTTACGAGTGGAATAAAATATTAGAAACGTATCCAATAGTACTTAAAGTGTATGTAATGAAACAAAAATGATATGTAAAGAACACTTATAATCAAAATATACGGGGAGATCACCCAACTCGATCCCATCACACTTTGAAAACCAAGTGATAGGTCTACCTACTTTGGAGATAAACGTATCTTGTTTCGTTAGACATTCGGGAATTTGACTATGACAAATCATTTGCTAACGAGCCCCTAATGTCTAACGAAACAAGAGACGTTTATCCCCATCGTACTTCCTGTCATCGTTAGAAGCGAAAACATTCTTCAAACCCGTTTGATTTGAAGAAAAACAATCAAAAATTGTCATTTTCGATCTCGGTCAATTTTCCATGATCGAATGTACTAGGTGTACTTCGAAGCACCGACGCTGACAACTGTTGCCATAGAAAACAACTCCCGAGTGTGTTCAATCGGTGAGATGAGCGGTTTAGCGCCGGTATAGCGCCGTTGCTCGCCCGTAGCATGGATACAGACATGGTCTAATTGTTTGTAAGAGTGAATTTACTTTAGATTAGAGCACGGAGCCGACCGGCTCCCAGCCAATCAAATTACGGGTTAAGAAAAACAACGAGGTCGAATTTAACTGATAAAGTACAATTGTACTCCCAGTTCGAGGAAATAGAATAGCCCAACCAGTGTGTGTGCACGTGGTGCATTAACATCACTAGTAGTAGTAGTAGTAGTAGTAGTAGTAGTAGTAAGTAGTAGTAGTAGTAGTAGTAGTAGTAGTAGTAGTAGTAGTAGTAAGTAGTAGTAGTAGTAGTAGTAGTAGTAGTAGTAGTAGTATCTTTATTATTGCGACATGTGCTTTACATAAATAAGGTTTCATCAATAATTATACATAAAGTAGCACTCGGTCCAATGGACCTATATTTCACCTAAACAATCAGATTTGTCTGATAAAATGCACATTTGTAAGGTCTAACGTTTTTATAGTTGGGACAATATTGCAACTGCAGCATTATTTAAAAAAACCCGCAGTTTCACTAATAAAGTTCTCTAAATTTTGTTACACGTGTAGCTTTTCAGTTTTACAGTAAAAACGACAAGATTATCAATATACAGTTTCCAATATGGATCAGTCCATCTCTTCACTCTGCAGCTCCGGAGCGTCAGAGTAAAAGGATGGACCAGTGCCATGGAAACGTATAGAGCACCAAATTGACACATTGGTAAAGTTTTCGGTGAATTAAGCGCATATTTATGAAACGGCCAAAAGCAATAGTCAACAGACAAGTTTGAGCCGTGGGATAACCCATCGTCACACTCCATAACCTCGCGACCCCAGAGCGAACAGTCGCAGTATTGTCAGGGGCGGCGGAACTGGGGGATGGGGTGGCTGGGGGGGGGGAGGGGGGCTTCAGCCCCTCCAATTTTTTGCCGGGCCATGTGTTTTTGTATGCACATATTTTAACACAACCAATGACTGGTGAAACAAGGGGCGGATCCAGAGCCTCCCCCATAATTTCTCCAGCTCCGTTTCTCTCGTACTGGTTCAGTTTCAATGGATTTCGGATCATGTTTGCAGTAAGTAGCAACACACGCTAAAATGTATACAGTCTGTTAAAAAGCCGGTTAACTGAAATAGATCGTAATCTTACAGACATACAAGTATCAAATCCACCCCCAGACAAGATAATCCACAGACAGTATAATTGGTGTTAACATCTGGTAAAGCATAAAGGTGAGATCTGTTTATCAGCTTTGGTCGTTACGATCAAAGCTGATAAATAAACCTCAACTGTGTGCTTTACCGACATTTTTCACGGCTCTCAAAGTGTGAAATCTTTCAAATACATCTCCAGAAAAATCTCAAAATATCCGCTCAGATGCATGGAAATGGGGATTTTGGGACCCAGGAATTTAAAATTTTCGTACAATGACCATCCATCACCCGAACCCAGCCCCCACTTTGGAAATCTTTCCGCCGCCCCTGATCGTAACAATCGGAAAGTGGATTTGATTTGAGATTCGATTCCGTTTTGAACCTCTTGTCCGATTCGATTCACTATTCGCTTTGAGCGAAGAATCGTGATTCGCCAGGCATAACACGTACAAACAAACAATCTCAGAATATATAGTTACGGACTTCATTGTGGCCTCCGTGTTCTGAATGTTGGCATTTGAAGACACAATTTCGCACAACCATGTTTTCTTTCTCTTGTATCATGGGTGCAAGCAGGGGGAGAATTGTTGTTTTGAAGAAATTAAATCTGATTTTTGTCTTTTTTTAAGAAATCAAGAAGCTGGAATTACCGTGACCCATCCACCAGTGCACATTGGGAGGTACACGATGATACCGCATGTTTCAGAAAACAAAACTCAAAGCAAGTACGTGTTAACATTTACAAAATGAGTCTGCATAAAATTCACCCATACAAAATCACGAACAATTTATTATTTTTTTTATTTTATGAGTCAATTTATTTTTATTACCGCATTGAAAAGAAATGCGGGAATATTTTTAGAGTCTTCGTTGGAACATCCATCCGTCCATACGTCCGATTTTTAAAATGGAAACGCTGAAACTTTATACAGATGTTCATTGGGATATTCACATCTTGGGGCCAATACTATAAAACTTTTACAATTGTATTTTCTTGAATTGTATTTTCTAGTTATGACGTAAATAGGTTAAAATGAACCATTAACATTTTCAAATATCTGGCAATTTGCTGGCAAATTGCCATATCTTTTTTTAAAATGCTAATGGTTCATTTTAGTTAGTGATATTAATAGATAGAAAATAGGTATTATTCGGCCAAGTATACCCTGGTTTACCAACGAACTGAGAACTCTGAAAGGTAATCGTCGAAAGCAAGAGCGGAAAAGATCTAAATCTTCCAAAGAGGAAGCAGCACACAAGACTATTCGTAACCAATTCTCTTACAAAATAAAAGATGCCAGAAAATCTTACTACACAACATGTGTTGAACCTTGTAATGGTGACACCAAAACACTGTTTAAAGTTGTTAAAGATCTGTGTATAGAAAAACAAATTGTGTCATTACCACCACACATTGATCCATCGAAGCTAGCTGAACAATTTGGAGAGTTCTTCATTAAAAAAATAAAATTAATTCAAGAAAAATTCACAACATATAAGTAGACAAAAAAACCTGAACTTTTCGACCTTTAGAAATTCATAAGGTAGCAACATAAACAAATGAATCCTCAAATGCCCCATATCAACTCTATTATCAAACCATGTATAGACTCTTTGGCTCCTGTAATCACAAAAATGATCATCATGTCTCCGCTAGAAGGATATGTACCTGATGTGCTTGGAAAATCGCGATTGTGAACCCTTTTCTGAAGAAGCAAGGTGCAGAACTTGTGTTTAAAAACTTCCGGCCAGTGAGTAACTTATCATTCGTTTCTAAACTCTGTGAAAAAGCTGCCATTGACCAGCTAATGTTACATAGTGAAATGCATGCTCCATTACCGGCCAAATACATCCGGATTCAGAAAATTTCACTCAACTGAAACGGCATTACACAGGGTTCAGAATGACATCCTACTTAATATGGAGTCTGAAAGGTAACATTGCTTGTTCTTTTAAACCTTAGTGCTGCTTTTGGCACTGTTTGTCATAAAACTTTAGAGACCATGAACTTTAATTTTGAACTGAGTGGTGTAGTTGCTAGCTGCCTATCATCATACCTGACGAACAGACAGCAACGTGTATCAATAAACGGTAACCTTTCAAAAGACTTCCATCTGGAATGAGGACTCCCACAGGGCAGTTGCCTTGGTCCCGTTCTGTTTCTATTCTATATTTCAAAAAATGTTCGCCATCATCCAATCGCACCTGCCTGATGTGCATGGTTATGCTGATGACACACAGGTCTACTTTTCTTTTCGACCATCAATCAAGGATCAAACTAAAGCTAAAGAAATTATTGAATCATGTATTTTGGACTTTCGCACTTGGATGATATCAAACAAATTAATGATAACTGATGATAAGACTGAATTCCTATTAATTGGTTCCTATTAATTGGTTCGCATCAGCAACTCACTAAATTGACATCAACTCAGTGAAGGGAGGAGATTCAACCATCAGGGCAAGTGACAGTGTACGTACTTTTGGTGCCTTCTTCGGTTCAAACATGTCTTTGGACAAACATGTTACAAATATGTGTAACAAGGCTTCCAGAGGTCTGTACAAAGTTAAACAGATAAGAAAGTTCCTTATGAAAGACTCCACAAAAACTCTAGTTCATGGCTTTGTAACTTCACATTTGGATTATTGTCACGCCTTACTGTTCAGCCTTCCACGATACCAGTACTATCGTCTGCAGAAAGTATTAAATGCATCAGCCCGAGTGGTATGTAGATTATCACGATCTCAACACATCACTTATATAAGTAAGGCTTTTGATAGAGTGTGACATACCGGACTTATCTACAAACTTAATGCCACGAGAATAAGGGGTCGCTTATTATCCTGGTTTGAGGATTATCTAAAGGGTCGAAGTCAGGTAGTTGTTGTCAATGGGCAAAATTCAAGAAATGAAGTAATCCAGGCAGGTGTTCCACAGGGATCAGTGCTCGGTCCCCTCCTGTTTAATATTTATATAAACGACATTATTGAAAACATTCAGTCAAATATCCGTTTATACGCTGACGACACGTCATTGTCGCTAATAGTAGAAGACCCATATATGGCAAGTAGGATTATGAATTCGGATCTTGCAAAATTCGGGGAGTGGTCCAAAAAATGGCAGGTAAATTTTAGTACTGAAAAAACGGTTGCCTTAAGCATTTCACGGAAAACTAATCCAAATCCCAAACCCCAGCCATTTTTACTGGACAAAGCTATAAACGAAGTAACCCATCATAAGCACTTGGGGATTACTTTTCAAGGTACAGGTTCCTGGGATATACATATCGATAGTATAGTAAACAAGATAAGTCCAATGATCAATTTCCGTTAACTTCCGTTATTTGACTATGCTGATATTATATGGGATAACTGTACGGAGAAGAAAGCAAACATTTTAGAACATCTCCAATTAGATGCCTTACGTACAATTTGTGGTGCACCTCGCGGTACTAGCCATGAACTTCTGTACAGAGAAACTGGTTTTGTCTCCCTGAAAACACGCCGAATCCGACATAAATTAACATTCTGCTTCAAAATGATAAACGGATTAGCACCTATACTTATCGCGGCAGATCTCCCGAACCGTTGCACAAAGGTCTGCATGTGCTCTTAGAAATGATGAACAACTATGCACTATATTTTGTAGAACAAAAGATTTTTTCAGATTCATTTTTACCATCGACAATTAGGCTAAGGAACGAACTGGATTCTAAATTACGTAAATGTATAACCGTAAAAGCTTTCAAGTATATGATAAAACGTGACGACCGTATAGTCCCCAAGTATTATCTTTCGGGCTCCAGAGCAGGTCAAATTCTCCACGCGAAAATACGCATGGGGTGTAGTAATCTTAATGCTCATAAATTTGACAGATTTATTGTGGATGATCCAAAATGTGATTGTGGTTTCGGGTATGAAAGCACGGAACACTATATCTTTAATTGCCCTCTCTTCATGATCCAGAGACAGACCCTTTTAAACAAATTAAACAATGTTAATGTATCCCTAAATACTCCTCTCTTTGGCGATCCCCAGTATTCAGATGAGGCTAATAGTGAGCTTTTTGTGGCTTTCCGGCAATATATAGTCGACACTGGGAGATTCGATAGTCGCTGGTGGTGAGTGTGAGCAGTCACCAACTGCTCACACATCCCACTGGATATTACTGAATCCGTCAGTCCCACTTATCTTTTTGTACATGGTGACCTTCCCTACGTAACAGGCTGTCTAAAATAGGAATAATAGGCATGTTTACTTGCTCGAAAATCTTGCCAGATCCCGTAGTGCCCACCATTCACTCTATAAATAAGTTGCAGCCAGTTTCTGTCCAGACATACAATTTATCAAGAAGTTGAATTTCACACACTTACTATTATTGTATGACAACTTTAGAGTGCAATGGTTTGTAATATCATCTAAGTCAAGGTGTAACTCCTCACCAGCACCTGCACCCGTTTGAATGTTTTTGTATCAGAATTGAATATTGTTGTAAGGGGGAGGCGTTTAAATAGGCTTATTTCATATCTGAAGGAAATAAAATTACAGTTTAAAAAAAAACACATCACTCCTGTTTTGATAGATCTGCACTGGCTGCCAGTAAAGTACAGAAAAATTTTCAAAACTTTATTAGCAGCTTTCAATGTACAAAATAACTTGTTACCAGCCTATTTAAAAGAGCTCATCAATACCAAGAATGTGTGTCAATACAACCTGAGGTCTGATGGTTAACTGCTACTAAATGTTCCAAAAATAGGTGTAAGACATTTGGAGATAGGATATTCTCATTGTGAAATAATTTACCTGATCATCTAATAATACTGTCAAATGTCAACACTTTCAAGAAAGATCTCAAAACATATATATTTCAAAAAGCCTATAAGTGATGTTCTGGACTGTAAAATACTGTATTCTGTTTATATATTTGCATGAGCTCAGTAGTATGTACAGCGCCTTAGCATATGGGTCTTGGTTTTTTATCCATTGAACTATAATTTTGTCGTTATATCAATGGGTATATTATTATTATTATACAATTCTAAAAAACACATTTGTAAAAGTTTTATACTATTGGCTCCCGGACATATCACTTTTCCATAAATTCAAACCAATTTTCTTCTGCATAGCTACTTTAGAGAAGCACTAATTTTCCACTTTTTGGTTGAATAATACTGACCTCTATTATTCCAAGTTACCTGCACTAAGGTGTTGTAATAGTGTCTGTAAATGTACCTGAATGTTACAGAATTTCCATGTAATATGTTGCTGTACCAGCTGTGCTCTTTTAGTGGTTTTTATACCGTTTCATGCGAAAGGTGTAATTCGAGACGCTAAAACTATTATTTATTTATTTATTGATGTTTAAGGTCACATATTTATGCACAATGGCTAATCATGACCGTGACAGTTTCACGGGTGGAGGAAGCCGGAGTACCCGGAGAGAACCACCGAGCAACGACGAGCAGCTGCCAGCTCCCCAACATCATAACTCCGCGCTGCAGCACAGGCAGGGTCAGATTGGTTGAAGACATGCGTGCCATCGACGTGCAGTACGCCTTAGTACACGGCGTCATCGTGCCCCCATGCGGGCAATGGAGATGAAGTGTCTTGCCCAAGGACACAAGGCGGTTGCCGCAGGTGGGAGTCGAACCGAGGACCTCTCGGCTTGCAGCGTGCACCTCTACCTACTGAGCCACCGCGCTCCCCGCTAAACTATATTCAGATGTTGCCATGGCCGACAATTTTCGTCATTGGAAGAGATTTAGAGGAAAATTATCTCCCCTTAATTTCCCCTAAAACTCGTCCACTGAGTTCCAATGTGTTCTATGTGCCTACTGGCACATAGAACACATTGGAACTCAGTGGACGAACTGTCGGTAAATTTAATACTTTGTATTATCGATGCGCGCATCATTTCACAAAATTCACGTATTTTCCTGTGGAGTAGTATCAGAATACAGAAGATGGCATTTAACAATTTTTCCCAGTCAGTTTAAACGTTTTACTCTAATTCTCAGAGGAAACCAATTTATAAATAAAAAAACGACGTTTTCACCATCTTTTGACGTTTTGTAACTTTTTTTTTGTTAATTATATAAACGGTGTGAGCACCATGACAAATAATAAGACAATGTCCCTTCCATTAATATAAAAGTCTGCGAGGTGAGATTTGCAATTGTTTTCCTCCTGGGAAGAATAAAAAACATGCCGATTACTGTAAAAACAGAGTCAAAGTGTACATTTAGTGTTGATACTGATAGATATTCTTAACCCTTTACCCAACGAATCGCCCGCATCCGCCACGTAATATGCAAATTCAGCAGTTGAAAAAGTATTATTGTTTCAAACAATTTCAACAAAACCATATCATGTGACCACCTCGTTGGAACGAGCTCGTCGAGCTCGTTCCAACGAGGGGTCACATGATATGGTTTTGTTGAAATTTTTTGAAAAATTTTAAAAAATTATATTTAAAATAATAAATTTTGATATCGTCTGCGTTGGATAAAGGGTTAATGGCGGATTATTTGTGAACTAGTTGATTCTAATTAGCTTGTCATAAAAAACAAGTTTCCCTTCGTTGTTTTTAATAAACGAGCACAACAGACAGCTCAGAATTATTATTAAGAGTAACAAAAGGAAACCTGGCTTTATTTTCTACTGATTCAATGGGCGTTTCCTCAACAATTACTTGCTTCTTAATTGGACCTTAATTTCCAGGGAGATAACTTTATCGAAAGACTATTTGCATGCCGATATAAGTCAGGGATGAATAGGGTCTGTAAATATGCACGAATATTTCGGAATTTCCGTGTGCTACTTGGCGGTGCAACGTGGCGGTGCCACCTGCGCCACTTTAGTGTTTTCTTAGAGAATAGCAACGAAATGTTTTGCGGGTATGTAATTCGAAACGCTTGCACCACGTTCAGATGTCGCAATAAGGTCTACGGGATTGTCCATGTGTCATTTGGCTGTGGCACCTGGGCTTCTAGAGTGTTTTATGAGACCGTTTTGAAGAACGTCTAGTGTGTTTAATTAGCAATGCTAAAACTGTGTTCATATGTTGGAATAAAACCTGCAGGTGTGTACTGTGACATTTTAGTTTTTTCTTGGAAAGTTTTCAGCGAAGGCGTCTAGGGTATGGATTCTAAATTCTAAAACATACTCAGATGTTGCAATAAGGTCTGTATATGCACTAGAGGCGTTAGATTTTCCGTATGCCGCTAGGCTGTGCCACCTGAACAATTTCAGTGCTGTATACCACGAATGTCGTGATTATTCAACGTTACGCGCTACAATATGGACATTGGAAAATGTTCTTGGTATGCCATGCGTGGAATCTGGATTGCGCGTAAGAACGCCAAGTAAAAACGGGTGAATGAAATGTTTTGACATACAACAGCATCAAGCAAGAAAGATATCAGATCGCCAAAGGTGATATTTTTTCCTTAAAAATATCAGCTTAACTGAAGTTTAATTGTGGTTAAATACAAAACACACGGAAATCAACGACTCTAAATAGAGATTCTCTTGTATCTTGAAATATAGAAACACTCCACCTCGGGTCGTTCATTCCAGTACCCCGTTCTTCACCCTCGTTGTATGCTGTCTTATTATTAGACCACTTGCTTTGTGTGTAATTCGAAATCCTAAAACCATGCTCAGATGTTGCAAAATGGTCTCTAGATGAACAAAATGGTTTCGGGTTTTGCATGTGCCACTTGACTGAACTACTCTGGGTATGTTAGTGTTAGACCGTTTCCCGCAAAGGAATTCTAGGGTATGCAATTCAAAAAATGCCAAAGCTATACTGAGATATTGCAACAGGAAGCGTAAATGTGCATAAAAGTTTCAAAATTTCCATGTGTCATTTGTCTGTGCCACTTCATTGTTTTCTGTAAAAAGTCGCAAGGGTGTGTAATTCGAAACATGTCTGGGCCACCTGAAACACGTCACTGCCTTGTTCGAATGTTTACGGCTATAAGTTTCTGAAGTATGCAATATTCGAAATGTTAAAATTGTGTTAAGGTGTTACAATAGTGTGTGTGGATGTTCACGAACGTTTCGAAATGTGCATATTCCACTTTGCTGCGCCATCGGTGTCACTTCAGTGTTTCTGGCGAAAGTCTTCTATAGTATGTAATTCCAAACGCTACAATCATATTAAATTGTTGCAATAGGGTCTGCTGAATGTGCACAAATGATTCGAATTTTCAATGTTCCACTTGGTTGTTATTCCTGAACAACTTCAATGTTTTATTAGATCGTTTCTAGTGAACAGCTGCTATGGGATGTCACCCGAAACACCAAAACAATGCCCAGATGTTGTAATATCGTATGTAAATGAGGACGGTGTATTCCGATTCTCCGTTTGCCACTTCGTCGACTGAGTGCTAGAATGTTCTATGGGGGATAGAACATTCTTGCACTCATGCGACGACTTGACTGTGTCACCTGAACCGTTTTAATGTTTTCTTTGGCCGTTTCCGGCGAAAACATTCTGGGGTATGCAATTCAAAGCACTTGAACCGTACTCAGATGTTGCAATGGGTTTTATAGATGTGCACGAAGATTTTGGGTTTTCTATGTGCCACCGGTCTATACCACTTGGGCAACTTGAGAGTTTTGGTAGTTGCTTTCCAAATAAAGTCTTCTGGGGTATGTGTTTTGAAAGCATTGAACCCAGGCTCTGATTTTGCAATAGGGTCTGTATATGTGCACTTAGGTTTTGCATAATCCAAGTGTCACACAGCTTCACTATCTGAGCCACTTTAGTGTTCTTGTAGACCGTTTCCGGCGAAAGGCTTCCATGGTATGTATTTCGAAACGCTACGACTATGCTTAGATGTTGAAACTGGGCGCGTAGATCTGTATGAATGTTTCAGATTTTCCGTGCCCCACTTGGCTGTATAACCTGGGGCGTATTCGTGTTTTGTTAGACCGTTTTTCACGAAAGGCTTCTAGGGGAAGTAACTCTAAATGCCGAAACCAATATTAGATGTTACAATATGGTCTGTAGGTGTGTAAGGTTTCGAATTTTACATGTGCCACTTGGCTGTGCCGCATGAGACACCTTGATGTTCAATCAGTCTGTTTCTGGTGTAGGGCTCCTCAGTTATATAATCGAAACGCTGCAACTCCGCTCAGATGTTGAAGTAGCATTGTTCACGCTGTCGGGTGCCAATTTAGCCTACTGCACAAGAATTTTTTGGGGCCTCAAAAAATCTTCGTTGGCTAAAACTTTCATTTGTGAAGGAAGACGAAACAAAAAGGAAATACACAGAACGACACACTCGTGTGAATTGGTTAACCCTTTACCCAATGTAACGGCCAAAACCGGCCAGCGCTATTCTAAAAAATCGCCAGTTAATGTTCATTATTTTTTCAATTTTTGTCTTAAAAACATAGGTTATGACCCCCCGTTGGGACGAGCTCGTCGAGCTCGTTCCAACGAGAGGTCATAACCTATGTTTTTGAGACAAAACATGAACAAAATTAGTTATACAAGAATTGTTTTTGCAAGTGTCGTCTGCTTTTTATGTTAGGTAAAGGGTTAATCGATATGGCACGAGTGCCAGCACGGAAGCATAAGACGAGAGGCTGCAGGCCTCGAATTTGATCCTTCCGCGATGACCCAAGTGCCATATCGAGTAACCCATTCACACGGGTGTGTCGTTCTGCGTTTATTACACGCCTTCACGTCTATAAAAGCAATTATTAGAAGGACACTCAGGAATTCAATTGACAACGGTCGTCCCCTGAGTTCCAATGTGTTCTATGTGCCACTAAGCACATAGAACACATTGGGATTCAGGGGACAAACTATCAACAAAGAAGAACACATTTTATCGTCAACTAAATTTGCGAGTGGAACTAGTGTTACTATTTTAGCTATCGCTAGCGATTCAAATTGTAATTGCGCTGCACGATTTGTAGACAATTTCAGTGAAATTTCGCTTCTATTTAAAAATAGTCTGTCCGATTGAATCAGTGACATAGATATTACTTGGGTGACCGCCTACCGAGGATTTCTTCAGAACTGTCGTGTTCTGTCGGATATTTTTCCATGACCAATTATCCGTTAATTCTTGAAATAATTGCCAGTGCACTCTTGAAATAATTACCAGTTTATTTTTCAAAACTCGATAAATTTATTTGGATAGGACAGCGAAGTAAACCCCACCCCATTAGCGTTTTGACACCAAAACACTTTGTTTGCTAACAAAAATACCCAGAATGGCTAAACAATTGGCACCAGGCAGTTTCGGTCCAGCGCGAACACTCTGCAGTAGATTTGTATATGTGCTCGGAGTTTCCGATTTTCCGTGTGCCACTTGGCTGTGCTTTCTGAGCAACTTTATAGTTTTGTTCCAGGGAAAGATTTCTTAGGTTTGCAATCAAAACAGGGAAGCTTCTTCAGTTAATATTTTTTTATTCACAGTTCTGATTTGTTTCGTAGTTGGAGAGGAAGGTGGAAGTATGATGGCCTCAACGATCCTGTGGGTAGTCGATATACTGTAATAAAAAGAACAAACAATCACTTGTATACAAACATTACTGTTGACATTGGATCAAGGTTGGAATATATGACTAACAAACTCAACATTAAAACGAGAGAATCGTCTTGGTGGTAAGTCTATAATTTTTATTTGTTTTAACTGTGTTTAGTTGGAACGTGATAGTTTACTTTCTTGTTGACAATATCTGGTGATTAGAATCTAATCGTGAACGTGGATGTGTATGTGTATGGGAGACCAATAAGTCGTCGTACCTTATAACAGTTAACCCTTTCAACACTGGAGCCCTGGGAGGTACCATTACAGTCAATACTGTCAATGGCGAAATGGGCGAAACCATCCTGGTTTGTTGGGGGGGGGGGCGGGTTAGTAATAATATTTAATCCAACAACTCTGCCGAGCTGTTGAATTAAATTACTACCGAGCCTGGCTTAAGATTTTTTGCTCTTTATATCGTTTCCTCGTCCACTATTATTTTTTTCTTCACGCAAACATTTATGCATGCCGGTGTGACAGGAATGGAAGTCCATAGGAAAATTAGTCCCCCGCGGAATTATAGTCCTAGGTCTAACATTTCTAGGAATAGTAGTCCACCGGACTACTATTCCTAGAAATGTTAGACCTAGGACTATAATTCCGCGGAATAATAGACCAGAGGGAGTAACGTTCCTACGGACTTCCATTCCTGTCACACCGGGTTGAAAAGGTTAAATCAACCATTTATTAAACTTAAAGGAAATAAGCGACCAGCGTTATTCACAGAAATTACCATTAAAATTTTATTATTTCTGAATGTTTGCCTCGAAAAATAGTTTATGACCCCCACTGGAACGGGATCATTTACGCTCGTTTTAAGGAGAGGCTGTAAGCTATATTTCCGAGACAAAAAAAACCCGAAAACTTGTAGTTGTTTTTTGGTAAGAATAGTTTTCTATTTTTGTTATGGAAAACGATAACAGAGACCAATTGTTTGTTTTATTGTTGTTTGAAGACATTTTCAACAGCTAAGGACACATTTTCGGGACTTTGTGCTAGTGAGAGAATCAAGTGCTAGGAGAGAACCACCAAGCAGCGGCAGTACAGCGACAGTGTATCACGTACAAAACCCACGACTGATTCACCAAGGTCGAGGCCACAAATAGAGGCCAAAACATAGAATCAACACGCACAACAACATTTTCATGTCCATCCCTAACTTTTTAGTGGAAGGCAATATAGCAATGGAACATATACAACATATGTACCACCATTTGGTGGGATATCGCTTACAAAATTTTCAAACAAGTATGCGTTTCTGTGGCACGTATCGAAATATTGAGAGTTTCTGGTGGCCATCTTGGACGGCATCTTCAAACCCCTTTTACTTCTCGGCATTGCACGGTGAGCACCAAAATGGCTATTTGGCTGGCTGACTGATGCACTCTTGATCTTTATCATCTCCATGATAAGCTTGGTGCAGATTCAGTTATTTTATTTTCTTCCTCGATCTAGAATGACGAGTTATCTTCCAACAATTACGTGTTGAGCAGGGACCGATACTACAAAACTTTTACAATAATGTATCTTCCAAAATTGTATTTTCTACCTTTGCTATTCTCAAAAATTGTCAATTAATTTTCATTATATTTTTCAATTTTTGTCTCAAAAACATAGGTTATGACCCCTCGTTGGAACGAGCTCGACGAAAAATGAAAAATATTTGTTATTCAAGAATTGTTTTGGTAAGTGTCGTCTGCTTTTCATGTTAGGTAAAGGGTTAAAAGACGTTTCAACTTACCTACCGGTAAATTGCCACGCCTTTTGAAAAGCAAATGATTTTTTTCAGTTCTTAATTGTCAAAGACAGAAAATACAATCCATTAAAATACAATTGTAAGCTTTTTAAAAGTACCTACCCCAGGTCTCCCTATCATATGTCTATTCATTTTAAAGCAACGGGTTGTAATATAATTTTAGCTCCATGTAATTGAATAGTGAGATGATATATTTTTGTTGCTAATTATTTCGTGAATTAATCATACTCATAAACTTATAAAAGTCCACTATGGCATGACCCGCCGCCTCCAACAAACTCCAGACGTTGGTCCAATCTGGCGTGATTGAAGCTCTTATATAATATGGCTGCCAGTGTAGCCATCCACATACTAAAGGGGTTCTACACTCTAACATCGGTTGGGTTGAAAATCAACCCAAATGAACTGAGTTGATTTTTAATCCAACTGATTTTAGAGTGCAATTTGACTGCAGAACAATTGAGCAGTCTCATTGTTTGTAAATAATTGAGAAAAAAATATCCGAAAAAATTGCGAGTGAAAAAAATGGGTTTTCCCAGTAGGTGGATTATTCCCCACAACCCTTTGTATGGATATTGACATCACTTCTTAGTATGTGGATTATTCCCCACAACCCTTCGTATGGATATAGACACCACTCCCTCCGCCTCCCCCATTCCTCTTCTAGTGTTAGGAAAGGGATTAATTTAATGCTGACATTGAGGATAACACAAAATCATTATTTATCTATGTATCTTTTTTCACAGGATTTGGAAGTTCTATCACCTTTGAGGATCCTCTACACGGACGCTTCCATTTGAATATTCTCTCACATCAAACCACGAACTTGTCGCGTAATATGGAGATGAGGGCAATAAGCGTAGACTGTCCACAATTGTGGATAAGTCCAGGAGAAAGTTCTGTCAACTTCGAAGATTAGGTCCCACAAAATAAATTGATTCTCAGACAATTGTTTTTCAAATAAGTGATGGAGGGAGGGAGGGTTTTATTTTTAATTTTAAGTTTTATTTTACAAAAAGTAAGCTAACATGGAAAGGATTTTTTGCTGTTTTTTTAACAAACAGAAATACAGAAAGTGCATATTTAATCAAATAAATTCATTTTTTTCAAAAATAAAACATTACTCTAAAAACAATCTGACAGGTACTGCAATTCAAAGGCTTCATATTCTTTCAATGCTCTTCATTTTATCTTTGAAGTAAAAGTATTTAATCTATGGAGTTTGCCTTTTAACAATTTATGGGAGATTTGCCTATAGGCACTCTTCCACAGATTATAACAAGGCAAACATATTGAAGACGCAACTGAATAAACATGCATCAATCAAAACAAAAAATGTAAAAGGTTTCGGGTCTTCCTGTGTTTGTACTAATATTGGAAGACACTGAAAGGCAATAAAAATGTCCAATGATGGGGTTCAAATTAAATGAGGGATTGCCTGAGAATCAAAACACTTTTTTGTAGCCTTTCCTGTAACATCACTTCCATTCAAAAAGGTTTTCAACGGAATCATGGGCTTACCGTTTAATCGGAGAGGAATAAATTATGTTCTTTAGGTGTTGATTAATTTAGTATGTCGGGAATAATTTGTGAGATTTTTGAATTGTGAAGACGGAAGTGACAGCGAGCTCTTAAAAAATCCATTATGAAAAACAGACAACTCTCGCCAATGGACACACAGTTAAAGAGATGACCATACAAGAAGAAATATTAGTCTGGACAGTGAACGGTGCGTTATTGGCCCTCTCCAATCATATGCAAAATTTAGTGCGAGAAGATAAAAATGTACATGGGGATCGGTAGACGTCACAAGGAAAAATACTTGTTGAGGACAGTCAGTGATATTTTTTTCCATCAGCTCTCCTAAGGCTGTAATATTACATGATTACTAACTCTTCTCGGGAATATTAACCCCCTCCCTCTGAACACTGATGTCACAATAAGGACATTTCAGGCAGAAATCTTCTCATAATGCCTCTAGAGATTTAATCCATTCAATGTTATTCGACAGATCTCGATAGGAACAAGTTCTAGATAAATAGTGCCCATATGTTGCTCTACCCCACCACACACCGTCATCCAAAATAACCCTTTTCTATTATTGAATAAAAAATAAGGCCTTGTGAATCTCAAATTTAAGTGCGAATCGAATCGGAGAAAAGGATTTCGATATGAGTCGAATCTCGAATTAAATCTTACCGATTTTCGAGTATTGAAAACTGTTCGTATAGTACGTTCTGTCAACTGTGCAATATTACAAATACAGATATCCACACTCTACTGTTTCAACTGTGTTTTTGTTAGTTATCCTTGTGTTTTCCAGGGTGTATGGGAATTTACACCGGTTTGGGAACTCATACACCCTGAGGCGAAGCCGAAGGGTGTATGAGTTCCCAAACCGGTGTAAATTCCCATACACCCTGCAAAACACAAGAATCACGGATTTATTTCCAAGAATGTTGGTGTACTTAATACTTTAACCTACATTCTGGGCAAAAACTGACAGAAAATTTGTACTTTGCAAGTTTCTTAATAAATAAAACCAGACAAATATGGATGTCATTGGAACTGGCTCAATGAGCCAGTTCCAATGACATCCATATCTGTAATATTTTATTGCACATAAATATTAAATTTCCTGTATTTTTATTTTTGTTCTAACATAACCGAGCAGAAAGTATGAATTAACAATTATAAATGGGTACAGTTTTTTAGCCATATAGCCTGCTATTGTAAACCACGGTGTAAAAAAACCACTGTGGATTGCAGGTTACACTGTACCTCTCAACCAGTCAAAATGCAGTATTTTGTTTCATGTGGAAATAATATGACGTCTCCACTCTAGTATTTCAACTGTGCAATATGACGTCTCCACTCTAGTATTTCAGCTGTGCAATATAACAAATATAGACGTCTCCGCGAAAGTATTTCAACCTTGCAATATGACAAACATTGACGTCTCCACTGAAGTATTGCATATTCACTTTCCTTCTTCGACTTCTTTTAATATTGAGCGAAAACGAAGGAGCTGATATTTCGTTTCACTTCATTGCAAGACAAGGCTGTTGATTTTTTATACAGAGCATGCTAATTAATATAATATATTTAACCTTCATCCGTATGGTCCCGTATGGCCGCAGGTTAAATATACTAATCAGTCTACCTTAACCGTATAGTCTTCTTAAACAAAGCACCTTTCGTTACGGACGACGCTTTTTTCAAACGCTATAGTGAAATTCGTTGAATTATGATAAATACTCCAACTACATCCATGATACACCTATCTGTTCGTGTGGCTACGAGACTGAAGATGCGAACCATTACTTTTTCGACTGTAAAAACTATTCAAACGAAAGACTTGTCCTACAGAGAAATCTTGCGCATCTTACAATAAGATCGATCAACGATCTTCTTTATGGTATTCCCAACCTACCAGAATCCGTCAACATCCACCTTTTTCGAAGTGTACACAATTTTATTAAGACCACGAAGTAATCAGCAGACTACTCTGACATCATCTTCCCAGCCAAATGTCCTATAACATGAGTGTCCATTTCCACTTCCATTTCCTTCAGCCACGGCTTTGTGCATTCCGCATGTTTGTCCTGTACGCCCTGGCTATAGCAGTGGTAACGGGGCTCCGTCTAAATCGCGGTTCCGCTGGAATCGCGATTGTGCCGTAATATGACACGTTGGCTAGTTGACCAAGTCCAGCAGTGTTGCGATGTGGCAGTTCACCTTTCACCTTTCTGCTCTCCTCCCTCTCACCTATCTTTCTGACTCTTGTACAGTAGAATACTTATCAACATTCATCTTGAAGAGTGACCATACACGATATTGTTTTAATTATTCATAATGTTTGCTTTGCCATTGCATGCACATTTTGGGAACTTTTTGTAAATATTTGTAAACATAATTTGAAATTTTCAAATGTATATTAAGGAAAGGATATTATCTAAGTGCTCGGCACTTGTTATCCAATCCATTTTGTTATAACAAATAAAATATATTTAATAATAATAAATTCATTGGTTAACCCTTTACCCAACGAATCGGCCGCATCCGCCCGCGTAATATGACAATTCAGCAGTCGAACAAAAAAAATTTTTCAAAACATTTCAACAAAACCATATCATGTGACCCTCGTTGGAACGAGCTCGTCGAGCTCGTTCCAACGAGGGATCACATGATGTGGTTTTGTTGAAATTTTTGAAAATTTTAAAAAATGATATTTAAAATAATAAATTTTGATATCGTCTGCGTTGGGTAAAGGGTTAAAAAAATAATACTCCACCCCACTGTATATGGGCATTTCTCTGTTAGTTTACATATTATGAAACTTTTTGCAGTCATCGTCATTACGGTGAAATTTAAGGCAGAAGTAACAGCAACTGGTTGTCAGTAGTTCTACCGTAATATTTTACAGTTTTACAACAGCGACTAGTTTTATGTTCGGACAAGCCAATCAAAAAACAGAATATTTCGGAAACGGAATCGGCATAGTATCGGAAATTGAACCTCCATGTCCTCTTATTCAATTATCAGGAGCCCAAACTATAAACGTTTTACAATTGTATTTTCTAGAATTGCATCTTCTACCTATTAATATAACTGACTAAAATGAATCACTAACTAGGGCTGCGCGATATTCAAAACTGAATACAGGTATTCAAAAAAATACCGCGATATACCGGTATATCGAAAACTGTTCAGATATATGAACACAAGTACCACAATCGAGACTCGAGGCATCATAGTTGGAACGAATTAGCATGCCTTGATGATGCAGTTCGAAAAACCTTTACCCAACGCAGACGATATCAAAATTTATTATTTTCAAAATTAGTTTATCAGATTTTAACCAAAGATTTCAACAAAACTATATCATGTGACCCCTCATTGGAACGAGCTGAACGAGCTCGTTCCAATGAGGGGTCACATGATATAGTCTTGTTGAAACTTTTGAAAATTATGTTTTCAACTGCTGAATTTGTGTATTACGAGGGCTCAAGCAGACGATTCCTTGGATAAAGAGATAATATTATTCATTCGGAGTGACAGTTAAAAACTCAAGACATCTTGAAAATTAAATTGCGGGTAAATAAATAATGACGATAAACCGATATTTTTGTAATTACACCGGTATTCAGTCGATATTGGTTTGAATACCAGTATATATCGGTTTATCGATATACCGTGCAGCCCTATCACTAACGTTTGAAAAGATATGGCAATTTGCCAACTGGTAAATTACTAGATCTTTGAAAATGCTAATGATTCATTTTAGCCCATGTAAAGTCATAACTAGAAAATTCAAATCTAGAAAATACAGTTGTAAAAGTTTTATAGTATTGACCCCTGCAGGTCTCTTTACACGAGCCCTGGTGATATAAATGGTTCAAGGAAACGAGACGGTGCAACTAATAAAGGAAACGAAAGTAAGAGTTGATAAAATTTGAGAACATTTCGGAGATTAGAAAATTTCCCAATCATTGCGAATTGAATCGAATCCCCACGGCGGTGTCGAACCATTCGAACTTGAAGCATCTCAGGGCCCCATTTTTTCATATGCGCGTCCACAAGGCATGCATCAGCTAGAGTGGGTTGAAATTAGCTTCTCCTCAATAAATATCGTCCAGGCAAAAATAGCCCCTTTCATATCATTCCTGACATATCGTTATGGAATGAATTAAGATAAAGTTACCTCCCTTGAAATTATTAAACACACGAGGAAGATCCAATTAAAAAGCAAGTAAGTGGTGAGAAATCACTTATGGTATGACAAGAAAACAAGCCAAGTTTCCTTTTCTTACTTTTAATAAACGGAAACAACAGACAACTGTTTATTAAAAATTACAAAAGGAAACTTTGCCTTTTGTTACAGAGAATCCTTCGTTAAGAACATTTATCTACTTTATACGTAAAAACAGTAACGTTTTATCTTTTATCGTTATCGAAAACTCGCCGTCAATAAAAAATCTTTTATCGTTACTGCAGTAAGAATAAAAGTCACGTGATATCGCAAGAATACAACGTTCACGCCCATCTCATTTGCATGACGTACTATTTCATTCAACACTTTGAATAACTAATTATCGCTGCCGCGGATCGAAACAAATAAAACGGGGCGTATTTATCGAAATGTTTTGAATAAAAAAGAAGGCCATTAAGTAAACTTACTGAATTGTAAAAATAAAATTTGACGGAAAAGAGTAAAAATTAGTAACTTACACTTTTTCAAATGAGATTATTTCATCCTTCGAGACTTTAATTATCCTGACGTTCAAACGTCACTGGGAATTCAGTTTCTTCAACATTTTTCAAAATGTGACGTCAAACGTCGGAAAGTACAAATAACCAGATATTTTTCACATTAGTGATTATCTGGTTGAAGGCTAGATTATTTTTAGTGGTTTGCATTTGTTAATCAAAACTTGTTTTATTACGGGAGTGGGGGAGGTGGGGGTGTAGATAAAAGGGTTATATACACATGGTGTTTGTAAAAAATCTTTTATCGCGACTCGAGCGTTTTCGGGGGCTACATAGCTACTCGTCGCTGCGCGACTCGTAGCTATATATGCCCCCGAAAACGCTCTCGTCGCGATAAAAGATTTTTTACAAACACCATGTGTATATAACCCATATTTATCAGTATCACACCCTACCAACACTAAGTAACATCCACTTTGGCTCTTTTCTTAGCGAGTGTGTTTTTGCAGAAATTTCCAAGTTTTCATTCTTCCCAGAAAAAAAAATTAGCAAATCTTACCTCCTTGACTTTTATATTTATGTCACGATGCTCACACTGTTGATATTATGAACAGAAAAAAGTTACAGAGCATCAAAAGATGACGAAAGCCGCATTTTCGTATTTTTCAATGGGTTTCAGATCAGAATAATAGTCAAACATTCAACCTGATTGGGAAAAAATTGTACAAAGCCAGCTTCTGTATTTTTATACTACTCTAGATGAAAATGCCTGAAGTTGTTGATATGATAATTAAACTTTTTTTCGGTTCATGCGTTTTCAGATAAAACGATTGGCTCACGCGATTCTGTTTTTTCTTTTCATAACTCAATGAACCGAAAAAAAAACACAATTAGGTCCGTCCCTAGCCACGCCCCTAAAATACCAGTCTTCGGAGTTGCAACATGGTGTCAAATCAATAGAAGTTAGAACACTGGCACGTTCTAAATCTGAAAAATAAAAATAAATTTATATTACTAATTTATCACCATGAAATTATTTCGAAAATATTTAAATGACCGTGGTGGGTCAATTTTTCTTTTTCTTCACAACTGTATTTATTTGACATTTCAATTTTTACGCACACTGGGTGATCGTCTGAGTTCATCGTTTTACCCAAATCGATTGTAAACAAAGGCTGGTCACGACGAATACGGCAATTTTGACAACGCTATTTTAAATGAAATTTTTGGAAATCAAAATAATTTCATGTCATCTGGCTTTATATCTAACTCCACTTTTACAAACTGTGTTTTTCAGTTCTCGGGAAACGGTCAAAACCAAAATACAATGTAATACTGATGGCCTACTTCCACCTACCACGGAACGTAACTTTTACGTCAAGTGAACAGTTGAATGAAATTTGAGGGAGGCGTCGCTTATGACGTTGTTTTCTTTGCATTACGTAATTCATTGGTCAATAAAAAAATTAATGACATAAGTGCATTTGACTTGGAAAGTGTGTCAATTGCTACCTGCATTTCAATAATATGCGCCCTCTTTTATGCCAGAAAAATAATATGTCTACCAGTTTTAGTTTTTAAGTCTTTGTTCGCTGAAGAAGAGGACGACTAACACTATTTATTTATTTGGTTCGCGAATGTTTAATTATAAGGAACGATCGTTTCTTTTTGTCTATTTCTTGAGTTATGAACCCCAAAAAACAAAGTCCATACGCCCATTTACACAGTTTGGACTTTGTTTTTTGGGGTTCATAACTCAAGAAATAGACAAAAAGAAACGATCATTCCTTAAATGCCCACATCGATGATACAACTTCGATAATATTTCGAAGTTTCAATATTTATATGAAATTCGCGTACCCTTTAAGTTGAATTTATTCACAGCTTTAGAAAATTAAGGGGAGCTAACCTTCTTGCAAATCTCTTCCAAATTTCGTCTCCCGAGTTCCAATGTGTTCTATGTGCCAGTAGGCACATAGAACACATTGAAACTCAAGGGACGCAATGACGAAAATTATCAGCCATGTAGAGTAGTGCAGTCAAACGGAAGTATGGAAACACACGAGAGAATTCGTTACTAACTATAATTATATAATTATTTACTTCAGTTCGAATATATTTCCCTCACAAGCCACTACTACACAGACTCTCGAGTCAAAAAGACGTTTGACTAGGATGAGGGCGGGGAAGGGGGTGCACAAATAATGGCATGTGGCATCTCTCAGTGTCCAACATGTTATTTAATGTATAGATGAATATGTATGATTTTAGAGCACATTGTGAGTTTTTATGATAATAAATTTATCCTAAATCCAAACACATCTACGTGTATTATTAATACAATGAGTATGCACATAACCGTTTATCAAAATCGATAACTTATTATATATATATAATAATTATAAGGAACGTGGTGTGGGGGGGGGGGGGTATGGAACCCTAGCCTACGATTGTCGGTGTAGACATTATAGGAGGGACTGCCCTTAGATCAGTGGTGGAGGGCATATATATGCTGCAATAGTGGGCGGGGACAATACATTTACACACCCTGGAAGGATTGGGCCGGGGGGGGGGGGTTATTACTACGCAAGGAGGGTATAAGAAAATTATATTTTCCATCAGCGGTATTGATGTCTGATTGACGCGGGTTGGGTACTGGGGCGGAGATATGGAGGCGCGCTTTTAAATGATTGAATGATTCGGGCCAAGGAGTGGTTGGATGTGTGAATACGGCATACGAACTTACTTGCCTCTGCCTCTGTTACCAGGGCGAGGTTTTAGAAATAGTGTCTAATTCATATTTGTTATTTACGTAATAACGCGGAACATATCTTTACTTGTTGCCACCCAAGGAAGATATTATACGGTATTTTTTCATAATTTACTCTTGAATACAAAAAGCAAAGTGAAGCGCGGAACATATCTTTACTTGTTGCCACCCAAGGAAGATATGATACAGTTATTTTGCGCGTAATAGACTCGGATACGGGGAACAACATGAAACGGGGAACATATCTTTACCACCCAAGGGAGATATGATACGGTGTTTTTACAAGCAATACACTTGAATATGGAGAACAACGCGTTTGAACAATTCGGGTCAAGGAATGGTTGAATGTGTGAATACTGCATGCGAACTCGCTTCTGCCTCTGTTACCAGGGTGAGGTTGAGATAAATGATTGAATGCTTCTAATTCTAAGGCTGAGAACAAAAAATGCGCGCAATAACGCGGAATATATCGCCACTCGTTACCACCTAAGGAAGATATGATACGGTCTTGTTTGTCCATAATTTACAATTAAAAACAGTGAACAACGGGTAATGCGGAACATATCTTTACTTGTTGCCACCCAAGGAAGACATGCATCGGCGATTTTACAGACGGGTTTGTGATTAGGAGCTAGGCAGTCACTTGCCAAATAATAAATCGATCTGTAAGACGTACGCGTATCACGATCAATTTTATAATTCCCATTCAACAATTAGGATCAGCGTGACGCTAAATTTTACGTTCCCATGACGCGATACACATTGGTACGGCACTTAACGTAACGGAATAAGTATTAGTCAAAAATGAAAGCCGCTTAGAAGGAAGTAAACTTCCGAGCATGACGGCAATTTGACGAAGTTATATATATATATATATATATATATATATATATATATATATATATATATATATATATATATATATATATATATATATATATATATATATATATATATATTTATTTATTGGGGTTTAACGACACTTTTGACAGCCAGGGCCACCTCGTGTCGAACAATTTTACGGGTGGAAGAAGCCGGACTACACAGAGAGAACTTCCGAGCAACGGCGAACAACCCGCCAGATTCCCCAACGTGCTAACTCCTACACGAGCAGGGTTAGCATTGGTTGAAGACAAATGCAACATCACTTGCGATGCGCCTTAGTATGCAACGCCACGTGCCCCCACTTGGGCAATCTGGACTAAGTGCGTTACCCATGGACACAACGCAGTTACCTCTGACGAGGATCGAACAGTGGACCTTTCGGTTTGAAGATCAATGCCGTAACCATCGAGTCACCGCGCTCCCCGAGAAATTATAAATAAAGAACGAAAAGTCACGGAGATCAAAGGCCGATACACCACGGCTCTGTTGACTGGTCAAAAGTCATACAACTTGAGGAAGCAAAATTTCGAGGCAACAACGGGCATTTTCCTGAAAAAACAGTTTGTGTCATACAACAATACCGTGTGGCCAAGGTTCACATTGCAAAAATGTTTCGACCGTCAGGTAGTTTTGTGGAGTATTTATTACAGGAAATGTAATAATGTCTGTTTATTCTAGAAAAGAATACATCTCCAGTCGCGTTTTTGAGATGATAAAAGCCGGCAAGCCATTTAACCCGCTGAAAACGTAGGATCGCTTTTCTTGTTCAAGATCCAGATGCGTCGTACCTTCATAAAGTAGAGGATTTCTCGGTGAATTTGTTGGGCTCTCCAATCAATATTTTCAACGTGCATCCCAAGGCTGCACGTTGAAATTATTAATTGGTTTACCCCCAAATAATGAATATGGGCTCTCCCAATTGGGGACATTAAATGGACGTGATAGATACCATCAGGGTACAAAGAGTTAACATGTCGTAGCATGTGTAGAACAGAATCTTTTTTTCAGTTGCAAGGATACTTGAGTCCACAGAGAGTCATAATTAGTGGTGAATTGACGGTAACATGGTCTGAGGATTGCGGCTCGGAGTTTATGTTCAACTGAGACGCGGAGCGTCGGGGTTGAACATAAGCTCCGAGCCATAAACCTCAGATCATGTTACCTCAATTCGTCATAAGACCCTACCCAAATTCCCAAAGTGACAGGAACATACCTGTATTATCAGACGCGCGAAAATAGTCGATTGGGGGAGGTAGTATAAACCCAGTTTGTCCCGATTGCCATGACTCAAGTCCCGACCTGAGGAGTATTCCAAGTACATCACCAAGGTATGCCTTGTCCGAAAGCATGCTTTGATGAGGTAGATAGAATATTTGTCAATGGAGATTGAAGTTTTAAAAAAGAAACTGTATTTGTTTGCGGATAAATATATGTAGTAGTCGTGATGAATGAGCTTTTCAACTTTTTCGTTTAATTTGCATTTACCGATTCTCAACTGGTTATGCTGGGACCTCAACATCCCCAATCAGCCACAAACCCCCATGACACCATCTTCGTGGACAACAAAAGTCAAGTCCTATAAGAAAGTACACGACTACCTTCGAGAGCGAATCGATATATAAGTCTACAATCCAGATGAAACTATCCAGACTGGAATATTAATATTAATATAGATAATCTGAATCTGAGTCTGATTGTACCATTCACAAAATCTGAGCTAGCCAGGACACGGGCCTTTGCAATTGCTGGGCCCAGACTGTGGAATACATTGCCACTGCATATCAGATCTCTAACAAGTATAGAAAATTTCAAAAAACAATTAAAAACTCATTTATTCAACAAAGCTTTTTTTTCTTTCCGGAATACATAAATTGAATTGATTTTTTTTGTTGTTGTTGATGTTGTTGTTGTAGAGCGCTTTAGAGCACCTTTGGTGGTTTTAATCTATATAAAATTGATTATTATTATTATTATTATTATTAATATTATTGAGACGCTGTCACACTGCCGTTAAAACTGATACACCTTGAGAAGTATGCATGCTATCCTGGTAAATTTGCTTCCATCTGTCCATGTCTCAGTTTAAATCTGTAACAACTTTAGAATATATATGCTAAGGGGTTTAGAATGTATTTCAAAATGATTTTACCCATGTGTTTCATAGTCAGTGCGTGAAATACTCTATGTACATTTCTGGTGAATAGGACCGCACAAGGATACAAATCATGAAGGTCACAGCTGCCCCTCCTAAACTGAGGTAAAGGAGTAAGGAGGTACCACATGCCATTTTTGCCACAAGTGCACTGGTGAAAAGACTAAACTCTCTGAGAACTGTAACTGAGAATCTCTCGAGTACTCATTTCTAACGTATTTTTAGTGCACCAATGGCAATGGTGGTGGGTTATCAGGTATAATGACAGAGACTTGTCGATAATCAATAAACAAAGCGGCTATACCTACAATCGGCCGGGTGAGTTTTAAAGCTACGTATTATAAGTTATCCTCCGCCAACACGTATGGTATATAGAGATTTAACCCTTTACCTAACCTGAAAAGCAGACGACACTTGCAAAAATAATTCTTGAATAATTTTTTTCATTTTTTGTCTCAAAAAACATAGGTTATGACCCCTCCACGAGCTCGTTCCAACGAGGGGTCATAACCTATGTTCTTGAGACAAAAAACGAAAAAAATAATGAAAACTAATTGGCGATTTTTGAGAATAGCGCTGGCCGGTTTTGGCCGTTACCTTAGATAAAGGGTTAATACCTGAATGTCAGTTTTTAAACATCGAGCCGCAGGCTTGGACCAAACTCGTCAATATTTTTCGTTTTTTTTTACACAAAAGACAACAGATAGAGTTACATCCCTTGGGTCGTTATGGAAACGAGTAAAAAATATTTTGTTGACATATCGTTCCCTGAGTTTCAATGTGTTCTATGTGCCTTCTGGCACACAGAACACATTGGAACTCATGGGACGATATTTGCTCTTATTTTATTTTTCTCAAGTTGTTTAATTTAATTACTCGACTATTTGATTTATAACAGCAAAATATGATCGAATTGTCGGAAATCTGATAATATTAGTGACTATTTTCAGGGGTTTTGGTTCGATTTTTATACCGAGCCGAGGGAATGCGAAACCAAAAAAAAAACTCCGATGTTTCGCGTGCGCTTATACCCTGGGTGTTGGACGCTCTCATATACCTTGGATGTTGGGTGCACCCTTTGCCATGGCTATTTGTCCAAGGCATTCTGACCAATCAAAACACAGAATTCAATGGGATGTAGGGACAATGTCCATTGAGTGCAACAGGGTGCCATCTGCAAAGAAAAAGCATCTCAGGTGCACACAAGGGACAGCATATATCTATAATGTCAATACTATTGGGTGTCACATTACAATTTATGATTCATTGTAAACTACCAATCTGAACATATACCCAGAGTCGAGTGCCCTATTTGATGCCCATACCACCTTGCCCTCGGATGCTTCCGGTGCTCTTACAACCCGTATTTCCTAAAATCCCGGGATCAATTGGTAAATATACAGAACCGCACATACGTTTGAATGGGTTAAGAATTATGGCATAAGATTGCTGTGGCCCAGCATATCACAAGAGCCGAAGGCTCGAGTGATATTCTGGGATATAAGATTGCTGTGGCTCAGCATATCACAAGAGCCGAAGGCTCGAGTGATATTTGGGGCCAAATGAACCGAGTGCGATAATTCTTAACCCGTTCAAACGTATGTGCGGTTCTGTATTTAACACACATCTCTCATGCAACAACCAGTCTACACGAAAATTGAACTATAAGCACTCTTCAGCTGGATACTTGCTGCGTTTCCTTCGTTGTCAGCGAGACATCACTGTTAGTTGGCCGGGCACCACCCTAATTTGCTTATTAATTTTTACGGCATTCAGTTGGTGGAAACAAATGGACATCGATCAGTGTCACGGTCACGATGATCGAACTTCAAATGTTGACTAAACTGCGGATAATAACAGAACAAAAAGTTTTTAAATAGCTAATAAGTTTAACACACTCCATCATTATATGACCAGTTGTGGAAACTATTTGTCAAGGAACAAGCAGTCAGAATGTTATTTTTATTTTGTAATTTTTTGACTCGAATCTGATTGTTTAAATATCGCGGGTAAACAAATCTAAATAAGGAACTAGGAATTTCCAATCGACCTCGACTCCGGTGCATTCGCCCAATGTTGACGTGATTTATTTAGATGTGTTCCTTCTCTGTTTACATTGGAAACGAAATCGAGCGTGTTTCGTATCGCCACAGATACTGTACAACTTTAGTTTTATCGGTATCCGGACAAAATACCCTCGGACAAAATACCCTTAGGACATAATACCCTCAAAAAATACCCTTAGGACATAAAACCCTCAATGGGTAGGACAAAATATTCTCGGGACAAAATACCCTCAGACCAAATGTATATAAAGTTGGATTTTTGGTGTTGGGGGGGTGGGGGGGGGGGGGGGTAATTGCATCTAAGGCACTAGCCTGTGTTTTGTTTGAAATAACAAGTACCAAAATTTTTAATGTTTTTTATTAACCCTTTACCTAACGTAACGGCCAAAACCGGCCACCGCTATTCTCAAAAATCGCCAATTAATTTTCACTGCTTTTTCATTTTTTGTCTCAAAAACATAGGTTATGACCCCTCGTTGGAACGAGCTCGTCGAGCTCGTTCCAACGAGGGGTGATAACCTATGTTTTTGAGACAAAAAATTAGTTATTCAAGAATTATTTTTGCAAGTGTCGTCTGTTTTTCAGGTTAGGTAAAGGGTTAAACTAAATAGATATGGAGCACAATACCAATGGCAGATGGCAATTGAATATGAAGCACAATATAAATGGCAGATAGCACAGAACATGAAACAAATATGAGGGTATTTTGTTCGAGGGTATTTTGTCCTACCCATTGAGGGTATTATGTCTTAAGGGTATTTTTTGAGGGTATTGTGTCCTAAGGGTATTTTGTCAGAGGGTATTTTATCCCACAGTTTTATCGTACAGACAGAACAGTGGAAATCTCATGTTTATAATAGGTGTGTGATAAATATGCATATCACAGATCTAACCAGTGGTGCATTAACTGCAAATATGCTAATAGGATTCGAAAGATGTTTGAGAAAGGCCAATTGAGAGTGAGTTAAAATTTCAACTTCCCCAGTAGCCGGATACTAGTTTATCTAACAAAGAGTGCATTCAAATAAACTTTCATTTTGTTTCAAAAGTATTTATGATGTTCGTTGTCCCCATATACTTTATTGTAAAGAAGTCTAATGGCACGGGAACTGTTAATAACTGAGTCTATGGCGCTATCTGGTCATTGGGGTTCTGAACAATAACACTGAATACATCAGTATAACATATCGGAGATCGCCGTCAATCAATGTTTAAAAGTCAATAATTGTGCATAAGGCCGTTATTAATCTTTTAAACGGAGGCGCGGTGGCGTTGCGGTAACCAGTTTTCTTCAGATCACCGAAGTTAAGCAACGTCGAGCCCGGTTAGTCCTTGGACGGGTGACAATCTGAGCGATCGATTCGGACTCCCGCGTTGTGTCCTTGGGCAAGGCACTTAACCCCGCTTGTCCACGTGGGGGCACGATGACTCCGTGTACCAAACTGTGCTGCAATGCGGAGTTACTATGTTGGGGAGGTAGCAGCTGCTCGTCGTTGCTCGGTGGTTCTCTTCGGGTACCTCGGCTTCCCCCACCCGCAAAACTGTCGCCGACACAATATGACCTTGGCTGTTAAAGTGTACTTAAACATAAATAAATAAATAAATAAATAAATAAATAAATAAATATAAATAATCCTTTAAACCCTGCCGGTAGCTATCAGATCGGATCAATAACATCAACTAGAAGAGTTCATATTCGTTATTTGGGGGTTGATTAATTAATATTTTCAACGTGCAGCCCCAAGTCTGCACGTTGAAAATATTGATTGACCAACCCCACACATTCACTGAGCAGCTAACACCCTTAATGCAATTATAGCGTATAGTGTTCATGGACGGGAAAAGACGGCCTAGAGGTTCTAAGGGTTAATGAATTATTTTATACGTTAATGCTCATAACCAGATACAAAATAATAATAAAAAATAATGCAATGTTAACGTCTAGAATCCACCACAGTGATCTCTGACTTAATTACCAAGTATCATAGATGTACACACCCTTTGTCCATTCCATGACATTCTCAACGGATCATACTGCCGGTGTAACAGGAATGGAAGTCTGTAGGAAAATTAGTCCCTCTGGACTATTATTCCGCGGAATTATAGCCGTAGGTCTAACATTTCTAGGAATAGTAGTCCGGCGGACTACTATTCCTAGAAATGTAAGACCTAGGACTATAATTCCGCGGAATAATAGTCCAGAGGGACTAACGTTCCTACGGACTTCCATTCCTTTTACACCGGCGCTCCAAAGTCGGGCAAGCAGGCAAGCGCCTCAACGGGTCTCTTTTTTTTAATTATTTGGACATACGGTTATCAACATCTTGCATACACTAATTACGAACTACTAATTATCTGTAGACAAGAATCCATGCTCAGCTAACTTCTAAAATATTCAGAGTTGCAAAAGGAACCAACTAATTCGTGCTTTCAAAAGACGAAGCGCGAGAATTGTGTACTACTCAAAGTTTGCTAAGCACCAAATATTTTACACATCATTGTGAAATTTGCTTGTAACATATTTGCGATATTTTTGGTGGATATGATTGAGGAATGTATTGAGATGGTCCTCAGTGTTTACATTAGCTCTCTTGACAGGCAGACTTTTCGTGACAGTCATGGAAAGCATGTACCCCTTGATTTTCATGATGTTTTCGTGCACTGTCTACATGTACATGACATGTGTAGGGTATTCAATCTTAATTTCAACACAAACCCCTGAAATTTAATGATTGAATATGGCAAATGCAAATGTAAGAAGACATTTGTCTGAAGCAGAAATCTGGCGGGCTGTTGGGATGGTGGAGCAAGGGGCTACCCACCGTCTGGTTGGTGAAGCCCTTGGTGTGCACCATACGGTGATCACCAGAACCTAGGCAACATTTCTGCAGTATGGCACACCAGTAAGACGGCATGGTGATGGCAGAGGCAGGGCAACATCTGCCGCTGAAGACCGGTTTTTGATCATTCAGGCCCCTAGGAACGGCTTTGCCACAGCAACCCAGCTTCGCGGTGACCTTCAGAATGCATCCGTGTTAAATGTTTCGACGCAGACTATCCGGACAAGGTTGCACGAAGTTGGTCTCCGATCTAGAAGACAATGTATTCGCATTCCGCTGTCCCAGAACCACCGCCAGGTACGATATGAATGGGCCATGGACCACGTTGGATGGACCAGAGAAGATTGGCGACCTGTAATTTTTACAGATGAGTCAAGGTACTGCCTAGACCATACAGATGGGCGTTCTAGGGTATGGAGAAGACCAGGAGAGCGATTCCATGCAGCCAACATTGCTGAGCACGATCGATATGGTGGGGGGGGGGGGGTCAATCATGGAATGGGGTGGCATCAGCAGGGATGGACGTACAAAGCTCTGTGTCCTTGAACGTGGTACATTGACTGCACAGCGGTATATTGGTGAGATTCTGGATGTCCACGTCAGATTGCATGCAGGTGCAGTGGGTGATAGATTTATTTTGAAGGACGATAATGCTCGTCCTCATGTTGCCCATGCTGTCGGGGAGTACCGACAGAGGGAGGGGATTGAGCGTATGGACTGGCCAGCAAGATCCCCTGACCTCAATCCAATCGAACATGTCTGGATTCTGGAATGAGTTGAAGCTTGCAATTTCAGCCCGTCCAGTCCAGCCAAGAAGTGTCCAGGAGCTCGGTGCCATGCTGGGCCAAGAATGGAACAACATCCCACAAAGGACCACCAGTAAGCTGATTGGGAGCAAGAGAAGGCCTTGTCAAGCAGTAATTAACAGTAATGGGTCTCATACTCGACATTGAACCCATACCAGTTCGCACCGTCAACTTTTTGGCAAATTGAAAAATTTCCTCTTTTACCAATAATATCCATTTTCCATGGTTATCGTATTCAAAAGCTAAAAAATAATGTCAAACTCAAATAAAATCTTAATTTCTGTACTTAAATCATTAAAGATGTAATTAAATTAAAAATATATACACTTTTCCTACAATATTTCAACTAAAATATAAAACAGGTAGTTGGATGTACTTGATTCTTAGCAAACTTTGATTAGTATATATAATTCCCTTCCACGTTATTGCAAACTTGGACCCTAACGACGTAAAATATCATTTTGGCGTAGTCCGACCTCAATTTCTTGCGCCACCAGAATTCGACGCTATATGTTATGGGCTATTGTTTACCCACTTTTCGTGAAGCTTGTGGGCTTTACCGGCCCAGGAACAGGATACGTCATGCTTGCGTTAAGTGTGATGGTTTTATTAAGGTTCAACGATATGACCTTAAACCCCAATAAATAAATAAATAAATATTAAGGTTCAACGACACTTTAACAGCCAGTGTCATATCGTGTCGGGGGCAGTGTTACGGGTGGAGGAAGCCGGAGTACCCGGAGAGAACCACAGAGCAACGACAGGTAGCTGCCAGCTCCCCAACATCGTATCTCCGCACTGCAGCACATGCAGAGTTAGAGTGGTTTAAGACATGGGCACCATCGACGTGCAGTACGCCTTAGTACACGGCGGCATCGTGCCCCTAAGTGGACAATCGAGGTTAAGTGCCGTGCCCAAGGGAATCCAAATCGATCGCTCAGACGGTCACCCATCCAAGGACGAACCGGGCTCGATTTTACTTAACTTCGGTGATCTGACAAGAACCGGTTACCGCAACGCCACCGCGCCACCGTTCCAAGGGTTACCACAATTGATGGAACTATGGGGCGTCATCATAAAGCTACAGCTGTGGCGAGTCTTCTTTCATAACTATTTAGTGAAGAAAACATGTCTATTAATCCTTTACCTAACATGAAAAGCAGACGACACTTAAAAAAAAAAAATTCTTGAATAACTAATTTTTTGTCTCAAAAACAAAGGTTATGACCCCTCATTGGAACGAGCATGACGAGCTCGCTCCAAAGAGGGGTCATAACCTAAGTTTTTGAGACAGAAAATGAAAAAAAAAAAAGAAAATTAATTGGCGATTTTTGTGAATAGCGCTGGCCGGTTTTGGCCATTACGTTGGGTAGAGGGCTAAGATTGATAAAGTCGTGAAAGATTCGATCAGATTAGGTCTCGATTGAGAAACATTCTTGGCGTTGATTCAAAGTAAAAGAAGGTGCTTGGTATTTTATTAAGTAACTCAGTGCAGTTAAATTGACTTATAGCGATCAGTGGCCAATTTTTTCTTTCTGTTTTCGCCAGACATTTACTTCGCCGTACATAAAACTACAGTCATGAAATTTGGCACACTTGTCGACGGTCATAAACACTCGAGATTGGGAAACTTACTTGTCTGATTTTCGACCTTTATCCAAAGCAATGTCCCAATTTACGCCTTTTTCTAATTATTTGGACATATGGTTATCAACATCTTGCGTACCGTTACATTGATGACAGAACTGCTTGATGACAATGGTTTCTCCTCCATTTGCCCAACAACCTTGACGGTATGACATCAATACCATAAAGGTAGGGAAATGTCAAAATTAAATTTCACCCCTCTAAGTTGAAATAAATCAAGGGACATTTTAGTACACGTGGTTTCATATATTAATTTGAAACAAATTGAAAATCCGACGTCAGATACCGGAGATATGACGTAAATTCCGTCCAAAGTTACACACTCCCAGATTGTGACAACCCTTCCCCACAAACCACAAACATGGGACTATAATAATATCACATATGGTAAAAGAAATAGTTGAGGGCGTTGTTTGCCAGACTTTCATCCACATTCTTCAAAAAGTGATGGCGATGGAGGGTCGAAAAACGTCAAATTGAAATTTCCCTGCATAAAGTTCAAATCAAGAGAACTTTTCGTACTCATCATCCCGAATAACAGACTGAAAAAAAATCCGTAATCAAACACTGGAGAAATGACGTCAATTCCGACAGGAGTCACCTCCTCCTATATGCTGACAGCCATATCCCCAAAACAACATAACAAAGCACTATAATAATATGTTCCAATAAGAGTAAATCCTCGCCCTCTGATTGGATGAGATCTGGCATAGTTTCTTTTATGTTTTCAGCTCCAGTTGCAAATGTTACCGTCTGACGTCACAACGCGAAATATTTGAAATGACGTCACCAGTTTCGTAACTGTTTCATCAACGAAGTGACTAGCAAGCCGCTTCATTTTTCTGGATTTTTCACACGTGTAGCAGACAGTGTTCCGAATGAAGTGTTAGTAGTGTGATACGGAGAGTCCTGACTCACTTCAAATCGCGTTGAGCCAGAAATTTAGGTGAGCCAGAAAAGTTGAGTTATTTTTGAAAAACCCAATTTTTTTTGGAAAAACCCAAATTTTTCTGGTAAAAAAGTTGATTTTTTCCAAAAATAACTCAATTTTTCCCCGAAAACCCTGGATTTTTCCCCGAAAATGTTTTAAATTCGAACATTTCTGGCTCACTTCTCTGGAATTTGTCGAAAATGTCTAAAAAATTCCCGGTTTGACAAATTCACCTTTTTGATAAATTTAACACTGATTTTCCCATTGGGGTGATTTTTTTTCGAAGTGCCCGGAATGGGATTTTGCACGATTGTGACCGGCGACATATTAGCACTGAGATTTCCATTGGGAAAAATTCCGAAAAGACTGCATTACGTGTACAGTGCATTAAAAGTCTGAGTCCTGTTAATCAAGGGTAATTACGATCAGTGAGCCTATAAATAGATTCTGTCAATCATTGACTGCAATGGAACTATTTCAGTCTCCATGGTAATAAACAAGCTGGCCGTCCGTGTTGAGATGAGCGAGGAAATGTTTATTATTTATGCTAGAGAGAAAACTGGGATTGTTGAGGGTATATAAACATAACACGAACCAGTAAATTACATTAATTAATTAAATTAAGCCTACTCGTAGAATAAAAGTTTTAATTCCGACACAAGACGTTCATTAATTTGCCGCTCCCCTCTACAGCGGAGGCCTTCATTCCGCCTGTCCCACACGTGTCATCCCAACCCCATTGTCCCTTCTGGGAATGAAATGGCTTTGGCGCGCCGAAGGCGCGCAGGGACGACGCGGGGCAAGCTTCTTTCGATCCTCTTTAGCTGTAGGATATGTTTTGATAGTATGTCTAGGAGCGTCAAAGGAGAAAGGTGTTCGGGTTTAGTAGCGTTTGCTCCGTTTGTGCTTCTTCTTCTTGGAAGGAGGTGGCTGGGATAGAGAAGGCTTCGCAGCTGTTGTTTCTAGGTTTTTGCGTTTTAGCCATCTGTGAAAGAACGGGTCGCGGATCCTTGCTGCTTCCAAGTGTCCTGGTTTGTTGATGAGGACGTCGTAGGTTTCCTTAGCCCATTCCATCTGGGTTGATTTAAGGTATTCCAAATAATCATCCCCAGTTCCGTCAAACTCCAGCTTGAGTTCGCCGAAACGCACAATGGCACGTCCATCTAAGATTTCAATATAGGCTGATGGCCTAGTATCTCCTTCATCAGAAGGTTCATGCTCGGACTCCGAGGTTGAACTGGATTTGAGGCCCGATTGGTTGAGGTTGATAGGATAGTCAGGTACGGATTGGGCGACTTCCATCTCCTCTGCCTCCTCTTCCTGCTTCTCCTCTCCCTCCGACCTCTCTGGTGAAGAGGTACGTCTTGGGATTGGTGTTACATGTCTTGGGGGTGAGTTGACAGTGATCACCTTTCCATCTCCTGATTCCCGGTCTCAGTCCTCTTCCTTTCGAACCACGCCTCCATTCGCCTGGTGTCCCGGCGTTTGGTTGACGGCGATTTCTTCTTCTGTCTCTGTTTCTTTGTCTCTGCTTCTTTTGTTGTTTCAGTGGTGGTTGGTGAACCACTAATCCCTTACCCTTCCTCTGGCGTGGACCAGTGCGAGCAGGCCCGCGAAAGGTGCTACCACTCCCAGAGGTGGGATCCGTCTTATACATTATGATGAGCTGAAAGCAGCCACTCTCAACATGGACACCCCAGTTAAGAAGTGAGCTAGCGTTCAGCACCGTCAAAGTGTCCTTAATTTTCTTCGGCAGGTAATCCATAGCTAATTAGGTATGCACGTTCTGAAGGCAGAAGTAATGTCCCTTCTAATCTCCCAGTACTCGTTTTATAATATTTCCCACTGGCACTTTCTTAATATCCCCAACTAAAGGCAACTATAATATTAGTATTAATGCTCAACAAGGAAAGTCGCGTAACATATCAGGACGCCATTGACTATAAGAGCCAAGCAAGCCTATACTGGCCCAATGCATCTAAATATGAATAATGACGTTACATTAATTTAATTCTGAAACTAACGGGTATAAAAATTCCGAACGCAGACGGAAACGTATCCGTTAACATTCACTTTCCGTTAACATGAAATCTTTGTTCACTGCTGATATCAAATGTTGAATACTCACCGTGCCCCCCCCCCCCACTCCCCCCCTCCCCCCAACACCTGACCATCACCGACGGCCTGATGTCAAGTTGGTAGAGATGATGGGAGGAGGTCATCCCCTCACATAATCTCCTCCAACTTGACCTCGAGCCAAGGCTTGGCCCCTGGCCAAATTTTCTGTCTTTTGAGTTGCCAGACATTCTCATCCATGAGTTGCATTATGGGCAGCCCCCCCCCCCCCCCTAAAAAATGGACGACCTAACATTAAGTCCATAGATTTGTATACTATACTAACTCCACACAAGCATGGTTAGCATGTTATGCAATGCTGCCGCTTAATATTGTTCAGCCCCCTCCCCCCTCCCCCCCCCCCATTTGAGAATCCAACCTCCGTCCCTGCATTCAATAAGCTTCATTCATATAATGAGGCCTACATCTGCCATAAACTTAATTAACTATAGGCGAACAGATACCGGCCGCCCCCCCCCCCCTCTTCTATTTTTTTTATTTACTGTTAAACTTCTTCCCTCAAAAGTATGGATTGTGACTACACACTAGAACGAGCCTTTGTCAATGAGTGCCAGCCTTTGTTTTTAGGGCAAACAAAAAAATTCATGTTTCTGTAAATTTGTTCAAGCAGTACATACACACAGGCACTTCCATTTACAAGTACGTAAGGAAATTGTTAAACAATTATAAACAATAAATAAACAAACAAAAATAAACATTTTGTTGGGCGGTGAGGTTGTGCCCCCCCCCCCCCCTTCCAGGACCCGGACCCCTCCATTTTCGCATGTCAGCGTCACTGCGGTGATCGATGTTATCAAGCAAGAATTAAGGAAGAAAAATACATTTAAAAAAAGCCATTTCCACCAGTCGTGTGGTTCTGGTGTTCAACTGTTTGCCTGCATGTACAAAAAATACGCTGTCTATCCCTAAAGCAAAAAAATCAGACAGTCACCAATCAGACATAATAGTCTATTAGGCAATCTGTGGTTGTACGCCCAATCACCAGCAAGACGGTCCTTTGGGGTTATTCGACTTTCTGATAATTGCATACACTTTGAGCTACATAGTTAGTTAAAGGAAGGTGTATATCCGTTGGACAGAAAACAAAGAAAGAAAATTACAACTTTTTATTAAGCAATAACATTGAGTGGCCTCTATTTTTTCACGAGTGCAAAGTGCTTCACACAGTCATGTCGAACACGCGCACGGAAATCCAGACATTTTGCTGTTTGGTGCAAGTACATTTTGCTCCTATGCAGACCGCCCGATTCTGTTAAATCGAATCAAACGTCTTATTATATGCGTGGACAACCTATTTTTTGACGGTTCAATCAAGTTCAGTGTGGAATTGGGAAAAAAACTATATTTAAAAAAGAAAAGTTAGTAAAGAGACATCTGAACTAAAATAAGAAACTGTGCAAGGGGAAACTCCACTGTGAGTGTACGCGTCATAATTAACCTGTGCCGTCCACATCTTATTCAACGTATTGAAGACAAATTATTAACCTTTCAATAGAGTCCTGGAAAACAAGAATGTAACAAATTTGTCACAAACTCCCAATAAAAATCGACTGTGGATACAGAAGTTACACCTCACAATATCTTTTGAACTTACACAGGTGACGATGATTACAATAGTTCGTTCGTAATTAAAACCTGTGAAAATAATCGTTTTATAAGACAATCACGATAGGAGTATTACAGACCAGTGCTTCTTATTGTTAAAGCTTCTTTTTGTTCACAGACTCTCAGCAGTCTATTGCTTTGTACAGTTAAAACTAGAAGTCCTGTCATGAAATGCGCACAAATAGCACGTCGATTTGCGCGTTAATTTAAGGCAGTCAAATTCTGTCCATATGGCCTGTGCACAAGCAATGTTTCAGCCAGTGGACATCCGGGTAATCCGGAGGTCCACTGGCAGAAACATTGCTTGTGTTTGCTGCGAGTAACCAGGAGAACCTGCCGTGCTAGGGATGCCATTCCATATGACAATTGCGCGCAATTCCTACGCGCAATTATGCCTAGATAAGAGCGCAGCAGTTCGTGACAGGACTTCTAGTTTTAACTGTACATGTTAACTTCAAATTAATAGTCGAACAGGATCACATGGCAATATGAATAACTTAACTCTACATTCATTTGTAACGGATTTGGTAACAGCAGTTGCAATACACATTTAACAGGCAAAATTAGTTTTTAGACTTCTCTCTCAGTTTATAATCTTGGGATAAACTTCAGAAAAAATCAACAATGGGGGTGGGGAGGGGCGATAAAAGTCACGAGAGTGTGGTAATTTCTTATTTTTTATTTATTTATTCATTTTTTGTGGTGGAGGGGGATTTCCACGTCACTGGTTGTGGCGACTAACTCTTTTAACATTTCTGGATAGAATCTTAGGAGCCACCCACTACCATTGAAAGACGGCGAGCCCTTTTGCTAATCTATTAAACTTATAAATAATTGCCCATCCCACACACACAGTGATTTATTGGTAATCAAACTAAAATGCGCGTGATGAGCAACGACTTTGATACATAGGGTCTACTTGATCTTGCAGACTGTGTTTTGACTTTAAATTAAGTTAAAACAATTGCCATATTCAACAATATTATGGTGAATTAATAATTAAAATTGCTGGTGGCCTTTCCTTTTGGTGGTGGGGTGGCGTGGGGGTTATCGATGGAAAATGTAATTATTCGATTCCAGTTAATAAAAGCGAACAGTATGTCAATATATCACAAGCACCGATCCGTACAGATTATAATGAAAGGGATAATGTTCAATTTGTGCTGCACGGTATAACGATAAACCGATATATACCGGTATTCAAACCAATATCGATTGAATACCGGTGTAATTTCAAAAATATCGCTTTATCGTCATTATTTATTTACCCACAATTTAATTTTCAAGATGGCTTGAGTTTTTTAGCTGTAGCCCCAAATGAATAATATTATCCCGTTATCCAAGGAATCGTCTGCTTGTGCCCTCGTAATATACAAATTCAGCAGTTAAAAACATAAATTTAAAAAATTTCAACAAAACTATATCATGTGACCCCCTCATTGGAACGAGCTCGTTGAGCTCGTTCCAATGAGGGGTCACATGATATAGTTTTGTTGGAATCTTTGGAGAAAATCTGATAAACTAATTTTGAAAATAATAATTTTGATATCGTCTGCGCCAGGTAAGGGTGTTTCGAACGGCATCATCAAGGCAGGCTAATTCGTTCCGACTGTGATGCCTCGAGTATCGATTGTGGTAGTTGTGTTCATATATCTGAACAGTTTTCGATATACCGGTATACCGCGCTATTTTTTTTGAATACCGATACCGGTATTCAGTTTTGAATATCGTGCAGCCCTATGTTCAATGTTTGTGAAAAGATTATGAAATACAACAAGAATTGTGATTTAAGCCTTAATTCGTTGGTTATCCGGCAAGTGATAGCTCGCTTTGGGGAAATATTGTGAGTTTACGATGGTATTAAAGGTTGGTGGTAGAGACCTAATTTTTCAGGTGTGGGGGGGGGGGGGGGGTTGGACGTGCCAACAGCCGGTAAATAATTGAGAAAAACCCAACCAGTTTATTCTCCAGTTTATGTAGGCCATAATGTGTACCAGTAACAGGCCTCATCTTTTCTATTTAAAACGTATGTCTATTAAATTTTAGCTTGCAGTTATACACTTAGAGTACCAGTATTCCCGTGTATCGTCGTGGGAACGTAAACTTTAGCGTCACACAGATCTTAAGATCTGTGTGACGCTAAAGTTTACGTTCCCACGACGCGATACACATTGGTACGGCACTTAACGTAACGGAATAACAATTAGTCAAAAATGAAAGCCGCTTAGAAGGAAGTAAACTTCCGAGCATGACGGCATTTTGACGAAGTTATATAAAATATTTGATGAAGTATATATATATATATATATATATATATATATATATATATATATATATATATATATATATATATATATATATAAAACAACATTAAAAAAAAATAATACAAAACATAACTGTTTTACATTAAAGAAAAAAATAATAACAAATAAATAAAAAAATGTTTCTACACATCGGAGATTCGAAGCGAAGTGACGAGCAGGTTCGCGAATTAATACGGAGTAATGAGAATATTCAGGCGCAAGATAGGGCCAGGCGATTGGACCCGTCACCGAGATTCAGAAACGAGCCAGGAAAGAGATTGTCGAGGAATTAAGACCCATAAAAGAAGGTTCTCAGAGGTTGGATTCGCACCCCGGTAGTTTTACGTCGAGAACTTTGTCCGATTACACTCCGACGAAATCGAGACCGATCCAAGTAGTGTCGGTAGTTTTACGCTGGGAACTTTGTCCGAATACTCTCCGATGAGAATCGAGACCGATCCAAGTAGCGTCGATATGGGAGTCGAATGAGCGATTCGTGAGATCGACGATTGGAAAGGGAATGACCGATACGATATTTCTTCCGCGCGATCCCTATGCCTTGCCGGAGAGATTGAGATTGTTGAGGGCCAGCAGAGAGGCCGGTAACACTGGAGTGGATAACGAGATAGTGAGCGTGTGCAATGAATTGTTGAGGCAGAAGGTGTTGATTAGGAAGGATTATAAAGAGTTGATGAATCGTTTGAAATAATAAAATAGTAAGAGAAAAGAAAAGAAAAAATATTGAGTAAACAAAAAATATATGTATTTAAAAAAAAAATGTTAGTGATAAATAACAAGGGATACGCTAGATCTAACGTACACGGTGCATCGGGCATCGTGGATTTGAAGATGCGATTTTCAACTCGTAAATTCACTGGCGATGCCGCGAAACAGATCGCCCCAAATTGGAAAGAAGACGGCGATCGATGCTGGTAAGAAAGCGGCGACTGAAGCGTGTGGTAGAATAGCTTCGGAAGCTGACAGGAGAGGTGCCGACGCGTTGATTAATAAAGTGATAACTCCGTCACCAGCCAAACGATCGAGAATCGAACCGAAAAACTGGCGAGACTTCTATGATGATGTCGTACCGATACAAGACTTAGCTAAAATGACGACAGGATCGGGATTGAAAGTGATTTATAAACAAAAAACTTTTTTTTATAAATAATATATATAAAAATAGGAATTAAAATTAAAAAAAATAGAAAAAAACATAGTTCAAAACATAGTTTAAAAAAAAAAAAACTGGAGAAAAAAATGGATATCAAGACATGTCTTGGAATGACGCGATGACCAAGAGGTCGGACGCCGAGTTCTTTCCCAAGAGCATAAGAGGTCTGATTGTGGGAAAATCGAATTGCGGAAAGACCAAACTCTTGATGAATCTATTGTTGTGACCCGGTTGGTTGGATTACGATAGATTATTCGTTTTCGGCAAGAGTGTCTTTCAACCGGAATACAGATTGCTTCGAGAGTGTATGAATCGTAAATTACCCAAAGACGTCATGTCGAGAATCTTCGACAATCGAGACGAATTCGAAGGACACGAGACTTCGAATATATTGGAAGGGGCAGCGAGAGAATTGACTAGGAGAAACGCCGAGTGTTCGAATGTGGATTGTCTGTTTTACGAGAACGCCGACGACGTTCCCAATCCCAGACAGTTGAAGTCGGAGAATAAGAATCTCATGATCTTCGACGATCTGCTGTTGGAGAGACAGAATCGATGCGAATCGTACTACGTTCGAGGACGTCACAGCAACGTGGATTGTTTCTATCTGTCTCAGAATATTTTCAACTGCCCAAATAGACGATAAGGGAGAATTGTTTAGTTAAACAAGACTTACCTGAAGGGTAAGGCGACGTTTCACTGTAATTCTGTCTTTTTCTGCAGTAGGGAGGGAAGACACGAGACTGTGCGAGTTCACCAAAAGGTCACACTTTAACGTAACGAGAGGACGGTAAAATACCCGTACATGTACATACATGAATGAACCATAAATCTGATTGCGACGGAGCAAGTGCATATATTTGCTCTAGACTACATGTAGCATTGCTGCAGGTTTCTCACAATTGTGTGTGCTGCATTGATGGGTTGGGTAGGGAGGGCGTGTCATTCCTCTCTACGACAGAAGAAGACAGAATTACAGTCAAACGTCGCCTTACCGTTCAGGTAAGTCTTGTTTAACTAATCAATTCTGTCTTCTCCCGTCTCCGCACGGAACCCCACGAGATGTTTAACGCAGTCCTCGAAGTTACCAAGTGAAAAGAGTGCAACGAAAGGAGAGTCTGTACATGTATTACTGTGTAACTTGTTTCAATAGGGAAGATGCAAATTCTCCATGTTTTGTTATCGGTTTTTTATAAAAATTTAGTAAAAGTAGTTTCTTTGAACCAGCCCACAGTTGACAAGATTGTGGAGATGGGCACCAAATTTTTGGCAGCTAATAAGGAGACGGCTGATCGCGTACTGTGTGGTGTGAAGAGGGTCATGTCGATGCCCGCCATTATCAACCCTGTTTTTATCCATCAAGCAATGGTGGATTTTGCGACCGCCTTGTGTAGTTTAACATAGCTAATGAAAATATTTTGTATGTTATTACGAACTGGAGATGTTTTCTGCAAATAGGCCTGTAATGATCTGTATACACATAAATCCCCATCGTCAGGGAATTTATAAACTTCCAGTGGCCTGATGTGCCTCCCAGGCCGACTCTGTTTTACTAACTCTGTAATGTGTATTAAGTAGTAATTCTCAAACTGAACAATATTATTCACATGTATCAAATGTAGCGTCTGGGCTCTCTGTGCTGTTAATAGAGCCAGAAGAACTACTAATTTCAATGTCAGTAATTTTAAAGAAAGTTTGTCACTAATATTGATTGACTTAATCCAGTTAAGTGCTGGTTGAACGTCACAGACGATTAGATTTCTGGGTAATGAAGGCCGGAGTTGGAACACACCCCGTAGAAATCTCATCACCAATGGGTGGGTTCCAATAGGTTTTCCCACATCTGTTATCAAAAAGGTTGAAAGTGCACTACGGGCAGTGTTGATAGCACTATATTGCAGGCCCTGGTCAAATAAGGTGGTGAGGAATTCCAAGACCATACGTATAGGTGGTGACAATGTATTAACACTCCTTTCACCACAATTTTTTTTCCACTGACGGATGTAAGTTTTATATTGTTTCTTCGTCGACTGTCGCCATGACGACATGAGGATGTCAGCAGCCCGTGTCGAAATTTTCTGGGTTTGGAGGGTGCTCCTGACAATCTGCAGGCCATCAAGTGTGTCTTCGTCAACGGATGGCGTTCGCCCTTGTATGGAAGCGTCAATGTGTTTTCCCCCTATTTGTCTCAAAAACATAGGCTATGATCCCTTGTTGGAAAGAGCTCGTTCCAATGAGGGGTCATAACCTATGTTTTTGAGACAAAAGATAAAAACAATTAGTTATTCGAGAATTTATTTTGCAAGTGTCGACTGCTTTTCATGTTAGGTAAAGGGTTAATGTCTATGGGGTACGTTTTGAAATTTTCATTTCTACTGGACAGGCGTTTTCGGAGGTCTCATCGTTCTTTTCTTGGTATAAACTCGTTCATCAATAGTTTTTGGTCGAAACGTAACTTTTGAGGCATGCGAAGACTGACACGTGCCGAACGTTTACGTGCCGTTGGCATGTTGGAAGCCGGCAACAGACAGACTGCAGTGCCTCAAATTATCAACGTTACTCAATCGATGATAAGCAGGTTATGGTCACTCTACCGTCAGACAGGCAATGTTGATGACAGATGTCTGTCAGGTCGTCCAAAGGCGACAACTGCTAACCAGGATCGTTCCATCCGAACCACCATCAACGTGCCTCAGAAATTGGACCGAGCGACAGATGTGAGAGTCAGCCGTCACACTATCTGAAATCACTACACAGCTGGAATTTTGTACGCTCGGCGACCTCGAATAATTCCACGTTGCACTGAACGTCACATCGCAGCTAGGCGTAATTGGTGTGGAGAACGACAGCGCTGGGGCAATCGTCGGTGGAGCAACGTCATGTTTTACGATGAATTGAGGTTCACTCTCTACTTCCACGACAGGCGAAACAGAGTGTGGCGGAGGCGACGGAACGAACGATACAATGACGTAACTGTTGGGCAGCACGATCGTTTTGGTGGTGGATCGGTTATGGTGTGGGGAGGCATAGCCATGACAAGCAGAACAGCTCTACTGCCATGACAACATGTTAGCAGCTCATGTTGTGCCATTTGCGCGAGGTCACGGCCGTCGATTCATTTTCCAAGATGACAATGCAAGAGTACACAGGGCCCGTGTCGCTACAGAGTTCCTCCAGGAGCAGAACATCACTACACTGCCTAGGCCAGCACTAAATCCAGACCTTTCACCAATCGAGCACGTCTGGGATATGCTTGGAAGACGCCTACGACAGCGCCAGCAGCCTCCTACCAATGTCCAGGAACTCACCGCTGCACTGCAGGAAGAATGGAATAACACCAGTCAAGCTGATATTGGACGTTTGGTGAAGAGTATGACACGTCGGATCCGCGCTTGCAGTCTCGCGAACCGAGGAGGATTTACAAGGTAATGAGGTCTTGGACGGAGGTAAATTCTCTGACTGATCATCCATGTCTTCTACATCTCATTGCGTGGAATGTGTGCTTGTAAGACACTCAATTATCGCTAACATCATTCACCAGATATCATAGTGCAATGCCTCAACTGTCTTTTCGATGAAAATATAAATATATTTCTTCATATATCTCACTTCTATCAAATATCCCCTACTTTTTTTAATAGTATAGTACGCTATAATATGTGTCACGTGGAAGCCCATTACATACTCCCAACATTGCAACACGGGTTTGCTCTGTACACAGCTGTAATATGAACCCATAACCACAATATTATTGAAAACCTATAATATTCAAATACAAACGAACATTATTATTTTAGACCCCAATAAAGCATCTGAAGTATATCGCGTTTTACCGTTCTTCCCACAAAAGAAATATTACTCCAAAAGATCATTATGGTGTCAGGTTCCAAACACACAATATTATGGTTACAATCCCCCTATAAAACAAATAAGAAAGGGTTGTTGTTGAGGGAGACCAAACTGGAATACACGAGAAAAGGTCTGTGTTTTGGCAGAGGACTAATGATATGGACCAGTGTTTCTAACTGTAGCGTGAGTTTTTATATTCAATATTGAAGAAGTCCACAGATTTATTTATATATTTATTTATTTATTTATTTATTTATTTATTTATTTATTTGTTTATTTATTTATTCGGGTCTAACGGCACATTCGACAGCCCGGGCCACCTCGTGCCGGACAGTTTTACGGGTTGGGGAAGCCGGTGTACTAGGAAGGAATCACCGAGCAACGGCGAGCAACTGTCAGACTCCCCAACGTACTAACTCCACACAAGCAGGGTTAGCATTGTTTGAAGACAAGCGCGCAATCAACATGCAGGACGCCTTAGTACACATTGCCACCGTGCCCCCACGCGGACAATCGGCGTTAAGTTCCTTGCCCATGGACACAACTCTACGAATCGTGGACGTTTGGGTTTGAAGTCCAGTACCGTAACCAGGGTAGCATCACCAAATTCACCCTCTGGGGACCTCATTTTGCAGATGTCAGTCTGCTTATTTTCTGGCTTGCTTGCGCGAGCGAAAATAACCATTTCTCTCGGTCACAAGTGAGATGATTTTCGGTATCCACTTAAAAACACTAGATTTTCTTTTTAATATACGCTTTTTGTAAGAATCCGATAATTCCACTCGTTTCAACATTCAGCATTAAATCATTGACAGGCGGAAGTGATTTGATCGATACTCGGAACAGATAGCGTCTTGCAGTCTGATTCAGCTGGCGGGTTTCTAGTCCAAGCATGTCCTGAAAGTCCGTAATATAAGGTTTTGGTTTGGGACGTCCTTTGAAACTTTCAGACCATGTTTGGACCAACAGCTTCATGCATCAATACAAGGTGAATACGTGTTGAATTATTGCTGAAAATGAACGATATCCACTCAAAAACAATAGATTTACTTTTCATTATACATTTTTAGAACAAATTGATCTTTCGCAGTGTATTCACTTTGAAGTGATGTTTTGAAAGCCGCCATTTTGATTGATACCGTGGAAGTGAAAATGTCTATATCTTCATAACGGGGGATACGATTTCTATCTTTCCGCAATTTCTTCGATAATCTATCGTTTAGCGTATCATAAAGAGTGACATTGAAAACATCCTTGTTGATTCTGCCAACCTTTTGTAAACGAACCACCATGGTCGATTTATAACGATCGCAGTCAGGTAAGTACTATTGTGATCTAGGTCTGCACGGTATATCGATAAACCGATATATACCGGTATTCAAACCAATATCGATTGAATACCGGTGTAATTACAAAAATATTGGTTTATCGTCATTATTTATTTCCTCACAATTTAATTTTCAAGATGTCTTGAGCTTCTAAATGTAGCCCCGCATGAATAATATCGTCCCTTTACCCAAGCAATCGTCTGCACGTGCTCACGTAACATACAATTTCAGCAGTTGAAAAAATAAGTTTCAAAAAATTTCAACAAAACTATATCATATGAAAAGGATTCTGAAATAGTACAACTTGTCGAGTTGTTTGTGGTAATCTTACGAATCGGGAAATTACTCCTGTTCAATCGAACCCACACTCCGAACATACCCCTGTCTTGTTATAGGCCTTTGGGTCACATAGCAACCACGTGCTACCATAGAAACCAAGATGGCGGCCTCCAGTATACAAAATAGATGACGGAAACACGTATCACCCTAACAAAACGCGCTGCCCATGCGCACTAACATCACGTATCACTATTGGGATGACGTCATAAGTTGGCCGCTCACGCGGGTTACCATGACAACCAAACATGGCGCAACTAGGTCACGTGACATGACGTCACTTCCGGGGTCCGGGCCGGGGTCAGGCCAATGAGGCACGTTTCATCGCTCTCCTACTACTCCGGTATATCGCGGTATTTTTTTGAATACCGATACCGTTATTCAGTTTTGAATATCGTGCAGCCCTATTGTGATCAAAACGGAATTATCGTCCATAATTAACTAAAATGTGCCATTATTTCATGACTGCAACGAGAAAAACAAAGTATTTATTAACAGAGGTCTTCAGGGATGGCTTCGGACCAGAGGGCTAGAGGGTGTAGACAATGTCCTTCCCAGTTTCGTCACTCAGTTTATTTCAATGATTTATTCTCGAAGTAAAGCTAAAATATACCCCAAATCAGTTCTGGGAGCTTTCATAAATTCAATGGGGGAGTTTGGGAGGAGGTGCACCTGCGCTCAAACTTCTCCATCTCGATCCTTCGGCTGTCGATACATGCATGTTTGGCATGTCATGGTGGGATGCTAGTGTGAGTAAATGCCCTTTCCCAGGGGTCTGACCCTCCTGCCCTGAAGTGCTTCGGGCGCCCCTGGAGATCTTCGCTTGTGTTGACTTTGAATTGAGAAGGAGAGAGCTGTTTGTGTTATTCGACTTTCTTTGCTTAGACCGCGTAAAGTTCTGGGAGTGGGTTTAGCAATACTTCAACAAGGTGTGAGAAAAATTTTCATCCAACAATTATTTTGTTTAATAAAACAGCACGCAGTTGGTGTAATATTTCATCTAAAGGATTACCGAATGAATCCCGAAAGTCCCTAGACTGAAAGCTTGCAAGTACTGCATGATTGCGTTTTCTTTTATAACCTTTTAACCCTTTGCCTAACTTAGCGACCGAAAACGTCCAGAAAATTAACCAGATTAAGCCAACCACAACCTAAAATATCACTGAAGTTTCTGAACAAATCTATACAAATATGGAAATCGTTAGAATCAGCTCGTCGAACTGGTTCTAGTGATATCCATATTTGGATGGTTTTATGGAAATATGGTGAAATTTGTTTTCGAAAAATGTGAAATTTAATTAATTTTTTCAAAATACTGTGTTAGGTAAAAGGTTAACCCCTTATTTAACGAATCGATCACATCTGCCCAAGTAATTTACAAACTGAACAGTTGATGAAAGACCACTTTTCAAAACATTTCAAGAAAACCATTTTGTGTGACGCCTCAATAGAGGGAGCAGAGGACGCAGACCACTATTTCCTCTTTTGTCCCTTTTATTCAAACTCTCACAACGCTCTCATTGGTAAACTATTGGAAATTAATGTTAATTTGAACTCCGTTGATATTTTACTGTACGGGAATCCCGTTTTAGAACATAAAACTAATACCTCACTTTTTAAATTTGTTCAAAAACTTATTCGTAATAATAATAACACTTTGGCCGGCCGCTGATTTGTCGCGGTTCTCGTATGAGAAGGCCTTGGTTACCCCTGTTCTACCAACTGCCTCCCTATTCCCACGCTTCTTCTCTCCTCCCAACACTCTTAGACGAACTGCTTGATGACATCCCTTGCCCCATTCTTCCCAATCTCTCCGATTAGCATATTAACCCTCTCCTTTGAGTCGCCCCCAACCACATGTCCTTCATTCTCCCTTCCCACTTTCCCATTATACTCCCAGTGAATCTTGTTCTTTTAGACTGGTATTTTGGGCATTCTAGAAGAAAGTGTTCCAGGGTCTCCATCACGCCAAAATTACACATCTGGCACTCCTTTTTCACTGTTTTTCCCAATTTTTCCCCTCAGCTCCAGGGACCGCGACCTCAGCCTGAACAACAGTGCCCCCCCCCCCAAAGGTGCCATCAAGGTACTCTTCAAAACCAGGCTTCTCTTTATCACGAAGGCCATCCAAAGATCTCTTTGATTTGACCCCCTCTCGCCAATTACGGTTACAATCCTCCATGACCCTCTCTCTGACGATCTTTTTTACCCTGGTTTGCCCCAAAGTCAAGGTCCGAGATCTCCAATGAGTAGTTTTCTACTAGCTCCCTCACTTGGGCCATCCACCCCGTCTTGATATTTGAGTTGAAAGTTCTCAGGTACATTACTTTACACCATCGGCTATTGGGGAGATTTACCAAATAATCAAGATAACCGAGTTTCAATAGGCTATCCTGTCCTTCATCCTCATCCACCCAAGCTCACCCTTGATTGCTTCTAGCGCTGAGGCATTACGTGACCCTGTTATCCATCGTTCTGCAGGATTTCCAAGCTCGTAACACTCGAAGATTCGATAATGAGTTTCCATCCTAGGTCTAGTTTAACACATTCAGTTCATTGCGACTCCTTAGGCGTGTGATTAGGCGGCGAAAGTGTAACCAATGGATGGTTGCAGAAAGTAATATGTATTTTTATTATTATTATTATTATTATTATTATTATTATTATTATTATTATTATTATTATTATTATTATTGGCCGCAGGAGTGCTATGTCGGTGGTAAGATTTGAGCGCGATAATAAAAGTATTATCTACCGTAGTAGCAATGATGATGGTGGTAGTAGTAGTAATAGTGGTGGTAGCTATAGTAGAAACGGAAGTTTAGTGTTATGGGAAGTGCAACCACTCAGTGCAGCACCCTGGCGACCCTCGGCTTTGAAAATCAAATTGACAGACAGACTCAAGGTGCAAAAGGGACATCAATCAATCAATCACATTTCACAATAAGTGGGAGCACTTGTCCTCCTATCCCAATTTGCAAACATTTTTGGCAAATTAAAATACATTCAATCTAATGGAGCGAGCTCGTTCCAGTGAGGGGGTTACGTGGTATGGTTTTGTTGAAATGTCTTAACCCTTTACCCAACGTAACGGCCAAAACCGGCCAGCGCTATTCTCAAAAATCGCCAATTAATTTTCACTATTTTTTTCATTTTTTGTCTCAAAAACATAGGTTATGACCCCTCGTTGGAACGAGCTCGTCGAGCTCGTTCCAACGAGGGGTCATAACCTATGTTTTTGAGACAAAAAATGAAAAGAATTAGTTATTCAAGAATTTTTTTTGCAAGTGTCGTCTGCTTTTCACGTTAGGTAAAGGGTTAAAACAATGAAAAAATAATATTTGAAATAATAAATTTTTTGATATCCTGTGCTTTGAGTAAAGGGTTATCCGTTTACTAAACGTAACCACCATAACCAACTAGGACTATTCACAGAATCGCGAATGAGGCGTCATGAGCTATGCTTTTGAAGCAAACAATGAAAAGTTTTATACTATTCTATATATAGGTGTATAGCCACATAATACAGGTGGGAATGCGGTGGCTCAGTAAGGAAGAAGTAGGGCGTGTATTTGTTGAAAAAATTGTGAGGTGGACTAGCTAGAAAACGCCCTCTGCGGAGGACTTGCATAATCATTAAGTGTGTGTGTTGGTGGGGGTGGGGGGGGGGGGGGGGGGCGGTAATTATTTGTTTTGAATTATTATTAAAGTATCTACTAAGTGGTAGAGTACTAAACAGAACAATTTGTGTTAAGGGATTCAATTAAGTTTTTTTTTTGCTGAGATTGACAGATAAGGTTATGTTTTCTTAAATATTCTGTTTACCACCATGCATCATATTAAGTTGGTAATGACGTCATAACATGGCTTCCATACATGGATAATAAGTTTGTTTTGATCACGTGAGGACCCATCATGCAGCATATTACCAGGTGAATTACATTACAAAAAGGCTCCAGCGCAGGTATAGTAGTATTGTTTACATCAGGTGAGTGGACATCATGCATCACATTACCTGGGAATGACTTTACAAAATGCCCCCCCCCCCCCTTCCCCCCGCATGAATTGTAGTATTGTTTTGATCAGGTGATTACCCATCATGCATCGTGTTACCAGAAGAATGACGTCACAATATGGCTCCTGCGCATCTAAAGTAGCAGTGTTTTCATCACGTGAGTACCCATCATGCATCATAGGAATCCGCCATGCTGAAGACGCCACGCGCGTGTGCATAGAGGGGTCCTCCATCTTGATGACGTCACGTGCATGCGCATGAGGGGGATCCGGAAGGGGTTCCGGTTATGGGGGCTGATTTGAACATACATATCACTCCAATTGATTTTAACCAGCTCATTTTAGAGTGAAGTCTTCATATGCCGATCGAGATTTCATTTCTCTGTGAAATCTCCTGGCACTCTGTACCTGTATTGTATGAAACTGTAGATAGTCAAAAGCAAAGGACAAAGCTGGAGGATATCATCTTTTGTATACCCTGGGATATAAAGCCACCTCTTATTATCAAATAACTACCCCCAAATACCTATCTCCAGACAACTATCCCCCAAAGGTATCCTGCAATAGTATATCATCTTCTCATAACCCTTTAACTAACATGAAAGACAGACGACACTTGCAAATAAAATTATTGAATCATTTTTTTTTCATTTTTGACTTAAAAACATAGCTTATGACCTCCCATTGGAACGAGCTCAACGAGCTCGTTCCAATGGGGGATCATAAGCTATGTTTTTGAGACAACAAATGTAAAAACAATAATGAAAATTTGGTGTTTTTTTGTAAATAGCGCTGGTCGGTTTAAGTGTAAAGGGTTAAGTATCGCCAAGTACACGTGTGTGCTTACGTGCTGTATGTTTTTGAGGTACATTGTGCACTTGCCTTTCCTATGTTTGCTGCATGCGATGCGTATACATTGTTACACAATTTGTAATAGTACATCTGGGGAAATCGGGTTGACGGAGCTTAGATGCAGATAGAGGAATCAATCAGTGAAGGGCGATATACCGAAAAACCGAACCGATACCATGGGGATACCGAAAAAAACCGAACCGAACCAAGCTCCGCTCAAGCAGAGTTACAGCGGTTGAAGACATGTTCACCATTGACGTGCAGTACCATCGTGCCCCCATGTAGGCAACCGGGATAAAGGGCCTTGCCCAATAACACAACGCGGGTCGTCCCGGACGGGGATCGAACTCGGGACCTCTAGCATAGAAGTCCAACAGTCTACCACAGAGCCACCGCACTCTCCCATTTAGTCTTCTACCCCATAACTATCCATAACGTATGATATCTCATTAGAACGAGCTCGAAGAGGTCGTTCCAATGACAGGGTATTGAGCTAGAGATGGACAATATACTGAAAAACCGAACCGATACCGATATCATGGGGATACCGAAAAACTAAACCGAACCAATCGTTGAATACCGAAACCGTCTGAATTTTCAAACTTTCTTACATTCACTATTTTGAGTCCCTGTTGAGGCTTGATAACAGTTCGTCCCATGAGTTCCAATGTGTTGTATGTGCCAGTAGGCTGCCAGTAGGCACATAAAGCACATTGGAACTCAGCAGAAGAGTTGAAAGGTTCTTTTAAAAAATCATTTTCAATGAAGTCAATGATTTTCTTTTCAGTTTTGTTAAGCCACAATGGACAGGGGGACTGTCCTGAATTCCCACTAGACTACAACCTGTACATTTCCAATTGCTCAGCAGTGATTTCTAGTCAAGTCTTGGCTGCCTGTTAAGGCAGCAAAGACCCGACTAAAAATCACTGCCCAGGTGTTTTGTCTATTGTCAGCAGGACCCCCTAAAAGGGCATGGTCGGGGCACATGCTCTGAGATCGCAAAAGCCTGAAACAGGTCTTTAAACATTAAGGTATGTTTAGAACAAATCACAACCCCCCCCCCCCCCTCCCGCCCACGCTGATCTAATATTCAGAAATGTCGCGTGCAATGTTTGGACAACCCAAGACAATGTATAAGTGGGGAGAACAAGCTAGTTGCGTGAGACTTGGGTTTTGGCCGTTTAGGAGAGAGACTTGGGGTTTCGGCCGTTCAGGGGACGCTATAATAGGGTCTCATGTTAATGGAATTGCTGGGAAATCCACGGAACTCGCTATTGTAAGATTAGGTGGACATAGAAGGGCTACAGGCCAGAATTCACAGAATAAATTACGAACGCAAGTAAAGGCTCAGTTTACATGTCGTTAGCGAGAATCGACTCGCACCTGTCTCAAAGTGTGGGTTATTGTATTGTGGTATTAACCCTTAGGAACGCAGAGGTTGATCGCGTAGTCGCCTGTTTTAGTATCAGGGTGTTGTGCATATGGACTCAAAAGTCGATCAGTGACAATTCGTGCAAGCACGAAAGTGCATTTTGGGGTAGTGATTCTATCATGAACTGTGCATGTGATTTCCAAAAGGACAGGAACATTCGAGGAGAGTTCTATCAAAGGACACGCGTATAGGGCATGTGACGTAGACTTGCTAAACCAGCCAACCGAGTGGATGAACCGAATCCAAATCAGAACTATGTTGCCATAATGTAACTAACATTGCTAGACAGGAACCCCCGGCAGTCAAGGCTGCAGACACGCACAGACATGAAAGTTTAGGCTCAGTCTATGACATCTCTGTTGCGAGCCCGCGGCAGTGACATTTTCAAAGTGTACTATAGCGCCAATACAGGACTACAGATAAACTGAAATTGATGAAAAACCACTTAACCTATGGGATAAATCTTCTGCCATGTTCAACAAATTGTTGAAAGTGTTATATATATATACTGAAATCAGTTTATTTTAAGTGTAAATAAAAGACTCGTTATTAGTTTAATCATTGTTGCCTTCACGCAGCCTGGGGTGATTAGGAATCACACCTAACGAAGAACGAACCTATTTCGAGTTCACTTGGCAGGGAACAAAATCATAGTGCGGCCCCACTTCAGTTCTGCGAGCCAAGTTTGGCCCGTGCCCGGATTCCGACCCTCCTTGTTGGCTCGTCCCCCAATATTTTGAACAGCGAGGCTAAACAACCCGATGTCATCCTTCCCACCCGGATAAAGGTGTTTACACCCGTGAAGTTGCAGTGCATTTATAACTTAGGTACAAGTTTAGTACCATGAACTTGCACTCAGATAAGTAAATTTATTGGTATGTCCAGAGCTTTTGCTTTAAAAAAATAACAAATTAAGAATTTCAGAAACCGTTGGAACGACTTTGGAACCATGCACTCCTTACATACTTTTTCCGATGCGTGCTTTAAGTACAAGTTTAGACCCGTGAACTTGACTTGTTACTATTATGTGATGCATTGAATGTATACCTTGAATGTAAAATTGCGTTATAGACATGGGTAAAAGTACGTCGACACCCTGCATACTTTTTCTGGTGTGTGCTTAAAGTACATGGGTAAAATGCGTCAATACCTGCATCGTGTCTACTACTAAGTGGCATGGAAGGCTATAGAAAAGAAACACAATGTACTTTTTCCTTTTAAAATCATATAGTGGCCAATTCTAATTGGTCGACTGTTCTGTGATCTGATTGGTCAATTCGGTAAAATCTTGCTTTTTAACTTTTGGGACAGTGTAGTTGGTGTGTGTTTATGGAAGTTATTAAAAATAAATAGACCAAGTAATCACTCAAGGGGTTAATTAGGAAAATTTATAAAATTAGATCACTAGGCGTTTGACAATGTAAAAATATAGTTCCACATTGGAGTGGTTTTCGGGTCCGTTTCGGTACCTGATTGCTGTTGTCAGGACACTCTCAGTAACACTCTCGGCATACTCTCACACAACTGGGAAATCTTACACCACTACATGCAAGTTTTCTGAACAATAACAGGTCTGTTTCGGTAGTGTTGGTAGTTTTAGAACGTTTCGATAATTTTAATAGGTGCCCGATTCTTTCCGATAATTCGTTATACTCCCGTTGAATCAAACGCAAAATCAGAACCCATATCCGCCCTAATTTAGATCATTGAGTACTATTAGAACCACGTGCCGCCACTTACATCCAAACGGCGATCTCGAGTAAACAAAATGCAACACATGTCACCATAACAACACGCGCTGCATATGCGCAGTAGAACACATATCACCAGAGAAATGATCTCACGGCATGACCGATCACGCGCGCTACCATGTTAAACCAAGTGACACCAATAATGAATCACGGTAACACATCAGTTCTGGTGACCAAAATATGACCGGTTCTTGTTCGCAATTCACTAGTTTTGCGTTGAAAATACAAGGCAAATGACTCTAACTGTATTTGAACCTACGACATCTCAAGCAAAAATCCGACCAGCTAACAGTGAGCAACCGCAACGCAAAACTCGTCCGTAAATGACTCTTTCATATCTCCCTAATCTTTCACCGATCACACGGGAAAGCCCACACAATACTGTGTAACGCTCTCGTCTTTCAATTTCTGTGGTTCTTTTTCCGGTTTGACTTCTCATGCTAAAATGGTAGTAAACACCAGCGTATTCAAACAGTTTTTGAAGTGATGCCGAAATATTAGACTCAACGGTCAGTTTAAGCCTTTTCTTGGCCACATACCTATTTTAGGAAGCCAAACGGTAGAAATTTTGGTTTCCCGGTCTGAAACCTGTGGACAAATGATACTGGTCTGTTAGGAAATGTCTGGCTTGTTCCCTTGTACGGACGATATATATACACAGAACGACATACGCGTGTGAATGGGTTAATCGATATAACACGAGTGCCAGCTCGGAAGGATAAAACGAGAGGCCGCGGGACTATAGTTTTATCCTTCCGCGGAGGCACAAGTGCCATATCGATCAACCCATTCACATGCGCGTGTCATTCTGTGTTTATTACACGCCTTCTCGTATATAAAACCAACTATTAGAAGGACACTCAGCAATTCATTTGACGACAACATCAACGATTTATCGCCAACCAAATTTGCGAGGGGAACCAGTGTTACTATTTCATTCCCTGAGTTCCGATGTGTTCTATGTGCCAAATGGCACATAGAACACACTAGAACTCCGGGGACGATTTTTAGCTATGGATAGCGATTCAAATTGTAATTGCGGTGAACGATTTGTGGACAATTCCAGTTAAATCTCTCTTCCTTGTAAAAATAGCCCGTCAACGATTTCCGTTCCATACATGTGCGCGGAACGGATTTTCATTTTTCGCATGGTTTAGTGTTGCTATGGATGGGGATTTCATAGAATTTCGACGGAATATAGCATAAATTAAGGGGCTATATTATAAGTAATGGAATTTTTTTTATTTTGAAATTCTCACCTCTGATATTCCTTAAATTCAAATTAAATATACACAAATTATACATCAAAATGAAGGTTGGGATGTATAGAACACGAAACACATATGTAATCAACTCATAGAGTTGACAGCAGGCACCACTGGTTCCTGGAAGTCTGCTATCATATTAGTACCAGAACTGATAATAAAATAATATTGCGCAAGAACAACTCGTGGCCGAATGTGCATCAGATATTCAATAACAAAGCTAGGCATTCAAAACACTTTCGAGTGCAGCGATAGGACTGCATTTTGGGAAAGGACAACACTGTCTGCATTTTTTATTGAAGATGGTTTCCATGCTCGACAGACATGCGCAAATCACTCGATACCACGAATTTCCATCGAAAAACAAAATCGTAATTCTAAGAAATTTCAACAGGTATCATGATACCTTGCACTGAATATGGCAACTGTGCAGTCTCTATCTTATAACAGAATACTGTATTAAGGCGATCTTTCTCATTATTTGATTTCAGACGGCGTTGTATATAACTGTTTTTTCAGTCTGATGACGTCGACCGGAAATTGAAAGTAAATCCATATGTAAACAAAAGCAAAGATTTTGGAATTTACCTCCATGCAGCTCTGCGCTGTGTTTTGAAGAATTTTGATACCATAGCTTTGTTCTTGGATATTTAAAGCACATTTGGCCACAAGTTGTTCTCGTGAAATATTATTAAATTATCAGTTCTGGTACGAATACGGTAGTAGGCTTCCAGGAACCAGTGGTGCCTACGGTCGACTCTATGAGTTGACTACACACGTGTTTTGTGTTCTATACATCACAATCTTCATTTTGATGTATATTTTGTGTATATTTAATTTGAATTAAAGGAATATCAGAGGTGAGAATTTTCAAAGTAAACAAAATTCCATTACTTATATAGCCCCTTAACAACGGAATATAGCGGATTCCATCAAATGTTCGAAGGTAACAATGTACCATCGGCTGCAATGCACGATAATAAATCCAGTAAATTACTTGAAACTTTAACCCTTTAACTAACATGAAAAGCAGACGACACTTGCAAAAAAATTCTTGAATAACTAATTTTTTTCATTTTTTGTCTCAAAAACATAGGTCATGACCCTCGTTGGAACGAGCTCGACGAGCTCGTTCCAACGAGGGGTCATAACCTATGTTTTTGAGACAAAAAATGAAAAAAATAATGAAAATTAATTGGCGATTTTTGAGAATAGCGCTGGCCGGTTTTGGCCGTTACGTTGGGTCAAAGGGTTAACAAATGTTTACTCACTCTATTTCAATAAATCCCTTAACAATGACAATAAAAAGAACGGTACAAATAAATTGTGTACTTATCGCATCTTCAAAAATGACATTTATTTCAAGTCCTATTTTGCTCACTCAAAAACAAGAGAAGCGCAAAGTATGTTTACCAGATTACCGATTAGTAATCATAATTTGGCAATTGAAAAGGGGAGACATGCACAGCCGCCAATACCTTTAGAAAATAGGATTTGCAATGCTGCTGATGTTCGTAAGGACGCAGGTGATGCGGAATCCGAGATGCATTTTGTCATGGACTGCCCGGCCTATACCAACATCAGAAGACAGTTGTTTGCAATAATTAACAGGAACAACGCAGACTTCTCAAATACAAGCAAACAAGATCGATTTGAATTTATTATGAAACATAATACGGCCTCATTATCTCACACCATCTGCAACATAATCCTGCTGTTCTTCAGAAAAAAGAAATAATAATTGCAAAATCGTAGGACATTAAACTGACCTCGAGTTTTGACTTTATATATTTATTTATCTGATAACCATAGAGTATAACACCCGTTGTATATACTTGAAGTATATACAACGGGTGTTGTATATAATTATAATTTATGCGAACGACCTTTGACCTCGTTCGATTCCATTTTCATTCATTCATAAACTTCGTAATGCAAGTTTGAATTCTACGTTGAAGGAGCAAGTGAAATTTAATCGAAATATATATGACATATTTTCTATAAGTATAAACATGTTAATTTTCAGTTTATTTTGCTGAAATAAAGAAATAATTACAACCTACTTCGTTCAAAACCTTATGTAGAAATTACTAGACTGTCAGTAATGTGTAATGCGCTATTTATAGCTACGTCTACGTCCACGATCAAAGTACTGCTCCAATTACACGTTCGTCTGCTACGTGAAAAAAAACGTTTCGTACGAATTGTAAACAAAAACAAAAGTGGACCATAAATAATGAAAATTGGAAACTTCTCGATTGAATACACTTTATCATCGTCGCCAGGAAGAGCTAAAAAAGACATGAATAATAGATCAAATGCCACCAGTGGTTTTGCCTGTACAGCAACAACCAAAAGATCGCGTTTGCTTTGTCTCATTTTCTACGGAGGCCCGTGGGAATGAGCATAAAAGTGAATATAAGCCCCAACTATTGAAACTGCTGTTTGTTATCAGATAAAAACAATATACATATAGTGTTTTTTTATATCTGGTTTATACAACTCGTTGAAATATAGTTAATATTTTCTCGGCAGAGCCTCGAAAATATTAACTATATTTCAACTCGTTGTTCAAAACAGATATAAAAAACACTATATGTATATTGTCTATATGTACGATACATTAGCTTTATTTACTATACAAAAATAGCTGTTTCGTTTATTATTTGTTTATTACAATCATATCATATTTCTGTTAACTTTTTATGCAATCTGCCTTTCTGTAGATGTTATTTTGCTTGAATAAACTATTGCTATTGCTATTACTATTAGAATAGGCGTGTAATAAAACACGTTTCCATGTCATCAAATTGTTCACGCGGGATCATGTATATTTATTTATTTGATAGATATTTGATGCACTGGATAAAATCATATGAGAACGATGCGTCGTGGGAGGAAATTTTGGCGAAGAGCAGCTAAGTATTGCCTCGTGCTTGTTGCAACAGTCCAATGTGTCTTTTGGTTGGCTCCAATGACCAAATATACCTGTGTTTTCACTCCTCCAGAGATGCTGCTTGAATACAACCAAGATGAAAAACCTGTTCCAGAAAGGTGCCGCGTTGACCTCGACAAGCTGGGTTTGTATTTTTATAATATGTCACTTCCCAAAAGATTATTCTATTTTTATCACAAAATATTTTTAGCCCGATACAGGCTAGCCATTACAGATATTCATTATCCCTTTATCTGACGCAATGATCAAAAACGCTCATTCACAAAAAAAATGCCATCCGAGGTTTATAATGTTTTCCATTTGTTGTCTCAAAACATGGCTTCTGACAATTCATGTGTACGTGCTTGTTCCAATGGGGGTGGGGCATAAGCAATAATTCTGAGGCGAATCAATAAAAGTTTTAGATATTTAAGATTTTTTTTGCATGTTGCCTAAGCTATTCGTGTTGATTGGGTAAAAAGTTTATGAATACACGTGCTTTATGAAGCCAAGTAATCATAGTATCAAGTAAACTAATTTTCATAAAGTCTATGAAAATTCTGTATCATTGCTGTTTGGGATTCGAAATTGTTTTTATTGGTAGTTAATTAACTGGACGCGATTGGTGAATAATTTACCTTTCTCAATTGGGAAAAGAGGTTGAAAGGGTTCAAAAACGAGTCCTGGAAAAAAATCTTATATCGCGCGCGCGCGCGCCGCGAGAGAGAGAGAGAGAGAGAGAGAGAGAGAGAGAAGAGAGAGAGAGAGAGAGAGGGGGGAGAGAACGATTGAGTGAGTGGATGAGTAGTGCGCGCAACCTTGATCATATCAGTATATTTTTAAGACCTGGTGTAACATTCCAGTGGGCTGGGTGTTTTGATTATATTGTATTGTATGTATTTTTACTCTACCACATATAGCACATGCCACAGAAATAAAGATATACTTACTTAATTACTTATGTAACGGCTATATACAACCAGTACAATTCACAAAAATCGCCATTCAAATTTTATTTTGTCTCAAAAACATATCTTGTGACCCCTCATTAGAACGAGCTGAACGAGAGGCAAAAACTGAAAATGTTTAGTCGTTCAAGAATTTTTTTTTAAAAAGGGGACCGGAATGTAAATACCCCTTGCCCCTCGTGCCACGTGAGGTTATTTCGATACTTTATTCAACCTGTCGGGTCGCGAGTCTAATTTTGTAAGGAATTCAACGCTGTTATGGCCTGGAACCAGTCTAGACCTGAAAAAGGCCATCGCTTGTGTTTAGATTCCATCGGCTCGAATATTTCAGTTGGTCGAAAAACTGAACATATTCCAGCCGAATGAATCTAACAAAATACCAGTCTATGTCCCGATACCAACCGTAATACCTTGCAGTGATTGGTCAATGCCTCGTTGATTTTATTTTATGTCGCCGGCACGCGCATGTGTCCACTGCCAGCGATTCTTATGTCCGCTGTCAAGGAAAGCGTCTCGTTGCCATGAGCAACGGTTCATCGCAATGTTTTTTTTCACTTGAAATCAACTGAGACAAATACATTTAACTGAAGTAAAATGCACACAAAAGTACCGTTTCTACGTACGAAAAGGTTAGTTATATGAACATGGGTAATTATTTATGAAACCGATTAGATTATAAGGTCTCTTCATTAATTTACTGTAACATAAACTGAAACGAATCGAGAGCTTATCGTCCAGTTGATTGCGTACGTAGACATTGAATAAAGGGAAATCACTGCAGTCTGTTATGATAAAAGTTAAAACTTTACCGAAATAACGTCTGCTTTCTAATATTCGATGTAGGCCTACAACAATTCAACTTGTGTAAGAACGGGACATATACGTTATTATGTTTGTTGACAGGGGACATGGTCTCACGTTCCCTGCATGAAACAGGCTGACGCCTCGGTGGAATATAAATTTCATGCAGGGAACGTGAGACCATGTCCCCTGTCAACAAATAAAATAACTTACAATGTTCCAATATGAGTAAAATCCGCGCCCTCTGACTGGATGAGGGCTGGCGTAATTTCTTTTATGTTTACGGCTCCAGTAACAAATGTTAACGTCTGACGTCATCACGCGAAATATTTGAAATGAAGTCTCCCGTTTCGTAATTGTTCATCAACTGAGTGACCAGCAAGCGCTTCATTTTTCTGGATTTTTCACACGTGCAGCAGACGGTGTTTGGGATAAAGTGTTACAAAGGAAATTACAAACCGATATACGATTTGAACTAAGATGGAATGCGTTTATCTGGTTTATTGATTATTTATCCTGTGCCGTCTTGGGGACACGGGAGGTTTATTTACTAAACCTGTGATCGTTAAACGCAGCCTTGACTAAGGCAACTTTTAACGATGGCAAGTGTAGTAAATAAACCTCTCGTGTTTCACGATGTAGGTTTTGGGCTATGGGTAGTGTCTTATTGGAACATATACGTTATTGTGATGAGTTGATGGCAACATGGTCTGAGGTTTGCGGCTCGGAGCGTATGTTCACAAACATAGTTAACAATTTTTTTCCCAATTTTCTGTCCTGAGAACAAATAGAATGAATAGGTACTAGGGCTCTGCCGAGTAGTTAAAACCCTTTGTTCTACGAGTGGTTTAAATCTGATCAACGGCCTTTGTACCTATTTGTTTTATTAATACCATACTCTTAATAAATAATTGACTTTGTCATTTAAAATGGAGAAAAAACGATACTTTCTATCGCACACATGGGTTTGTTTTGTTTACATCTGCGCCGGTGGGCAGTACTTCCGGCTGCACGAGAATGCTTGGTTGACAGCTAGACACATCGTCAAAGTTGTTTAAATTTACCTTGATTTTTCAGTCAAATTATTATTAACAATTCTTAAATTTTATTTTAAATATTTAATTGTAGGTATTTTAAACTTAATAAGTCATTACATGTGTTAGATAGTATCCTGAAACGTCAAATGTTTGAATGAAACATCGCGAAGACGGCAAATTGGATCATGTGAAAGGTCGCGTTGGATGTAGTTTCTACTATCGGTGTAAATTTTTATAATCGAATTTCCATTGAACACGTTTTAACCGCAGTAGAATCTTTACATCGCTAATGGGGTTAACCCTTTACCCAACGTAACGGCCAAAACCGGCCAGCGCTATTCTCAAAAATCGCCAATTAATTTTCAATATTTTTTTCATTTTTTGTCTCAAAAACATAGGTTATGACCCCTCATTGGAACGAGCTCGACGAACTCGTTCCAATGAGGGGTCATAACCTATGTTTTTGAGACAAAAAATGAAAAAAATTAGTTATTCAAGAATTTTTTTTCCAAGTGTCGTCTGCTTTTCATGTTAGGTAAAGGGTTAAAGGCTAAATATAGAATATACTCATAGTAGGTTGATGTACCAAATGTTTACCACGAGTGGTGAAGTGGTGTTAACTCCGAGCCTTCGGCGTGCGGTTAACACCACTTCAAAACGAGTGGTGAACATTTGGTACACCAAGCTACTTTGGGTATATTTTATTTATGCCATGATCGTCACATTATGAAGAGTGGCTATTATTTTTTCTCGATTTTACTGAGCAGCAGCCGTACATAGGTGCGAATTTGTTTTCGTTTACATGAGCATCGGTGGGTTGTACTTCCGCTGTCAATTTTATCACCGAAACGAAATAAAAAAAGAAACAGAGCCTTTTTCATTTTAATAACATAATAACATTCTGTTTAGAATTATGAATGCTTTATTAACATGAGATAATGCATGTTTGTTAATGTTTGGTTTTTATGGAGTAAACTCTTTCAAAAACGTAACAAATAATTGCCACTTTCATTTCACTCTTCGCGAGGCGACGTGCGATAAATTTAGGCAAGTTCACATTCAGGTCGACGTCACCAAAGGTCAGCTTAGATGTAGTTCCACTGTAGGTGTAAATTTTAACTACTGAAATCCCATTGCGGGCGTGTTCACCACGGTTGGTGTATAAAGCTAACATTTATGTCATAGGCTTTTCATATATAGTAGAATAGGTAATCATGGTTTTAAATTTAAAATACGGGCATTTTACAAGTAGTAACATAGGTGAACATGGTATAAATTTATCTCATTTTCTGTCCCGAAAACATAGCGTATGATCCTTCATAAGGAACTGCATCCTCCTATTCTCACTATTTTCAGTCTTTATACATTTTCCAAGGACGCGTGTTCTTGTCCCTAATACTTTCATCGAATGCCAATGCAGTAGTAACATTTGAAACTACCAACGACTGAGGATAAATCTTTAAGTTTTCCCGCCCTTATTATCCCTTGAAGTTGTATACACGTTGGTGTCAGATGACACCTTCCCCCCGCCTCTGCCTGAAATGATGTCTGTTGACCACACGCCCGGAGTTCCCGGATACGCTTTGTGCCAATAAAGAATGAATACACAACAAATACGACCACGCAACCATTCCAGTCATATGGGTTGTTGTTCTCTGTACATTCGCATTGGTGGGGTATAGGCTTTGAGGATAATATAAATATAATACTACTACAGTACAGCCGCCGTGGACTGATCACTTTCCACGGGTGGGAAATATTTCCACGGATGTAGAAATATTAGATTCCATACAATTAAAAAATGAATAATCATCAAACAAATAATTAATGAAACACCGGGTACAACCGGATGTTGACTTTTATTACCTGCTAAACGCATGTGCGGACACCACTCCCTATGGGTGGATTACGACTATTCCACGTCGTCTGTACTATAGGCATGATATAATAAGACAGAATAAAACGAGAGTGGAGTACTGGGGTTTTGGAATCAACGACCCGAGTTGGAGTTTTCCTTGTATTTCACGTTCGCCACCGGCGGGAAAAACTGGGGTCGTTGATTTCTTAATCCCCCCCCCCCCCCCCCCACACACACACGTATTATACCCTAGCTGTGTTCTGTATTTACAACACGATTAATCTTGAATGTAGTAAACGAAGCTGATCTTTTTAACTCTTTACCCAACGTAACGGCCAAAACCGGCCAGCGCTATTCTCAAAAATCGTCAGTTAATTTTCATTATTTTTCATTTTTTGTCTCAAAAACATAGGTTGTGATCCCTCATTGGAACGAGCTCGACAAGCTCGTTCCATTGAGGGGTCACAACCTATGGTTTTGAGACAAAAAATGAAAAAAATTAGTTGTTCAAGAATTTCTTTTGCAAGTGTCGTCTGCTTTTCATGTTAGGTAAAGGGTTAATGTAAAATATCACCTTCGTCGGTCTGATTTCTTTCTTGCTTGATGCTGTTTTGTGTCGAAGCCTTTCATTTATGTCATGATGTCACTCAGACGCGTAACGTCGAATCAGATACGTTCTTTCATGGCATTTTTACGCGCAATCCGGATTCTGCACGTGATGTATCTAGCATATTTCTCAATGTCTGTATTGTATTACGTAGCGTTGAATACCATCAGCAGTCGTGGTAAAAAGAATCAAGTGGGTAGGTTTGATGATACTTGGTACCTGCCAGCTTTCGAATACGACCGAATCGAGTGCCGAATCGAATACTGCACACTATTCGCGAATATAATCGAATATCGAGTCGAATACATAATCGTTATCGGTACCACTTCGATGAAAAAACATTCAAGTTAAATCCAGAGCACGTTGTTACACTCTAAAATCAGTTGGGTTAAAAATCAACCCAAATCAACTGAGCTGAGTGAATATGATCCCAGTTCATATTCTACTCAACCTAGTTGATTTGAGTTGATTTTAATCTAAAAAATAGCCCATCGCAAAAGATATATCATAAAGTTCCTTCCTGCGTAGACAGGCCAGAATTTGATGGTGTTAGTTCTCAAGTGAGCAGATTCACGCAAACATTCTGCAACTGGTGTCATATTTTCTACACAAATAATCAAATTCACCATGCGTCTCAGTAAGTCCGTATTCATTTAAAATACGGAACATCACGATCCCGAACGATGTCCGAACCGAAACTCGAAAAAATATTACCTTTACTGCCGCTGAGAAAGTCCACGTATATGCATCGACACTGGTGAACTGCCAACCTATTATACATAACATTTACTCGAACCATATCTCTTGTATACTTATTCACATGAAGCACCAAATGTGTTTACGAGGTTAAGAATCAGTCACCATAACTTTGCGATTGAAAGAGGTAGACATTCGCAATCCGTCATCCCGGTAGGAAATAGATTATGTCGTGTATGCTATACAGCAGGTGCTTTTGAAACAGAAATACATTTTGTTATGAGTTGTCCGGCGTATGGGCACAACAGAACACAATTATTAGATATCTTAAAAGAGGCTTATTACAAGTTTCTCGGATGCGGACAACGTCCGTTTGAAGCCATTATGAAAACAGACGATCCCTGGCTATGTCTTATTATCTGTAACATGATACTGCCGTTTTTCAAGGAAAGGGAAAAGATACCGAGCAAACTGAGAGATTGATAGACAATTATGGAATGATTCTTAACCCTTTGAACACAGCGGCCGTTTTTCCGGCCAGGAATATGATACGTCCTAATGTCACTAAATGGGGTGGCTGTTCAGTAAATGTGAGGGGTGGACCAATCAATATTTTCAACATGCAGCCTCGAAATGGAAAAAAGAAACGTTCAAATCACGGGGCCTTTTTCATTTTAATAACATACTATTTCGAGTTATGGATGCTCTATTAACATGAGGCAACGCATGGGCGACGAGCAATAAATTTAGACAAGTTTGCATTCAGGTCGAGGTCACCAAAGGTCAACTTGGATGTAGTTCTAATGTAGGTGTAAATTTTAACCAAAGAAGTAATCGGATGATAGAGTTTCAAGTATGTCATAAATCTTACTAAACTTCCTCGCATACAGGCGTAGTACATAGAGGTCCTCCATATATGGATAAAGTGGGTGTGTCAGTAAAAGGGTTAACCCTTTACCCAACGAATCGCCCGCATCCGCCCGCGTAATATGCAAATTCAGCAGTTAAAAAAATATTATTTTTCAAACAATTTCAACAAAACCATTTCATATGACCCCTCGTTGGAACGAGCTCGTCGAGCTCGTTCCAACGAGGGGTCACATGATATGGTTTTGTTGAAATTTTTTGAAAAAATTGAAAGAATTATACTTAAAATAATAAATTTTGATATCGTCTGCGTTGGGTAAAGGGTTAAACACATGACGATGATCAGTATCCTTATGGTTTCAGATTGTTCTACAATGTCAACAAAATCCGACACGAGGTGACTTTGATTGTCGAAAGTGTAAATAAATAAATAAATAAATAAATAAATAAATAAATAAATAAATAAATAAATAAATAAAACTGCTTTGAGAGTACCCCATCTATATTGTTGTTAATCTTTTCAAGGTTTAGTGAAAATCGATGTTCAAAGAAGTCCAACATTTGAGGACATTTCTAGAAAACATCCACACGTGCACAAAGGCGGCCATTGGAAACCTTCCACGTGCGTACAGCGACAGAAACTTGCAGTTGTGATACCGTATAGAAATAGATTAGAACCATTAAAGATTCTCCTATATAGACTACATGGCATGTTTGAAAAGCAGAAACTGGATTATAGAATATTTGTTATAGAACAAGTAAGACTTCGAGCCATTTAGATGATATGTGTATATCCAGAGTGTCAGAGGCGGCGCAGCCAGGGGGACACAGGGGGAACATGCCAATCCACCTTTTTCCACAGATATGTTTCGCAGTTATATAACGAGTTAAAATGGGCGCATGTAAACGTGTCAATATACACGCATGGCATTCCTGTAACATTATTTGAAAAAAAATTAGACAAAGAATCCCACTTTCGGTGGCTTCAGTCCGTTTCTTCTACTTTTACTATCTTCCAACCTGAAGGCTGGCCTTCGGGCTGGAAGATGGTTGAAGTTGAAGAAACGGTCAGGACAGTGACCACATAGCGGCATATTCATCTAAACGAGAGACTATAGCTAGTTATGGTACATTTACAGATATACGATTGTAACCTTTCTCACATTAGGTCGAACCATGGTAGCATTGTAAATTTGTGCTCCTCAACTTTTCTCGAGCTTCCGCCGCCCCTGCAGAGTTTTAATTACCGGAAACTATTTTACCACTAAAACAAACAGTAAACAAGCACTTCTTCACTTCCCGTAGTTACCACGGGGAGATACTTAGGATCGAGCGTTTAATATAGAAATATTTTAACCCTTTACTTAATCTAAATAATAAAGCAAAACAATTTCATTATTAATTGTAAAAACGTAATTGTTGCCCAAGAACAGAGCTTGAGATACATCTTTGAAGCGAGCTCGCAGTGGCCTAACGCCAACACAACGAGGTTAGAGCCCCCCAACAATTCAACATTTTGGGAAAAGTCGTTATTAGGGGTCTCAAAACAGCGTTGTAGTTGAAGCATTGAGGTTGGATGCTTCAATTCATACCAGCTTGCACAAAGAATAGGGGCGATATTCTCCGAAACCAATTACTGGGTTATGTACGTAGCACGTGACAACATGAGACAGTAGGTCAAATGACGAAACAATTTTAATTTTAATTCATTTACATATGTGGCTGCATTCTGTACAAGTTGTTACATCAAACCGTCGAAGCAGTATCTGAAACCAACCAACATGACTCCTTCTCGGTTAAGGTACTAACCAACTAACGAAGGAACTAACACTGAAACGAACGAAAGGACGAATGGAAATCACCGTCAGGAAAACTTTAATTAATGAAGTACCGGGTTGTACCCTGTGGTTCATTAATTAAATTTTTTACCATTTCTCGTATAATTAATGTTTGGAATCTAATATTATTGCGTCCGCGAAAATATTGCCGACCTGTGGAAAGTGACCAATCCACGACGCTCATACTGTAACCACTAACCATCACTAGAACTTCTTAACCCTTTACCTAACATGAAAAGCAGACGACACTTGCAAACAAAATTCTTGAATAACTAATTTTTAACATAGGTTATGACCCCTCGTTGGAACGAGCTCGTTCCAACGAGGGGTCATAACCTATGTTTTTGAGACAAAAAATGAAAATATAATGTGAATTTATTGGCGATTTTTAAGAATAGCGCTGGCCGTTTTTTGCCGTTACGTTGGGTAAAGGGTTAAGCTAGTCAAGGCCGGATGGATATTATACAGAACAGAATGTTTGTACCCAGTGAGTGTGTTAGAATACAACATTATACTGCAGTGAATAGTTACAGAATATGGTCTAAGGGCTCCAATATTATTATTACACCACAGCGAGCTCGTTCCAAAATGAGGTAATAAGTTGTATTTTTAAGACAAAAGTGATTTTATTAAAATTTAAATGGTGATTTTGTGTGAAAATACTTCATCGACATCTTCCATATTAATGATGTATGCCAAATTACTTGACCTTTGTTTCAAAAGCAGTAAACACGTCGTCCCCTGAGTTCCAATGTGTTCTACAGTACATGGAGAGTGTATTATCACTAAATCATCCGCATAGTGGATATTTCACCCGGGCAATAATTGCAAATTTGTTTCAAGGCGTAACAAGCACAAGCAAAGTTCCAGCCAATAGACCTCCGGGTTATACCCGGAGGTCCATTGGCTGAAACATTGCTTATGTTTTTAGTCCACATGTACAGAATTGGACAGTGATGCCTTGGGTGATAACTCCACTCCCCGGGTGATTTAATTACAATCCGTTCTCCACGTACTGTATGTGCCAGTAGGCACATCAAACGCACTGCAACTCCGGGGACGACGTGTGAAGCAAAATGGAGAGACAACGATGAACTTTACTGTCATTCCCTTAATATTTCCTTGATTTCTGAATGTTCGAGTAACTTTTTCAAACCCTTAAATGACTGTTATTAACAATACTTCATTTTGACATGAATATTTTAACCCTTTGAGACTTTAATTATCATGACGTTCAAACGTCACTGGGAATTCAGTTTCCTCAACGTTTTCAAAATGCGACGTCAAACGTCGGAAAGTACAAATAACAAGATATTTTTCACATTAGTTATTATCTGGTTGAGGGCTTGATTTTTTTGGTCGTCTGAATTTGTTATTCAAAACTTGTTTTATTACAAATTAGTATAGAGTGCTCACAGGCACTCTCCAATAATTTGTAATAAAACAAATTTATTTTAACAAAATATTATTTGTGTTTCACTGAATATGAAATATAAGCAAGGAAAGTGTTGGCTTTTGCTCTGGTATCCTCATTTTTTGAAAGCCCTGACAGTGGCTTCCTGCACTCAGACAGTTAAAAGGTCTTGACAGCAAGATTATACAAGTATTTTAAGCTACCATAACATTTCGCCCAACGGTTGTCACTGAGCACTATTAGGGGGAAAAAAGGAATTGATGTCAAAACTTTAAAAAAAACGAAAAATAATAACAAAACAAATGACCCCAAAGTATCAAGGCGCTGTTTGATTTCGTACGTCTTAAGACATACAAAAGTATCAACGCGCTGTTTGATTTCGTACGTCATAAGACGTACAAAGGTATCAAGGCGCTGTTTGATTTCGTACGTCATAAGACGTACAAAAGTATCAAGGCGCTGTTTGATTTCGTACGTCATAAGACGTACAAAAGTATCAAGGCGCTGTTTGATTTTGTACGTCATAAGACGTACAAAAGTATCAAGGCGCTGTTTGATTTCGTACGTCATAAGACGTACAAAAGTATCAAGGCGCTGTTTGATTTCGTACGTCATAAGACGTACAAAAGTATCAAGGCGCTGTTTGATTTCGTACGTCATAAGACGTACAAAAGTATCAAGGCGCTGTTTGATTTCGTACGTCATAAGACGTACAAAAGTATCAAGGCGCTGTTTGATTTCGTACGTCATAAGACGTACAAAAGTATCAAAGGGTTAAAATGACCTTTGTTTTTATCAACTCTGAATTCATATTTTCAGGAACCGACCTGGGCATGCGCCAGTGCGTATTTGGCTCTGAAACATCAGGACCTGGCTCTTAAATCTCAGAAATAGGCTTCTCAGTTGGCGCGTAACTTCTCAGATCATATTTTGATATTCTTTCGATGGATAATCGAGAGAGACACTCTTACATGTATTTTATATATGATTACCATTTATCATTGTTGTAGAGTGCTTAAGTTAATACTTCAGGTCTTAATTACCAAGCATTAATTTTCACTGTGGTTTCTGATCAAGTCTTGGCTGCCTAAATAGGCAGCCAAGACTTGATCAGAAACCACAGTGAAGATTAATGTTTGCTATAGTGTACTAAATGAAAATGATGAGAGCTATTACATACTTGCAGTGTGTGTTACAAACAGCAGTGTGACTCCTTAAATTGAAATCTGGCGCATGAATTGAAAAAATAGGCTCCGAGGCTAGAGCGTATTTTAAATAGTCCTGATCGGTCCCTGATTTTCAACGCGGCGAAACGTGATTCAGACGATACGCAGTCGCATATTAATTTTGTTTTTTGCCTGAAGTTTCCTCTTCAGCTGAGATGTATCTTATTGTTGATGCAACAGTTGATACTCACTTGAATTATTTATTTATTTAAAGTTTATTTATTTATTTATTTATTTATTTATTTATTTATTTACCCTTTGAACTCGTAAGACCGATTTTTCGATCAATGGTATTATTTCGTCACATTTTTGTCTCATTATTCGGGGTCCATACACGAGGCACAGATAATAAAATAATAACTGCAGTCTGCAGCCAGACGGCTATGTACGCTTATATGCGAGGAAGTTTAATAAGATTTATGGAATACTTGAAATTCAATCATCTGATTAATTGTTGGAAAGGGTTCTCTGAGCCCTTTCCAACAATTAATCGAATGGTAGGTTAGATCTGCGCATACCAGAAGGTACAGATAATCATCATGCAATAGGTGACAATGGTCAATTTCAGCAGCGGAAGCGTGGTGATAAGTTTTTTTATTTATTTACATGTCAAAGGGTCAAATGTCAAAATCCCAAGGTCAATGAGTGAAAACATTAGATTGTTGGCAGTTACAGCAGTGTTCTCAATATAATTTATTTTGTCCTACATGGAGGTGGAAACACCATAAAACAACCTGACCCAATGTTAGTTGGATGGCAGAATGGCAACAGTTTTTTTGTCAATCTCTTCGCATTTTTTCTTTTCGGTAAAAAAATGTATATCCGCCCGATTTATAGGCAACCGTTAAAACGGAAGTGGGCACGTTTGGCTTGTCACACAAGTTTTTTTTTAATTATCAAGTTTGCATTTACATGCCAATGCGTCAAAGTTAAGGACATTTTGGGTAGATTCCTAAGAATACATCTACTGTTTTCGATGTTCAGCTGACGATGCCGTAATATAACAAAGATGATGGCAGAAGAAGTGTTGGGTTATTTATTAAAGGCAACATTAGCTTCACTCAACGAAGTGCCCCTTAGAAAGCATTCAGTGAAACTTTTCCACTGAAAGTAAAATTAGTACCTTCCAAATACATTAACCCTTTACCTAACGTAACGGCCAAAACCGGCCAGCGCTATTCTCAAAAAATCGCCTATTAATTTTAATTATTTTTTCATTTTTTGTCTCAAAAACATAGGTTATGACCCCTCATTGGAACGAGCTCGTTCCAATGAGGGGTCATAACCTATGTTTTTGAGACAAAAAATGAAAAAAAATAGTTATTCAAGAATTTTTTTTGCAAGTGTCGTCTGCTTTTCATGTTAGGTAAAGGGTTAAACGTTCGACCTGGATGACGGCCAGACTATTGCAGTATTTCCTTCACAAACAAAAGTTGTATACGAAAAAACTGAAATCTCCGACAACTCAAAATATTGCGGACTACAAACAATTCTGTCAAAGCTTCAACCGGGTGAAACGAGTAATCAAGTCTGACAACTATCATAATATTTTGTAGAGAATAAATACAACCTTAAAAAACATATCAAATTTTACGAAAAGCAGTTAATAAATCTGGTCGGAAATTTGAGTCCCCCCCCCCCCCCGCACCCTCCTCCCCAAGTACCTTTTTCGACAACAATACCACTATAAACGATCCCAATACAACTTCCGACAAGTACAATGCATTCCTCCCCAACACTGGGAAATCGTTAGGTGACCCAGTACACAACACAAATGCTCACAACGCTCATTATATGAAACATTATAATGGACACTCGTTATTTTTAACTCCAACGAATATCCAGGAGGATATCTTTATTTAGCATTTCCAGATTGTCTCCAAAACCAACAAGAGAAGAAGAGGAATTGTTTACAAAACTCCTGAAACCTGTCGCTTATGAAGTTGCTAGCCCCTTAACACATCAACAGCACTTCATTTTCATACGATCAGGTGCCAGCCAAAATGAAAAGATATACCCATTTTCAAGTCTGGTGACACTAAAATGTTTAATAACTATCGCCCCATCAGTATTCCCCTCAAGTTCTCAAAAAATACTGTAAAAGTTAATGTATAAAAAAGGCTAGTGATGTTAAAGACAAATATATGATCTTGTACCAGTACCAGTTCGGGTTTAGAACAAAAATTCAAAAGTCTACCCTATATTTCACCTGCAGAATAGCATGGTGACGAAAAACGACAAACCAACAAAGACCTGCACCCCTCTATATTTTCAGACTTCTCCAAAGCATTTGACCCAATTGATCACTCAATCGTACTCCAGAAACTGAAATACAACGGTATTAGAGGTCTTGTCCCTCAGTAGCTTCACAGTTCTGTAACTGAATAAAGCCAATTTGTCTTGTTCTTGAAAACAATTTCGAAGACGCTACCCATAAATACAGGTGTGCCACGAGGACCTATTCTTGGCCCAGTTATATTTTTATTGTACATTAACGGTATTAGCTACGGCATTTCGGTCAGGTAATAATCTTGACATCCTCACAGACAGTATTAATTCTGAACTAACAAAAATAAACCACTGGTTTTCAGTCAACAAACAAGCTCTCAACCCTGCTAAAACTAAATGCATGCAACTTCACCCACAAAACGATTCATATAAGGTAAACGGCATCGATCTATCTCTAAACAATATCAATATTGAGCCAGTTGGCAAGGAGCAAGGCCAAACAACTCTAAAATGTCTTGGTGAACACATGGATGAAAATACGAAATTTAAACATTATTTTTCTGTGTTTTTGCTCAAGAATAGCAAGTGAAATGTTTTGTACTGAATATGGCATAGACATTTTTTCTCGCGAAGGTAATGGAAAATTTATACTTCTCACTAATCCACTGTAATCTTATTTGTGGTATCCGGGCCTGGGGCCATTCGTCCTACACCAGTATAATTCTAAAACTGCCAAAAAGAGCTGTCCGGTTCATAACAAAAAATCGTATCTCTCACACATTGATCCCCTCTTCAGAGATTGTGGCATTCTAAAATTCAATGATCTCTACAGCCATCGCGTCTCCCGCACGATTGGGCCAACAAAAAACTTCCCATGGCATTTGATTCAAGTATATCGAAACCGCTCAGGAATGAATACCAGGCACAACTGTAAATTAGAATATCGCAAACCAAGAACATAGTTCTCTTCGGATTTGCCCTCGCACTCCTTCCCAAGAACCTGGAATACTATAGACGTACTAATCCAGAAATACAGTAAACCCGAATTCAAAAATTCATTAACACTTACGTTGTCGAAAGCGACTATTTCACATATTGTATGATGATTATCTGCACGTCATGACATGCGCAGATCTAACCTACAATCTGATCAATTGTTGGAAAGGGCTCAGAGGACCCTTTCCTACAATTAATCAGATGATAGAGTTTCAAGTTTGTCACAAATCGTATTAAACTTCCTCGCATACAGGCGTACAAAGAGGTTCTCCAAATATGAATAAAGTGGGCGTGGCAGTAAAGGGTTAACTGATAAAGCCTTGAATACTTATTCCCGCCCTAATTCTAAATGCGACAACCAAGCGTGCCCTGACTGTGTCACCCGCCAACCACATCCTCTGGATATTTTATCTTCCTTTTCACAAAACATAATCCTTCAATCAATTTACTGGTATATCCATCCATCCATCCATCCATCCATCCATCCATCCATCCATCCATCACCCAATAGGAATTCAGTACCAGTATAACAATCGGTGTCCCCTTCCTGCTTTTTTGAAATGATACCCCAGGCGCGGGTTGTTCTCTACTTTGGGCTATTTGTTTGTGTGACAGTAATGATCGCATTCACAAACTGCACACAATTATCTGAATATTCCAAATTGTGATGACTTGTTCATGGCATACTTGAGATTTGAGCCGTTGACAAGTCCGTGTCGCCTAACGGAACTATACAGAACCAGGTACCCCACTAAATCACACGCAACCCTCGTTCTGCCAGATGGTTGGTGCCGAAGGAAACTTTCTACCTGCAGGGCTGCCGGTGTCCAAGTGGTGTGCATGGTTCAGTGTAGTTTCGTTAGGTTATTGGTCGCGAAGGAAACATTCTCTCGGCGAGGGTTCAAACTCCCGCTAGGCATATTGTAACATAATCATCGTCCTTTCTTGATTGTGCAGGATTCCGGTGATTTGACAAAGTAGTGTTCTCACTAAATTCCAGTTTGGTGTAATGTGCACTGTCAGTGCTGCCTTCCAGTTAAACTAATGTTATGACGTGTTTGAAATTCAAATATACTTCATGTCAAATGTCGTTAAGGAAGTGTCCGATTAAAGGGAGATAACTTTTCCATTTGTCCACAGGAATGCCGAAAATAGCCGTTTCGTGGAGAAAATAGTGGCAATTGATTTGGTTATGACATAATAAATGACAGTGGATTCGAATGTTGATAATTTATTCCCACAGTTTTTCAACACCAAATAGCTCTCTCTCTCTCTCTCTCTCTCTCTCTCTCTCTCTCTCTCTCTCTCTCTCTCTCTCTCTCTCCGTGTGTGTGTGTACGCCTGCTGTTGTCCGTATTTTATCGTACCGAAGAACATCTGGTTGATACAGCCAATGTATCCGATCGGGCTATCCAATCCAATCCGATGATGTATATTGAATGTTCATCACATGACATTTCGTTTGTTTGTTTAGATTATATGCAACAATCAACAACTTTAAAATTCGTTCACAGTTTAATCATCAACCAACATCTTAAAAATAACTCGGACGGAATGTTTTCGTTGTCAATTCGAACAGACTATTCAAGTTCCCCATGTCTAAAGAGCGAATGAGTTAGCGAGCGAGTAAGTGGGGCAGCGAGCGAGTGAACGAGAGATTGGAAGTGGGTGGGGGTAGACAGGAAAGAAAGAGTGAAGGAAGGAAAGAAAGATATCAAAACTAAAATTTCCCGGTATTTTAACTGAACTTATTGAACAATATGTTTAGGAATTCCTGGTTTTGTTTTCAGGCATGGAATGATGTGTTCAATAAAGGTAAACTTATGAATGCTGGCTTCCTGCAAGCGATGCTGTACGACAATTATAACTGCTTTATATTTCATGATGCCGATGTAGTGCCAGAACATGACAAAAACTTATATATGTGTGACAAACACACGAGACACTTGGCAACAGCATTAAACATTATGAATTATCGGTAAGTAAAACGTCAAGTACCAATATATACACAGAATGGAACACGTGTGTGAATGGGTTAATCAATATGACATGAATGCCATATCGTTTAACCCTTTACATAACCTGAAAAGCAGACGACACTTGCAAAAATAATTCTTGAATAACTAATTTTTTTCATTTTTTGTCTCAAAAACATAGGTTATGACCCCTCGTTGGAACGAGCTCGACGAGCTTGTTCCTACGAGGGGTCATAACCTATGTTTTTGAGGCAAAAAATGAAAAAAATAATGAAAATTAATTGGAGATTTTTGAGAATAGCGCTGGCCGGTTTTGGCCGTTACGTTAGGTGAAGGGTTAATCCATTTACACGCGTGTGTCGTTCTGTATTTGAAAAACAATCTGAAAATTTGAAAAACTATGAAAACAATTATTAGAAGGACAATCAGCAATTCATTTGACAACTAATATGAAAAACAACGCATTTTATTGCCAACCAAATTTGTGTGGGGAACCCGAGTTACTATTTCGTCTCCTCAATTCCAGTGGGTTGTATGTGCCTACTGGTAGCCTACTGGCACAAAGAACACATTGGAACTCATGGGATGATTTCAGCTATCGCAAGCGATTCACATTGTAATTGCGTTGCACGATTTGTAGAAAATTTCAGTGTAATTCGCTTCTATTTGATAATAGTCCGTCAACGATTTCCGTTCCGCACATATGTGCGGAAAAAGCTTTTCATTTTCCGCATGGTCTAGTGTTGCTGTAGATGAGAATTTCATAGAATAGGCGTGTAATAAAACCATGATTACCCTCCAGACCCAATGACATATACCCATTGCATGGATTTCCCATCAACCCTTCATCTGATGAAATTGCCAAACCCAGCCAGCTCAGAATCAACAATGGCCATATTAATTTACGTGGGGCCGAATTATCAGCAGCTCAAGGAACCTTAGTGTTGCATGTATGAATCTACCCGCGCGGTGGGTGCTTGGCAAGCTCGGGATCAGACTAGCTCTTTCCGGTTAAGAGATATTGCTCATGGAACACGTGTAATGTTCGGAGAGAAATGTATATTAATGGGAGAAAGTTGACCTTCAGAGGGTTATGGGATATATTAACGTTGACGGCACGAACGGTGGACCGGGGTCCCACTATGTCGGTAATCCTGGTTGGAACGTATTACCCCTCAGCTGATATAGGCTTTAGCTCTTACCTACAGGCCATTGTGTGGGTCACTCAGGGCTTACACACTAACGATAAGACGGATCAACGATTATGGTTCATATATATATTTACAACTCAATATTTCTATAAATTATCCCAATATTACAATACATCTTAAATCATATGACTAGTCACACCCCGTAAATAATACAAATATACACTGATAACTATGGTAAACTTATATTTCCCAAATTCGTATTCGTGAGAAGGTATCGGGGCCGGAACTGAATTGGATCCGTTTATGAATATCCGCAGGTTATTGTTTCATTTAATTATTGGTCATCCGCATCTTAATATACTTGTGTAACGTAACTTCATTAAAATTTAATATTACGTACTTCGACTGATATATAATACCTCTATGACGCTGCTCTGTGAAAGTGTCGTTAAACCTCAATAACAAACAAGTATAATATTCTCTCATAAAACATACTCCAAATCATAAAATACTTAACTTAAATCTGCCGGTCTTCTACTCATGCGGTTCATATAACAGTATACATACTTCCCCGAATGGCAAGCCTACCAGAATACACGACTATGTAACAGAACCTTCTATGTGGCCTATCAGCCCATATTTCTCCGTTTGTCTTAGAATTAGCTATTTGCATATTTATAGGAAACGTGAATCATTTATTTCTATTGTTACCGAAAGATTAATATTCTACTCAAAGTTTGCTAAGCACCAAACATTTGACACATCATTGTGGAATTTGCTTGTGACATATTTGCGATATGTTTGGTGGATATGATTGAGGAATGTATTGAGATGGCCCCCAGTGTTTACATTAGCTCTCTTGGCAGACAGACTTTTCGTGACAGTCATGGAAAGAATATACCCCTTGATTTTCATGATGTTTTCGTGTACTCTCTACATGTACATGACATGTGTAGGGTATTCAATCTTCATTTCAACACAAACCCTTGTGATTTAATGATTGAATATGGCAAATGCAAATGTAAGAAGAAATTTGTCTGAAGCAGAAATGTGGCGAGCTGTAGGGATGGTGTAGCAAGGGGCTACCCATCGTCAGGTTGGTGAAGCCTTTCGTGTGCACCATACGGTGATCACCAGAGCCTGGGCAAGATTTCAACAATATGGCACACCATTAAGACGGCATGGTGGTGGCAGAGACAGGGCAACATCTGCAACTGAAGACCTTCAGAATGCATCCGGAGTAAATGTTTCGACGCAGACTATCCGGGCAAGGTTGCACGAAGGTGGTCTCCGATCGAGAAGACCATGTATTCGCATTCCGCTGTCCCAGAACCACCGTCAGGCACGATATGAATGGGCCATGGACCACGTTGGATTGGCGACCTGTCCTTTTTACAGATGAGTCAAGGTACTGCCTAGACCACACAGATAGGCGTTCTAGGGTATGTAGAATACCAGGAGAGCGATTCCTTGCAGCCAACATTGCTGAGCATGACCACTATGGTGGAGGGTCAATCATGGTCTGGGACGGCATCAGCTGGGATCGACATACAGAGGCTCTGTGTCCTTGAACGTGATACATTGACTGCACCACGGTATATTGATGAGATCCTGGATGTCCACGTCAGATTGTATGCAGGTGCAGTGGGTGATAGATTCATTCTGATGGACGATAACGCCCGTCCTCATGTTACCCATGTTGTCGGGGAGTACCGACAGAGGGAGGGGATTGAGCTTATGGACTGGCCAACAAGGTCTCCTGACCTCAATCCAATCGAGCATGTCTGGAATGAGTTGCAGCTTGCAATTTCAGCCCGTCGAGTCCAGCCAAGAAGTGTCCAGGACCTTGGTGCCATGCTGGTCCAAGAAAGGAACAACATTCACAAAGAGCCACCAGGAACCTGATTGGGAGCATGAGAAGGCGTTGTCAAACTGTAATTAACAGTAATGGGTACCATACTCGATATTGAAGCCATACCAGTTCACTCCGTCAACTTTTTGGCATATTGAAAAATTTCTTCTTTCACCAATAATATCCATTTTCCATGGTTATCGTATTCAAAAGCTAAAAAATAATGTCAAACACAAATAAAATCTTAATTTCTGTACTTAAATCATTAAAGATATAATTAAATAAAAAATATATACACTTTTCATTACAATATTTCAACTAAAACGTGAAACAGGTAGTTGAATGTACTTGGTGCTTAGCAAACTTTGAGTAGTATATTAGCTTGTTATTCACTCGACGCACAGGGTGTTGAGTAGAATTACCGCGACATGTTGAAACGTATTTTTGAACACGCGTTAATTGAGACTATTCATTTTCGCCGCTCTGACATGAAGACGGGACGTTGAACAGTCTTGAAATTAACCGAGGGAATCACTTTTTCTTTCATGGGCTGTATTATTTCGGAGGGGTAAAGGAGGCATCGCGGGTTATATATGCCTCTCATCGCAATAAAATAGCTCCGCTATTTTCTACGAATACTGGGTGCAGGATAGAAATAATCTAGTTTACAATAAACAATAGAATAACTATATAAAGATGAATCGTCTATGTCTGTTTTCTGTCATCTTCTTCTGTCGCCGTGTTCTCTTTTATGAGTTAATGAAATGGTTAGTTTTAAATATTTTTACGCACAAGTTCACCAGTTGTAGGATTTTCCGCTGTTGTTTGTCTAAAGCGTTTAACCCTTTACCTAAGCTGAAAAGCAGACGACACTCTCCAAAAAAATTCTTGAATAACTTTTTATTTTCATTTTTTGTCTCAAAAACATAGGTTATGACCCCTCATTTGAACGAGCTCTTTGAATAACAAATTTAGACCGCCGAAAATAATCTAGCCTTCAACCAGTTAATCCCAGTTGTTCACGTGGGGCACGGTGGCGTTGTGTACTAAGGCGTACTGACGTCGATGGTGCACTTGTCTTCGACCAATGCTAACCCAGCTTGTGTGGAGTTAGTACATTAAGGAGTCTGACAGTTGCTCGTTATTGCTCGGTGATTCTCTCCGGATAATCCGGCTTCCTCCACCCGTAAAACTGTCCGACGCAAGCTGTCGAAAGTGTCTTTAAACCCCAATAAATAAGTAAATAAATAGGACACCGCATTGGTACTGGTTCTATTCAACGCGGGTCAAAATTCTTTTCTTTTTTTTTGTTTTGCTGGAAAAAGAAAACGAAAAAAAAAAAAAAAATTATTGTCCCTATATCCCGATAAATTCTGTATTCTGATTGGGCAGAGTACCTAGGACAAACAGCCATGGCAAAGGGTGCACCTAACACCCACGGTATAGGAGAGCGTGCAACATCCAGGATATAAGGGCACGCGAACATCGGGGAGATATGGTTTAAATGAAAGCTTTTCGCTTTCGCTGGCCTCGATATAAAAATCGAACCAAAAACCCCGAAAATAGTCACAAATATCACCAGATTTCTCACAATTCGATCACAATTTGCTGTTATAAATTAAATAGTCGACTAATGAAATCAACCAACTTGAGAAAAATAAAATAAGAGCAAATCTGTCAACAAAATATCGCTTCCGATATGTTTACCGGTTTCCAATAACGACCCAAGGTATGTAACTCTATCTGTTGTCTTGTGCGTTTGTAAAAACAAAACAATTATTCACGAGTTTGGTCCAAATGATTGCGGAGAGTGAGAAACGCGTCCAGAAATTTGTTTCCATTATGTTTCTATTGTGTTTCAAATGGGACAAAAACGTTATCTCCGCCAACATGTATGGTATAAGGTATCGCTGAACTAAATATTTGAATTAGAGTTACCCAGCTTGAAATGTTGCGCTCAGAAATGATGCAGTCTCTAAAAATAAACAGCCTTGGGAAAATATATTGTTTCAATAAACGTTTGAAACATTCTATTGACATCTTGCATTATTGTTGAATATTCCTGATAAAAGAGGGTGATTTGATGACTTTTGGACCAAAAAATACAATTTATATTTTATGTTTTTGTAGGGAATTCCCTGAAAAATACGTGTACGTGACCGGTACTTCCCTTCGGGCTATATTTTCTCTCTTATTTGTTTTCGGGTCTTAAAAAGTTGTCTGAAGGTCTATACTTATCAAACATACTTGAATGCCAAATTTAAAGTTATGCGATCATATTTTCTTTCGCCTGAACATTATAATGGTGGCCTATGGGAAAATATTTAGTTCTGTGATACCATATGGAGATTTAATACCTGGGTGTCTCTTTTAAACACCTGCCCTGCGGCTCGGTGTTTAAAAACCGCCATCCAGGTATTAAATCTGCATATATTGTAATGAAGTGCCTATAAATCTATGGTCGTAGGTTAAGACTGGTTGTTGTGTTGCAGACAGAACCGCGAAGTCACACCAGCCCGTAGTCTATAGTTTAATAAGAAACTATCGACTAACCGTCGTTATCTCTGGCTATTATACAAAGTTACAGAATTGAACAAAGTTCATACCTCGTAGCAACAGTGGCTGTATCCATCTTAGGACTTGTATGCAGGTATACTGCAGGTGATGGGCCGGGAGACAAAATGGCTCGATCACCCATAAAACGGTGCTTATATACACCAATTTTCTGATGCAACACCTAATCACGCGACTACCAGTCAGCGGAAAATTGTGGGAAACCCCTACGACGTGGCAGTCGCCATTGTTGGACTCTTGTACTGCCATGCAGACTGCCGGCCAGTCAGCATGCAGTCCATGGAATCTTTACATGCAAAACTCATTCTGCTCGGCGCCTGTTAACCGGCAGAATGACCCAGTGGAATGCACAATTCGCAATTCAGCATCACCTGATATCTGGTGATGTTCCGCTAGGTGCACGCTATGATTTGGTGACAGTTCGAACTATACCATCCCAGAAACTACTGCAGATTGTTATTGTACTATCTGTCAGCAAATCCTACAATATTACTGTTTGTTGACAATATTGGCCTGCAAAGTTATGCCTAATATTGTCAACAGAACATCTGGCGTCCACTCCTTTGTGGGTACATAAAGTACGCCTGTACTCTGATCTCCAGTTTATACAATTCCATGTAATTCAGTTTCGAATAAATCTGTTAATAAAATTCGAGTCCAATTTACCAAATAGAAATTGTCAATGAAAACTGACCCTAACATGTCCACTTAACACTTAACGGAGCTTAGAAGAGTTGTAGCTCTTCTCCTGTGTTTGACTAACTCCAGTGGGCGAACATCGCAATAATATCATACGTGCTGGCGGAGATAACTTATAATATCCCTTACTACACCCACACTTTCATTTTTGTTCCGCTGACACTTACTGGCTATGTACAAAGGGTTAGCAGTTCAATATCTCTAGAGTTATTTAACCCTTTACCTACCACGAAAGGCAGACGACACTTGCAAACACAATTTTTGAATAACCCATTTTTTTATTTTTTGGGGGTCAAAAACATAGCTCACGCATCGCGCTCGTTCCAATGAGGGGTCATAACCTATGTTTTGGAAGCAAAAAAATGAAAAATTTTAGTTATATGATGATGTTTTTTCCAAGTGTCGTCTTCAACACGCGTTAGGTAAAGAGTTAAAAAGTCATACTAATTTGTGCATATGTGTGTCATATGATAAATAGAATATGAAATAAGTGTTTTTCTCATATGATATTTATGAAACTCGTCCGAATTTTCCGTTTGAGGATCGCCAGAGGCTCACCCAAACGGAAAATTCTTAGACTCGTTTCATAAATATCATATGAGAAAAACACTCATTTCATATCCTCTATTTATCATTATGGTATCATATGAGATAAAGTTTACTTTTTCAAAATAATATGTAAGGGGTTTAATAGTTTATCATATTTTTCTAGGTTGTGGTATTGTAATCTTATTGGCGGAGCGGTTGCAATAAGCCAAGAGAACATGTGGAGAGTCAATGGCTTCTCAAACTCTTACTGGGGCTGGGGAAGTGAAGACGACGATTTTATGGCAAGGTACTTAACTTGAAAATTGAACTGTTAGCTGAGTACGAAAGCTAAGACATCTCTGTTGGAGTCAGTATTTCATACAATCAACATACATCAGTGTCGCTGTGCTCTTTTGGAGCCGACAGTCGAAATACTTAATTGGGCTGGACGGTTTATCGGTTTTGTAAGCCGATTTCGGTTTCAAACATGAAACGAAATCGGAACCGTTGGTTTCACAAAATCCTAAAATTATCGTTTTGATAAATGAAGAAAGTTTTACTGCCATATTGGTCAATTTGCATTCTATGAATACAAATTGGCCAATACGGCAGCAAGAGCCGGCATGTTGGTCAAATTGGCATTGGTTACCTTCGATTGTGACATCCAATACATTTGTGAATGTCTTCCGGGTGATAAGTTTGGATATGTTTAAATTCAATAAAATTACTTACATCTTCAGTTAGAAAGACAGGTTTGATTTAGTTTATTCTTCTAAAAGCAACACGACAAGATTCATGGGCATGTATTGGATTGATTTGCGCCATTAAAAAAGAAAAGGAAAGAAAACCGAAACCCTTTAACAAAGTTTTCCTCCCGCGTATGAACTATTGTACTGCATTTTACTGTTTGTTCCGATACAAAGTCTGTGTGTTGATTGTTTGCAAACAAAGATAACTTTTATTTATAATGGCATCATTAAACTCTAACGGGGATGTCGCGAAGATGACTGATTGGGACGGGGTGTAAACTTTATTTCTCCCGTCTGTGATGATCAAATATTCCAACTGCATCATTCGTCGAAGGAATGCTTTGATTTTGATGATGTACCTGAAATATTAGTTACTCGGGATTATAGTAGAGCTCTGTGAAGCTTCTAGATTCGATTAAATTTCGAATCTCAAGTTGGGATTTGGTTCGATTCGAAATCGGCTGTCCGATTCGTTTTTCTTCGAATCTTTTCACTGGAATTTCGCTTGTAATCAGCCATCTTAGTCGTTTCACAAACCGCAGAGCTGAGATAGAAATTATACAGAAATAATGTTGAAAATAAAGATTGGGTGTAATTTCCGCAATACAGTGGAACCCACTTAATTAGATATCTCTTAATTGTATATCCCTGTTAATTGAATACAATTTTCAAACACAAAACCATTTACCATACCTTCAGTACAAATTTGATCTGTCAATTGCATATGGGTTGTAGAGTAAACGCCTGTTACTTGTATATAAATGTTTGTAATATGTCGAAAGAATTACTGTGACAAGCACCAAATTCACCTTATTTATCAACCTTTTTGGCCTCACTACATCCAATACAGGATTTATTCTATTATATCTTGTTTGACAGAGCTCTATGAGCTCTGTCAAACAAGGTATAATAGAATAAATGCTCAATTTACCCCCAGAACACAGGAAACTGACCAAATCCCTGTTAATTGTATGCTCCTGTTAATTGAATAATTTTCACTGGCAAAATGGATATTCAATTAAGAGCATTCTACTGTATTAATATAAAAAAGAACCTGTATTCATGCCACTATCCATGCTAATTCCAGCATCACTAGTCATTGAAAGTACATTTAAAGTTCCCAAGCAATATCGATGATGAGATCATGGTTGCTAGCGGCGAGCTTCGTGGAGTGCACTGTTCAGAATTCTCCTACCTATTTCTGTTTTTGAACAAGAATCCTTACTGGGTAATATTTCAACTACATCACCAAGGCATGCTTTCGTCGAAGGCATGCCTTGATGATGTAGTTGGAATATTTTATAAGTCGGGACTTCATTCGATTTCGAATAACAGACTCGATTTTATTCGAGAGTTGATTCGAATAGAAAATGTGGGATTCGCAGGGCCCTAGATTATAATTAAAAAAACTCAAGCACTCTTTGAAATTTATTTTTGGATAAATACACCCGGAACTTAATTAAGTACCTCCTGAAATATTTCATGACAGCGAAGTTGCTGTTACTGATTTTTATGTTTTAATAATTGTAAAATCTTGCAGGACATTTCATCTAGTGAAACACGATGTCTCTGGTTGATAGCGTACCCCAAACACACCCCCTCGTCCACGTGAAGCATGCTTCTCGCGAATGTCACACAAAACGATCATCCACATGCAATATCTGGGTATAAAACAAGAAAAGTTGTCACTTCTTTTATCAATAAATATTGACATGGCAAGGAGGAGACTGTCAAAGGTACTAAGATGGAAATCGTTGGCATGCATGCAACAGGCATATCATTCAAGGCTCATTCACCAACAAATCAACAATTTTTAGGGCCGACCAATGCCTGGATAACTCCAAAAGTCTTCTCCTCGAGACGATCTGAGCCTAGTACGCCTCGTTAAGCGTGAACAATAGGCGTTTGTGCAACAGAACTGTCCGAAACCGTCTCTAAGCACTGAGTATGAGGCCCAGAAGAGCCATCAAGCGCCCAGCCCTGTCCGATCAGCATCAAAGATGGCGTTTGGGGTGGTGTATAGCACGACAACATTGGAATCTCAGAATGTGGAGGAGAGTCCATTGGTCAGACGAGAGTAGGTTCCTGCTTCACGTCAAAAATGGTCGCATGAGAGTGTGGAGACATAGAAATACTTATGGTGGAGGATCAGTAATGATCTGGGGATGCCTCTGTCGTGATTGTAAACTGGACATGGTGACTAAGTGGGAGTCATCAATACATTCTCAATCCAGTTGTCGTGCCTCATTTTGACAGCCACCCATTGGCTACACATCCTGTATTCATGGACTACAATACACGGCCGCATCGTTCCCATGATGTGAGAGTATTCTTTTAGAACAACGCTGTTACAACACTACCTTCGCCTGCATTGAGCGCCGATTTGAATCCCTAGGAACACATCTGGGACTTTCTTGGACGTCGTGTTTAAGCAAGGGATCCGCCTGTACAGAATTTGACCGATTTGGATGCTGCATTGCACGAGGTGTGGCAACAGTTTCCTCTGGGCCCTATGAGAAGGCTCCCTGGTAGCTTTAGGAGGAGGGTTCAGGCTTCATCCGGGCACGTGGTATATACATCCGCTACTGACGTCAGACGCTGCTATTATGTTCGGGAGATCACAAGTTACATTTTTTGTCCGTAATTACATGCACTGTTTCATCATGGACCGTTCCAGCACTATACTTGTCGAGAGAACATTTTTCCACCAAAAACCTGAGACAGATATTTGTGATTAGCGCCATTAAAGTACTGCATATTTTCATCATTGTGTTGTCCTTCATTTGTCAATAGACCATTCTTTCCGCAGACAATCACTTTTGGCCATCTGAAAGATAGCATGAAAGTAATGACAGTTTCTATTCACACCACTGCGAAAAAAACAGGGGGTGCTTAATTAAATTCCAGGTGTATATAAAAACATATGCTCGGGTGAAATTATTATATTGAAAAACTATTATATATTGAAAAACTGTGATAGTAAATCGATTAATATTATTTCTGACATGATCTAGTCATTCTTCTGTAAGCGAGATCACCTTGTTAAAGAAAAATGTCATTAGTACTTTATATTATACATCATGTTTATTGTGTCTTCTTATTTGTTGTGTTTGTATTGTGAAACTGCCATAATGGTGTAATGCGTTAAACTTTTAAACTAAACTACAGTTAAAACTAGACGCCCTGCCATTAAATGCGCACAAATAGCACGTCGATCTGCGCGTTAATCTAGGCGTATTTACCATAATAAGGCTATCAAATTCTGTACATATGGCCTGTGCACAAGCAATGTTTCAGCCAATGGACCTCCGGGTAACCCGCAGGTCCATTGGCAGAAACATTGCATGTGTTTGCTAAGAGTAACCAGGAGAACATGCCATGCTTTGGATGCCATTCGATATGGCAATTGCGCACAATTCATATGCGCAATTAAGCCTAGATAAGCACACAGTTCGTGACAGGACTTCTAGTTTTAACTGTATGCATGTGTTATTCGTGACACAACATCTTATTTATATTACCACGTACCGTACCGATACTCCTAATTTGTCATGTGGAGCCCCCAACAGCCGTACATTTTTATGATCGGCTGTGTGTGACACGGGTCCAGGTATCTTATCTCAACGCGTAAGAAAGTGCATGATCACAAGCAAGAGCAAAGATATCTGAAACTCCTATCCAGATGAAAATGTCTCTCTTCTCTTCTACTAGATCAAGGCAAATATCATCCTCTTCCATAACCATCGGAAAACTCACTTAGGGACGGCATTTTATTTTCTTCTTTATTATTGTCTAGAAATTTACACATTTTTCCAAATCCTGTTCTATTTGTTTCTGAGAGCGACGTAATTTATATCGTAGGTGGCTATTGCATACAGTAAAGTCGCCGTGGAATGGTCGTGGGAAGTGATGTCCACCCATGCATTTACCAGGTAATAAAAATCATCAGCAGCAAAATTTTAATTAAGGAAACACCGGGTTGCACCGAGTGCTTCATTGATTAATTTGTTATGATTATTCCTTTAATTGGTGTTTGGATCTAATATTATTGCGTCCGTGGAAATATTGCTCTCTCGTGGAAATGTTCCAGTCCACGGCGCCGAACTGTGTTTTCGAAGTGCCATTTTATATTTTCTTCTACATTCAAAAAACGTATTTTTTGCATTTCGGAAAGAATTCGTACAAAGATAGTTTCTTCACCCAGCAATAAACTTGACAAACTAGGTGCTACGAGATCTTTTTTCCAGGAATTAGCTGGAAGGTGGTGAACAGCGGTGGTTCTCTCCGGGTACTTGGCTTCCTCCACCCATAAAACTGTCACCGACATGATATGGTCCTGGCTGTTAATGTGTCGTAAAATCCTACTAAAAAAATGTTTCCCCATCGAGCCGAGACAATAGGAAATTTGAGATTAAAAAAAATTCCCGAATTTTGACCAAAGTTAGGTTGGACATGCCCTTAAAATTTTCTACCTGGATGGAAACTTTGAAGTTTGACTAAGTCTTTTGTACACTTGAAACACAATTTATTCACATGGTTCTGGATTCCTGTCGACTCGGCTCAAGTAGGATTTTTCCTTACTAAGAATGAATGAATAGTTTATTTACCGTATACACACATACTGATAAATTGCACATCAAGATATTATAATAAGAATGAAACTCACACAACAAACTGCTGTTTCCAAAATTCATAGCTTTACATTAATAAATATATTTATATACACTCGAAACTTAAAATGACTAATGGCTGATTGTTATTGTGAGCTAAAATGAAGATTAGAATGAATTTGCTCATTACTTAATCTGCTGTACCCGCATTTATTTATTTATTTATTTATTTATTTATTTATTTATTTATTTATTTATTTATTTATTTATTTATTGCGGTTTAGCGACACTTTAGGCAGTCAGACTCACCTCGTGTCGTACAGTTTTACGGGTGGAGGAAACCGAAGTATTCGGAGAGAATCACCGAGCAACGACGAGCAACTGTCAGACTTCCATAACTCCGCACAAACAGTATTAGCATTGGTCGAAGACAACTGCGCCATCGACGTGCAGTACGCCTTGACATACAACGTGGCCATGATACCACGTTGGCAATCGAGATTATGTGCCTTGCTCACGGACATAAAGTTCAATACCTGAGCCACTGCGCCCCTGTTGTACTCACATAATAGAGAACTAATTTCAATACCCTATTAACCCTTTACCTAACCTGAAAAGCAGACGACACTTGCAAAAAAAATTCTTGAATAACTAATTTTTTTCATTTTTTGTCTCAAAAACATAGGTTATGACCCCTCGTTGGAACGAGCTCGACGAGCTCGTTCCAACGAGGGGTCATAACCTATGTTTTTGAGACAAAAAATGAAAAAATAATGAAAATTAATTGGCGATTTTTGAGAATAGCGCTGGCCGATTTTGGCCGTTACGTTGGGTAAAGGGTTAACTATTGTCGAATTACACACGAGAAAAGGTTCTAAAATTTAAGTGCTTTCAGACAAATAAAATACTACAGGCTTTTTTCCGGTGGTACACCGGAAAGTACGCAATGATTGAGTTTAAAAAGTTACTATTTACTGCACATTCAACAGATTTCTACATCAGGCAGAGATAGTTGGAAATTTTTTAAGTATAGAGCCAAAAATGTGTATTTCTTTCAATGTAGAAGTGTGAGTCCCAAATATAGTTTTATGTATTGTTTTCGTATCATCCGCATATGCCAATACGTATGTGCCATTGTGTGACAGTGCCTCTCCCTCATTGTTCGAGATGCTGGGTACGTCACCGTAGATGAAATCTTCTGTTTTCTATTTAAAGAAATAAGGAAGCTGGACTTACTGTAACGCATTCACCAGAAGACATTGGAAGATACTCGATGATTGAACATTCTAGGCAAAAGATATCTTACAACAGGTACGAGTCAATATCGTATTTAAAGGACAAAAGCCTACAGGCTCTCAGCCCACCGGGTTAATTATGCAAGGAATTCGACGCTGTTATGGCCTGGAACCATTCGAGCCCTAAAATAATCCATCACCCATGTTAACGGTATTGTCTGGAATATTTCCAACAGAAATAGTTCAGATGATTGAACAGAAAAACATATTGTAAATATATAGAACCGCACATACGTTTGTATGGGTTAAGAATTATCGCACGAGATTGCTTTGGTCCAGGGTATCACGAGAGCCGAAGGGCACAGCAATCCCGTTCGATAATTCTTAAACCATTTAAAGGTATGTGCGGTTCTGTATTTATCACACACATGTAATAATCAAACTACACGAAACTTGAACTAAAAGCACCCTTCAATTGGATAATTGCTGTGTTTTCTTCGTTGCCAAGGAGACATCACTTTTAGTTGGCCGGGTGCCAACCCTAACTTGCTTTTTAATTTTTACGGCATTCAATTGGTCGAAACAATTGATACCGATCAGTGTCACGGTCACGACGATGGAACTTCAAATTTCACTAAACTGCGGGGAAGAGCACAACAAAAAGTTTTCCACCCTTTACCCAACGCAGACGATATCAAAATTTATTATTTTAAATATCATTTTTTTTAATTTTTCAAGAAATTTCAACAAAACCATATCAAGTGACCCTCATTGGAACGAGCTCACTGAGCTCGTTCCAGTGAGGGGGTCACATGATATGGTTTTGTCTAAACATTTTGAAAGATTTAATTTTTTCAACTGCTCAATTTGCATATTACGCGGGCGGATGCGGTCGATTCGTTTGGTAAAGAGTTAAATACCGAATATGTTTAGCACACTCCATCATTATATGATCAGTTGTGGAAAGTATTTGTCAAGGAACAAGCAGTCAGAATGTAATTTTTATTTTGTAAATTTTTGTCTCGAATCTGATTGTTCAACAAATCTAATGATGAACTTGGAATATTCTCTGGCGATCTCGACTTCTGTGCATTCGACCAATGATTGGCGTGATTTGTTTAGACTGGTTCCTTCTCTGTTTACGTTGGAAACGGAATCGAATGTGTTTTATATCACCACATGTGCGATACAACTTTATTTTAAATCGTACAGGCAGAACAATGGAAATCCCGTGTTTTACAGTAATAGGTGTGTGATAAACATTCATTTATACCATGCTCGCCTGTATTATTACCCGTGAAAAGCCTGTATGTTAAAGTTTAGCTTTTAATCCTACTGCCGGTGTAAAGCTTCTACTGCGGTTAAAAAAATTACACCAACAGTAGGAAGTACATCCAACTTGAGCTTTGGCATGACGCAATTTGCCAACTTCAATACATTCGCACTTCACGATGTTTCATTCAGACATACGACGTTTCGCGGTACTATCTATTACGTGCAATGACTTATTAAGTTTAAAATACCTACAATTAAATATTTAAAATAAAATTTAAGAATTGTTAATAATAATTTGACTGAAAAAGCAAGGTAAATTCAATCAACTTTGACGATGTGTCTAGCTGTCAATCAAGCATTCACGTGCAGCCGGAAGTACTGCCCACCGGCGCAGATGTAAGCAAAACAAACCCATGTGTTTGCGATAGAAAGCATAGTTTTTTCTCCATTTTAAGTGACAAAGTCGATTATTTATTAAGAGCATGATATAAATAAAACAAATAGGTACTAGGGTCGTTAATCAGATTTAAACCACTCGTAGAGTAATGGGTTTAACCACTCGGCAAGCCGAGTGGTTAAAACCCTCGCCCTACTTGTGGTTAAATCTTATTACCGGCCGTAGTACCTACTTATTCTATATATTCTTTGAATCAACATAAGAAATGATTCTCAATCGAGGCGTGATTTCACCGAATCTTTGATGATTTTATCATTATGAATGAAGACATACCACACCTGAATTTCTATAATTACGCTGCCAAGTTCCACCGTTGTTTTAATATCGTGATGTTTTCGATTTTAATTAAATGCTTATTGATTAGAACATATATAAATAAAGCAAGAAAGAATATCTATGTCTCGATGACTGAAACAACACAGTGTTCAACGGTCATTAGCGCGCAAAATCCACGAAAAGTGGGTGAACAAACAGCGTCGAATTCTAAAAAGTACAAGACTGGGGTCCCAAGAGATTGGATAGTGTACTACGCAAAGAAACCAGAACTGCACAAAATTCCTAACAATGTACCGTTGCGTAACTTTAAGCATAATTGGAGGCGCCAGAAGCTCAATGAGACAAAATAGTCCAGGCACATTAGACATAAAAATGAGAAAGTAAGGAAAAGAATCGGAGAAAGCTGATTTTTTTATATGTTTCCGGGACACACATTGCGGATAAAGTGTGAAAAGTCCCCGCGAATCCGAGTTGAGCTTTTTTAGTTATAGCGTTTTTTTGATGAAAAAAATTTTTTTTAAAAAAATTCGACCCAGCTCCATATTTCTCATTCTTATTCGCCTTAGTAGGGTGGGAATCATAAATATCGTGCTGAATTATATTGAGAATACATATCCCCAACAGAAAATGCCAACTTTGTACCAATCCTCACACTCAATGGTGAAATATTCACGAAAATGTACAAAATTACGAAAAATTTTTTATTGTTTTCATACACACAACGGTACACAACGTCCATTAAATCAAATCTACGACTACTTTGGGAGTTAAATTATATATCAAAAATTGCAGAAACGCAGTGGCTTTATAATGATATATAACAATAGTCATTTATTCCATAATGAACTGGTGAAACGTGTGAAATATTAACCATACCCCCTAAACTCAAATTCAAACGGCATCGACTTTTCTCATTCAAATACCGTATTATAGCATCATTGTTTCAATTTCCATGTTCGATTAAATCACATAATGTGGTGTTCGCCTACACTCAAGATGCATTGGCATGTAATGTGTGCACGCCCTTGATGTGTACTCATAAACAAATTTGTATTGGCTCTGGTGAATTCGGGTACATCCCTTTGAAAGGTTACAGTAAACCAAGCAAATCGGGTCTTGACGAAATTGTGATGAAGGATTTATCAACTTTGGGTGAATCTGATCCGAAAAATTTGAAACTCGCAAAAAAAGGCGACAGTCTTTGGTCTTTGACGCATGTACTGAGAGTACCTTGCCCATCTTGGGCTGGATATATGCACATTGTCACATCATCAGATGATTATGAAACAAGTGATGTCGAGATACTTCCCTTTATTAATTTTGATCCATCCAATCCGAGCACAATTTACACTGCTCTCATGTTTGCACAAACTGAATGTGAGAGACAGGGACTGGACCTTTGTCCAGTGACGTTTGACCAACCACTTTATATCAAAGCAGTGGAGATTGTGTCTTCGTCAGATAAGTTGACAAAAGTTTTCGTTAGACTCGGCGGCTTCCATATGATTATGTCATATTTAGGGGCAATTGGTTCGATCATGGCTGGTAGCGGCTTGGATGAACTTTGGGGGACTGTTTATGCTGGTGGGTCAATCCATCATTTGATCAGTGGTCATGCATATTCAAGAGCAGTTCGTGCCCATTTGCTAACACAAATTGCCATTACAAAACTTGTGTGTGAAGAAAGCCGAACACTAGATAACATAGACTGCACAGAAGTCAATGAAATATTCTGTGGACTTGCCAGAGATGACTGTACAACAGCTGACGCTGTCAATCAAGAAAGTGTCAACCATCTACTGTCAAAATTACACGAACTGCTCCAGAATGCGTCCGTAGGACGCACAGGAAAGCTTTGGATACAATACTACGAGCAAAAAGGTCTTCTCCAGTTGTTCTTGAGAGCAGAGCGCACAGGCGACTGGGAACTCCACACATATTGTGTTCGCAATATGATTCCAGTATTTCACGCAGGTGGTCATTTTGCATACGCAAAAAGTTCTCATCTCTATTTGCAGCAGATGAATGAGCTATCAGAAATAATGTAACAGGATGATTTGAAGTTGTTCACTGAGAAAGGTTATTTTACCATAAGGCGCTCAGATAAATTCTGGGACGGGATATATTCTGATCAGACCATAGAGCAGTGTTTAATGAGAATGTTCAAGCTCCCTGGTGGTCTCACACATGGCAGGGGAATAACCGATAGCACTGTTGCGAAATGGGTACATGGACTACCTCTTTGCCTTCCGATATGTAATGCTCTCGAAAATTTTGTTCATGTTCACACTGGTCATGGCGAACAACATCGGGATCTCCGTCAAAGTTCACAATTGACTGATGCCAATGATATCACCAAATTATTGAACTGGCTCAGAGTGCATTCCCCCTTTCAGAATAGAGATCCACTACAGTTAGTCTCTATAGCGACCGGGCTTGTGGCCGACGAAACTGTGAACTGTGACCAAGTTCGCAAAATTGGTGAATGTTGCGTATCGAATGTTGTAAGCAAAACGTTCAACAGCATCAAACTACGACGTGTTGACACTGTGAAGTCTTTCGCATCGATGGCAAATAGCATCAAAGTCCGTGGAAGTAAGGTGGTGATTGACCCCACAATTCTGTTCAATCGCATCACATGTGTTATTCAGTCACAAGCAGAGATGGAAGAGTATCTCAAATATGAACTCGCCCCGAAACCACCAGCATTGTTTGATTCTGCTGGAATGAGGAAGACACAGAAAAGCACGCTCGGTAAGATCCTCAAAACATACGGTTCCGAGCAAACTAAAATCCCAGAACATTCTCTGTTTGTTGTAGATGGTGGATTTTTATTGAGGGCAGTTGTATGGCCTAAACAGTCGTCATATAAGGACATATGTACATCATATTCCAATTATCTAGTGAGACATTTTGGGGCGAACGTCGTGGTTGTTTTTGATGGTTATGCTTGTACAATGTCGACAAAGGGCATCGAACAAGCCCGTAGATCTAAAGACAGGTATTCCATTGATATCAATATCTCACCCGAGTTACCAGCCACCACACCCCAATCCGATTTCCTTGCAAATGCCAAGAACAAAACCCAACTGATCGATCTTCTAATGCAGGAGCTATCTGCTATCAATATTCAGTCCAAGCAGGCCGAGGCTGATGCTGATGTACTGATAGCCGAAACTGCACTTGACATCGCTCAAGATGACAACAATGTTGTAGTTGTGGGAACAGACACAGACTTGTTAGTCATTCTTACCTCTCGAGTTCAACCGGGATGTAATATTCACATGATGTATTCCATTACCCCAAACTTACTAGTTTCAGTTAGTGAAATAGCAACCAAAATGGGTGACCATAGAAGCAACCTCCTTGTAGCACATTCTATAAGTGGTTGTGACACTACTTCTGCACTCTTTCGAGTTGGTAAGAAGAAAGTATTCAGTACAATTGTCTCCGATGTTACTAGCGACTCACAACAGTATGTCAACACAATTTTGGCGGATGACAGTACACCAAGTGCAGTAGCCGCTGCCGGGGAACAACTTCTCCTGATCTTATACGGGAGTAAAACTGTTTCCTCTCTCGACCAATATAGATATGTCACTTACAAGCGTTATGTAGCAAAATCTAAACTGAATAAACCCATCGACCTAGCCTCACTCCCACCAAGCAGCGATGCTGCACAACAACATGTCTACAGATGTTAACTCCAGGTCCAACAATGGCTGGGCACTTCTCTTCCTCCGACGGATTGGGGGTGGTCGCTAGACAATGGACTTCTTGTACCGACTGCAGCCACAAAGCCATGTGCCCCCGATAACATACTGAATCTGATCAGTTGTGGTTGCAAGAGTGCTTGTACAAAAAGGTGTGAGTGTAAGAAGGCAGGACTCTCTTGCTCAGGTTTGTGTAATTGCAGTTCGGATTCTTGTAACAACCACAGAAACACTGTCCTGTCGGAAACTTCTGAGTTCGATGAATAATATGTATATAGGTCATGTCATTTCTGTATATAGCGTTGATAATAGTCAATGTAACTTAATCCATGTTGCTTGATTTGTACATTCTGTAAATATTATTTATTGATTTTTGTACATTCTGTAAATATTATTTATTGATCTAATGCTGTCAGACACAGACGTGTCTGTTCGGTCCCAAGCCCGAAAATAGTTGAGTTCTCATGCTGACGAATTTTATGCCAAAAGGGGAACTCGGTCAGAAACAGAGGGGGTCTTCCATAATGTCTATTTTGTAAGCAATGATAAAAGTCTTCAAATGGTGGTGGATTTTTTATCGTCTGTCCAACTAACATCCCGTTCTGTACTACGACCCTTTGGGCAAATCCGTTAGGAAAATCGTCATTTTTTGCGTAAATCCGATACTTTTTTGTGAATTTTCAATAATTTTTCGCAGAAATTGTCACAGAATGCACATTTTCCTCTAGGTAAATGTATATTAGACATTATGTAGCTCGAAATACGCGTAAACAAAAAATACAGTTGGATCAATTCGAGGTTACAAAGTTCGTGCGATTTTTTTTTTGATTTTTTTCAAACGCGTTTTCAAAAAAGGCTGTAGAAAAAAGCTCAACTGGGATTTTGGGGACTTTTGTCTAATCGTTCAGTGACATGTACTCGACATTCCCTGAAAAAATCAGCTTTCTCCGATTTTTTTCCCTAGTGAAACCTAATGTTCTTGGGCTAAAATGGGCACAAATATCATAGACGCATTAAGCCTACCGTGATTCAGCGCGGTTGGAGGACAATTTTAAAGTTGATTCATAGAAAAACTAGTTCATTCATTATCAGGTATTGACAAGTGTGATGGAAGGTGTGGTTAGGAGCGCCGATGAATATATTTCACCATTGAAACGACTGACAACATCATTTCGTGTTACCCCACCTGTTATAGTCGTTTATTTATAAGATATGATTTTCTTTCCAAGAATTACCCATTATTAAGCTATGCAGACTTGACCTCAAACTCAGCTGATATGAACCAAGCTAGAGCTGCGGTGTCGCAGAGGGTTCCGTCATACGTCCATTCTTGTTCTTGGTGTACACCAATGATATCGCGGAAAATCTAGGGTGTGTTTGCAGATTGTTTACCGGTGACGCCTGCTTACCTGTTAACTTAAGTGAACGGTTCACAGCGATATTAAACTTGAAATACAATTCTGATATCGACATAGTTATACAGCGGTCCGAAACATGGCTTTTTCATTTTAACCCTGACAACATACGGGTAATGCTGTTTACACTATCTAGAGGTCCATTTCCATTTCGATTTTGCAGAATAGACCATTTTAGCATCGTGCCATCTTACATCCCGGACTCAATGTGCCCTTCTAAACTAGTCAATTAGAATTGTTTCTAATTATTGCACCCATATCTGCTGTACAGTACTGATCACCGCATGCATATCGTTTTTTTCCACTTTATAGATATATTTTTCCAGTGCTGTTGTTCTTTTTTATCAATAGTGAAAATGGCTCGATTATGCGGTAGTTCTTTGATGTCTTGATGTTGACTTGAAGTTGAGAGTTGTGACGAACGTCAGAATGAACATGAAGGATTGTAATACGAAAATGATAAATATGGATATTTAACGTCGCAAAAAACCACAGATTTCTAAAACACAACCTTCGTTCTCTTTGGGGCTGAAAACGAACGCAAAGTAGGTAAATTATCGAATTCTATTCGATAAAATGGAGACCAAAGATGAAGCTTTCAATGCCGATCAGCTGCTCAGTACACGTGTATGTATGCAATGTTGATAAACAAAGCCGGTTTGAGCGGGCATGTCGAGTAACGGTTGTAAGGTGGCGCTATGCTAAAATGACCTATATCACCGACATCTGGGGATCGTTCTGCAGTCTAACCTTGGTTGGAACAAACATATTGACAATATCTGCAAACAAGCCTACTCACGACTATCGCAGCTGAAAAAAATAAAGTTTACCCTCTATCGCAAAACTCTAGAGCAAATGTATCTATCCTTTATTTTGAACATTCTCGAATACGACAGTCAAGTTGGGTTTGGGGCTCTGCAGACCCTCCTTTAGAGATTGGATGACGTTGATTATGATGTCGATCGCATCGTAACCGGCGTAACTATATCTGTATCTTGCGAGCAGCTGCTCCTTGAACTTGGGTGACATTCTCTTGAGGAGAAAAGATTTGTTAAATCCATGACTACGGTTTATAATATTGTGCATGGAAATGCACAGACGTTTCTTCAAAATATACTGCCATCCACTGTTCGTGACGTGACCCGGTACACTTTAAGAGATGCTGACAACTTTGTGCAGTATACCATGCGAACTGGGTTATTCAAACGGTCATTTTCCCAGCCTGTATTGCTGTCTGGAATAATTATTACAACGCTGCTGGAAACAGCCCATCAGTCTATTCATTCAGTCGTCTGAATTCACGTAGACCAGTGAAAACACCCCCCCCCCCAAAATTTTGGAAAAAGAAATGTCAACGTCGTGCACTGCGAGCTCCGAAATGTGGTGGTGATCATAACTGTGACAAATATGATAATTATGTCACTGATTCTCCTCGTTGCTCGTGTGGGTGTGGTTCAGAAGATGCTAACCATTTTTCTCTCCTCTTGTCCATACTATCTCAACATAAGAATCACTATATTTCAGACCTTGACAAATGTGGAACATATCCAAATTACAGTTGGGAATTGTAAGATAAATCTACCATCACCATTATGTTTTGCACAAAATGTTGTATCAGAGCCTCGCTCTTGTTTCTCGGGATATATCTCAACTCGTCAAGATATGGCTTAGAAAAACTTCTTTTTTTTTGATCATCACGTGAGATGGCTAGCCTCGTGTTTTGAAGAGTTGTGTTGCAGCCATTTCTAAAGTGCATAAAGCATCGAAATACAGGTGTTTGTCGTCGTGTTGTAAAACTCACACAAAAACTACATGATTACGTAATTAATAGTTCTCATTTGACACCTTTTGCTTAACCCTTTACCCAACGTAACGGCCAAAACCGGCCAGCGCTATTCACAATTTATTTTCATTTTTTGTCTCAAAAACATAGGTTATGACCCCTCGTTGGAACGAGCTCGTTCCAACGAGGGGTCATAACCTGTGTTTTTGAGACAAAAAATGAAAAAAATTAGTTATTCAAGAATATTTTTTGCACGTGTCGTCTGCTTTTCATGTTACGTAAAGGGTTAATGAACGACGACTGATATAAATTACAATTAGTTAATAGTAGTCGTAAACTCGTCGGGCGGCAAAAAAATCTTTCCGCAGAATTGACGACTGCGAGTCCGTTTGTGTTTCGCAGTTTTCTCGTGTTGCGCTGCGACGAGTGATTTGATTGCCAATACGACATGGGCGGCGGAAGCTCGATAAAAGTGAAAGGCGACAAATTTACAATGCTACCATGGTTCGACCCAATGTGAGAAAGGTTACAATCGTATATCGGTAAATGTACCATGACTCGCTGAAGTCTCTCGTTTAGATGAATATTCCGCTACGTGGTCACTGTCTTGTCCGTTTTTTCCACTTCATCCATCTTTCATTCCGAAGCCGGCCTTCGGGGTTGGAAGATATTTGAAGTAGAAGAAACGGACCGAACCGACCGAAAGTGGGATTCTTTGGCTAAATATTGTTTGGATTTGCAAATAATGTTTCAGGAATACCTGTGTATTGATACTTTTGCATGCGTCCATTTTAACTCATTATGTAACTGCGAAATAAAGGCCTATCTGTAGAAAAACGTGGAGGGGCATGTGCCCCTGTGCCCCCTGACAACGCCGCCTCTGCAGTAAGAGATGCAAATTTTCAGATTAATCACCGAAGTTAAGCAACGCCGAGTCCGGTTAGTGCTTGGATAGGTGACCGTCTGAGCGATCGATTCGGACTCCCGCATTGTGTCATTGGGCAATGCACTTAACTCCGATTGCCCACATGGGGGATGATGATGCCGTGTACTGGGGCGTACTGCACGTCGATGGTGCGCATGTCTCTAACCAATCCAGTCCTGCCTGTGCCGGAGTGCAGAGTTACGATGTTGGGGAGCTGGCAGCTGCTCATCGTTGCTCAGTGGTTCTCTCCGGGTACTCCGGCTTCCTCCACCCGTAAAACTGTAACCGACACGACATGACCTTGGCTGTTAAAGTGTCGTTAAAACCATAATAAATAAATAGATTACAGATTAAGGACATAATCGTAGAGTGAACCCCCACATTAAGTGGCGGAGAAACGCTTTCAAACTTTTTGCAAAATGATATACCTGCGTGTTTTAATGAAAAATCGTAATCGAAAAATGGGTAAGGGAAAACGACAGCTGAAAGGAAGAACGCAGATTGCAGTGACGTAGTACCCCATTCGTACATTCTCATCGGTCGTCGTTCATTGTGCGAATGGTCTCTTTTCCGCGTGTCAATCGACAGATTGTTGCGCTCGAAAATATGTGATACAGATATGTGTTTTCTCATATTCAGAAAAGTTTCTAAATTATTTATTTATTTATTTATTGGTGTTTAAGGTAAAGTTTCTAAATAAAACATAACAGAAAATTCATGTTGCGCCCCACCTCCCCCCCCCCCCCCCCTCAGAGACACTTTTGCACCTTGGATATTTATCTCAATTTTAGTAGCAAATTCAATACTATAGGTGCATTACGTCCTTTTTAAAACCATCCAACTTGTAATTTGATTTTCTGCTGTGTTTTCTGGAAACAGCTGTAATGTCATTTCAAAAAGCGAAAGGGACAATATTTTCGAAAAAAATGTATAGCTTACAATAATATTAGCGTACCTCCCCTAATTGGAACAAGGTCGACGAGCTTCCCCAATTAGGGCCATAAGCTATATTTCGGAAGTAAAAATTGAAAAAGAGAATAAAATAGGAATGCGGCGATTTTCAGATTTGTGTATGTTTTTCGTATACTGATCCAGTTACGTTTAATAAAAGGTAAACTAACTCTATCCTTAGACTAGCATTGACCATTGTTGTTCCCTTTCAGTCATCTCGAATTTGTCTCTTTTATATCTAGTAATTGGGAATTATTGTCACTTCCAGCAAAATTGCACTTCACCTGTTCCATTTCTCCTCGCCTTAACTCTTACAATTTCTTCGGACCATAGTTTACTAAGTGGCCCGTAGTCGAGTGACAACGGGCTGAACTTATAATATATCCAAGTACGTCATAAGTATCCATGACGGTCAAACGTTTAACCCTGAAAAAAGACGACACTTGCAAAGTAAGTTATTGACTAGTTTTTTTCCATTTAACGTCAAAAACATAGCTTATGACCGCTCATTGGGACGAGGTCAACGGGCTCGTTCCAATGTGGGTCATAACCTAACCTATGTGTTTGATGCAAAAAATGAAAAAATAATTGGATGGCAAGTTTTGTGAATAGCGTTGGCAAGTTTTAGCCGTTACGTTGGTTAAAGGGTTAAGCCTATTGTAGGGAAAAAGGTTAGTGAAACCCTACAAGGAAAATAGGAATATCTATGCTTTCATGTGCAGAAATCACTCAAATTATCTTTTAAGACCAAAAGTCATTCTCAGTGGATATTTTTCCCCAGCCTCTAGCTGGGGGTATCATTTTCAGGTGAGACGAAATTCTCCCCAAGAGAGTATTTACTTTGCAGAAGGATTATGATATAAAACACATGTAAAACTCCCCCCATTCGCCCCTCCATATTTTCTCACCCCGATGTATATTTAATAAGTTATTAGTGCTTAGTATAAGAACTATTGCACGACGAGATTGCGAACCAAATGGCAACTAGTGCAATATTTGTTAAATAATGCGTTCGCAGCACAAATATAACTTTAAGTTTAGTTAATGTTATACATTAAACCCTTTAACTGACATGAAAAGCAGACAAAATTCTTTAATAAGTAATGTTTTTCACTTTTGTCTCAAAAACATAGGTTATGACCCTCTTTAGAACGAGCTCGACGAGTGCGTTTCAAAGAAGGGTCATAACCTATGTTTTTGAGACAAAAAATGAAAAACATAATGAAAATTAATTGGCGATTTGTGTGAATACCGCTGGCCGGTTTTAGCCTTTACGATGGGTAAAGTGTTAATATGATGCCCAATTCAGTAGACGCAGGCACTCCAAGTGTAGCTTACCTTATCCTAATTCACTTGTAAAGCAATTCTTGTGCAGGCACACCAAACAAGAAGTGCTCTAAAGACCTGGATCCCTACTGGGAAGCTTTTTTAGTCGCTACTTTTTATTCATAGGTTTGATTTGTTCCGTAGTTGGAGAGGGAGGTGGTGGTATGATGGACTCAACGATCCTGTGAGTGTACATTACACTGTCGTAAATAGAACAGAAAATCAGATGTATACAAACATTACTGTTGACGTGGGGTCAAAGTTGAAATATATTATTCCTAAGCCAAAAGTTCCAACGAGAGAATCGTGGTGGTGGTAAGTATGTACTTCTTTATTTTATACTGCCGCTATTTATTTTTATTTATTGGTGTGTAAGGTTACTTTCAGCACATTTGCTATCTGATGACCGCAACATTTGTATAAAGTCAACTTTAACCAATCGTTTACACCTAACCTTTCCGTTTTAGAAGAGTTCCTACTCCAGGCATTGGTTCCTGGTCCTACTTTACCAGGTCCACAGTAACCAATCACTACTCCACTTCTCGGGATTCTCATGAATAGATATAAATCGAATATACACATAGTAACTTGGTGTACCTAATGTTCACCACGAGTGGTGAACATTTGGTACACCAAGCTACTTTGGGTATATTTTATTTATACCATGATCGTCAGATTTTTAAGAGTTTAAATGTTAAATAATACAATATTCGCACGTGCGAAACTGTTTTTGTTTACATGAGCACCGGCGGGCGGTAATTCCGCTGTCAATTTTATCGCCGAAACGAAATGAAAAAAGAAAGGCGCAAATCATGAGGCCGTTTTAATAACATAATATTTCGACCTATGGATACTTTATTGACATGAGTCAACGCATGTTTGTTAATCTTTGGTATCTTATGAGGTTAACTCATTTAAGAACGTAATAAATAACTGCCGGTTTCATTTCACTCTTCGCGAGGCGATGGGCGATAAATTTAGACAAGTTCACATTCAGGTCGAAGTCACCAAAGGTCAACTTGGATGTATTTCCACTGTGGGTGTAAATTTTAACTATTGAAATCGCATTGCTGGCAAGTTCACCACAGACGCGACGTGTTCAACACGGTTCGTGTATAAAGCTAAAATTTATGTCATAGACTTTTTTATATGCAGTTGAATATGTGATCATGAAATAAACTCGCTTTAATTTGGAACGTGGGGGATTATTTCCCTGTTGACAATTACAATAACACGTCGGCCAATCGTTAATTAGCCGTGGTTCTCCAAACTAGTTAGAGTTATTCAAATAAATAAGTCTATTTTTCCAGGAAATTCACAACTTCCCATTAACACGTCCTGACATATTTTGAATTGGAATTACCTCCCCTCTTCTCAAATGCCCGTGATGTGAACATTTTCTGAAAGCTTTCAGCGCGACCGTTCCTGAAAACAATACGCAGCGGAAAGCTCAATGCATCATTCAAATGACACAGCTGATTGCTTGAAAATGGGTTGGCTTTAGCTAGACCAAATTTTCTCAGTTTGAGTGAATAATTCCCAATAATCGAGCATCGGTTGCAAGTAAACTGTGCAAAAGGAATTCACCATTATCAGTAGGTAATAATTATCCCTCTGAGGTATTAAAACATAAAATTAACATCCTGACAAAGATTTATTTTTCATTATTTTTTCTCAAAATGACTTTTCCAAGGAATTTAAACCAAAATTATCTCATTTCTCAGCAGCGAAATGTCAGCTCCCAAACATTCCTGGGTTGACCATTCAAGACTCCTGTGCGAAATGCATCTGACTGTAAAGAGTTTGGATCAAGAGTAACAACAGATTATTTTGGTCTTATCATCATTAAAGAGCAGGGTTTTGGCCGTTACGTTAGGTAAAGGGTTAATGAAGCACTGGGTTCAACCCGGTGCTTCGTTAATTAAAATTTTCCTAATGGTGATTTACGTTCGTCCTTCCATTCCTGTGTTCGTTCCTTCGTTAGTTGGTCAGCACCTTAACCGACAAGGAGTCATATTGGCACTGGTTGATTTCGGACACTGCTTCGACGGTTTGATGTAACAAATCCGCATTTTTAAATGAATTAAGATTAAAGTTGTTTCGTCATTTGAACTACTGCCCCATGTGCCACGTACCCAACCCCGTAATTACTTTCGTAAAATATTGGCCCGATTCTTTATGCAAGCTGGTATTGAAGCATCCAGACTGCAAGCCGAGAGGCCCTCGATTCGAACCCCACTTGCGGCAACCGGGTTGTGGCCTTGGATAAGACACTTCAACCCCATTGTCCGCGTTGTGTACTAAGGTGTACTGCACGTCGATATTGGACCTGTCTTCAACCAATGCTAATTCTGCTTGTGTGAAGTTAGTATGATGGGGAGCTGACAGTTGCTCGTCGTTGCTCGGTGGTTCTCTGCGGGTACTCCGGCTTCCTCCACCCGTAAAACTGTCTGGGTCATTATTAGCCATTGTGCAGAAATATGTGTTTTTAAACACCAATAAAATAAATAAATTGAAGCCTCTCCCCGCTGCTCTCATCCCACGCTATAACCTCGTTGTATGGGCGTTACGCCACTGGCTCCAAATGGCCATTTAGCCAAGGATATCCATTGAACTTGGAGATGCCCCTTTAATTACAAACGAGACCACCGATGAGAAGGTCTTGGTTTTCAAAGTAGTACCAAATGCCTCTCCCCGCTGCTCTCATCCCACGCTATAACCTCGTTGTATGGGCGTTACGCCACTGGCTCCAAATGGCCATTTAGCCAAGGATATCCATTGAATCTGGATATGCCCCTTTAATTACAAACGAGACCACCGATGAGAAGGTCTTGGTTATCAAAGTAGTACCAAATGCCTCTCCCCGCTGCTCTCATCCCACGCTATAACCTCGTTGTATGGGCGTTACGCCGCTGGCTCCAAATGGCCATTTAGCCAAGGATATCCATTGAACTTGGAGATGCCCCTTTAATTACAAACGCGACCACCGATGAGAAGGCCTTGGTTTTCAAAGTAGTACCAAATGCCTCTCCCCGCTGCTCTCACCCCACGCTATAACCTCGTTGTATGGGCGTTACGCCACTGGCTCCAAATGGCCATTTAGCCAAGGATATCCATTGAACCTGGATATGCCCCTTTAATTACAAACAAGACCACCGATGAGAAGGTCTTGGTTATCAAAGTAGTATCAAATGCCTCTCCCCGCTGCTCTCATCCCACGCCCTAACCTCGTTGTATGGGCGTTATGCCACTGGCTCAAAATGGCCATTTGGCCAAGGACATCCAATGAACCAGGATATGCCCCTTTAATTGTAAACGAGACCAGCGACGAGAAGGCCTTGGTTATCACTGTAGCACCAAAGGCCTCTCCCCGCTGCTCTTATCCCAACACCCTGAAACGAATTTCACTGATCAGCGTACTAACCTTCTCCTTTGTATTATCCACGAACCATATTCTCCCACCCACTTCCTCATTGTCCTACCAGTGAATCTTGTGCATTCACGCTGATATTTCGGAAATGCTAAGAGAAAGTGCTCCAGGCAGGGACCGACCAAGTAAGTAGCCAGTGTAAATTTTACTATTTGAATTCTGATTTGGCTCCTAAATCTTAAATATAGTCTTTAAAGTTGGCTTGTAACCGTACAGCCCCAGTTCCTAGATCGGTTACTTAGGCAGCCAAGACTTTACTTGGAACTATTGTGAAAATGAATGGTTATTGTGGAGTAATAGATTATTTTTCAACCATTTGAGAAACAACTTTAATTATGCCAAACAAAGATGTAATTAAATGAACAAATGTATGTCCTACTCAGCTGAAAGCTTCCCAAAAGCTCATTATGTAAAAGTAATATTACTGCAGTTAACTGGAGAGAGTGCTTGGTGCCCATATTCAGTGGCCTTTATGCTGGTATGAAGGTGCAGCAACTTCAGCAAGCTTCATGTTCTGCACATGTGCATCATATTATTTTTGAAGTGAAATTATATAATCTGTATGGATTGTCTTTTTACAGTTTATGGGAAAGTACCTATAGGCACTCTCCCATAAACTGTAACAAGGCAAAACACATGAGCAAATTTTGACAATCAACTTCAATTTAGTACTCTACTGTTAAGACGTGAATCTAGATTCTACATTTCAAAAGTAGGCTACAAGTCTGACTCCTATCCTTCAATGCTCACGTCGGTCACTGACTCCAGGGTATCCACTACACCCAAAGTAGACATTTGGTAATCCTTCTCGCCACTTTCCGTTCCCGCTAAACTTCAGAGACATTAACCTCAGTTTGAACAGCTTTGAACCCCAAAGGCGCCTTGCAGGTATTTCTCAAATATTGGCTTTTCTGGCTTCTCTCTTCCCTCACAATCCTCCATGGCCCTCTCTCTGATGAATTCGTTATCCTAAGTTGACACCCCCCCCCCCCCCCCCCCCGCCCACCTCCTTGGTTACCACAGAATCTAATCACACATGTGGGTGTGTGTCTGGGAGAAAAATAAGTCGTCGTGTCGCTTAACATCTAAATGTAGAATACACATCGTTCAAATTCGATTTAGCGTAACATTTTTTATTACTTGCCTGTTCTATGAAATCCCCATCTGCAGTAACACTAAACCATGTGGAAAATGAAGATCTGTTCCGCACATATGTACAGAACAGAAATCGTTGACGTACTATTTTTAAATAGAAGCGAAATTTCACAGGAATTTTCTACAAATCGTGTACCGCAATTGCAATCTGAATCGCTAGCGATAGCTAAAAATCGTCCTCTTAGTTCCAATGTGCCAGTAGGCACATAGATCACATTGGAATTCAAGGGCCTAAAGAGTAACACAGATTTCCCTTGCAAATTTGGTTGGCGATAAAATGTGTTCTCTCGTTTTATTCGTCCGCGCTGGCACTCCTTCCATGTCGATTAACCCATTCACAAGCGCGTGTCGTTGTGTGTATATCTACGCGACAAGAACGGAGTGTGGTGCCTGGTTGGTTAGCACATTGGACTTCAGATGGAAATGTTAATGTTTCGATCCTGACCCGTGTCTTATGCGTTGTGTTCTTGAGCAAGATACCTAATCCCGATTGCCCAAGTGGAAGTGCGATGACGTTATGTACAGCACGCCGTCGGTAAACTTGCCCTTAATAAATACTAACTCCTGCTCGTGCCATGTTAACACGTGAGAGAGTTAACAGTTACTCGCCATTCTCTGTGTTTTTTCGGGTATTCCGGCTTCTTCCACCCGTAAAACGTACTGGTGTAAAAGGAATGGAAGTCCGTAGGAACGTTAGTCCCTCTGGACTATTATTCCGCGGAATTATAATCCTAGGTCTAACATTTCTAGGAATGGTAGTCCGGCGGACTACTATTCCTAGAAATGTTAGACCTAGGACTATAATTCCGCGGAATAATAGTCCAGAGGGACTAATTTTCCTACGGACTTCCATTCCTGTCACACCGGTACGATGTGACCCTGGCTGTTCACACTGTCGTTAAAACACCGATAAATAAATTGATTTATACCGCGATTGTTATGTGTATCCAACGTTACACGATGCAATACAGACATTGAAAAACGTTCTAGGTACACCACGCGTGGAATCCGGCCCACATATATTTATTTATTTATTTTGGTGCTTAACGGCACTTCCAACAGCCAGGATCACCTTGTGTCAGGTAGTTTTACTGGTAGAGAAACCCGGAGTACCCGGAGAGAAGCAGCAAGCAATGGCGAGCAATTTTCAGACTCCCCAACGTACTAACTCCACACAAGCAGGGTTACCATTGGTTGAAGACTAGTGCGCAATCGACGTCTTAGCACACAGCGCCACCGTGCCCCCATGTGAGCAATCGGGATTAAGTGCCTTGCACAAGGACACAACGCAGTTACCCCTGGCGGGGGTCGAACCATAAGTCTTTCGGATTGATGTCCAATACCGTAACCACTGAGCCACCGCATTCCGGGCCAGTGTGCAAGAAAGTAAGAAGGCATCTGATTGGTCGTTTTTTATCGCAAAAATCTTAAGTCTGAATTCGGCTAATTGGCACTTTCAAAAGTTTGTTTTCAGTTCAAAGCGTCGGACTGCAGAGATAGCTGTAAATGTGCCCAGAAATGTCAGAGGTAATATAGGCACACGAATGCGCACAAGTGTTTTACAATATAGTCCTTCGCCTCGAATGAATTATTTCACGTAACCAGTCCAGTCAAGCTATTACTCTGTTTATTACTTTTCATTATCAACGTGATTGATGTTTCCCTTTTTACAGGACGTTGAAGTTCTATTTCCTCTGAAGACCATCTACTCGAACATGCTATTGTAAAAAGATCTGCCACCATCCGCGTCCTTGTCATGTAAATGGAGAGGATTGCAGCATGCTTATTGTCTTCACGTACACAAGATCAGTTGATGTGGAAGTGTAATTACCTATGAAGATCCTGCACAAAGACGCTTTAACTTGTACAGTGCTGAATTATTTTTGGATATAAACATTGTTTCATTGTATTTGTCTTGATATAATTTATGGAAGAATGTTTCTCAACACACTCCCCATAAATTATAGCAAGGTAGATACTTAAATAATTTCACTTCAAAGATAACATGAAGCACATCCTCTGAAAATGAAGCCAGCCTTCAAGTTGTGGTGCGTACACTTCAGAATAAAGCTCAAATATGGGATTCAAGCACTCTATCAGTTAACCCTTTACCTAACATGAAAAGCAGACGACACTTGCAAAAAAAATTCTTGAATAACTAAATTTTTTCATTTTTTGTCTCAAAAACATAGGTTATGACCCCTCGTTGGAACGAGCTCGACGAGCTCGTTCCAACGAGGGGTCATAACCTATGTTTTTGAGACAAAAAATGAAAATATTTTGAAAATTAATTGGCGATTTTTGAGAATAGCGCTGGCCGGTTTTGGCCGTTACGTTGGGTAAAGGGTTAACTGAATATTGTTTCGACTGAACCAGGAACCAGGAACAATTATTATACCACAATTGTTGTGTGTATTCAGCGTTATGAGATAGAATACAGACACTGAGAAATGTTCTAAGTAAATCACGCGTGGAATAGAGCCAGATCAGTCTATGTGTAAGAACATCATGTGACAACGTATCTGACTGCTCCTTGCGCCAATGAGTGACATTACGACGTGAAGGAAATGCTTCGACACAAAACAGGGCCATGCAAGAAAGTTACCAGACCGCCTATGGTGATACTTTTCTTTACAAATATCAGCGCTTCATTCGTTTAATTCAAGTTTAATCATGGTATAAATACAAAACTCGGGTAGCGTAAGGGGACAGGAATCAACGCCATATGGATGGAGTTTTCCCTACATTTTATCATGCACGAAAAGCTCCACATCGGGTCGTTGATTCCATTCCTGTTACACCGTGGAGAGGAAATTCGGGCTACAAGGTTAATTCTGTGACGGGTCCCTTTCGAAAGTGTCTGGATAATGCTGCAGATGCCGAAGTTCTTGAAGTGAGGAATTCTTGAAGTGGTAACACCTGGTCTGGTGCATATGCTTATACATAACAGTCTATTAACCCTTTACCCAGCGTAAAGACCTAAACCGACCAGCCCTATTCACAAAAATGTCATTTGATTTTCATTATGTTTTCATTTTTTGCCTAAAAACATTGCATGTGACCCCTCATTGGGATGAGCTCGTTGTGCTCGTTCCAATGAGGAGTCATAAGCTATATTTTTGGACGCAGAAAATGAAAAAAATGAATATTCAATAATTTTGTTTGCAAGTGTCGTCTGATTTTCGTGTTAGGTAAAGGGTTAACAGATTGAGCATCTCCAAGGCACTCCCATTCCTTCTTTACATGATTGGCAACTTGTATTCCAATGCGAGTGTTACTTATCTTGCTCATTCTCGCTCGGTGATCGGATGGGTGGGGATGCTTGGCACAGGAGTCAGAAATTTGGGGGACCCAGGCCTGACCCAAGAATGCTGGACTCCTGGGTCAACCCCGGGCCCCCAAGTTCCGGGTTCCGGGGTTACTACCCAGAGCCCACATCCTCTCCCCGGCCCTGCGTTTTAATCAAGCAAAACACAGGAGGGACAAAATGTATAAATATTCCAAAACTAACTTTGCTACAAGCACTTACCTTGTTGGGTCAACCATTTCCGTCTGGGGATAGATTGAGCTGTAGCTTTGTACGAACCTTCTTATTACAAATTTAGGTTTGCTTTGTCTGGTATTATTTATCCACTGAATAACCGCCAACGCATAAACACTTGACTAACACTTAATCGTTTTACGCACGGTTTTTCTTGCAATTATTATTGTGCCAAGCTATTCCATAAAATATCCACGATTCGAAGCATCAACCATATTTTGAAAACACTTTTGAAAGTTTATCCAGATCGGAAATTTATCTTCAAAGTCACCAACAATGTATTCAGATGAGTTCGAATATGTCGTCTGTTATCCCGCAATTCAATCTCGTATTCTCAAACGAAAGGAGTGAATTTCGGTGTACTTAAAGACTAATTTACATGGTATGCTATAACAGATGTGAAAAGGCAGATGTGCTTTCAGCAGATCTGCTTTTTACGTTCACGCTGTTTACAAAAACAGGCCCGTATTTCTCGTAAAAATCACCAATAAAGTAGTCCAATGAGAACGAATATGTTGAAAGTGAATTTCGGTGTACGTAGAGACCAATTTACATGGTACATGTATGCTTTAACAGATCGTCGTCTGAGTGCTAGAATGTCCTATGTCCTCTATGGGACGATATATTATTTCCCCTATGGGACATCGGACATTCTCGCACTCAGTCGACGAGATGTTAAAAGGCAGATGTGCTTTCAGCGTCCACACTGTATATAAAAACAGACCCGTTTGCTACACGTGACTCCCAGCTTGTGTGATGATCGGTCAGTTGCATCTGCTAAATCAGACGAGATAAAACATGTCCTATTTGCTCTGTTTCACATGTCTGCTAGCAGATATCCTAATTTAGATGGTATGATTCAGCAGATGCTCTGAGATCGATGAGAAAAAAACATACTGTGTAAATTGGCCTTAGGATCTGAAAATAATGCAATTAAAACTGATTAAAACACGTTTCTCAACGTGTCCTGTCCGTTTTCGAATGTGTGTTATTGTCACACAAGAATTGGGGTAACGAGTGCTTTTGTCTGTGCCGCATGCTTTTTATGTCTCGCTTCTGGTTGTTCTCATCATACAAATCGTACAAATATGTAAACACCGAGTGTGTTTCTGTTAACAGGCGAATTTGAAGTTGAGGTGTAATTAGTAAATAAATTATTTTTACTTAACACCTCTTACGAATTACACTTGGAAAACGCATTCTTGATAACTACCAGTTTTTTTCCATTTTTCGTCCCCGCAATATAGCTTATGACCCCTTATTGGTAGAAGCTCAACAAGTGCGTTTCAGTGAGGGATCATAAGCTCTATTTTGGAGACAAAAAAAATAATAATAAAAATTTTCATGGCGATTATTGTGAATAGCGCTCTTTCTACTTTGCATGAAACGTCGTTTATTTCTTTATTCATTTCGTTATTTCGGTTTAACGACACTGAGCCATGCCATGTCGGGTAGTTTCAACTTAGACCTTTGCCACGCCGCACGCAGTCGATCTCATGCAAATGGAGTTCTGTGGCCGACTCGGCCCCAATGTACCAATGTTTGAATCTGGTACGTGTTAATTAAATTTATTTAAATGTATTGTTCCTGGATAACTCGTCCGCCTTTAAATGTATAAAGCGTCATCAGGTCTGTAAATCAACAAATCTAGAGGCTTATGGGATGACTGTTAGTAGTTTTAGAGTTCAGGATTAGTGGGAGATGACAGGCAGACAGCCAATCTGGCTAGGGCATCTCACGACGGTGTTAATCAATTGTACATTTATAATATTTGTATCACATTGTAACTGTATTTCATATATACATTTAAATAAAATATATCTTAAATAAAAAGTTGTGATGACCATGCTTCACGAATACCACATATTCATCTTTTCGACAATAATTTCGACGGACAAATATTCTAACAATATCATCAAGGCATGTCGTCTTTGAAGGAGGTCTGCCTTGATGGTATAGTTGGAATCAGGGGCGCCGGAGCCACTTCAGTGCCATGGGGTCAGACCCCGGAAAAAGGGAATTTACTTGCACTAGCAGCCCCGCCATGACATTCCGACTTATTTGTGGTGTATTTTATCTTTACTTCAAGAATAAATCATTGAAAAAATTGAGTGACGAACCTGAGAAGGACATATTCGGTCCTCTCTCGCTTCCGTGGTCCGAAGGCTGAGAGGGCAGCTGCTCCCTCTGTCCTATGCTTCCGGCGTCCCTGGTTGGAATATTTTATCAGTAGGGACTTGAGTCGTCACAGTCGGGACAAATTATGCAGAGTTAGCAGCTGATGAAGGAAAGTTCACCATCGACGTGCAGTACGCTTTAGTACAACCCCCCCCCCCCCCCACACACACACACACCCCGTCTCAGGCCTTCGGCCTTCGAGACACGCAAACGTTATTTGTAATATGCCTTTTGACAGAAAAGCGTGAGTAGATGTGCATTCTTTTCACATAGAGAAAAATTTTGATTCTCAAATTCCATTTCATGCTCAGTGAATAATAGACGTTCCATTACATAACTTTGTTGTGGAAGTCTAAGTGGAAGTCTGTTTGCTTTTATTAACCCTTTACCAAACGAATCCGCCATATCCGTCCGTGTAATATGCAAATTCAGCAGCTGAAAAAATATTATTTTTTCAAAAAATTACAACAAAACCATATCATGTGATCCCTCTTTGGGACGAGCTCGTCGAGCTCGTTCCAATGAGGGGGTCACATGATATGGATTTGTTGAATTTTCTTTTTAAAATTTAAAAAAAATTATATTTAAAATAATAAATTTTGATAACGTCTGCGTTGGGTAAAGGGTTAAGACAAAATAGTTTAACCCTTTACCTAACATGAAAAGCAGACGACACTTGCAAAAATAATTCTTGAATAACTAATTTTTTTCATTTTTTGTCTCAAAAACATAGGTTATGACCCCTTGTTGGAACGAGCTCAACGAGCTCGTTCCAACGAGGGGTCATAACCTATGTTTTTGAGACAAAAACTGAAAAAAATAATGAAAATTAATTGGCGATTTTTGAGAATAGCGCTGGCCGGTTTTGGTCGTTACGTTAGGTAAAGGGTTAAAAATATTTATTAAGAATTAAGTTGTAAATATACATCATAGAAGAGATAAACATAGAAAAAACAGTCAACACAAGACACAATAGTATACAATAACACAAGTATATAAACATTGACAAACACTATTTAAAAGAGGTATCCGACAGAAAGCTTACAGCTTATGTAAGTCGTCTAAGACAACACTAGAATTTATACGGCTGCTTTATTAGTTGTGTGTATGTATTCAAGTAAAGTGAACCTTGGTTTGGTCAACATAAAGTTTTTAATAAAAACGTCTAGAAATAGCTTGTAGTTAAGTATCACCTCCAGCTTCACTGTATTTGTTCTGATTTGACCTGTTACCTGACGAATTGACCGTGGCCTGTCGGTGTAAAAACGAAATTAGCCATTCAAATTTTGTTATTGTTTTGTATTTTAGTTTCTCCTCATCCAAATCAAAGTATATGAACTTTTATTACAAAGGGTTTTCCACGTCTAATTTAAGAGGTTCGAACAAATATTAGGGAACCAATTGCCCAGTCTGGCAATCATTTCTTTCTGCCCTATTCTAAACTTATGTTGTCCTGATTTGCTTGCAGATGATCAAATGGTAAATATGGATGATTACGTTTTCCTGGGGAAAGTTGTGTTTTGGCATTGGAGTGTACGGTCCAGGGCGGACGGCCATCGTTTGTCATTGGGAGAGATTTACAGGAAAGTTAGCTCCCCTTAATTTTCTAAGGTTGTTAGTAAATTTAACACTAACGGTATGGGAATTTCATATAAAAGTTGGAATTTCGAACTGTTAGCGACGGGTGCATCATTTCACCACCTTCGGGTATTTTCCTGTGGAGCAGAATAAAAATACAGAAGCTGGCTTCTTACAATTGTTTTACCAATCAGTTTGAATGTTTGACTGTTCTCTGTTTAAAACAATTCAAAAATAAGCAAATTGCGCTTTCACTATCTTTTGATGTTCTGTAATTTTTTTCTGTTCATTATATCAACAGTGTGTGTATCGTGACATATGTATAACACAGACGCTATCCTTTCCATTGTGACAAAAGTCTAGGAGGTAAGATTTGCTATTTTATTCCTGGGAAGAATAAAAAGGTTAAAACTACTGTAAAAACACATTCGCTAAACTAGAGCCAATGTGGCCAGTTACTTAGTTACTTTTGGTTAACTTGATATAAAAAGACAAGTTTCCTTTTTGTAACTTTTAATAAACGAAAACAGCAGACAGCTCCAAGAGCTCCAAGAGCTGTCTGTTGTTTTCGTTTATTAAAAGTAACAAAAGGAAATTTCGCTTTATTTTCTACTGATGCCACGGCTGTTTTCTCAAGAATTATCTGCTTCATAACAGGACCTTCCTCGCTTTTTAATAAGTTCAGTGGAGAAAACTTTATCGAAAGTCGATTTTCATGACGCGATAAGTCAGGGATGACGTGTCTCGGAAGGCAGGGCGGCCGAGCAGGCGGAAATTCGGGCGAGCAAGCGAGACGGGGTGGGGCAGTGCGTGTCCTGTCGGAGTGGGGTGATGTGGTGCGTTTTAGACTCCTGGAAGATCAATTCTCCCCATTAGAGACAGAAATGCGTCAAGCCCATACATTCTCTTGTCAAAATCCTTCATACTTGCCATATTAGCAGATGGTGATCCTTTCGGGACAACTTCCGCCCTCTAAAATCAGTTGGATTAAAAATCAACCCATATTAAATGGGTTGAGTGAATATGAACCAAATTGCATATTGAGACATAACTTCGGAGGTTTGACGAAAGTATTCTCGTTCGATTTTAGAGGGCATGGACGTCTCCAGAGGATGGCGCAACAGTAGTCGTCCCCACGCCTTCCACACCAAAAGTAACCAAATATAAACAAATAGAGTCATGTGAAACAAAAACAGAAGTGAAAATTTATATAGGTCACAAACTTGGTTGACCTCCGTTTGGTATTTCAAATGTGTTTCGAGCAGGCTCGAAGCTAGGTGGGTGGCCTTCTCCAATTACCCTGTAAATTGGAAATATTTGTTGTCTGTCGGAAAAAAAACTGTTGGTCGCTATTATAGTCAATGATAAATGTTTGAAATGAAGCGAAAAGGGTGATCCGTGAACGCGCAGCTTCTTTTGGGGCGCAGCCCCGTTCCATCTTCTTGAATGGCCTGTAGTTATTCACACGTTTAAGAAATGGAGTATATCAGATTTATTCAACATACTGAATTTCACAAACACCACATTGGCGAAGATAAACCACATTGGAGGTATATTCTGCATTTTCTCCAACACTGGTGTTGTGGGGGGGGGGGGGGGGAATCGACAGTGGGTATCACTAAACAAGTTTTACCACAGGCCTTTCCAAAAGCGCGGCTGACTCCAAGTTCAGATTAAAAATTTCTGTTTCAGAGCTAAACAGCACCTGCTTGCTGGTTCGATACAAAAAACCATACAAGCGACGCAAAGCATTTTCAGCTATTTAATATTTTAAACGAATGATACAAAAATAAAAAAAAAAACCTACAATAACTAGAATACACAAACCTTGACATATTCGCTGCATGGAATATCTGCATAAAAACGCCATGCCTCTAGATTTATTATGGGACAACCTTAATTCCCAGTCCTGGTGCTGTGGAGGGAATCGGCTACTACGCAAGCTGTACAACCGCTCTTCCCACAAGCTTGGCTGACTTCATGTTCAAATTAAGGATTTCTGTTTCATTGCTAAACAACACCTTCTTGCTGTCTGGGAACAAAACTATATGAGCGGAGCAAATAATTTTTAACTATTTAACCATTTAACCCCTTGAACTCTAGTGGTATCTGCCATGCCAGTTCAATGGCAGCAGTTAGAAGAGTCCATATTTATTATTTGGGGTAGACCAATTAATATTTTCAACGTGCAGCCTTGAGGCTGCACGTTGAAAATATTGTTTGGTCTATCGCACACATTTACTGAACTGTCATTCTATTTAATGACGTTATGGCGTATCATGTTCCTCAGTGGCCGGAAAAAGGATGGCTCTGCTTCAAAGGGTTAATATTTTAAAATTAATCATATAATAATGCAAAGGACATACAATGGCTGAAATACACAATCACATATACGCTGGATGGAATATCTACATAAAACGCTAAGCCCCTCGATTTATTATAGAACTACCATAATAGCTCCTCAACACCGCTGTAATTTGTCCACCAATTCTTGCTATGGGGAAAATGATAGTCTCAGCGTTTCCAAATCCATATCATGCCTGTTTTGTAACGAGTCTGATGTGACGTCAATGGCGCGTGCAGATTTCCGGTCCGATAATTTTACAAATGCAAAGTGAAAACCCAAGTGTCTTTATCCTGAACACTCCATAATTTCTATATTGCAGGTGTCATATTCAATTTTTAAATATTCAATGCTCTATAAGGCCTACAAAAAGTTAAAAATCGGTTTCTCAGACCCTCCCCGATGGCCCTTTTGACTGCTGCATGCTCTCTTTTTATATCCAATGCAAACTTAAAAAATAAAAATTAAATGGTTTATGTCGGATATTTTACCCAGGTAAATACAACTGATAAATTTGTCCCTTGAGTGCAACAAGGTTTTGCAATGCTTTAGCATTGCAAAGCCTTGTTGCTCTCGAGGCAAGAAATACACCACCACCCATGCTGTTCTGTTGATTATGAGGCTAAAATATAAAACAAACCAAGAAATTAATTTTTGATGGCAAAGAAATAATTATGAAAATAAAAAAAATAATTAAAAACCATCCGCCCGCATACAATTTTACACTAAATGGCCTGTGAAACAGAAGATCTACTTTGTGGAGGCCTAATTAACATTTTTACAAGAGCAAATCAGTTTGGGTTGTAATATTGCGTCTCGTATAGGCATACGGTGTCATGTTTGATTTGACTGATCTAGTCTCTTCAACTCTGTGGACTATGCCAGTCCATACCATTGACTGCTGTGATAAGCTGTGTGTACTTCATGGTTGGGTGTACGTTCCAACAACGATCCATCACTGGATGTGACTTGAAATTGTCATTAAGTATGCGTTATTTACACCATGTGGGTTTCTGAGATGGTGTATTGGAATCTGAGTATATATCGACGAGTCCATTAGGGCGAGTCGATATATGACCCAGAAGCGAAGTCGAGACTTCAATACACCATCTCGGAAACCCACATGATGGTAATAACCAGTTTATCTTACAATATTCCTCATTTTTTGCTTGTTCGCATAACTATGGGATTGGGTACGGTTTTTAACTGCGTCTGTTTTGACAAACATTCACCATCTATGAATTAACCTTTCTTATGAATGAATATCATGACATAATCCCAATTCATTGTTCTACAAGTACTATAACCGCTGAAACTGAAAGTAGTTCTTCAGCTATGTGTTTCGTAGTTAAATTTTTCATGTTTAACACACGGTATATAAAATATCGAGATGGCAAAAAATGCCCCGTCTGAATGTATCTCGCTGAGCTGGTGACTTTTTTATCATTTAATAAATGTTATTGAAACGATGAACCTCGACATGCGTAATAAGTCAATGCCAATTGAGAACAGGTGAAAACATTCTGTTTCTGAACCAAATGATTGCACGTGCGGTTGCTTCCCTCAATACAGATTTATATTTTGTCAAGACGTATTTTCCCTTGTTGTAAGGTTAATAATGTGTATGTTGTAAGGTACAACGAGAAAACTGACTCTATCGGAATGCCTAAATTAATTCTGTGTAATATCCCTTTCCATACAACTCCGCTTGCCGGATGAATATATGAAGTTACCAATGACGCGAAGTTTATAAAATAACTGCGCTGTCGCATCAATCAAGAAGGTGTTCAGAACAGGCAAAAATATCGCAAAAGTTTTACTGATAGTCACAGCCAGTCATGACGACAGATCACCAATTGTCGTGAATATTTTGTTTCGCCGTAATAAATAGTTCCTCTTCATTCCAAGCAACCCAGTAAATTTCACCCAACGAAAGTATAAAATGCCACATAAGTTGGTTTGATTTGATCAATTGATTATCAACAATCGATCTTATAGTTGGGCCTTATTCAGAAGCGATCTCACCAATGGGGTGCACTCGGCTTAACCAAACGCAATGGTGATAACCGGCCAGGGCTATTTACAAAAAGCGCCATAACGACCAAAATCCTCAGATTAATTTTACTTTAACCCTTTACCCAACGCAGACGATATCAAAATTTATTATTTTAAATGTTATTTTTTCAAATTTTTCAAAAAATTTCAACAAAACCATATCATGTGACCCCTCGTTGGAACGAGCTCGACGAGCTCGTTCCAACGAGGGGTCACATGATATGGTTTTGTTGAAATTTTTTGAAAAATAATATTTTTTCAACTGTTGAATTTGCATATTACGCGGGCGGATGTGGGTGGATGCGGGCGATTCGTTGGGTAAAGGGTTAATGACCACCTTGTATACATGTGCACAGCTGCAGGTGCCTCGTTGTTGACAATTTCCGCCATTGGAAGAGATTTACGAGAAAATTAGCACACCCCTGCGAATGTTGTGGGGACATTGGAAAATACTGAGGGTTTCGATATTCATTGATTGGTTCGGTTCGGTTTTTCGATATCCAATGATATATTGTCAACTTTAATAAAGATCAGTGGCCTGACCCCTTTGGTGGTCTCCGCTCATGAGTCTCGAAACATCGAGAGTGGTTAATCAACGACAAGACTGACATCTGCCGGTTTTACAGTCCAAATTCGGAAAATATCCTACGGTGTCTTATAGCGGAAATTGTCCGAATATGGACTCCAAAAGCCGACATTACCTCAAATCACTGCGTGAAATGAATATAGTCATGTAGACACAACTTTGTCGTCTCCACGAGGTTTTCAAATTTCGTCTGCAGATGACGGGTGGCCTTAATTCCAGTTGGATGGGAAAGGTTTGTTTCTATTCTGGAACTAGACCAGGGCCTAAAGAAACTTCGAGGCCCGGGCAGTGATACTTTCCTGGGCGAATGTGGGTTACGCCGCTTTACTACTTTTTCTTCCCCACAATTTCAAAACCAGAAACTTGATCTTGACGAATCTCCAACACCCTATGCCGCTAGCAAGACGAATGGGCGCTCGATATGTTAAACCCACTTTAGTTACCGGTAAGTTACTGGCGTTCTAAACAATAATACAATACTTATGTAGGTCGGATATAAATACACAAAATGACATCATGAATGTGGCACCCTTGGTATGTTGCACGCGCGTTTGTTTTGGTTTGTACCTCAATCATGCCCCCCTCCCCTTTCCGAGAGATATTTCCATGTTATTCTCATAAAATGGAGAGAAGGTCAGTCATTCTAATTACCTGGCTATCAGATTAATGAAATCCACTGCCAAAAGTCAACGCTAATCTTCAGTAAGAAATTTCAAAAAATTCCCCAGGAGGACCCCGGCAAATCGTCTATGGTTGCTGAAATGATGAGCCCTCGTTTCCCTAATTCGTAATTTTTGAAAGCATCACTGAGACTGGGATTGTTACCCCGACTTCCTCGCTCTGTCATCCGCTCTGAATTTACTGTCCGTATACTCGGACCGCAACAAAAAAAGAACATTTTCCCACAGTAGTCGTTAACTCCCTAAACTTGCAACGTACGACTCAAAAGTCACGTGTCCACGTTACCCACCATTCTGCCTTGAGCAATAGCAGTAAGGACGAAGATGTGGATACCTGTCCATCACACAATGGGGAGCGTTGCCATATTTATTTATTCGGCTTATTTCTTTTTCGCTGACCATAAAACGATTTTCTATCAAGTGATATCTAACTGTTGCTTCAAAATGTCCTGCTCCGGGTGTTGTATAAAATTCCACTTGATACAACTCGCTGTTGAGAACCATTTTGTCTGTTAAGTCAGCCAATCGACCATCATGGTCGGCACTTTGTCTAAATTTTAAAACTTCGGAGGTAATTGAGTATTTCATTAAACGAGTCACATTCTTTAATTTTGAAAGTAAACAATTTTCCCGGAATTTTGATGTGATTGAGTTGATAAGATTAACTGTCGCCATTGCAGCTTTCTGTGCAATCGATTCGCTCACGTTAATGTTTTTCAATGAAAGACATGCGCACCAATGTGGTTCAATTCCTGCATCTTGGCACGTTCTCTCCTTGGGTATTTCCTTAAGGAGACTTATACCTCGCTGTCTTATTCGGGCTTGTCTCATTTTACTAAAATCTAGTATATCCTGGAAGGTGGCGAAAATATCAAATGGCGTAGTTAATCTCATTGAATTTATCTTAAGATTTTTTGTTGAATCGGGATAATATTTGTCAAAAGAAGGAGGCAGTCGGATACCAAAATGTGGCATTCTTTCTTCCAACTTGCCTTGAAGGGAAGATCTAATGTTACTGAATCGAGCTCCATGATCAGCCATCAAAATTAATATTGTTCTGTTCAATGATCCACTTTCAAACAAATCAACTAAAAGTTGTTTTAAGTCGTTGTCGAGTATTTGAACTTTGTTGTTGTCCCTGTGACTTATCTCCGAATGGAACCCAAACATAAATTTGGGATTGTGCTGATACATTAAATACATATCACGTATCCAGTTGAAGAAAATAAGATGTTTCCCCACGGAACCTAAACATAATTCATGAAATCGGAAAGCTATTTCTTCAGCAGCAATGTAGAAAGGCCTCATATAATGATCTGTCGGTTGGTTTTTGAAGCCCAGCAATCTGTAATGAAAAGCTCCAATTTCAGGCTCATCCTCAATAAACTGAGTGACATAACCATATTCTGCAAACGATTTCCATATCCAAGGAAACTCATCCACAGTTTGAGCATTCGCATGCCCTCGTCTTGCTTCTGGTAATTCCTCTTCAGATTTGCCAGTCAAAATAGGTAGCAATGCCTGTGGTGTCCCATCACCCACAATGTTGTAACCCTCCAAGACAATTCCCCCCAGTTGTTTCGTAAAAAAATCGTGAGATTTCGGAAGTAATCTTTTCCATGCCATTCTTGAAAGAGAGTCAAGACCTATCATGAGTATGTCATACTGATCTCTGTTCTTGATTTCTATCGAACGTTCAGCTAATCGTTTGTGAATCAACTCGTTGTAAGCAATTCCAGAATGAATGTTTACGTAGCTCCGTCCGGAAGAAGACGTACAATTAACCTTAAAAAAGTCACCGATAATGTTTGTCCCATTCAACATGTGTTTTATTGGATTCCCAAAAGAGAGGGTGTAATCATTTATACCTCTTGAGAGTGGTGTATATTCACAAACAATATTTCCGTGACGTTTTTCAGCGTTCTCTGATATTCGAAACGTTCCGTTCCGTACATATACCCAGTTTTCCTCCACATTACAGTCTAAACTTGGAATTTTGTAATAATTATCTTTGAATTCTGTCGGAAATAGTTTCAGCCGCGGATGAATACAGGCCTGGTCAGAATATCTCTGTCGTGTCTCGTGCACTGAATCGTCAGCGTCAAGATGGTGAACTCTATTTGACGAAGGTGCAAACACGACAATTGAAGTCAAAGCCAGCGCCGAAAAAAACAAAGCCAACTTATGTCTATGATGGAGAAATAGTCTTTTTAAAATATGCTTCAGATACATTCTTCCGTTGCTTTCTGAAAACTTGGTCCGCATTTTGATAACGCGTGGTTAACTAGATGGCTTTCAGTGATAGCAGATCTGCGAATAAGAAAAATATCATAATAAAGTTATTAATCCTTAACCCAACGAATCGCCCACATCCGCTCTCGTAACATGCAAATTCAGCAGCTGAAAAAATATTATTTTTCGAAAAAAATGAGGGAGCTAGTAAAGAACTACTCATTGGAGATCTCGGACCTGGACTTTGGGGCAAACCAGGGTAAAAAATCGTCAGAGAAAGGGTCATGGCGGATTGTAACCGTAATTGGCGAGAGGGAGTCAAATCAAAGAGGTCGTTGGGTGGCCTGCGTGATAAAGAGAAGCCAGGTTTTGAAGAGTACCTTGATGGCAACTTTTTTTTTTGGGGGGGGGGGGGTCACTGTTGTTCAAGCTGAGGTCGCGATCCCTGGAGCTGAGGAGAAAAATTGGGAAAGACGATGAAAGGGAGTGTCAGATGTGTAACTTGGGCATGGTGGAGACCCTGGAACACTTTCTTCTAGAATGCCCAAAGTATCAGTCTAAAAGAATGAGATTCACTGGGAGTATAATGGGGAAGTGGGATGGGAGAATGGAGGACATGTGGTTTGGGGGGAGACTCAAAGGAGAGGGTTAATATGCTAATCGGAGAGATTGGGAAGAATGGGGCAAGGGATGTCATCAAGCAGTTCGTTTCCGAGTGTTCGGAGGAGAGTAGAAGCGTGGGTGTAGGGAGGCAGTTGGGAGTACAGGGGTAACCATGGTCTTCTCGTCCGAGAACCGCGACAAATCAGCGGCTGGCCAAAGTTATTATGTCTATGATGGAGAAATAGTCTTTTTAAAAATATGCTTCAGATACATTCTTCCGTTGCTTTCTGAAAACTTGGTCCGCATTTTGATAAGGCGTGGTTAACTAGATGGCTTTCAGTGATAGCAGATCTGCGAATAAAAAAAAAATATCATAATAAAGTTATTAACCCTTCACCCAACGAATCGCCCGCATCCGCTCTGGTAATATGCAAATTTGGCAGCTGAAAAAATATTATTTTTCGAAAAATTTCAACAAAACCATATCACGTGACCCCTCTTTGGAACGAGCTCGTCGAGCTCGTTCCAAAGAGGGGTCACATGATATGGTTCTGTTGAAATTTTTTGAAAAATTTTAAAACTGATATTTAAAAAAATAAATTTTGAAATCGTCTGCTTTGGGTAAAGGGTTAAAGTATTAATATTAACACTTAGTAACTTGGTCTGGAGTCTACTTAGTCGTTGTGTAATACTGCGGGTGTTCTGGCACTTACGGTCCGGATAAAATTGACCACGTAGAGTCGTAAAACCCGAGTAGGTGTTTATAGTCAAGTGTAATCTGCCAGAACAGGCAGACGACTCTTGACTGGAATCATCTGCTCGGCCATAGGTCGCAAGCAGTGTGTGAAGCTCGATAAATTCAATCTTATTCACCATGGTTGTACGAGTTAATTATCCATTGCTGAGGACCTTTGCTGAAGACCATGTTTGTATTTTGATGATGTCAGACCGATTACTCACCCAGCACGACTTTTTTCTTTTACTGGAATTTACAGTACAGCCGCCGTGAACTTGTAATCCACGCGCGGGAAGTGATATGAGGTAATAACATCAGAAAAAATTTTAATTAACTTGTAGAGTGCTGGAAGCCCATATTTGGGCTTTATTCTAAGTGCAGGTGTCTCAGTTTAATGACTGTAAGGATTTGCCATGTTACAATTTATGGGAGAGAGTGCCCTATGGGCACTCTCCCATAAATTGTAACAAGGCAAAGAAACGTGAACAAATTTTGATGACCAAAAATAATTCAGCTCTCTACCAGTTAATGAAGCACCGAGTTGTACACGGTAATTCGGTAATTAAATTGTTGATGATTAATCCTATAAATAGATTTTGGAATCTTATATTTCTGCGTCCGCGGAAATATTGACCACGCGTGGAAAGTGACCAGCCCACGGCAATTGTACTGTAACAACACTTTTGACAGCTTGGGTTCCCTCGTGCCGTATGATTTGAGGAAACCGGAATACCCAAAGAGAACCGCCCAGCAGCGGCGAGCAACTGTCATATTCCCCATCGCACCAACACAAGCAGGGTTAGCACTGGTTGAAGACAAGAGCGCCATCGACGTGCAGTATGTCTCAGAACACAGCACCATTGTGTCCTCACAAGCATGACTAATAGAAGACATTTAGAAATACAGCAAAGAGTCGCCACTTTCTGGTGAAAGTTTACGGAACAAGCTCCGAAGATGAGGTCTGTGCCGAGCGTTTGGATATGTCTAAACCTACTTTACTGGGCGATTAAATTTCATTATAAACTGTAAATTATGTTTTTCACTTGACTCAAACAGATAAAAGGTGCATAAATGAATCGCCAAACAAAAAGTACTCCCATTGAAGCCTCGAACCACGTAGATCAGGCTCTCAGGCCACCAGTCTAACTTTGTAAGGTATCAGACGTTGTTATGGCGTGGACCCATTCAAGCCCTTAAATAACCCATCAGATCACCTATGCTTAGATTCACTCGCCTGGAATATTTCATGTGATCAGAAAAACGAACTTATGGTTCGCTTTTCCGACAAACAGATATATTCCAGATGAGTAGACCCACTCGGTACTATAACACTACGTGTTACTATTAAAATCCATGGTATGTCGGTCCTAAAAAGGATCCGGGGCGGGGGGGGGGGGGATTAGAGCCAAATAAACAATTATCATGTTGTTTGTGGTAATTAGATATACTCTAGTTCAATAGAACCTACCCCGAGGCCACCTCGGTACTATAGCACTACGTGCTACTATTAAAATCTACGGTACGGCGGCCGTAAAAAGGATTTTACGTGCATTTTGGTGGTTGTTTGTGATAATTATATTTACTCCCATTCAATCGAACACATCCTCCGAACATAACCCTATCCTATTGTAAACCTTTGGGTAACATAATAACCACGTGGTACCATAGAAACCAAGATGGCGGCCTCTAGTGTTTATTTATTTATTGGCGTTTAAGGTCACATACTAATGCACAATGGCTTATCGTGACCGTGACAGTTTTACGGGTGAAGGAAGCCGGAGTATCCGGAGAGAACCACCGAGCATCGACGAGCAACTATCAGCTCCTCAAAATTTTAACACTGTTCAAGGTCCGCTCAAGCAGGGTTTCAGCGGTTGAAGACATGTGCACCATCAACGTGCAGTACGCCTTAGTACACGGCGTTGTCGTGCCCCATGTAGGCAACGGAAATAAAGTGCCTTGCCCAAAAACACAACGCGGGTTGTCCCGGACGTCCCGGACTGGGATCGAACTGGCCTCTAATAAACAAAATGGATGACGGAAACACGTATCACCCTAACAACACGTGCAACACATGCGCACTAACACCACGTATCACTATGGTGATTACGCACCATTACAACACAAAATGGCGCCACTAAATCACGTAACATGACGTCACTTCCGAGGTCCGGCACAGAGGTCCGGCAAATATGGGGTGAAAACCACATTACATAACAGATGATTGAACTTACACAATGCGACAAAGATTAATTTTTTTAATCACCATTAAAATGTTGCTGAATTGAGACTTGTTTTGACACAACCTTTGATGGCCTTTCCATTAGAAATGAAGACTGACCAAAGATGTAGTTTTATCATTGTATCACGTACAGTACGTGGAGAATGGAGTGTAACTAAATCACCTGCGAAGTGGAGTTATCACCCAAGCTATAACTTTCAAATTTTGTACATATCAACACAAAACGCAAGCAACGTTCCAGCCAATGGACCCCCGGGTTTAACCCGGAGGTCCATTGGCTGACACTTTGCTTGTGCTGGTTATGTTTTGCAACAAATTTGCAATTATTGCTTGGGTGGAATCTCCACTCTGCGAGTGATTTAGTGATAATCCACTCTCCACGTACTGTATTTCAACTAATTATGTAAATATCTTGTTGTTTTCAAGGCGAGTAAAATACTTATTGACTGGAAAATCTACAATTGGAGCACGAAATTATATCTGCATATCTTTGCGAGTAAAAGGACATCACATTACATCAAGTGTAGTCTGCGCCAAAAGTTCCACGAACAGTGGGTAAACAAACAGCCCACAAAAGCATCGAAATTCAGAACAGAATCATAATGGTGGCCTGAGAGCTTGCGTGAAGCTAAAACGAAGAGGCGTTGCTCGGCAGATCCAACAGAACTATTTTAATGTATTGCGTAAGAGAATTTTACTGAAACAACTATTCAAAACGGAAAACCATATTTCACCAATAGAGCTCCTTCCGATGGTTTAATAGCAGGCATCAGAATAAGTCGTGTTTACTTGTAGTCGTATGCAAGCCTGAATATAAGCAGACTGTCAACTGCAAAAATTAACCCTCTGTGAACCTCAGTCTGAATCAAGGTCTCAAGCCAAAACAGAAAGATGTACCTAGATGATAAATTGGCCCACTGTATGGGGTAGCACCAGCAAATTCACCCTCTGATGACCCCATTTTGAAAATGGCAGGTTGCTTATATTCAGGTTTGGTCGTATGTCACTTTCCATAAGATAAGTGTTACAACATGTTTATGTTTTATTCCACCAGCCTCTGTGAATGACGCTAAAAGTTTGACGTTACAAGGTTTCTTTTGCAAAAATGGGATCGTAGTGCACCTATAATGCCCCACAAAGTACATCTTCTGTTTCTCATGCCATTTTTTTGTAAAATTGTATGTGGGATGCCGTTTTTTATTTTATTCTTTGTTTTTGTAATTATTCCTTTGCCATCAAAACTTCATGTTCTTGGTTTGTTTTGTGTTTTAGGCCTCAGAATCTACAGAATAGCATGGGTGGTGGTGTATTACATCCCTTGAATGCAAGAACAAATTTTTCAGGTGAATTAATTTTGTAAAATATCAGACATAAACCATTTTTTTATTTTTTTAAGTTTCCATTGGTTATAAAAAGAGAGCATGCAGCAGCCAAAAGCGCCATGCAGGAGGGCCTGACAAAGAGAGTTTTAACTTTTCTAGGCCCAAACCAATAATTCTTAGTGACACCACCAATCACTATACAACTTAATTGCTGAAACGTTCATTGATCACAAATAGAAAAGTTTCTCAATTACCGCAATCTTGGGGGAGGGGCGGGAATTGCTATAAAGAACGATGCGCCAAAAAAAAAAAAAAAATTCTCAAAGGCTTCCATTTTTTTACACACCTATTCTGTGAAATCCCCCAATCTGCAGCAACACTAAACCATGCGAAAATGAAAATCTGTTCCGTACTTATGTGCGGAACGGAAATCATTGACGAACTATGTTTACCCCCCTGCACACTGATGTCGAAATATCTAAAGTTCAGGGTGCAAATATTTCCCATAACGCAACTGGGAATTTAAGCAATTCAATCTTGTTTGACAGAGCTCTGTCAAACAAGATTGAATTGCTTAAATTCCCAGTTGCATTATGGGAAATATTTGCACCCTGAACTTTAGATATTTCGATATCAGTGAGCAGGGTGTTAAATAGATGCGAAATTTCACTGGAATTTTCTACAAATCGTGCAACGCAATTACAAATTGAATTGCTAGCGGTAGCCATAAAAGGTTCCCTGAGTTCCAACGTATTCTATGTGGCAGTGGGCACATAGAACACATTGAAGCTCATGAGACGAAATAGTAAGACGGGTTGGCGATAAAATGCGTGTTTTGTGTTGATAGTTGTCAAATGAATTGGTGAATGTCCTTCTAATAATTATTTTTACAGACATGAATAGACGCGAAGGCGTGTAATAAACACAGAACGACACACGCGTATGAATGGGTTAATCGATATGACACTTGTGCCATCGCAGAAGGATAAAACTCGACGACTGTGGCCTCTCGTTCTATCCTATCGCGCTGGCACTCGTGCCATATCGATTAACCCATTCACAGGCGCGTGTCGTTCTGTGTATTTCCTGACAATTCGCACTCAGTAAACTCTTCAAAATATTATTTGATGTATCTAAAAATTGAATATGCTGATGATGTGTACATTTTTAGCGGTAATAGAAACGGAATATTTACAACACATATTAATTAGAGTTGATAAAAACAAGTGCCCAGATAACTAAATTGATGGCGTGTAATTAGTTTTGTTTTATGTAAACACCATGACGTTTTATGAAGTGAAAACTGTAACAGCTTCACGTCATCAATGGTCATCGATTGAGAGGAGTTACCGCGTTCATTGACTTGACGCCATCTTGGGGGTAGGGGGTGGGGGGGGGGGGGGGGGGGCAAATTGCAAATCAAGAGTCGGTGTTTTTTTGCTGATGTTGGCAGCTGTCCAGTGGATCAGAAATCTGTAGCGACGGCCACGCTTCCCCACACTCCACAATCACAGTGTGACAGCTTCCACGTCATCAAACATCATCGATTGGGAGGAGTAATCGCGTTGATTGACTTGACGCCATCTAGGGGGGGGGGGGGGGGGGGTGCATATTGAAAATTAAGAGTTGGCGATTTTGCTGACGTTGACAGCAGTCAGTGAATCAGAAATCAGTGATGACCGCCACCCCACCATCCTTCTGCCCAACAGTCACAGTGTTACAGCTTGCACGTCATCATACATCATCGGTTGGGAGGTGTTATCGCGTTCATTGACTGGACGCCATATTGTGTGTGTGTGTGTGGGGGGGGGGATTAAGTTACGACCTTCTTTGCTGACGTTGGCAGCAATCTAGATGATCAGAAATCAGCGGTGACCACCCCAACCCCCGACAGTCACAGAGTTACAGCTTTCACATCGAACGTCATCGACTGGGTGGAGTCATCGCGTCGATTGTCATGACACCAAAAAATGGAGACAGAATGAGATATAACTTTTTCTCTGACGTTTCTGGAATCCATTTGAAAAGAGATCAGTGGTCTCTCCTCCCTCCCCACTCAGACCACAGCATGTTCGTCGAATTCCAAACATTTGTACGCCAATATTTGTGCATGCAAGATTAAAAAGCTCAAAACAATCCCCCTAAATATGTTGGGATTTTTGTGTATGTGTTTTAACGAGAACCTTGTGTTAACTCTTTACATTATAACACTCTCCTCTTACAAGAAAATTTAATTTGGGCAGTGTTGATTTTAGTAAAAACCATCACTAATAACAGCAATTAATTAACCCTTTACCTAACATGAAAAGCAGATAACACTTGCAAAAAAAATTTTTGAATAACTAATTGTTTTCATTTTTTGTCTCAAAAACATAGGTTATGACCCCTCGTTGGAACGAGCTCGACGAGCTCGTTCCAACGAGGGGTCATAACCTATGTTTTTGAGACAAAAAATGAAAATATTTTGAAAATTAATTGGCGATTTTTGAGAATAGCGCTGGCCGGTTTTTGCCGTTACGTTGGGTAAAGGGTTAACAGCAACATTAAAGTCAAAAATATGTTTTGTATATACGTCAACCCTTTAACCCCCAGAGGCCACTTTTCAATTCCAGGAACATGATACGTTATGAATTCCATTAAGTAGGATGGGTGCAAAATTCAGATTATCATGATAATGCGCATGTCCTGTAATTTGTATCAGATTCGAGGTGGTGTCCAGAATGGGATCTCAACGAGCCTGCTTTGCCGGCGAGTTGTGATCCCATTTTTGGACACCACCGAGAATCTGATGCAAATCACAGGACATGCACATTATCATGATAATTCATTTATCTAACAATTCTGTCACATAAACATATCAAATCTTAAATTATTAATACAGTTTTGGGACATAAAGAGGTTAAACAAAACATATTTCCTGGACCAATATTGTTGTGCACTTTAACAAACAATGAGTAACGCGGTCGCTGCAAATTTTCAAACTCGCGTTGTAAAATTATTCACTCTAAATGTCACTTACTATGATGATCTCCCCTTCACCACACAGATGTAATGGTTTTAATTGAGAGGTTCAATGCCACATTATGATTTCATTCTGCAAGCTAATGAATAGACACCCATCCCTCCTCTCCAGCATCCCCATTAACTACTCTGTCACTCTGTCAGAAAAGAAATACACTTGTATATGAATTGACGCAAAGCAATTTCTTCTTTTTGGCTCATTCGTTTTGGTAAAGTTTATGTCTCTTATTGGATAATTTTGTAACATTCTGTTGACTCTTTTAGTAATTCGATACCTCTACTTCCGGTTCTTGCACAAATGAATAAAAACAAAGGTAAACGCATTTAATTCAGTTTTTGGGGTGTTTGAAATGTTCAAAGTGTTTCAGACTGTTGTAACGTTAACATTCCAAATTAGTGCTTCTTTGTTTATTGAAATTCAACAACTCCTTCAAAGGCGAGGGTCATATCGTAACATAAAGTTTTACGGGTGGAGGAAGCCGGAGTACCCCGAGAGAACCACCGAGCATAGGGTGGCGAGCAACTGTTCAGCAGATTATTCAACTTACTAACTCGGCACAAGTAGAGTTGAAGGCAAGTGCACCATCGACTTGCGCCGTCGGATACAGCAGCATCGTGCCCACACGTTGGCACTTATGATTAACACTTACGCTGCCGAAAGCAACTATTTTATGATGTTTATCTGTACGTTCTGGCATGCCAGATTAACCCTTTACCTAACATGAAAAGCAGACGACACTTGCAAAAAAAATTCTTGAATAACTATTTGTTTTCATTTTTTGTCTCAAAAACATAGGTTATGACCCCGCATTGGAACGAGCTCGACGAGCTCGTTCCAACGAGGGGTCATAACCTATGTTTTTGAGACAAAAAATGAAGATATTTTGAAAATTAATTGGCGATTTTTGAGAATAGCGCTGGCCGGTTTTGGCCGTTACGTTGGGTAAAGGGTTAAACGTCCAATCTGATTACGTGTTGGAAAGGGATCAGAGAAACCTTTCCAACAATTAATTAGATTACATTTGATTCATACCAGAAAATAAGTGGTCAGACAAGGACTTTGTCAGGTACAAAAAGGCCATTGTCTGACTGAGGTTTAAAATCATCAGTCAAAATGTCAATGAAGTTCAGTGATTAGAATAGCATGCATGCTGGAATCATGTACATAACTAGCAAGCCTAAAATTAATGATTTTTGTGATTTCTGATCCTGGCAAATTGAGAAGTGTAAAGAAAGTGACTGTATGAACAGCATGTGAAGGAATGCGATTTGATATAGCCATTCATGTATCTAAATTATATGTCTGAAGGGTAATTCAGTGCCAATACAGAATAAAACCAATCATACCTTGTTTGGTAGGGCTCATTGAGCCCTGCCAAACAAGGTATGGTTGGATGAATTCTGAGCAGTTTTACGTTGAAGGTACATATACACCCAAACCACATTATTTCAAATACTCAAACTCCATTTTGTAATATGCAGATATCATTCAAAAATGACAGACATGATTCATTTGGTGTCTGACATTTTGTCTGGAAGCGTAATGAAAATTATTTTCAGGCTTCATCAGATTACAGAGTTTCAAGTATGTTATAAATTTTATCAAACTTCCCAGGATACAGGCGTACATAGAGGTCATTCAGCTTTGGCTAAAGTGGGCGTGACAGTAAAATGGTTAAGTGGATTCCCCAGATAGCGCGGGTCTATCCGAATTGAAAATTAAAATAGAGAAGTGTTTAAAGCATCGAAGAACGACTTAAGTTCCAAAAAGATTTTCTAGGCACGAAAGCATATTGAAGCATTCTAAGCTTATTTATGCTAAACAGTTTAGTTGTCTAGATTGAAGACACGAATAATAATCTAAAAACAAGTTTTAATACATCAAATACGTTCCACAAAGCTGGAATTGTAAGTGCCAGTTACAGAGGGGATGGGGTGGGGGGGGGGGGGGGGTGCAGGGGTAAATACTAGGTACCAGTTACTACCAGTTCTAGCTTCCACTGTTTATAGGATGTATACTATACTGTAAAGCTCCAAATATGTAAATACAATTTTACCTATGAGACTGTATTGTGACTATTGGCTCCTTACGTACTGCTGGCGGAAATCCCTGGCATAGACACGAAGTCTCTTGCCACTGAAATAAGTATAATCTGGGCACATTTAACCAAACTTCCGCCCAATAAACTGAAGGGTCTTTTTAACCAATTATTTCTTATGTTAAGATTACATGATTTTTTTCATCGAATCTAGTCGCGGCTGCTTAATAGCAGCCATGACTAGATCTGATGACAAATAACTTGATAATACTCAGCGGGTTAAGAGGTAATATAATCGTACGATTAGTGGAGTGATGAGAGGATTGCGGAATGACTTTTGGACCTGATATGTGTCTGGTGGGATGGAAATTCAGAGACAGAGAGAGAGGGACAGAGACAGAGTCAGAGGCGAGGAGAGAGACAGAGAGAGCGAGACGGACGGACGGACGGACGGACGGACGGACGGACGGACGGAGTTTTATTCTATTTTAGATGTTTGTCTAAACTGTATTTACTACCACTACATTTAGAAACTAAAAGTACTTACTATGAATGCACAACCCCCAATATCTCATGACTATAGTCTGATGTCTTCAAAAGATGAATATGTTGATGATCTCTATTTTCAAATGCAACTAGATAGGTCGAAGTTTTAGTCGAATTAACAACCTCCACCGAACTGTAGTCGGTTATATATTATGAGTCTTAACAACGCGAAAATGATAAACGAAAACTCAAATATGATTTGCGACTAGGTGGGTGGCAAAGAAGCTTTGAAACGTTTATTTATATACATAACCCAGACATTGACTAAGTACAACTGCAAGTTCCAAACAAAGCAAGGAACTGTCAATAAATGCAAACAAAAAAAAACACGATTAACAACAGCCATGTCAAACAGAAAACCCTGGACCCCCTCCCCCTCCCCCACGCCCCCACCCTTTTTAGGGCGAAAACCCTGGAAACCTGTATCCGAAGTCAAATTCTTGGAATCCGCGAGGGCGTGCTCGGACCTACACTCAGTGGATGACTAAAATACTGCATATTATCGTAGGCCTAAGGAAATTAAAAATAAGAAGTCCTTCGTGAGAGAACCTGCCCAGAAATAGGACATGCACATTCTTCCAGATTATCTCCCGTTACAGAAGAAAGAAAATCGATTTCATTGGCTTAAATTTTACTCGGAAATTTACGCCAAATGACGAAACTGGTTTAATCGTTTCCATATGATGAAGACTATTTTTTCTCACTATTCGAGAAAAGAAAATTACTTCTGGCATTTATTCCATCCGTCGCCATCAGAGAATGGATGTGTTGTGCTATGAATGCGCCACATGCTAGAGGATTCCTAACTTCAGAAACCAGTGCATCATTTCTGTCGAAACAAGAGGAGTAAAAATAGGGGGCCTAACTTAATTAAGATACACTGTTAGAGAAGCCAAAATTGTCACTGATGGTGTTCCAGGCAAGTATTTTGTAGAAGTGTGGTATTTACTTCACACGAATGTATTTCACACACGTAATGCCAAAAGGTTTCTACGAATATTCTCACTGGTTAGACTCGATTAGCAAAATCGCGATTATTTTAAAAAAATACGAACTCCGGAGGGTTTTGGATTTCATACATTTCATGATTGTCGACTTTCTCAAGATAACAACGCATCTTGTAGTTTTCTGGAGAACGAGACTAACTGCAATCAGCCTAACTAGATAACAGATTTAGTCGGAAAATTCCTAAGAATGACATTAGAAATGATAGCAAATATCGCATTGCGTCTAGTTTGCACAATATATCGCCCCTTGTGTGGAACATTGCAGATGGTACCCCGTTCCACTCAAGGGGCGATATATACACACAACGTCACGCGCCTGTGAATGGGGTTAATCGATAAGGCACGAGTGACAGCGCGGAAGGATAAAAACGAGAAGCCACAGGCCTCGAGTTTTATCCTTCCGCGATGTCACAAGTGCCATATCGATTAACCTATTAACACGCGCGTGTCGTTCTGTGTTTATTACACACCTTGACGTCTATAAAAATAATTATTAGAAGGACACTCAGCAATTCATTTGACAACTATCGACAAAAGAACACATTTTATCGTCAACCAGAATTTCGTGTACTCATACTCTTCTTCTTTTTCAGGATATTCATTATCCTCTTCTTCATATATCGACTTTCTGGGCCTTGAGTGTCAAGATATTTTCCGAACTGCGTTCGGAAAATATCCTGACACTCAAGGCCCAGACAAACACATTTTAGATCTATTGGAGTTGAGCCTGAAAGGAAATGATTTAGAATTCAATGGAGATATCTATTTACAAATCATGGAATACCCTATGGGAAAGAGGTTCAGCCCAAATTTTCTACTTAGCTGAATGGGAGGAGAAGTCATTAGCCAAATGTGTTAAACAGCCTCTTATTTACCTCCGATATTTGGATGTCATATTTATTATTTGAGAATATTCAAGGGAAGAATTTGATCATTTTTTTAGAAATTTTGAACTGTCACAATCCTAACATTAAACATAAAGCTACCATAAGTCAAGATTCTGTTGATTTTAGAGATGTGACAGCCTACAAAAGCAAACAATTTCAATCCACCGGTTGTCTTGACTATAAAGTATTTTTCAAACCAATCGATTCACATTAACTTTTACATACCAAATCATTTCATCCACCCCACACTTTCAAAGGCATCATAAAATCATAGCTCATACGGTTTCACCGCAATTCGAGTGATGCGATAAATTTCAACGAGGCCTGTTCTATCCTTTTTAGGATCGAGAGGATATTCCACCCGCCTCCCCAGAAGTCTAAAATCTGAAACCCTTAGGAAATTGCAAAATCTTGGAAATATCAAATAATTTTGAACCATCAAAAGTTAAAAACAATAAAGTATTACATATCAAAAAAGCCACAGTTGTGCATTGTGACAAACCTCGCTGCAGATTACATACTTTTTTCGGGAACAAAAAAAATCACTACCAAATTCGCAGCTTCCTCCACTGTGATTCACCTAACGTGGTTTATCTCATCACTTGTAATTGCTGTCGAAAGCAGTATGTTGGTGAAAGTCAAAATCCATTCCGTGAACGGGCTACATGGCACAATCTTGAGTTCAGTATTAAAATATGTCACTGCTGCTACCAGCAGCCATGGTAGGGTCCAATAACCAACAAATGAAATTAACCAAAAGGTTCATTCCCCCATCAAACTTTGCATGCCTATTCTCGAGTTTGATATCCGTGTACGTCATGGCTGACACTAGCCATGGCGTGGTCTAATAACAAGCTCAGCTCAGCGACTCTCAGAAATTCAATTCCACCCAAAAGCTCATCCTTTATTGGAATTTTATACCATGATTACCTATTCTATTATATATGAAAAGCCTATGACATAAATTTTAGCTTTATACACCAACCGTGATGAACACGCCCGCAATGGGATTTCAGTAGTTAAAATTTACATCAACGGTAGAACTGCATCCACATTGACCTTTGTTGACGTCGATCTGAAAGCAAACTTGTCTAAATTTATAGCACGTCGCCTCGCGAAGAGTGAAATGGAAGTGGCAATTATTTATTACGTTTTTAAATGGGTTTACCTCATAAGATGACAAAAATTAATAAACATGCATAGCCTCATGTTAATAAAGCATGCATAACTCGAAATAGTATGTTATTATGTTATTAAAACGAAAACGCTCAGTTTCCTTTTTTCATTTCGTTTCGACGATAAAATTGACAGAGGAAGCACCGCCCGCCGATGCTCTTGTAAACAAAAACAGATTCGCTCGTATGTACGTCTGGTGCTCAGTAAAATCGACTCTTATTAATCTGACAATCATTGTATAAATAAAATATACCCAAAGTAGCTTGCTGTACCAAATGTTCACCACTCGTGGTGAAGTGGTGTTAACCGCGCGCCGAAGGCACGCGGTTAACACCACTTCACCACTCTTGTTGAACATTTGGTACACCAAGCTACTATGGATATATTCTATATATATAGCCTGACCCGAGTGCAGTAGCAAATAGGGTCATGGATGACAACAACAGTATTAACATAGTTAATTAATCAAACTCTATTTATCAATTCCCACTGAGATTAATCACAAAGCTTACTCCTATTAACATTATAACGAGGCGCCAACATTGTGAACTGAAAGATCACAATTCGCTTCACTTTGCATTCACTAACCCTTAACACCCAATTATATGCCTTTTTATGATTCCCGGTGTGTCTGCGATTGTATATATGGATATACAGTTTGTCCTTTGCTACAATGTCACGGTGATGTTTCCACTCATTCTCTCCTTCCGCCATGTACTTTATCTACCCACTCACCTACACAAACGTGTAAATCAAAATGTCTCTCACATACCCATCAATTCACTTCAGTCTCTCACTCATTCGTTATCACGCGTTTATACTTTCACTCTATGTGAACGATGGACGCGTGAAATGACCCTTTTGTAAAATTGGGGGTGGGATATTAACGTCAGTATATTATATTTACGCATTTACATACAGTGTGATATTCTACTTAAAGGTCTAATGGATGTCCACACATTTCATTCATCCCTTCAATGGTTCAGCTGTTCCATCATTCATTAACGAACCATACACTCAGTATTTTATTCAGAGTGATTTTCAGAACTGCAATGCAACAATATGTACATATTTTTAAATATATATATATATTCTCTCTCTCTCTCTCTCTCTCTCTCTCTCTCTCTCTCTCTCTCTCTCTCTCTCTCTCTCTGTATGTATGTGGTTAGAAAAATCGCACTGGCACAGATATTTCCTACTGAAACGTTTTTGTCTTTTATTATGCCGCCGAAAATTGTTTTCATTTACTGAAACCTGATGGGTTTCAAACATGACAAAAAATTACATAAAATTGATTTAAACTAAGTGATGAGCTTAGGAACTGGTTAAACTGACTGGCAATAATTGATGTTATTCATTGATGGGCTCTAATTTAGTCCTTACAAGGATGTTACGCAAGCTTTTGTTTTTCTTATAGGCGATGACAGGTCGAAGATTCAAGGGTTCATTTAATTTAGCATTGGTAAAATTGAATTCATCTTTTAACATTTTTGGTATTTCTATATTTATTCTGTTGTACGTTAAAGTGAAAGGAATGATGGACCTCCTTTCGCATTCGCCCTCTGATATGTTCATACCAAATGGCCAGAGGGTTTGAAGCGTATTGATCCAAAAAGCTTCACGTTGTTTTCTAAATTCATCCGTTTCTTTTAATGTGTCTTTAATTGGTGGCTGTTCAATAGGATGGATTTCGAAATCGTCCAAAGAATGGCAAGGAAGGTTAAAATGTTGTGCTACTGGGGCATCAGCATTATGTTTTATATCCTGTTTGTGTCTAGTAGCACGTTCTCGGAAAGGATTTTGATTTTGACCAACATACTGTTTCCGACAGCGCTTACATGTGATAAGATAAATAATGTTCGGTGAATCACAATGGAGGGGGTTACGGATCTGATAATGATTTTTCGTTTGTTCGGAGGAAAATTCATCTTTCTGACCAGGCATAAAAGTATGCAATCTACATCGAGGCTTTTTGCAGTTAAATACCGCGCCACTACCATTCTGCAACGGTCTGTTGTGTTCAACCTTCAGTGGTTCGAAATCGGTAGTTTCAGCTGGACTTTCGAGCTTTTTCAGGGTTTGGGATTTCAGGCTACGCAAAAGGCGCAGCGAGTACCCTCTCGATCTGAGGGCGCCAAATAGAGTAGAACAAGCCTCATTGAAATTTACCTTATCACTTGAATTGCGGTAAAAACGAATGAGTTGTGATTTGATGATCCCTTTAAATGTATGTTGGGGATGAAATGATTTTGTGTGCAACAATTGATGTGAATCAGTTGGTTTAAAATATACTTTATAATCTAAATGACCGGACGCCTGAAATTGCTTGCCTTTATACACGGCCACATCGAGAAAATCAACAGAATTTTCACTGATAGTAGCTTTCAATTTAATATTTGGATCGTGATTGTTCAAAATTTCTAAAAATTCATCAAAATCTTCTTTTGAATGTTCCCAAATAATAAAAATGTCATCTAAATACCTGAGATATACGAGAGGATGCTTTGCACATTTGCTTAAGGCATTTTCCTCCCATTCCGCTACATAAATGCTTGCAAAATTAGGACTGAATCTTTTACCCATAGGACAACCCATTATTTGTAGAAAATATTCTCCATTGAATTGAAAGTCATTGCCTTTTAAGCTCAGCTCTAAAAGATCCAAAATTTGTTCATCCGGGCGTTTCGCATCCGGATATTTTTCAAATGCATTTTTAACTGATTTAACACCTTTATCAATATCAATGTTCGTATACATACTGTCGATATCCAAAGTAGCCAGAATTGCATTTTCCGATATTTTCACTATCGAAATTTTTGACAGGAAATCCTGTGTATTTTTTAGATAGCTCGGATGTCTATTTGCTATAGGTTTCAGATGATAATAAATTAATTCCGAGATCGCATAAGATTCCGAATTACAATCTGATACAACTGGTCTCCCGGGTGGAGTTAAATCATCCGTCCATGAAGAACGGTCCTTGTGGATTTTTGGTAGGATATAAAATTGTCTTGTTTGAGCACTGAGTTTAGCTGTTAAATATTTCAATTGTTTTTTTGGTAATGTGACCTTCGTCGGGGAGATATTTTAAGATCTTATTGTATTTTTCGACATTACTAGGCCAAATAAGTGAATCTATTTTCTTATAATGTTTAGTATTGGTGAGTTGTCGCATGGCTTCCTTTATATAATTATCCCGAGATAGAACAACTACCGACCTACCTTTGTCGGCTGGTTTAATTACTAATTTCTTATTTTTTCGAAGTTTCGTGAGGGCTCTCCGTTCACCAGCTATTAAATTGTCTTTATCGGAGAGTATGTTCATGCTGAACACCTTTTGATTGATTCGTTTCCTAGCCTCAATGATTTCGGGATCTACTTCACTATCTGGAGGTGACCAACCAGATGATTCTGTAAAAGGAGGTTTCCGACCGCTGGAGTTTCTAAAGCGGTCTGCTAATATTGGCGGTTCTCGTGGTCCAATGGATTAAATCCTGAGCAACATCAAACTTCGCGTCATCAATATTTGGTATAACGTTAACGTCCTTCACTTTCCGAATGGTTTCATTGATGATGCTCAGGGTTCTCCTCTCAGCCTGAAGGAGTTTTTGCGAAAAGTTTAGTTCAGCGAAATAAATTTTTGCTGATCTAAACTTGACCCTGATATCGCTAAGCATATTCCGCAACTGCTTAACTACGAGATCAGAATTATCGTTTCGAGAATTCACGCCAATATTTAATAATATTTTTGGGGGACTGGACTGGCCCTTGTGCCCTTTAAACATAGAGCGCAGATGATTGAATTTGGGGCCAGGGTAACACTCCACCTGGATGTCCGGATGGGGATTTCGATCAATGCGTCCTAAATTTGAACTTCCAATCATAAGGATGTTTTTACAAACATCGGGGAGGCGCCAATTCCTTTTGTCAAAATTAACTCCGCTTTTATGCCGAAACTGGGAGAATTTAGAATCAAATGAGCGGCCCGAGTTGCGGCTCGGTGATTTGACTTTCTCTGAGTACGATATACCTGGTTGGACCACACTAGAGGCAGGAGAAGGGGGAGAAGAAACAGAAGCAGGAGAGGAAACGGAAGCAGGAGAGGACATAGAAGCAGGAGAAGAAACAGAAGGAGGAGGGGGAGTTCTAGTGAGAGCACTAGGAGAACCAGAGAAGAAAGGCTGAGGAGGAGTAGGTGGTAGAGGAACAAGACGAAGCGAAACAGAGTTACTCAATTTGCGAGCATCTTCAGTCACAATATGGACCGGAGATGTTTGCAAATTGAGGCGCTTACTCTGAGAGAAAGAAGAAGTAGAAGGAAAAGAAGAGGGAGAAGTGCTTTGCCTTGATCTTTTCTTATTATGCTTTTCGCGTTGGGGTAGAGGGACAACACGGGCCGGAGTTTGCTTGCTCCCTCCCGTATTGTTCCTTACTCCAGACGCTGGGCGAAGTTCCGAAATGTAAGACTCATAGGCCTAAATTGTCTTATCTGTCAACTTATTTTTAAAGTTCTTTTTAGCCCAGATCAAGGCACGCGCCGAAGCGCTGTTGAAGTTGATTTTTTCGAGTCCAGGAGGTGGTCGCATAGCCAAAGTTATCTTAGACTTCAACTGGTTTAAATTTATCTTATAATGCTCAACTAAAGCATTTAACGTTTGTTTGGCCCATCCCACACTGATCTGTCGAAAAACAGAAAAAATGTGTGGGGTGGGAAGAGCTGACTTAAGAAAGCCTCCTAACTCATCTACTTTCTTCTCCAGCTGTTTCGAGAAATCCCGATTTTTTTAAATGGAGCTCTAATAGCCCAATGTGGTGCAAACATTGAAGCACCTAAAATAGAGCCTTGACCAGCCTAGAATAAGCCTGGAACGATTGTTCCTGGCCAGTTCCGGACTGGGCAACTCTCTGCCTCTGATGCCTCTTCCCTTTTCTTGCCATTGTTAAAGAAAGTAGCTGAATTAAGTATAAATAAAATATAAAGTAATGAAATAAATGAAATTAGAAAACTAGATATTACCGATTCAAGAAGATACCTGGCTTGGTTTTCTCTTTCTGAAATGGTAGAAAGTCCGACCTTTTTCTCTTTTCATTTATTAGTTTCATTTAATATTGATCTCTACATGATGTATTCATGCATTCACACACTCTCGTACTCAATATAAATTATGGATGGTTAATAGAATGAATTGTTCTGTACATGTGAACCGTGAATACCACTCACAATAGTCAGCAACAGATGTCCACGGTGATAAAGACTCAACTACAATATATATAATAAATTAATTACACATAGTTTGATACTCTGTTTATTTTTTTCTTCCTTTATGTATTCTTTCAACCAGTTGAGTTATGCATACTGCATAAAGGTGTTGGGTACAAATGAAATGGTAGAAAACTTTAAAACTTGTGATCTGCTGCCTGGGAGCAGCAAATCAGGGCTTTTAGAGTACTCATCCCCTCTCTCTGATAATGGAATTTTCTGAATATCGCAATATATATAGAGGGATTAAATCACTTGAAGGTTTCGACGGTGAATGAGCTTGAGCAGCGCTGTTTTTGCTTTATCTGTAGGTAAGCCTTGGATGATCAGGTACACACGATCTTAGCCCAATATAATTCCCGTAACAGCTAGGGATATGTTACATCTTGTTGTTGTTGTTGTTGTTGTTGTTGTTGTTGTTGTTGTTGTTGTTGTTGTGAAAAACATGAAAATCAGATGCAAAACTACATAATTTCCTCACCAAATAATGATATTCTTTTAAATCATATTGGTGCTTCAATAAAAAAAATAACATTCACTCAGTCAACCCTCTTTCATACGGCTAATATAAAAATAGGTAGTGTAAACTGCCGTGGTCTATCGTCAGATGAGAATAAGCGGCGTGATTTTTTTCACAATGCAGGGACACGAATGACATTACTCTCCTGGTAAACACTCACTCCCGTAAAGGAAGCGAACAAAGGTGGAGAAATGAATGGGGATTTGAAACAATTTTTACTCAGGCTCCAGTAGAGGCACTGCCGTCATGTTTAAAAACACCTATAGTTACAACGTACATAGTTGTATCAAATATTTTTTTAGGTATCTATATTTTATACCATGATGACCTTTTCTATTATTTATAAAAAAAAGCCTATGACATAAATATTAGCTTTATACACCAACCGCGGTGAACACGCCAGCAATGGGATTTCAGTAGTTAAATTTTTCACCTAAAGTGGAACTACATCCAAGTTGACCTTTGGTGACGTCGACCTGAATGCGAACTTGTCAAAATTTATCGCACGTCGCCTAGCGAAGAATGAAGTGAAAGTGGCAATTATTTGTTACGTTTTAATATGGGTTTACCTCATAAGATGCCAAAAATTAACAAACATACATTATCTCATGTTAATAAAGCACCCATAACTCGAAATAGAGTGTTATTATGTTATTATTGTTCCATTTCGTCTCTGCGATAAAATTGACAGCGGAAGTACCGCCCACCGATGCTCATGTAAACAAAAACAAATTCCCATCTATGTACGGCTGCGGCTCAGTAAAATCGAGAAAAAATAACAGCGATTCTTAATAATGTGACGATCATGGCATAAATAGAATATACCCATAGTAGCTTGGTGTACCAAATGTTTACCCCTCGTGGTGAAGTGGTGTTAACCGCGCGCCGAAGGCTCGCGGTTAACACCCCTTCACCACTCGTGGTGAACATTTGGTACACCAAGCTACTATGGGTATATTCTATATTATCCTTGACATCTCAATACACAATCAGCGAATATTCTAGTAGTAGTTTATGGGCGAAATACTGAGAGTCCTCAATTCTACGAGGAACTCTTTACTGAAATTAAAAATGTTGGTAACCCCTCCATTATTATCGGCGGCGATTGGAATGTTCCCCAAAACTACGACATGTGCACAGTTCGTTATAAAGAGAAAAATAATATTAGGTCCAATGACAAAATTAGGTTGTGCATGGATAAATTAGATTTAATTTATGCCCGGAGAAATGAAAACCAGGATATCAAAAGATAAACATGGAGGGGACTGTAAATAAAATGGCATGGCTAGATTAATTTTTAATGTCTTCGGATCTACAGGTTTATTTCCGAAATGCTGATATTCAGACTCGGTATAAATCAGATCACAGTCCTGTGAGTATTCTGCTCTCGTTCATAAATAAACCCAGGAGGAAAGGTTTCTGTAAATTCAATAACAGTCTCCTGGCCGACACCGAATATGTTAATTCAATAAAAGAAGTCATATCAGAGACAGCAAAGCAATGCAGTGCCCACAACACTCCAAAGACAACCCATGGTAATGTTACTATCAATGGTCAGCTTTTTGGGAAAACACTGAAGCTGATGATACGCGGGAAGACAATAACTTACACGGCAAACCTGAAACAAAACCGACGTAACAAACAATACGATATCAAAACGAAACTAAGACATTACAATACAATTTGAAAATGGTGATTTATCCATCTCTCCTGAAATCGAAAATTTAGAATTGGAACTAAAAACTATTCGTGGTGAAAAAATTAATGGTATCATACTGAGAACAAAGCAAAATGGAAGATAGAGGGCGAAACACCAACAAAGTATTTTTGTAACCTTGAAAAAAGACATTACACTGACAAAATAATTAGAAGATTAGTAAAATATGTTGGTTCCGAGACTGAAGACTTAAAAGAAGTTTTGAAAGAGCAGAGAGATTTTTACAAAAATGTATATTCTTCCAAAGTGTCCCCCTGAACCCAAGACAATGAAACGCAAAACCAGTTCTTTGACACAAACAACCATTTTCTTCACTTCCTTGACCAAGATAAAAGCGACGCGTTAGAAGGCCCTCTATCCAAAATGGCTCTTATGGCAATGAAAAATAGTAAATCCCCTGGATCCGATAATTTGACAGTCGAGGTTTATAAATCTTTTTGGAAGGACCTCGGTTCATTTCCAGTACGACCCCTAAACCATGGTTATGTCTCAAATGAACAGTCTATTACACAGAGATGTTGCACTATAACGTGTATTCCAAAGCAGACAGAATAAATCCAAATTACTCTTAAAAAGCTGGCGACCAATATCACTAATTAATGTGGACGTAAAGATAGGCTCGACTGCTATAGCAAACCGTCTTAAAAATGTTTTACGCAAACTAATTTTGGACACTCAGTTAGGTGATAGGAAAATACAATGGCGAAGATAGTCGACTAGATTTGATTTGTTACAAAAATGCGAAGACCTCAATATATCAGGTATCCTTGCCCTATTGGACTCTGAAAAGGCCTTTGACTCCCTTGAGTGGTCCTTTATTGAGAAAACACTAAAATTTCTAATTTCTGGCCCACAAATATTACAATGGTTTCAAACATTTTATACCAGTTTATACAGTTATGTTATGAATAATGGTCACTTTTCGGACAAACTAAATTTAACCCTTTACCTAACATGAAAAGCAGACGACACTTGCAAAAAAAATTCTTGAATAACTAAATTTTTTTCATTTTTTGTCTCAAAAACATAGGTTATGACCCCTCGTTGGAACGAGCTCGTTCCAACGAGGGGTCATAACCTATGTTTTTGAGACAAAAAATGAAAATATTTTGAAAATTAATTGGCGATTTTTGAGAATAGCGCTGGCCGGTTTTGGCCGTTACGTTGGGTAAAGGGTTAAGCCGAGGTGTAAGATGGGGTGACCCACTTTCGCCGTATCTTTTTTTATGCGCGGAGATCTTGAGTGCAGCACTGAAATGTGACCCTCACATAAACGGTATCTCCATAAATAATTCAGAATATTTAATAAGTCAATATGCGGATGATTCTACACTTTTCTTACAAGACGATGGCCACTCATTAAACAATGCTATGAAGGCAGTAAACGCATGTCCCCTTGGACCCGGACTTAAGGCAAACTTTGACAAACGCAGGTGATATGGATTGGGCCTAAAAAGGTTGTAGAAAGAAGCTACAGACAGAGCAGACAGATAAATGGAACTACGACGCCACGTTTACCATCAGAGGTATTCAGTATAATTTGTTCGATGAGAACTATAGTCTGATAAATTATAATATTAAAATGGGAAAATTTGAAAATTTACTAAAAGACAGGTCTTTCCGAAATTTAACATTACTTGGTAAAACCGCTGTGGTAAAAACTCTAGCAATGTCGATCTTAATACACTGTTTGTCAGTTCTTCCCAACCCACCAGAGGATTTTTTTAATACACTGCTCAAAGTTTGCTAAGCAACAAATATTTGACACATCACTTAGAAATTTGCTTGTGACATATTTGCGATATGTTTAGCGGATAAGATTGAGGAATGTATTGAGATGGTCCGCAGTGTTTACATTACTTTCTTGACAGGCAGACGTTTCGTGACAGTCATGGAAAGCATGTACCCCTTGATTTTCGTGATGTTTTCGTGTACTGTCAACATGTACATGACATGTGTAGGGTATTCAATCTTCATTTCAACACAAACCCTTGTGATGTAATGATTGAATATGGCAAATGCAAATGTAAGAAGACATTTGTCTGAAGCAGAAATGTGGCAGACTGTTGGGATGGTGGAGCAAGGGGCTACCCATCGTCAGGTTGGTGAAGCCCTTGGTGTGCACCATACGGTGATCACCAGAGCCTGGGCGTATTTCAGCAGTATGGCACACCAGTAAGGCAGCATGGTGGTGGCAGCGACAGAGCAACATCTGCAGCTGAATACCGGTTTTTGATCACTCTTTGAAAAAAATATAGGTATTTAAGAATTTTGTTTGCAGGTGTCTTCTGCTTTGCGTGTTAGGTAAATGGTTAACTGAATGATTTAGAAACATTGAAGAAAAACTGTCGCGTGAAAACAACTCGTCTCTTGAGTTCCAATATGTTCTATGTTCCTACTGGCACATAGAACACATTGGAACTCAGGGGACGAACTGTCAACAATCACACAAAATTAACTCAAAAAGTTTTAAAAATAAATCTCCCCAAATAACAGTCACAAGTTCTATCTTACAACAAAAACGTATTTTGCCAAATAAAAATAAAAACTTCTAGACAAAATACTTATCTGTATTGAGGTTCAGCTCCACAGTTTTCCAGATATTTCCAAAAATGACATGCCATACACTCTCTTCAAATGCAAATATTCTGTAATTTAGTTATCCAACCCATGCCATGTATTTCATTTCCAAAATCCACAAAAAACATATAACACTACCTGACTAAGTTGAAATAAACAATCTGAATGTGGGTGGAATAATTGATTATCAAAGGTAAGACTTCAACCTGAAAAATTGCATAAAAAAATGCCGAAACCAGTCATTTTCAGCCACCCAGCAGCCTCAAAAGCAGAATTTTCCCATCGACACCACCTACCTACCCATGGGACAGAGCATCCCCTGTTTCTAAAATGTCAAAAAAAATTATATGTTTCCGTTTCATTTTTTAGTTACCTGTCTGATAACAAACCCGTGTAAAAATTACATTTTAAAAAATAGCCAATTTTCGAAGCCACTGTTTCCCATAATTCATCTGGTAATTTTTCCCTATGTATCAGACTCCAAATTTGAGACCAAAACTTCAGATTCTCTTGTCCAACAAAATGTCTTATGTAATCATATATCTGATACTAAAAATATATCTCTATTTTACATGCCCTTAGTTTCAACATATGCCCTATGTTTAGAATTCCACCCCTGTGCAAAAGTGCGAAACTGTAGAGCGGAACCATTTCTGTTGAGCAGTGGATACACTGTAATGCCCGACAATGTCATGTTATTTCTATTATTGCCACTTTTGTACATCGGGTACATTACAATTAAATTATATGGAAAATAAGATAAATAAATGAAGTCTGGCATTTTAGAATTAAAAAACAGCGACACTACCGTCAGATTTGTTGACAAACAAATCGGGTAACATGACTATCGTCTGATCAGTCTACGGCGAAATTTGGGAAGTTAGATGATGAAATATATTTTCGAAATGCGAACTTTAGGCAAGGAGTTTATTCATCAAAGATGTCATCACTTACTTTGTGCGTATCGCTTCCTATATTTGATACATTATCTATCCGTGACACAAACGGAAACACTTGAAACAAATGTGTTAATTGTGTTTACAAATTAAAAAAATTCGAATTGAATTTCGATCCAAATGGACATCTGGGAAAAATATTGTTGATCGGCTGAGAGATGTGACGTCATTGTCTATATTTAGACGTGTCGGGTTGTTATTGACGTGTTGGGCTGTTATAGTCAATAACGGCCCAACACGTCACATGACTTGTACTTGTTGAGCTTTACGAGGTTTCAACGCCCGGTAAAACATTGTTAATGTGCTACGAACGCCCGCAAAAGTGGTAATAATAGTTATTAAATGATAAATAAATCACTAAATCAGCGAAATAAATTCGACAGGATCATTTTTTCTCATTTGATATTTTTATGCGTTAAAGCCGAAAAAAAAATAAAGAAACGAATGAATGAATGAATGAAAAGTTTCAGCGCGCCGGGGGCGAACCGGGACGATGTGTGATTGAATCACCTGCGACCCGAATAACTTTATTTGCTTTATTACTTCATTTGCTTGTGGATTCCCGAGAGTCGGAAGCTACAGCCAATAATTTTATTTGGTTTGGATGTGTTCACTGGCAATTGAGTTGTGGGTTTAGAGCCCAGAGAACCTCGAACTGGAAGGTGACTAGGAATTGTGCATAACTACAAGAATTCTGCTCTGTGTTTGCTTAGAGTCGTAGGCATATTTATGTAAAACTGAAACCGCAGTTTAATGGTTGTTTTAGAAAAAGGATAAAAACCCAAACAGTCGCTGGTTTGGGAGCAGCCATAGCATATTATCCATAACGGTTACAAAAAGGATAAAGAAACACACAGCTGAAACACTATTATAAACTTCAGCGGTTATAGTAGAACAACGAATGCAAATTACGGTATGCATAGCGCAAGAAAGCCATACCAATACGTCATGATCTTCATTCATATACAGTCAATTCATTGATGGTGAATGTTTATCAAAACAGATGCCGCTAAAAATCGTACTCAATCACATCGTTATGCGAACAAATCAAGAAAGGGAGGAATATTGTAAGATAAACTGGTTATTGCCAGCAAGTGGGTTTCCGAGATGGTGTATTGAAGCTTCGACCTCGCCCCGGGATCATATATCGACTCGTCCTAACGGTCTTGTCAATATATACCCAGACACGGGGTCTTTACTTCAATACATCATCTCGGAAACCCACATCGTGGTTATAACCTACATTTATTGTTGGAATGCAGAAGAGGACTGTGGTGGCATTGAAGTCTCATGAGGCTGCGGAAAAAGTTTTAGGTTTCCAGACCGATCCTAAATTTCATGCTCGGACCTAATCTTCTAATGAACACTTGACAAAGACCGTTATATCCATTTAAAACAATATCTGAAGCCTGACTTCAAATACATGGACACTACGAACATTGTCCATACATTTCAACCCTTCAGCTAACCCGAATTGCAGCCGACACTTGAAGAAACAATTTAATGCCTCAGATATATAGCTTAGGATTCCTCTTTAGGACGAGTTCTTTCCAATGATGTGGTATAAACTATGTTTTGGAATCAAAAATGACATAGCAATAAAATTAATTTGAATGGTGAATTTTGTAAACATGGCTGGCAGGTTTTCGTTGTTACATTGGAAAAAGCGACTATATGAGAAAATAAAATGATAATATTTAAAACATTCCTGGCCGTACGACCATATTTTATTTTTCTGTTGTATGTAACCCGAACCGAAGCATTTTTTCGCCTAAACAATATGCTATCAGGCTTTTTTACGATACGGGTTTTTGTCATGTGAGGGCTTTGTCCTGCACTTTTTATACACTGCCCAGTATGTGCCAACAAATGACTACATATGAACAAAATACAATTTCCTGGTAACTAAATATGGTGCACCTCCAAAACAATTTTATAATTAGACATGCACCTTACATAAGGATAGCGACAGAATGTTATGGTTTAAAACTCTTGGAAAGGGCTCGAAGAGTGTGACGAATAACAACATTTCGTCTGCAAAATTGGAAATATAGCTACACAACGAATCTGTTTTCATCATAGAAAGACTCGACTTCATAAAAATACAATTGTACTGTTTGCTTGCGTTAAAACAAAACTCCCGAAAAACCTATAGAAAAAAAACCCTATGGAAAACTCCCCATGGAAAAAAACCTTTCAAAAATCGTATATGTAAGTAAACAACTCGTTTTTTTCTTGTTAACACAGCAAATAATTTTCCACATTTTTTATATACTTACAATTGGAATTTCAGAGTTATTTTTGTTATTTCATTATTAGACTATGAGACGATTTTATTATGATCTTTGTTACCCTCATAATGTAACTAAGAATTTAACCCATTACCCAACATGAAAAACAGACGACACTTGCAAACAAAATTCTTGAATAACTAATATTTTTCATTTTTTTGTCTCAAAAACATAGGTTATGACCCCTTATTGGAACGAACTCGACGAGCTCGTTCCAAGGAGGGGTCATAACCTATGTTTTTGAGACGAAAAATGAACATACAATCAAAATTAATTGGCGATTTTTTAGGACAGCGCTGGTCGGTTTTGGCCGTTACGTTGGGTAAAGGGTTAAATTGCAAGTTGTGTTATAATTTGTAGTTTGAAAGTTTGGTATTTTGACATCAGTGTGCAAAGTGTTAATATAACAAATAACATGACTTTGGAGGGCGTTACGGTTTATTACCAACCCGAGAGGAATGAACAACAGCTCAATGGTTTATTACGGCCGAAGACGAAGTCAAGGGCCGTTAATAAACCAAAGGCCTATTATTTAGTCCTCAAGGGCCTTAGTAAACCGGGACTCCAGACAAAATCATGTCAATGCTATTACAAAACACGACCGGAAGCGGTCGGCAGGCTGTCAATGAATTTTGTTTTCATTAACGTCCGCTGCTCGCTTCCGGTTGCATGACGCCGTGAATTACTGGGTTTCACCGCCTCGCAAAACTCCGTTACTGTACTAGAGAACGCCCGCTAAAGTGGTAATAATACGGCTTTCTTGTGCGGGTAGAACATTTAGTTCGGTTCTTTAACTGGTAGAGTGCTGAATTATTTTTGACCATCAAATCTTGTACACATGTCGTTGCCTTGTTACAATTTATGGGAGAGTGCCAATTGGCACTCTCCCATAAATTGTAACAAGGCAAACCCTTACAGACTAAATAATGTCACTTCAAAGATAATACAAAGCACATCCACTGAATATGAGCCTTCAAGTTGTGGTACCTGCACTAAAGAATAAAGCCCAAATATGGGCTTCCAGCACTCTACCAGTTAATATAATGCAAATTTGAAAAAGTCGTTGTTAGTATTGTTCAAACGGCACAATTATGGGTATCATGGGACGAAGCTTATTGACATGTACATTTGTTTCTATATTTTGTGTTGTATCTTGGTCTGGTGTGGTGTATATTTTCCGAACTTCATGGACTAAAGTTTTGTTTTATTCATTTGATTTATTTTCTTTGAATCGCTGGCTGTTCAAAAAAAATGTTGTTTTTTTCCTACATATGCGATTTTTGTTAGTTCTTTTTTACCTTAAGTTTATTTGCCAAAAGGTTTGTTTTCCTGAAAGGTTTTTTCCAACATGTTTTTTCCGTATCCTGTTGGCTTCATCGTGTGGTAATATCATCCTTGTCGATCATCGTCTTTAAAATAGTCTTTCGATAAAGTTATCTCCATTAACATCACTGGATGTGCGAGGAAGGTCCAATTGAGAAACAAGTAATTGTTGAGAACACCTACTTTTTATGTGATCAGTCGAAAATAAAGTCAAGTTTACTTTTGTTGCTTTTAATAAATGAAAACTACAGACAGCTCTGGGACAAAAGAAACTTGAATTTTTTATGGCAAGCTAACTGGAGCAACTGTTTGATAGATAATCCGGCATTGAGAATATATATCGGTATTACACCTCCCAACACTAGGTAAATATCCACTTTGACTGTTTGTTTGGCGAATATGTTTTTACAGTAATTTTGCAGGTTTTTATCCTTCCCAGGACAAGAATGAGCAAATATAATCTCCCAGACTTATATAGCAATGGGAAGGACCATGTCTGTATTATGTGTTACGATGCACACACTGTTGATATAATGAACAGAAAAAGGTTAATTGGTTTGGTTTGTTGGTGATTAACGTCACATATTTATGCACCATGGCTAATCGTGACACAACATGGAGAAGAAGTCAAGTTTAGTCAATCGTTGATCAACATGTTGCCCATTTTAGAGGACTTTCACCTCAAGCATTGGTGACTGGGTCCCATTTTACCAGTAAAGCGGAACTGGTTTACCACAGTAAACAAGTGCTGCTTACTTCCCGGGGTTCCCACGGGGATGAAAAAGGTTAAAGAAGATAAAAAGTTTTAAATGTGATTAAGCAGAGAATAATAATCAAATCCTCAAGCGGATAGGGATAAAAAATGTAAAAAACAACTTCTGTATTTTTATACTACATCATTGGAAAATACCAGAAGTTTGTGAAATTTGAGAACATCGATGATACGAATTCGCCAGCATTTCGAAATGTAATTTTTATATAAAATTCCCATACTTTCAGTGGTAAATTTCCTGACAGCTTTAGGAAATTAAGGGGAGCTAACTTTCCTTTAAATCTTCTCCAATGTCGAAAATTCGTCCTCTGAGTTCCAATGAGTTCTATGTGCCAGTAGACACATAGAACACATTGGAACTCAGGGGATTGAATTGTCAGCAACGCATTCTAATTGGTCCCTCATTGGAGCGAGCTCGTCGAGCTCTTTCCGGTGGGGGATCGTAACCTGTGTTTTTGAGACAAAGAATGTTATTCAAGAGTTTTTCTTTTTTTGCAAGTATCGTCTGCTTTTCATGTTGGGTAAAGCATTTACTCAATTCTCGTCTCTTAACTAAATTGTGTTAGTTACACCAGCCACGGGCGACCAAGACCAAGTATAGATGAACGGTTGTTGGACAGTCCGATTCCAATGTTGCACTATATAATATCCGGGAGACGACAGGTAGACAGCCAATCAGGCTATGGCGTCTCCCTGTGGTATACAGGTTTATTAGATTATTTTTGTTCTATAATTATGTATATTTTTGTTCGTTAATGATGCATGTATGATGTTTTTGTTTTTTGTTGTATACTGCTAAATAAAGATTCATTCATGCATTCATTACCAACTAACCTTGGTTTTGTCAACTTCCAAATTCCAATATATTTGAATGTGTACTGTAGCGGGTCTGATAATATTTGAGTTTCAAAAGCAAGTGTTCCTTGTTATTCATGTCAAAGTCAGTAAATATTGGCAATGACTTTTATAACGATGAACAAAAGATAACACAATGTCACCGTAGGATTTTCTGTTTGTGTCAGTATCTAATATTATTGAGATTATGTAGTCGAATAAGAACATCAATGCTTATGGTGAGCCGTTTATTTGTCCAATGTGCCCGATTCTAAGAAAATGTCTTTACAGTGTTTGTGATCAATAACTACTGTAAGGAAATCTTTTGTAACCTTTCTGGTCAAGCCTAACTCATTGCGCTCCAAGACAAGTGTTTCCCTGAAATAATATCAATTTACCGGAGATAATTTTAAAAAAACGTGTTTTTTCTTTCAAAACAGGGGATACGATTCATACCCTGGAGTAGCTGGACAAACAGTAATGGGCTAAAAATTATTTTGAGAGAAATGTAAAAATATATTCGGTGGGTTTTACAAGAATACTATTGTTAGTTTGACTGTTTTGTCCATGTTGAGAATACTTTTTGCTACACAAAGGTCACTTGATATCTACAAAATGCTGCGGACACTTCTCTTTCCTTTGTAAACATATGCATATACTATTGTTTTTAGTTTTGAAAAAACAAAACCTATACCATTTTCACCATTTACACTCGTATCGTTGCAAATGTATACTTGCCATTGTGGAGGTTAAAAACCTTATGTCAGTATTTTTAGACATCTCCAGTTGCAAAGTGTTTATTGCAACAATCGGTTTAGAGTTTACCAGAAGTTTAGATGTGCATCAACAGAGCAGATGTTTTGTGAGTTATTCAGAGGATATGAAGTCAATTTTTAGGTTGTCATTCCAGTGGAATAAATTTGGATGCTATCTGTACCAGGTGTAGTAACCTTTCGTCAGGTATAATAACTTTAATTATTATCGCTTAATTAATACGGCCTTCCCGAGTACTATAATCCTTTGAACACGAGTGGCCTTATTTTCCGTCCCAGAAACATGATACGTCATACTTGCATTTAGTAGGTTGGCTGCTAAGTGAATGTGTGGGGTAGACCACTCAATATTTCCAACGTGCAGCGCAAGGCTGCACGTAGAAAATATTAATTGGTCTACATCCAAATAATGAATATGGACTCTTCAAGTTGATGCCATGGAACTAACATGGAAGATACCACCAGTGTTCAAAGAGTTAACATAAGTTTTGTGACACGGTTAAAACTACGTAACGCCCAGCAGGGCTTGTGACGTATTGGCACGCGGACGCTATTTTGAAAACTTGTTGCACTAGCCCTCGCAGACACAACTCAAGAATAAGATGAACAAGTGGAGGAAAATTATTCGTCTTCTGAAGAATCAGACAGAGATCTTGATTGGAAACATAACGTTCTTCCCCGAGCCACACCCAGTTAGTATCAGTGAACTGTAACAAACTTCATTGATAGGTGAATATATGTTAGGAATTGTGTGTGAATATAACGAGGTTATTCAAAATCTATTAAAAAGAAAATGAAGGACTTTGTTATGATTAAATGATTTTTCGCATTTTCGGATATCAGGGAGAATGTTAGCATAAATATATTAAAATACATAATATTTATATAGTTATCGTCTTGTTTGATTGTTTAGTTGGTATTTAATGACACTTTCTGCAGCTAGAACCACATTTTATCACACGCCTGTTCTTTGAAATCCCTATCTACAGCAACACTAACCCATGCGGAAAATGAAAATCTGTTCTGAACGGAAATCGCTGACGGACAATTTTTAAATTGAGTCGAAATTTCACTGGAATTTTCTACAAATCGTGAGACCGCATTAAAATTTGAGTCACTAGCGATAGCCAGAAATCGTTCCCTGAGTTCCAATGTGTTCTATGTGCCATTGGGCACATAGAACACATTGGAACTCAGGGGACGAAATAGTAACACGGGTTCCTCTCGCAAATTTGGTTGGCGATAAAATGTGTTCTTTTTTGTTGATAGTTGTCAAATGAATTGCTGAGTGTCCTAATAATTGGGTTTTTTTTATAGAAGTGAAGGCGTGTAATAAACTCAGAAGGACACTCGTGTGTGAATGGGTTAATCGATATGGGCACTTGTACCATCGCGAAAGGATAAAACATTGGGGGTGAGGAATCCGGTTCTATCCTTCCGCGCTGGTACTCGTGTCATATCGATTAACCCATTCACACACGCGTGTCGTTCTGTGTATGTGTCGGACCGTCTTTTTTCGAGTGGAAGAAGTCGGAGTACCAAGAGAAAACCAGAGGAAAGCAACTGTCCGACTCCCTAACTTATTAACTAGAGTTAGTAGCGATTGAAGGCAAGTGCACCATCGACGCACAGTACGCATTAGTACATGCCACCCTGTCCCCAGATGGAAAATCGGGATGAAGTGGTTTCCCCAAGGACACAACGCATTACCGTTGGTCAGGACCGAACAGTGGACTCTTCGATTTAAAGCCCAATGCTCTAACCACTGAGCCCCGCGCTCCCACACAGTTATGGTAACTGTCTTCTTGAGAAATTACATACGAATAGTTGGTTCAAATTACTGGAACAAATAATTAAGGTTAATGTAAAAAAATCTAAACATAAATAGACTTTTGGAGGAAACACTGTTCAAAACTATAAAATTTAGGTACGTGTTCTTACAGAAAATGTTCTTTTACAAATACACCTGAGTCTGTATATGATAACTATATTTGTATGTATTTGTCGACTCATCATCTTGAATTTGACACCCCATTTGTGTTGGATATATCTTTACTTAATGAGTGTGTGGAATGAAAAAAATATGTTGCACTTCAAAATTTTATCAAAAACAAGCAACAGACTGCATTTTCACCCAAAATGAATAAACTTTGGCAAATAAGAACTGGGTTGTGATTTAGAAAACGCCTTCAATCCGCTTGGCCATAGATTTGTATTTAACCCTTTACCTAACATGAAAAGCAGACGACACTTGCAAAAAAAATGCTTGAATAACTTATTTTTTTCATTTTTGTCTCAAAAACATAGGTTATGACCCCTCATTGGAACGAGCTCGACGAGCTCGTTCCAATGAGGGGTCATAACCTATGTTTTTGAGACAAAAAATGAAAAAAATAATGAAAATTAATTGGCGATTTTTGAGAATAGAGCTGGCCGGTTTTGGCCGTTACGTTGAATAAAGGGTTAAAAGTCCCGTAGCTCTTGGACTACCAGTAAAGCCTTGAATAGTTTTACAGAACAAGCTTCAGCCATATTTCTTCATCTGAATCTAAATATTAATTTAACAGGTTATCAATAAACAAGCGCAAACATATATACGACAATTTATAAAGCAATGCGATTAAGGAAGGGAAAGGCCAAACTTAATCTGATCGAAAAGCCAGTGTTTTTCAATACTGAGTGTCCGAATAAGAAACTGTTCTGTAGCGTTGGCCTATCGGTAACTTGTGATTTGTAAACATTACCTTGATCTACTACTGTACAGTAGCCGTGGACTTGTCGTAATCCACATGTGGGCGGTGAAGTCCACGCATGCGTTTACCATGTAATAAAAATCATCATCAGCAAAATTTTAATTATTGAAGCACAGGGTTGTACCCGGTGCTTCATTAATAAAATTTTTGATGATTATTCCTATCAGCCTTGGACCTTCAGTTTCAGGCTGATAACACGATATAAAATCAAACAGGCAATATCCTGTTAATTTCACCCAACAAAATGACATATAAATATATTCACATGTTCCAATAAGACTAAAATCCTAGCCCTCCGGTTGGACGAGAGCTCGCTTAGTTTCGTCTATGTTTACGGCTCCAGTGGCATATGTTAACGTCTGACGTCACCAAGTGAAATATTTGAAAAAGTTGATAACAATGGGTGTGGGGGGGGGGGATTCAACGTGCACACTGCCTATAGAATGGTATTTTTCGACACCAGAGATCATTCTATGAATGTATACCCAAAACCTACTTATAAAAAGGCCGACGTTACTCCAACTCATGATTTGGACTGGGATGGAGTAACTTCCACCTTTATCTAAGTTATTGAATTTTTGTTGTCCAGTGACGTCGTGAGGTACTCGGGAGATTTATGTACTAAATTTATGATCATTAAAGTTGCCTTGTCCATTCAAGTAGCCTTGTTCACTTCACGATGTGAGTTTATGGGCTACAGGTAGGGTCTTATTGGAACATATACGATTCAGTTAACATAAGCTCCGAGGCGCAAACCTCAGACCATCTTACCATCAGTTCATCACAATAACTTATAAGTGCGTTGAAAGATTTTTGAGTTATTTAAAGATTTTCCACGAAGGTACCTATTTGCCGTCATCGGACAAAGATTTTGATGACGGAAAAGAATATTTGTTTTTCAATAGGTTTTTGAGAACTATATTATAGATATATATTTATCGACAAAAGACGAACGTACAATACGTGTAGAGTGTATTATCACCAAATCACCCGCAGAGTGGAGATTCCACTCAAGCAATAATTGAAAATTTATTGCAAAGTATAACGAGTATAATAAAAGTTCCAGCCAATGGACCTTCGGGTTGAACCCGGAGGTCCATTGGCTGAAACATTTCTTGTATTTTTTGTCCGTATGGACAGAATTTGAAAGTTATAATTTGGGTGACAACTCCACTCCGCGGGTGATTTGTTACAATCCACTCTCCATGTACTATATGTATGTTTTATTAAACCGATTTTGTCTATTTGTGAAACAATTTCGAAAAAAGATGCACCTTGTTTTTCTCAAATGTGTCTTCTGATTAACTTCAAAATTAAGGAGAAAGTAACAAACTCAAAAGGGTCTGGAGATTTTTATACCTGTTAGCTACACTTGCCAGTCTGCATCCTATGACTTGGCAACTGTTTAGGCAAGTCTTGGCTGCTTATAAAGGCAGCCAAGACTTGCCTAGAAACATCTGCCACGGCACTTTGATTCTAACTGTATCCCAAAGATTGCATGTTGGCGGCATTTGTTCTCTTGTAAAAAATGAATTTAGTGTTTAGGGATTGGTGCAGTCGATGCAATATCAGATTCATGGCACCAAATCACGCATTTATAATTGTATTACTGTTTCAGGGTAACAGATTACAGAAACAGAGAATGTTTATGCAGTTCACACACTTGAGATGCCTCCTTTACATCAGTTCATATTACCTCTTACTGTCAAGTTGTTCAGCTGATATCGTGGAAAATGTTTATTCATCACCAGTGAATTACGTCACACACGTCCGTGAAACCATGACATTATCTCGTCCCGCAGCATCTCGTATTAGATGTGCTGCTGTGTGTGAGTTGGATAAAGACTGTTTAATATTTTGGTTCAACAAACAGACAGGTCATTGCCACATGTCCAACCAAGCAATCACTGCTTCTGCTGCTGAAGTGGTTTATGGTCCAAAAAAGTGTAAGTTTTCATTTTGTCATAAATAACTACAAAAGGAAACTGGCATGGAACATAGCTAGTGTGTTTAATTTTGGTCGGGATCGCGAAAAGCTGCAAACGTAACTTTGTGGTTTTCTCTGCAGTAGTTAGTGAATACCGAAAAAAAGTTCGAAATGTGGTTTATCAACGGTGTCCTTGGATGTGATGATGACCTAGGTGTCGCTTTTCTTAGATACTGAAACGCATTTCGTACAGTACCGGAAGCGTGTGTCATTCCTTAAAAGTGCGAGTTGTTTTTTTAACCTTTTACCTAAGACGAATAACGAACGGCTCTTGCCAAAAAGTTCTTGAACATCTAAAAATGTTTTGTAGTAAAACTTAAAACAAATTGAAATGGTTTTTAACTTCTTCTTTTTTTTTTGAATAGCGCAGTGCCTGTTTATGGCCTATAAGCAAAAACATTTATTTGTTTTTCGGGATAGTCAGAAGAAGTAAAGGTCAACGTTCAGTCCATATCGTGTCGGGTGAATCAAATGAAACCACTCCCAGTGACATCATTTTGGCCTCAAATCTTATTTCAATAACTCTCCAAAATGTTTACATCACTGGGCATCTCGCCCTATGAGACACCTCGCCACCAGTTTAGCATAGGTACGCTGTATTGCTCACCGTGTTAAAAAAATTGCAAACGTGTCAATATTTCTGCAATCCTTCTATTTTTTGTCGTAGATGTAAACAAATCTAGTTACATGTGGTATACGAAACGCCACGCTCCGTTGAGCAGTCCCTTCAGACTTCAGACTTCTTGTCGTGCAAAAAATGTTTCTAGTATTCAAACTTTTAAGCTCCCCTTTTTACGGTATAAGATCAGTTTAGATGAATTGTATTGGAAGTTATATCCTTGGCCAATCTCATTTATTTTGAGTAATTGAAAAGTGGCTATCTCCTCTAGTGTGTCCACATTATTACTCTGTGAATTTCCTTTCGGGCAGTGGATACAAGACAATCATCGAACAAACAATTATTTGATATGATATTGTCTTACACTTGATATGAAGTATGTCCAGGAGTAGATCCTTGTAGTACACCTGCAGTTATTATTTTAGATATTATTATTAGATACTCCATTCACGAAATGTATCCACTTTCCATTGATAGTCTTTAACCCTTTCCCTAGCATGAAAAGCAGACGACACTTGCAAAAAAAAATTCTTGAATAACTATTTTTTTTAAATTTTTGTCTCAAAAACATAGGTTATGGCCCCTCGTTGGAACGAGCTCGTCGAGCTCGTTCCAATGAGGGGTCATAACCTATGTTTTTGAGACAAAAAAAAATGAAAAAATAATGAAAATTAATTGGAATAGTGCTGGCCAGTTTTGGCCGTTACGATGGGTAAAGGGTTAAAATAAGAGTTAGCTAGTTTTTGTATGTAATACGATTTCGATACTCCTGACTCGCCATCAAGATACGCTAATTAAATGACATCAAATACGTTTTTTTCACAGAGTTCGAATAAGACTGTCAAACAAGAATTAATGTGTTATGTTCCATTTCTCTTCCACTGAATGGATATTTGCTTAAAACCAAAGGAGATCAGTACGGAAATAAATTCGTCGCCGCTGTCTATTCCAGGGTGTATGGAGACTTACACTTGTTTAAAAACTGATTAACCATTCGACACGTGGTTTATCAGTTTACAAACCAACCTAAATACACTTACGCTCTGAAATATACAAGGAATTCTAATAACACCTAGCCATTATATACCAATATATTAGAATACCGACTCTTATAGTCAGTATTTTCATCTGCTCTCTCTCTCTCTCTCTCTCTCTCTCTCTCTCTCTCTCTCTTTCTCTCTGTATTTTGTTTACTTCACGTTGTTTTCTAGAAAGTGGACACGGTTTTTAAAAGTACAGATGAATAACAAAGGTGTAAAATTGTTTTTGTTTTTTTTTTTATAATTTTGTAACAAGAGTATGTATTGTTTATTTCAGTTGATTGTCCTGCGTCCAATGGTTATATTTTGATGACCACCGGAACTAGGCTCATCTGCCTAAACCATCATACGGATAGAGTGAATCGAGCTAATGCTCTTTTTACGTGCGAATCTGAGGGTGCGCATCTGTTGCTTATAGAAAATGAGTCCGACCACTCGGCAATCAAAAGCTTTCTAAGAAGCAGGGAGAGTTGTAAGTTCCAATATGTGCTCGTTTTAACCCTTTACCTAACCTGAAAAGCAGACGACACTTGCAAAAATAATTCTGGAATAACTATTTCTTTTCATTTTTTGTCTCAAAAACATAGGTTATGACCCCTCGTTGGAACGAGCTCGTCGAGCTCGTCCCAACGAGGGGTCATAACCTATGTTTTTGAGACAAAAAATGAAAAACAATTATGAAAATTAATTGGCGATTTTTGAGAATAGCGCTGGCCGGTTTTGGCCGTTACGTTGGGTAAAGGGTTAAAATAGAATTGACTGCATGCAGACTAGGTATTTCTTAACACTAAACATTTAGATGTGTCTTACATATCTAAGAAGCATGAGCTGCTATAAGTTCCAACATGGATTCGTATTTAGAATGGTATCAACTGCACGCATGGAGCAATTAAATGTTTCTTGCATATCTAAGAAGCAGGGGAAACTGTAATTTACAGAATGTATTCGTACTAACAATGGTATCAACTGTATGCCGACTAGGTATTTATCAGCACTACACATTTATGTATACCTTGTATAGTGTGTAGAGGCAGGGGCATAAATCTTTGCATGGGAAGGATGTCACACACGTCAAAGATGTTTTTGCCTTGTCAGGCAGTAGTAGGGTAGGGTACCATTGCCTGATATTGGACATGTTCAAAAATCTTCTGGTAGGCACAAACCTGTCCTAGGTGCTTACATGTTTGAAGATATGTGAAATGGTCATCCCTCGAAATTAGCAACGGCAATTGGCAAGGGCGTCATTAAAATCGCAGCAGTTTGCGACGGCGTTTACCGCGACATGGCCTATTGTCGCGGCTAATCTCAGTGATTAAAGGCTTATTAGCTGAAAAGCTTTCCGAAACGCATAGGTTTGTATGTGTATATAAGAACCGCCGGACAAATTATGTATAGATTAGGCAAACATGGGGCGGACCCTTCTTCCTCAATACCCAAAACTGGTTACGGTTCACCGTTGAAGGCAAATGATGAAAAATGTTAGCAGAAAGTTAGTTCGGGGCTAATTGCTTTCAATCAAAGTGGATGTCCTTTATTTATAGACAGTAGCAATGAAACAGAAACAGACTTAACAAATTACCTTGGGAATGATAAAAAGACTGCCAAGCAGATTCCAGTATTAGTGGTGTAAAACGGCAAATAATAACATGTACTTGGTTTTGGTTCGCTTTTAGTTTTTTTTATGGAGCGGGACGTGAGGGTGGGGATGTGTCTTTTTAAAATATCCCGCTTTTTGGGAGAGAGGGTTGTTTTGTCAGTGATGATAAAGGGACAACAGCAACCTGATTCGCTCCCTGCTTCAGATGTGGACATCTATTGGTAGTGCGAGACAGGAGGAATCATGGTGACCCTACCTGTGTGTGGAAGAGCCATGCTGGCCCATTTCGTGCGGACGTGGTCCCAGATGTGTGTGGGGGGGGGGGGGGCGGTATGGTAGCATTTCCATGGTGTTGAGGTTAGAGCTGGACGCCCGTGGTTACTTGTTCCATAGGAGGTGGCAGCGGTAAGTTTTTGATGTATGGTCACCCTAGATAGACTTTAGATCAGCCCTTGGTAGGTCGGAGGTTGAGGGCTTAAAATTGAAAGTGACGCTTCCTGCGGTCTGCAGGGCTGTGATTCATACGGTTTATAGCTTAGGGCTGGGGGTCCGTGTGTACTACTTCCATAGGAGGTAACTGTGGTTGCTTTTTAATGTAGGGTCACCTTAGATAGACCTCAGGGCTGCCCTGGTGGGTTAAATGTTTAGGGCTCAGACTTAGCAATGGTACTTCCTGTGATGTGCATGGGTGAGGGCTCAACATGGTGATTGCCCGTATTATAAGCTGAGACATTTTGTGAGTTGCATTGTTGGTAAATTCGGTGTTTATGGTGTGGATCAGTTTTTCAAAACATGAGTCCCCGGGTGTTATTGAGCTGTAGTCGGAGCTTACGGTGTGTTTCGGGGTTTAATGAGATGGGGAAAGTAGATAGGTGAGGTGGACCTCTATTCGTATTTGTCCGGAATCAACTTCCGCAAAGTGTAACCAAGTTTTCGGCCTGTTCAGCCTTATCAAACAAAACAAATACAGAGATATGTTGTATTTCAGTGGTATTGTTACAAAATCGGATTCAGGTGGGTAGAAGTCTCTACGATTGCCCTATGTGTAATCCTGTTGGTATGATTCAAAGTGAGAAAGCGACTTCGGTAAGGCAGTGTGAGTGTGAAAGTCGGAATATGTCCCGACTTTATGTGGTGGTGTCATTATTGATTGAAACTTGTCGAAACACAATAAACAGCTGAAGCTTTGGTAGCTAGTTGTGTTGAGAGTGCGAATACTTTATTGGTAGTTATCAGTGGATACCAACCCGAGCGCCAAGTGCTGATGTATGTTAGCTCAGTCCTTTCCCATCAATAGTCGACTGTGGTAAACTGGTGAAGGTCTACCAGTGTATAATTCTACCGTGGTAAGTGGTAAGAAAAATAGATCGAGTGTTTTTTTTTTCTTTTCTCTATTTTGTTTTTCTTGTTTTTTACTTTTAGTTATATTTTTATTTTTATCTTGTTTTTTTTTTTTTTTTTTGCAATTCGTCCCTTGAGTTCCAATGTGTTCTATGTGCCTACTGGCAGCCTACTGGCACATAGAACACATTGCAACTCAGGGGACGAATTGTTACAATTCTTGTTGGACCAAGGAGCAGAATCTAGGAATTTCTGGTTCAACTTTACTCCATCAAACACAACTATTCAAAATCTATAAAGAGTGGACCAGTTAATACATTTAATCTGCATCTTGCAGGTTAAAATACTAACTGATCAAACTTCAGGGTGGCCTCTTTCAAAACAAGTCGCCTTTTGACATAGATAAAGTCACTTTGCAAAACGAAGAAGTGTATTTCATTTTATTGTATTTTTAATTTGTCAGAGTACATAATATTCTGATGTATGACATCAGTCAACATAATGAAATGAGAAGAATGTTTAACCCTTCACCTAACGTAACGGCCAAAACCGGCCAGCGCTATTCTCAAAAATCGCCAATTAATTTTCATTATTTTTTTCATTTTTTTGTCTCAGAAACATAGGTTATAACCCCTCGTTGGAACGAGCTCGTCGAGCCGGTTCCAACGAGGGGTCATAATCTATGTTTTTGAGACAAAAAATGAAAAAAATTAGTTATTCAAGAATTTTTTTTGCAAGTGTCGTCTGCTTTTCATGTTAGGTAAAGGGTTAAACTATTGTCAAAACAAATTGAATAAAGGAAGCAGTGAGCATTGCTGGTTATAAGATGGCTTAATTCAACTTTTTCGGACAACTATTCATTAAGTGACAATACTTAAGCACTTTCATACAGTAGGAATTATGATATGTCAGCAACAACAAAGAGCCGAGTATTAACGGTGCAATTTGCCCATCAATTCTGGCTCGTCAGAAAACGAGTGTTTCGGCTTTCCGAATCCATTCCATGCCTGTCGCAAACGAGTTTCGTGTAACGTGTCAACGACGTACGAAGATTTTCGAGGCAGCGATTTTACAAAAGCGAAGTTAAAACTCAAATGCCTTTACGCTTAATATTATTGACAAAACATTCCATTCAAGGTCTGTTTGAAAATGCTTTATATGGCACGTTTTATAAAACGTATCCACCCAAGACTTTTTAAACAGCAGTGCTCCTGAAACTGACTCGCAGAAAAGACGAATTTAGACTTCTCGCCATGGTAAGGTATCACTGCGATATGAATATTTACCTTTTTCTGGAGTTATAATGTTTTATCTGGTTAATATATATGTTCTTTTTCGGTTAGTTTTAAGTTAGAAGTTGTCTTTGATGTTTAAAAATCCACTATGATATATAATGAATAAATTATCAGAACAATCAATCGATCTGTGATGTCAGGTTCCAGCTCGTCAGCGACTTAGGTTTAGCCAGATCAAACAAGACGCGGGCGGCGTCTTGTTTGATCCAGCTGATCTGCTCTCAACAACTCGACAGTAAACGATGATTCGGGTCTGTAGACTGTTGATGAGTACAAGAAAAGGGAAGTAACTCTAAACGAATATATGCATTGTTGTGCTCCTGTCCCGAGAAAACGCTTCTGTTTAAAAGTGTTCAGCTTCATCAATGGGCGAAAAATTGTAAATGTTTCACAAGTAAAGAGTTTTTCTCCTTCACTGGTACGTTTCTTAACCCTTTGATTCGTGGTATTATTTTCCATGTCAGTTCAATGCCAGCAATTGGAAGAGTCCACATTCATTATTTGGGGGTAGACTAATTAATATTTTCAATGTGCAGCCCCATGGCTGCACGTTAAAAATATTAATTGGTCAACCCCACACATTCACTCAGCAGCCATCCGGCTTAATGAAGTTATGACGTATCATGCTTCTTGGCCGGAAAAGCGCCGCTCGGGTTCAAAGGGTTCATCTCATGGTATTATATGAGAAAATACATAAAAACAATGAATATCTAGTAACGTGGAGCAGACGACAGAAAAAAGTAACAAATGTCGGCTGTTTATCAAAAGCGGCGTCGTTATACCAAGCTAGTTGCTACCCTAGATCAAAACTAAAGTATAAACACATTAGACTGAATGGTCACTCAAAGAAGAATGTACAAAACTGGAGTTTCACTATTGTTCACGGATGTTTCTCTTCTTTCTTGAGACATGGAACCCATGACCTACTGCTTGAAAAAGACTTCTAACTCAACACGGCCTTACATTATCATGAATCCTTTATGTCTGAAGACAAGTATATCTATTGCGTCAGGCAGGGAAATTACTCATGTGTTATCGTAATCCATCTTTTCCCACTTCCTCTGTCCTTCTCTTTCTTTCTCCTCTGTTCTTCTTTCACTCTCTTTCTCTCACTTTCCTTTTTTGTTATTTTTTTGTAAAACAACAATTTTAGTTTGTTATTAAATGTACTTGTTTGCCATATAGTTTATGTATTTCAAATGTATAGGAGAGGAGGGTAAACTAAGTGTTTAGCACTTGTCCTCCAATCCAATTTGCACTAAGGGTAGCAAATAAAATATGTTTAAACTAAACTAAGCTAGTTGCTGAGAAGGTTGTGACCAATACATCCTATTCACAATTTTCGAGTTATTCTCGTTTTGCAGTTAGTTGTTGTCCTCCATCTGTTTCTCCCAATAAGCCTCGTTTTGAGGAGTACCTTGATGGCACTTTTGGGGAGTTACTGTTGTTCAAGCTGAGGTCGCGATCCCTGGAGCTGAGGGGAAAACTGTGAAAAAGGAGTGCCAAATGTGTAATTTTGGCGTGGTGGAGACCCTGGAACACTTTCTTCTAGAATGCCCAAAATACCAGTCTAAAAGAATAAGATTCACTGTGAGTATAATGGGGAGATGGGATGGGAGCATGAAGGACACGTGGGTAGGGAGTGACTCCACGTAGATGGTTAATATGCTAATCGGAGAGAGTGGGGAAAATGGGGCAAATGAAGTCATCACACAGTTCGTCTCCGAGTGTTGGGAGGAGAGAAGAGGCGTGGGAATAGGGAGGCAGTTGGGAGTACGGGGTAACCAAGGCCTTCTCACCCGACAACCGCGACAAATCAGCGGCCGGCCAAAGTATTATTATTATATAGTACAATACATAAACTCTTTCTATATCAGATCTTCTGTTTTCACTATTTTTTACATCATTACCAATTTTGTTGCCGAGGTTACATTTCGCAGAGTTGCATACATGTGCCTATCATATATCTGATATTGTATATTTGCTATTAGTCGAACAATCTGCCGGTCAATAATTTATGTGTTTTCATTTCAGCACAAATCGTTTACAACTTATGTTTGACGGAATTGCTTTCCTTCTACATTTGAACAGTCTAATTGCAACTGTTTTCGATTACTGTGTGTATTGAACGGTACCCGATACAATAAACACAATGCGAAATTTTCTAGACACCATTCTTGGAATAAGACTTTTGTGTAAGAATGTCATGAAAGAATGCGTCTCATAAGTCTTCAGGCATCTGATTGACGTTATGACGTGAATGAAACGCTTCAATACAAAGCACTGTCAGGCATGAAAGTAAGCAAAGCGCCGAATGTGATATCTTTTCTTTAACCCTTTACCCAACGCAGACGATATCAAAATTTATTATTTTAAATAGCATTTTTTCAAATTTTTCAAAAAATTTCAACAAAACCATATCATGTGACCCCTCGTTGGAACGAGCAGTTGTTCCAACGAGGGGTCACATGATATGGTTTTGTTTAAATTGTTTGAAAAATAATATTTTTTCAACTGCTGAATTTGCATATTACGCGGGCGGATGCGTGCGATTCGTTGGGTAAAGGGTTAACCCTTTACCTAATATAGCGACCAAAAACGGCCAAAAAAGTAACAAGAATAAGCCTATCACAGCCTAAAATATCATGGACGTTTCTCAATAAAACCGCACGAATATGGATATCATTAGAACCAGCTCGGCGAGCTGTTTCTAATGATATCCATATTTGTATGGTTTTATTGAAGAATTGTGAAATTTGTTTTAAAAAATGTGAAATTTAATATATTTTTTTAAACTACTGTGTTAGGTAAATGGTTAAAAGATCACCTTTAATCACATAATTCACGTTCGATCGTGGTATAAATACAGAACACATCTCAGTTAAGTATTGCGGACACGGCTCACGTTAAACACTTGAAAAACAACTCATCTCGGGTCGTTGATTCCTGTGCCCTTTACTTCACCTCCGTTGGGTTGTGTCCTGGGCTAAAACCATAATAGGATTTCGCTGCTGTTTTGGAATGAAACTACCGCCATTAGGCCAAAAATGGTTTTGGTTCTCAGACAATCCCGTATTGAATTTAAACTCATTGGACATTTTTATTGGCTTGCAATGTCTTCCAAAATTTGAACTCACGGTTTTTTCAAATTTTCCTGTTTTGATCAGCGTATATTCATGTTCATATGTTTTCAACAAAGCTTAATGAAAATACAGTGTATGTTTGTTATAATTGTTTTGTAAATATTCAGTTTGCTTTGTTCGGTAGACAAGAACTCAAATATTATGGGGACAGCATTTATTTATTTTTCGAAAAAGTGTATAAATATTACTGAACACAATCCTGTGGGTAAGCTTCATATTATGTTTTGTGAAATGAAAATTTATGGGAGAGTGCATGCAGGCACTCTCCCATAAATTTTCACAAGGGAAGAAAATATGAAAAAAAATTTCCGACCAAAAATAATTTACCACTCTACCAGTTATCAAACCAAAAAATAAATGCCTCCCGCTGTCAGTGACTTGAAAAATTGATTGCTCGAGAGCTAAATATCCCTTTTTGGTCTCATGGTCCCGGAATATCACATCAAAACTTCCCACACTGATGGGGGATTTTTTTTTTCGTTAGAGCATCACGATGAGCCATAAGAGCACGTACGTGTACCACAAGAAATTGTGCTGCTATGTTTTGTCAGAAAAAATGTTTGTTTCTACTCCCGATATTGAGTGATACTGACCTCCGCCCCAACTTGGAAATCACTTTAAATGTGAATGTTAGGTTTGTACAGAACATGGTGTAGCTGTTTTTGTATTGGTCATAAACGATACTTTCAACATCCAAGGTCAGATCGAAACATCTATCGGATGGGATGTTGTATAATGGGTGGAGCATTAGTAAGGATACGCTTCAGTCGGGAAAACTCTCAGTTGATTTTTTTTGGTAGAGGTCTTTTAACATGTTTTACCGAGTTCCTTCGACTCCACTTCGACTCCACTTCGACTCCACTCCTCCTCTTCTACCCCCCCCCCCCCCCTGATTGTTATGAGAGAAAATACACGAAAGGACTACTAACGACTATTAAGCCTGAAAGGTGACGCTGACTCCTTTTAAAAAAGACTATATTATCTCGATAGTTTCGGTCATCATACGTGGATTTAATGTTGTCTCGCCATGCAGCCTTATAACGACACTGTGTTGATGAAAAACTCTCTGTACAGTGTATGCATAAATTATAGATAGCGGTAGAGCACAAGTTCGTGTCCAGCCTGCTCCAGAAAGTCGCGCGTTCAACTGTTTTTAAAATTTTGTTGAACTTGTCAAAATAAACAAGGGGAAAATGCTATAGAACTGTAGAACTTTATATACTGTTATTGCGGTATTCTATAAATGTATATGTTCTTTTTCACACAAATTTGACGACTGAATTATGACAACACCTGCAGTGGCGTATATAGCTTTTCGCTGGCGGAGGGGCAAGCCCAAATTTTTCCGACAAACCGAAAATTTTCCGACAGTGTAACAACAACAAAAACCCAAACAAACAGAAAGAATCTGTTGTTTACTGCAAATGTACTGAAAATTGGTCTTTTTTACCCAAAATTTACCCAAAATGGCATGTTTTTATCCCCAAAGCCAGCATTTTAATGTTATTAGGCATAAATTCGCCTAAAACTGGTCCCAAAAAATTTCCGACAAAACTTCTGGTGGAGGGCCTCCACTGAACACCTGAAGCAACGGTCACAGGTTATATTTTATCATGTAGCACCTATCCAAAAAATTACAAGTGCAAAGGATCACCGCAAGCCGCAGTTGCTTCGCGGTGACACGTTGCATTACATATTTCTGTGGAACATGTAACGAGCTGGGTCGACCTTTCCCCCTCCCCACTCATACAGACAAGCTGATCCTCAACTTTCGTCTCAATGCTAAAAATAACTGAAGAATAGATATATGTACAAAGAGCCGCTTCCTTAATTGTAAACACAAATTGGAGATTATTTTAGCACGCATGGTCAGTTGTGCAACCCAACAAATTCGATAGAACTGCTAATTTCAAACAAAATCTTGGTGAGTGTTTTTTTTCTCACCGCGCTAGCCTATATTCACGCCACTATTTAGCGAATAAAAAGAAAACTACAAAATAAAAGCATTGAATTGAGGATTTTCATTTGGTTTTAGATCAGAATGACCAGCCAAATCCAGAGAACTATGGGAAAAGGATTAACCCTTTACCTAACATGAAAAGCAGACGACACTTGCAAAAAAATTGTTGAATAACTATTTTCTTCATTTTTTGTCTCAAAAACATAGGTTATGACCCCTCATTGGAACGAACTAGTTCCAAAGAGGGGTCATAACCTATGTTTTTGAGAAAAAAATGAAAATATAATGAAAATTAATTGGTGATTTGTTAGAATAGCGCTGGCCGGTTTTTGCCGTTACGTTGGGTAAAGGGTTAAGTACATTTATAAATAATTTTTCTTGCAGTTCATGTGTGGATTGATGGTTTAGATGTTCACAAGAAGAACAACTACACGTCTTGGAAAGATAAAACCCTGCCTTACGTGAAATGGGGCCCAGGCGATCCAGACAGCCTCGACAAAATGTGTGTCTCTTTGTCGCAAACTTTTGGGTTCGATTTTGCAGACGTGTCTTGCGACTTTCAGGAACAATTTATTTGCCAGAAAGAAATTTAATGAAGAGAGAAGGATGTGATCAAAAACTTACAGACTAGAATTTTTAGAGTGTATGTACACGAAGACTGTCGACGCCAAATTTTAAAGTGGATTCCATTTACCTGTTGTTTCAGATCAAATCTAGTTTTGACTGTCGGGCAGTGGTATTTGGGCTGGGTGCAGCGTTATGTCCTCTTACTATATTGCCCATCTGTGCAGTGTGAACGTTTTGTTGTTGTTGTTGTTGTTGTTGTTTTGTTTTACGTTTCTTATTTGTCGTTTTTAGGGTTTTTTCGTCTTTTTTGGTTCTTTATGGTTTTATGTTGTTGTTTTTTCCAAGTTTCTTTGTTGTTGTTTTGTTTATTTTGTTTTATTAGCCCGGTGTAACCATGATTCAAAACAATTAGCCGATAGAACACAGCACAAAATTACCCAAGCTCTCAAGCTACGATTCGAATTTTGTAATGAATTCGATGTTCTTATGTCCTGGAACCAGTCTAGCCCTTGAATAGTCTATCACCTATTTTGAATTCTGTAATGAATTCGACGCTCTTATATCCTCGAACCAGGCTAGCCCTTAAATAGTCCGTCACCTTTGTTTAGATTCACTTGTCAGGAATATTTCGCTTTTCCAGCTATTTGATATATTCAACACGATCGAATCCAAAAATCCAAAAGGATATCTAATGTTTTTGAGTGGATACCGAAAATTATCTCATGTGTGACCGAAACAAATGTTTATCCTCTCAAAAACACAAGATTTTATTTTTATTATACGCTTTTTATAAGCATCTGATCATTCCTATCGATACTTTTACGCGTTTTAACCTCGAATTGATGCATGAAATTTTTTTTTTAAAATAGTCCGGCCTCCGTTGCGCATTGATACGTGACATTGTTAAGTGATTTGATCGATTCAAGTAGCGTGTTGCGATCTGACTCAGCTGGCGGGTTTCATGCATCAATTCAATGTGAATACGCGTTGAATTATTGCTGGAAATGATCAGTATCCACTCAAAAGCATTAGATTTTTCTCTTCATTATACGTTTTTAGAACAAATTGATCATTTCCAGTGAAAATTTGACTCGTATTCTCCTTGAAGTGATGCTTTGAAAGTCGTCATTTTAATTGATACTGTGAAAGTGAAAAATTCTGTATCTTCACAGTGGAGGATACGACTTCCATCTTTCCCCAATTTTTTTCGATAATCTATCGTTTATCGTATAGTATACTACTCATATTTTGCTAATGATCACGTCCTATTCATCGACATAATTTGTACATGAAAGGAAAATGAAGAAGCCAGAAAGTTACTCATCATTGCTCAGTGTTTCTCTCCGGGTACTCCGACTCTCTCCACCCGTGAAATTGCCCGACATGATATGATCCAAGCTGTTGGAAGTGCCATTAAATACTAATGAACAAACAAACATACGAGGAGATGTCAAAAAGTTTGAGCCTAACATAAATAAAGCTGGAATATCGATGCAGAACATATTTATTTTTCAACACAGTCCCCTTGTAATTCAGTACACTTGTTCCACCTGGTCTGCCAGTCGCTGATGCCGCGTCTGTAGAGGTCCATATCTTGGTCCTGTAGCCAAGCTTCCACAGCAGCAGAAAGTTCCTCATCATCTTGAAAACTTTGACCACGTTTGAAGACTACCATCTCTCTCCAAATTTGAAGAAACACTTACGTGATCAAAGTGACTGCCATCGCTTTCCAAATTTAAAATATAAAATAAATTTGTTCTGTACCGATATTCCAGCTTTATTTATGTTAGGCTCAAAACTTTTTGACATCTTCTAGTACTTAAAACTATACACATTCGACCTTTCATGTATCAAATATACAGATGGGTAGGAGTGATCCTTATCAAAATGTGAGTAGTATACAATAAACAATCATTTCTTTGAACCAACTCAAGAAATGTTGCTCAATCGAGATTTGATCTGACCGATATTTTGGTGGCATTACCATTAGAAATGAAGACTCACTATAGCCGCATTTTTATGGTTACACAGCATAGTTACACGAATTATATCTTCATGTTTTCAAGGCGAAATAAATACTTATTGATTGGAATATCCATAACTGGAGTACAAAATAATATGTTTATATCTCTGTGAAGGAGCATCACTTTACATCAATGATAGTCTGCGGCATACGCTATGAAAGTGGATAAACAAACAGCCCCATAACTTACTTTATTATATGACTTTTTCGTTTAATCGGCTTATTATTGTTTCATATTTTAAATAAATATTAATTAGTGCTTCATAACACCTTCCATTGATTTTATTGGTCAATTTCAGAAGAAAGCTTTCTGATTGGTTATCACCGAAAAAGATCTGTGTGAAATTAATGCGGTTATGACGTATGGCTGCGTGCAGCTGTGACGCATCACAGTCAAATGCATGACGTTCAAGGTGAAATTCCATTCTTTACCATTTCTTTTCTATCTAAAAATGTGTTCTTGGTAACTGTGGTGTCATGTGATAAACAGAATATGAAATTCGTGTTTTGGCCATACGATATTTATAAAACTCGTCTATGAATTTCCAGTTTTGCAAAACTGGAAATTCACAGACGAGTTTCATAAATATCGTGTGACCAAAACTCTCAGTCCATATCCTTTATGAATTAGACTGGTGACCTGAGAGCTTGATAATAAATGCCACTGCTTAGAGTGCAATCAACGGAAATACTAATAGAAGAGTGGTCATGCTAAGTATAGTAAACTTTTTTTTTCTTTCAGCTCAAAAGCATTTAACTTTTCAATTCAAACTTTTGCACACTACCGTCGTCCACGACGAAACATTACTTATCTTAGCACAGACATTATTAAGGTAGACGAATTTGCATTTTTAACTTGCCGCCATAAGGAGCAAATTTAGATTTTTGGCTGCTATTTTTACGTACATGATGCACATTCACGCTAAGATTATTTCAAACTGTCGATTAGAGTCACGTGGATTATCCATATTTTTTCAAACCCACTTGCAAATCAAGGGAAGGAGTCGGAATAGGCGTCTTATTTCTGTTTAGGAGGGCAAGTGCGAGGTAGGTTTTCCGCTGTGAAAGGGTTTTGAGTGAGTGTGTGTGTGTGATTGTGTGTGCATGAGGTGGAAGTGACTTAGGATGTGGATGTGCACGGCGGCAAAATGTTTGTGGAATGTTCAAAACCATCCCCGTCGTGTCGCTACTAGATGGAATACATAATTCTAAAATGGACTGTGGAGACTAAGAAATGTCCGACGACAGAAATTGGATACTAACGACACACGGCAATGCCTTCTATCGCTATTTTCTGTCGAAAAACGTTTGTAATTCAACCTCAATCCTAAAAAAGGTACATGCGTCACTGCCAAAAAGGAGCAAGAATTCAGAGGATGATATCCGGGTTCAACTCGGATTTCAATTAGCTGAAACTTCGATGCTTGTCTACGGAATATAAGCGGTTATATATAAGGGATTCCCACTCCCGTTTGGGTTTTTAACCCTTTACCTAACATGAAAAGCAGACGACACTTGCAAAAAAAATTCTTGAATAACTAATTTTTTTCATTTTTTGTCTCAAAAACATAGGTTATGACCCCTCGTTGGAACGAGCTCGATTTTTGAGAATAGCGCTGGCCGGTTTTGGCCGTTACGTTGGGTAAAGGGTTAAAAAGTCGAAAAGGCTGGACGTTGAAAATATTGATTGGTCTCCCCACCCCAAGTAACGATTATACACTCTAATACTTCATGTATGTGGAATATACCATCATTGTCCAAGGGGTTAATAATTGAATGCTTCAAAAGATCTAGTCACGTGGATTCATATTTCGGGAACTCGCCCAAACAATACAGTGTTTTTAACAGCGCAATTCGATGCCTCCCTGGATAGGGCTGTGCAAATTTCAAATTTTGGATCGAATGGAATCACGAAAGGAATCTCGAATCGAATCTCACTGCTTTTCAGTTTGTAAATATTGCACCTTCCATCTTCTTACAACTGTAAATGTTGCCAAACTCCACACAAGAATTGTATTCAACGGCCAAACATCTATCTGGGCCAATCAATTATAAAAGCAGAATAATGCAGAACGGAATCAAAATGTGTTCGGAAGTGAAAGACGAGTTGAAGAGAAGACAATTGGTAGTATTTTAAAAACATCTAAAAGATTGGAAAATATCCGAATCCGCGCGACTCGAATCGAATCACTGGGACGATATCGAAATGAATCGAATTTCGAATCTTCACAGCACACCAGTATTGAGGTCATTGTTGGTTTTCGTGCCATCTTGGCATCTTTTATCGGGGTTTTCGTGATGTGATAATCCAATCTTAAGCTCATCTTCAGTTTATAGTGAAATTTACGAAACTTGTGTTGAAAGTTAGTTCAGCACCTCACTAAAGACTGGACCCAGATATATTTTAGTGAACCTCTTTCATAAATTTTCACAATAAAGTGAAGGCCCGTTTGATATCCTTCGTATACTAAAATTACAAACTTGCAGTTTCTGTCTGTGTAACGTTCGATTTTTAGACTACAAACCACGTCTCATCAAACTCTTTCAGATAAAGATTTTTAGCTTAATTTTGACACCGATCTTTACGAAACTTCTTGGGTACCTTTGTTATCACCGTGGGACGAGAATGAGTGTTTTTGGGTGCGGTCCAAAATTCAAGATGGCCGCCTGCAGCCATTTTGTACCAAAATTAGTGCAATCAGTTTTTTGTACAGTACTGAAGCTTTTGTTTACATTGAACAAATTACACTGTCAAGCAGGTTTAGTAATTTCAGTCATTCATGCTATACCAGTCCAACCTGGATAGAAAAAATTAAAATCGCTACCACGAGCAGAACCATTACCAGCGAAAATCTGTACATCCGTAGGTCGGTAATAAACTGTTATCCCACCAGCAAGAAAACCAACCCACCAACTATAGCTACTACTGTCAGTTATGGAATGGTTACAAAGTGAAAATATTGCCATAACCACCTCAGGACTGCTATCTTTAAAGATTAAAGTCGTGTTCGTCTGTAGAACCTTACCAAGCCGTGTATCATTATTTGCTGAAACAACGAAAAATACATTTTTAAATAAATTCTTCATGAATTCTATTGAGTTATTGTAGTACGACAAAGGAGGAGGTTTATCCGTTCGGTTCCCCTTTCGTGTATCACCTCGTCTTACGTGGATTGCCACAAATGAAGTGTTGTCTCTGGGTAGATGTTTTGTTAATGATCTAAATATCCTCTCTGCTTTTTCAAGAATACTGTCCTGGAAGGAGAACTGATCTCGAATTTCATCGGCAACATGTCCAAAATATTTCCAGGAATGCTTTGAAAAACTTATCCTGAGGCTTCGGTTGACATTTAAGTTCAGATATGTGGATCTGAAACTCAATGAGATATTTTCTTTGACACGAAGGAAAGAAAGGCATTCCGTATTGTCATCTCGAACGACGGCATTCAAATGTTTGAAGATCTTCCGCAGCACGTCTCCTTTTGTAATCATCATTGTCATGCTATGCATACAGCCAATCCCATAAGTCGCGGCGTACTGAAACATCATATTTCCAACACTGCCTGTAAATTCACTACAAATGTACAACCTTTGGTCATCATAAGCTAGCTGGGAATATTTCCATAGGATGCTGCCATGGTTCCTTCCTTGGACAAAGCGTTTAAAATTAAAATGCCATGATCCGGGATAATGCTTCGAATAGGTTGATCCCCTTTGTATAATCCAGTAATTCGCAAAGAAAACACATGTCAACACCAAACCTAAAAGAAGCAAAACAATGGTGGATGAAGCTGTATCGAAATTACAAAGTCACTATTTATGTAGCAGGGCTAATTTGGTATGGTAGACGATCTCTGGATTACAAGTATGATATGATCTGGTAATCTACTTTTGTGACAACATGGTGCTAAACGATTGACAAAGCTCGACTGAGAGACAGACTGCGAGAAATGGAGCTTAGTCCTTCACCCAAAGGACATAATATCAAAATTTATTATTTTAATTATTGCTTTTATCAAATGCTTCAAAACAATTCAACAAACCATATCATGTGAACCCTCGTTGGAACGAGCTCTACGAGCTCGTTCCAATGAGGGGTCACATGATCTTGTTTTGTAGAATTTCTTTTAAAAATATGCATTTTTAACTGTTTAATTTGCAAATTACTCGGGAGCATGCAGCCGAATCGTTAGGAAAAGGGTTAAGTTACAGTATCAGTATCTGTACCAGTTCTTATTTTACATAACTACACCACCACTAGTGAATTGGGTGGGTGGGGGAGAACACGACTAAATGCAGTCACCTGAAACCTCTATTTCTCTTTTGGGTTCCCGTTATTGGAAGTTCATTGGGAATTAGCAAGAAGGGAATGCCTCGACTCTTTCTTTACTTTCGAGATGAGACAGAGGATCCGTTCGTACGATTTGTCTCATTTATTTATTTATTTATTTATTTATTTATTTATTTATTTATTTATTTATTTATTTATTATTTATTTATTTATAAATTGGTATTTAAGGTCATACATGATTTGCCTCTTCTATGCCATCTGGAGACGAAGAACTTACACATTTGGGAATTATATTGTATTATGTTTATTATATATGGAACCATAAATGTGCAATTTTGTCCGCCTTAGGGGTGCATTAGTCCCAATGGTAGCTTTGGGTATTGCATTCCTATCCTCCCACCAAGCACCTGGGCTACAATTGATATATATCAGTGTTCGTGTACCTTTCTACAGTCGTTCCACCGCCCCAAGTTCCAAAACTTCATGCTTATTGAATGGTCTGTACAGACACGTTATTGGTCGTTTGAGACATCTAACATGAGCAAAGGCGGCTGAGCCAGTGGGCAGGGGCTCAGGGGGCACGTGCCTCTCCGCTTTTTTTCCACAGATATGTTTCGCAGTTACACAACGAGTTAAAATGGGTGAGTGCAAATGTGTCATTATGCAGGCATTCCTGTAACATTATTTGCAAATCCCAACAATATTTAGTCAAAGAATCCAACTTTAGGTCGCATCGGTCCGTTTCTATTATTTCAACCATCTATCAACCTGAAGACCAGCCTTCGGGTTGGAAGATGGTTGAAGTAGAAGAAACGGACAGGGCAGTGACCACACAGCGGCATATTCATCTAAACGAGACTGTAGCGAGTCATGGTATAGTTACCGATATACGATTGAAACCTTTCTCACACTGGGTCGAACAATGGTAGCATTGTAAACTTGTGCCCCTCCACGTTTATCGAGCTTCCGCCGCCCCTGACAATGAGGAAAGTGTGGCGACGATTCTTATGCATTTTTTATATCCTAAGTTTGGTCGGAGGGTTCGAAGCGGTACATGGAAATGAGACAATTTATTTTAAAAAGAATTTTATTACTTACATGCTTTGAATGAAGCATGGGAACTTCCACATGTCTCGGTTGTTCCAAATTTGTTCATTTTAACTTCCGCACAACTGTGAATTATTAACGCCCTGCGTGTAGTTGTCGCTGAAAATAGTACGAAACGAAAAATATTTCTTTATCTTTAAATTTGTTAATTTCTGTGTTCACTAGTCGCGTGAAATTTCTTAAAATAATTCGGAACGAAAATTATTTCTCAACGTATAACTTTGTATTTACTTATATATTTGTCATCTCAGTGAAAGTATTATACTTGAATACAAAAAGACATCCGTTACGTAGGGTTAACCCCTTATATAATGACACTAAACAACCAACGCTATTCACAAAAACATATAGCTTATAAACTTTTTTTATTATTTCAATTTTTGTTTCGAAAACATAGGCCATGGCCCCAAGTGCAACTCGCTCAACGAAGGCGCTTCACTAGGGTGTCATAAACTAAGTTTTTGAAGCAAAAAATGAAAAAATAGCTATTCACAAATCTTTGCACAAGCATTATTCTTTATAGGGTTTGGACAAGGGTTAAGGACCAAGATCCTGGATATCTAGATGCACGAAATCCACACCAACAATATTTTGTATTTTTGTGTAATTGAGATAAAACATTTATCATGCGTAATTAAGTCTCTCCTAATCGTAATCCAGAATGACATCTTCCAATATATAACTTCTACCGTAAATGAGTTATCATATTTCGAATTTATATAGATATAAACTTCCTCGTCAGTCGATGGTGTTACCTGACACGAAAATAAGACGACACTTGCAAAAATAATTCTTGAATAACGAATTTTTTTAATTTTTGTCTCAAAAACATAGGTTATGACCCCTCATTGGAACGAGCTCGATGAGCTCGTTCCAACGAGGGGTCATAACCTATGTTTATGAGACAAAAAATGAAAAAATAATGAAAACTAATAGGCGATTTTGGTCGTTACGTTGAGTAAAGGGTTAAATGACAGTTAAGAATATTTGAGACTTCAATATTCAGACAGGATGGTCTGGACAGATAGAGCAAGTGGTGGAGTTAGTGTAGATCTCTTCCATTCACGCGTGTTAATCCCTGTCACATATTCACGGAGCAATATGTTTTTGATGGTATTTCTTGCTGAGGAGGTGGAAACCCAATGAAAGTGGATGGGCACAGATTTAAAAAACGCGCCGGTCCTATCATGTTTCGTCCAAATGAACCACCGAGCAACTGTCAGACTTTCCAACGTACTAACTCCATACAAGCAAGGTTAGCATTGGTTAACAGGTGAACCATCAACGTGCAGTACGCATTAGTACACAGCGCCACCGCGCCCCTGCGACGGCAACCCTGATTAAATTCCTTGCTCAAGGACACAACGCAGTTTCCCCTGGCGGAGATCGAACCGTGGACCTCTCGGTTTGAAGTTCAATGCCGTAACCATTGAGCCACCACGCTTCCATGCCCAATTAGTAAACTGATTTTATCTAATAACCATAGAGTATAACACCCGTTGTATATACTTGAAGAATATACAACGGGTGTTGTATATAATTATAATTTATGCGAACGACCTTTGACCTCGTTCGATTCCATTTTCATTCATTCATAAACTTCGTAATGCAAGTTTGAATTCTACGTTGAAGGAGCAAGTGAAATTTAATCGAAATATATATGACATATTTTCTATAAGTATAAACATGTAAATTTTCAGTTTATTTTGCTGAAATAAAGAAATAATTACAACCTACTTCGTTCAAAACCTTATGTAGAAATTACTAGACTGTCAGTAATGTGTAATGCGCTATTTATAGCTACGTCTACGTCCACGATCAAAGTACTGCTCCAATTACACGTTCGTCTGCTACGTGAAAAAAACGTTTCGTACGAATTGTAAACAAAAATAAAAGTGGACCATAAATAATGGAAATTGGAAACTTCTCGATTGAATACACTTTATCATCGTCGCCAGGAAGAGCTAAAAAAGACATGAATAATAGATCAACTGCAACCAGTGGTTTTGCCTGTACAGCAACAACCAAAAGATCGCGTTTGCTTTGTCTCATTTTCTACGGAGGCCCGTGGGAATGAACATAAAAGTGAATATAAGCCTCAACTATTGAAACTGCTGTTTGTTATCAGATAAAAACAATATACATATAGTGTTTTTTTATATCTGGTTTATACAACTCGTTGAAATATAGTTAATATTTTCTCGGCAGAGCCTCGAAAATATTAACTATATTTCAACTCGTTGTATAAACCAGATATAAAAAAAACACTATTTGTATATTGTCTATATATATTACTGAAGTACACGAGCCATTTTATTTACCTTTTAACTCCTAGCACTCTGGTAGTACTTCAATATTCTCATTATTGATGCCATATTGCCCATACAGCATGCGAAATTTAACAAATTATATCTTTTTTGACAGAGCTCAAGGAGCTCTCTCAAACAAGATATAATTTTTAATTTCTCAGTTGCATTGTGGGAAAAAATCGCTGCTGAAACCTTTGATATTTTGACATCAGAGTGCAGAGGGTTAAAAGGTTGTTTTCGCAACATTTTGTTTTCATATTAAAAATGTCATGTATGATTTGTGGTGTTCCTAATCCGTGTCTAGATCTATTCATGCATTTTTGTCCCCTTTTTGTTTAGTTTCCTTCCAGTTTGTATGTTTCTGTTCTGAAACAATGGAACGGATTTATTATTTTTCTCTAAACCCTATCACGTAACAACTGCAATTAAAAACAATGGCCAGCTAATCGTGGGTGCTGTTTTGCAATAACCATAGCTTTATCTCATAATAAGTATCATCGAGCTTTTTAATCCTTTACCTAACATGAAAAGCAGACTACGCTTGCAAAACAATTCTTGAATAACTAATTTGTTTCATTTTTGTCTCAAAAACATAGGTTATGACCCCTTGTTGGAAAGAGCTCGTCGAGATCGTTCCAACGAGTGGTCATAAGCTATGTTTTTGAGACAGAAAATGAAAAAATAATGAAAATTAATTGGCGATTTTTGAGAATAGCGCTGGACGGTTTTAGCCGTTACGTTGGGTAAAGGGTTAAGCGGGAAAAATGTTATCATTTTTTCATGTAAAGAAACATTTGGCAGACGACGAGCACACGACTCAGTTTACTCTTTAGCTAATGTAACCGCCATGTCATGTAGAATTATTCACTAAACTCACCATTCAAATATTATTATTTTAAAGTTTTGCTTCCAAAACATTATAAATTATTAAGTGAATTGACGGTAACTGAGTTTATGTTGAACCGAGCTGTGAAGCGCCGAGGTTGAACATACTCTCCGAGCCGCAAACCTTTCAAAGGACGTACCAAACCAAATACTTATATTACGGACTTTCGGGCCATGTTTGGACTGGAAACCCACCAGTTGAATCAGATTGCAAGACGCTATCGGTTCCGAGCATCAATCAAATTGCGTCCGTGTATCAATAATTCAATGCGCTGTTTACTTTCATGCATCAATTAAAGGTTGAAACGAGTGGAATTATCAGATTCTTGTAAAAAGTGTATAATAAAAAGAAGATCAAGCGCTCGCGAAAAATAAACATTTGTCTCGGTCACTCATGAGATAATTTTCGGTTTCCACTCAAAAACATTAGATAATCTCTATTTATTTCACAAATAAACCACTGTTAAGTAGAGCAGATGGTGAACATAACAAAATAATATAACATAGTTGAAGACGTTGTTTCACTCCTTTGAACCCAAAAAGCTGTTTTTCGACCGAGGATCGTGATACGACCTGAATTCAAAATGTAGATAGTTGCTCAGTGAATTTGTGAGGTAGACTAATTAAGATTTTAACCCTTTACCTAACATGAAAAGCAGACGACACTTGCAAACAAAATGTAATAACTATTTTTTTCCATTTTTTGTCTCAAAAACATTGGTTATGACCCCTCTTTGGAACGAGCTCGACGAGCTCGTTCCAAAGAGGGGCCATCACCTATATTTTGTATGACAAAAAATGAAAAAAATAATGAAAATTAATAGGCGATTTTTGTGAATAGCGCTGGCCGGTTTTGGCCGTTACGTTGGGTAAAGGGTTAAAAAGTCGAAAATGCTGGACGTTGAAAATATTGATTGGTCCCCCACCCCCAAGTAACGATTATACACTCTAATACTTCATGTATGTGGAATATACCATCATTGTATAAGGGGTTAATAATTCAATGCTTCAAAAGATCTAGTCACGTGGATTCACATTTCGGGAACTCTCCAAAACAATACAGTGTTTTAACAGCGTAATTCGATGCCTTACTGGACAGGGCTATGGAAATTTCAAATTTGGGACCGAATGGAATCACGAAAGGAATTTCGAATCGAATCTCACTGCTTTTCAGTTTGTAAATATTGCACCTTCCACCTTCTTACAACTGTAAATGATGCCAGACTCAATACAAGAATTGTATTCAACGGCCAAACATCTACTTGGGTCAATCAATTACAATTAAACTTTTTTTCGGTTCATGCGTTTTCAGATAAAACGATTGGCTCACACGATTCTGTTTTTTCTTTTCATAACTCAATGAACCGAAAAAACCACAATTAGGTCCGCCCCCAGCCACGCCCCTAAAATACCAGTCTTCGGAGTTGCAGCATGGTGTCAAGTTAATGGAAGTTATAACACTGGCACGTTCAAATCTGAAAAAGAAAAAGAAATTTATATTACTAATTTATCACCATGAAATTATTTATAAAATATTTAAATGGCCGTGGTGGGTCAATTTTTCTTTTTCTTCTCAACTGTATTTATTTGACATTTCAATTTTTACGCACACTGGGTGATCGTCTGCTTTCATCGTTTTACCCAAATCGATTGTAAACAATGGCTGGTCACGACGAATACGGCAATTTTGACATTGAAGTCAACTAATTTCATGTCATCTGGCTTTATATCTAACCCCACTTTTACAAACTGTGTTTTTCAGTTCTCGGGAAACGGTCAAAACCAAAATACAATGTAATACTGATGGCCTACTTCCACCTACCACGGAACGTAACTTTTACGTGAAGTGAACAGTTGAATGAAATGTGAGGGAGGCGTGGCTTATAACGTTTTCTTTGCATTACGTAATTTATTGGTCAATAAAAAAATTAATGACATAAGTGCATTTGACTTGGAAAGTGTGTCAATTGCTACCTGCATTTCAATAATATGCGCCCTCTTTTATGCCAGAAAAATAATATGTCTACCAGTTTTAGTTTTTAAGTCTTTGTTCGTTGAAGTAGAGGACGACTAACACTATTTATTTATTTGGGTCGCGAACGTTTAATTATAAGGAATGATCGTTTCTTTTTGTCTATTTCTTGAGTTATGAACCCCAAAAAACAAAGTCCAAACATCGCGTAAATGGGCTACGCCCATTTACACAGTTTGGACTTTGTTTTTTGGGGTTCATAACTCAAGAAAGAGACAAAAAGAAACGATCATTCCTTAAATAAAAGTAGAATAATGCAGAACGGAATCAAAATATGTTCGGAAGTGGAAAAAGAGTTGAATAGAAGACAATTGGTAGTATTTTTAAAACATCTAAAAGATTGGAAAATATCTGGATCAGCGCGACTCGAATCGAATCACTGGGACGATGTCGAAATGAATCGAATTTCGAATCTTCACAGCACTTAAGTATAGAGGTCGTTGTTGGTTTTCGTGTCATCTTGGCATCTTTTATCGGGGTTTTCGTGATGTGGTAATCCAATCTTAAGCTCATCTCCAGTTTATCGAGTGAAATTTACGAAACTCGTGTTGTAAGTTAGTTCAGCACCTCACTAAAGACTGGACCCAGATATATTTTACTGAACCTCTTTCATAAATTTTCACAATAAACTGAAGGCCCGTTTGATATCCTTCGTATACTAAAATTACAAACTTGCAGTTTCTGTCTGCATTACGTTCATTTTTTAGATTACAAACCACGTCTCACCATACTCATTCAGATAAAGATGTTTAGCTTAAATTTGACACCGATCTTTACAAAACTTCTTAAGGATCCCCATTGTAACATTAACCCCATGGAGATTTCTTTTCTAGTTTAACATCTAACTGTCACCCGCCTTTACAATACTTTACCTGTACATTTGTTACTACAGGCTATTGTCAGTATTTATGTACGGACCTTTACAATACTTTACGTGTACCTTTTTTATCGGGTCATTACCTAGATGTGTGTCATCGCTGTGTCACATACTATACTTGTACATATCTTACACAAATTGAGCTGCAGTGTCCTTGACACTTTCATTATTATATACCCATTAATGATACACCGTGTTTTTTACCCATCGAATCCTGATCGCCGATTCACACTGAGTGGTTTTCCGATTCTGTATCAGATGGTCGGTCTCAGAACGAGGACGGCTCTGGAGAACGTCGATCGAGTCCGCCCAAGTTACCAACCGTTTCTAGGTTCGCTTCATTTGTGTAAATATCCACTATCGAATAACTTGAATTTCTAATATTGTTCTTAACCAATTTTATATTGATTTCTCGCGTGAAACGTAAATTTCCATAATGACATATAATAAACGGATCATTATAACAGTGAGGTGATCTGGTTTGTCGCATTCCGTCTCGCTGACGAGGTCGGCCGGATCACAGGATCACAATCACCGCCAGCGGTCATAATAATCTCTATCTAACCTATGGGTTGAAACAAACAAAATTGAATTGTTTAACCCTTTACCTAACATGAAAAGCAGACGACACTTGCAAAAAAATTTCTTGAATGACTAATTTGTTTCATTTTATGTCTCAAAAACATAGGTTATGACCCCTCGTTGGAACGAGCTCGTCGAACTCGTTCCAACGAGGGGGTCACAACTTATGTGTTTGTGACAAAAAATGAAAAAATGAAAAAATAATGAAAATTAAGTGCCGATTTTAGAGAATAGAGCATGCCGGTTTTGGACGTTACGTTGGGTAAAGGGTTAATAAATATATTGACACGGGTGACTGTCACTAGTATCAGGTAAAGGTTTAGCCTTGCCTACCTTTACCTTATATAACGACCTAAACCGACATATTCACAAAAATGCCCATTCATTTTTTTTATTATGATTTCAATGATGGGTTATAAGTTAGTTCCAATAGAAAATTATAATCTATGTTTTCGAGACAAACACTGGAAGGTTTCAACTATTCAATAATATTTGTATACAGTACGTGGAGAGTGTATTATCACTAAATCACCCGCAGAGTGGAGATTCCACCCAAGGAATAATTGCAAAGTTGTTGAAAAGCATAACAAGCACAAGCATAGGTTCAGCCAATGGACCAACGGTGATTTAGTTACAATCCACTCTCCACGTACTGTAAGTGTTGCCTGCTTTTGAGCTCGCATAAAGGTTACCCATTCATCTAACGAATTGGCCGCAGTCTCCACGTAATTATAAATTGAGCAGTTCAGAAAAAATTACAAAACATTTAAACAAAACCATATTATTTGTCCTCTCACTGAGCTCATTCCATAGAGGGGTCATCTGGTGTGATTTTGTTGGAATTTGGTGAAATGTTTGAGAAAAAATGATTAAAATAAACAATTTAGATATCATGTGGATTGGGCAAAGGGTTAAGCATAATTTCCTGGCCAAAGAGAATAGTCATTCATGACGTCTTAATCTGTCAGTCATGACTTCCTACAGGAATAGTTGGGGCGACCAATGGTCAATGGTGAATCAAAGTCCATAAGACAGCACTTAAAAAATCTATATTGTGCATTAAATTAACAAATGACTTGATTAGAAACAATGAAGACCCTTTTAAAAGCGTTTATTTATTCATTGGGCGTATTTCACGAAAACTAGCACAATTCCAAATTGATCAGTAAATGCTAAGGCCAAACAAAATTAAAGAATTGATTCTCAGTTATTTTTTTTTAACGAATGAGGGAGGGCGATTTTTGTGTTTATTTTTTATTCCAGGTGGAATGGTCGTCGATGCCTAAAATCCAGCTGTGAGAGCCTAAAATTGAATACTAGAGCTTCAATCTTGATTTGATGATAGCTTGTTTAACATTGATCATACAACACAAAATCAATATAGAACAACTAAAATGGAGATATAAATAATTAGGAGGGTTTTTTTTAACTGATTGAGTGTTAGAAGCCACAATCAGCCTTTCAAAAAAAATGAGAGTAACATTTTCCTTACCCATGTTTCGTATTCAGTTAAACGTAAATGATATTTTGTTTATACAAATTTATTTTATTACAAATTATTGGAGAGTGCCTGTAGGCACTCTCCAATAACTTGCAATAGAACAATTTTGATGAGCAAATTCAGACTACCAAAAATAATCTAGTCCTCATCCAGTTAAATAAATATTTATTTTGTATACATATGAGAATCGTGTCGCATTTTGCGAAGAGAATAACAATGTTGGACAAATGTATACGACATAATGCATGGCAAATCGCGATGCGATACCACTTAAATCACATGGTAGTTTTGTACATTTTGAATTTTGCCTCCAAAATAAAAATGACGAACGCGGGCCAAATAAACCCAAATGCGCTGGTGCACGAGAATCGAAAGATTAATTTTCTTTTTAAAACATACCTTCTTCCTTTAATACCCAATGTACGAAGAGCAAGTGACGATGCCAAGGTCTTCATTTTCATGACTTGCAAGCAGCTGAAAATCAGTTTACATTTTGTTTGATCAACAAAGGGACTTTATTCGAGATATTATTTTGAGAAAGTGTACATTGTTGTAAATACACATGAATAATACTCTTTATTATATGTTAGCTTGTGAATTATCTCAAAGTATCTAAAAGATATTTCTCGATATCTATCGACTCCATAGATATCGAGAAATATTCTCCAGTAGCTTCCTAAATGACGTCACGCTACGCTGCTTCACGTCGCCTTGAAGGAACGATCAGCTGATCTTGTTATTGTTTTGAACCCTACGCATTTCGGGTCGAATTGGGCTGAATATTGTGCAATTAAATGTCTCGTAGCATATAATAAAAAGAAAATCTGCTCTATTTTAGTCAGTGTCGGGACTTATCTCATGAGTGTGAATCTGAAAGTTTTATTTTTCGCGAGCGCTTGCGCGAGTGAAAAATAATACTTTCAGATCCACAGGATGAATATTTCAGTAGCTTCCCAAATGACGTTACGCTTCGGTGCATGGCGTCACCTTGAAGGTCACCTTGGAGGAAGCAGCTTTTTGTTATTGTCTTGAAACTGTTTGCAGTCGAATTGGGCTGAATATTGCGCAGTAAAATGTCACGTAGCATATAATAAATAGAAAATCTACTCTGTTTTAGTGAATATCTGGAATTCGTGTGGACTTGAAAGTATTATTTTTCACTCGCGCAAGCGCTCGTGAAAAAAAAACTTTCAGGTCCACAATCATGAGATAATTCCCAATATTCACTAATACACCGAAGATATCTAAGTTCTAAAAGCGTGTTTGAGTTAATGTAACAGCTACGGTTCAAACATTTATTGGTATATAACATACTAGAAGTTGGGTCGTTTTTATCGTGCAATGATGAAGTGTGGAACGCTTTGGCTTTTCATTTCATTAGATATTTGGTGTTGATTCGGTGTCTCAAGAAATGAATAATGGCAATGAGTATATATAATAATGCCAGAATACATAAGGAGTACACCACGTGGTTGCATCTAGTTCATATGTTTATTTCTTTTAAAAATACAATTGCAGGTATTACCAGCTTGGTTGGGTTTTAAACCTATGTTTTTGGGCAGCTTCAAGAATTAAATCATGAATGGCTGCTAGGAAATGTAAGCTTTCAAACGCCGCCTTCAGATTTCGTTGCAGTCAGAAATGACAGAATTCGATTATCTGCAGTAACCTATTTAAAACGGCAGGATTACGCACAGAGACATCGACCTGAACTTACAACGTAGAGCGCATCACATCTGGAGATAGATTTAACGATTATTGCTTGGTTAATTTCATAACAAGTTTTCTCGAGTAGCAGTTTCGTTGTAAACAAATTGGTTGCGCTTGGTAATGACAACGAAAGGGGAACAACCCCGGCTGAGTTCATATCAGCCGCGACCCGTGTCTTATCAGCCGAGTTTGAACTCATAAGCTGAGCTTGATAATGGGCAATTCTGGGAAAGAAAATCATATTTAATAAATAATCTCTTATATCTGTCGTGACGATAAATATCGATAAAATATTTATTAGACATTTTCCGCCATTTTATAAGGAAACGTATGATAAACATATTTATTACAAGCCAGTTTTGTTTCTATGAGACTCCCACCTATAGCAACACAAAACCATGAGGAAAATGAATATCCGTCCCACACACATATGTGGAAGAGAAATCGGTGACAAACTATTTTTAAATAGAAGCGAAATTCACTGGAATTTTCTACAAATATTGCACCTCAATTACAATTTGAATCGCTAGCGATAGCTAAACATAGTAACACGGATTCCCTTCGCAAATTTGGTTGGTGATAAAATGCGTTCTTTTTGTTGCTAGTTCACAACGCTGCAATTCACACGTTCGTGTCGTTATGTGCATATATTTTAGAAACAGTCATGAGATAATCGATATGTTTGGTTTCATCTGAGAGTAGTGTAAACCGCGTTCTTTACCCATGTCGCACTGTAAACATTATCATTAAAATACGATAAAAAAGACTGATAACCAGCTGACGTTACTTTCACTGTAAAATTTTACGGCAAAATACTTTAATAAACTATTCACTGAAACAACCAAACACCGAAAAGGTGCAGTGATACCTATCTGAACTTATGATTTAATGCGCGTCACTTTCGGTGATATTCTCTAACATTTATCGTGACAACAGATTTCGAAAAATATTCGTCTGATATTTCCCGCTATATAAATGAAATACTCTACATGTTTTAACTTCAAGATTCTCCCAAAGGGGGTTTGGTGTGTCAAGTGGTCAAAGGTCACGGTTGGACGATGGGTTAATCAATCAGAATTAGACACATTTCACGTCTTCATGCATTTATTAGCGGATAATAGGAATTATTGAAGGGGCATGAGTTCATTCACATGTCTTAAAAACTTTGAGTTTAATGTTCAAGAAGAGGGTCAGATCATGTGATAAAATTATTTATTATACACCTATCATTAATACAGTCACAATTTCTGTCAGCAAATCTCTCCTCTGTGGTATCAGATGGAGTGTGGCACTATTGATACTGGCAAAACACGAAGACAGTGATACTGAAAATTCGAAAACTAGGCTGGCTGAGAATCGCATCTTCTTCTTCAAGCTCACACTATGAAATGTTCTCCAAATTCACATTCATTTGTTACACCTTCATTGTTGTACAAATGCATCAGTTCATTTTGCAACGATTGTTGTCGAACCTACAATAGATTTATAGATTTGTGTGGATACACCGAGATGATGAGGCAGGCCGATTTCACCCTGTCCGGAGTGTTTATGAAGAACACGCGGTAGCAGCAACTGCAACATAAGGTTTATCGTCTGCTTTCATCCAAAATGGATTCCCTCTTTTTCACTTCACCCAGTGGACATACTTTTTAATTATTACCTGGGGTAGGTATATAATTAAAAGATCATTAATATAGTAACTATTTCTGGTGTGCTATATCGTATCGCGTTTAGGACCTTCACCAAGTAGTACCGTATCGCAAGTGTGGAAATTGCCAACTCGTGTGATACTGCTTCGTTGGAGGTCCTCAACTCGATTAGATATAGAACACCAGAAAAATCCACTGTTCTGGCAATCTTTATTTATACCATGCTCATCTATGTTACAACCTGTGAAAAACCCGTATGTTAAGTTTATTTTTAACTCCACTGTCGGTTTAAAGCTTTTACTGCGATTAAAACCTTTTCAATGGGAATTCCATTTCAAACATTTACACCTGTAGTAGGAATTACATCCAACTTGATCTTTCATTCAAATATACGACGTTTTGTGGTAATATCCACTTCATGCAATGACTTATTAAATTTAAAATACCTACAATTAAATATTTAAAATAAACTTTATGAATTGTTAATAATAGTTTGACTGAAAAGCAAGGTACATTCAATCAACTTTGACGATGTGTCCAGCTGTCAATCAATCATTCGCGTGCAGCTGGAAGTACTGACCACCGGCGCAGCTGTAAATAAAACAAACTTATGTTTGCTCGTCTGCTAATCGAAAATTAAGAAAAAAATAGAAAGTATCGTTTTTTCTCCATTTTAAGAGATAAAGTCAAATTTGATTTTTTATTAACACCATGGTATAAATAATCAGATTTAACCCTTTACCCAACGCAGACGATATCAAAATTGATTATTTTAAATATCATTTTTTGTAATTTTTCAAAAAATTTTGACAAAACCATATCATGTGACCCCTCGTTGGAACGAGCTCGTCGTGCTCGTTCCAACGAGTGGTCACATGATATGGTTTTGTTGAAGGTTTTTGAAACGTAATATTTTTTGAACTGCTGAATTTGCATATTACGCGGGCGGATGTGGCCTATTCGTTGGGTAAAGGGTTAAACAACGAGTAGGATGAGGGTTTTCAACCACGAGGCTCTGCCGAGTGGTTAAAACCCTTATTCTGCGAGTGGTTTAAATGTTATTACGGTCCTATTACTTATTTATTCTATCTGTATCTATCCCTTTCTTTATACCATGATTTTATAGTTATTGCGAAACTGAGATGACTGACTGGGTTTTACCTGGTGAAGTGTTACTTCTTTCTAATTGTCAGTTTCAGGTCATCAACAATTGCCAGCGCTATTTACGAAAATCACCATTCAATTTTTTTTTTTTTTGTCTCAAAAACATAGCTTGACCCCCTCATTGGAACGTGGTCATTCAATTGAGGAGTCATAAGTTATGTTTTTGACTCAAAAATCAAAAAAAAAAAGTTATTCTAGAATTTTGTTTGCACGTGTCGTCTGCCTTCGTATTAGGTAGAGGATTAAAAATGCTCGTCTGCCTTTCGTATGAGGTAGAGTGTTAAAAATGCTCAGCAGCTGCACATTTCGCGAAACAGTATCACAGATTATGTTGAGAAGATTGAGAAAGCACTTTTACTTTTCTACTAGATCGATCGAACAAAAGTTTCCGTGCACATGCACGCATTTCTTTCCATTTCATGCTAAACATTTCTTTGCTTTTTATACAAAAGAAGTTGACGGAACATCCTTGGTATATATGGAAAAGCTAAAGATAATTTAATAATGAAAAATTATATACTTTTTCACCCTACCTAAACAACCTGAAATTTTATTCAAACGATCCATTTTGTTTGACTCAGAAAATCGCCTTGGAGAAAGGATTTACATTTGCGTGTTGTCAACAGCTGCAATGATCAATTATCTTAACTCATTGTGCACGATGTATTCTGTAGAAAAATTGTAATATCCATGTTGAACTAAACATTCGAAACTCAGTCGGGTGAAAATGTAGATACAAAACCGAGAGTAGTATGTCATGTTCCCCTACAGGTAACATTGGCCGGACCTCGGTGCCGAACCTCGGAAGTGACGTCATGTCACGTGACCTAATGGCACCATGTTGTGTTGTCATGGTAACCCGCGTGAGCGGCCATGTTGTGACGTCATCTTCATAGTGATACGTGGTGTGAGTGCGGATGCGCAGCGCGTGTTGTTAGGGTGATACGTGCTTCCGTCGTCCATTTTGTATACAGGAGGCCGCCATCTTTGTTTCTATGGTAGTACGTGGTTGCTATGTTACCTAATTTTTCTGCAATAAGACGGGGTATTTTCGGAGGGTGTGTTCGATTGAATCGGAGTAAATCTAATTACCGCAAACAACCCGATAATCCCTCCAAATCACCAAAATCTATCCCAACTTTTTACTATTTCGAATTCTTTCAGAATTCTCTGTTTCTATCTATATATGCAATAGTTTTCCTCTATCTGGTCATGTTTCTTTATTCTGGAGTATACTCCAGTAGCGTAGAAGAGCCTATTAGTTGGAACAGTTTACCTTATTATTACTATAATAAGCTATTCTGGTCTATTCTTGTTAGTTCTTACCCTATTCCGAGTACTCTTGTAGTTTCCTTTATCTATATCCTTTATATAGATTATAACTAACCAATCAGATTGCTTGATTTCCCATAATCTGTATGCAGAGTTATCTCCCTTTTGTATATCAAAAACATTCCCAAAGCCAATAAGCCAGGAGACTAATTGCTCCACGAGCAATTGCTCGAATGACTCGAATCCCATCGAGCAAATGAGCCTTAGAGCAATTGCTCGTTCGAGTGACTCCACAGGCGACTCTTCGACTCATTTCAGTACTTGAGGATACCTACAGCCCGGCATTGTATTATTTGAGGATACCTATCGAGGATACCTATCGAGGATTCTTATCTGAGGAGACTATTACCTGTATCTCAAGGCATACCTATCCCAAATACCCCTTATAAGCTATCGAGCAGTTACTGAAAAGTCATTGCTCGAATGACTCGAAGCCCATCGAGCAAATGAGCCTTAGAGCAATTGCTCGTTCGAGTGACTTCACATACGACTCTTCGACTCATTTAAGTATTTGAGGATAGCTACGGCCCGGCATTGTATTATTTGAGGATACCTATCGAGGATACCTATCGAGGATACTTATCTGAGGATAGTATTACCTGTATCAGAAGGCGTACCTATCCCAAATATCCCTTATAAGCTATCGAGCAGTTATTGAAAAGTCATTAGTCGAATGACTCGAAGCCCATCGAGCAAATGAGCCTTAGAGCAATTGCTCGATCGAGTGACTCCACATACTAATTGCTCGTTCGAGTGACTCCACATACGACTCTTCGACTCATTTCAGTATTTGAGGATACCTATGACATGGCTACGTATCAGCTGAGGATACCTTTCGAGGATACTTTTTATAGGATACTTACCTGAAGATATCTGGTCAACCCATTTCACAGGGTATTCCCCTTCCCTGCTAGTAAACAAAAACAAGAATTTCTGTTATATATTAAAACTTTTTTGACGTTTCCGTACATTGTCTGTAAAAAAGGTTCAATATTTCTTTGTTCTGTTATCTTCATTGTGTTCGATCTTCGATCACTTCAGTTCGATCTTCTCTTCATTCTTTTTAGTCTGTTCCGTTCATTTCGATCTCGTTCAGCTTCATTCTCTCCATTGTCATCATTGGTTCTGTATTTTGATTGCTGTTGGCTGCGAAGCTTTATTGTTGAGTTCTCTATATCTTTGTAAAATCTGGTTGTAGCGAAGAATCTTCTCGGTCTCGTTCATGGTTCTAGATTCTGTAATCTCCCTCAGTTCTCTATCCAGGTCCATCGAGGCACATTCGTTGAGTTCACTGCGCACCAAACACTGTCGATCTTGTAAACTTTCCAATAAACTGGGTTCAACCAAAACGTATTTTTTGTCTTCACTTGTTGGATTGTGCTTTGGTTCTGGTTTATTGCCCATTCCGTTCATTACTGTACGAGGCAATTCAGTTGGTGGCATTGGTACCCACAGGTTTCTGGTTGGTTTATGGGTATTCACCTGGTACGGTTTTGACAGTTCCATTGGTTCAACTTGGTTTATTTCTTTGCGTTCTTCTCTTTTGCTGAGATGCCGCAGTTCTTGTAGTGAGTGGACCTTCTTGTGTCTTTTTAGGTTGTCTTTTCTGTTAAATGTTCTTGGATATCTCACATACTGGTAGATTCCAGTCCTGTGGACAGCCTTCCTATGCCGATAAAGATTGCATTTCTTTGTGAACATTTTCTGGCACTCTTCACAGGTGTGATGTTGATCCATCGCTGGCTAAACGTGGATTGACATTTTGGAGGTTTCCTCCCTTTTATACCCTGCGAAATGGGTTGACCAGATATCTTCAGATAAGTATCCTATAAAAAATGTCCTCGAAAGGTATCCTCAGCTGATACGTAGCCATGTCATAGGGATCCTCAAATACTGAAATGAGTCGAAGAGTCGTATGTGGAGTCACTCGAACGAGCAATTGATCTATGGCTCATTTGCTCGATGGAATTCGAGTCGTTCGAACAATATGTGGAGTCACTCGATCGAGCAATTGCTCTAAGGCTCATTTGCTCGATAGGCTTCGAGTCATTCGAGCAATGACTTTTCAGCTTATAAGGGATATTTGGAATAGGTACGCCTTGTGATACAGGTAATAGTATCCTCAGATAAGTATCCTCGATAGGTATCCTCGATAGGTATCCTCAAATAATACAATGCCGGGCCGTAGGTATCCTCAAATACTTAAATGAGTCGAAGAGTCGTATGTGGAGTCACTCGAACGAGCAATTACTCTAAGGCTCATTTGCTCGATGGGCTTCGAGTCATTCGAGCAATGACTTTTCAGTAACTGCTCGATAGCTTATAAGGGATATTTGGGATAGGTATGCCTTGTGATACAGGTAATAGTATCCTCAGATAAGTATCTCGATAGGTATCCTCGATAGGTATCCTCAAATAATACAATGCCGGGCCGTAGGTATCCTCAGATACTGAAATGAGTCGAAGAGTCGTATGTGGAGTCACTCGAACGAGCAATTGCTCTAAGGCTCATTTGCTCGATGGGATTCGAGTCATTCGATCAATTGCTCGTGGAGCAATTAGTCGCCTGGCTTATTGGCTTTGGGAATGTTTTTGATATACAGAAGGGAGATAACTCTGCATACAGATTATGGGAAATCAAGCAATCTGATTGGTTAGTTATAATCTATATAAAGGATCTAGATAAAGGAAACTACAAGAGTACTCGGAATAGGGTCAGAACTAACAAGAATAGACCAGAATAGCTAATTATAGTAATAATAAGGTAAACTGTTCCAACTAATAGGCTCTTCTACGCTACTGGAGTATACTCCAGAATAAAGGAACATGACCAGATAGAGGAAAACTATTGCATATATAGATAGAAACAGAGAATTCTGAAAGAATTCGAAATAGTAAAAAGTTGGGATAGATTTTGGTTATTTTGAGGGATTGTCGGGTTGTTTATGATAATTAGATTTACTCCGATTCAATCGAACACACCCTCCGAACATACCCCGTCTTATTGCAGAAAAATTAGGTAACATAGCAACCACGTGCTACCATAGAAACAAAGATGGCGGCCTCCTGTATACAAAATGGACGACGGAAGCACGTATCACCCTAACAACACGCGCTGCGCATGCGCAGTCACACCACGTATCACTATGGAGATGGCGTCACAACATGGCCGCTCACGGGGATTACTATGACAACACAACATGGCGCCACTAGGTCACTTCCAAGGTCCCGCACCGAGGTTCGTCCAATGTTACCTGTAGGGGAACATGACATACTACTACCGAGAATCAACTTTTACTGAAAATGCTTAGATAATATCTCTGCTGGCGAATCGGATGTTGTTTGATCGTCCCTGAGGCGCGAAATATCGTTCGCGACACGTAGTAAGTCATCTCAGAATGTACACTGATGAAAAATGGTTCGAACATTTTTGTTACACATTTCTGTTCTTTAGTCTCCCACCAGTTCTGTCTGGTTCAACAGCAAAATCCTTTTCAATTTCAAATGCTTGAACTGCACTATCGGAATGTGCTATATTTTTATAAATCTGTAAAATAACCGCTCGCGCATTAACACGCCAGCCATTAATCCTTTGAACCCGAGTGGCCTTTTTTTCCGGCCAGGAATATGATACGTCATAACGTTATTAAATAGGATGGCTGTTCAGTAAATGTGTGGGGTGGACCAATCAATGTTTTCAACGTGCAGCCACCCAGGCTGCACGTTGAACATACTGATTGGCCTACAACAAATAATGAATATGGACTCTTCTAATTGCTGCCATTGAACGGGCATGGACGATACCACTGGAGTTCAAAGGGTTAAGAAGAACCGCTGTCTGTGTTTCTCTTTACTTTGATTTATTCTTTAATACGGCAGTGGAGTTGAATATGATTCTTTAAAATGACGTCACATTACATTTCACGTGGAAGGAAGGCGGCCTTTGTCAAAGTATTGCAATAGTCACATGAAGCCCATTACGTGAAGAGTATGATGTGAGTAAAATTCTCTTAAAACAGAGTTTGATGGATATTCCATCCAAGCGTTACGCTCAGTTACTAATGAACGGTGAGGAAGCAGAATCAAACTTTCAACTGATCGATCATTCGAATAAAACCCGTTTCTTCATGAGCTGGACTTTGGATTTTAGGTTGGTGTTTTTTCTTCAAAGTGTTTGAAAGCTGCTGTAAGAAATTTATTCCCTATTCGCTTCAGCAGTAACCCTCTCTTTTCGCACTCTACTTTTTAAAACGAGCGACTAGAATTAATTTGTTTTTATGTTCTTTTTGATATTCAGAGAAACAAACGATTGTTTGAATGAAACCATTGAATTGCATTTTATCATATCACTGTTGATTGTATTAATTATTTTATTTTTCTACTTATAACTGTGGCAGATATAGAGGATATGAAATGAGTGTTTTTCTCATATAGTATTTATGAAACGAGTCTAAGAATTTTTCGTTTTGGCGAGCCTCTGGTGAGCCCAAACGGAAAATTTGGACGAGTTTCATAAATATTATATGAGAAAAACACTCAATTCATATTTTATTTATCATATAACACACACACGCACAAATTAGCCACTTAATATAACTTTTTAACCCATCACCTTACTTGAGTTGCAGACGGCACTTGGACAAAACATCCTCGTATAACTGTGGTACCAGGCGTTCTCCAGTAGGCAACCTCAATGTTCTTCAGGCGCCTTGGGAAATGACTTAAATCTCTTTGTTTATTTGGCGCACTTATACTGAGGAATTCGAACTGTTCACTTCGAAATTCGATACTTTCGACTAACCTGCTTTGCAGAGACCTGAATCTTCAGTGTAAGTGACATTATCATGTAGGAAAATCACTACATTTGGCGTCGCCGACGAAAAAATTTCGGGGATACCCTAGATTTTTCTTAAATTAATTTTGAAATTGAAGTCACGAAATTTCGTGACAAATCATCGGACTTCATCCATCACTTTCATTTCAAATGTTTATAATTTTCTCAATTGTTTCACCGGTTATAGCTGGAGAAGCAATGTTTTAATGCTACTTTCTTGGAAAGTGATAAAAGTCGAGGAAATATTTTGGAATTATTGTAAATTTTAATTTTGATGTACAAATGTTTTTCTCTGTTTATAACGGCAACGTCCAGTGTGGCCGGTAGGTGACTATTTGCAAACTGGACTTCACTTCAATTTACTCACCACGATTTAAATACACACCGATATTGCACCGTGAAATAATAATGCCTGCATTAACTATTTCCCAATCACAACGGGTATACTGAGTATTTTTCTTTAATATGACTATGCCATTATACATATTTAAATTCTGGCAAAATTTTGCAACTTTTGAAAGTTTCAAAATATTGTAAATTCACACATCATTCTCAGTATTTCCCAAACTTCACTTGTTACAAGTCTTTCACTATAGAGGTCACAAACATAGAAGTAGGAATGAAAGAAGGCAAAAGGTTTGTCAAAGAGAGAGTCATGGAAGACTGCAATCGAAACTGGCGAGCAGGGGTTAGCGTGAAAAGATCACTGCAGGGGTTACAATATAAAGAAAAGCCAGCTTTTGAGAAGTACCTAGATGGCACCTTTGGAGGGTCACTGCTGTTCAAACTGAGATCAAGATCACTGGAGCTTCGGGGAAAAATTGGGAGAGATGGGGAAAAGGGATGCCAAATGTGCCACTCTGGAGTAGTGGAGACCCTGGAACATTTTCTCTTGGAATGTCCACAGTATATACCTCATAGAATAAAATTTACTGGAAGAATAATGCAGAAGTGGGGTGAAGAAACAAAGGATAGATGGCTGAAGGGGGACACGAGGGAGAGGGTAGGAATGCTTATTGAAGAAATTGAAAAAGAGGAAGTGAGGGACACTATTAAGCAGTTTATATCTGAATGCTGGGAGGAGAGGAGGGGAAGAGGGGGTGGGGTGCAGGGGGAATGATGGCCTTCTCTTATGAGGACCGCGACAAATCAGCGGCTGGCCAAAGAGTTATTATTATTATTACAAACATTTTTTCTGTATAATATTACATGCACAACAAATTAAAATTAGTTCATACACAGCAGGTCATTGTTTAACTTGCTATTATCTATTCAGATTATCAGTGAGCTTGAGATCAACTCACTTCTTCACTGTTATTTGGCTGGCAGTTACCTTGTACAAACATCGCCTTGATTGCCATTGCATGTTAAAATACAGCTACTGCTAAATCACAATTGTGCACTTGTTGAAAAATACACTTTCTTTTATTTTCTCTTTAAACACTTTTTAAATATGGGTCGAATAAATATTCAGACCGCAGGATCAGAGGAATTCCAGAAACTGAGATGTATAAAAGAAGGAACAGTACACAAATTATTAAAAATCAGAAAACGAAAGGGATTTCTTGAACTTGATGATTTACTAGAGAAAACTAATTTAACTCTTGAGGATTGGTCTGATTTGTTGATTGAGGGTAAAATCACCATGGAAATACCAAGTCATCGGACGTCAGACAAACAATCAGTGTCGTACACGGAAAGGGGGACTCAAACTCTGAATCGGGCGGAAAAAACAATCAGCATGGAAAATAATCAATGGTATCAATCAGTAGTACTTCTTCGGGAGGAAGTGAAAGACTTGGAATCCAAGCTTAACGAAAATGAAAGACTGTGTGAAAAAAATTATTGGATGGCAGTTGAAGACACAAACGAAAAATGGGACATGTTTCTGAGCGCACATTATATTTCAAAAGATCAGCATCTGGACGAAATTCAAAACATACAGAAAGAGTGTGAGCAGAAGTTTGAAAAACTGGAAAAAGAATTTTGGTTGTACAGGATATTTCTTCAGGAGCAAACTAAACTGAGTGAGAGACTGGCAACAACACATGAGAATAGAAATCAGAAGCCACACGTACATCACTCTTCTGCATCTGAAGAGCTCACTGTCGAACAAACTTCAACAACAAATTTTCCAAACCAAAATACAGACGGCAATGAATTACCCGAGTGTATGTTGGAATTTAATACAAGGATAGTTAAAGGAAGTAGTATGATCGGAAATCTCACTTTGGATGAAAATGAGATGATCAAAGGGGAATTTGAAAGAATGTGTGAACTCGTTGAAGCCGCTGAATCATCGGTGTCACAATATGAACTTCAGAGGTCTGACACAAGAGGAGAGTCGTCACTCGAATCAGAAACTCGTCAGCGGAGCACTGGAAATTGTGCTCCTTGCATTCCGCGTATTTACCCGGATATGACATCACACACTCCTGACAACACAAGGAATGGTGGTAACCATTCTTCTGACAATGAGCTGGTCTCGTTCCGAAAATTAGACAGAGCTTCGGAAACACCCCTGTCTCAGCGAACGAAAGAATCTTCGGAGGAAGATGCTGCACCATTCAATTACAATTTTGGAGCGTCTAAATTAATCACCAAAAAAGAATTTGTCAGTAATGCTTCTAGTGTACGCTGTAATAATGACGATATCAATGAAATCCCTGAATCTCATATGAGGAAAAAATACAGAAGACCAAAAAGACGAAAACGCACCAAAACAAACGAAACTTCATTTATGGGAGAGAGACTGAAACACGGATCAAAGAAATTCTCCCGTGGGCATCCGAACAGGAATAACTCGTCAAATCATGGCAAAATGCAACATAAGTATGTTCCCATGAATGGGAAACCCAATACACAACCAGTTGTGGGTATATATAATCCAGCTGTACGAAATATATTCCATTCGCCAGCAGCTTCTCCCACTCCAGTCAGTATGCGCAGTGGTGATGCACAACGGATTTCCGATGCTCCGATCCAGCCAATCAAGCAGTTACTACATTCAAACTGTGTACACCCACATACAAGACCTTCTAAAGCTTTTGGAAATTTTTATCGCTTCAGCCAACCGAATCCACCCACGTATATGTTTTCCAATGGTCACAAGTTTATGAATGGCTCCGTGCATTTGATACCTGCCTTAATGCCGACGTCTATAATTAGACCACAGCTTCACATGACACCCAGTCCGCCTCCCTTGTTCTATCTGATAAATGCTCCTGCATTTTAAATAACCATTTCCATTATACATCTTCTGAAAACTTGACAGATGCTCCTCATTGTACAGTGTAGTGAATCAGAATGTACATAGCCTGAACAATCTACCGAGAAAATGAATTGCTACAGTCTTCATTAATTGTAATCTGTACATACTTAAATCACCGTTAACTGGAGGTGAGAGCTTTAGGTTGACGGTGGTTTCTTATCAAAAAATCATTCAAATCGATTTTTCATCAGTGAAAATTGGAGGTTACAGCTTTAGATTTTCACTGCTTTCATATGAAGGTGATTTTCTGGTTTCTTAAAGAAAAATTGCACTGGGTGATGTACAACAGCACCTAGTCAATTGACCATTCAGATATGTAAGAATATCTACAAACGTGTTCTAGCACTAGGACACAAAAAGTCTCTTCTTTTATCTGTATATGTTCCTAAACCTCACAATGCACGTTTTGTTTGTTTGTTTGTACATGTTCATGCAATACTGCAAATATTTTATCACCGCTAATCTTGTTGCTCAAGAGAGTATCTATGCAGCACGACTTTGATTAATCGCATAGGTATACTTAAGATTAGCGTTTTATGTACGAGCACACTGCAACTGATGCATTACCGATTTTGGGGCTGTCTTAGGAAGTCTCAGAATCAGTGTACTTTTGCAAATTGAACGTTACTGTTGGAAGAATGGGGATCAAAGAGATAATCTTTGAAAACCATATTGTACAGATTTCAAAATGGCAGTAACTCAATTCGCAACAACGAGTACATACATTTTAATTGTAATTATAAAAATGTAAAAATGTAAATAGACTTTTAAGTCTCTTAACAATTTTAATTATTCGGCCAAAAACCTTCTAGACACTTCTCTCAAAACTCAACATTTATTTACAAGTTGAAAAACAACACCATTGTGTTCAGCTCCGGCATTTTTTCATAGTTAGCAATATGAACAGAATTTGTAATGACTGATTTTAGAATTACTGCAAGTACATTTGTACATATTTCCATCAGTGGAAATTGGAGGTTATAGCTTTAGATCACCACTGATTTTATACCGTTTCGCAACATCAGAATAAAAATGTTTCTCATTAAATGCAAGTAAGTGGTGATTGGATCAACACTTGAGTTTTTTTGCCAAAGATGATTTTAGAACATTGTGAATTTTATTCTGATATATGCTGGACACAAAGGCTGGTCTTAGATTACACTTAACTGTTATTTCTTTTAAAACCCTTCTTTCTATTCTACAAAACGGGGAGGAATGTGGTACCAGGCGTTCTCCAGTAGGCAACCTTAATGTTCTTCGGGCGCCTTGGGAAATGACTTAAATCTCTTTGTTTATTTGGCGCACTTATACTGAGGAATTCGAACTGTTCACTTCGAAATTCGATACTTTCGACTAACCTGCTTTGCAGAGACCTGAATCTTCAGTGTAAGTGACATTATCATGTAGGAAAATCACTACATAACTAAAAATGTTCATTTTTTTGCTTCCAAAACATAGGTTATGACCACTCATTGGAACGAGCTCGTCGAGCTCGTTCCAATGAGGGGTCATAACCTATGTTTTGGAAGCAAAAAGTGAAAATATAAAAAAAAAAATGAATGGCGTTTTTCTTGTAGGTAAAAGATTAATACAATATAACCCACCCTAAACAGGACAGATAACGTAAATTCTCTCTACTGAAATTATGCAAATGTGATCCAGTCGTATTTTGTTTAGCCAACCAAATTGTCCAGTTTTGAAATTGACCAATGAAACCCCCAACTTTAATTATTTAAATTATGAAAATGTGGCCCAGTTGTATTTTGTTCAGCTAATGAAATTGTCTAGCTTTGAAATTGACCAATGAGATTGACGGAAGGCTTTATTTATCACTGATTTATATGAAAACAAAATATCAAATAATTTAAAGTGAACAAAACGGACGAGTCATATGATAAATTGCAATGTAAGATACTATTTTGTAGCGTCAATATTCACGCGATGATTCATCCAACTGAATATATGTTTTATATAGTACAACCCACTGAGGTAAGTGTTACTTGATTACACAACATCTGACAAAAACAAAAAAAAAAACACCGGAACGAGAACTGAAAACCGTATGAGACCTTTTCAGTGAAAGTTTTTCCCTTTCAAACCATTTTGTTTAAAAATTTCGAGATGAAAAGGCTGGGCGTCCAAGAACTAGGGATGCGCGGTATATCGATAAACCGATATATACCGGTATTCAAACCAATATCGATTAAATACCCATGTAATTACACACATATCGGTTTATCGTCATTATTTATTTACCCAGATGTCTTTAGTTTTTTAACTGTAGCTCCAAATGAATAATATTATCCCTTTATCCAAGGAATCCCTACTTGTGCCCTCGTAATATACACATTCAGCAGCTGAAAAAATAATTTTAAAAAATTTCAACAAAACTATATCATGTGACCCCTCATTGGAACTAGCTCAATGATATAGTTTTAATGAAATCTTTGGGGGAAATCTCAAAAACTTATTTTGAAAATAATAAATTTTGATATCGTCTGCGTTGGGTAAAGGTTTTTCGAACCGCATCATCAAGGCATGCTAATTCGTCCCGACTGCTATGTCTGGAGTGTCGATTGTGGTACTTGTGTTCGTGCGATATACCGGTATTCAGTTTTGAATATCGTGCAGCCCTACCAAGAACAGATCAAAAATGAACAAATCCAGGGAAGGAATCTCAGTAATAATTTAATCATATAACCCTTAAGGGTTAAAATTAGAGGTTATCCCTTGGTTAGTTTAATATCGATTTCAGACCGGGGTAACTTCATGTCAGTCTGGGACCGAAGCGCGAACGTTTATGTGAAGTAACCTCCGGCTGATGTCTCGGCCGATGTGAAACTAACCAGGAAATAAACTCTTTATTTATTGAACCAAAACAAATAAAAAAAATATTCTCAGATCTGCTCAGTGTTATTCTGTCTCATTCTTTTCTCAAACTTTGAAATTTCTCTCCTCCTAGTTCAACCATTCGAACATCTCAGCTTCTCCACTGTGGAAGCCGCGTCGTTCAGATAGCTGAACTATCTCTTATCCCGGGAGCGCGGTGGCACAGTGGTTACGGCATTGAACTGCAAACTGAAATGACCAGGGTTCGAACCTCTCCAGGGGTGACTGCGTTGTGTCTGTGGCAAGGCACTTAATCCCGATGGCCCACGTTGGGGCATGGTGGCGCTGTCGACTAAGACACACTGCACGTATGGTGACCTGTCTTTAACCAATGCTAACCCTGCTTGTGTGGAGTTAGAACGTTGGGAGGGGTCTGACAGCTGATCGCCGTTTCTCGGTGGTTGAAGGCAACTTTTAACGATCATAGGTTTAGTAAATAAACCTCTCGTGTACCCCACGACAGTACTGGATAAGTAATCAATAAACTAGATAAACTCATTCTATCTCAGTTCAAATCGTAAGTCGGTTTGTAATTTAAACATCACTCCATCCGTAACACCGTCTGCTGCACATGAGAAATCTCCAGAAAAGTGAAGCGGTTTGCTGGTCACTCCGTTGATGAAGAAATTACGAAACGGGCGACGTCATTTCAAATATTTCGCGAGGTGACGTCAGACGGTAACATTTGCTACTGGAGCCGTAAACATAAAAGAAACCACGCCAGCTCTCATCCAATCAGAGGGCGAGGATTTTATTCTTATTGGAACATCAAATGATGGTGAAAATGCCTTTTTCTTATTTTTAATCGCCCGCATCCGCCCGCGTAATTTGCAAATTCAGCAGTTGAAAGAAATAAATGTTTCAAAATATTTCAACAAAACCATATCATGTGTCCCCTCTTTGGAACGAGCTCATCGAGCTCGTTCCAATGAGAGGTCACATGATATGGTTTTGTTAAATTTTGGGACATTTTTTTAAAAAATAGTAATTAAAATACTAAATTTTGATATCGCCTGCGTTGGGTAAAGGGTTAAATGGGTTTCAACAGACAATAATAGTCAAACGTTCAAACTAATTTAGAAAAGATTGCACAAAAGCCACCTTCTGTATTTTTGTTCTAATCAACGGGAAAATGTCTGAAATTTGTGAAATGATGCCTACATCGTTGATTCAACGTCGGTAGCATTTCGAATTTCAATTTTCATATGAAATTTCCTTAAACTCAATGGTAAATTTATTGACAGATTTTGGAAATTAAGGGGAGCTAAATTTCCTGTAAATCTCTTTCAATGACGAAAATTATCAGCCATGACAGCTTGTGGCCAGTTTGGGAAAGAAAAACCTATTGCTAGCTATGGCCACTAGACTTTTTTTGAAACCGGTCACTCGGAGAAGTATTTCCCGTATTCAAGCAATACTCCAAAATATACACCTGGAACTTAATTAAACACCCCCTGTGTTTTTCGCAGTGGTGTTAATAGAAACTGTAATTACTTTCATGCTATCTTTAAGGTGGCCAAAAGTGATTGTTTGCGAAAAGAATTGTCTACTGACAAATGAAAGAAAACACAATGATGAAAATATGCAGTATTTTAATGGCGCTAATTACACATATCTGTCACTGTTTTTGATGGAAAATGGTCTCTCGAGAAGTATGGTACTGGAACGGTCCAGGATAAAACAATGCAGGTAATAACTGACAAAAAATGTAACTTGTGATCGCCTTATCACAATAGCAGTGTCTGACGTCAGCAGCGAGTGTATCCAACAAGTGCCCGGTTGACAACCTAAATCCGCCTCCTTATGCTACCAGTGAGTCTTCTGATACGGTCCAAAGGCAACTGCTGAAACTCCTCATGCAATGCAGCTTCCAAATCGCCCAAATTCTGTACAGGCGGATCCCTTGCTTGCACACGACGTGAGACAGAGAAGGTCCCAGACGTGTTCTAATTGATTCAAATCGGGGCTCAATGCATGCCAAGGTAGTGTTGTAATAGGGTTGTTCTGAAGGAATGCTCTCACAGCATGGGAACGATGTGGTCTTGCATTGTTGTCTTCGAATACAGGGCAATAGCCATCGGGTGGTTGTCAAAATGAGCCACGACAACCGGATTGAGAATGTCCCGGATGTACAGATGAACATTGAGATTCCCACATACAGTCACCATATCAAGTTTACAATCATCAGAGAGGCATCTCCAGATCATTATTGATTCTCAATAAGGAACAGTAGGTCTGATGTTCTGAGCGCGTAAGCAGTATTTTTATACCTCCACACTCTCCACGTCCTGATATTTCAATGTTATCCCCAGTTGAAGCAAAGGGTTCACGCCTAACGAAGCATGCCAGACACCGATCTTGCCGACGATATGTCTTTTGGGGTTGTCCATGCCTTGGTGGGTCCCCAACATCGTTGGTTTGTTGATGTTTTCGGACAAGTCTGCTGATAACCGAATGATTATTATCACGTTGCCTTCCAAAAGCTTTGAATGACATGCATGTTACATGCGTACCAACGATTTGCTATCTTAGTGCCTCTGACAGTCTCCTCCTCGCCATGTCAACATTTATTGATAAAAGAAGTGACAAATTTCCTTCTTTTATACCCAGATATTGCATGTGGATGATAGTGTTTTGTGACATTCGTCTGAAGCAGGATTCACGTGGACGTGGGGATGTGTTTGGCGTACGCTATCAACCAGAAACATCATATTTCACGAGATGAAATGTACTGCAAGACATAACAATCATTAAAACATAATAATCAGTAACAGCAACTTCACTGTCATGAAACATTTCAGGGGGTGCTTAATTAAGTTCTAGATGTATATATTATAAAGACTGTCGAAAAATTATGTTTTTATTCTGAATCAATATGTTACATCGTCTGTGACCCAGTGACGTAGCTACAAGGGTCTAGAGGGCCTTGCCTCCCTAAAACTTTAGCTGCCCCTCCCACCCCCACCGCCCCCCAAAAACATTGTCCCAATGCAACTTTCACACAACCCGGGGCCCCAAAATGGTCTCCAATATTAGGTCTACACATGCTACAAATGATCTTAGAGTACTAAATTTTGTAAAAAATTGCTCGGTGTGAGAATAGGTCCTACCTAGGACCCCTGGTCGTCACTCTCCCCCCCCCCCCCCACACACACTTCCCTTCGGGAAAATAGAGGAGGGGCAACGACCAGAGGGTACTAGTTGGGACTAGCAAAGAGCCCCCGAAACCCTTCACAACGGCCATTCAAATATCATCCCCATGAGGGGTCATAATCTATGTTTTTAAGACAAAAAATGAAAAACATTAGTCAAGAATTTTTTCTGCAAGTGTCGTCTGGTTTTCATGTTAAGTAAAGGGTTAATGGAAATTTATACCATGCTCGCCAATGTTACTACCTGTGAAAAGCCAGTATGTTAAATTTTAGCTTTTAACCCCACTACCGGTTTAAAAAAATTTACAGCTATAGTCGGAAGGTCATCCAACTTGACCTTTGGCATGACGCAATTTGCCAACTTCGATACATTCACACTTCGCGATATGTTTCATTCAAACATACGACATTTTTCGGTACTATCTACTACGTGTAAATGACTCATTAAGTTTAAAATACCTTCAATTGAATATTTAAAATAAATTTTAAGAATTGTTAATAATAATTTGATTGAAAAAGCCAGGAAAATTCAATCAACTTTGACGATGTGTCTAGCTGTCAATCAAGCATTCACGTACAGCCGGAAGTACTGCCCACCGGCGCAGATGTAAACAAAACAAACCTGTGTGTTTGCGGTAGAAAGTGTCGTGTTTTCTCCATTTTAAGTGACAAAGTCGATTATTAATTAAAAGCATGGTATAAATAAAATAAATAAGTACTAAGGCCGGTAATCAGATTTAAACCACTAGTAGAATAAGGGTTTTAACCACTCGGCAAGCCGAGTGGTTAAAACCCTTATTCTACTAGTGGTTTAAATCTGATTACCGGCCCTAGTACCTATTTATTCTATATGTCACTGGCTACTTTTCTCCAGTTATTCTCCTTCAATAAAAAAACTATGGATTACTTTTATCCTCTTTGTCCTATTATTAAACAATGGAATATAAATTTTTTTCAGGTTGTTTTAAAAGATATTTTTCCGATGAACATCAAACCAAAAATGGTTTGGCCATTAACAGGTTTAGCCCTTCTACCGTGGTTCGGTTATTTATTGTTAGTGATGAGATGTTTAGGAAATATTGAGGAGATGGTTTACACGTCGCCTGTGAATTATGCTACTTTTGTTCAACAAACCAGTACTGTTTCTCGTCCATCGAAATCAAGAATTCAATGTGCAGCTACGTGTGCGGAGATGAAAGAACATTGCATGACGTTTTCGTTTGATGGAAGAACACGCGAATGTCACATGTCGAATGAAGAAATTAGTCATGTTAATGGCAAAGTTTATGGGGCAAAGAAATGTGAGTTATAATTTTGACTTGGGTGAGATTAATTACAGATTACCGTCGTTTGCTGGAATAAAAGAAAATTTACATGACGGGATCACCCCCCACCCTTACATATATATTTATGGATTGATGAACTTAACGTACAGCTATCCATGTTCATCACCGGTGGGATTTACTCCACTGAAACTTAATAAACAATATTTTTATTACTGACTGGTGTAAACTTTCGCTCGAGTGGAACAAGGCGCCATCTGCAATGCTAAAGCATTGGAGATGGGGCCTTGTTTCACTTAGGGGACGAATTCATCTTGTTACTTTAACAAATATATCAGCCAATATGCACAACTTTGGCAAAAAGCCGGCAAACAAGGCCACTTCCTATTTATGTTTTCTCCAAATTATAACTTACATCACGGCATATGGGAACGAGTTCTTCGGATCGCTCCAAGCGGTGTTATAAGTTTATATTATCAAATAAAGTCCGTTTTTTCTTTAAATGTACAAATTGATATTGTTTTTTTTTAAACTATTGTATCACACGATCTTACAGTTTTATTACAGCCAATGAATCCATGCTTTAAATCAGTAAGGCAGGATCCTTAAATAACATCCCGGAAGTAGCCCAATGTGTCCGCAGTGGTATTCTTGCTTATTATTGACAGTGATTCGGGAGATATGGAATGTAATAAAATGGCTTTCGGTGACACCATTTAAAGTTTTGAGCCGTTATTCAATAAAATTCTGTTATTGAATACTATAAAACATCTACACGTCATTTCATACTATATGTTTTTCTTCTTAAAGCGGACACTTAGCTTTCTTAACTCTTTACCCAACACAGAGAATATCAAAATGTATTATTTTAAATAATATTTTTTTTTTTATTTTTCAAACAAATGTCATCAAAACCATATCATGTGGCCTCTCATTGGAACAAGCTCATCGAGCTCGTTCCAATGAGGGGTCACATGATTTTTGTTTTGTTGAAATATTTTGAAAAAATATTTCTTTCCACCTGCTCAATTTACAAATTACGCGGGTGGATGCGGGCGATTCGTTAGGTAAAGGGTTAACAAGGGAATTCGTAAAAAAGCGTTGTTTCCTTCTTCGTCCATTTTCGATTTGTTTTATTAGATTGCGGTTCAAGTATTAAACTGTATCTTCAAATCAGTTTGTAGTTTGTAGGAAAATTTACGAAACCGGTGAAGCAGATTGGGTCTGCACCTCGCCAAAGGTTCGGTCCAGCGTAATCTACTCGGCTCGGTTCGTAAATTACAGTATAAACTTGGGATTTGATGGCGAAATTCTATTTAGTCAAGAGTTTGAGATGTATTTAGCAAAAAGTTATAAAGACAATGACGTTTATAATACCATCTCGATTTAGTGCCTTTATAAACATATTAGTTGAAGATGTCTGCCACACACAGACAGGTCAAGCCCAACAGCTGTCCCGTTGAATTGGCATCCTTGATGTTGTGGAATAGTCTTATTATAAAGGTTTGCAGCCTTTGTTCAGAAAAACATCTTCCATTTTAATCCCTTTGGTCCTCTGCACATTAATGTCAAAAAACTGAAATTTCAAACAACGCATTTTCCCATAATATGCATCAACATAGACTGGCTTCTGTGTCTGTGTTGATGATTATTATGGGCTCTGTCAAACAATACTGAATAGGTTAAATGCATATTTGAATTACGGGAAAAATTTAATACTTCCAGTTTTGATGTTACACCATCGGCGTACAGGGCGTTAGCACAAGAGTCCGCTTTTATCTGCCAGCGCTATAGCTAACTTATGTTTCTTATAGAATGCGAGCCCCCATAAATTTATAAGGGTGAACGACACCATTTTTATACACGAATTTTATGGTAAAGAAATCACCATCTCAACGAAATAAATTAGACCAGCTCGTTTTTGCTATGATATTTTTATATGCGTTAAATATGAAAAATAAATAAAAGAAACAAGCAGCTGAATCACTTCAATAAACTTCACGGTACAAGTAGAACAATGTAAGGGGATTATGCCATGCACAGCGCCAGTGCGCGATACCATGACGTCATGATTTTCATTCATAAAAAAATCAATTCATAGACACTGAATGATTGTTAAAATAGACGCCGTTAAAAATGTACCCAATCCCTTCATTATGTGCACAAGTCAAGAAAAGGGGAAATATTGTAAGATAAATTGGTCAATGCCACTACATGGGTTTCAATGATGGTCTATTGAAGTCTAGACCTCGCCACTGGGTCATATATAGCCTTGTTCTAACGCATTCGTCGATACATGTCAGGAGACAAGGTTTTGACCTCAATGCATCATTTCGGAAACTAACACGGTGGTAATAACCTATATCTAAAATGTATTGCGAACAACTCCAGTACATTGACCCCGACAACTGTCCGTTTTCGCTAATGGTTGCCAGAGGAGAATGTTGGCAGCCGTCGATATTGTCCGAGGTGTATTTAATGATATGTGCTGAACTTGTTCATCTGATTAAATGTACAACATTCTAAAGACATCGATTCACAACAAAAACAACATCAATCATCCTCACCCAGTTCTCTCATTATGCAACGGAAAACATTTTCCTTTTTTCCATTACTCAAATTTAATTTTTTTAGAACAGAGGAATGTCGAACAAATTTATGCAGCTGGTAGCTGAACGGACATCGAATGTTTCTTATGGCAGTATGTTAAGATATTAGTTTTGTCTCATTTCAGATGACTGCCCATCATTAGATGGCTTCATTTTATTGCCAGATTGTGTCTGTTTCAAGCACCATGTCGAAAAAGTGTCCAGGGCGACCGCTTCCACCTCATGTGAGTCTGAAGGTGCACATCTGCTACTGATAGAAAACGAGGTCATACATTTGGCAATCAAAACCTATCTGACGGGTATTAACAGCTGTAAGTACCGTTGTTTCGTAATATTACATATACTTACTTGAAGAGTCCAACATACTGCGTTGCATCACATGTGTATACCATTTCCAGATCATCACACACCAGGGGCGTATTCACGTGGAACGGAACACCTGCTGACAAGTTGGCAATGAAATCAAGTAAATGCTAATTAGTTAAAAAGTTTTCAATTACGACGCAATTTTGTGTATGCAATTCGAACTTGGCTGTTAGCCGAAGACTATTATTGCACTCTAAACATAATTGGGTTAACCCTTTACCTAACATAAAAAGCAGACGACACTTGCAAAAACTATTCTTGAATAACTATTTTTTTGCATTTTTTGTCTCAAAACATAGGTTATGACCCCTCGTTGGAACGAGCTCGTTCCAACGAGGGGTCATAACCTATGTTTTTGAGACAAAAATATTGAAAATTAATTGGCGATTTTTGAGAATAGCGCTGGCCGTTACGTTGTGTAAAGGGTTAAAAATCAACCCAAATTAACTGGGTTGGGTAAATATGAATCCAACTGAGTTCATATTCACTCAACCTAGTTGATTTGGGTTCATTTTTAACCCAATTGATTTTAGAGTATAACTGCACTGTGTGAAACCTAAAACACAGGAACCTGAATTTTATCGGCAACAGTTACTATTATTAAAAAATAAACAACATTACAGCCCAAAGTTTACTTTGAACAATAGCGTCAAAGTGAATGAATAAGGATGAAGTTGTCTCCTTCTGATAGTATTAATACTGACATTCCCAACATTTTATCGGCTAATATTGTACATGGAATCTCATTACCAACACCCTACAGTTTTTTTTAATGTTCTCTTTAAGCTTCCCGCGTTTACCTCAATGGGTTGGAATCTTTCGATCGAACTGCGTCTCTTTTCTGCGAGCTTGTTTACTTATGAAAACCCCCACGTTATCGTATGTTGTCGTTGCTGGCTATTGGAAATTTACCCATTCACTTCTCTTTTCGAAGCTGACATCTCTGACGTCACATCATGCCTAATTACAGTTCGTTGTTGAAAATAAATCAAGCCAGTACGCCAAAGAGGAGGTTATTAAAAAAACGAAGCGCGTGGCGAAGAGATTTATTTTCCCGATCCTAAATATATTAGCATGCTTGAGGAAAATCAAGTTTAATTACCAAAAATTATCGTGAATCGAGAAGAGGTGAAGTGAGATCTCCAAAAACCCATTGCATCCTTTGTGATTTATCTATTTATAGAGGTCGACAGAAGACTCCCAATGCTTTGCGCAGACATATGGAGCGTAAACATAACGATAAAGTGGACGGTGACTTGTTTTATTTACAATATTAACCAATAAAATGTGAGGGATGTCAGTATTACAAGTATCACAGTCAGATATATAGAATATACATATAGTAGCTTGGTGTACCAAATGTTCACCACGAATGGTGAAGTGGTGTTAACCACGAGCCTTTGGCGCGTGGTTAACATCACTTCACCACGAGTGGCGAACATTTGGTACACCAAGCTACTTTGGGTATATGTTATTTATACCATGATCGTCAGATTAATAATACTTTTAATGTCGAATAAATCAATATTCACACGTGCGATTGTTTTTGTTTACATGAGCACCGGTGGACTGTACTTCGGCTGGCAATTTTATCGCCGAAACGAAATAGAAAACGAAATGCGCAAATTACGGGACCTTTTTTCATTTTAATAACATAATAACATACTATTTCGAGTTATGGATGTAACATGAGACAACGTATGTTTGTTAATTTTTGGTATCGTATGAGGTAAACGTATTTAAAAACGTAATAAATAATTGCCGGTTTCATTTCACTCTTCACGAGGCGACGAGTGATAAATTTAGACATGTTTGCATTCAAGACGAGGTCACCAAAAAAAGGTCAGCTTAGATGTAGTTCCACTGTAGGTGTCATTTTTATCTACTAAAATCCTATTGCTGGCGTGTTCACCACGGTTGGTTTGTAAAGCTAAAATTTATGTCATAGGTTTTTTATATATAATAGAATAGGCGACCATGGTATAAAACTACATATGTTATACATTCCATTGGTTTTTGACAGTTTTCTTCAAAGTATATGTGCAGAGATGGAATGAAAACATAACGTTAAAGTAGACTGAGCCGTAATTTGTTTTTACAATATTTGCCGATAGAATTTCCAGGTTCCTGTGCATAAAATCACTGAATATCATTCTGAGGCAAAGACACATTGCGTCACCCAACCATTAAATAATTATACAATGAGTACAAAGCAATTTTAAAATGAGAAACATGTTATAATAATCACAGAAAGACATACCCACTCTCCTCTCCATCACCAATGACATAGGGTTTTTTTTCTGGTGAAGCTGGAGCACAAAATTAGTGACCATAAATAAATGACACAAGGTATATATGGTTTCTAATTTCTATCTGAAATTTGATAGTTTCGTCTCCCGCATATTCAATGAAAGTGACTCTCTCCAACTTAACTTCTTCTAGAATGAAAATCAGACTGCTGCAGACCTGGACCGTAACTATAGGATGAGAAGTCGGGAATCAATCATGCATCAACATAGACTGGCTTCATCCTTGAAAACTCGCAATAGTTTACTTGTGGTAGAATTTTTTTACCTGTTTACCTTTACCCAACGTAACGGCCAAAACCGTCAAGCGCCATTCACAAAAATCGTCATTCAGTTTTAATTATTTTTTCATTTTTTGTCTCAGAAACATAGCTTATTACCCCCTCATTGGGACGAGCTCGTTACGTTCGTTTCAGTGAAGGTCATACGCTATGTTTTTGACGCATAAAATGAAAGCAATAGTTATTCGAGAATTCTGTTTACAAGTATCGTCTGCTTTTCTTGTTAGGTTAAGGGTTAAGACGAGTCTCTTTGTCTTCACTTCTCTGGCTCCTTCTCACCACTGTTTCCATCGCTGTGGGAGAACACAACAATATATGTTTGTTTGTTTATTGGTGTTTAACGGGCACTTTTCACATCCGGAGCGAGGTGGCTCAGTAGGTAGAGATGCAGGCTGCAAACCGAGGGGTCCTTGGTTCGAATACCACCTGCGGCAACCGCGTTGTGTCCTTGGGCAAGGCACAAGTATCGTCTGCTTTTCTTGTTAGGCTAAGGGTTAAGACGAGTCTCTTTGACATCACTTCTCTGACTCCTTCTCACCACTGTTTCCATCGCTGGGGAGAACACAACAATATATGTTTGTTTGTTTATTGGTGTTTAACGGGCACTTTTCACAGCCGGGGCGAGGAGGCTCGGTAGGTAGAGATGCAGGCTGCAAACCGAGAGGTCCTTGGTTCGAATACCACCTGCGGCAACCTGTGTCCTTGGGCAAGACACTTTATCCCCATTTCCCACGTGGGAACACGGTGGAAATGTATACTAATGCGTACTGCACGTCGATGTGCACCTGTCTTCAACCAATGCTAACCCTGCTTGTGTGGAGTTAGTATGTTTTGAAGGCGAAAAGCTGCTTGCCGTTGCTCGGTTGTTCTCTCTGGGTACTTCGGCTCCCTCTGTCCGTAAAACTGTCCGACACGAGGTGACCCTGGCTGTCGAAAGTGTCGTTAAACCCCAATAAATAAATAAATAAATAAATAAATAAATAAATAAATAAATAAATAAATAAATAAATAAATAAATAAATAAATAAATACTTTTCACAGCCAGGGTTACATCGTGGTAGAGAGTTTTGCGGTAGGAGGAAGCCGTCTAGTAATCGTCAGACTCACCAACTTACTAACCCGGTACAAACATAGTTTGCTGCGATTAAAGAAAAAACTGTATGATTGACGTGGGGTACGCTTTTGGGCACAACTCCACCGTACCCCCACGTGGGTAATCTTGTTTGAGTGTCTTGTCAGGGACACGGCAAATATAACGCCGGTCAGAACTGAACAGCCGACTTTTCGGTTTAAAGCCCAATGCTCTAACCAATGAGCCACCGCGTTCCCAAACAATACATGAAAATGAGAACTGACGGCATATAGCCTCTGTTATGACGTCACTATTGAGTCTGACGTGTGACGATGACTCGTTCTGAAGTGTCGGTCCGACTCCCTGGTGTTAACGGAACCTGACGTATCTACAAAAAGACGAGCATGCGGTTATTCACAAATATAAAAATGTCGAAATTCAAAGTGTATTATCTTTCAATGCTTGCGCTCGTTCCAATGAAGAATCAAAAGCCATGTTTTTCAGAAATAAATGAAATATTTAGATGCTCAAGAATTGTTTTTTAAGTGAGTTGGCCTTTGTGTGTTGGGATAAAGGTTCATAACAGATTCCTACTTGTCTCGTCAGTTTCGCTGAATTAGTTTTGTCACAGCACGAAGGTATCGACTAAAAATTGATGTTTGCTGCACTCTAAAAATGAACCCAAATCAACTGGGTTGAGTGAATATGAACCCAATTGGGTTCATATTCACTCAACCCAGTTGATCTTGGTTTATTTTTAACCAAACTGCTTTCAGTGGGAGATGAAGCACTTTGTGATGTCTGGACAGAAATGATTAATACCGTCAGGGTACAATTTCGTGTCCAGACTGATGTCATGCATTCACTCTTTTCAACGAACCTGTAGAAAATATTTTTAAAAAACCAGCGAAATGTGTCATGGAACATTGTTAAATTATTTACTTTGGGCACTGTATCCATAAATACAGTACGGTCGCCATGTACTGATCACCATCTACGGGTGGGTAATATTTCCACAATCGCAGTAATATTAGATTACAAACACTAAATGTAAGAATAATCGTCAAATATTTAATTAAAGAAGCACCGGGTACAACCCGTTGCTTCATTAATTAAGATTTTGCTAATGATGTCTTTCATTGCCTGGTAAACGTATGCGTGGACATTTGTCCCCCAGTCTATGACTCATGACACCTAAGTCAATTGGGGATTATAAAATATGTGTACGAGGCAAGAATTGAAAAAAATATCAACTACGAGCTACAGTTTCTACCTAATACAACTCATTTGGGGATTTTAGAACGGAATGCTGGGCGACTCGAAAGAAATTGAGAAAGTTTAAATAAATTTATCAATATCTTATCTTGCAGATCATGCATGGATCGATGGCCTCGACAGCGAGAAGAAGAACAACTACACGTCTTGGAAAGCTGAAACTTTGCCTTACGTGAAATGGGGCCCCGGTGATCCAGACAGTCTCGACAAAATGTGCGTCTCGTTATCTCAAGCATTCGGGTACGATTTCGCCGATGTGTCTTGTGACTTTCAGGAACAATTTATTTGCCAGAAAGAAATTTAATGAGCACAGATTGATGTGATGAAAAACACAGACCAATGTGTTTGGTGACAAACATTTGCGCCACCAAAAAGAATGCTAATTGCTTGCTGTTTCAGATCAGATCAGATCAAGCTCAAACTGTTGAACACTTACATGTATACCTAGTCTGTATAGCACCACGCTACTCTGAACGGTTGGTCTTTTGTCAGTCTGTGTGTGTGTGGATGGGGTGGGGGTGTTTTGTAATTTGTTTGTTTTCTTAATAGTAGTAGTGACCAGAATTTCAAAACGATCATCATACAGATACACCGAAGAGACCAGTAGTATTCTGAAAAATTACCGTAACAATACGGTAAATAACGGCCAAAAATTTGCCAGATGGAACACTTTAATTCCAACATTTTCACATATGGTATTGTCTATGCCAAAACATGACTTGTCCTGGAAGAGTCATTCTTTAGATACATATGGAGTCATGTTTCTATCCTGCGTCCTCGCAGTTTATTTTTCCTCAATAATCTGAATATCTATTGTTTATATGAACAGAATCCTAGAAAGAGAACTACTCTCGTATTTCTTCAGCAACATGTCCAAAATATAACCAGACTGTTTGGATAAAGTTATCCTGACACGTCGTTTGACCTCGATATTCAAAAATGTGGACTCGAATACCACTGATACATTCCCCTTACCCCTCTAACCAAGACGACTAGATGACGACATTGCACACACCGCCGCCCCCCCCCCTCCCCAAAAAACCCCAAAATCAGAAAAACTAAAGATTTTGATTTTATGCTTCAAAAACATTGCTTATGACTCCATTGGAACGAGCTCAATGAGCTCGTTCCAATGGAGGCCATAAGCTAAGTTTTAGACAAAAATAATAATAATATTTGAAAGGCGTTTTTTTTGTGAATAACGCTGGTCGTTTTTTTTCCGTTACGTTAAGCAAACGTTTAAGCCCAAAAACTTGCAAAGCTAAATGATCATTGATCTTTCTCGCCCACTTGTTGACTGTCGTGTCGTCTTCTCGTCGCCAAATTTGAAGAGTGAAGTTCTGAAACAACAAATGCAATACTGCATATATTTACATCGCGTGTTATAATGAATCACTGTTTGATATGAAATTTCTGAATCGAGTTTACTAAAATCAATCTGACCCAGGGTTTATCGCGATTCAGATCGATTTTAGTGACAGGGTTCATAAATTTTAAACAACCTCGTGATGAATTTGATATTCTTTTTATCACCTTATGAGTAATTTAAAAGAATCATTTTATAGATGCATTGAAGGTATACCTTACGGGCAAAACCGACGAGCGCTGTCCACAAAAATCGCCAACCAAATATTATTATTTTTCAGTTCTTGCCTCTTACACATATTTTATAATCCCTCATTGTAACGAGCTTGTCGAGTGCGTTTCAATGAGGGTTTCTAAGCTATATTTTTGAGACAAAATGAAAATATCTTGTTATTCGGGAAGTACATTTTCAAATGTCGTCTTCTGGTTGTGTTTCGTAAATGCAATAAACCATCATAGCATGTGCACGAATTGTCAGTCCAGAACCAGTGTTATGAAAACGTTTCATCTTAAAGACGGACTAATATCTGTTCATATCTTTCCAAACCATAACTTATAATCACTTTTGAGACATTTATGTATGGATTTGAACGACACTTTAAACAGCCAGAGTGATATCGCGTCGGACAGTTTTATGATATATCATCGCACAGAGACCGTATTAAATTCAAGAGATTTTAAAAAAGGCATATCATTAAAGCGGTATATCGGCCCTTGAGTGCAACGAGGTGCCATCTGCGATGTTTTATCATTGCAGATGGCGCCTTGTTGCACTCAATGGACGATATCGTCGATGAACATTACTAAACACCAAAAGAAAAGCACCAATATATTTGTTTGATATAGTTATGATGCCAAATGTATAGTCTGAGAGTCAGAACTGCATATGTTTGTATTCTTTTCATTGTCGGTGATCAGAAAACGCTCAATGTTTTCCGAACGACGCTGCCTTGTGGACGTAACCTGAAGCATACATCACGAAAGGATCAATATTTATTTTTTGTTTAATTATTGGGTTTAACGACACTTTTGACAACCAGGGTCACCTCGTGTTGGACAGGTTTACGAGTGGAGGAAGCCGGAGTACCGGAGAGAACCACCAAGCAATTGTGAGCAACTGTCAGACTCCCCAATGTACTAACTCCAAACTTGCAGGGTTAGCATTGGTTGAAGACAAGTGCACCATCGTCGTGTAGCACGCCTTAGTACACAGCGCCACCGTGCCCCAAACGTGAGAAATCGGGATTAAGTACCTTGCCCGATGACAGAACGCAGTTGCACCTGGCGGGGATCGAAAAATGGACCTTTCGGTTTGAAATCCAATGGGGGCCCGGTGGCGTTGCGGTAACAGGTTCTCTCAAATCACCGAAGTTAAGCAACATCGAGCGTGGTTAGTCCTTGGATGGGTGACCATCTGAGCGATCGATTCGGACTCCCGCGTTGTGTCCTTGGGCAAGGCACTTATATATATCTATACTTTCATATCTTCAACCAATCTAACTCTGCATGTGCTGTAGTGCAGAGTTACGATGTTGGGGAGTTGGCAGGCAGCTGCTCGTCGTTACTCGGTAGTTCCCTTCGGGTACTCCGGCTTCCTCCACCCGTAAAACTGTCACCGACACGATATGACCTTGCCTGTTAGTGTCGTTAATCCGTAATAAATAATAAATAAATAAATAAATAAATGTCCAATGCCGTACCCACTGAGCCACCGCGCTCTCATGTTGGGGACTATCATGACAATCAGGGCAGTAGAACGGAACAAGAATTGTTATCATTTACCAAACTAAGGCTCATGAACAGATACCGCTGACAGCTACTCGTTGTTGCTCGGTGGTTCTCTCCGGGTACTCCGGCTTCCTCCATCCGTAAAACTGTCACGATCATGATTAGCCATTGTGCATAAGTGTGTGACCTTAAACATCATTAAAATAAATAAATGAACAGATACCAGCAAAACGGAAGTATCCAAGTCTACGCTTGCGTTGAAAACCAAGGGCGACAACTGCAAGACAGATCAAGAATGACAACCTCGATTTTCTTTATTCATGCCAAAGAAATCTATACTACGTCGTGTTTGGATATGTGTACGACTTGTGGAATATTGATTTCTTCACATTTCATTTAGATTCGCCTTATCCTTCTCCGCGATAGATTTCGCCCATTGACTGTCTCCACAAGAGTCGCGCCATGGAGACACGCGTAAGATGACGCTCGGTTGATTCGAAGTGTAAAATTCTGTAAAAGGTGTTGGGTAGTTTATGTACATGCGTGTACGGAAACTAGATCCCAAACTAGAAGCTACACAGCTTAGACCATACATATAATTAAAAACTCAGTGGTGAGTTTGGGATTCAGTACACATGATATCAGAAGCTTCAACGTAGATATGTACAAACGTTTGGCAAGAGACCATCTCGTCCAGGGTTCTATGGGCAGAGTCTTAGTTATGGATACATAACCAGAGAATAATGCATTGAAGTTCTGCATTAAAGTTGCAGTATGACGTTACCCTTAGTTCATATGGCCTCTATTTGGACGAATCTATTCTAATTATATTAGATGTGTCTCCAGTCGCACCAAATTCCGGTTGATTAACCCTTTGAACCCTAGCGGCCGTTTTGACACCCAGGAACATGATGCGTCATAATTTCATTAAATAGGACGGATGCTAAGTGCATGTGTGTGGTAGACCAAGAAATATTTTCAACGTGCAGCCCCAAGGCTGCACGTTGAAAATATTAATTGGTCTATCCCCAGGTAATGAACATGGACTCTTTTAGCTGCTGTCATTGAACTAATATGGAAGATACCACCAGGGTTAAAAGGGTTAGGGCGCACGTATTATCGCCGAATCTAATTCAATTGCTTGGTATACTTGCGACAGTCTCCTTGGGCTGTTAACTCTTTCCCTGCTGTGTCCGTTTTGGACATTTCTAACATAATCAGTCTGAAGCAATTGGAAATTTGGACGAGCTCGTTCCAACGAGGGGTCATAACCTATGTTTTTGAGACAAAAAAGGAAAAAGATAATGAAATTTAATTGACGATTTTTGTGAATAGCGCTGGCCAGTTTTGGCCGTCACGTTGGGTAAAGGGTTAAAGATTGCCCTTAATGACATAACATGAAAACAAAAATGATGTTAAGGTTGTTATCGTAACGCAATGGTTACGCATGTGGAATATTTCTGAGCTATATGGGATTTAGACAAAGTATTAATACGTTTTGAGTCTGGAGTATAAATTTCTACATAAAGAGCTTTACTTATCCACGTGTTGTGTTTACGATAGATTGTTCACTCCCAGATATTAAGAAAGATTTGATAGACTAACGCTTTCTTATGACACCCTTTCTTAGTTTAGGGATTCACCACATTTGTATGATGAGATCCTGAATTCTTTATATTAAACTGTGAACAGGGTTGGCGAGAGAACGAGGTTCCGGGGTAATTACTATGAAGTCCAGGGACTCAGGAAGTTCGGCCTGGAAAAGGACTACCAACACCGGTTGCTCTTTGAAATGGAATAAATGCCGTAGGCCATTTACACACGAAATTTACGAGCCATATCAAGACGCCCAACCTGTTATCTGCAGTGCGTGGAGAGTGGATTATCACTAAAACACCCGTAAAGTGGAGTTACTACCTTAATAACTCCTGCCTGTGAAAAAGCATAAGAATGTCAAGCAAAGTATTAGCCAATGGTCTTCCGGGTCAAATCCGGAAGTCTACTGGATGAACCTTGCTTCGGATTCTTATGCATTATCGGAGGAATAAGCTGTTTTGTATGCATGAAAATTCCACCCACAAGTATTTTAATAACCATCCACTCTCTGCATATAATTTCGTCTATTATGGACACGATTCGAGCAAATGGCGACTTTTGCAGTCAAAATTCGGAAAAGAAACACTTCCCAGAAACTGTTCCCAGTTGTATTTCAAAAGTCGTGGATGCTCGTAGAAGACATGCCTTGATAATGTAGTAGGAATATTAGTCAGTCGGGATTATACTCAAAAAATCAAGACTTCTGGGAAATTTATTAGTGAATAAATAAAACATACATTCAGTGATCGTGACACAACTTCTTATTTAACCCTTTACCCAACGCAGACGATATCAAAATTTATTATTTTAATATTTGTTTTTTTTTTAATTTTTCAAAACATTTCAACAAAGCCATATCATGTGACCCTCATTGGAACGAGGTCGACGAGCTCGTTTCAATGAGGGGTCACATGATATGCTTTCGTTGAAATTTTTTTAAATATATATTTTTTTAAACTACTAAATTTGTAAATTATGCGAGCGGATGCGGCCGATTAGTTAGGTAAAGGGTTAATGAATACGCACCATACCAGTACGGCAACCTGGTTATGCAGGGCCCCAGCAGCCCCAATCGGGAACAACAGACCTCCATTTGTTTGACCGACTGTGCGTGTGAAACAAGTCCTAGTACCAAATCTTGTTCTTTAAGAAAGTACATGAAACAAGCAAGAGATATCTTAAACTCCAATCATGACAAAAATGTTCCAACTGTAAAATATATTGGGGGAGGGATGTCACAACTCCCCAAGCATCTCTTAGTGACACTCCTGGTTACCAAAGAGGAGATGGTATTGGGTGTAATTAGACATTCTCATTTTGAGACTTTAGACGAAAAATAGTAAATGTTACACAGCCACGTCCCTTTGAGATGCATTCATCTGTCACCATAAGTGCGTTATCTATAACACAGAATACCTTTTGCGCAATAACATGCATATAAAAATTTTAACATAACATAACATAACTTATTACTTTCCAAAGTGTGATTTACTGGGATTTCCCGGTTTGATTTTAAAACGATAACTTTACAAGTGAATTATGCAATCAACAACTGGGTCATGTATCCGTGCGCGCAAAACGAAGACGCTTCTCCGCGGGTGTAATGGGGACTTCATTGTTTAAATAATATAATTATCGTTAATAATAAAAACTAATAAACAGAGTAATCGCTTGACTGCACTGGTTACGTGAAATAATTCATTCCAGGCTAGGGACTATATTGTAAAACACTCGTGCGCATTCGCGCACTTGTGTTTGTACAACGTCCCTCACCTCTCATGAATTATTTCACGTAATCAGTCCAGGCAAGAGATTACTCTCTATATAACATAACATGCAGCATTTCATCATAAATATTTCTTTTTCCCTCTCGGGCTCAGCACCAATGAAGTTGTATATGCCGGACTCCACATTGAAAGCACATCGAATATTTTCTTACGATTCTCTAGGAATGCAAAGGTAATACACCATGTATCCAAGGTGGCCTCCTCCTCCTCCTTCTGTTTCTTCTATATTTCCTTATTTATTCACCTAGCCTTCGCATGTTACGCATAAACAATCTCGTATGTCGTTGTCTTGTTCTTGAATAGAGTAAGCGAATACTGCTATACTTGCGCTGTACTGGTCGGGGACGTCGCACCTCTTCATCTGCGATTGGTTCTCCGCGTCGTATTTGAAATCCACAAACCGTGTAGAGGCGACATTTAATTTATTTGCTGCAATGTTTACATTCCTCGGGGCTGTAGACAAGTTTAGTTGCGCGTGTGGCGGTGCGGCGTTCTAATCTGGGTCTCGGGGGGTGTACGGCTGGTTTTAAAATCAGATAAATATGGTTAATAAGTGAGGATCTCAGCTTTCAGAGAGTTTATCTTCTTATCTACACGACCTAGATGAGCTAACTTATACAGCCGCTAGTGAGACGCTTCACAGGTTTTATGTCGAATCCCTCCTTTCCTCAGTAATTTGACCATCGTTATACTTGTAATATGGTATACAGCTGTATCTTAAATTATTAATTTATTTTTCATTGTGACATTTATTTGATGTATTGCATACATATACTACTCAAAGTTTGCTAAGCACCAAATATTTGACACATCATTGTGAAATTTGCTTTTGACATATTTGCGATATTTTTGGTGGATATGATTGAAGAATGTATTGAGATGGTCCCCAGTGTTTACATTAGTTCTCTTGACAGGCAGACTTTTCGTGACAGTCATGGAAAGCATGTTCCCCTTGATTTCAGTAATGCTTTTGTATACTGTCTACATGTACATGCCATGTGTAGGGTATTCAATCTTCATTTCAACACAAACCCTTGTGATTTAATGACTGAACATGGCCAATGCAAATGTAAGAAGACATTTTTCTGAAGCAGAAATGTGGCGGGCTGTAGGGATGGTGGAGCAAGGGCCTACCCATCGTCAGGTTGGTGAAGCCCTTGGTGTGCACCATACGGTGATCACTAGAGCCTGGGCAAGATTTCAGCAGTGTGGCATACCAGTAAGACGGCATGGTGGTGGCAGAGACAGGGCAACATCTGCAGCTGAAGACTGGGTTTTGATCATTCAGGCCCGTAGGAACCGCTTTGCCACAGCAACCCAGCTTCGCAGTGACCTTCAGAATGCATCCGGGGTGAATGTTTCGACGCAGACTATCCGGGCAAGGCTGCATAATTACAGAAAGAGTTTTAAAAACATGGAGGCTTTCATGTAATATATTAGCTTATAACACAGACTCGTTTCACTGCATTTGGCTAAATAATTCAACCTTCTGTCGGCTTGGTTTCTTTCTTCTACTTCAACCACTTTTCAACCCGAAGCTTTGCTTTCTGGTTAAAATATGGCTCAAGTATTAGAAAAAGGTCGAGCGCATATGTGTGTGTCAATTGTGTAGTATTAGCTTCAAATGTTTAGAGATTTCGCTGCATTTGGCCAAATAATTCCACCTTTAGCCGGCTGGTTATCTTTTTTTTAACTTCGACCATTTTCAATACGAAGGCCAGCCTTCGGGTTGGAAGATGGCCGAATAACAAGAAATAAGCTGAATCTTGAACAGACACGTCTAAAATAAGAGACCAGTGGCTATTCGTACATTTGCTGGTTGATATACGATTGCATATATGGGTCCCATACACAGACCCCGAACATGTGTTAACATCTTCCATTACATTCGACAATATCTTAGAATCAAAGAAATGGCATCTCTGTTGATCCACTTCTCATCTTTTTTCTCATGGGGCCAAACTATTGTAGGTACGATGCATCTTGGAAACGTGTGTCATATCGCTGAAATTAAGCTTCCGCCACCCCTGGAGTTACTGCAGACTATGTTGTTGAAACCGGATGAAGAATTGCATAGATTCTCTGCCTTCAGTATTCGATCGCCTTATCGCCGAAGGTACTGGAATTAAAAAAAAACGCTCTTCACCTTCCGACTCCATTTACTTGCTTAGAAAATTCCAAGTAACTCTACGTTCCAGAAGACAGTAGTGGAGGTTGTGTTGAAGGGCATGGGCAAAACCTTAACTTTACAACGAGATTGATCGAACAAAATTGCCCATACAAAAGCAATTTTCACCCACTTGACACAAAATGTCGATTTTGTCTCGCTTCAAAAGAGTATGGACAAAATGGAACAGCTAAAGAATATTTGACACTGAGAAATTCCAATTATACAAAAAAGAACATTTGTTAGAAGCAACCATTTATTTGAGTCGGAAAATCACCTTGGAGAAGGATATACATTGATCGGGTTTTCAATAGCTACAGCGAATATTTTCTTTAACTCTAAGTCACTTCTGATTGTATGCTGATGGAAAATGATTCCATTGTGTATTTTCTTCTTTTTGTATTTTTTTCTCTGCACGAGCGATAGTTTTATAACTTGTTTTTGATTCAACAGTTAAAAGCTTTTCAAATTCAAAAAACTTATAATGTGTTTTGCTCTTCTTAAAAATATATAAAGGAACCGATCGTCCATTAAAATATAATACCTTACACGTCAGCTACTAAGAACAGACGCAGCATGTGTTCATCATCACACTGACTCATTCCGTTATATGATAATGGATTTGGACATGATTCCTAAAAGAGATTCACGTCACATTTGATGAAGAAGGAAGAAAATTGACAAGATTTTTATCAAAGTGTTAAAAAAAATCACATGAAAGTATTATCTTATTAGAGTGGAAAAGTACTAAAGCATAGTCGGGTGAGTATACTACCCAAGGGTAACGTCTAGTTTTCAATTAACATACGGTACGGTGGTTGTACCCCTAAACCAGACGGCTGTAAAGAGCTTGGAAATCCTGCAGAACGATGCAGGCCGATGGATAACAGGGTCGAGTAATGCCGCAGCGCTAGAAGCAATCAGGGGTGAGCTTGTGTGGATGAGGATCAAGGACAGGATAGACCTATTGAAACTCGGTTATCTTAATTATTTTGTAAATCTCCTCGATAGCCGATGGTGTAAAGTAATGTTCCTGAGAACTTTCAACTCAAATATCAAGACGGGGTGGATGGTCCAAGTGAGGGAGCTAGTAGAGAACTACTCATTGAAGATCTCGGACCTATACGTTGGAGCAAACCAGGGTAAAAAGATCGTCAGAGAAAGGGTCATGGGGGATTGTAACCGTAATTGGCGAGAGGGGGTCAAATCAAAGAGATTTTTGGATGGCCTGCGTGATAAAGAGAAGCCTGGTTTTGAAGAGTACCTTGATGGCACCTTTGGGGGTCACTGTTGTTCAAGCTGAGGTCGCGGTCCCTGAAGCTGAGGGAAAAAATTGGGAAAAACAGTGAAAAGGAGTGCCAGATGTGTAATTTGGGCGTGGTGGAGACCCTGGAACACGTTCTTCTAGAATGCCCAAAATACCACTTTAAAAGAACAAGATTCGCGGGGAGCATAACGGGGAAGTGGGATGGGAGAATGAAGGGCATGTGGTTAGGGGGCGACTCAAAGGAGAGGGTTAATATGCTAATTGGAGAGATTGGGAAGAATGGGTCAAGGGATGTCATCAAGCATTTCGTCTCCGAGTGTTGGGAGGAGAGAAGAAGCGTGGGAATAAGGAGGCAAGTGGTAGAACAGAAGTAACCAAGGCCTTCTCATACGAGAACCGCGACAAATCAGCGACCGGCCAAAGTATTATTATAATAAATGGACAAAAAACAAGCCAAAATTTCTCTCGGCTGATGAACTACCTGATTACAGCCCGGTGGTCAATTAGCTGAACTTTCGGCGGTGTTTTTTCTTTGATATTGTTAATGACAATTTTAGGGCTGGTACGATAAGGAAATTTCATGATCGACTTTTGAAGACGAAGAATCGATTAAAGTCGAATTTAATCGTATTATCTGACCCCTAGAAACAACTCTACAGGAACAAATATTTTTAGTCATTAGTTCCTTGAGCCGGACATTCTTTTGGCATACAGGGATACTGCGCGCCAACTGCGCTCGGAGGAAAATTCAGACTCCTGATCATCTCAGACCCACACCTGAGCCTCGGCTCAGATTTGGACCTGAGGTGATCAAGAGGCTAATAATAGCTTCATTGAGATTAAAGAAGGCAATTGTACTCCTTGGCAAACTAGGAAGGGCAATTATTTGTATTCCCATACTTTCTCGAACTCCAGACCTGATGACATGTGTTGTAGCTTTATCCTTCCTTCCCATATCAACTACAATGTAGTTTGATATTTTATAGCATCTGACACTTCTTACTAGCATGATGGGGAGGGGAGTAATAACTAATAATTCATCAGCAAAGGCGTGATGAAAATCCATAATCGTCGACTTTGAAAGTGTAGTCGATTATAGCTGTTTTCGACGATTAGTCGACTTTCGATTAATCATGATATGCCTAACTATTTTGATAACATAATATCCATCTGTGTATTAGTAATCGTCCTTTCTCTCTCTACTTTATGTTTGTTTGTTTTTTTTAAGTACCACTCAATGCAAGGTGGTTGGATATTGTGACTAACAACGTTTGAGTGAAAGCACCCAACTGGATGAATTTCTTCACGTTGCCTTAGGTGTTATATCAATTTTATTTCGTTATGTTTTACTGTGTTTGCAGGTATTGGGTCAGAGATATTTTTCTCCGTTCCAAAACGGCTTGTACGATTTTGCTCAAATCCGGCATATTCCCAGAGTTCGGTAAAAGCATCATATCAAAAAGTATGCTAAGGTGATATCTGTAATTTTTCGTTTTCTGCCCAAACCGTGTAAAGTGTATCAAAACCGAGCCATTTTGACACTTTTATCGAAATTATCTTGTATGATTTCGTTGAAATTGTCCACATAGTTGAAGGAAAACTTGATGTTATTAGCTAAATATGTGGTACCCACGTTAACTGGTAAAGTGCTGAGTTTTTTTCTGACAACAAATCAAAGCTCATCATATACTGCTCTATTACATTTAATTGGATAGTGCCTTATAGGCACTAACCAATTAAATGTCAGAGAGCAAGGTATTGTATAAAAAATCTGATTCATATCAGGGACAATAAAGGCTTCCTCAGGCAGAAAGTAGCTACACACAGTTATTGCCTGTCACTTTTAGTAAAGCCCAAAATAGGGCTTCCAGCACTCTACCAGTTAACCCCTTCTGGCCACAACATTCCCACAAAATGCACTTTTGTGTAAAAATAACACTACCAGGTTTCACGTGTGATTTCTCAGCAATAGGACCATGTATTCTCAAAATACCAACTATTGGCAGAGGGCGCATTCATTGTAGAATAAAGGTGCTGTTGTAACGCTTGATCTCTGACTTAACCCTTTACCTAAGGTGGAAAGCAGACGACACTTGCAAAAATAATTCTTGAATAACTAATTTTTTCATTTTTTGTCTCAAAAACATAGGTTATGACCCCTCGTTGGAACGAGCTCAACGAGCTCGTTCCAACGAGGGGTCATAACCTATGTTTTTGAGAGAAAAAATGAAAAAAATAATGAAAATTAATTGGAGATTTTTGAGAATAGCGCTGGCCGGTTTTGGCCGTTACGTTGGGTAAAGGGTTAACTCTCGCTCACTTTTGACGGCTCGAATTGGACTGTCGTCTCTTTCTCCTAAATACATTATACCAATTAGTATTCATTTGTCTACCAGTTGGAAAGGAATAACTGAAAAATGATTTGCACATCTGTGTTTATCGTTGACTTCCGAACATATTTGCTGTTATCAGTTTTATTGTAAAGTTTACCCCAATGCCTGTTCTGGCTACATGAAGATGGGTACTGTCAGGAAAACAGCCGTTTTTGAGAATTTGGTATGTTTAAGTACCCATTTTCTCAATTCAGAAATGTGAAAGGACCAAATGTTGTGTATAGCTTTATGCAGAAATGTAAGGAAAGCAAATTTGCTGTTATATGTTATTATGAAATGTTTAACGCTGCCATCGTCATGATAGCTTGAATAGTGGTACCGTCAAACTATGGTTACAATTTTGATCAGTGATTTTCGTTAGTTCAGAACGAAAAAGACGGAAACACAGTTCATATCTATTTACCCTATCACCGATTGAGAATGTCTGCTGTTGTACGTTATCTTGTAAAGTTAAACAGAATTCCTGTACTGGCTGTATATTTATTTATTTATTAGGATTTAACGACACATTAACAGCCAGGGTCATATCGTGTCGGTGACAGTTTTACAGGTGGGGGAAGCCGGAGTACCCGGAGAGAACCACCGAGCAACGACGAGCAGCTGCCAGCTCCCCAACATCGTAACTCCGCACTGCAGCACAGACAGGGTTAGATTGGTTGAAGACATGCGCACCATCGAAGTGCAGTACGCCTTAGTACACGGCATCATCGTGCCTCCATGTGGACAATCGGGGTGAAGTGCCTTGCCCAAATGACACAACGCGGAAGTCCGAATCGATCGCTCAGACGGTCAACCAACCAAGAATTAACCGGGCTCGACGTTGCTTAACTTCGGTGATCTGGCGAGAACGGGTTACCGCAAGGCCACCGCGTCCCCACTGGCTGTATAAACATTGGAACTATTTTCTCCCGAGAAACGAGAGTTGTCTCGATGCTCTGAACAGCTTCGTTTTGCAATCAATGTAAACAAAGTTTTGCCTATCTCTTTGCAAGATCACGTGAAGGGAATATTTGATGTTATAAGTGGTTAAACCCACTGCCTATCCCGATTACGTACGTGGAGATGGATCAGGTCAGAAAAAAACTGTTTTTAAGAATTTTGTAAGTAAAAGCAATTATTTTCTCCATTGAGAGATAGTGGAGGCCTAAATGTTTTGTATAGCTGCATTTCACAATCCATGAGAAACATGTTTGTTGTCACATGTTATGATGAAAAGTTTAATCCTGTGTTGTTTTTGTAGCCTGAATAGGTGTTTTGTCAAACAATGGGGATTCTTCGCAAAATTTCCCAACTTTTGTACAGCCCCCCCCCCCCCCCTCCCCTTTAGTTGAGTCTGTCTGGAATTCACCATCACCTGTTAAAACATTTGCTGTTATAAGCTATCTTTTCCCCATTGGGAGACGGTAGGGTTCTAAATTTTCTATTTCCCAACAGAATTTCGATCTCGTCTTATCTGACTTTATTACATTTTAAGTCATTTCACTGTCCCTAACCCTTATATCAATCTAGCTCATTACATTTTCTTTTCTACAATTTATTATTAATTATTATTACTATTTATCATTAATATTACTCGATTAACCCTTTACCTAACATGAAAAGAAGACGACACTTGAAAACAAAATTCTTGAATAACTAATTTTTTTCATTTTTTGTCTCAAAAACACAGGTTATGACCCCCTCATTGGAACGAGCTAGACGAGCTCGTTCCAAAGAGGGGTCATAACCTATGTTTTTGAGACAAAAAATGAAAGAAATAATGAAAATTAATTGGTGATTTTTGTGAATAGTGCTGGTCGGTATTGTCTTACGTTGGGTAACGGGTTAATTTGAGGCCCATGTGGTTGTGGTAACAGCGGTTAAATTTTCCATAGGTCTGAGCAATCAAACGAAACCCATAGCAGAGGCGTCGGCACTAAAATGAAAATATGTATGCTTGTGGGGAAGGAGGAGGTACTAATTATTTTTAAATTTTTGTCTCAAAAACATACCTCATCACCTCTCATTATTACCACTTTAGCGGGCGTTCTCTAGTATATTAACGGAGTTTAGCGGGGCGGTAAGACTCAGTAATTCATGACGCCATGCAAACGGAGGCGTTAATGAAAACAAAATTCATTAACAGCCCGCTGCCCGCTTCCGGTCATGGTAATAATAGTAATAACATGATTTTGTCGAGCGTCCCGGTTTATTAACGGCCCTCAAGGAATAACAGCCCTCTGGCTTATTAACGGCCCTCGACTTTGTCTCGTGCCCGTAATAAACCCTCGGGTTGTTATTCATTCCTCTCGGGCGGTTAATAAAACGTAACGCTCTCCAAACTCATGTTATTGTTATATTAGCACGAGCTTGCTTGTTTAACTCGTTCCATCGAGAATCGAAAGCTGTGTGTTTAAGGTTAAAAACACTACTATAAATGCAAGATGCTACTTTGTAAAACAGTGAGTTGATAAATTGGAATTAATTGGTGACAAACAAATTGATATCTTGGCCGGGTAAGCCATCTTTCAGGTTCAAAGAGTTAAATTTATTTAACTCTTTGAACCTGAAAGATGGCTTACCCGGCCAAGAATTGTGAAAAAAAACTGACTTCATTTAGAAGATAATTGCTCGGTGAAGTTGTGTGAAGATTTTCAACGTACGGCCCCAATAGTGATTGGTCTTCCACCAAGTAACGAATATAGACCCTTGCATTTGATAACACATAACTGGCGTGGAAGATACCATCAGTGCTCAGAGCGTTAGGTATGAAAACATTAAAGCAAATAAACAGGTACATACTTTTATTTAGCTCCATGCAAACTCATATATTATCGTAATTCTATCACAACGTCCGACAACACGGTATAATATACACACAGCAGAGAGTTAGCCTTGCCAGGTTTGCTGTCTACCTGACATGCTCCGAGGAAATATTGTTCGAAAACACCTGATGCAGACTGTTGCTAATCTAGTGTGGAAAAGTAAATGTTGAAGAACAGAATAAAAATGGTAGGTTGAGCGAAGTGTCCGAGAAAAGAACAGTTTAGATTGCGATGCATAGCGTATGTACTGGAAAAATAGCCAAAACTCCATTCCGAGGCATAACCGAAATAAATTACGGAAATCGGCAATCAGCGGTCATAAAGTAATGATTAAGATAATGACAGACTATCACAGGATTATCCGCGAACTTTCTATTGCCGTGACTAATTTCTACGGCTAGTGTGACTCTTCTTGCACCAAACTACTGAAACTAGCAACTACCTGAGACAGTTTTCTGCCTGTCCGCTGGTCATCAAATAAGGTGAGCTGTCATGATCTTCAAAAATGTTGGAGACACTGGTGGATGCACTCCTCGTGTGGCTATATGAGACTATATAATAATAGAGAGTGGTGACCGAGTGGATAGGTGCGCTGGTCTCTCATGCCAGAGGTCCCGGGATCGATCCCCGGTCGGGGAAATTTCTCGAGGTGACTGAACACTCTCTGTCAGCATCAATTGTGGGGTTGATGCTGTCACAGCGTATCGTCCTATCGGGTGGGGACGTAAAATGGCTGTCCTCTGTGCGAAGAGAGACACACTCCGTGCAGACTAAAAATCCCTTCGTAGTATTCGAGAAGAGTTAGGCCACGAAGCAGCCGCTATGAAGGTCATCCCACACACCTACGCCATTGGGCCAAGGAGAGGCGTTAATATAAGTTGCATAACTTGTTCGCCAATCCTTGTAAAACAAATAAGATTAAAAAAATATATGAGACTATGTGTTTTATCATCAGGACTGCGTCAGTCTTTTCCAATTTTCCAATTATCTCCTGCGCACTGATATCGAAATATCAAATTTACAATCTGCAAATATTTCCAGTTATGCAACATGGTATTTAACCCTTTACTAAACGTAACGGTTAAAACCGACGAGCGCTATTCACAAAATCGCCAATTAATTTTCATTATTTTTTTCATATTTTCTCTCAAAAACATAGGTTATGACCCCTCGTTGCAACGAGCTCGTTCCAATGAGGGGTCATAATCAATGTTTTTGAGACAAAAACTGAAAAAAATGAGTTATTCAAGAATTTTGTTTGCAAGTGTCGTCTGCTTTTCAAGTAAGGTAACGAGTTAACAAATTCAATCTTGTTCTACCTTTGACACAGGGCATCGAGCTCTGTCGAACAAGACTGGATTGGATAAATTCTATTAGCTGCATTTTGGGGAAAAGGTGCAATTTGAAATTTCTATATTTTAACACCTGCGTTTAGAGGGTTAAGATATACTTGTCGACTGGGTTGAATACTATAGAGTTATAGTTCTCACATCTCACCTCAGTTACTGCTTGACGAGACAAATAATTTATTCGGGTGACACTCCCTCCCTCTAGAATTTACGGACATGTGCATGAATGGATCCGCTTTTTCCACACATGTCTACCTATTGGACAGAACACATTTCTCCAATCATGTTTTCCCCATAAAAAACCAATAGAATACTCTATTGTTAAGCGTTAGTTCCCACTTGTGAACAATTGAAAATGAATTACAAATCTGTATTTTTAGGTTGCATTTAAAGATATTTCTGAAAAGTAAGGAACCAATGATGTCTTGGCAGTCAGCGGAATTGGCACTCCTTTGGTTTTGTGCTTATATCTTGTTGGAGACAAGCTGTTCCGGGATTATAAAGCAGACCATTTACACAGCACCCGTGAATTATGCTACCGTCGTACAAGAAACCATGACTACTTTTCAAACAATGAAATCAAGAATACAATGTGCTGCAAAATGTGCGGAGACGGAACGCTGTTTGGCGTTTTACTACAATAAACAAACGCGCACGTGTCACATTTCTAATGAAGGAATAAACAATGCAGATGGAAATGTTTATGGAGTGAAGAGATGTGAGTTGCAATTTTGACAGGGATTTGGCTCACAACAGACCACTGTGTGGTGGAACACGGCTAAAGTCTCATCTAAATTTGGGAGAATCCATTTCGATTGTCGCAAAAATTGTTGCGAGAATCCATACCTGTTGTGAGTGTCCCAGGATCCCATTTCGCCACCATGGTTGAACGCCTGTTGTTTACAGATAATACATGTTAGCCCTTCACCCAACACAGCTTTTTAATTTTTTAAATATAAACTGAATTTGATAATTTAAAAAAAAAATATATTTATCAATAAAACCTTAGAAATATGGATGCCATTGGATCCGGCTCATCGAACCGGTGTGACAGGAATGATAGTCCGTAGGAACGTTAGTCCCTCTGGACTATTATTCCGCGGAATTATAGTCCTAGGTCTAACATTTCTAGGAATAGCAGTCCGGCGGACTACTATTCCTAGAAATGTTAGACCTAGGACTATAATTCCGCGGAATAATAGTCCAGAGGGACTAATTTTCCTATGGACTATCATTCCTGTCACACCGGTTCCAATGACAGTCATATTTGTACAATTTTATTGACAAAGTGTCAAGATATTTCAGGCCATGTCAGCCTTGGATTGGTTAATTTGCTGCTGCTTTGTTAGGTAAAGGGTTAAATTGATCCAATTCCTTTCAAAAGAATCCTAGCAGAGGTGCAGTGAGAATCTACACGGTTTCTCGCTGGCTTTGTGGCGCGGATCTTTGCGTGAATGGATTCTCAGATGGTGTACAACATATAAACCCAGGAATAGGGGAAATTCTAGGCTGAACTTTTGAACCGTTTGGTGACTCAATACTTGTTCTTGTAACTCTGTGGATTTGACCCTTGATGAATTTCCTAAAAGGTAAACAAACATAAAAAAAATGTCAGTCCCTGTGAAATTGATATCTGTTTGTGAGTAGAGGACTTTCTTTTGGCATTAGCTAAGCACTTGTTCTCTAATTAGGTCGTTCAACGACGGTCGGGGCCAAGGGGGGCATAGGGGGCCAAGGTTCCTCTAAAAATTACAGCAGTCCCCTGAAAATGGGAAAATTAAAGCAGGATCCTAAATTCACTTCAGGCTACTGAATTTTCAAAATTTTCTCGGGGAGCTCCCCGAACCCCCACCAATGGGAGAAGGATACCGTAGGCCTGAAATGGAGGTTTGTATGACCCTCCCATTGATGTGGGCTCGGGGGAGCCCCTCGACCCCCCACCAACGGGCGGGCCATACCTACCCCCACCTCGCACCTACGACCTTCGACCTGACACCTCTAAATAAATTATGCCCCCCATAGAAAACCGTAGCTCACGAAAATGAAATGACTGAAGCTTTTTTATACCATGATTACCTATTCTTCTATGTATGAAAAGCCTATGACTTTTAGCTTTATACACCAACCATGGTGAACATATCATCAATGAGATTTCAGTAGTTAAAATTTACACCTACAGTCGAACTACACCCAAGCTGACCTTTGGTGACGTCGACCTGAATATGCGAACTTGTCTAAATTTATCGCACGTCGCCTCGCGAAGAGTGAAATGAAAGTGGCAATTATTTATTACGTTTTTAAATGAGTTTACCCCATAAGACACCAAAAAATTAACAAACATGCATTGTCTCATGTTAATAAAGCATCCACAACTCGAAATAGTATGTTATTATGTTGTTAAAATGAAAAAGTTCCTCTTTCTTTTTCAATTTCGTTTCGGTGATAAAATTGACAGCGGAAGTACCGCCAACCGATCCTCTTGTAAACAAAAACAAATTCGCACGTTTTTACGACTGCTGCTCAGTAAAATCGAGAAAAAATAATAGCGACTCTTAATAATCTGACGATCATGGAAAAATAAAATATACCCAAAGTAGCTTTGTGTACCAAATGTTCACCACTTCACCACTCGTGGTGAGCATTTGGTACACCAAGCTACTATGGGTATATTCTATATTTTCTTTTTTTCTTTCTTCTTCGTCAGGCCACAATTTCGGGTACTTTCCCTGAGCCCACACTCACGAAATTTGGCACACTAATCAAAAATATGTAAATCTCGCCCGGAAATCATTTGTTGTCGGAAACTGTGTCAAGGATAAATGCAATGCAGTTTTAAATGTTTTCATTTCCTTCAATAACTTTTAATATCAACGTCTCTTTCAAGCTCCCGTCTATCAGACCTTGCATATCCTATTGCCAATAAAAAAGCATTTCTAAAAATGTGTTCTCTCCTGGGAATTCTTAATCCCTCAGGTGATGTCGTAAGTCAGGAAAATTTCAACTTCTTATTTTCATGAATTTTTAGTATGTTGTAGAAAACCAAAAAATAGGAGACAGATGTTTTTTGTTTCTTGAGATACCGCCGTTTGTGACGTTTTTACGTCACTTCAGATTTCATCATTTTCTCTTTAAAAACGCTGTTTTTGGAGGGCTGTCACGATTTTTTAATTTAGGAAACGATTAATAGTCGCAAATAATCAATAATAATTGATTAATCGTACCACGATGACACTCCCTACCCCTCTCCCTCTCTTTGAAGTCGTTTAAAATAAAGTTCAAGTTATCTGACCAACCTCAAGTAAACAACGAAGACGATCCTCTTTTAGGTACATTCAAAGCTTTGATGTTCTGAACTTTTGAACCGTCAGTGTAATAATCAAGACCGGTCGGCAGTTGCGAACTTCGCACGTTCGCATCTGACGACCGGTCTTGATTATTACACTGATGGTTCAAAAGTTCAGAACATCAACGCTTTGATGTACCTGAAAGACAAATGCTTCTAACGGCTCCTTGGGGTTTAACGTCGACTTTCTTGACCTTTTACCTTTAGCAACAATAGTTTTTCATCCAATTTTTTTTTAAGTATTAAACGTCTAAAACGGAGTAAAATTTAGCGATTCGTCGACAACGAAGAATACTAATCGATTTCGGCGTGACCGATCGACAATCGATTAATCGTGACAGCCCTAGTTTTTTGTGACATGCACAGATCCATTGTTAGATACAGCTTTCAAACATTCCATATCGATTTCTTTCAAATTTTGGATATATCATCTCCAACGAAAACCATATCGAAAAATTCGGCACCGATCTGAGGAATTCGCAACGGTTATGGCCGAATTTGAGGGTGACGTAATTGAATGACATAGGATTCTCATGAAATTTTAGTATGTTGTAGGATCACAAAATTAGGAGATAACTATTTTTCAGTTTTTCGATTTATCACCATTTTTTACTTTTTTACGTTACTTGAAAGTTTGATCTTTCTTTACATAATTATTAAAAACACTAAGCTTTAAGGGTTAAAAAAAACATTTTCTGGAGTTTAGATCAGGAATGATCGTTTGTTTCTGTTTATTTCTTGAGTTATGAATCCAAAAAACAAAGGCCAAACTGTGTAAATGGATGTAGCCCATTTACACACTGTGTTTGGCCTTTGTTTTCTGGGGTTCATAACTCAGGAAATAGATAGATACAAACGACCATTCCTTATAATTAAACTTGAGAGGCAATAAATTTAAACACTCTCTACTTTACGGGGTTAAAATAAAACCAGGTCACATCATGCTTCCTGGTGATAACTGAATAATAGGGCATAGTTTTCTAAAATTCTGTTTGAAATAAAGATACATTTCACTAAAAAATGTTCTTGTCTCATTAAACGTTTTTTTTACCAATGAATTGCGTAAGTTAAAAGGAACGTCATAGTCCACGCCCACACAAAACTTTAATTTCCTTTTCCACTTGGGTGCTCTCATTCAAAGTAACACTGAGTTAAATTTAATTCTGATTTTGATCATTTCCTGAGAGATTGAAAACACAGTTTGTAAATGTGAAGTTCGATATAAACCCAGATAACATGAAGTTGGTTGAACTTTGCCTCAGAAAGATTCATTCAGGCTATTTGGAAATTGGAAAGTTTTGCTCGCGTGAGTTTCGTTTGTGGATTAGTATGATCGGCCATTGTTTACGTTTGATTTGGGTAAAACAATGAACGCAGACACGGGGCATGCTGACGCAGACGATCACCTATTGCGAATAAACAAATTGAACATGGAATAAAAAGCATGATAAGGATTTCATTGTTTATTAAATTTTATTTCGAAAGTATTTTCAATATGATGAGATAAATATTATTTACTTTTCATGTTGAAACAATATATGAGTATGCAGGGGTCTTTTTCATTTACACTGTGCAGCGTTATTTTTAAGACAAATATTGGGGGCGTCGTTTAGGACGAGTCTAAATGCGTTTTTTTTCTCGGTTCATTGTGCTATGAAAAGACAAAAAAGAAATACTTTAGCCAATGGTTTTGCCCGAAAATGCATAAACAGAAAATAGGTTTAATTATATTGATATGGCCGTTTTCGGCAGATTTCCTATAAATAAAACTGAAAATTTTCTCAGAAGTTTGGCCATAAAGTCAACGGACGGTACAGTTATTCGGGTGATACTCTGAACTTTCAGTGTTGGGACTCGTTTTCCAGCGACTTAGTACGTTAAAAGGCAACATACATATTCTCCCCTTTGTTGGGGCCACCCGGTGATGGACGTGTTTCATTGAATGACTTCTGAAAATTGGCTTGCTATTTCTTAATAATCTAGTTAATTTTGCAACTCTATGAACAAATAAAATGTATTTAAATGTTTTTAAAATAAACACCACAGTCATATTTTTGTACTACCATGGATTCAAATGTTATAATAACGAATAACCCGAGGAAAATACAAATAACAGTGAGAGAACACCATTTTTCTATTACTGATCTGTTTACCTGTTCTAGTTTGATAGACAGTGCGTGACAAGCTTGAAGAAAATCACGATTGTTGGGTTTTTAAATCCATTTAACTGTAAATTGCAGACACGTCTCGGTCGCGTTTCTGTAATTTGTATGCATATCCTAGTGTTGTCAGCGAGCTGTTTTATGCTTTTCCCGGTTACATACATATCACAATAACTTATCGCCTTGGTACCATCAGCAATAAAAACGACATGGACACGTATTACATTCACTTCGGTTTCACGGGCGGTAACTCCCGTACCAAATAACTACCGGACTTCAGTCAAATGATATTTTCGAATATAAACAATTGTGAAGATCACACTACACTCTAAAATCAGTTGCGTTAAATCCAACCCAAATCAACTTGGTTGAGTGAATATGAACCCAATTGGATTCAAATTCACTCAGTCCAGCTGATTTGGGTGGATTTTAACCCAACTGATTTTAGGATTTATGGGCTGATGTGAATACATTTTTGTTTTCAAACCGAATTTCCAGTATTATGTTTTGCGTATCAACAACAACCAAATTTTAATAGTTAGAACTTGTGATGTGGTGATTCATTGCTGAAATATGTTTAACTTATTATAAGCGGAATCCGGTTTTCCGAGTAAGCACTGCAACGCTTGTATTTATTTCGCTATTAGTACATTGTCAGCGGTGTGTTTTCATGTGGATGTATGATGTATTTTCAATTAAATTGTCTTGCAGATTTTAAAAAACAATCAAGTGTCTGCATTCTTCAAATCTTTTGAAACGAAAAGTGTCCCAAAATGTCAAATTGACAAAAACCAACATGACTTCCCTAATGCAATGATATTTCATTTTCGTGTATTTTCCTTTTGAAGATTTTAACAGCTCGGTGACTAACTGACGAATATGGCTCCTCCTACAGTTTCTAGTGTGTGAAACCCAGACATTAGAATTACCCGCATGTTCGTTTTTATTCATGTTCGTTACTGGCAAAAAAAATTCAAGTTCTGTGCACGTTGGTCATTATTTTGATATTTTAATATGCTGCTATTCACCTCTTTAATTCGTATTTTGGGCATTGGAGAGAGTTTTTAAAATGACAAAAGTTTTGTTATACGATCTTTCAAAGAAACCAGAAGGAATATTCACATTTTTGCGACTAAGTAGACAAGTACAAAAAGGGCATACGTTTGCAGAAATAAAAAAGTGAAAGACTAATATTTTAAATGTTAAATGTCAAGGTTTAAATTTTGTTACATTTTAGTTGACTGCCCGTCATCAGATGGATATGTGTTGATGGAAGACAGTGTTTGTCTCAAACACCATACTGCAAAAAGCACCTGGCACGTCGCTTCTTCTATATGCAAGTCTGAGAATTCACACCTATTACTGATAGAAAACGAGTTGATGCATTCAGCAATCAAGATGTATCGAACAAGCATTAACAGTGGTATGTATCATCTCTTCTTAATCTATTCAGCTGTGACGCCCTGATAGGCGTCTATTTATTTAGTACTGTCCAGAGTTAACCCTCTGCACACTCATGTCGAAATATCATAATTAGTAAATACATTTTTTCACATAATGTAGCTAGGGTCGTATCCTATTCGGTCTCGTTTGACAGAGCCCATTTTGCTCTATCAAATATGACCGAATTGGTTAAATTCCTAGTTACATGATGGGAATAGTAGGCTGCTTGAAGTTTCTGTGTCGTGACAAGAGTGTGCAGAGGGTTACTTAGGAAATGTTTTTATTACACGTCTGTTCTATATAATCCCCATCTATAGCAACACTAAATCATGCGGAAAATGAAAATCTGTGCCGCACATATTTGTGGAACGCAATCATTGACGGACTATTTTTAAATAGAAGCGAAATTTCACTGGAATTTTCTGCAAATCGTGCAACGCAATTACAATTTGAATCGCTAACGATAGCTTAAAATCATTCCCTGAGTACCAATGTGTTCTATGTGCCAGTGGGCACATAGAACACATTGAAACTCAGGGGACGCAATGGTAACAAGTGTTCCCCTCACAAATTTGGTTGGCGATAAAATGTGTTGTTTTTGTTGATAGTTGTCAAATGAACTGCCGAGTGTGCTTCTAATAATTGTTTTTATAGACGCGAAGGCGTGTAATAAACACAGAACGACACTTGCGGCCTCTCGTTTCATCCTTCCGCGCTGGCACTCGTGCCATATCGATTAACTAAATTTTAGGGTTAAAAATCACAGTCTTCCAATAGAAACTGGTAGCTGGGTATCCCAAGATCTGTCACAAAGAAAATGTAATTTGTGTAATTCAGATATAGGCGACGAATTCCATTGCATTCATGTTTGTAATCAACTCAAAAATTTACGCCACAAATATTTAGAACCCTACTTCGAAAAATACCCGAATATACGCACATTCTTTACATGTGAAAACACTAAAACCACTATGAATCTGGCCAAATATATATATAAAGGAAATTCATAAAATCATAAACCCTTCTCACGGCTAATTACCTACCTGAATTTTCCCAAACCAAGATTTTCATCTAATTGCTCAGTTTGCACCAAGATGATGACAAAGGAATATGTCTAAACGAGCAACATATATTTAAAAACGTCTAGCATTCCCGGTGTTCTCCCCTTGCAGACAACAGTGCCCTCCTTTTCGATTTTTCGAGGTAGGCTTTTATTTAGCCCATTACCACTTTTTAAAAGTGCACTCTGCAAGGAGAGAAGGAATGCTACATGTGGTACGTTCTCGATAGCACATACTGCAGACAGATCCAAACAATATATATGTCCAAATCTCAAATCATGGGCACATCAGGAGTATGTATAGTTGTGTTCCGCTAAAATGCACTTGGGCATTGATCCTAAATGGTGGACAATAGTGGAGAGGGAGGGGAAGGGGAGGTGGTGGAGGGAGAGAAAGGGAGGGAGGGTCGAGGGAGCGATCAACTAAAGTTCATAATGATATTATCTTGTGTGAATACCCCACCTCCAGCATGCTTCTAATTTTTAACATGTTTTGTATATTTATTATTACTTTACCCCATATCACATAGGAATAAGTTCTGAAATAAACAGTTAAACTGTTAATTAACTCGTTCGTTCTGTGTATATGGTGATTTTTTTTTTTTGAAAACGTAGTAGAATAAAACGGGGACAAGTCAAGGATTATTTATTTATTTATTTATTTATTTATTTATTTATTTATTTATTTATTTATTTATTTATTTATTTATTTATTTGGGGTTTAATGACAGTTTCGACATCCAACGTCACCTCCTGTCGGATAGTTTTACAGGTGGAGGAAGCCGGAGTACCCCACCGAGCAGTGGCGAGCAACTGTCAGACTCCCCAACATACACACACCACACAGGCAGGATTAGCATTGGTTGAAGATGTGCAGTACGCCCTGGTACACAACTCAACCGTGCACCCGCGTGGGATTAAGCCCTTTGCCCCAAAATACAACGCAGTTACCCCTGTCGGGGGTCAAACCATGCACCTTTTGGTTTGAAGTCCAATGACGTACAACTGAGCCACTGAGCTAACTTATATCACTTGATACGGAAGCCTTTAATATAATGGACAACAGGTGTCACCCTTACAACGCATACCGTTGTAACAACCACGGTTTTCTTTCTGATAATTTGTAGTCTGACTTTTTTGAAGAAAGTAGAGAGTTATAATAATCAGATTTGCAGTTCACTATTAACCTGGTATAAATAATGCAACAGGTTTTTGTTCCTCAGTTTTTTGGGGTGATTGGCTTTTTTAATTTCCTGAGATGCAGTTTATTTCCAGTCTATTGACTATCTCGCATAAAATATTATGCGTACCACAGTTATTTTTAAATTCTGCGTTTAACCGTTTACCCAACGAATCGACAGCATCCGCTCGCATAATACGCAAATTCAGCTGTTGAAAAAATATTATTTTTCAAAAAATTTCAACAAAACCACATCATGTGACCCCTCGTTGGAACGAGCTCGTGGAGCTCGTTCCAACGAGGGGTCACATGATATGGTTTTGTTGAAATTTGTTGAAAAATTTGAAAAAATGATATTTAAAATGATAAATTTTGATATCGTCTGTGTTGGATAAAGGGTTAATGAAAATTGGGAAAATGGAGCAACAATTCTGTCTTAGCCAGTCCAGCAATCTTCTAAATTTTCTGCTTAACAACATTTATGCTGCCGAAAGCGACTATGGGTATCACCTATTTTGTGACGATTATCAGTACGTTCTGTTATATCAAACCCACCATCTGATTACGTGTTAGAAAGGGCTCAAAGAGCCCTTTCCAACAATTAATCAGATGATAGAGTTTCAAATATGTCATATATGTTATTAAACTTCCTCGCATATAGGCGTACATTGAGGCCCTCCTCCATATATGGGTAATGTGTGTGTGGCAGTAAAGGGGTTAATGTCTAATCAGCAAGTTAAAATATTGCATCCGAGAAGAACAAATTTAGTGAAAGGCGTTAGTCACATTTGTTGACTGTTGCGGTGTTTATTCGTGATGCTAAGCTATCACACGGCCCTCTTCTGACGCTCCTAATTTGTATCTGAGGTAGACTTTTTTCCTGCGCGCCAAAATTATCAGTATTTGGGATTCATATTAGTATGATGTTTACGCCACACCCTGGCCTACCTGGGTGGAAAGCCTTTGTAGGCCTGGTATGAGGCGCAGATATATTATCAATATACCCAACTATTTTTACGTATAGGTCCTCCATATATGGATAAAGTAGGCATGTCCATAAAAGGGTTAAAGGTAGAGCAGATCCATTCTGGTACGAAGATGTGAATGATTATTCCACAAAAGTTGTGTTTATGTTTGTTTCAAAACTTTGATTATCATCGGAATGTTCATTTAAATAGGGATGGCCAGAAGGATTTTATTTTTGATTATTTATTTTTTGTGAAACAAACGTTGAGCAAAACCAGGCCCTCTGTGTGTGTGTGTATATATGCTTGCATCAACTTGCAGGGTGCCAAATTATTCTCGGTCATCAAACTTTGTTCATTTGTTTTTGCCTTGTTCCAACATATGGGAGAGTGCATGTGGGTACTCTCCCATAAATTGTGACAAGTCAAGTCCATACATATGGAACACATAGATGATTTGAAGCACATGGATAGAATGTGAAGCCTTTATGTTGTATTACCTGTACTCCAGAATACAGTGCAAACTAACTTCTCGCGTTAATGAAGTAAAAGCTTTAACAAATAGTAATTATTAGTAGCAGTACATTTTTCACTTATTTAAAATAAACTATAGTTACGCTTTCTATGAGCTGTGGGCAAACCAAGAAAATATTTAATTACCTTGCGGGCAGATTGAGAATTTTTAAAAGTCGGGTAGCCGTCAAATCGAGACATAACCAGAAATTCTCAATCTAACGTGTCTTTTCATTGCGTCATGATTGTTTTATTTACTTGCCTAACATACAGCGTACCCGTTCGTCAAGTTATTTAATAGATAAGAATTTGTTGTGAAATAAACCTCCTTAACATGTGTTATTTCATTTTGGATAAAAACAATATGGTATTAATTTTGTCACGGAGCTATTGACATCTGGATTCCACGACTTTATCGCTATATTTTGCGATACTTGGGTCTGTAGCCCCTACCGATCCCGTCACTGTGGGCGCCTACCCATGTTAGTTCAAAAATACTTTATCTCTCGGTGCATTGCGGTACGGTAAAACATAATGATGTGTATATGAGTTATATCCGAATTGATCTTCACACCGGCCGATATCAGATGAAAAAAACTTCAATTTTAAAAATGACAGTAAAATGTTTGGCTTCATGCGGTGTCGACGGAACAGTTCGGGGGGTTAGAGGGTAGAGCACTGATTATTATTTTTTCATTGTTTGCTTTGAAAACATAGCTTATGATGAATAAATATTTATTTATCAAAAGTGTGAGGCTGGCTAAATATATGATCTGAAAAAATGTCTGTGCAATGCCTACTCGCTCTATTCCACATCGTTTCTTTACTGTTGAACGGTCTCATTAACTCCTTGATGCTGCTGTTGAATATTCCTGCCTGTGACATGAAATCTCTTGCCACAAAAATAAGAAAAAGTTTTGCACATTTAATAAAAATTTCATTACAAACTGTATACAACCTTTGACCAGTGATTTCTTAAGTGAAGTTTTCATGAATGTTTCATGAAATCTAGTCATGGCTGTTCACACCAGCCATGACTAGATTTAATGAAACATATTTTTAAAAATACTCAGTGGGTAGAGAGTTAAACTTCTTCATTGTTTTCTTTTTTTGAAGATCATGTGTGGATTGATGGATTTGATGCAGACAAAGATAACAAGTATTTGTCTTGGCAAAATAAAGAGCTACCGTACATAAAATGGATTCCCGGCGATCCTGACAGTGTTGAGAAAATGTGCATTGCATTATCGGCAGCCACGGGGGAAGTGAATATGGATTTTGCAGATGCACCTTGTGAAATGCCATTTCAATTTATATGCCAGAAAGAAATGCCGTGAAAAGTTGACAACTTTACGATATTTGCACTTTGTCTAATACAAAAAATACGACAAATCAAAGTGGGAAAACTGAATAGATTGTTTAATCATCTTTTTGCAAGTGTCACATGCAAACGAACTTGCAAAAAAAATCACAGCAAGTTGTCTAAATTCCTCTCATTGTATAGAGTACATAGAGAGTGGATTATCATTAGAAAGGCTCGTGTAGTGGAAGATCCATGCATACAAAAACAGTCTATTCCTCCAACAATGCATAAGAATCCCAAGCAAAGTTTTGTTCTATGGACTTCTGGGTTTCATACGAAAGTTCGTTGGCTGATACTTTGCTTGGCATTCTTATGCTTTTTCATAGACAAGAGTTATTGTCAAGTTGGATTTTCCACTCCATGGGTGTTTTAGGGGTAATCCTTTCTCCAGGTACTGTTCCCAAACAAAAACATATCCTTTGGGACCACAACCTGAAGCACTGTATAAGAAAACAAGAAAAAGGATTTCTCTATTTGATGTGAACTAACTGGAAGAAAGAGGACCTGCAATAAATGTTGAACAAAATGTTTTTGCTTATACTTAGTAATAGAATATAACAAGACTATGTGAGACATCAGTGAAATCACATTTTCACTTGTGACAATATCAAGATTCATCTTCATTGTAAATAAGTGTGTTGTCTATGTGATGCCATCAATCCTCCCAGCATTTATTTATTTATTTGTTTCATGAATAGAGAAAGGTGGAATCTTGGAGAGAACCATCGAGCTGTGGCGAGTTACCATCAGGCCTTCCAACTTACTAACCATGCCCAGGCAGGATTGACAAGCATTATTTACAAAAAAGTATTATTTAAAAAAAAGATTAACTGATAATTAGAGGTTAGTAATTGGTTAGTTTTATATCGGCTGGGATATAAGCTGAGGTATCTTCATATAATCCTGAGACCAAAGGCTGCATGCTGATGTGAAGTTACCGAGGGCCAATAATTACGGATCTGTTACAGTTTTCTGACAGTGTTATTGTTCCTCATTCTTTTCATAATGTCTGAAGTGGGGAATCCATGATGGTTAGGTAGGTGAACTATCTCTTCTATCACCCCAAAGAATCTTGCTAAGGGATAAGAATTTTAGTTTGCATTGAATTTTGTGTACCTCTTACTTCTTTCTTTCTCGCCATCCACCCAATCCTTAACTACTGCGACCATTAATTCCTCACCATACAAAAACTACTTATTTTTACCTGATATCGTCAATTTTACCGATTGATTGCATCCGACAAATAACGGTGAATGATTTCGCTGTAAACAAAATGATTGCACCTGGTAAGGCATCAAGGGTCCACTCTAGCTTGGTTCACATCAGTCAAGATTGGCGTCATATCAGCCAAGTTTGATAATGAGCAATTCTGGAGAAGAAAGTAATATCTAATACATAAAATATTGCAAGTTCAATGTAGAAGGTGATATTGCTGTTGTTGGTATTTTGAAGATGCGGTCGGAAAGAGCAATGCCAAATGCATAGAATAAAATGGTATATTTTAATTTTCAGAGTCTATACTGACACAATGTACTGATGGGTGTGTAGACAATACTAAATTTTTAACTGTGGTGAAGCATTCATATCCGAAGTAACTAGATTATTTTCCATTAACACTTGTGAAATGATTTCAGTATCTGCCCAATGTATTTATTATATGAATATCAATTTTCACCCCAAAATACTACTATTCTTTGCTGAATAAATCCCCGTTGTTAGAAAACCGTGTGTCTGATCCACAGCTGTGTCAGTTTTCTTTGAAATCAGTACGGTTTGAAACTAGGTCATTGGAAGGGAGGAAACTATTTAAATAGTATTTAGTGTATTTTCGGCCAGGCGTGGGGGCTACTGCATTTTGCTTCATTGAAGTGATTTGGGGTGGTTTGATGGCATGTGATGTATAATACGGTCATATAATAAACCAATTATTGGTTCAGTGAAGTGATATGGATCATACTGTCAGGCCTCATTGACAAGAGTCAGATCACCATGCCAAACGAACTGTCACAGGCAGCGATTTTGTTGTGGCGATCTGACCCTCGTCAATGAGTCTTTATACTGCAACCTGTATCACTCACCGCAGTGATAATATATGTATATATCACCACTGATTTGGTAGATTACCGTTTACTCAACGTAATAAAAAAACGACCAGTGCTATTCATTAAATATGACAGAATTAGAATTTCATTGTATTTTTATCTTTTTTATAAAAAAACATAGTTTAGGAGCATTCATTGGCACGAGCTCAACGAGCTTGGACCATCAGCATCTCACATTTTTATTGTTTTCAAATTAGATAGTATTTATAGTGTTATTGATGTAAAGAAAACAATATTGGTTGAATTTTACAATGCTCCTCATCATGAAAATGAAGATGTAACCTGGAGTTGCCAACTTGAGGAAATTTTAAACCAGTCTCTGGTGCTTGGTCAGGTGAAGTCACAAGACACTGAGTTACAAAAACTGAAGAAAATGATACAGCCATTGTAATCTGAAGTGGCAGTCTTTAAATAGGAGAGAACATTTGACCAAGTTCCTCAAAATAAATATGAGGACCATCAAAAATCGATACCTCCATGAACAACAGCACACCCAAGAGAATTTTTGTGAACAGTGGACTTCTCATCATTCGAATAAAGATAGAGTACCGCAGTCACAAATTGTGTGTTGGTAGTGTGGCCTGCCTGGTCATGTAGTTATGGGCTGTAGAGTGACAATGGATCACTTGAAAAAAGCATTAAACTTCAACATGCCTACAGGAAAGGTTTAACCATAGGTGTTCATAAACACCGATCCGAAAAATTGGGAAATTGCTACAACCTTTCATGCCAACAGTTGAACAAACTGTTGACAGAGAAGAACTTTTAGGAGCACCACAATCACAAGATAATGATCTTGTGTCTGTTGTTGGGGAAAGGAATGCTTGTTCTGCTGGTGACAATAGCCAGAAAATCTCCATCGGTACAAGATGCACGTGAGCTCGATGACATTCTAGTATCTAATAGCATCAGCAATTCAAATTGGTAAATTACACATAACTCTAAGAAGGTTAACATTTCTGAGTCAGTGGCAGCACTCAGAAAATCTGTCAGAACCAGAAAAGTGCCACCATGGATATTTTCTGGGGAGCATGTTATGTCACAGACTGTAAAAAACAGTAATAAAACCATACAAGGAAACCTAGCTTCAAAGAAAATATTTTCAGACTTACCACAGGATATTACTGAAGCCAATTTCTCCACCTTTTTAGAATGAAACTTTTAAAGCAATTTGATACACAGTGTATTTAAAATTTGTATGTTTTTTCAGCAAGGGTTAGGGGTAAGACAGAATAAGACATCTTTGTTGCTCATGGACAAACACATTGCATGCAGCTGATAGGGGTTGCACTGACACTGTTGATGCACAGGATTTCCTCACTACTTGCAAAGGTCCAATATTTGCACACAGTTCATAGCATCATCCTTCTAAATATCAGCACTTAGAGTCTGCAATGATTGCCTCGCAACTCGTCCATTGCATTTTTGTCATTGAGTAAGTGGAGAAAACTTTGTTATTGTCTATTGATATTTGTTATTTTCTAGTAGGTGTATCATGTGTACATACTTGATGACAAAGATGCCATTTTAATAAGGATAGAGTGTGTCGGGCTCATATTTCTGTGGTTAACTGTATTCCCAGTATATTTCAAATTGCGTATTTTATAGTTGTCAGTACTTCGTTATATTTTTGCTTTCAAATGAAAATGCATAAAATGTTATTTACTTTATATTAATAGTACCCATTCACACTGGTTTGCACCAATGAGCACGATGTTTTGAATGTTCCTGTATGCTTGAGAAGTTGTGTCAAAGTGAGAAGGAACACCATCAACCTTTTTAATTGTATAATCTGCCGGATTAACCACACTCTGATGCAGTGCAGGAAAATCCTTTGTTCCCAGTCGTCTATTATTATCAAAACATAAACAGTATTTTGAACGACTGATTAGCTTATCTGATAAAATATTGTAGACATTTCCTATTGTAAATAAAATAGAAATGTGAATATCTCATTGATTTCATTGGATATCTAAAGTTCCGTCCAACTGATAGAGGTTTTATTTGTGTATATCCAGTCTGAATGATGATGTAAATAAATATACTCTCCCAAAAAAGAAAGTGTGCATGCTAAAAAATAACACTAAAAAAGATATGTATCATTTTCATTCATCGAACTTTTATTCAATCACAGATGAATCAATTTGTGGTCAACACGAGAAATTTCATTACGCTACGACGAATACTGTTGGTGCCATGGAGAGTCAAAGACACTAAGGGTCCAACACAAATGTCACACACTCAATATCTGGTATGACCTCCAGCTGCATCGACTACTGCTGTGCATCTACGCCTCATGGAACTGAACAAGTTAGCATGGAAGTGGGTTAGGGTAGGGTTAGGTTAGGGTTAGGTAGGGTTAGGGTTAGGGTTAGGTTAGGTGGGGTTAGGGTTAGGGTTGGGTTAGGGTTAGGGTTAGGTTAGGGTTAGGGTTAGTTTAGGGTTAGGGTAGGGTTAGGGTTAGGTTAGGCTAACCCTAACCCTATCCCTACTCTACCCCACTGCAGTCGAGCACGACGATGACATAACATCAATATCGGACGAATTGCTGGTCTTCGACGACATAAGCCATATTCTCTCAGGCGGTTGATTAATGTTTGAGGATGTATCCGTCTCAGGTTAGGGATATTCCTGGCTGTCGTCATTGCTGTTTGTTGCTGGTTCTGGAGATGGACGACACGGATATACCGATCTTGTGCAGGGGGTGGTAACTCGGGGTCTCCCGGAGTGGGGTCAGTCTCGAATGTCATCATGTTGTGCATGTCGATGGACTAGCCTGTCTACAGTGTTACAGTGGCAGTTCAAATGCTGGGCAACCTCTCTGTGTTCTGCCAGCTCTAATCATACCCAGGGCAAGGAGACGTTGATTCATTGTCAATCTTGGCATGCTAATGTGGAGTCGTTTTAACAGCAGCGCAAGTTTGAATGTGAATGATAGGAAGGCCTTACTTTAGTGTTTAAATACCCAAGGATTCACACTGCTGCATGAATTTTCAGACTCTCCACGTGCAAAACTTTCCTTTTCACAAACGTGCAGCACGTCATTTAATGTTAATGCAATTTTAACGGGGAAAGCTGTTTTTGTGTTCAATATAACTTATTCATGAACAGGTTAACACTCTTTACACCTACGAAATTATTTTTTTGGAGTTTGATCAATTTCTGCAATGCACACTTTCTTTTTTGGGCGAGTATATAATTGGACCTGTGATGTTGTAAACTTTTGTTTGTTACAACAGATCGTGTTACATATCTTAGTTAATATATCCAATTTGTTAACCCTCTATATTCCTCATGTCAAAATACAAAATATTTCAGCAGCAAAGTTGTCCTGTATTTAAGATGGGAATTTAATCAATTTTATCTTCTTTGAACTCATTGAACGCTATCAACGAGGTAATTGGTTATCTTTTCAGACTAATCTCAGAAAAATATAATCATTGAATAAATAGACAGAACATGATATGTGTTTGAACTGGTGGGTGTTTTTCATAACAAGTTGGAATGGCATAGTCATATTGCTCCAGCAAAATATGACTTAGCCTTTCTTTCCAAACACCCACCAATTCAAACACACATTGCATTCTGTGTTTATTTCACATCCCCGTGAATTTAAATTCATTTAAATAAACTAATTTTAATTCTGATTTTTAAATTCAATGGTGAAGAGTCCATTATTTTTGTTTGAAGTGGTACTGATCAAATGGATCGGAAAAAATCAAAACAAGCTTTAGTGAACCAGTCTAAATTACATTCATTATCTTCTCTATTGGATGTGTTGTTGAAATTTGTATCACTGTTTCTCTTTGGCTGGTGTCCATGCACGCCTAACCATTTGGTGGCTATTACTGATAGAAAAAATATATGTACAAATTTTGACGGATTTACTAAACAGCTGGGAGAAACACAGACAATCAATATTTTTTTACAAAATTTGGAATTTTTCGAAGCATAATGACTCGACCATCAAAAGGAACTAGTCTAAACTATGTGGGGAAAACGTTCTGCCTTGTACATCACCAGTTAATTACAGAAACATTTATGTCATAGTGGCGATTCCATTAAATACAAAGGTTTGACCCTTTTACTGCCGCTCCCACTCTATCCATATATGGAGGACCTCTATGTACGCCTGTTTGCGAGGAAGTTTAATAAAATTTATGACATACTCGAAACTCTATCATCTGATTAATTGTTGGGAAGGGCTCTCTGAGCCCTTCCCAACAATTAATGAGATGGAAGTGATCTGGGAATACCAGAATGTACAGATAATCATCATAAAATAGGTGACAATAGTCACTTTTGAAAGCATAAATGTTTAAGTTTAATGGATGTGTAATAAAGTTTTATTATACAACCATATTTAGACATTAAGCTGTCAATCAGGGGAGTTGTGAAGATGATTGATTAGGAGTGCGATTTGGCCCATCTGTGATGCCTTGAATCTCGACTGATAAAATAATTCCATCATATCATTAAGGAATGCCCTCGACAAAGGTTTGCTTTATGGTGTGGCTTGAATATTAGTCACTCGGTATTATAGTTAAAAAAATCAAGACTTTCGGGAAATTTATTTATGGGTAAATAAAATATATATACAGTAGTCATGGCACATACAGATTACTACAACAGTCAATTGATCTGTATTTTTGTATTCCATCTCGTTGACAGAATGAGATCGGTCAGAACAAACGAGATGCCGATCTCATCTTGTCAACGAAACAGAATACAACAACACAGATCAATTGACTGTTGTAGTAATTTGTTTATTGTTTGACAATTGGTATTTTGAACTGATCACAACACCTGAAAAATCAAATACAACAAGAATTATATTAGCCAAATAACCATTAACAATTTATGGTATTGGGAATCCGAAATGTGTATAATATTGAAAGTTCGTGTCGAACATGAAATTTGAAAGTCAAAAGAATGGAGGCAAGACTTGAATTTCAACTGGAATCACTTTTGATAACACAGATTCTCCTACGCCTTCTAGGATTCGCATCTTGAAAATAGTTGTTAATTGTTATTTTGCAATTGTCCAGTGCGGCATTTTCAAACAGACCTTGACTGGAATGTTTGTCAATGGAGACACTCGTGTTTATGTTCTGTGCTTATGTTCTATATTTATAGGTCACTGGTAGAAATAGTCCATTTACATGCGACTCATTTGAGACAGACATGACAAAGACCTGGAAAACTTGACACGCTTGTTTTCTGGAGAGCTAGATTTGATGGGCAAACTACGGTGGTATTGAGGGGCTATTTGTGCTAGACATATAATAAAATTCCTTATTTAACTAACAATTACTGTACTCCAAATTGTTCATGCATAGCTACCGACTATCTGAATCAGGCAACACAGCCGGCTGTTTGTTTGACTGACTGTGTGTGTGACACAAGCCTAAGTATCAGATCTGGCTTCATAAGAAGGTACGATTATTAGCAAACGTGAATAGACATTAAGACTCAAACCCAAACGAAAATGTCCCCTGCTGGAAAAATTGTGGGTTCTTCCTCCCTTCGTTACGCCTTCTTGCAATTTTATGTTACAGAATAAAAGCTCCTGTCAGTGCTGGCTCGTAAAAGAAAAGTTCTAACCAAATCCAATTGTTAATATTTATTTAGGAAACCATGAGGTACCTTCCCCCCTCCCCCAATCAAAGCCGGGATTTGTACGTATAAGGCGGGGTATTATGTAATATATTCTAAAGAAAGAAGATTCAGCTTGGCAAGACACAAATATGTAATGCAGCCAATACAATTGACGGATATTATATTTGAACTATTTACCCACACAAAAAGATACATGCTCCAAAGTAGCAATATAACCTGTTCTAAATATCTGAACAGTGAGAGGTTACGATCATATACACATATTTCTTCAACTAATTTTGTTAGCCGCACTGCACCCTTATCAACACCCTTCCCTCTTCCAAAAATCATATTTTTATAATTCTACAAAAGACATAGTTTCTAATTGTATTAAACCAGAGAAACGTTTCGACCTCAGTCCAGCTGGAGACAATACTATAAAGCTTTTACAATTGTATTTTCGAGAATTGTATTTTCTGTCTATCCCTATAAATGATTTTAATAAATCGTTAGCGTTTTCAAAAATGTGGCAATATACCGCTAGGTAAATTGCCATGTGTTTTTAAATACCACTGTTTATTTTCGGTGGTCACAGATGAAATATACAATTGTAAAATTATTCTAGTATCGGTTCCCGGTGTGGTGAAGAAACGAATAGTCTTGAGTCACGAGTGAAGCGTTACTATTTTTCACTTGCTGCACAGAAAAATGCCCAAAGACAAAATACCCATGGGCAAAATACCCTTGAACAAAATGCCCATTATATAAAATTACAATCAAGAAAATATAAAATAGACAAAATATGACATTTTTTGTCATCATAATTGTTTTTTTAATTGACTTTTTCTTAACCCCAATTGTTTTTTTCACATTTTTTGTTGATTTGTCAATCTCTGTTGTCATTTCTTTCGTTTTTGTGCAGTATTTATGTTGTAATAATAATGTGCACTCAGGCTCCCTTTACTGGTAAATAAATAATAGGCAATGAAATGATGACAGTGAAGAGAAAAATAATTTTAAATTGAGAGTTTGATTAACATGTGTAAATTAATAATTTAATATTGGCATATCTAGAATTGACAGATTGACAACCATAAATCCTTTTCAAAACCTAACCACCATATAATTATAAATGTGATTAGACAATCATGTTATGAAATCAGTTACAGGAAAACTTTGACAAAAATCTTTTTTGAAAGGGAATTATTTAAATATTGTTTTCTTGTAATTGATTGCAAGGTATGAGCGAGTACAGTCCAGTAAATTGTAAGAAAACACATATATAAACTAATTAAAAGTGTTTTCTTACAAAAGATTGGAAGGTAAGAGGCAGTACCATCCTGTAAATTGTAAGACAATATAAGTTACCTCCACTGACATGTATGGTATATGGAGATTTAATACCTGAATGTCGGTTTTTAAACACCGAGCCACAGGCAAGGTGTTTAAATGAGACATCCAGGTATTAAATCTCTATATACCATACATGTTGGCGGAGATAACGTTTTTGTCCGGTTTAAAACACAATACAAACACAGTGGAAATAAATTTGAGGACGCATTTCTCACGCTCCGCAATCACCTGGACCAAATTCGTGAATGGTTGGTTTGTTTTTATAAACGCAGAAGATAACAGATAGAGTTACATTCCTTGGATCTTTAAGGAAACGAATAAACAAATAAACAGTATTTTGTTTACATATCGTCCCTAGAGTTGCGACGTGTTCTATGTGCCTACTGGCACATAGAACACATTGGAACTGAGGGGATAATATTTGGTCTTATTTTATTTTTCTCAAGTTGTTTCATTTAATTATTCGACTGTTTAAATTATAACAGCAAAATATGATCGAATTGTCCGAAATCTGATAATATTTGTGACTATTTTCAGGTTTTTTTGTTTGATTTTAATATCGAGGCGAGCGGAAGCGAAACGCTTTCATTTAAACCATATACCACCGATGTTTCGCGTGCACATATACCCTGGATGTTGCACGCTCTGATATACCTTGGATGTTGGGTGCACCCTTTGCCATGGCTATTTATAAGAAAATTAACAAGAGTGAAGGGTGTAAAAATGTTGTGTAATGTTTTTTTAATGTTAAAGTGAAATATTGTGAAAAGGTTGGAAAAATGTTGTGTAAAAATAAGTGGTATTCCATTGGAAAATAAAATTGTATTTCACTTTATTTTACTGTTATTTGTATTTCATTATGAGAATCGATGGGGATTTTGTCTGATTTATTATTTCAAATGTTACTTTTTAATTTTTTCCAAAAAATTCAATAAATCCATATCATGTGAAACTTATTGGAACGAGTTCGACTAGTTCGTTCCAATGAGGGGTCACATGAAGTGGTTTTCTAGAATTTGTTTTGAAAAATTAAGTTTTTTTTCAACTGCAAAATTCGCATATTACGCAGGCGGAATCGACCGATTTGTTTGATAAAGGGTTAAATTTCCCTTCCCCCACCCAACAAAAAAACCATACCTTATGAGCACTCGATGGGATTAGTTGATCTCATTCCAAAGAGGGGGCCTCAGGCTATGTTTACGGGACAATAAATGATGTTGAGTTAATCAAGAATTTCGTTTTGCACGTGGTGTCTTTTAGTTGTGTGATTTCAGGCTAAAGAAAATTAATCTTTTGATTCTCAGGCACCGGCGCATTCGTTTCTTTTCGGACCGGACTTTGCAGTGGAACCCTCATGTTTTTGAAAGGCCTGATTGTGGCTTAATATTGTTTGGCCTAAAGGATTAACAGTAAACTGGTATGGACAGTTATTGAATATTCAATTTCACACTCCAATTGGGGCGGTTACATTATAAGTTATCGTGATGAATTGACGGTAAAATGTTCTGAGGTGTGCTGCTCAGAGCTAACAATCAACCGAGACGCAAAGATGTTTATGTTCCAGTGAGTCCCTACCCTTAGCGCCAAACCTACATCGTTAAATATACAAGACAACTTTTAACGATCACAAATTTAGTAAATAAACCCCTTGTGTTCCCCATTGACGTCACTGGACAAATAAACAATTAATCAGATAAAGGTCGAGGTTACTCCATTTTGGTTTAACCCTTTACCCAACGAATCGCCCGCATACGCCAGCGTAATATGCAAATTCAGCAGCCGAAAAAATATTATTTTCGAAAAATTTCAACAAAACCATATCATGTGACCCCTCTTTGGAACGAGCTCGCCGAGCTCGTTCCAATGAGGGATCATATGATATGGTTTTGTTGAAATTGTTTGAAAAAAAAATTTTAAAAATGATATTTAAAATAATAAATTTTGATATCGTCTGCGCTGGGTAAAGGATTAAATCCCGTAAACAATTTGTAATTTAAACAATACTTCATTCGGAACACCGTCTGCTACACGTGAGAAAAATCTACAAATATGAAGCGGTTTGCATGTCACTCCATTGACGGAATAATTACGAAATGGGCAATCTCATTTCAAATATTTCGCGTGGTGACGTCAGATGGTAACAGATGGTACTGGAGCCGAATATATAGAAAATTCCTCTCTCTCGTCCAATCAGAGGGCAGGATTTTAGTCTAATTTGAACATTAAATTATTCGTAGGATCCTGCGAAGTTTCGAAATTCGCTTCGATTCAAAATCGCCCCGATGATTTAATTCGATTCGAGACGCACCGATTCGGAAATTTCCGAATCATCGAAATGTTCTCAAAATCCTACCAGGTGTGTCCTCTTTAACCCTTTACCTAACGTAACGGCCAAAACTGGCCAGCGCTATTCTCAAAAATCGCCAATCAATTTTCATTATTTTTTTCATTTTTTTGCTTCAAAAACATAGGTTATGACCCCTCGTTGGAACGAGCTCGTCGAGCTCGTTCCAACGAGGGGTCATAACCTATGTTTTTGAGACAAAAAATGAAAAAAATTAGTTATTCAAGAATTATTTCTGCAAGTGTGGTCTGCTTTTCAGGTTAGGTAAAGGGTTAATATATCTTCTATCATCAGTTCTCCTGTACTGAAGACCTGCAGGGACCAATACTTTAAACTTTTATAATTGTATTTTACCAAATTGTATTTTCTGCAAGGGAATATAAATGACGGAAATAACCCATTAGCATTTCAAAAGATGTGGCAATGTGCCAACTGGCAAATTACCACATCTTTGAAAATGCTGATGCTTCATTTCAATTTGTTACTTCCATAAATAGAAAATACAATTCTCAAAAATACAACTGTAAAAGTTTTATGATATTTGTCCCTGATGGTAGAAGAAACGTTCAAGGGGTTCACCTTCCGGCAATACTTTCATTCCGTTCTGGAATATTCAGCTTTTATTTGATTGGCTTCTCCAGACAGACGAGTTGCCGGTTCTCACAACACTTAAATGGAGACTTGCAATATTTACGGTTGGGTGAAGGTGCAATACCTACAACTTGAAAAGTGTTGACATTCGAATCGAAATTCGATTCGATGTCTTTCGCCTGATTCGATTCAGGTTTCGATGCGACTCTAACTTTGATATTCTAATTATTACTAAACAAATTCAAATAGATTTTCTGTAGATTAAGACAGAACACAACAAGGGTGGAGTACGGGGAACTGACAACAACGACCCCAGTTGGGAGTTTATAATTGTGTCTTACGAGTGCCGAATCGTAGTATAAAGCATTGCGGCAATCGTGCTATAAAGTATTGCATTCTGAGGTTCCTGCATGAACAACGATTGGAAAGGTTAAAATGAATATATTGCGGAAATGGACCAAAGCTTGCTTACCAAATCCTTTACTCGAACAAAACTAAAACGCATACATGTTCATAAAATAGTTGTTATGTACCATATGAATACTGTAAATACATGTATATGTGGAATTATCAATTTTATTGTAATCTATAGTATACTGGTGAATAAATATATATCATATAGCTCATATGTTAGCATGTCTGAACTGGAGTTTTGTGCAAATCAATCACTCTTACGACAAGCATGCCTGGTATTGTAACTGCTCCAAATCGCACAAAATCAAGGTGAGTTTATTGAACGCCACGTTATGTGCAACTGTTCGTTACTTCTATTCTCTTCAAAATATGGAATATTGCACTCTCAGTTATCGAGTTTTCAAAGAGTTTATATCTAGTTTTGTAAAGTACTGATAGATAAGATAAGATAAGATAAGAAAAGATTTATTTACCAAATACACAAGAACAAAGGCAGATTGCTATGTACAATCAGTCAAGAATGATCTCCCCTTTGTTCATTAAAGTTTCAAAATGTCGGCAGACGATCACCGCTTCACATTAAACAAGTAAGAAGTATTCAATCATTTATTATTGATTGCATATGTTAGTCCGGATTACATAACAAGTAGCTAGTAAGACATATTCGTTGTACCTTATATGGAATTAACGGATATCGTATAGACCACGTTGGTTCAGTAACGAACTGTGTAATATAATTTACACGACGTTACTTGCAGGTATGGCGCCATGTGAAGCTCAGCGCGATCAATATTAGGCGATGCCTGTTATGCAAGGTCCCCATGAAAGGGAAAACAACACCAGTTTCCTGCTTTTACAGTTTACCCTAATTACGACAGGTATTTTATATAACCTGTCCTGGCTTGTTTTCTGTGCAAATATAGCTGCAATAAGATGAATATTGTTCCTATACACTTTCTATACAAAAATTTGCCAGATGGAACACTTTAGTTCCAACATTTTCACATATGGTATTGTCTATGCCAAAACATGACTTGTCCTGGAAGAGTCATTCTTTAGATACATATGGAGTCATGTTTCTATCCTGCGTCCTCGCAGTTTATTTTTCCTCAATAATCTGAATATCTATTGTTTATATGAACAGAATCCTAGAAAGAGAACTACTCTCGTATTTCTTCAGAAACATGTCCAAAATATAACCAGACTGTTTGGATAAAGTTATCCTGACACTTCGTTTGACCTCGATATTCAAACATGTGGACTCGAATGCCACTGATACATTCCCCTACCCCTCTAACCAAGACGACTAGATGACGACATTGCACACTCCGCCAACCCCCTCCCCAAAAAACCCAAAATCAGAGAAACTAAAGATTTTGATTTTATGCTTCAAACACATAGCTTATGACCCATTGGAACGAGCTCAATGAGCTCGTTCCAATGGAGGCCATAACCTAAGTTTTAGACAAAAATAATAATAATATTTGAATGGCGTTTCTTTTGTGAATAACGCTGGTCGTTTTTTTCCGTTAAGTTAAGCAAACGTTTAAGCCCAAAAACTTGCAAAGCTAAATGATCATTGATCTTTCTCGCCCACTTGTTGACCGTCGTGTCGTCTTCTCGTCGACGAATTTGAAGAGTGAAGTTCCGAAACAACAAATGCAATACTGCATATATTTACATCGCGTGTTATAATGAATCACTGTTTGATATGAAATTTCTGAATCGAGTTTACTAAAATCAATCTGGGGTTTATCGCGATTCAGATCGATTTTTTTGACAGGGTTCATAAATTTTAAACAACCTCGTGACGAATTTGATATTCTTTTTATCACCTTATGAGTAATTTAAAACAACCATTTTATAGATGCATTGAAGGTATAACTTACGGGCAAAACCGACGAGCGCTGTCCACAAAAATCGCCAACCAAATATTATTATTTTTCAGTTCTTGCCTCTTACACATATTTTATAATCCCTCATTGTAACGAGCTTGTCGAGTGCGTTTCAGTGAGGATTTCTAAGCTATATTTTTGAGACAAAATGAAAATATCTTGTTATTCGGGAAGTACGTTTTCAAATGTCGTCTTCTGGTTGTGTAACGTAAATGCAGTAAACCATCATAGCATGTGCTCGAATTGTCAGTCCAGAACAGCAGAACTAGTGTTATGAAAACGTTCCACCTTAAAGACGGGCTAATATCTGTTCATATCTTTCCAAGCCATAACTTATAATCACTTTTGAGACATTTATGTATGGGTTTGAACGACACTTTAAACAGCCAGAGTGATATCGCGTCGGACAGTTTTATGATATATCATCGCATATAGACCGTATTAAATTCAAGAGATTTTAAAAAAAGGCATATCATTAAAGCGGTATATCGGCCCTTGAGTGCAACGAGGTGCCATCTGCGATGTTTTATTATTGCAGATGGCGCCTTGTTGCACTCACTGGACGATATCGTCGATGAACAATACTAAACACCAAAAGAAAAGCACCAATATATTTGTTTGATATAGTTATGATCCCAAATGTATAGTCTGAGAGTCAGAACTGCATATGTTTGTATTCTTTTCATTGTCGGTGATCAGAAAACGCTCAATGTTTTCCGAACGACGCTGCCTTGTGGACGTAACCTGAAGCATACATCACGAAAGAATCAATATTTTTTTTTTTAATTATTTGGGTTTAACGACACTTTTGACAACCAGGGTCACCTCGTGTTGGACAGGTTTACGAGTGGAGGAAGCCGGAGTACCGGAGAGAACCACCAAGCAATAGCAAGCACCTGTCAGACTCCCCAATGTACTAACTCCAAACTTGCAGGGTTAGCATTGGTTGAAGACAAGTGCACCATCGTCTTGTAGCACGCCTTAGTACACAGCGCCACCGTGCCCCAAACGTGAGAAATCGGGATTAAGTGCCTTGCCCGATGACAGAACGCAGATGCACCTGGCGGGGATCGAAAAATGGACCTTTCGGTTTGAAATGCAATGGGGGCCCGGTGACGTTGCGGTAACCGGTTCTCTCAGATCACCGAAGTTAAGCAACATCGAGACTGGTTAGTCCTTGGATGGGTGACCATCTGAGCGATCGATTCTGACTCCCGCGTTGTGTCCATGGGCAAGGCACTTATATATATATATACTTTCATATCTTCAACCAATCTAACCCTGCATGTGCTGCAGTGCAGAGTTACGATGTTGGAGAGCTGACAGCTGGTAGTCGTTGCTCGGTGGTTCTCTTCGGGCACTCCGGCTTCCTCCGCCCGTAAAACTGTTACCGACACGATATCACCTTGCCTGTTAGCGTCGTTATACCGTAATAAATAATAAATAAATAGATGTCCAATGCCGTACCCACTGAGCCACCGCGCTCCCATGTTTGAGACTATCATGACAATCAGGGCAGTAGAACGGAACAAGAATTGTTATCATTTACCAAACTAAGACTCATGAACAGATACCAGCAAAACGGAAGTATCCAAGTCTACGCTTGCGTTGAAAACCAAGGGCAACAACTGCAAGACAGATCAAGAATGACAACCTCGATTTTCTTTATTCATGCCAAAGAAATCTATACTACGTCGTGTTTGGATATGTGTACGACTTGTGGAATATTGATTTCTTCACATTTCATTCAGATTCGCCTTATCCTTCTCCGCGATAGATTTCGCCCATTGACTGTCTCCACAAGAGTCGCGCCATGGAGACACGCGTAAGATGACGCTCGAGTCATTCGTTGTGTAAAATCCTGTAAAAGGTGTTGGGTAGTTTATGTACATGCGTGTACGCAAACTATACCCCAAACCAGAATCTACACAGCTTAGACCATACATATAATTAAAAAACTCAGTGGTGAGTTTGGGATTCAGTACACATGATATCAGAAGCTTCAACGTAGATATATAAGTAGGTTTGGCAAGAGACCATCTCGTCCAGGGTTCTATGGGCAGAGTCCTAGTTATGGACACATAACCAGAGAATAATGCATTGAAGTTCTGCATTAAAGTTGCAGTATGACGATACCCTTAGTTCAAATGGCCTCTATTTGGACGAATCTATTCTAATTATAATAGATGTGTCTCCAGTCGCACCAAATACCGGTTGATTAACCCTTTGAACCCTAGCGGCCGTTTTTCCACCCAGGAACATGATACGTCATAATTTCATTAAATAGGATGGATGCTAAGTGCATGTGTGTGGTAGGCCAATCAATATTTTCAAGGTGCAGCCCCAAGGCTGCACGTTGAAAATATTAATTGGCCTATCCCCCGATAATGAACATGGACTCTTTTAGTTGCTGTCATTGAACTAATATGGAAGATACCACCAGGGATCAAAGGGTTAAGACGTACGCATTATCGTCGAATCTAATTCAATTGCTTGGTATACTTGCGACAGTCTCCTTGGGTTGTTACCTCTTTCCCTGCTGTGCCCGTTTTGGACATTTCTAACATAATCAGACTGAAGCAATTGCAAATTTGGGAATATGATTACCTAATTTGCATAAACCGGTAAGCGAACGGTAATACCCGAGCACAACCGAACATGGGCGGAACATTAGTTTAGATTTGTTGCTCGTTCGTGTTTCTGAATCAAACGGCGCATCGAATCTAATAGATGCATTAAATGCGTCACCCTCAGACAAATATTCGTCTGAAATGCGACTGAAAGATTTATTTGATTCAGACAGACGAAAACTTGTCGCATATCACTCAAATAGAACCTAATATTAGATTAGATTCGTACAAAATGCGTCCGTCTGAACTGGATGTGAGATCCACATCCTTGTCATTTTAACCTTTTACCTAACATGAAAAGCAGACGACACTTGCAATTCTTAAATAACCAAGTTTTTTCCTTTTTTGTCTCAAAAACATAGGTTATGACCCCTCGTTGGAACGAGCTCGACAAGCTCGTTCCAACGAGGGGTCATAACCTATGTTTTTGAGACAAAAAGTGAAAAACATAATGAAAATTAATTGACGTTTTTTGTGAAAAGCGCTGGTCGGTTTTGGCTGTGACGGTGGATAAAGGGTTACAGATTGCCCTAAATGACATAACGTGAAAACAAAAATGATGTTAAGGTTGTTATGGTTACGCATGTGGAATATTTCTGGGCTATATGGAATTTAGACAAAGTATTAATACGTTTTAAGTCTGGAGTATAAATTTCTACATAAAGAGCTTTACTTATCCACGTGTTGTGTTCACGATAGATTGTTCACTCCCAGATATTAAGAAGGTTTTGATAGACTAACGCTTTCTTATGGCACGCTTTCTTAGTTTAGGGATTCACCACATTTGTATGATGAGATCCTGAATTCTTTATATTAAACTGTGAACAGGGTTGGCGAGAGAACGAGGTTCTGGGGTAATTACTATGAAGTCCAGGGACTCGGGAAGTTCGGCCTGGAAAAGGACTACCAAGTCCGGTTGCTCTTTGAAATGGAATAAATACCGTTAGCCATTTACACACGATATTTGTGAGCCATGTCAAGACGTCCAACCTGTCATCTAGAGTCCGTGGAGAGTGGATTATCACTAAAACACCCGTGAAGTGGAGTTTCCACCTTAATAACTCCTGCCTGTGAAAAAGCATAATAATGTCAAGCAAAGTATCAGCCAATGGACTTCCGGGTCCACTGGATGAATCTTGCTTCGGATTCTTGTGCATTATCGGAGGAATAGACAGTTTGTGTATGCATGAAAATTCCACCCCATTAGCGTTTTAATAATAATCTACTCTCTGCATGTAATTTTGTTCATTATGTACACGATTCGAGTAAATGGCGACTTTTGCAGTCAAAATTCGGAATAGAAACACTACCCAGAAAATGTTCCTAATTTGTACTTCAAAAGTCGTGGATGCTCGTCGAAACATGCCTTGATGATGTAGTATGAATATTAGTCAGTAGGGATTATACTTTAAAAAAATCAAGACTTCTGGTAAATTTATTAGTGGGTAAATAAAACATACATTCAGTAATCGTGACACAACTTCTTATTTAACCCTTTCCCAACGCATACGATATCAAACTTTATTATTTTAATATTTGTTTTTTTTCAAATTTTCAACAAATTTCAACGAAACCATATCATGTGACCCCTCATTGGAACGAGGTCCACGAGCTCGTTTCAATGAGGGGTCACATGATATGGTTTCGTTGAAAATTGAAATTTTTTTAAATATATATTTTTTTACACTACTTAATTTGTAAATTTCGCGGGTGGATGCGGTCGATTAGTTAGGTAAAGGGTTAATGAATACGCACCATACCAGTACGGCAAACTGGTTATGCTGGGCTCCCAACAGCCCCAATCGGGAACTACGGACCTCCACTTGTTTGACCGACAGTGCGTGTGACACAAGTCCTCGTATCAAATCTTGTCCTTTAAAAAAGTACGTGATACTAGCAAGAGATAATTGATATCTTTAGACTCCAATCATGACAAAATGTTCCGACTGTAAAATATAGTGGGAGAGGGGTGTCACAACTCTTCAAGCATCTCTTAGTGACACTCCTGGTTACTAAAGAGGAGATGGTATTGGGTGAAATTAGACATTCTCATTTTGAGACTTCAGACGAAAAATAGTAAATGTTACACAGCCACGTCCCTTTGAGGTGCGTTCATCAATCACCATAAGTGCTTTATCGATAACACAGAATACCTTTTGCTCAATAATATGTATATAAAAACTTTAACATAACATAACATGACATTCAACATTTCAACATAAATATTTCCTTTTCCTTCTCGGGCTCAGCGTCAATGAAGTTGTATATGCCGGACTCCACGTTGAAAGCACATCGACTATTTTCTTATGATTCTCCAGAATACAAAGGTAATACACTATGTATCCAAGGTGGCCTCCTCCTCCTCCTTCTGGTTCTTCTCTATTTCCTTATTTATTCATCTAGCCTTCGCATGTTACGCTTAAACAATCTCGTACGTCGTTGTCTTGTTCTTGAATAGAGTTAGCGAATACTGCTATACGTGCGCTGTACTGGGCGAGGACGTCGCACCTCTTCATCTGCGATTGGTTCTCCGCGTCGTATTTGAAATCCACAAACCGTGTAGAGGCGGCATTTAATTTATTTGCTGCAATGTTTACATTCCTCGTGGCTGTAGACAAGTTTGGTTGCGCGTGTGGAGGTGCGGCGTTCTAATCTGGGTCTCGGGGCTGTGCGGCTGGTTTTAAAATCAGATAAATATGGTTAATAAGTGAGGATCTCAGCTTTCAGAGAGTTTATCTTCTTATCTAGACAACCTAGATGAGCTAACTTATACAGACGCTAGAGAGACTCTTCACAGGTTTTATGTCGAATCCCTCCTTTCCTCAGTAATTTGACCATCGTTATACTTGTAATATGGTATACAGCTGTATCTTAACCCTTTACCTAACATGAAAAGCAGACGACACTTGCAAAAAAAATTCTTGAATAACTTATTTTTTCATTTTTTGTCTCAAAAACATAGGTTATGAGCCCTCATTGGAATGAGCTCGACGAGCTCGTTCCAATGAGGGGTCATAACCTATGTTTTTGAGACAAAAAATGAAAAAAATAATGAAAATTAATTGGCGATTTTTTAGAATAGCGCTGGCCGGTTTTGGCCGTTACGTTGGGTAAAGGGTTAAATTATTAATTTATTTTTCATTGTGACATTTATTTGATGTATTGCATACATATAACATAATTTTCAAATAAATATTGTTTAAACTAACTAATGTCCTTTGCTCAATTCGAATGTAAAGTTTCTTTGTATGTTTTTTCCCCTCCAAAACAAATCCCCAAATGGAGACCCATGTCGCAAATTTTCCCAATGGTATGATCCCCGGACCCTTTCAAAAAGAGAGCAGAAGAATCCCTGAACAGTACTAAATATTTTCCCAAAGGCTGTCATTATATATAACATTCGTGTGAAAAAGGATATGATCACATTTTTTTTTAATTTAGACATTCAAATTTCTTGACAAGTACAAATCTTGAGACAACTTTTTTCTGTCCTAAAAACTGTGAGGAGGTGTCATGGAAAAAATAAGGGGCAAAAATTGATAGGATTGAATTTTCAGGGGAATTCCCAATGAAAAGCACGCCAAAAGTCAATTATATTTTCCAGGCCCTAGAACTCATCAATTCACTCCCTTTAAACTTGAATATTTAGCAATCATGATGCCAGATTTCGGAAGAATGTTTCAGATGTTTGTCAGCACAATATATTTTTTCAAGGCAGCTCAGTTTCGGAGAATACATCGCTTCCGAGTTCCACCTTTCAAGATGTTTATTAGAAGACACTCTGCAATTCATTTGACAGCTATCAACAAAAAGAACACATTTTATTGCCAACCAATTTTGCGAGGGGAACCCGTGTTACTATTTGGCAATGGCACATAGAACACACTGGAACTCGGGGGACGATTTTTAGCTATCGCCAGAGATTCAAATTGTAATTGCGGTGCCCGATTTGTAGAAAATTCCAGTGAAATTTCGTTTCTTTATAAATAAAAATAGTCCATCCGCGATTTTCGTTCCCCACAAAGGTGCGGAACAGATTTTCACTTTGTCGCATGGTTTTGTGTTGCTGTTGATGGAGTATTCATAGAACAGTCATGTAATAAATTTACTGTCGTAAAATATCCAGGGGTTGCTTAACTTTTTTGTTGTGTATATTTAGTACTGTTGTACCATTCTTTTTTCTATCGTGACAATAAAGGTTGAAAAGTTATTTGTTAGACATTTCCCGCTATCTTTTACGGTAGTAAAAATAAAATATATTTGAAAGGTTTTCGCTTCCTATACATACATAAAACACAATTCTTTGGCATATTTGACAGGACTTAACATTTGACGGTGAAATGGCATAATGTTATAGTTTTTCAAGCCCTCAAGCCAGCTGTCGGATTAAATAACGACCTCGACGCTGTTATGGCCTGGAACCAGTCTAGCCCTTAAATAGGCCATCGAATTATTTCAGTTTGTTCGCTTTTCTCAGTTGCATTGTGGAAAAAAAATGTTTCAGCTTGAAAATTTGATATTTTGAGAGTTAGTTGCTAGTTCATTGTAGACAGATGATATACATGCATTGTCATATACACTATTTGCTACCCTCTAAAATCAATTGAGTTACAAATCAACCCAAATCAACTGAGCTGAGTAAATATGAACCAAATTGGGTTCATATTCACTCAATCTAGTTGATTTTGGTTGACTTTTAACCCAGCTGATTTTAGGAAGTATGTCCAGTTCCATTTGGAATTTACGCCATGTAAATGGATAATAGTGTAGAATTAGAACGAACGAACGAACGAACGAACGAACGAACGAACGAACGAACGAACGAACGAACGAACGAACGAACGAACGAACGAACGAACGGCATCAGTCAGTGTTCTGACGATCTTTACGATCGGAGGTATGAAACTAGGGGGCACAAGGAGAACGTGTCCCTCAACATTTTTCCGCAGACATGCTACACGATTGCAGAAAGAGTTTAACCCTTTACCTAACGTAACGGCCAAAACCGGCCAGCGCTATTCTAAAAAATAACGAATTAATTTTCATTATTTTTTTCATTTTTTCTCTCAAAAACATAGGTTATGACCCCTCGTTGGAACGAGCTCGTTCCAACGAGGGGTCATAACCTATGTTTTTGAGACAAAAAATGAAAAAATTAGTTATTCAAAAATTATTCTTGCAAGTGTCGTCTGCTTTTCAGGTTAGGTAAAGGGTTAAAAAACATGGAGGCTTTCATGCAATATATTAGCTTCTAACATAGACTAATTTCACTGCATTTGGCTAAATAATTCAACCTTCTGTCGGTTTGGTTTCTTTCTTCTACTTCAACCACTTTTCAACCCGAAGCCTAGCCTTCTGGTTAAAATATGGCTATATGGCTCAAGTATTAGAAAAAAGTCCAGCGCATACATGTGTGTCAATCGTGTAGTATTAGCTTCAAATGTAAAGAGATTTCACTGCATTTGTCCAAATAATTCCACCTTTAGCCAGTTCGTTATCTTTGTTTTACTTCGACCATTTTCAATACGAAGGCTAGCCTTCGGGTTGGAAGATGGCTGAATAAGAAGAAATAATCTGAATCTTGACCAGACACATCTAAAATAAGAGACCAGTGGCTATTCGAACATTTGCTGGTTGATATACGATTGCACATATCGGTCCCCCAAACAGACCCCGAACATTTGTTAACATCTTCCATTACATTTGACAAGATCTAAGAATCAAAGAAATGGCATCTCCGTTGATCCATTTCTAAACTTTTTCTCATGGGGCCAAACTTTTGTAGGTAGGATGCATCTTGGAAATTTGTGTCCCTCCGCTCAAATTAAGCTTCCGCCACCTCTGGAGTTACTGCACACTATGTTGTTGAAACCGGGCGAAGAATTGCATAGATTCTTTGCCTTCAGTATTCGATCGCCTTATTGCCGAAGGTACTGGAATAAAAAAAAAAATACTCTTCACCTTCCGACTCCATTTACTTGCTTAGAAAATTTCAAGTAGTTATACATCCCAGAAGAAGTAGTGGAGGCTGTGTTGAAGGGCATGGACAAAACCTTAAGTTTACAACGATATTGATCGAACATAATTGCCCATACAAAAGCAATTTTCTTCCACTTGACACAAAATGTCGGTTTTGTCTCGCTTCAAAAGACTCTGGACAGAATGGAACAGCTAAAGAATATTTGACACTGAGAAATTCCACTTATACAAAAGAGAACATTTGTGAGAAGCAACCATTTATTTGACTCGGAAAAACACCTTGGAGAAGGATATACATTGGTCGGGTCTTCGATAGCTGCAGCGAGTATTTTCTGTAACTTTAAGTCACTTCTGATTGTATGGTGATGGAAAATGATTCCATTGTGTATTTTCTTCTTTTTTTCTCTGCACGAGCGATAGTTTTATAACTTGTGTTTGATTCAACAGTTAAAAGCTTTTCAAATTCAAAAAACTTGTAATGCGTTTTGCTCTTCTTAAAAATATATAAAGGAACCGATCGTCCATTAAAATATAATACCTTACACGTCAGCTACTAAGAACAGACGCAGCATGTGCTCCTCTTCACACTGACTCATTCCGTTATATGATAATGGATTTAGACATGATTCCTAAAAGAGATTCACATCACATTTGATGAAGAAGGAAGAAAATTGACAAGATTTTTATCAAAGTGTTAAAAAAATCACATGAAAGTATTATCTTATTAGAGTGGAAAAGTACTAAAGCATAGTCGGGTGAGTATACTACCCAAGGGTAACGTCTAGTTTTCAATTAACATACGGTACGGAGGTTGTACCCCTAAACCAGACGGCTGTTAAGAGCTTGGAAATCCTGTAGAACGATGCAGGCCGATGGATAACAGGGTCGAGTAATGCTGCAGCGCTAGAAGCAATCAGGGGTGAGCTTGGGTGGATGAGGATCAAGGACACGATAGACCTATTGGAACTCAGTTGTCTTAATTATTTAGTAAATCTCCCCGATAGCCGATGGTGTAGATTAATTTTCCTGAGAACTTTCAACTCAAATATGAAGATGGGGTGGATGGTCCAAGTGAGGGAGCTAATAGAGAACTATTCATTGGAGATCACGGACCTGGACGTTGGGGCAAACCAGGGTAAAACGATCGTCAGAGAAAGGGTCATGGGGGATTGTAACCGTAATTGGCGAGAGGGGGTCAAATCAAAGAGAGCTTTTTGGATGGCCTGCGTGATAAAGAGAAGCCTGGTATTGAAGAGTACCTTGATGGCACCTTTGGGGGGGGGGGGGGTCACTGTTGTTGAAGCTGAGGTCGCGGTCCCTGGAGCTGAGGGGAAAACTTGGGAAAAAACAGTGAAAGGGAGTGCCAGATGTGTTATTTGGGTGTGGTGGAGACCCTGGAACATTTTCTTCTAGAATGCCCAAAATACCAGTCTAAAAGAACAAGATTCGCGGGGAGTGTAATGGGGAAGTGGGATGGGAGAATGAAGGACATGTGGTTAGGGGGCGACTCAAAAGAGAGGGTTAATATACTAATCGGAGAGATTGGGAAGAATGGGGCAAGGGATGTCATCCAGTAGTTCGTCTCCGAGTGTTGGGAGGAGAGAAGAAGAGTGGGAATAGGGAGGCAAGTAGTAGAACAGGGGTAACCAAGGCCTTCTCATACGAGAACCGCGACAAATAAGCGGCCGGCCAAAGCGTTATTATAATGAATGGACAAAAAACAAACCAAAATGTCTCTCGGCTGATGAACTACCTGATTACAGCCCGGTGGTCAATGAGCTGAACTTTCGGTGGTGTTTTCCTTTGATATTGTTGATGAGAATTTTAGGGCTGGTACGAATAGGAAATTTCATGATCGACTCTTGAAGACGAAGAATCGATTAAAGTCGAATTGAATCGTATTATGTGACCCCTAGAAACAACTCTACAGGAACAAATATTTTTAGTCATTAGTTCCCTGAGCCGGACATTCTTTTGGCTTACAAAGATACTGCACGCCAAGTGCACTCGGAGGAAAATTCAGACTCCTGATCATCTCAGGCCCACACCTGAGCCTCGGCTCAGGTTTGGACCTGAGATGATCAAGAGGCTAAAATAGCTTCATTGAGATTAAAGAAGGCAATTGTACTCCTTGGCAAACTTGGAAGGGCAATTATTTGTACTCCTATAGTTTCTCGAACGCCAGACCTGATGACATGTGTTGTATCTAACACAATCATATAGATTTTGGCCTGAAAATCACGAGAAACGGTACGTATCACATAATGTGTTCCGATTCCGTATCATATAGACGACTCATTCTGATTCCGTATCATATAGACGACTCGTTTCCGGTAGCGCTACGGGCTATCATAACAGGCGCATGGATACATTCTATGTGCGTTTCAGTGATCGACCGAACATTATGTCCCAAAAATGTTTAAAAATAATTTAACCCTTTACCTAACATGAAAAGCAGACGACACTTGCAAAAAAAATTCTTGAATAACTAATTTTTTCATTTTTTGTCTCAAACACATAGGTTATGACCCCTCGTTGGAACGAGTTCGACGAGCTTGAGACAAAAAATGAAAAAATAATGAAAATTAACTGGCGATTTTTGAGAATAGCGTTGGCCGGTTTTGGCCGTTACGTTGGGTAAAAGGGTTAAGATTTAATCTGTTTATGTTTGTTGTCACATGTTATGATGAAAAGTTTAATCCTGTGTTGTTATTGTAGACTGAATATGTGTACTGTCAAACAATGGGGATTCTTCGCAAATTTTCCCAACTTTTGAAAGGGTTTCCCCCGTCAGTTGAGATTGGAATATGTGAAATACCGTTGCATATCTCTTTTCAGCTTCACCTGTTAAAAATTATGCTGTTTTCAGCTATCTTGTACAGTTTTATCCAGTGCCTGCTCTGGCTGCATAAAGATGTGTAATGTGAAAAAAAAACGCTTGTTTTAAGTATTTCCCCATTGAGAGGCTTCTAAATTTTCTATTTCCCATCAGAATTTCGATCTCGTCTTATCTGATTTTATTACATTTCAAGTCATTTCACTACCTCTGACCCATATATCAATCTAACTCATAACATTACATTTTCTTTTCTATTATTAGGCTTTTCCCTCTGGAAAAGACTATTGTTTTTCTACGGATTATTATTATTTTTTTTTTTGGGGGGGGGGGGGAGGGGGGGGTTTGGGTTTTTTTTTTTTTTTTTTTTTTTTTTCCACACATTTTGTCCGTACGATTCAGGAGCCATTTTCGAACCGATTTTCACGAAATTTTGCACACGCATAGAGGGGCACAAAATCTAAAAATGTACCCAAGCGGAATTTTCGATTTAACTCTTATTTCCTCAGAATTGGCAAAAAACTGCCAAAATTGGGGTTTATCGGCACTTTCTCGAAACACGTCTTGTAGATTTTTTTTATACATTCGTCATTGCTAGACCTGTCTGTGACACGCCCTTTGATACACACGACATATCAGGCAATGCATACGGTAACCCTCCACAGGCTGCCAAACATCGAAATTTTGATGAAATAGGCCGGTTTCAGGCCCCCACCGCACCCAAACAATACACGAGAGATAAATATAACTTCCTTTACTGGGAGTGGAATTCACCGAGGATCATTTTTGTCAGTAATAAGGGTGTTCAAAAAACCAAGCGTTAACCCGTTTTGGGCTGGTTAAACAGCAATACCCCCATGAAGCTCAAAAATTTGTATTTTCCGTGGATTTCTCTAAACGAGTGTTGTAGATTTTCAAGAAAAATTTGTCACTCCCAGGCCTTGGTGTGACAATAGAAGTTGCATGGACAAAATACTGCGGTGAGCATTTGTTAACCCTCCACGGGCTGCTAAAAGTCAAAATTGTGATAAAATGGGCTGTTTTTGGACGCCAACAGCACCCAATGGGTACGCCTCAAAGAAACGTGCCTTCTTTTATCGAGCGCACAATCTATACGCAAACATTTTTGTAAGTAGTAAGGGTATTCAAAAGTCGAAGTCTTAACCCATTTTGGACAGGCTAAAGAGAGAGACCCCTTAAAATCTTAAAATTCCCATTTTCAGTGGATTTCTCTAAAAACATCCTGTAGGTTTTCAAGAAAAATTGACTACTCGCAGGTCTTTGTGTGATATTACAAGTTGCATGGACAAAATATTCCGGTGAGCGTTTATTAACCCTCTAGAGGCTGCCAAGCATCGTAATTTTGTTGAAATGGGCTGTTTTCAGGCACGCACATCACCCAACGTGTACCTGAGAAATAAACATAATCCCCTTTGTTGGAAGTGGAATTCACCAAAGACCATTTTTGTAAGTAATAAGGGTATTCAAAAAACCAAGCGCTAACCCATTTTGTGGTTGTTAATAGTGATACCCATCAAAGGCTTAAAAAATTATGTTTTCCCTGGATTTCTTTACAAACATCTGGTAGGGTTTTCAAGAGAAAATGGCCATTGATAGGTCATGGTGTCACATTACCAGTTGATTGGATAAATTATTCCGGTAAGCATTTGTTAGCCCTCCATGGGCTGCTAAATGTCAAAATTTTGAAAAAATAGTCTGTTTTTGAACAACAACAACAACAACATCAAATGGGAATACAACAGAGAAACGTAACTTCTTTTACCGGGCGCAAAACTGACAGGGAAACATTTTTGTAAGTAGTAAATGTATTCAAAAATCGAGGTCTTAACCCATTATTAACAGATTAAGGAGATATACCCCTTAAAAGCTTAAAATTCCAGTTTTCTGTGGATTTCTCCAAAAAAAAATTCAAGAGCAATTAACCATTCGCAGGTCTTCGAGTGACATTACAAGTTGCATGAACAAAATGTTTCGGTAACCATTTGTTAACCCCCCAGAGGCTGCCAAGCATTGACATTTGGAGAAAATGGGCTGTTCTTGGGCAACCATAACACCAAATGTGTACCTACGAGATAAACATAACCTCCTTCATTGGAAGTGGAATTCACCGTCGATCATTTTTGTAAGTAATAAAGATATTCACAAAACCAAGCATTAACCCTTTAGAGCTGGTTAAAGAGAGATACCCCTCAAAAGGTTAAAAATTCATGTTATCTGAGGATTTCTTTAAAAACATCCCGTAGATTTTCAGGAAAAAATGGCCATTCTCATATCTTAGTGTGACATTACAAGTTTCATGTACAAAATATTCCTGTAAGCATTTGTTAACCCTATGCAGGTTCTCAAACATCAAAATGTTGATAAAATAAGCTGTGTTTGCGTACCAACAGCACCTGAAGTTGGGAGGAGAGATCAAAATAAGTGGAAGTAGAATTCACTGAGAATTATTTTTGGAAGTAATAAGAGTATTCCAAAAACAACACTTAACCCGTTTTGGGCTGGAAAAACAATGATACCCATCAAAAGCTTAAAATTCCTGTTCTCCCTGGATTTCTCTGAAAACATCTTATAGATTTTAAAGAAAAATGGCCATTCACAGTTCTTGGTGTGACATTACAAGTTGCATGAATAAATATTCCTGTTGGCACTTGTTAACCCTCTCCAAGTTGCCAGACATCAATATTTTGGATACATTTGAGATAAAATGGACCATTTTTAAATTGACACAGCACTCAGTGAGTATGTGTCAAACAAACATAACTCCTTTTGTCGGTCATTGACTTGTTGGACGACGATATTGACATTAACTCACTCCACCGTTAATGTTGGTTTTTACCTAAACAATTTTTTATCAAACTGTGTCATTTGAGACTACTATCTTCACCTTTCTCATAACATCAATGAAGGAACTTCAGTGAGAAAGTTAAAAACAATTCATCAGACACTGTGGGGTCATGAAAAATCATGGAATCTCATCGGGAAAAGCCATGATTCTCCAGAATCATAAAGTCTAGTTTATTATTATTATTATTTATCATTATTATTACTCGATTAACCCTTTATCTAACATGAAAAGCAGACGACACTTGTAAATATAATTATTGAATAACTTTTTTTTCATTTTTTTCTCTCAAAAACATAGGTCATGAACCCTCATTGCAACGAGCTCGACGAGCTCGTTCCAAAAAGGGGTCATAACCTATGTTTTTGAGACAAAAAATGAAAAAATAATGAAAATTAATTGGTGATTTTTTGTGAATAGCGATTTTCGGTTTTGGTCGTTACGTTGGGTAAAGGTTTAATTTGATGCTCCTGTGGTTGTGGTAAGAGCAGTTAAATTTCCCATAGGGCCAAACAATCAAACGAAACCCATAGCAGAGGCGGCGGCACAAAATGAAAATGTTTGTGGGGGAGGAGGAGGAACTAATTATTTTTTAATTTTTGTCTCAAAAACATACCCCATGACCTCTCATTAGCACGAGCTTGTTTAACTCGTTCAATCGAGGATCGAAAGTTGCATGTTTAAGGTTAAAAACACTGCTATAAATGCAAGATGCTACTTTGTAAAACAGTGAGTTGATTAACGGACATTAATTGATGGCGAACAAATTGATATCAGCAGGGCAATTTATTTAACCCTTTAACCCCGAAAGACAGCTTTTCCAGCCAAGGATTGTCAAAACACCTGACTTCATTAAGTAGATAATTGCTCGGTGAAGTTGTGTGAAGATTTTCAGCGTGCGGTTATGGCTGCACGTTGAAAATATTGATTGGTCTTCCCCCAAGTAACGAATATAGACTCTTCCATTTGATAACACACACTGCAAAAAATATAGGTTCTCTTTAGAACCCAAACTGGTTCTAATCTTGTCCCTGAGATGGAACCAGTTCTGTTTAAACAGTATTTATTTCAAATCAAATAAATTTATAAAGATTAACATTAAATATTAACAGAATTAAACATAAATTGAGGGGGTTTCAGTCGTAAGTTTAGAGCTTATACGAGGTTGTCTCAAATCATTATTAAGCAAAGGAGATATGAACAGTTGGCATATCCAACCAGTTTTCGTTCTTTTCAGAACCAAAACTGGTTCGATATGTCAACTGTTCATATCTCCTTTGCTTCAAAATGTTTGGCGACTGCGTTCATAAGCGAATAAGCTCCATGTTTACTACTGAATCTACTTCAATTCATGTCATATTCTGTTAAAATTGAATGATATTCTTGGTAACTTTATTTGATTTGAAATAAATACTGTTTAAATAGAACTGGTTCCAACACAGGGACAAGATTAGAACCAGTTTTGGTTCTAAAGAGAACCTATATTTTTTGCAGTGTATAACTGGCGTGGAAGATACCACCAGTGTTCAAGGCGTCAGGTATGAAAACACTGATAGCGAATAAACAGATAGATACTTTTATTTAGCTGCATGCAAACTCAAATATTACCGTAATTCTATCACAACGTCCGACAACACGGTATAATATATACACAGCAGAGAGTTGGCCTTGCCAGGTTGGCTGTCTACCTGACATGCTCCGAGGAAATATTGTTCGAAAACACCTGATGCAGACTGTTGCAAATCTAGTGGCAAAGTAAAAGTTGAAGAATAGGATAGAAGTGGTAGGTTGGGCGAAGTGTCCGAGAAAAGAACAGTTTAGATTGCGATGCATAGAGTATGTACTGGAAAAATAGCCAAAACGCCACTCAGAGGTATAACCGAAATAAATTACGGAAATCGGCAATCAGCGGTCATAAAGTAATGATTAAGATAATGACAGACTATCACAGGATTATCCGCGAACTTTCTATTGCCGTGACTAATTTCTACGGCTAGTGTGACTCTTCTTGCACCAAACTACTGAAACTAGCAACTACCTGAGACAGTTTTCTGCCTGTACGCTGGTCATCAAATAAGATGAGCTGTCATGATCTTCAAAAATGCTGGAGACACTGGTGGATGCACTCCTCGTGTGACTATATGAGACTATGTGTTTTATCATCAGGACTGCGTCAATCTGTTCCAATTAACTCCTGCGCACTGATATCGAAATATCAAAATTACAATCTGCAAATATTTCCATTTATGCAGCCCTTTACCCAGCGTAACGGCTAAAACCGGCGAGCGCTATTCACAAAACCACCAATTAATTTTTATTATTTTTTCATATTTCGTCTCAAAAACATAGGTTATGACCCTCGTCGGAACGAGCTCGTCGAGCTCGTTCCAATGAGGGGTCATAACCTATGTTTTTGAGACAAAAAATGAAAAAAATTAGTTATTCAAGAATTTTGTTTGCGTCGTCTGATTTTCAAGTTAGGTAAAGGGTTATCAAATTCAATCTTGTTCTACATTTGATACAGAGCATCGAGCTCTGTCGAACAAGACTGGATTGGTTAAATTCTATTAGAGGCATTTTGGGGAAAAGGTGCAATTTGAAATTTCTATATTTTAACACCTGCGTTTAGAGGGATAAGATATACTTGTCGCCTGGGTTCAATACTATCGAGTTATAGTTCTAACATCTCACCTCAGTTACTACTTGACGAGACAAATAATTTATTCGGGTGACACTCCCACCCTCTAGAATTTACGAACATGTGCATGAATGGATCCGCTATTTCTACATATGTCTACCTATTGGATAGAACACATTTCTCCAATTATGTTTTACCCATAAAAAAACAATAGAATACTCTATTGTTAAGTTTTAGTTCCCACTTGTGAACAATTGAAAATGAATTACAAATCTGTATTTTTTAGGTTGCATTTAAAGATAGTTCTGAAGAGTAAGGAACCAATAATGTCTTGGCAGTCAACGGAATTGGCACTCCTTTGGTTTTGTGCTTATATCTTGTTGGAGACAAGCTGTTCCGGGATTATAAAGCAGGCCATTTACACAACACCCGTGAATTATGGTACCATCGTACAAGAAACCATGACTACTTCTCAAACAATGAAATCAAGAATACAATGTGCTGCAAAATGTGCGGAGACGGAACGCTGTATGGCGTTTTACTACAATAAAGAAACGCGCACGTGTCACATTTCTAATGAAGGAATAAACAATGCAGATGGAAAAGTTTATGGAGTGAAGAGATGTGAGTTGCAATTTTGACAGGGATTTGACTCACAACAGACCACTGTGTGGTGGAATACAGGGCTAAAATTTCATCTAAATTTGGGAGAATCCATTTCGATTGTCGCAAAAATTGTTGCGAGAATCCATGCCTGTTGTGAGTGTCCCAGGATCCCATTAGGCCACCATGGTTGAACTCCTGCTGTTTACAGATAACACATGTTAGCCCTTCACCCAACAAAGCTTTTTAATTTTTTAAATATAAACTGAATTTGATAATTTAAAAAAAAAACAATTATATTTATCAATAAAACCTTAGAAATATGGATGCCATTGAAACCGGCTCATCGAGCCGGTTCAAATGACAGCCATGTTTGTACAATTTTATAGACAAAGAGTCAGGATATTTCAGGCCATGTTAGCCTTGTATTGGTTAATTTGCTGCTGCCATGTTAGGTAAAGGGTTAAGTTGACTCAATTCCTTTCAAGTGAATCCTAGCAAAGGTACTGCGAGAATCTATGCGGATTCTCCCTGGCTCTGTTGGCGCATCTTTGTGTGAATGGATTCTCAGATTTTCGACGAAATATAAGCCCTGGAATAGGGGAAATTAGCACATTACGTGGGCCTTTCAAAATACAATTCTCCGGAGTATCCAAGACTGCATTTATTGGCCTATAATCACGAATATGAAACTTTGGTCTGCACAAAAGCTGATTTCAATAATTCGGGGAGGGTTATATATGTTATCAAGTGGGGTAAAATTTTATTAATTCACGAAACTTACACATTGCATCGAGTTTCTGCAATTACAGGTAGCATTCTCAAGACATGTTGCCCTGTAAATGTTTTCAAGACAGCCTATCCCTGTTTTCTGGCACATGTTAGCTTTTTATTTGTATAAATAAGCAAGTGCATACACCACCTGTTAAATAGTCTTCATACATTTTTTGCATCTTTTCCTTCAAACCTAAGTTAACTTGGCAACTGCCCCCAGTATACTCCTTCCCCATGGCATACCGCCCAGAGTGGATTTCCCAAGCTGAGTAGGACAGACAAAAAATTTAATTGTTAATGGAAAAAGGTCCATGACTTATTAGTCGAATCCGCTGGCACCACCTCTTGTTATGTGCCTGTAAGAGCATGCCCTCCTGAACATGCATGTAAAATTTCACGACAATTCAATCTAGACTGAACTTTTGAACCGTTTCGTGACTCAATACTTGTTCTTGTAACTCTGTGGATTTGACCCTTGATGAATTTCCTAGAAGGTAAACAAACATAAAAAAAAATGTCTGTCCTTGTGAAATTGATATCTATTTGTTAGTGGAGGACTTTCTTTTGGCATTAGCTAAGCACTTCTTCTCTAATTAGGTCGTTCAACGAAGGTCAGGGAAAGGAGGGAGGGGCGCATAGGGGGCCATGGTTCCTCTAAAAATTACAGCAGCCCCCTGAAAACGGGAAAATTAAAGCAGGATTCCAAATTCACTTCAGGCTACTGAATTTTCAAAATTTTCTCCCCACCAATGAGAGGCCTGAAATGGAGGTTTGTATGACCCTCCCATTGGTGTGGGCTCGGGGGAGCCACTCCAACCCCCACCAACGGGAGGGCTATACCTACCCCCACCTCGCGCCTACGACCTTCGGATATGCCCGTGGCATATATTGATCTGGCACCTCTAAATAAATTATGCCCCCCCCCCTAGAAAATCGTAGCTACGCCCCCTCACGAAAATGAAATGACTGAAGCTTTTTTATACCATGAGAACCTATTCTACTATATATGAAAAGACTATGATATAAATTTTAGCTTTATACACCATCCGTGGTGAACACGTCTGCAATGGGATTTCAGTAGTTAAAATTTACACCTACAGTGGAACTACACCCACGTTGACCTTTGGTGACGTCGACCTGAATATGCGAACTTGTCTAAATTTATCGCACGTCGCCTCGCGAAGAGTGAAATGAAAGTGGCAATTATTTATTACGTTTTTAAATGAGTTTACCCCATAAACACCAAATATTAACAAACATGCATTGTCTCATGTTAATAAAGCACCCATAACTCGAAATAGTGTGTTATTATGTTGTTAAAATGAAAAAGGGCCTCTTTCTTTTTCAATTTCGTTTCAGTGATAAAATTGACAGCGGAAGTACCGCCCACGTATCCTCATGTAAACAAAAACAATTTCGCACGTATTTACGACTGCTACTCAGTAAAATCGCGAAAAAATAATAGCGTCTCTTAATAACCTGACGATCATGGTATAAATAAAATATACCCAAAGCAGCTTTGTGTACCAAATGTTCACCACTTCACCACTCGTGGTGAACATTTGGTACACCAAGCTAATACGGGTATATTCTATATTTTCCTTTTTTCTTTCATTTTCGTCAGACCACAATTTCGGGTACTTTCCCTGGGCCCACACTCACGAAATTTGACACACCAATCAACAATATGTAAATCTCGCCCGGAAATCATTTGTTTCCGGAAACTGTGTCAAGGATAAATGCAATGCGGTTTTAAATGTTTTCATTTCCTTCAATAACCTTTAATATCAACGTCTCTTTCAAGCTCCCGTCTTTCAGACCTTGCATATCCTACAGTACGGGAGAGTGGATTGTAACTAAATCACCCGCGGAGTGGAGTTATCACCCAAACTATAACTTTCAAATTTTAACCCGGAGGTCCATTGGCTGAAACTTTGCTTGTGCTTGTTATGCTTTGCAACAAATTTGCAATTATTGCTTGGGTGGAAACTCCAGTCTGTGGGTGATTTAGTGTTAATACACTCTCCACGTACTGTATCTCCAATAAAAAAGCATTTCTAAAAATGTGTTCTCTCCTGGGAATTCTTAATCCCTCAGGTGATGTCGTAAGTCAGGAAAATTTCAACTTCTTCTTATTTCCATGAATTTTTAGTATGTTGTAGAAAACCAAACAATAGGAGACAGATGTTTTTTGTTTCTTGAGATACCGCCTTTTTTGACGTGTTTACGTCACTTCAGATTTCATCATTTTCTCTTTAAAACCGCTGTTTTTGGAGGGCTGTCACGATTTTTTAATTTAGGAAACGATTAATCGTCGCAAATAATCGATAATAATCGATTAATCGTATCTAGATGACACTCCCTCCCCCTCTCCCTCTCTTTGAAGTCGTTAAAAATAAAGTTCAAGTTATCTGACCAACCTCAAGTAAACAACGAAGACGATCCTCTTTAAGGTACATTCAAAGCATTGATGTTCTGAACTTTTGAACCGTCAGTGTAATAATCAAGACCGGTAGTCAGTTGCGAACTTCGCAAGTTCGCAATTGCCGACCGGTCTTGATTATTACACTGACGATTCAAAAGTTCAGAACATCAAAGTTTTGGCGTACCTGGAAGACAAATGCTTCTAACGGCTTCTTGAGGTTTAACGTCGACTTTCTTGACCTTTTATCTTTAGCAACAATAGTTTTTCATCCAATTTTTTGTTTTAATTATTAAACGTCTAAAACGGAGTAAAATTTAGCGATTCGTCGACAACGAAAAATACTAATAGCTTTCGGCGTGGCCGATCGACAATCGATTAATCGTGACAGCCCTAGTTTTTTGTGACATGCACAGATCCATTGTTAGATACAGATTTCAAACTTCCCATATCGATTTCTTTCAAATTTTGGATATATCATCTCCAACGAAAACCATATCGAAAAATTCGGTACCGATCTGAGGAATTCGCAACGGTTATGGCGGAATTTAAGGGTGACGAAATTGAATGAAATAGGATTCTCATGAAATTTTAGTATGTTGTAGAGATCACAAAATTAGGAGATAACTATTTTTTTAAGTTTTTCGATTTATCGTCATTTTTTAGTTTTTTACGTTGCTTTGATCTTTCTTTACATAATTATTAAAAACACTAAGATTTAAGGGTTAAACAACATTACTGGAGTTCAAATAAGGAATGATCGTTTGTTTCTGTTTATTTCTTGAGTTATGAATCCGAAAAACAAAGGCCAAACTGTGTAAATGGATGTAGCCCATTTACACACTATGTTTGGCCTTTGTTTTCTGGGGTTCATAACTCAGAAAATAGACAGATACAAACGACCTTTCCTTATAATTAAACTTGAGTTACAATAAATTTAAACACTCTACTTTATGGGGTTAAAATAAAACCAGGTCGCATCATGCTTCCTTGTGATAACTGAATAAAAGGGCATAGTTTTGTAAAATTCTGTTTGAAATAAAGGTACGTTTCACTGAAAAATGTTCTTGTGTCATTAAAAGTTTTTTTTTTACCAATGAATTGCGTAAGTTAAAAGGAACGTCATAGGCCACGCCCACACAAAACTTTAATCTCCTTTTCCACTTGGGTGCTGTCATTCAAAGTAACACTGAGTTAAATTTAATTCTGATTTTGACCATTTCCTGAGAGATTGAAAACACAGTTTGTAAATGTGGTGTTCGATATAAACCCAGATAACATGAAGTTGGTTGAACTTTGTCTCAGAAAGAGTTCATTCAGGCTATTTGGAAATTGGAAAATTTTGCTCGCGTGAGTTTCGTTTGTGGATTAGTACGATCGTCCATTGTTTACGTTTGATTTGGGTAAAACAAATACACGGGGCATGCTGACGCAGGCGATCACCTATTGCGAATAAATAAATTGAACATGGAATAAAAAGCATGATAAGGATTTCATTGTTTATAAAAAAATTTCTGAAAGTCTTTTCAATATGATGAGATAAATAGTATTTACTTTTCATGTTGAAACAATATATGAGCGTGCAGGGGTCTTTTCCATTCACACTATGCAGCGTAATTTTTAAGACAAATATTCAGGGCGTGGTTTTGGGCGAGTCTAAATGCGTTTTTTTCTCGGTTCGTTGTGGTATCAAAAAAAAGAAAGAAATACTTTAGCCAATGGTTTTGCTTGAAAATGCATAAACAAAAAAAGGTTTAATTATAGTGAAATGGCCATGTTCGGCAAATTTCCTATAAATAAAACAGAAAATTTCCCCAGTAGTTTGGCCACAATATAAAGTCAACGGACGGTACAGTTACTCGGATGATACTCTCGGCTTTCAAGTGACGGGGTGTGAGTTGGGACTCGTTTTCCAGCGGCTTAGTACGTTAAAAGGCAACATACATATTCTCCACTTTGTTGGGGCCACCCGGTGATGGGCGTGTTTCGTTGAATGACTTCTGAAAATTAGCTTGCAATTCTTAATAATCTAGTTAATATTTGCAACTCTGTGAACAAATAATCATCTTTTTGTACTACCATAGATTCAAATGTTATAATAACGAATAACCCGTGGAAAATACAAATAAAAGTGAGAGAACACCACCTGGCGAAACTAAAACCTTTATGCGGCTAACAACGAACATGCGCACAGGAATGCATAAACTATCAGATTTTAACGTTAATATTGATCTGAAGGCGTGGTTGAAATATGGTCACGTGAAACGGTTATTCATATAAAAATATATCTTTATTCAACATTCAATAAATGAAGCTAATTATTTTTTCACCTCGCATTGCTGTATTCTTTGTTTCCATTTCTCTATTAATGAACTGTTTACCTATTCTAGTTTGATAGACAGTGTGTGACAAGCCTGAGGAAAATCACGATTGTTGGGTTTTTTAAATCCATTTAACTAACAATTGCAGACACGTCTCGGTCACGTTTCGGTAATTTGTATGCATATTCCTTATGTTGCCAGCGAGCTGTTTTATGCTTTTCCTGGTTACATACATATCACAATAACTTATCGCCTTGGTACCATCAGCAATAAAAACGACATGGATGCGTATTACATTCACTTCGGTTTCACGGGCGGTAACTCCCGTACCAAATAACCACCGGACTTCAGGAAAATGATATTTTCGAATATAAACAATTGTAAAGATCACACTACACTCTAAAATCAGTTGGGTTAAATCCAACTCAAATCAACTTGGATGAGTGAATATGAACCCAATTGGATTCATATTCACTCAATCCAGCTGATTTGGGTGTTTTTTAACCCTTTACCCAACGTAACGGCCAAAACCGGCCAGCGCTATTCTCAAAAATCGCCTATTAATTTTAATTATTTTTTCATTATTGTCTCAAAAACATAGGTTATGACCCCTCATTGGAACGAGCTCGTCGAGCTCGTTCCAATGAGGGGTCATAACCTATGTTTTTGAGACAAAAAATGAAAAAAAATAGTTATTCAAGAATTGCAAGTGTCGTCTGCTTTTCATGTTAGGTAAAGGGATTTGTGGGCTGATGTAAATACATTTTTGTTTTAAAACCTAATTTCCAGTATCATGTTTTGCGTATCCACAACAAACAAATTTTACTAGTTAGAACTTGTGATGTGGTGATCCATTACTGAAATATGTTCAACTTATTATAAACGGAATCCAGTTTTCCGAGTCAGCATTGTAACGCTTATATTTATTTTGCTATTATTACATTGTCAGCGGTGCATTTTCAGGTGGATGTATGATGTGTTTTCAATTAAATTGTCTTGCAGATTTTAAAACAACAATCAAGTGTCTGCATTATTCAGATTTTTGGAAACGAAATGTGTCCCAAAATGTCAAATTGACAAAAACCAGCATGACTTCCCTAATGCAATTATATTTCGTTTTCGTGTATTTTCCTTTTGAATATTTCAACAGCTCGGTGACTAACTCACGAGTATGGCTCCTCTTGCAGTTTCTAGGATGTGAAACCCAGACATTAGAATTATCCACATGGTCGTTTTTATTCATGTTAGTTACTGGCAATTTCTTTGTCGTCAAAAGTAAAAAACATTGTGTTTTTTCTTGAAAAGTAGAAAATTCAAGTTCTGTGTACGTTAGTCATTATTTTGATATTTTAAATATGCTGCTATTCACCTCTTTAATTCGTATTTTGGGCATTGGCGGGAGTTTTTAAAATGACAACAGTTTTGTTATACGATCTTTCAAAGACACCAGAAGGATTATTCATACTTTTGTGACTAAGTAGACAGGTACAACAAGAGAATACGTTTACAGAAATAAAAAAATGAAAGACTAATATTTCAAATATTAAATGCCAAGGCTTAAATTTTGTTACATTTCAGTTGACTGCCCCTCATCAGATGGATATGTGTTGATGGAAGACGGTGTTTGTCTCAAACACCATACCACAAACAGCACCTGGCATGTCGCTTCTTCTATATGCAAGTCTGAGGATTCACACCTATTACTGATAGAAAACGAGTTGATGCATTCAGCAATCAAGATGTATCTAACAAGCATTAACAGTGGCAAGTATCATCTCTTCTTAATCTATTCAGCTGTGACGACCTGATAGGCGTCTATTTATTTAGTACTGTCGAACGTTAACCCTCTGCACACTCATGTCGAAATATCATAATTAGTAATTACATTTTTTCACATAATGTAGCTGAGGTCGTATCCTATTCGGTCTCGTTTGACAGAGCCCATTTTCCTCTATCAAATATGACTGAATTGTTAAAATTCCTAGTTCCACGATGGGAACAGTAGGCTGCTTGAAGTTTCTGTGTTATGACAAGAGTGTGCGGAGAGTTAATTAGGAAATAATTTATTACACGTCTGTTCTATATAATCCCCATCTACAGCAACACTAAATCATGCAGAAAATGAAAATCTGTGCCGCACATATAGTGGAACGAAATCATTGACGGACTATTTTTAAATAGAAGCGAAATTTCACTGGAATTTTCTGCAAATCGTGCAACGCAATTACAATTTGAAACGCTAGCGATAGCTGAAAATCGTCCCCCGAGTACCAATGTGTTCTATATGTGGGCACATAGAACACATTGGAACTCAGGGGCGCAATGGTAACAAGGGTACCCCTCACAAATTTGGCTGACGATAAAATGTGTTGTTTTTGTTGATAGTTGTCAAATGAACTGTCGAGTGTGCTTCTAATAATTGTTTTTATATACATGAAGGCGTGTAATAAACACAGAACGACACTTGGGGCCTCTCGTTTTATCCTTCCACGCAGGCACTCATGCCGTATCGATTAACTCGTTCGTTGTGTGTATATGGTGAATTTTTTTTTAAAAACGTAGAATAAAATGGGGACAAGTCAGGGATTTATTTATTTATTTATTTATTTATTTATTTATTTATTTATTTATTTATTCGGGGTTTAATGACATTTTCGATACTCAAGGTCACTTTATTTTGGACAGTTTTACAGGTGGAGGAAGCCGGAGTACCCGGAGAGCCCCACCGAGCAGCGGCGAGCAAGTGTCGGACTCCCCAACGTACGAACGCCACACAAGCAGGATTAGCATTGGTTGAAGACCAGTGCACCACTGACTTGCAGTACACCCTAGTGCACAACGTGGCAATCGGGATTAAGTCCTTTGCCCAAGAATACAATGCAGTTACCTCTGTCGAGGGTCAAACCATGGACCTTTTGGTTTGAAGTTCAATGACATGACTTCTGAGCCACTGTGCTAACTTATATCACTTATATCACTTGATACGGAAGCTTTTAATATAATGGACAACAGGTGTCATCCTTACAATAAATTATACAAAAAAAACTTCATTGATAGAGGTTTCATTGAAATATACAGACATGAGGCCATAGAAAATAAATACTTTGATTATCATCGGACTGTTTATTTAAATTGGAATGAAAGGGGTATTTTATTTTGCATTGTTTATTTTCTGTGAATTAAACGGTGAGAAAACCAGACCCTCTGTGTGTATATATATATGCATGATTAACTGGCAGGATGCTAAAATATTCTCGGTCGTCAAAATTTGTACATTTGTTTTTGCCTTGTTTAAACATATGAGAGAGAGCTTGTGAGTACTCTCCCATAAACTGTAACAAGTCAAGTCCATACATACGAAATACATAGATAATATGAAGCATATGGATAGAATGTGAAGCCTTTAGGTTTTATTACCTGCACTCCAGAATACAGTGCAAACTAACTTCACGTGTTAATGAAGTAATTGCTTTAATAAATAGTAATTATTGGTGGCAGTACATTTTTTACTTATTTAAAATAAACTATACTTACACTTTCTATGAACTGCGGACAAACCAAGAAAAATATTTAGTTAGCTTGCGGGCAGATTGAGAATTTTTAAAAGTCGGGTAGCCGGCAAATCGAAACATAACCAGAAATTCTCAATCTAACATGTCTTTTCATTGCGTCGCGATTGTTTTATTTACTTGCCTAACATATAGCGTACACGTTCGTCAACGTTATTTAATAGATAAGAATTTGTTGCGAAATAAATCTCCTTAACATGTGTTAATTCATTTTGGAGAAAAAACAATGTGGTATTAATTTTGTCACGGAGCTGTTGACATCTGGATTCCACGATTTTATCTATATATTTGCGATACTCGGGTCTGTAGCCCCTACCCCTCCGTCACTGTGGGCGTCTACCCATGTTAGTTCAAAAATACGTTATCTTTCGGTGCAGTACAGTATGGTAAAACGTGGTGCTGTGTATATGAATTATATCCGAAATAATCTTCAGGGCGGCCGATATCAGCTGAAAAAAAACTTTCTATTTTAAAAATTACAGTAAAACGTTTAGCTTCATGCAATGTCGACGGAACAGTGCATGGGGGTTAGAGTGTAGGGCACTGATTATTATTTTTTCACTGTTTGCTTTGAAAACATAGCTTATGATCAATCAATATTTTCTTATCAAAAGTGTGGGGCTGGCTAAATATATGATCTGAAAAAATGTCTGTGCAATGCCTACTCGCTCTATTCCACATCGTTTCTTTACTGTTGAACGATCTCATTAACTCATTGATGCTGCTGTTGAATATTCCTGCCTGTGACATGAAATCTCTTGCCACAAAAATAAGAAAAATTTTTGCACATTTAATAAAAATTTCATTACAAACTGTATACAACATTTGACCAGTGATTTCTTAAGTGACGTTTTCACGAATGTTTCATGAAATCTAGTCATGGCTGTTCACACCAGCCATGACTAGATTTAATGAAACATATTTTTAAAAATACTCAGCGGGTAGAGAGTTAAACTTCTTCATTGTTTTCTTTTTTTTGAAGATCATGTGTGGATTGATGGATTTGATGCAGACAAAGATAACAAGTATTTGTCTTGGCAAAATAAAGAGCTGCCGTATGTAAAATGGATTCCCGGTGACCCTGACAGTGTTGAGAAAATGTGCGTCGCATTATCGGCAAACATGAGGTTAGAGAATCTGGATTTTGCAGATGCAGCTTGTGAAATGCCACTTCAATTTATATGCCAGAAAGAAATGCCGTGAAAGGTTTACAACTTTTCGATATGTGCACTTTGTCTAATACAAAAAATACTACAAATCAAAATGGGAAAACTGAATAGATTGTTTAATCATCTTTTTGCCAGTGTTACATGCAAACGAACTTGCAGAAAACAATCACAGTACATCGAGAGTGGATTATCATTAAAAAGGCTCGTGTCGTGGAAGATCCATGCATCCAAAAACAGTCTATTCCTCCAACAATGCATAAGAATCCCAAGCAAAGTTTCATTCGATGGACTTCCGGGTTTCATCCGAAAGTTCGTTGGCTGATACTTTGCTTGGCATTCTTATTTATTTCATAGACAAGGGTTATTGCTAAGTTGAAATTTCCACTCCATATGTGTTTCAGGGGTAATCCTTTCTCTGGGTACTGTACCCAACCAAAAACATATCCTAAAACCACAACCTGAAGCACTGTATAAGAAAACAAGAAAAAAGATTTCCAGAGAACCTCTATTCGATGTTAACTATCTGGAAGAAATAGGACCTGCAATAAATGTTGAACAAAATGTTTTTGCTTATACTTTGTAATAGAATACAACAAGACTACATGAGAGATCAGTGAAATCATATTTTCACTTGTGACAATATCAAGATTCATCTTCGTTGTAAATAAGTGTGTTGTCAATTTGATGCCATCAATTCTCCCAGCATTTAGTTATTTATTTGTTTCACGAGAAGAGAAAGGTGGAATCTCGGAGAGAACCATCGAGCTCTGGCGAGTTACCATCAAACCTTCCAACTTACTAACCATGCCCAGGCAGGATTGACAAGCATCATTTACAAAAAAGTATTATTTGAAAAAAGATTAACTGATAATTAGAGGTTATTACATGGTTAGTTTTATATCAACTGAGACATAAGCCAGAGGTATCTTCATATCAGCCTGAGACCAAAGGCCGAATGCTGATGTGAAGTTACCAAGGGTTGAGTTTTCTGACAGTGTTACTGTTCCTCATTTTTTTCATAATGTCTGAAGTGGGGAAGCCACGACGTTTAGGTAGGTGAACTATCTCTTCTCTCACCGCAACGAATCTCGCTAAGGACTCCAATGAGGGGCCATAACCTATGTTTTTGAGACAAAAAATGAAAAAAATAGTTATCCAAGAAGTTTTTTTGCAAGTGTCGTCTGCTTTTCATGTTAGGTAAAGGGTTAAATAGTATTTAATGTATTTTCGGCTAGGCGTGCGGATTACTGCATTTCACTTCAATGAAGTGATTCGGGGTGGTTTGATGGCATGTGATGTACAATATGGTCATATAATAAAAACCTATCATCAGTTCAGTGAAGTGGTATGGGTCATACAGTCAGGTTTCATTGACGAGGGTCAGATCACTCGAACTGTCACAGGCAGCAATTTTGATGTGGTGATCTGAACCTCGTCAGTGAGACGTTATACTACAACCTATATCACTCACTGCAGCAATAATATGTATGTAAAAATCACCACTGATTTGGTAGATTACCGTTTACTCAACGTAATAATAAAAAAGGACCAGCGCTATTCACTAAATATGACATTAGAATTTCTTTGTATGTTTATTTTTTTTTATAAAAAACATATTTTAGGAGCATTCATTGGCGCGAGCTCAACGGGCTTGGACTATCAGCATCTCTCACTGTTATTGTTTCCAAATTAGTTAGTATTTATAGTGTTATTGATGAAAAGAAAACAATATTGGTTGATTTTACAATGCTCCTCAGCATGAAAATGAAGATGTAACCTCGAGTTGCCGACTTGAGGAAATTTTAAACCAGGCTCTGGTGCTTGGTCAGATGAAGTCACAAGACACTGCTGTTAAGAACCATGCCTTGATCAGGATTATGCCAGGACTTGAGATGCATCAGTGGATACAAATATGACAAAGTGTGTACTTTTGCCTCTTTAAGAATAGCTCTGAGAAGACTTGAACAGGATCATTTGAAACCTATCACATGTCATCAAATCTACATAGACAACTCCTGTAAATGTTGTTGAAACATCGTCTGAGTTCATAAAACTGAAGAAAATGATACAGTCATTGTAAGCTGAAGTGGCAGCCTTTAAATAGGAGAGAACATTCGACACCAAAATTGACCAAGTTCCTCAAACTGAATATGAGAACCATCAAAATCGATACCTCCATGAACAACAGCAACAACAGCACACCCAAGAGAATTTTTATAAACAGTGGACTGCTCATCATACGAATATAAATAGAGTAACGCAGTCACAAATCGTGTGTTGGTAGTGTGGCCTGTCTGGCCATGTAGTTGTGAGCTGTAGAGTGAGAATGGATCACTTGAAAAAAGCACTTAAACTTCAACATGCCTGCAGGAAATGTTCAACCATAGGTGTTCATAGAAACCGACCCGAAAAATTTAGAAATTGCTTCAGCCTTTCACAGCAACAAACTGTTGATAGAAAACTTTTAGGAGCACCACAATGACAAGATAACGATCTTGTGTCTATTGCTGGGGAAAGGGATGTTGGTTCTGCTGATGACTATAGCAAGGGAATCTCCATCGGTACAAGATGCAAGTGAGCTCGATGACATTCAACACGCTGACATTCTAGTATCTAATAGCATCAGCAATTCAAATTTGTAAATTACACCTAATTCTGAGAATGTTAACATTTCTGAGTCAGTGGCAGCACCCAGAAAATCTGTCAGAACCAGAAAACCACCACCATGGATATCTTCTGAGCAGTATGTTATGTCACAGACTGTAGAAAAGCCAGTAATAAAAGCAAAAGCAGCCATACATGGAAACATAGCTTCAAAGAAAATATTTTCAGACTTACCATAGGATATTCCTGAAGCCATATTTTCCGCCATTTTAGAATGATACTTTTAAAGTAATTTGATACACAGTGTATTTAAAATTTGTATATTTTTTCTCAGCAAGGGTTATGGTTAAGACAGAGTAGGACATCTTTGTTGCTCACGGACAAACACATTGCATGTAGCTGATAGGGGTTGCATTGACACTGTTGATGCACAGAGTCTGTGAGGATTTCCTCACTACTTGTAAAGGTCCAATATTTGCACACAGTTCATAGTGACATCCTTTTAAATATCAGGGCTTAGAGTCTGCAAGGATTGCCTTGCAACTCGTCCATTGCAATTTTATATGTACCCATACTATGTATGGTACACATAATGCTGGCATCCGGGGTGGCCATCCATCGTTCGTCCAACCTTTGTCCGTCCGTCCGTCCGTCCGTCCGTCCGTCCGTCCGTCCGTCCGTCCGTCCGTCCGTCCGTCCGTCCGTCTGTCCATCCAGAGTCCGTATCCATTTCTTTGGCATTCGATAACTTGAAAAATATTGCTTGGATTGTCAAGTTACTTTATATCTGTGTTCTGGTTACTGATGTGCCGAGCTGTATAGTTTTTGTTCTAAATCTGATAATTCGATCCTGAGATATTAACTCTTTATCCTTCAAATAGGACATCTTCTTGGCATGAGATAAATAAAAAAATATCAGTCCAACTGTCATACTACTTTATATATATTTTCAGGTTACTGATGTTCTGGGCAGTATACTTTTTGGTGTAAATCTGTTATTTTGATCCTAAGATATTAACCCTTTATCCTTCAAATTGAAAATTCCTCCAATCCTGTTGGCATTCGATAACTTGAAAAATATTGCTTGGATTGCCAAGTTACTTTATATTTGGGTTTAGGTTACTGATGTGCCGAGCTGTATAGTTTTTGGTGTAAATCTGTTATTTTGATCCTGAGATATTAACCCTTTATCCTTCAGTTTGAAAATTCCTCCAATGCCTTTGGCATGAGATAACTCAAAAAATATCAATCCGTTTGTCATGTTACTTCATATATGTATTCAGGTTACTGATGTATAGCTGTATAGTTTTTGGTGTAAATCTGATAATTTGGGCCTGTGATATTAACCCTTTATCCTTCAAATTGAGAACTCTTCCAATCCATTTCTTCACCATGCGATAACTCAATAAATATTAATCCAATTATCAGGTTACTTTATATATGTATTCAGGTTACTGATGTGCTGTGCTGCATAGTTTTTTATGTAAATCTAATAATTTGATCCGGATATATTAACCCTTTATCCATCAAATTAGGAACTCCTCCACTCCATTTCTATATGTACCCATACCATGTATGGTGTACATAATGTCAGCATCCAGGGTGACCCTCCGTCATACAGCTTTCTACTAGTTGTGCGTATGGGTACACGGGGGGGGGGGGGGGGGGGGGGCACGGTGGCTCAGTAGGTAGAGGTGCAGGCTGCAAGCCGAGAGGTCCCCGGTTCGAATCCCACCTGCGGCAACCGCGTTGTGTCCTTGGGCAAGACACTTCACCCCCATTGCCCATGTGGGGGCACGATGACGCCGTGTACTAAGGCGTACTGCACGTCGATGGTACGCATGTCTTCAACCAATCTAACCCTGCCTGTGCTGCAGTGCGGAGTTATGATGTTGGGAGCTGGCAGCTGCTCGTCATTGCTCGATAGTTCTCTCCGGCTTCCTCCACCCGTAAAACTGTCACGGTCATGATTAGCCATTGTGCCTAAATATGTGACCTTAAACATCAATAAATAAATAAATAAGTATGGGTACACATCTGACGATGTCATTGGCCTATTTTTGTCATTGAGTAAGTGGAGAAAACTTTGTTATTGTCTATTGATATTTGTTATTTTCTAGTAGGTGTATCATGTGTACATACTTGATGACAAGGATGCCTTTTAAGAAGAGTAGAGTGTGGCAGGCTCATATTTCTGTGATTAACTGTATTCCAAGTATATTTTAAATCGCGTATTTTAAAGTTGTCTGTACTTCGTTATGTTTATGCTTTCAAATGAAAATGCATAAAATGTTATTTACTTTATATTAACAGTACCCATTCACGCTGGTTTGCACCAATGAGCGCGATTTTTTGAATGTTCCTGTATGCTTGAGAAGTTCTGTCAAAGTGAGAAGGAACACCATCAACCTTTTTAATTGTATAATCTGCCGGATTAACCACACTCTGATGCAGCATAGGATAATCCTTTCTTCCCAGCCATCTATTATTATCAGAACGTAAACATTATTTTGAATGACTGATTGGCTTATCTGATAAAATATTGAAGACATTTCCAATTGTAAATAAAATAGAAATGTGAAGATCTCGTTGATTTTGTTGGATATCTAAAGTTCCGTCCAACCGATAGAGGTTTTATTTGTGTATATCCAGTCTGAATGATGATGTAAATAAATATAATTGGACCTGTGATGTTGTAAACATTTGTTTGTTACAACAGATCGTGTTACATATCTTAGTTGAGATATCAGATTTGTTAACCCTCTATATTCCTCATGTCAAAATACAAACGATTTCAGTGGCAAAGTTGTCCTGCATTTAAGATGGGAATTTAATCCATTTTATCTTCTTTGAACTCATTGAACTCTATCAACGAGGTAATTGGTTATCTTTTCAGACTAATCTCAGAAAAATATAATCATTGAATAAATAGACAAAACACGATATGTGTTTGAACTGGTGGGTGTTTTATATAACGAGTCGGAATGGCGTAGTCATATTGCTCAAACAATATATGATTAAGCCTTTCTTTCCAAACACCCACCAATCCAAACACACATTGCGTTCTGTGTTTATTACACATCCACATACATTTAAATTCATTTAAATACTCTAATTTTAATTCTGATGTTTAAATCCAATGGCGAAGAGTCTGTTATGTTTGTTTGAAGTGGTACTGATCAAATGGATCGAAAAAAATCAAAACATCCTTTAGTGAACCAGTCTAAATTACATTCATTATCTTCTCTATTGGATGTGTTGTTGAAATTCCTATCGCTGTTTCTCTTTGGCTGGTGTCCATTCACGCCTAACCATCTGGTGGCTGTTACTGATAGAACAAATATATGTACAAATTTTGGCGGATTTGCAAAACAGCTGGGAGAAACCCGGACAATCGATAATGTTTTACGAAATTTGGAAACTTTTCGGAGCAAAGCGAATGACTCGACGGGAAAGGAACTAGTCTAAACTATGTGGGGGAAGTGTTTTGCCTTGTACATCAACAGTTAAATACAGAAACATTTATGTCATGGTGGTGATTTCATTAAATAAAAGGGTTAGACCCTTTTACTGCCACTCCCACTTTATCCATATACGGAGGACCTCTATGTACGACGCCTGTATGCGAGGAAGTTTAATAAACTTTATCACATACTCGAAACTCTATCATCTGATTAATTGTTGGGAAGGGCTCTCTGAGCCCTTTCCAACAATTAATCAGATGGAAGTGGTCTGGGGATACCAGAATGAACAGATAACCATCATAAATAGGTGACAATAGTCGCTTTTGGAAGCATAAATGTTTAAGTTTAATGGATGTGTAATAAAATCTTATTATACAACCAGATTTATAGACATTAAGCTGCCATTCGGGGGAGTTGTGAAGATGATCGATTAGGAGTGTGTAAACCCGATTTGGCCCATCTGTGATGATTTAAATCTCGACTGATAAAATAATTCACCATATCATCAATGAATGCTTTGCTTTGTGGTGTGATTTGAATATTAGTTACTCTGTATTATACCTAAAAAAATCAAGACTTTCGGGAAATTTATTTATGGGTAAATAAAATATATATATACAGTAGTCGTGACACATACAGATTACTACAACAGTCAATTGATCTGTGCTGTTGTATTCCATCTCGTTGACAAGATGAGATCGTCCAGAACAAACGAGATGCCGATCTCATCTCGTCAACGAGACGGAATACAACAACACAGATCATCAATTGACTGTTGTATTAATTTGTTTATTTTTTGACAATTGGTATTTTAAACTGATCACAAAACCTGAAAAATCAAATACAACAAGAACTCTATTAGCCAAATAACCATTAACAATTTATGGTCTTGGGAATCCCAAATACGTAGTAATATTGAACGTTCATGTCGAACATGAAATTTGAACGTCAAAACAATGGAGGCAAGACTTGAATTTCAACCGGAATCGTTTTTCATAACACAGATTCTCCTACGCTTTGTTGGATTCGCATCTTGAAAATAGTTGTTTATTGTTATTTTGCAATTGTCCAGCACGGCATTTTCAAACAGACCTCGACTTGAATGTTTGTCAACGGAGACACTCGTGTTTATGTTCTGTACTTAGGTTCTATATTTATTTATAGGTAAACATGATTTATGGGTAACTGGTAGAAATAGTCCGTTCACGTGCGACTCGTTTGAAACAGGCATGATAAAGATCTGGAAAACTCGACACTCTTGTTTTCTGGAGAGCTGGATTTGATGTGTTAAAATTCCTTATTTAACTAACATTTACTGTACTCCAAATTGTTTCTGCATGGCTACCAACTATCCGAATCAGGCAACACAGTCGTCTATTTGTATGACTGACTGTATGTGTGACACAAGCCTAAGTATCAGATCTGGCTTCATAAGAATGTACGATTATTAGCAAACGTGAATAGACATTAAGACTCAAACCTAAACGAAAATGTCCCCTGCTGGAAAAATTGGGGGTTCTCCCTCCCTTCGTTACGCCTTCTTGCCATTTTATGTTACAGAATAAAAGCTCATGTCAGTGCTGGCTCGCAAAAGAAAAAGTTCTAACCAAATCCAATTGTTAATATTTATTTAGGAAACCACGAGGTACCCCCCCCCCCCCAATCGAAGCCGGGATTCGTACGTAAATGGCAGGGTATTATGTAATATATTCTAATGAAAGAAGATTCAGCTTGGCAAGACACAAATATGTAATGCCGCCAAAACAATTGACGGATATTATGTTTGAACTATTTACCCACATGAAAAGATACACGCTCCAAAATAGCAATATAACCTGTTCTGAATATCTGAACAGTGAGAGGTTACGGTCACATATTTCTTCAACTAATTTCGTTAGCCGCACCGCACCCTTATCAACACCCTTCCCTCTTCCAAAAATCATATTTTTACAATTCTACAAAAGACATAGTTTCTAATTGTATTAAACCAGAGAAACGTTTCGTTCTCAGTCCAGCTGCGGTCAATACTATAAAGCTGTTACAATTGTATTTTCGAGAATTGTATTTTCTGTTGATTCCTATAAATGATTTTAATAAATCGTTAGCGTTTTCAAAGATGTGGCAATGTACCGCTAGGTAAATTGCTACGTGTTTTAAAACACCACTGTTTATTTTTGGCGGTCACAGGTGAAAAATACAATTGTAAATTTTTTATAATATCGGTTCTCGGTGTGGAGAAGAAACGAATAGTCTTGAGTCTCGTGTGAAGCGTTACTATGTTTCACTGGGTGCGCAGACAAAATGCCCATAGACAAAATACCAATGGACAAAATACCCTTGAACAAAATGCCCATCAGATAAAATCAAGTAAATATAAAATAGACAAAATCTGACAGTTTTTTGTCATCATACTTGTTTTTTTAATTGACTTTTTCTTAACCCCAACTGTTGTTTTTTCACATTATTTGTTCATTTGTCAATCTCTGTTGTCATTTCTTTCGTTTTTGTGCAGTATTTATGTTGTAATAATAATGTGCACTCAGGATCCCTTTGCTGGTAAATAAATAATAGGCAGTGAAATGATGACAGTGAAGAGAAAAACAATTTTAAATTGAGAGTTTGATTAACATCTGTAAATTAAAAATTTAATATTGGCATATCTAGAATTGAGAGATTGACAACCATAAATCCTTTTCAAAACATTTTTCCTCCCCGGTAATTGTTTTCTCAACGATTTGCCTAAACCACCATATAATTATAAATGTGATTAGACAATCATGTTATGAAATTGTTTACAGGAAAACTTTGACAAAACTCTTTTTTTGAACAGAGATTATTTAAATATTGTTTCCTTGCAATTGATTGGAAGGTATGAGCCAGTACAGTCCAGTAAATTGTAAATAAAAACTTATATATAAACTAATTAAAATTGTTTTCTTACAAAATATTAGAAGGTAAGAGGCAGTACCGTCCTGTAAATTGTAAGACAATATAAGTTACCTCCGGCAACATGTATGGTCACAGGTATATGGAGATTTAATTCCTGAATGTCGGTTTCTAAACACCGAGCCGCAGGCGAGGTGTTAAATGAGACATCCAGATATTAAATCTCCATATACCATACATGTTGGCGGAGATAACGTTTTTGCCCGGTTTGAAACACAATACAAACACAGTGGAAATAAATTTGTGGACGCATTTCTCACGCTCCGCAATCACCTGGACCAAATTCGTGAATGATTGATATGTTTTTAGAAACGCAGTAGACAACAGATAGAGTTACATCCCTTGGGTCTTTAAGGAAACGAATAAACAGTATTTTGTTTACATATCGTCCCCAGAGTTGCAATGTGTTCTATGTGACTACTGACACATAGAACACATTGGAACTGAGGGGATAATATTTGGTCTTATTTTATTTTTCTCAAGTTGTTTCATTTAATTATTCGACTGTTTAAATTATAACAGCAAAATATGATCGAATTTTCGGAAATCTGATAATATTTGTGACTATTTTCATTTTTTTTTTTTTTTGTTCGATTTTTATATCGAGGCGAGCGAAAGCGAAATGCTTTCATTTAAACTATATACTACGGATTTTTCGCGTGCCCATATACCCTGGATGTTGCGCGCTCTGATATACCTTGGATGTTGGGTGCACCCTTTGCCATGGCTATTTGTCCAAGGCATTCTGAAAAATCAAAAGACAGAATTTATCGGGATATAGGGTCAATTATTTATAAGCTAAATATATTTTTTTTTTTTTGGTAATTGTATGGAAGCCAAGGTGTGAGCTGGTGCCATCCAATAAATTGTATGAAAACTATTATTTATGGACACAATCTTTCCTCAAATACTGAAATGAGTCGAAGAGTCGTTCGAGGAGTCACTCGAACGAGCAATTACTCGATAGCTCATTTGCTCGACGGACTTCGAGTCATTCGAGCAATATGCCGAGTCACTCGATCGAGCAATTGCTCTAAGGCTCATTTTCTCGATGAGCTTCGAGTCGTTCGAGCAATGACTTATCAGTAACTGCTCGATAGCTTATTGGTTTTGGGAATGATATTGGCTTTGGGAATGATATTGGCTTTTGTTGTACAGAAGGGAGATAACTCTGCATACAGGTTATGGGAAATCAAGCAATCTGATTGGTTAGTTATAATTTATATAAATGATCTAGATAAATGAAACAACAAGAGTACTTGGAATAGGGTCAGAACTAACAAGAATAGACTAGAATAGCTAAATATAGTAATAAAAAGCAAAGCTGTTCCAGTTAATAGGCTCTTCTACGCTATTGGAGTATACTCTAGAACAAAGAAACCGGACCAGATAGACGAAAAGTATTGCATATATAGATAGAAGCAGAGAATTCTGGGTAATGGCCAAAGAAACGTGTCTTTTAATGGAACAACGTCATGGGATAGGGATCCAAAAAGGGAATCTGGGCGAATTCAAAGCCAGAACATTTCTCCTGTTCAATCGAACGCACCACCGATACCCTCTCGGTACTATAGCACTACGTGCTAAACCGATTAAATGGGGAAATAAAGTCAATTTCGGTGATTTTGGGTGGATTTTGGTGATTTGGAGAGATTGTCGGGTTGTTTGTGGTAATTAGATTTACTCCGATTCAATCGAACACACGCTTCGAACATACCCCGTCCTATTGCAGGAAAATTGGGTAACATAGTAACCACGTGCTACCATAGAAACCAAGATGGCGGCCTCCAGTATACAAAATGGACGACGGAAACACGTATCACCCTAACAACACGCGCTGCGCATGCGCACTAGCACCACGTATCACTATGGGGATGACGTCACGACATGGCCGCTCACGCGGGTTACCACGACAACACAACATGGCGCCACTACGTCACGTGCATGACGTCACTTCCGGGGTCATCCGCCGGGGTCATCCAAATGAGTCCTCAAAAGCCCGAGACATACTACTTTCAATCATGGCCGACTTTGCTATGGGTCAACTGAATTTACAGTGTATCAATTTAATCTGATTCTTATATAAACATTTCGTTGTTACTTGATCCTTTTTATCTTGCTTAGTCTTTTTAATAAGCCTTCTGGAAGGTAATAAATTATTTTATTGCACGCCTATGCTTTTATTTTCACAAATACACGCTTGTTCAGCAAAAACCGAAGCGAACTATATTTTCTTTGTATTTTCCTTGAACAATACGGATCACGGGCGGGACTATTTAACTATTTCTTTTTTTACGTTTTGGTTATTTTTGCGAAAAATTTGTGTTTTTAATATTTTTTTAGTAAACAGTAGGCGTGCAATAAATGCAGAAGAGCATACGCGTTCGAACTGTAATTTCACCGCACGAGATGGATTTCAGCGGAGGGATAATATTGAACAAGAAGCTGAAGGCTTCGAGTTCAATATTATCCCTCCGCCGAAATCGATTAATATTTTTTTAGTAAACTGAAGGCGTGCAATAAATACAGAACAGTTTACGCGTTCGAACTGTCAATTTTACTGAGATCGATCGATTTTGGCGGAGAGATAATATTGAACTCGAAACCTTTGGCTTCTCGTTCAATATTATCTCTCCGCCAAAATGGATCTCGTGCGATAAAAAATGACAGTTCGAACGCGAATGCCGTTCTGTCTATTTCTATTATAGTTTATTTGGGAGTCAACAAGCAGTAAGTAAATAATAAACATGAAATTATTGTATAAACGTTAATAATAGCCCTTTTAGTTTGTTTGTTATTTATTTATTGTTTTATTTATTAACTATCTCTTTATCCTTTGTGGGCTTTTTGCAACAAAAATTAAAGAGAATAATTTTATCATATTGTGGACAAAAATTATTATGTGAACAGTTTGATCGATAAGTTATCGTTCAGAATAACACATTGAAGACAATAGGACCCTGAGCACTTAACCTACGATATGTAATGTAATGATCAACGATTTCGCGCCGTAGTTGTGGCTAACATGACAGTAGAGGCAGTAGCACAGGCCATGAAGTTTACCACACTGAACAGATACCATCAAACCGGAAGTGGCCGAGTCGACCATGGAGTTGAACACCAAGGGCGATAACTGCAGGAATGACATCATGGATTGTCGCCATTTCTGCAAAACAGTCTATGTTCTATGTTAGGTCATGCTTGGATCTGTACACAACTTGTTGAATTTTTTTGTTGTTGTTTTTGGGGTTTTTTTTATTTCATGCAAAATCGTGGTACCCTTCTCCGCAGTAGACTTCACCCATACACTGTCACCGCAATTGCAATGTCAGTGAGACAGGCACAACGTAACGCCTGAGTAATTCACTGCGTCAAACCCCGTGTGCTTGGTGGTTTATGAACAGACAAGAGTGAAAATTATAATCCAAATCACAAGCTGTACAGTTTAGGCCATAAACATAATTGAAAAATCCATTGGTTAAATATTTCAGTTGGTCGGAAAAGCGGTCTTTTAAGAAAGTACACCATTATCAGCAAGAGAGAATGGATATATTAGACTCCAATCCAAACCAAAATGTCAGGATTGGAACAACATGTCCACACCCTCCGAACCTCAGTTAGCGACGTCCTTGGTTACTGAAGAGAAGGCGGAAATGGGTGAAATTACTCTTATTTCGAGACTCTGGCGGACGAAAAATGGTAAATAGGGTATTTGATACACGTTACTCTATGACGTATATCGACCCATCACCATAAACACCATATCGATTACACAGAATACTTCTTTGCATAACATGCGTTCTGACATGCATATAAACTATTTAAATATTAAGATTCTCGCAACATCTGGGTTGTAAAGCATGTCTCGGGTGACATGCCTATAAGCAAACCGATAACATATATAATAGTGAATCGAAGGCGATGAGATAGCATGAATAAAACATTTTTGTGTTACCCAATGTAAGCCAATGACAAATGACACTTTTTCCAAACAACGAAGACCTTTTAAAAAGCATATCAACTGTTTGTCCATTAGACTATTCTCGTGAAAAAATACACATGCCAATTTGATCAATAAATCCTGTAGAGAGTTTCTAAAACACGTCTTCTTTTTAACACTCAAGGTACGAAATGGAATGATAAGGCTAAACACAATTAACCTTTTGATTCCGGGCAGCGGCTCATTCGTTTATTTCTCTGCCTGCGTTCGTCATATTTATTTCGGAGGCAAAATTCAAAATGTATAAAACTATAACAGGATGTGATTTTAGCGGTATCGCATCTTGATTTTCAATGCAATATGTTGTATACGTTGATACAGTATTGTTATTCTCTTCGCGAAATGCGACACGATTCTCATATTTATTTATGTGGTTGAGGGCTAGATTATTTTTGGTGGACTGAACTTGTGTAACAAAAATTGTTTTATTACAAATTATTGGAGAGCGCCGACAGGCACTCTTCAATAATTTGTAATAGAACAAATTTGAATAAACAAACTAATATTTACGTTTGACTGCGTACGAAACATGCGCAAACATGCCAGGGAATTTGATGGCTTTTGTACTGGTACTCTCATTTTAATAAAGGCCTGATTGTGACTTCAAGCACTCAACCAGTTAGAAAACTCCTTATTTTTTATTCCATTTTAGTTGCTCTATATTGAATCTGTGTTGTATGAACACTGTTACAAAAATATATCAGTAAAATCAAGCTCTAGTGTTTAATTTTAGTCTCTCACAACTGGATTTTAGGCATCGGCGACCAGTCCATCAGAAATGAAATATAAAAATAAAATTCGCCCTCCCCCGATCGTTTTAAAAAAATTGCATGAGAATCAATTGTTTAATTTTGTTTGGCCTAAGGTGAAATTTCTTAATTTTTGTGACATTCAAGCAGCTGAACAATAGATTGCACTTTGTTTGGTCAACAAAACAATATTACACAACTCGACTTACTGGAGATATTATTTAATGAAAAATAAAATGTTACTAACACACATAAATCACACTTTGTTATTTCGATGGCCTTTACCTAACATGAAAAGCAGACGACACTTGCAAAAAAAAATCTTGAACAACTAATTTTTTTCATTTTTTGTCACAAAAACATATGTTATGACCCCTCATTGGAACGAGCTCGATGAGCTCGTTCCAATGAGGGGTCATAACCTATGTTTTTGAGACAAAAAATGAAAAAATAATGAAAATTAACTGACGGATTTAACTGGCGATTTTTGAGAATGGCGCTGGCCGGTTTTGGCCGTTACGTTGGGTAAGTCCAACCTAACTTTGGTCAAATTTCATGTAATTTTCTTCCAAGTCTTAAAAAGACCCAAAATGAATAACTCCAATAAATTATATACCAAAATGCTTGGAATGACACATAGAAGATGTGGAAACTGGAATTTGACATGGAACTGCTGCCATGTGTAAATAGCATCATCTGAAAGTCTGCCATGGCATAAGTAAGAGAACAAAATCTTTACAATAAAATACCTCAAAATAAAATAACAGCTGTATTCTATAAAAATTGAAGTACATACTCAATTCATGAACGTAATAAAGACTGAGACCAAATTTTATAAGTGGAGTACTCACTGAATGAAGGCAGACATTTTCTTTTGTTTATGTTTTGATTTGGGGAGTTCAACAAAAGTCAACTTGAAGGAGTCTACTAGAAGAAGTATGGAAGGACAAAAGAGTTTCTCCCAATGTAAAGATGTGTGTGTCACTGTGGTGGTTTGGAAAAAAACTATGATATTCTCCTATGTTGAATGCACTGCAAAGTCATACAATGTAGTTGAATAAATATATTTACAAACCCCTTGCACTGTAACCCCTTTTATCCCATGCATCAGTTTTATAGTTCTAAATTGGTAAATTTGTCTGGTTTATCAATAAGTAACATAGCTTCGTTTACTCTTGGAACCAATACACTCATGACATCCTTTGGAGAAGAAACAAAGGTAACTGTAATCTGTCACTGCAATAAACCAACTAATGTACATAAAAGTACATTCTTATTCAAAACACACAAAATCAACCTTACATAACCATTATTGTATGCACTTTTCCAAAGAAGGCTTATTGGCATATTGAGATCAGGAGGGCACATCCAGAGGGTCTCACATTCATAGGTGTTTACATATTTTTTTCAAGAACGCAGTACGCAAAGTAATCACCAAAAGGTGACAAGTGAGCGCCATTTGACAAAACAATTCCGGGGGGGGGGGGGTGCTCTCTTTCTTGTATGACGCTACCCCCGGTGTCTTTTTCTCAAAGTTTAACTATTTTTTCTTTTTGAAGATCCTGGCGACACACATGTTCCAAACACTATCAGAGACAGATAACCCTCCAAATAAGTGTATCTGTAAAAATCATGTTACATTGCAAAACATTCTTTTTAGACATTAAGTTCTGGACCTTTCATGCTTCTTACTTCCAAATATAACACTTAATTGATCGCTTAATGGGTGAATAGAAAAACCCCGCCATAATCAACGTGTTGAGTTCCATAAGCCTCCATAACAGCTCCGATAAAAGTGTCAAACATCAGATTGTGGCTTTATACAGAATATTCATTAGCTTGTTGCTTGATAAGTAATAGGAACAAAATATTCACAAAAATATTTTGTTGCAATAAATTTGAGGGTGTCAGCAGGCACTTTTCAACAAATACTAACACATCAACTAGTTATAAACAAAATTTTCTAACTCGAAAGAGTGGAAAAGGACCATAACTCTTGAAAAAATGTGTGGAAGAAACACATGCTGCAGCAGCCACACAAGCATCGTTTCCCCATGATGCTCGATCACAACACCAAATATCCTTCAAATTGGAGTAGCTGTGGTTGAGATACAAGGGAGAATGTTGGTAGTGGTATGGGTTAGAGGACAGAGGTCTCCACGGCCCTAGATGCGTCTTTGACTTTTCAACTTCCAGGTCCGGGGCATAATAATAGCAACACTCCCACTTTATAAATTCATAGTTTCAGTAAAATAAACGGAATTATAAATTTAAATTAATTTATAGATAATGGGAAAATAGCTGGCTTCTTTCGCCTTCTCGTACTATTATTACCACAAACAATTTCAGTTTCATGCCGACAAACGAAACTGAACGCAAGTAGTCTGGTTAAAAAGTAACTCGGTATGGATAATGAAGATTCTGCAAATATTTCGTGTATTTTATTTGCTTAAATGCCAATTGCGGCTAATTTTGACCGCGGATTCAATAATTCCTTTGGGTTTTGACCATCATGGCCACGCAGACAGCGGTTATGTTTATTATGATATGCAAATTGGGAGATAGTTTCCGGAGATTTGTCGCATTTGTCAGTATAAAACGATGACAAAAGATACTGATCGGCGCTTGTGTTGGTTTGGTTGATTTCAAGAAAAAACTAAATCCACAGCATCGTCCATTCGCACCTTATTTAAAAGCGCGAATGCATTATTTTCAACCCATCTTCAATCGGTCGTTTGCGGACATCAAACACAGTCGCCGCAAATTCCATGGTTACTAGGAAGTAAATAACTTCACAACATCGGAGGAAATCAACACGCTCAATATAGTTCCAGGTCACTTGGAATATATTTCGAGAAAAAGTGATTTGTAAAGCATTCTGCTTACTTTGTTATGAATATTGCCTTATTTTATGTGTATCGTCAGATTTTATATACTCGATTATTTTTTTTACAAGTGGTTCATGTGTTTTTTTTTAGTGCGCAATAGTTCCGATTTTTTTGTCAACAAAAAAGTTCAGACGGCCTGTAAACACGGAATGGAATTTCGAACCGTATTTTGCAGTTACGACATTAACAGCTCAAGTATTTGCTGTAACCTTTTTGCGAATCCGCTCATACATTGTCTCGAGCAAATAAAGGACGTGATCACGTCCTTTCATTCTGACGATCGCCCAAAATGAGTATTCATGCACGAACCATATTGTAATCACAATCACATGACCGGAATAGACATCATTGAAACATGGCCACATCCGGAACATCCAAAATTTGTGTTGGTGGTATTGCATTCCAACATCAAAACACACCAGAATGTGTGTCATATAAATGCTTTCTCCGAGTCTGTAGTATGTTATCATTACATTGAAGACAAGGCTTTCGAATTACCTATCATTTTGTGGTTTTACCGGTTCGTTACTTCTGCTATTGGCAAATTAATGTTCATCAAAATCATAAAATTCACTTTTTTTCCTGAAAAGAATTTTATGCACCTTTTCTATGCACTTTACTCATTATTTTGATATATAATTTGTCTTTCCTTACTTCTCTTATCTGTTTCTGAGGCACTGGGAAAAATGGAAACAAATTGACCAAAGTTACGTTGGACGACCCTTTAAACAACACGGCCCAGGATCCCAAGAAAATGTTTTGTATGAACATAAATATACCTGAGAACGACGGTAAGTGTGCGACTTGAAGGTTGAAATGCTTTTAGATATCTAACATAGTGAAAGTTGAGTCTTTTTCACCTTGCACTGATGCAGTGCTGATGTCTTTCCCTTTTGATTGGAATATATTTTGAGTATCGTTGCGATGTTTGTAGAAATCGATAACTGCAAGCAAAACACTATAAAACTACAAGTGCACCACGTGGTCATATCGTGTTCATTAGTTTACGTCTTCCAAAGGTATAGTTGGTTCCGGTGTGCGCGGTGGCTCAGTTGGTAGAGGTGCAGGCTGCAAGCCGAGAGGTCCTCGGTTCGACTCCCACCTGCGGCAACCGCGTTGTGTCCTTGGGCAAGACACTTCACCCCCATTGCCCACGTGGGGGCACGGTGACGCTGTGTATTAAGGCGTACTGCATGTCGATGGTGCACCTGTCTTCAACCAATGCTAACCCTGCTTGTGTGGAGTTGGTATGTTGGGGAGCTGACAGTTGCTCGCCGTTGCTCGGTGGTTCTCTCCGGGTACTCTGGCTTCCTCCACCCGTAAAACTGTCACGGTCATGGTTAGCCATTGTGCAGAAATATGTGACCTTAAACACCAATAAATAAATAGTTGGTGCCAGGTGAAGGTATATACAAGCTTACTTTAGTTTGATAAATCGATGTCTGTCGTTTTGACTAGATATCAGAATTAACCCTTTACCAAACATGAAAAGCAGACGACACTTGCAAACAAAAGTATTGTTTACATTTTTGCGTTAAAAACACAGCTTAGGACCCCTAACTGGAGTGAAGAATAGAAATATAATAAAAGTTGAATGGCCTTTTTTGTGAATAGCTCTGTCGGGTTTACCGTTATGTTGGGCAAAGGGTTTTCACAAGCGGCTGAAAGCGGCGTGCGACAACATATATTTCCTTACATTCGAGCATGAGATAATTCTCCATCCCACTCAAAAAGTATGTATTGTTTTTATCGTACGTGTTGCGAAGTTTTAATTGCAATTATTACCAATTTACGGGCTTTCTCTAGTTTTTTAACGGAGTTTAGCGGGGCGGTGAAACTCGGAAATTCAGGTCGTATTTCAACCGGAAGCGGAGGATGGGCCGTTAATGATAATAAAATTCATTAGCGGCCCGCCGCCCTCTTCCGGTCATGGTAATAATAGTAATAACATGATTTTGTCGGGCATTCCGGTTTATTAACAGCACTCCCACGGAGATATTATTGGGAATATTTATCAGGGCTGAAAATTTGAATATGAAATAAGATTTATGTAAACGTTACTATCAGCAAAAGCAATTTATTCAGTTGACATTAGGAGGCACTCTTAAAAATTCTTACGGAACGTTTTGCCAATAAAAAATACAAAACCAATGTAGGCTCTTTGGTTTAGTGCTTATTGTTCCAGTCAAGTTTGTGCTGGAGTTGTAGATGTGGATTTATACCATGATTACCTATTCTACTATATATGAAAAGCCTATGACATAAATTTTAGCTTTATACACCAACCGTGATGAACACGCCAGCAATGGGATTTCAGTTGTAGTTAAAATTTACACCTTCAGTGGAACTGCATCCAAGTTGATATTTGGTGACGTTGACCTGAATGCGAACTTGTCTAAATTTATCACACGTCGCCTCGCGAAGAGTTAAATGAGACCGGCAAACGTTTATTATGTTTTTAAATGGATTTACCTCATAAGATGCCAAAGATTAACAAACATACATTGTCTCATGTTAATAAAGCATCCATGTTATTATGTTATTATGTTATTAAAACGAAAAAGGCTCCGTTTCTTTTTCAATTTCGTTTCGGCGATAAAATTGACAGCGGAAGTCCCATCCACCGATGTTCATGCAAACAAAAACAGATTCGCACGTATATACGTCTGCTGTTCAGTAAATCGAGAAAAAATAATAGCGACTCTTTATAATCTGACGATCATGGAATAAATAACTGGTGGTGAAGTGGTGTTAACCGCGCGCCGAAGGCTCATGGTTAACACCACTTCACCACTCGTGGTGAATATTTGGTACACCAAGCTACTATGGGTATATTCTATATAAAAACAATGACGCATTATATCCAATAAGGTTTTCATCCACCAACTTTGCAGATATATCGAAATGATGTTAGAAACTTCGCGTTTTTTCCGATGGAGTGTATCATAACGTAAGGTCTCAGGCCACCACTGTAATTATGTTGGGTATCCGGCATTGTTGTATGGAGCCAAGGGTTTGTATCTGTAACAACATACAACACTACATTAATACTGATATCTTACTACACGGTACTAAACTCTACAGTTCTGAAATTAACAAAACCATTTTCAAGAAGGTTCACGAATTTATACTTCTGAACAAACGGTTTGACTAACAATCCACCATCCTCAATTAATATTCTTAGAAACTTCAAGGGGCACCACCTGACCAATTAAGCACTGGCCACTGAATATTCTGGGTATCTTCTCATCCTTTCTGCGCTGCCTAACTCCCATTCTTCTTCTGAACATTCAATATTATACTCTAACTCCACTACTCTTAATTCAGGTGACTAAATACATTTACCAACCAATGGCAAAATCACACACTTCTTGTACTGCTGATATTACCAAATGCAACATTATTGCTCAATGAAGACAGCCTTATATTAGCTTCTAGCTTCCCGCTGAATCCCATTCCTTATTATCTGCGTATAAAATATCAATGCGATTTGTTTTCTTTTGCTATTGGAAATAAATATTGTTTAAAGTAAAACTACAGCCATGGTGAATCATCATTCAGAAGTATTTATGTTACAAACGTGTCTAACAGTATTGTAATACGATTAAAGGTTCAATCAAATCAATCCTCTATTGGCAAACGTTTCTTGATTCATGCAAAGAAAATGAATGTTTTCGATACACTCAGATTCAATCGTTTGGAGTATTTCAGTTGGTCGGAAAGGCGAACCAACTGAAATATTCCTAACGATTGAATCTAAAACACAGACGTTGGACTATTTAAGGCCTAGACTGGTACCAAGAGCATATACTATAAAATAAAACTTTTACAATTGTGTTTTCTAGAATTGTATCTCCTTCCCTATTAATATAAGTGATTAAAATGAATCATTAGCATTTTAAAAGATTTGGCAATTTGCCAACTGGCAAATTGCCACATCTTTGAAAATGATAATGATTTATTTCAACCCATTTAAAAACGTAACTAGAAAATACAATTCTAGAAAATACAATTGTAAAAGGTTTATAGTATTGGCCCCAGGTCACAATTGTGTGGAATTTCTTACAGAATTTGACTGGTGACTTGAGCGTTTGATAATAATATAGAGCAGCCTCAATGAGTCACAAATTTATTGTGCAATTTTCGAAACGAGTTCAGTAAACTAGGTCTGTACCGAGAGTTTGAGGGGATCCTAACTGATTTCCTGAGAGGGTTTTGTTACTTGCACTATAAACTCAGGACGCGTTTGAGATTCTATTTATTATTCTCTCAAAAGACCGAAATAAGATGCCTAAAATGTCGGAAAACAAACAGCGTTTCCAAACAGCTGTATCCACCCTCGTAATTCATAACTAAGGGGTTGAAAATACAATAATTTAAAAACAAATGTTCAACAAACGCATATCAAGGCCGTTCCAATAAGGGGAGCACATGATAGGGTATTGTTGGATTTTTAAAAAATTTTAAAATAATTAAATTAACAAATTTTGATACCGGTTGCTCTTAGTAGATGGTAAAAAAATGCCTTATCTGGATGAGCTCCAAGAGATATCACCCAGTAATGTGACTACTTTGAAACACAGTATGTCATTGGAACATAGGTTAACAACTCATTAAAGGGTTTCATCGGATGTTTTTTTTTTTTTTATTAAATTCATCGTCTCTCGGGTCAATGTTCACGATTATTATTATATGACTATGATATTTTTACCCTAAATACCAATATTGTTTGACGATTTTATCCAGAATGTCGGATCACACCAGGTGAGATTTTCCCGGATCAAAAATCCATATCACACTCCAACGGAAACTGCCGAGAATTTCCATATGAATAACGTCGGACTATTTTTCCGCTACAAACAGACTTCGTAACTAGGGAAGTCGTTGCCGTTGTTTACAGAGTTTCGTCTGCTATTTTTATGTTCGGCTTTCAAGGTAATAAGTAAATCGAGGTAAGTAAATTAAGTTACTGTTAGTGTGTCAGTCATATAATAAACCTATCATCACAACAGTGTTAATCCGTGTCGTAGTATCACGTCTCGTTGAGGTGACCAATCTGGCCACCTCAACTCGACGTGATACTACGACACGGATCAACACACTGTTATGACAATATGTATTTATTCCGTATATGAATACAGCTGTGTGCACCTAGGTCAACATTCCACCCAGTTCAGACGGACGCATTTTGGACGACTCAAATATAATATTAGGTTCGATTTGACCAATATGCGACGATTATTAGTCCGTCTGAATCAAATAAATCTTTCAGTTGCATTTCAGACGAATATTCGTCTGAGAGCTACGAATTTAATTGGATTCGATGTGTCGTTTAATTCCGGAACTCGAACTAGCAACGAATCTAGGCTAATGTTCAGTCAATATTCGGTTGTTTCGGTATTATCAACCTGCACGGTATTACGGTATACCGGTTGGTACCGGTATTGAAATCATCACAGGTTAAAAACCGCCAATCAAAAATGAATACCGGTATACCGTGGGCCTGGTACTATGATTTGAGATTTGTGTTTTCTTGAAATAAAAATATATATAATACGGGAAAATAGAGAAAACACATATTAAATGCAAGGGATATCATCAATAAAAATGATATTTTTGGAGTTATAGATAGAAGTATTACTTACTGCCCTGAGTAAATGAGTGATTTGAATGGATTCAATGAAAGACTAATACATATCTGCAAAGTTATTGAACCTATTGTTACGAAAATAAGCCATAAATTTATTAGTCCGTTTACTCACTTTCATCTGATAGAAACTCGGATACAAGAAAATTAGTCTTTGTCAGTTTAACTCCTATAAAAACAAGGTTGATCTCTCTTGTCTGGATAAGCGTTTAATTATTTAGCCTGATATTGTTACCAACACTGCGTCAATTGCGTGTGCGATATTCGATTCTAATAATACTCACAATAGGAACAAAACGTTGCGGAAAATTTATTAGTGCATTTTTGTGTTTTCAGTGCTTCAAGTAACAATTTTGAGACTTCAGTGCTTCCAGTAAAAGAATTTCAGCAACGTTTTGTTTCTATTGCAAGTACCATTAGATATTCGTATCTAATGATACGAACAAAACGTTGTGGAAAATTCAATAGTGCTTTTCGTGTGTGTTCACTGTTTAGTGCTTCAAGTAAAAATCTTGTGACAAGGGTTTTGACTGAAAAGACAATTCTCGTCTTAGACAACAAGTCGTCCACTGAGTTCCAATGTGTTCTATGTGCCTACTGGCACATAGAACACATTGGAACTCAGGGGACGAAGTGTTCTCATTGTAGATACTTTTTTATTCATTGCAACACATTTATCATTTATTCATATTGCTGTTCTCATTGCAAATAAATAAATATTGACTGAAGTACACCCGTTTTCTGTCGTTATTATCTGACCAGGTACTAACATTACCAGGAACGAATTGTCCAAACTTGGATACGATTCGATCAATGTTGAGTGCCATCTCAATTTGCCCTTAGTAGCTCCTCCCCTTCCCCTATCTTCCTGCAATAAACTTCCTAACATAAGTTGTTTTTCATCTGGGACGGTGGGACTGTGTACATCGCATTTATCAAGGGCTTACGGAAAAGTAAGGTATTTCAGTTTTATTTTGCTTTCAATCTGAACTGTTTCACGGTATACCGCGGTATTGTTTTCAATACCGTCACCGGTACTCAAATCCGAATACCGTGCAGCACTAGCCCGGTATTATCGTTTGCATACCAGTTTATGCTAATTATGGAAAACCTGTTACTAGGACAGGGAACCAAATTTACAACCCAAGGAGATCATTGTCGCAAAAGTACCGGGCAATTGAATTAGATTCAGCGTTAATGCGTGTGTCTGAAGCAACTGGTAGTAGGTGCGAGTGGAGACGTACCTAATATAATTAGATTACAGTCGCCCAAAAATGCCTCTGTCTGAACTGGGTGTTATCGAATGATGGCTTTTCAAAATCCCAATTTAATAGTCAAAAGATGATCAAATTCTGTGAAAAAAAATGATATACTCCTTTATTCAACCCGTGATTTTCTCATTTGATTTCACAGTCTTTGCCAGCACAGTGTTAATAAACTGTAAATATTCCCCAAAAGTATAGCAAAAGATGCAAAAGAAAACACACTTTTACAAGACCTGATAATGTTCGCCTGCTATGCGCGAAAATATCTAGATTCGCGTCCTTTTTGCTCGCAACCACCCCTCTTCCATCAAACTCACGATTTATACACCCAAGGTCATAAGAATCAGCAAATTCCATTCAATTGAATTCTATTTATTCACTCATTAACCCGACAAGAGTACATGGGGTACATGTATTCATTACACACCTGTTCTTTGAAATCCCAATCTACAGCAACGCTAAACCATGCAGAATATGAAAATCCGTTCCGCCCGGAAATCGTTGACAGACTATTTTTAAAGAGAAGCGAAATTTCCCTGGAATTTTCTACAAATCGTGCCCCGCAATTGCAACTTACCTCGCAAGGGATAGCTAAAATAGTAACGCAGGTTTCCCTCGCAAATTTGGTTGGCGATAAAATGTGTTCTTTTTGTTGATAGTTCGTCCCCTGAGTTCCAATGTGTTCTATGTGCCTACTGGCAGCCTACTGACACATAGAACACATTGGAACTCAGGAGACGAGTTGTCAAATGAATTGCTCAGTGTCCTTTTAATAATTGCTTTTTAGACGTGAATGTGTATAATAAACACGGAGCGACACACGTGTGTGTCGTTCTGTGTGAATATCATTGGTGGATTCTTTTATAAATAACGAACGTAGTAGAATAGTCATGTAATTTTACGTGACAATGATACGTTCAGCATAAATAGGACCACGTGGGATGCATATCAGAACCGACGTATAAAGGGAATTTATTGAAAACTATGTCAAAAACCTGCGGGATATAAGTTTAGTATCAAGGCTCTTCATTTTTCTCTTTTCATTTTATTTCCTTTGTCGCCAAATAAACATCGCAAATGGCCACCATTGCAGCAGGTTCGACAAACCTATTCAAATGGAAGGTCATAAGCTATGTTTTGGAAGAAGAACTTAATAGGAACTATAAACTGTTAACGTATGCAGATAGCGCCGGGTGATATTGGCTCATTTATTAACAACACATTAGAGAAAAATATCTTGTTTTTACGAAAGTGCTTAGTGGTAGTCAGAAACGCCATATTTCACCACTTCAGTTCATTGGGGTTTGCCGATGGAGGTAAATACCTCGCGATCATAAGGCAATGTCCTCTTTTCGTAAAGAGAGTCGAAAGAGGTAAACTTGAGCAAGGCAGTGTGAACCATATGCATCTCCTGGCTTGTTCCTAAAAAAGGAATGAGGGGTTGTTCATTCCGAAAGTGTGCAACAAGTTATCTACTTTAATTAAGGATAACTAGATCGAGGTATTTGTGTGCAAAGCACACAATGGTGTATCCCCGCATTTCCTTAGCAACACCTTAGCATAGTTTTAACGTTTCGAATTAAATACCCTGGGAGCCTTTCGATGAAAACTGATTTTCTAACGATAAAAGTGGTTCCACTGGAACCACCTGGGGCCGAATCAAAATTCCAAAACTATCATGCACACCCAGAGATGCCACCTGAACACCTTAGCATAGTTTAAAAGTTTCGAATTAAATACCCTAGGAGCCCTTCGATGAAAACTAATTTTCCAACGATAAAAGTGGTTCCACCGGAACCAGTTGGGGCCATATCAAAATTCCGAAACCTTCATGTACATCTAGAGATGCTACCTGAACGCATCAGCATAGTTTAAACATTTCGAATTAAATACCCTAGGAGCCTTTCAGTGAAAACTGATTTTGTAACGATAAAAGTGGTTCCACTGGAACCACCTGGGGCCAAAGCAAAATTCTGAAACCTTCATGCACATCTAGTGATGTTACCTGAACACATTAGCATAGTTTTAAAGTTTCGAATTAAATACCCTAGGAGCCTTTCGATGAAAACTGGTTTAGCATAGTTTAAACGTTTCGAATTAAATACCCTAGGAGCCTTTCGATGAAAACTGATTTTCTAACGATAAAAGTGGTTCCACGGGAACCACTTGTGGCCAAATCAAAATTCCGAAACCTTCAGCCACATCTAGAGTTGCTACCTGAACACCATAGCATAGTTTAAACGTTTAGAATTGAATATCCTAGGAGCCTTTCATGGTGTGACGTACGGACGGACGGACGTACGGACGAAGATTACGACTATATCCCCGCATTTTTGGAAATGCGAGGATAATAATTTGATTGAGAGTACACAGAGTAGGGTCCATACCAGTAACCCAATAAAATACCCTTAACAAAAAACAGACAAAGAGTAATATTCGGAACGGTAGGGATTTGGTTAATCTTATAAAAAATAGACAGTTATTTAAAATGAATTTAGTCGTATAAAATGAGAATCCCATACTTCGTACTAATAGGTTACAGGTACGTTTTCGCATCAATATATAAGATTGTCTACAATAGTGGCCACTAAATGTTCATATACGCATTATTTGAAGGAAATAAAAGAAGGTGAAGGGTACCCTTGACCTTTGGGGCGACCATGTCTATTCAACAACTCCATTGTAAGGAGTACAGCAAAGTGGTCGGAGAGATCGACATGTATACACTATTCGTAACGTACTGAGGAAACAGGGATGGCAATAACTCATTACTGGTCGAGAAAAAAACATGATACTTATATAATGACACATAGCATTGACCAGCGTGTAAACATATCATTTATTTTCTCGATAAATCGACTCAATTCCTTGCTATTTTTCACGTTACACGTACACATAAGTTGCTGAAATTTGAAGGTACTGGGCCTACTGTAAGATCTCGCTGTGAGAAGGTTTTTCCTTAAGGTTTTAAGAGAAGGACATGCAATGATGTAATGATATTCATCAACAATACTATTCATTTCAAAAAATGTGTACTATGGCATAAAAGGGTCTATCTTTGTGCGAAATGTACTACGAACAGTATTATTTGGGATATGGCTTATTTTTTTTAGAATTCTCCGCGGAAGACTGATTACACTAAAATTCCAAATGCCATAATTCAGAAATGGTAAAAGATATTACGTCGCGTAAAGATACATACCCTCTAGAATTGGGAGGTCTGTACATGTAAACATTTTCAGGAAGTGTCCCTTTTGGGAGGTTGAAATAATGGCATAAAGGGATGTAATTCAAAACTTTCATATCACACAGATAACATAATAATACATACACCATGGAGTTTGAAAATCTAGCCTGTGAAAAATCTAATTTCAATCGGACAACTTGAAGCATCATTTTCGGAATGGTAAAAAATTGGACATTTTTCGGAAAAGTTGTTGCCCCAAAATTGAAAATGCGCACAAGTACGAAATAGTAAGAAATATTGACAAAATGTTCCGCACCTTGCCGAAAGAACGCCGAGACTATACTACATACCAAATGTAATCAAAATCGGATAAATCTTACAATGTTTTATCTTTTTTGACGATGACATCATTAAATGTTTGAAGTGACGAAAATTGGAGCACTTGTAATTTGTATTGTTTGGGAGAGATGCATCCGTTTTGGAACACTTCACAGAGCATATAGCGGTGTATCAATGTGCTAAGTTACAAGTTCCTATGAAAATTAGTGCTTTGAAAATGTAAACAAAATTGTTCTCGAGAAAATGGGTCTAATAGTTGAATGGGTTGAGAAGGTTTTGTGGTTTGAAAAATCGCGCATTGAGCGGTCACGCAGTTCCAACAAACGAAAAAGAAATATTAAACACGAAAATTAGGTAAGTAGGAGAAAACCTTGGCGAAAGAAAGAAAGAAACAAACAGAAAGTAAGAAAGAAAGAAAGAAAAAAGAAAGAAAGAACGAACGAACGAACGAACGAACGAACGAAAGAAAAAGAAAGAAAGTCCCCAGATTGAAAACTGATGACTTCGCAGATCTGAGGAAATAATACTGGTGCCACAAAAAAATCTGCCTATATTCTCAAATTGGTTAAAAATACATACTGGTTGCTTTTGCGTGTTGTTGGTTAATGAAAATACACAATTGGCTGTCTGAAATGAGGGAGACGATTACAATATTATACGCCACCAGTCTACTCTAAGCAAAGTGTTTTCTGACAGCATATAATAACAATTCAGAGTGGTTCCACGTCAATGTAATAAACAACTGCCTTTAAAAAAAGGCCTTGCTTTTTCTTGTTAAATCATTTATGCAAAAGCAGCTATTTTTATTGTTTGTCAAATTCAAGACCTTTGCCAAATTTTTGTGACACCATTAGTGCACTGTTTCGTCGGCATCTTTTGGCATATTTTTTTAACATAAACATTTATTAACCTTGATTTTGAGAAAGTCTAATGGAAACCAAAACACACATTCTTCAACTATTTTATAGATGTCATATGGCTCATTATTTGAAACTAAAATACATTTAATTCCTTGGTAAGTGTCAATGCATCTTCAAACACAAATTAAATTTTCCGCCACTTAACAATCACCTTAACCCTTTTCCTGCCACGCCTATTTTAGCCATATATGGAAGACCTCTATGTGCGCTTGTATGCCAGGCAGTTTAATAAGATTTACGTCATACTTGAAACTCTATCATCTGATTAATTGTTGGAAAGGGCTCTATCAGCCCTTTCCAACAATTAATCAGATGGTAGGTTATATCTACGCATACCAGAATGTATAGACAATCATTATAAAATATGTGATAATAGTCGCTTTCGGCAGCGTGAGTGTTAAATGAATGAAATAAAGACATAGTCTGGATCGGGAAACACCAGTACTTTACAACTAGATCGGTCGAACAAAATTTTCCATTTTGAAGCAATTTTTTTTCTTTCCATTTTATTCTAAACATCTTTTTGGCCCACTGCGAACGTAGATGCCGGAACATTCCATGGTACGGTTGGATGCGATGGAAGAGCTAAAGAAAAATTGACACTGAAAAAAACATTTTTATACATTCCATCTAAACAAGGTGAATATTTGAAAGAATGAAGTATTTGTTGGCCCAAGTGAAAACCTTGGAGAAAGGATATACATTGATCGGACTATCAATAACTATAATAGGCAATTCTTTAACTCATTAATTACATTCGATGTGTTCTCTTGAATTTCTTGAAACTAATCAAGTTCAAGTTGTTATAAACATCCATCTCTTGATTGGATGAAGATTTAGAAACAAAGTTGAGCATTGACAACAAAGGAATTAAAACAGTTTAGGGGGAATTTTGTTGAAAATGCTTGGTGTCTTTGATGGCGAAAGAGTGTCGCTTTAAAGGTAGGAAATATGGTTTACAGGATGCGAAACGCCAGCACAGATTGTATATGGACTGCATTGTTCATTAATTGCTTTGTCTGTACGTGCGAGTCTCCTATAACTTGTGTTTGGTTCAACAATAAAAAGCCTTTCAAATTCGAAACCTTGATATACCCTGTGAGAAAGTATTTCGTTCTTATAAATCTATAAAGCAACCGTTAGTCTATTAGAATATTAGACACCAAGTCGGGCTGTTGTCTATGTTTCTCTTTCCATTGAAACATTCTATAATAAGGTAAGGATTTCGATATGATTTTTAATACCATTAGTTGCAGAGTACGCAAGAGTTGGGAGGGTATTCCACCCACCCAAGGATTACGTGCGTCTACCACTAAAGGCACAATAAGAATATATAAGCTGACAGTTGCTGAATCATTGGGTTACAATCCGGTTGTCCGTGAGTTGAACTTTTGTTTTTTCTTTGATATTGTTGATAACCGTTGTGAGAAATTTATATCAACATGTTCTTCAGCGGTAACGATTTCTCTCCGTAGGGAGGTATTTTAATGAACTACTACATTTAGGGTTGTTTAAGTACTGTTTTGGATATTAAGTCTTTGAACTCGAGAGGTTGCTTTTCCGTTCTGAACTTGATATGTCATAATTTCATTACGTGGGATGGGTGCTCAGTGCATGTGCGGGGTAGACGAATCAATATTTTCAACGTGCAGCCCCAAGGCTGCACGTTGAAAATATTAATTAGTCAATTCAATTCAATTCAATTCATTTTATTTAACGGTATGTAAAATATAATAATCAATTCAGTTACAGAATAATATTGTGATACACATACATACCGTTGAGGGACAGCATAGCCAGATTGGCTGTCTTCCTGCTATCCCCCGAGGTAAAAATGTAATTAGAGCAACATCATATCAGACAGAGTATACAGCCGGTAAGAGAGAAATACAGATCCTTTTGGAGTAATGTTGTATTATTGCATTGTTGCATTAATGCGTGGGAAACAAGTACTGTTTTGGATATTAACTCTTTGAACTCATTTGGTCTACCCACAAATAATGAAAATGGACTCTTCCAATTGCTGCAATTGAACTGACATGGAAAATACCACCAGGATTCAAAGGATTAAACATTTGTTTAAGCGAATCCTTACAACTGGATATCATTACATCACTGTTGATTGTATACGTTGTATGCTCCTCCTTATATTACCGAAAATATTGAGGAATATGATTTTGAAGAATCCCAGAAATACGCCTTGGAAAAGAGAAAGTTTCCGTCTGACAATCTTTTTGCAAAATATTCATTCGAAGTGGAAAGGAGTGGTGATGATAAAGAAGATTAGAAGCCGAAAAGAAAATGGAAATGTCGCCTGAACAAAGTATGAAACAATCGTTCGTATGAACATATATTCATTTGTTTTCTGACTATCGAAGAGTGAAGATGTTTGTGTCGACGACAGTGTTCCAATTAAAAGATAACTTACACGCACAGACCTTCAAGAACGATGCAGAATCGGTTAAACCTCACATCGCGGGAACTGGAATAAGTCAATCGTGCGCACAAAAGAGTTAAGAAGAGAAGCCAAAATCGATGCATTGCTTTAATTGCAGCAAAGAACCCAAGATATGAATAGACGCCGTATGGTGTGAGCCGATTGTTACCCAAAGGGGGGCTGTAAACTGATGTGTTAAAGAAGAACGAAGTGATGGATTTACATGCTTTTAGCAAAAGTGAGGAGTGCAAAAGAGACGAAAGAACCCAATGAGTTGAAAAAAAATGAAGTTAAGAACAATGAAATTAGCACTCAGACTACAGACCAAAAAAACATTATTAAAGTTTCTAAGAAAGAATTTACTCAGAATAATGAAGATTTAACCCTTTACCCAACGCAGACGATATCAAAATTTATTATTTTAAATATTATTTTTTTTTAATTTTTCAAACAATTTCAACAAAACCATATCATTTGACCCCTCATTGGAACGAGCTCGACGAGCTCGTCCCAAAGAGGGGGTCACATGATATGGTTTTGTTGATTTTTTTTTAAAATACTATTTTTTCAGCTGTTGAATTTGCATATTACGCGGGCGGATGTGGCCGATTCGTTGGGTAAAGAGTTAAGGATGGGCCAACTTGCAGATCACTCCAAGGGAGAAGCATAATCAGAAGAGCTGAGGCATGATGTTGGCTCTCAGCAGAATGAAGTTTCTTCCCAACCTGCAGTTCAAATCAAGAATAATGTACAGAAAACTGAAGATTTAATGATGGACCAGCCCAAGAATGGCGCTCTAAAGAATGAAGTGATGGACTTACCTACCTCAACGCGCCAAAAATCAAAGCAAATAACAAACCCAAGCTGCCAGCATTCAAAGAGCGAGCATACGGGGTAAGATCGAGCTAGAGCCAAACAATAAGAAGAAGATCCGCTGGCAAACAAGAAGTCTGCAATTAATTGGTTATCAATCTCTCCAGAAAGGAGAGGACGGAAGAATAATTTACCAGTGAGAGATATATTCGACGAAGAAAATGGTTTGGGCAATTGTCTATGGACTGAACAATGTGTAAACTGCGATTGTAAAAAAATAAAAATGAATTGAATGTCATATACTGTTATGTTGTCTTTCGAAACTCTCCTTCCAAGTACCCTGAATGTAATGTGAAGTACCCGGGTGAAGAAGCCACAGGTTTCTACAACTATCATCCAAAATGTATCCTCCAAAAGGAATTATCCAATGGTATTAAACAATAGGTATCTTCTAACAGTACATTACCATGTCATAGGTATCCTTCAATACCCAGATGAGCATAAGAGTCATAAGAGGAGTCACACGGCCGTGCACTTTCTCAATAGAAGATTTGCTCGAAGAGATTCGACTTGTCCGTGCAATGCCCGTTCCATTCACTGCTCATCAGCCGGTTTGATGAAATCATGATTCCTGTTTCTTGGCACCCACTTACAGAATCCCTTTTAGGACAAACAATATCTTTTATTACACACCTGTTCTATGATATCCCCGTCTACAGCAGCACAAAACCATGCGCAAAATCAAATCGTTGACGGACTATTTCGAAATAGAAGCCAAATTTCACTAGAATTTTCTACAAATCGTGCAACGCATGTACAATTTGAATAGCTAGCGATAGCTGAAAATCGTCCCCGGAGTTCCAATGTGTTCTATGTGCCAGTAGGCACATACAACACATTGGAACTCAAGGGACGAAATATTAACACGGGTCGGCGATAAAATGTGTTCTTTTTGTTGATAGTTGTCAAATGAATTGCTGAGTGTGCTTAAAATAATTATTTTTATAGATATGAAGGCGTGTAATAAACATAGAACGACGTGTGAATTGGTTGATCGATATGGCACTTCTGCCCGTGACCTCTCGTTCTATCCTTCCGCGTTGGCACTCGTTCCATATCGATTACCCCATTCTCACGCGTGTCTCGTTCTGTGTATTTTCTGAAAGGAGTCGAAGAGTCGCGAGAGCATTTGCTCATTGGGCGATTACTCTCGTGGCTCTTTAGCTCAATCGATGAAATCATCACCCATGTTTTTCGTTACCCCACTTACAGAATCCCTTTTAGCCCACAGAATCCCTTTTTCTAAAATTAGTCGAAGAGTTACAAGAGCATGGATCAATTAAACTCGTGACTCCTTCGCAAGTTCGACTAGTTAGAAACAACACGGATCACCACAGTGTATAGATCGAGAATGAAGTTAAAGGAATGAGGTGACCTGATTGGTTAGTTAGTTGCAGTAAAGTGAATTGATTGGATGATCTGGAAAAACGAAACATGACTTATGTTGATCGAAATTAGAACAGGTTACCCGTAATAGGGTTAGAACTATCCAGAATAGACCAGAAAAGCTAAAATAATTACAATACGCTAAAATTGGTCCAACTAATAGGTTCTTCTACGCTACTGAAGTATACGCCAGAACATAGCTTGTAGATACATAAACAGACGCAGAGCAGAGGTTTATGAAGGTATCCGAACTAGTAAAACAGTTGCTGGATCTCTTTGGGTAATTAGATTTACTCATATTTAATCGAACACACTCTTAGAACATACCGTCTTCCCGTCAGAATTGTCCAAGCTCCTAGCGACCACGTGCCAACATGCAAAAATAGATGGTTGCCTCAAGTAAACAAAAATGATGACAGAAACCCGTGTCATCCTAACAACACGCGCTGCGTATGCACACTGACACCACGTATCGCTATGGAGATGCCGTCACGAGATGGAAGCTCACGCGGTCTACCACAATTGGAAAAAAATTCACCGAGTTATGAAAAACTTACATTCACCAATCATACGCATGTGAATCGGGTATTACTGAAGAAAATTTAATTGTATAAAAATGATGGAATATTTAGGAGATAAACGCCTCTTGTTTCCTTGGAGATTCGTGAATTTGACTTTGGAAAACCATTTGTTAACTCGCTCCGAATGTCTAACGAAGCAAGAGACGTTTATCGTTACTGTAAATCCTGTCATCGCTATAAGTGAAAAAAATCACCATACCCGTTTTATTTGAAGAAAAACAATAAAACAAACTGTCATTTTCGATTTTGGTCTGTTTGCCGAGGTCAAATTTGCAGAAAACATCTCCTGGGTGTGCTCGATCTATATTTGGAGCCTTTTAGTGCCGTTGCTAGCGCGTAGTGTGGATACAGACATGTTCTAATTGATCCCCTTCCGGCAATCGGAGCACGATAAGAGTGAATTTATCTGAGGTTAGAGCACGGAGGCGAGCCAATCAAATTACGGGTTCAGAAAGAACAACAAGGTCAAAAATTTAACTGATGAATTACAAAAAGTTATTACCTATGTTCGTCCCAATGTCTAACACCTGAATGCGAATTACAAACTTGCATTTTTACAGGTTGCGTATAAAGTATTTACCGAAGTGCAAGATACTAAACAATGCCTTGGCTGTCAACAGAATTGGCGCTCCTTCTCTGGTTTGGTGGTTATCTCTTGATAGAGATAAACTGTTCAGATATTATAAAGGAGAACGTTTACAGCTCATCCGTGAATTATGATACTTTCGTACAAGAACCCATAACTACTACTCGAACATTGAAATCAAGAATTCAGTGTGCTGCTGCATGTGCAGAGATGGAACACTGCTTGACATTTTCATTTAATAAAGAAACACGAGAGTGTTACATGTCCAATGAAGGAACGAATGGCAAAGGTGAAAACGTTTATGGATTGATAAAAGGTGAGTGACAATAATCCAATAATCATCACAGATACAAAGGTTTGCTGTGATGAAGGGAAAATCGCACCATTCACTCTACCCATCCAGTCTCCTCGCCAGATATCTTGTGATGTATTCGTCATTTTATGCTTTAGCCTCCGTTTGAATATTCCCGATAAACATCACTCTGCCGAATATGTTTTTCGTGTGAGCATCGGACGGAATATCTGCAGTGGATCGATCAAGCAGGGGAAAATTCCAAAATAAAGAATAGTTTCAGTTCGTGCTGGTCGATTTCATCTTCTAACTTCACTAAATTAGCCAATCATGGACGCGATTAATGGAAGTGCAGAGCGTAATCCCTCTTAAAACATTTCTAGTAGGAATATCTTTGTGTGGATTGGCGTCTTAGATACCGATTCACTCTTTCTAGTAATCATTTACTTTATTACACTCCCGTTCTATAAGATCTATAGCAACATAACATTAACCTTTTAACCAACGTAACGACCAAAACCGGCCAGCGCTATTCACAAAAATCGCCAATTTATTTTCATTATTTTTTCATGTTTTGTCTCAAAAACATAGGTTATGACCCCTCTTTGGAACGAGCTGGACGAGCTCGTTCCAAAGAGGGGGTCATAACCTATGTTTTTGAGACAAAAAGTGAAAAAAATAATGAAAATTAATTGACGATTTTTGTGAATAGCGCTGCCTTATTGGGTAAACTCATTTAAAAATGTAATAAATAATTGCCACTTTCATTTCACTCCCGTTCTATAAGATCTATAGCAACATAACATTAACCTTTTAACCAACGTAACGACCAAAACCGGCCAGCGCTATTCACAAAAATCGCCAATTTATTTTCATTATTTTTTCATGTTTTGTCTCAAAAACATAGGTTATGACCCCTCTTTGGAACGAGCTCGTCGAGCTCGTTCCAACGAGGTGTCATAACCTATGTTTTTGAGACAAAAAATGAAAAAAAAATAGTTATTCAAGAATTTTGTTTGCAAGTGTCGTCTGCTTTTCCTGTTTGTTAAAGGGTTAAACCATAAAATGAAACCGGAAAAAAAAATCCGTTCCGCACACGTGTGCAGAACGGAAATCGTTGATGGACTATTTTTGGACAATCACGTCATCTGTAAAAAGTTAACATAGCCCCGCTTACTTGGGATTTCCGTTTAACCTTACAATCACGGAAGCTGTGCAGTTTAAACGAAGCGATTGCGTTCTAACAAGCTATCGCAAAGACAATAATCTTAATAAAAACATCTTTGTCTATAGCATTACTTCTAAAATTTAGAAGGGAAAGTTCAAACCAATCATTATTTGCTGTATAAAGACAAGAAATTGAATAGAACTGGCTCAAATATGCATGTACTACGACAGTACAAACATACGTACACCACATGTTTAGCATATTTATAAATCTGCCCGCGGGATTTCCCCAAAAAATGGGACATAAGTTTGTAAACATTAGCATATGATTGATCACCCGAAACTGAGCCGATTATGAAATAACTTGTTGATAATTGTCAAATGAATTGCTGAGTGTCCTTCTAATAATTGTTTTATAGATGTGAAGGCGTGTAATAAACACAGAAAGACACATGCGTGTGAATGGATTAATTGATATGGCATTTGTGCCATCGCGGGCGGATAAAACGAGAGGCCTGCGGACTCCCGTGTTATCCTTTCGCGCTGGCACTCGTGGCATATCAATTAACCCACTTACATGCGCGTGTGGTTCTGTGTATTTCTTACAAGACCAGAGTTGATACTTGGACTTATGACACAGATACACACACACACTCAGAAATACAAATAGAGATTTATAGTACACAGTTCTGGCTTGGGAGCCTGACATGACCAATATGGAGTAAAGGCACGCATTAGTTAAATAAACGGTTGTGAGCCCGTGAGTCACGACAACTACATGTATTTATTTACAAATACATTTCTCAGGACTCTTGAGTGTTTTTAACCCTTTACCTAACACGAAAAGCAGACGACACTTCCAAATGAAATTTTGAATAACTAATTTTTTTCATTTTTCATCTCAAAAACATAGGTTATGACCCCTCTTTGGAACGAGCTGGACGAGCTCGTTCCAAAGAGGGGGTCATAACCTATGTTTTTGAGACAAAAAGTGAAAAAAATAATGAAAATTAATTGACGATTTTTGTGAATAGCGCTGCCTTATTGGGTAAACTCATTTAAAAACGTAATAAATAATTGCCACTTTCATTTCACTCTTCTTTAGACAAGTTCGCATTCAGGTCGACGTCGCCAAAGGTTAACTTTTATGTAGTTCCACTGTCGGTGTAAATTTTAACTATTGAAATCTCATTGCTGTCGTGTTCACCACAGTTGGTGTGTAAAGCTAAAATTTATGTCACGGGCTTTTCATACACATGTATAGTACAATAGGTAATCATGGTATAAATGCCAGGATTTCCGGTAAAGATAAAAATAGAATATTTGTCAAGATCTGGAATGCACAATTCACTTGTGAAGTTATCGTTTATAATCAAACCCAGAAATCCCAGTAAACCACACTTTGGAAAGTTATAAAAATTGAAGAAGACACGTGAAATGTAAACAAAATGATTTTATGAAATGTTTGTCCAGACTTTTCAGTGCAAAGACACTCGAGTTTATATTTCACGTTTGTAATCTCGTCGCCTCGAAATTTAGTCCTCGTCAAGATGTCACATGGGTTTCGTTTAAGACAAGCATGATGTGGTTTTGGAAAGTTTAGACTCTTGCTTTATGGCGAGATAATAGAATTGATGCGTAAAGAAACGCGATATTGAGGAACTATTTGTGGTAGTCGAAGTAATATAAAATTAGTTTGTATCGAGTCCATAATTACACGAACATAGCGTGTACCAGGGATTCCTCTCAAACTGCTCTGTATCTTGCAACTGCGTAATTTTAGCGCGTGCTTGGTTAAGATTTGTTTACGTTACTATTTATAGAAACATTAAACGCTTAAAGGCGTTTATGAGATACGTTTTTAGAAAGTGAAAAAACCTCTTCTCAAAAGTGTAATTATTAAACTATTGAGCCAAATTATTTTTTTGTTTATATGAACCCGGAAATGTATAAAATGAATGAGCTTGAAATACCATTACTTAGTTTTTTATTGGCCTAATAAGGTAATGGCCGAGGCAGTCAGACCTCAAAACTCTAATGCGCCTCAATTTTAACCTAGGTTTGTCCGCTACGTCTTACATGCTGTAAACACGTTTGCTTTTTTGCTTTCTATATCTGTGACGAGTGATTCATTATTTATACAATTTTAAGCTGTCTGTAATTCTGTTCTCGAACAAAAGTGGGAAGGCACGTGTAGTGTTAAAAAGTGAACATGTGAAACAAGTTTCAATATTACCTTAAATATTGATACTATGCTTCAATAGAGTATATCTTATCTATCTCGTGCCGGTAATGCAGGTATCGATTTACTATTGGTATATGCTGCACAGAGGATGTTCTTGCTATGTTGTTCCAATTCTCAGTTAATTTTCAATGTTAATTGAGCCTCACAATTCTCAACTCTAAACATCAATATTTCTAATAGCATTGTTCTTTAAATATTAAATCATTTCAGCTGATTGCCCTTCATCAGATGGTTATGTTTTGATGGCAGTTGGAGTCTGTCTGAAGTACCATACCGAAAAAAGGACTTGGCATGCGGCTTCTACTATCTGCACTTCTGAAGATGCACACTTATTACTGATAGAGAACGAGGTCGAGCATTCAGTAATCAAAGCCTATCTAACAAGTGTTAACAGCGGTAAGTACCATATTTTCTGAACCCCCTCAACAAAGATGCCCAGAATGATATCTCCGTACACTGCACTATCTACAGAAATCTGAGCGAATCTGTTTAAATGAACTTGCATAAGACCTATAAGCCCGTTCTGCCAAGTGTTGACAACTCTTGCAAGCCTGGAAAAATAGTGAATTTATTGCACATTGTTGCGGAATAGAAGGAAAAGTTTATCGATCTATGATCGTCAAGTTTGATTTTTTCCACGTTGTGTTTACTGGGGGTTCTGTGAGGATCCACAGCCCATAGCATTTTGAGTTACCTTACCAGACGATATCAGACACAGGTTCCAGATTCTGGGTTCAGTAACTTCACGAACTTGTCGTGTATAACACAACGGTGACCAGTTTCAAATTATCTACTATTTTATTTAAACTAATCAAATATAAATCTTCGCGACTAAGTGTCGTTGTCTCTGGCAATAAATATACAATTTACAAGTAACAAGTTCGTACCTTAACACTGTGGCGGCATTCAGGTGTCTTCTGGTGGAGTAGTTCAGCATTAGTCAGGAGCCAAGAGACAACTTGTCTAAGCAGTCAGAAATTGGTGCTTATATTCACCAAATTTCTGATGCAATACTTGGGACGACCGTCAGCAGGTTCTCCCTGACTTCATGGAAGCTGGGGAAAAGTCCCCTGACGTGGCGGTCGCCATTTTGTAGACTCTTATCCTGCCATGCAGACTGTTGGTCAGTCTGCATGCAGCCCATGGAATCTCGGCTCTTAAACAGTATTCCGCCGGGCGCCAGTTAACCGACGGAATGTCCCGGTGGCTGATGCAAAAATGCAACTCAGCGTCCCCAGTTTAATGGGGAGTTTCACCAGGTACAAATTATGATTTATTGGACAGTTCGAATACTAACATCCCAGTAATACTGCCGAATGTTATTGTCCCATCTGTCAGCGAATCCTCAAATGTTACTGCTTGTTGACAATATTGGCTCGCAAAGGTATGCCTGATATTGTCAACAGAACATCTAGAGTATACCCACAGAGTACGTTTGTACTCTGGTCGCCAGTTTCATACAATTCCATGTAATTTCATTACAGTGTTTAAATCTGTTCCAAAACTATGGAAATCAGCTTAAAAGTTAAATAAACTCGAGTCTATTGAATTCCCAAACAAAGACCCCCAAGAGCTCGAGCTCTTACCCGAACTGACAAGTGTATTTAACCCCTATGGGCTCACTTCGCAACAACATCACCTAATCCTCAATACTTCGTATGGCCCAGTAGGTGTTTGTAGTCAGGTGTCGTCTGCCTTTTCAGGCATACCACACTTGACTAGAAACATCTGCTCAGAGTTTACGAATTCTTTACACTACTATTATCCAGATTCGCCCTGATCATCTGCTGTATTACATCACAGATGGGTTTATTCAACTCCAGATTTCTAGGTGTTAATATTCGGAGTACTAAAAAATAAACTGGCACAGGAAGTTTAGATTGTTTTGAAGTGGAAATGTTAGGCCCCTAATCCTTCATAAAAACTAACAAGCAGGCATGGCGACAAGGACTGTCTCCAAATCATTGTGGCATACCATGGTGTTTTAGAACAACATTATAAATCAGTATTGTACTTAACATTTTGAAATCAGGTGGCATCTTCCATGTCAGTCCAATTGCAGCAATTAGAAGAGTCAGTCTTAATCATTTGGGGGTAGACCAATGAATATTTTCAACGTGCAGCCCAGAGGCTGCACGTTAACCCTTTACCTAACGTAACCCACAAAGCCGGCCAGCGCTATTCTCAAAAATTGCAAATTAATTGTCATTGTTTTTTTCATTTTTTGTCCCCAAAACATAGGTTTTGACCCATCGTTGGAACAATGAGGGGTCATAACCTACATTTTTGAGACAAAAAATGAAAAAAATTAGTTATTCAAGAATTTTGTTTGCAAGTGTCGTCTGCTTTTCATGTTCGGTAAAGGGTTAAAAATATTCATTGGTCTACACAATACATTCACTTAGCAGCCGTTCTACTCAATGAAATTATAACGTATTATGTTCCTGGACCGGAAAAGCGACCTCTCGGGTTCAAAAAGTTAAACTCCAAAAGGAGCAACTTGTCTCGAAAAGGAGTTCTCCTGATTCAGATTCAGACTATTTATTCACTATACATGCATGTAAATTGGCTAAAATACACATGTTGCACAAATATTATAGGCAGTATACCGTGGGAGGTGACATAACCAGATAGGCTATCTCCCTGCCACCCCCTGAAAGAGAGAATAATTGCAAGCAGAGTGCAACCAAATGAATCACCATTGGGCAGTTTATATGACTCATGGGTGGGAATGGAGATTGAGTTATTTCATTACCTGGGCCAAAGATGCGGTTCATCATAAACGCCACAAAATATCCACACATTCTCGCCAAGAAAATTTTAAAAAATCCCGAAAGACATTCCACCAATTTCACCCCACTATTTTAATTTAACATTTCCCATCAGAATATCCCCTTCGTTGTATGTCACAGTTACAAAAAATTAAATTGATTTTGAAGTTTTGCTCAATATAATTTTATCGCGGTAGTTTTTAAACATTATAAATACTGACGAAATGGTGAATATACAAAGACGTGTAACCCTTTTTTCACGAACGACTGAAAATCTGAGAAAGAAGACAGAGTCACTAAGTCTCAAATACGTAAATCTGCTATCGCTTGACGAACGAAGAAAACCACAGCGCTAGATATTCCTGTAAAAGTGGTGAAGAGGCTGGTATCACCTTTGCTTGTAGTCAACATTCTGAAACTACATAAAAGGGGTTGTCAGAGCGAAACAATACCAAGATTATACACGCCGCAACATCGTTTGTAACTCTGCGTGCAATAAAATCAAAACTTTCTGGTACTAAACAACAAAACTGGGCAAAATAGCATTCCTTCCTGATGAACCTGTTAGCAAAAGTCTGGCTACGCAAAACGGCAGAGAAGACCCAGGGAACTGTGGAGCTGTCCTCTGTTCAAATACAAAGGATTTTCAATTGTTGTGGGTGCATTTTCCTCTCTAAACTAATAACCGTGACCTCAGTCAGTGTGACATCTAAACTGTCAATTAGTGGAATAACGCGAATAGAAGTTGTCACTTGAAAAAGAAATTCCTGAATAATTATTTTTGACTAAAAAACATAGCTTATTACACATCGTTAGAACGAACTTAATGAGTCCATTCCAATGAGAGATCATAAGCATTTTGGTCTAACAGTATATGTATTGAATATGAATACTTTTTAGATCAAAATGAAAAATAGCACTGGATGGGTTAGGCCGTTACGTCTTGTAAAGATTTTTAACTGTCAACTTAATAAAAAATACATCTAAGAAAATGTTCACGACTACTTTAACTCTAACACTCCTGCACTGCCTTGGCAAATACTTTATAGAATCTGAAACTGCTTTCAATGAGAATTCCACAGCAGCAAATACTCCCATACATACACTGTAAAATCCGTTTGGTTAAAAATTAACCCAAATCAACTGGCTCTCGTGAATATGAAGCCAACTGGGTTCATGTTTACTGAACTCGGTTGATTTGGGTTGATTTTTAACCAAACTGGTTTTGGAGTAGTGGAGAGAGGGCTTGTACAAACCTTGCCTTCGGAAAACTTTCCGATATCAAACAAACACGAAAGACTCATCAGAGCAAAACAACACCAAGAGTAGCCTACACGTGTCACAACATCGTTGTAATCCGTGCGCAATACCGGTATACCGAATGAAATACAGCTAGACAGTGTTAGGTCGAATACATTGTAAATATATTGAATACGAATACTTTGAAATTTTATGAATGCGAATACAAATACACAAATTCCAAATGTATTTTAATACAAATATAAATACTTTACAATGTATTCATGAACACAAATATGAAGACTTTAATACTTTTCAAATTGTTTCTTCTAAATGGATGATAGTTTGATGACTCCTAATGGAATTAGAGGGAGTTAAGGGATTCTGGATGAAGAATAAGTTTTTTGAGGGTGGAGCTGTGAATTAATCTTAATCCAATTAACAGACATAAGTTGGTATTAATGACAAACAATAAGAAATATAAATGTTCCTATCAATTTATTTTGAAAACAATGAACAAAATGTACTACTTTCCGGCTTACTATTACACGTAACGATCATTATATTCATGTTTTGTTATCAAGTGCAGCCCCACTATAGTAAACATGTTTTTTTTTATTAATTCAACAAACTAAGTTTTCTTTTTATCTTATAACAATTTGCTTTATTATTTTTCGTAAAATATTTGAAATATGTCAATAAAACCATACAAATATGGATGCCATTGGGACCAGCTCAAAGAGCTAGTTCGTTTCAACGGCAATTCAACTTTGTATAGTTTTATTGACAAACTTACTAGATATTTAGGTTTCGGTCACAATTACAGCTTATGATTACATTTTATCATCATCAAATTTTGAAAAGTTTTATCACTTAGTCTGCACCTGTCTGGCCTGAAAAGATTACCAGCAACACTGAATTCTTTCCACACGGTCTGTTGAAGCTGGTATGCATAAATGTTTCATAGCTAGATGGGATAGGGATGGATAAATATTTTGTTGTATTTTCTAGTACTCTAGAGGTGATTGGTTTATGTCAATCCTTTAAATACTGCTCTAGTTTAGAGTCCGATTTTTCACATTGACTGTCATATGGGCTGAGCTGGAGTAAACCAATTCAAGGTTGTATTGGAAAATGAAATACCAAAGCTTTGCGCCCTCCTCACCCGTCATACGGACAAAACTATTAATCTACAAAGACTTGTAACCCCTTTTTTCACAAACAACTGAAAATTATGGATAAAGACGCCAACAGGATTCTACGACTTAAAACTTACAGATACAGATACGTACTAACAACAACAGAAAAGCCATGTGGTAAAACAACTGGTTAAAAAAGAGTGTAATCGATTTTGCACGAATGTTTAACATTTGCTCGTATTATTTCATCAGCTGTATGTATTTTAGCGTCAGCAATACAACTGTCAGCGAAAACAATTTTAAGTAATCATTTAATGTTTGAGACTTTGTGAAAATACTTCATTGAAATTGTATCTTAGATAACTCACATCCTCATCTGGGTGTTAAACGACCACGTTCGGCATCATCATTTTGTAGTCAGTCTGTGTAGGTTTTGTTTATATAGTGCCGATTGTTTTCCAAATGAGTCGAACATTCGTGTGAGCAGTTACTCATTCTAGCAAATGCGTGTGTTTTCCTAACCTAGCCCCACTCGACCATGAATCGAACACTTCTTGGTTTAGGAAAATAACTGTGTTAAGGCAGTTATGTAAAGCTGCAACTAAATTGGTTGATATATTCTAATGGTCTGATTAATTGGTCGAACTCAGGAAATTGACTTCGGAACCGATGGCCCATAATAGTGTTCCAGTGTCTAGAGAGTAGTCCACTAAAAGTAGCATCTCTAACACTATCATCAGAACACTGGTCCACTCTGGTCTCCATTAGTCCTCAATGGCTCCCTTCTCGTCCCAAAACAGTGATTTCCGATATTCTTCATACACCCAGGCGAGCCGTCCAAGCAGTCACTTTTTCGATGGTGGGTTCTCTCTGGAGATTACAATCGCGGTCTGGTCTTTTTCGGTTATTCGATGAAACCCTGTTGAATCGAACTCATCCAGTAACCACGTTTCCCGTTTGTGCGATCATTTGAATATTTATAATTTGTTTATCTATTTTTCCTGTAGATAACGTGTGGATAGATGGCTTTGATGCAGACAAGAATAATATCTACACGTCTTGGAAAAACGAGTATATGCCGTACGTAAAATGGATTCCAAACGACCCTGACAATGTCGAGAAAATGTGCATGGGCTTATCAAAATTCCAGAATTTCGATTTCGCAGACTCATATTGTGCAGGACAAATCCCATTTCTGTGCCAGAAAGAAATATCCTGAAGATTTTATTATGTTATTGTGCTTATCGAACAAAAAGCAATGTTGTAAAAGAAAGAGAGAGACTGTTTTTCTAGCTTAATCATATGTTTGCCGATAGCACATACAAATTGTATTACAGAAAATGATACAGAGGCTTATCTGACGTCCTCTCCCTGTTTTTATTCACAAACATTATTTCAGGTATTAACTCCTAGCACTCTGGCAGTATTTCAAAATTTAATTTAATTGACAACATATTGCCCATACAACATGAAAAAGTGAACAAATTATATCTTGTTTGACAGAGCTCAATGAGCTCTGTCAAACAAGATATAATTTTTTAAATTCTCAGTTGCATTGTGGGAAAAATTCGCTACTGAAAACTTTGGTATTTTGACATCAGTGTGCAGAGGGTTAACACACTGGGCATGGTTTACGGAAAAAGAAAGACATTTCCATGGCAACTCCCATGAGTCCTGAGTAAACTGAAACAACAATGCGTAAATACATTATTCATAAAATATTAGTGTTTCACTGACTATAAGTGGCCTTTTATCTAAAACATAATCAGATACCTGTATATCAGACCTCGAGAAGTCATCGATTGAAGATGGCTATAATAATAATAAAACCTGTCAAAATGTCCTTTTCAGCAAGTAGATTGTCAAACAAATAATTAACTTTGAATTAACAGTTGGAAAAAAAGTTACAAAATAAATATAGATCATTACAACATGCATTTGAACTGAGTTGACGGGATCACATCAACCAGATGAAACAAGACGGTGTTGGTGTGTGTTTACCAGGCCTACCTGGCCTCGTCAACGAAACGGACTGTATGACAACTCAGACCGAATAACTTTTGTAATAACTGGTTTATTTTATGACAGATGGTATCCAAATACTGAATACAACACCTGAAAAGTAAACAAAAAAAGATGAAATTAAGGAACGCGTGTCAGGAGTGTACTGTGCAAAAGCACATGATCCTTCCGCGGTGGCACAAGTGCCATATCGATTAACCCATTAACACACGTGTGTCGTTCTGTGTTTATTACACGCCTTCACGTCTATAAAAGCAACTATTAGAAGGACACTCTGGAATTCATTACTATCAACAGAAAGAATACATTTTGTCGCCAACCAAATTTGCGAGGGGAACCCGTGTTACTATTTTAGCAATCGGTAGCGATTTAAATTGTAATTACGGTGCACGATTTGTAGAAAATTTCAGTGAAATTTCGCTTCTGCATAAAAATAGTCCGTCAACCATTTCCGTTCGACACATATGTGCGGAACGGATTTTCATTTTCCGGATGGTTTAGTGTTGCTGTAGGTGGGGATTTCATAGGACAGGCGTGTAATAAAAGTACTTGACAGTTTGTATTTCACACTTGTAGAATTGTCGCCTTGACAATCTTCGCCGTCAGTAACGTCACATGAGTCTCATTTGAGACAGTCATGATATGAATTTGAAAACGTCGACACTCGTTTTCCGTCGATCCAGAATTGATGAGTAAACTATGGCGGAATTGAGCAGCTATTTGAAGGGATCTTACAAACAAAAACCACCTCGCCTGCCCCACCACCTCGCCTGCATCCCAATAACTTTACCAGTCGGGAAATTTATATCTAGAAGGAAGTTTCTGATATCGATTCGCTCTCTTGAGTAATAATGTACTTTCTTACCAGAGTAGATTTGATACTTAAAATTTATGAATGTCTCGAGTCAGGTTCATCAACGAACGAGGGGGGGGGGGGTGGGGAGGGGGTCGGGTTGGGCGAAAATAAAAGTTGAATACTAACGTTTATACCACGATTGCCGTGTGCATTCCACGGTACCCGATACAATGCGACATTTAGAAATGAGTTATATACACCACGCGTATAAGAAAGAAATGTTTGAAGTAGAAGAATTAGGCACAGCGTTGACCAGATAGTACATTGTTGCACATCTAAGTTGAGAAACCAGCAGATTTTCATAGTCTTCATTTGCTGATATATGAATTTAAAGCAGGGCGTAGAAAATATTTATATTATTATATGTATTATTATTAGTTTATTATTTTCCAAAGGGTGGTTTACTGGAATTTCCGGGTTTGATTATAAACGATAACTTCACAAGTGAATTATGCAATCAACAATTGGGTCATGTATCCGTGTAAGACGCTTTGCCGCGAGTGTAATGGGGACTTCGTTGTTTTTTTGTTTTTTTGCATTTTTAACCCTTTGCCTAACATGAAAAGCAGACGACACTTGCGAAAAAAATTCTTGAATAACTATTATTTTCATTTTTTGTCTCAAAAACATAGGATATGACCCCTCATTGGAACGAGCTCAACGAGCTCGTTCCAGAGAGGGGTCGTAACCTATGTTTTAGAGACAAAAATGAAAAAATAATGAAAATTAATTGGCGAGTTTTGAGAATAGCGCTGGCCGTTTTTGACCGTTACGTTAGGTAAAGGGTTAAATAATATAATTACCGTTAATAATGAAAAGTAATAAACAGAGTAATCGCTTGGCAGGACTGGTTACGTGAAATAATTTATTCGAGGCGAGAGACTATGTTGTAAAACACTCGTGCGCATTCGCGCACTCGTATTTGTACAACGTCCCTCACCTCTCATGAATTATTTCACGTAACCAGTCCAGTCAAGCGATTACTCTCTATATATTTTATATTTTTCCGACATTTTTATTGGAACCATCCACCTCAACCTCAAAACATTTTTTAACATCTCCCATTGCACTTACAAATACATGAGAATCAAAGTAATGGATCTATTTTTCAACTTTTTTCCTATCAAGCCGAACCATACATCTCGGAAATGCGTGCCCCTCCTCTTTCATCGAGCTTCCATCTCTTCTGTAGTTACTAGTTACGTCTTACTGTGATGCATCCGGTTCTCGTCATTTGACCTCGGGTGAATGAAAGGAGGGCTACCTAACTGTTTGCCGAAAAAAACCAGATGACTCAGTTTAAAATGTAAATACGCTACTTAAAAAGAAATACACCTCTTAACAGGTATGACAAAACGAGAAGTTACTTTTTAACGTTATTGACAGAAGAAAGGATAGAGCAACCCCCATTAAATTTTAAACATAAAAGAAAAGTTTATGATTGAAGTGCCTGTTGTCTGATAGTCTAAATTTATGTCACGAAACCTTTTTCCAGCTCCGTGTCCATCAACCTTGGTTGGGGCTGGATCTGAATTTTGTACCGCGAAAACTTGACAGATCGAATGAAACTTTTTTGAATCTCTGTTTAATGTAGGAATGCACAATGAATTTCGATTCAAGTTTCCACGAGAATTAATATTCATTGTCCTTGCAGATACTGTTAATGTATTATGCAATGAAACAAAATTTAATGTCGAATTTTACAAACGAGTAGATTAACAGAATAGCGAAGTGAAAAACGCTATCTTCTGCCTCGCCTCAAATTTACATATGTTAATTTAAGCGTGCTTTTGGGTGGCAGCTCATTATTTTAAGCCCAACTAGGGCTTAAAGATTCGTGCGACCTACTATAAAATCCAACTGTGTTCGCCCATGTTGCAAAGCAATCTTTTACTGTCTTTATTTGCGTTTTGTTAATGAAAGCTAAATATAGAAACCGGGAACTTTTTTAACAAAATTCATAAAGACGAGGCAATGTTTGAAGACCCAAATCACCTGCGTTGCGACGTGTGACTGTGTTATTGAAACCAGACGAGAAAGTGTACGTTCTACGACTTAAACGTCCGAGCAGCCGTATCGCCAGATGCGTCGCTAAGATGATCGAAGGCATGCCTTGATGATGTAGGTGGAATATTTAGCATTTGTGATGATAGTTAATTTTGTTAATTAGCACAGACCGGACTTAAAACTGGTTATGATGGGACTCAAGCATCCCCAATCAGCCACAAACCTCCATTTGATTTAGTCTGACTTCGTGTGTGACGTAAGGCCAAGAATAAACTCTCTTTCCATAAGAACGTACACAATTATCAGCAAGAGTGAATCGATAACTAAGACTCCAATTCAGATGAAAATGTCCCATTTGGAAAATTACTGGGGTGGGGCACATACCTACACCCACCCAGTCCCCACCCACACCCCCATAGTTATACCAGATTATCACCAAAGGCATTGGAATAAAAATCTCTAATCTTTCGATTCTATTTACCTACTTAGAAAATACTAAACAGCTGTACGTCCACAAGACAGTTTACAGATTGTGCTGACTGGAACGGAAAAATCTTATACTTTACGACAAGATCGGTCGAATAAAATTGTCCGAATATAAATAATTCACTTCCTTCCATTTTATACACAATGTGCTTTATCTTGCTACGAAAGCAGAAACTGGAAAATCCATTAGTACAAGTGGACGCAATGGAACAGCTAAAGAAAATTTGACCCTGAAGAATGATACTTATGCACTCCATAAAACAAAGGGAACATTTGTAAGAGTGCAACATTTGTTTGACTCAGAAAATCACCTTGGGGAAAATATATAATGGTCGGGTCATCAATAGCTGCATCGAGCAGTTTTTTTTAACTATTTGCAGTCTATGTATTCTCTGAAATGTAATGAAAAATAACCAAGTCCCATTTGCTTTGAACATTGTCACTCGGTCAGATGAAAATTTAGAAACAAAGTTAAGAATGAACAAGAGAAGTACGAAACAGTTTAAGAAGAGATTTTTTGAAAATGCGTAGATAACGTCGCTGATGGCGAATCGAGTGTTGCTGTAAACTCCTCCGGAAACGAAATATCACGCACGTCATGCAAGGTGTCAACACTGATTGAACACTGATGAAAGAGGATTCCGTTATATATTTTCGCTTCATTATTCATTGTCTCTATGTACGAAAATCCTATAACCTTTGTTTGATTCAACAATTAAAAAAAGCTTTTTAAATTCAAACACTTAAACTGGACAAGCAGAAAGTGTTTTTCTTTACAAATCTACAAGGCACCCGTTCGTCCATTTAAATGGAATACCTTTCACACCATCCACGAAGAACAGTTGTTTCCATTATTTCTCACCATAATGTCCCATTCCTTTATAGAGTAATGGATTTAAGTGTGATTCTTAAAAGGTCTTTACATTACATTTGCTGAAGAATTACGGAGAATAACCCTTTGTAAACGAGAAGCGACTTTTCCTGGCCAGGTTCATGGTACGTCATAATTTCATTAAGTAGGATGGCTGCCAAGTTGATGAATGGGATAGACCAATCAATATTTTCAACGTGCAGCCCCAAGGCTGCACCTTGAAAATATTAATTGGTCTACCCCCAAATAATCAATGTAGACTCTTCCAAATGCTGTCATTGAACTGACATGGAAGATACCATCAGGGTTAAGAAGAGTTTTATAAAAGTGGTAAAATAGTCACGTGACAGTATTTGGCTGATGGGTATGGGAAGATTAAAATTTTACTAAAATATAGTTGGCGTTATCCAATTTAAGAGTTCCGAGCAGCTACCAATTGCTGGACACGAAGATAAGCAAACGTTCAGCTGGACACGAAGACAACAACTTGAACTTTCTCTTGTGCTTTTTCCTTGTTATTGTTGATAACTGGTTTGGAAAAAATAATGCCTTTCTCAGTCACCCTTCCTCTCCAATTTTTTTTAGGGAACAACTTAATGCAAGTTAGTTGGATATTGGGAGAAGCAAATGTTTGTTTGAGTGAAATCGGCCAACTGGATTTCATAACATCGTATTTATTTCGTTACGTTTTTCTGTGTTAGCTTGTGTGGTGTCAAATACAATTTTTTCTGCGTTACAGTCGCGCATTTCTTACGACGTTTCGTCAAGCTGAATGGCACTCTATTTAACCAATGAACTATGGTATATGGGACTAGATTCTGTGAGATTCTATAAAAATTATACTTGATTCGGGTTATCCAAATGCCAGCACCGGAATTCGAAAATAACCCTGGGTCTTCCGATCCCCAACTGCTACTCCCTCGTCGCTAAGCAGCAGTTCATCTCCTAAATCTTCGAGGAGCAATGCTGAAAGAATTGGAGACAGGATACACCCCTGCTTTAGGACTATTTCCATAGCGTCCGTTTTGTTGTTATGTTACCCGGGATAAGTCCACTTTGTACATCTTCATGAAATGCTTCCAAACCCACTTTCCAGGCCCAATGCTTCAAGCTTCCGCCTTCCTCCTTCCATACTCTATCATGTCTTTTAACCCTTTACCTAACATGAAAAGCAGACGACACTTGCAAAAAAAAATTAAAAAATTCTTGAATGACTAATTTTTTTTCATTTTTCGTCTCACAAATATAGGTTATGACCCCTCATTGGAACGATGTCGACGAGCTCGTTCCAGAGAGAGGTCGTAACCTATGTTTTTGAAACAAAAAACTAAAAAATAATGAAAATTAATTGACGATTTTTGTGAATAGCGCTGGTCGGTTTTTACTGTTACGTTGGGTAAAGGGTTAATATCGTGATATTTTCAAGATGAAGTGAATACCTATTGATTGGAATATCTATAGGTTTGTAGCGGTCGAGGTATAAAGGCCACGTATACACCTTAGTCTCGTGGTAAATCGGTCCCTTTGTGTGCTAGAGGTCGGTTCGAACGCCGGCCCCCGTACTTATCTCTCCTCCTGTTACATTTGGGTGCTCGTCCGATCCTCATCAGTTGGTGGCGGTATTGAGCCTTGAACTAGGTAACTTTTTCCAAAAACCATTTTGGTCGATTCGCCCGGGATGTTTTTTTTATGAGTGAGCGTTTTTAATTCCAAATCCGTTGTTGTAAGTCGATATTTAAGGTGTTCTAAAAATTAACATAGACCCTTTACCCAACATAACGGCCAAAACCGGCCAGCGCTATTCACAAAAATCGCCAATTAATTTTCATTATTTTTTCATTTTTTGTCTCAAAAACATGGGTTACGACCCCTCATTGGAACGAGCTCGACGAGATCGTTCCAATGAGGGGTCATAACCTATGTTTTTGAGACCCTATGTTTTTGAGACAAAAAATGAAAAATATTAGTTATTCAAGAATTTTCTTTGCAAGTGTCGTCTGCTTTTCATGTTAGGTAAAGGGTTAATGAAAACTATGAGCATATTCTCATTTGTAGTATTATAATTATTAAATTTCATCTGTGAACAATTAGCTGGTTCAGCTATCATGGAAAAGTGGGGCTATTTCTTGTGTTTGAGTGATTTCGCGAGTATAGGCTTGAAAGAACGATCAGTTGATCTTTGTTGTTGTTTTGAAACGAATTGGGTTGAATGTTGCGCAGTAAAATGCCACATATAATAAAAAGCAAATCAACGCTATTCAGTAAATATAAGGAACTATCTCATTCGTGAGGATCTGAGAATATTATTTTGCACTCGTTGTTTGCACTTTCACTTCCACACTCATAATAGCGATATTCACTAAAATAGAGTAGATACATTCTATATCTTTGTGAGTAAAGGGACATCACATTGTATCAACAGTTGTTTGAGTGTAAACTCCACGAAAAGTGAGAAAACGAACACTCCATAACATTGGCAAATTTCTTAGATAATCTCACTGATGGTTTTAGAGCTTGGGTCATAATGGGCGATGTCAGTTGCAAAACTTTCGTGATTGTTATGCTTTGGTAAGTATATTCCTGAAAATGAGTATGAACAAGTTCGGCTTTGAATAACTTCTTTCAGTTTTTATGTAGTCATTTAACCCTTTGCCTAGCATGAAAAGCAGACGACACTTGCAAAAAATATTCTTGAATTCCTAATTTTTTTCATTTTTGTCTCAAAAACATAGGTTATGACCTCTCGTTGGAACGAGCTCGACGAGCTCGTTCCAACGAGGGGTCATAACCTATGTTTTTGAGACAGAAAATTAAACAATAATGAAAATTAATTGGCGATTTTTGAGAATAGCGCTGGTCGGTTTTGATCGTTACGTTGGGTTAAGGGTTAAAAGCGTATAAATTGATCATTAATTTTCTTCTGTAGAAATTGCATGGATTGAGGGTTTTGATGCAGATGTGGATAACAGGTACACATCTTGGAAGAATAAACCTTTACCGTACACAAAATGGACTCATGTCGACCCTGACGACATCAATAAGAAGTGCATCAATTTATCAAAAAGCGACAATTTCGATTTCGCAGACAGGTCGTGTGACGTGAAAATCCAGTTTTTTTTGTCACAAAAAAATGTCGTGAATAGTTTATACAACTTTGAATGATTAACTTACACAAACGAATACTGTAAAACAGATATTGTAAACTGGTGCGATTGTAAACTTTCTTGTATGTAATCATATTTTTGCTAAGGTAACATGAAAATTGGACTGGAAAAAATTTAAAGTAACATATCTGACCTCATCACTCTGTTCATATTTACGAACACCATTTTAGGCACAAGAACATCCAAAAATTAAGACAAAAAGTGACTTTCGTGACAGACCGCATCGGTCGTGATTGAATTTAAAGAAACAGGGCGTACAATATGTGCAGTATACAATATCCTTTATCACACACCGAATGAAATAATAATTCGTTTATTAAACGACGCTGGATGTGTAGAAACTCTATGCGACACCTTAAATGTGAACAAAACAAAATGTAGTAATATGTTTATAGGATGGTCTGATTTCAACTTCTTATGCGAATGGCTGTCTTCAGTTTTTGATGGATTAGCATCGCAAATGTGTGTGCAGAGTTCAAAGGAATGGCGCTTGAGTTTTTTGGTTTTTTTTAATTTCGCGCTTGTAAGGTTGTCACCTCTGAATTCCACGCACTGCACTTGGACCTTGTTTGATACAGATCGCAAATCGCTATAGAAATGGATCTAACCCTCTTCCCAACATAACGGCCAAACCGGCCAGGGCTATTCACAAAAATCACCATTCAATTTTCATTATTTTTTACATTTTTTGTCTCAAAACATAGCTTATGACCCCTCATTGGAACGAGCTCACGAGATACGTTTTTTCGCAAAAAAATGAAAAAAATAGTTATTCAAAATATTTATTTTTAAAGTGTTAAAAAGTGCCTTATTGGCCGCCATCTTAGGGGAGCCCATTTTGATATAAATAAACAACGTTAATCAATTCTCGAAGGTTTTCACTTTTCTGACGCTTTGTAGTCGCCGGTCGCTTTTTTTGTGAGAAATGAATAAGTTGATGATCTGCACATTTGTCGCGGCAATACAAATTGAATATTTACAAAATATTTTAGTTATCTTCGATAATAAATAGAGGATATGGAATGAGTGTTTTTCTCATACATTATTTAAGAAACGAGTCTAAGAATTTTTCGTTTTGGCGAGCCAAAACGGAAAATTCGGACGTGTTTCGTAAATATTATATGAGTAAAACACTCATTTCATATTCTATTTATCATATGACACACACACGCACAAATTAGCTACTTAGTATGACTATTTAACCCATCACCTAACTTGAGTTGCAGATGGCACTTGGAAAAAACATCCTCGTATAACTAAAAATGTTAATTTTTTGCTTCCAAAATATAGGTTATGACCCCTCATTGGAACGAGCTCGTCGAGCTCGTTCCAATGAGGATCATAACCTATGTTTTGGAAGAAAAAAATTGAAAATATAAAAGAAATTGAATGGCGTTTTTCTTGTAGGTAAAAGATTAATACAAAATAACCCACCCTAAATAAGACAGATAACGTAAATTCTCCCTACTGAATTTATGCAGTTGTGACCAAGTTGCATTTTGTTTAGCCAATCAAATTGTCCAGTTTTGAAATTGACCAATGAAAGTTCCCAACTATAATTATGCAAATTATGAAAATGTGGCCCAGTTGTATTTTCTTCAGCCAATCAAATTGTCTAATTTTGAAATTGACCAATGAAATTGACGGATGGCTTTATTTATCACTGATTAATATGAAAACAAAATATCAAATGTTTTAAAGTGAACAAAACGGACAAGTCATATGATAAAAACAAGTACCGAGATTTGAAAGTTAATATTTATAACTGTCTAAGTAAACACCATGACATTTGATGAAGTGAAAGCCATTAAGGTCTTCACACAACTATCGGTTCGTTTTTCCAACCAACTTAAATATTCCAAACAATTTAATCAAAACATGGGCGATGGACTAACTGATTCCAGGCCAAATTCCGTCGAATTCCGTACAGACTTAGACTGGTGGCTTCAGAGTTTGCCCAGTTATCTAACATATTTTTGAGGTAACAGAACATGTAAATAATCTTGATCTGAAGTTTTCATTTTTGTCTTTTATAACTCTGTTTAATAACTTACATTGGAATTGCCTACATTTGTAAGGTGACTTGTGTATAGCTCTTTTTACAATAAAAAACACTAAACACAAAAGGATATTTATTTCCTCTCTAAAATGATGCATTTCACTTTTCATGGCCGTTCAGTTGGAAAACATATCAATTCAATGTATCGGTAGCACCACATATAAGTTTTTCACACAACTTGAATATCATTGAGCTTACAGTATTTTTGTCATAGAACAAAGCTGTGCATTAAAGCTAATTATCTATTAGATCTGATTTCTTTCCCATTACTACCCATTATCTAGCTCAGTTGATATGACTTTAAACTCGGCGGATATGACGCCGATATCGGTCGATATGAACCAAACTAGAGTTGTCTCTCTTTGATGAATTACTAGGCGCACCCATTGTGTTTACAGCGAAATCGTTCACCATTATTCACCATTATTCACCATTATTCATCATTATTCATCGAAACAATCAATCACTAAAATTGGAGTTACCAGACAAAAAGGTTTTTTGTATCGTGAGGAATTAATGATGGCATTAATTAACCCCCTTTACGCTGATGTCAAAATACCAAAATTTCAGGAAGCTGTTTTCTCCCATAACGCATCCAGAAATTTAACCAATTCAGTCTTGTTTGACAGAGCTCAATGAGCTCTGTCAAACGAGATTGAATTGGTTAAATTTCTAGTTGCATGATGGGAAATTTTTTCTGCCTGAAATTTAGATATTCTGACATCAGTGTGCAGGGGGTTAAGGATTAGGCGGATGAACAGAAAAAAATAGAGAGTTGCACACAAAATTCAATGCAAATTAAGATTCAGATTCGTAAGCAGAGATTCGTCGAAGTGAGATAAGAGATAATGCAGCCACCCGAATGGTACGTCATGACGTTTGGATAGCTGAGCCAGGAGAAGAGGAAACTTCGGAGTTTGGAAAACAATTAGAAAAAATAACACTCTCGGAAAGTTGTAGCAGATCTGAGAACAATTTGTAAATATTTGATTTCGTTTATTAAAAAAAGAGGTTTTTGCTTGTTGGTTTTATTATGGGCCGAGATATCAGCTCTTGATTACTTCATATCAGCCTTCAACATTCAGTCTCGGGCTAAAATGAAGTTATCTTGGACTGATATCTTTGCCGATATGAAACTAACCAAGTAATATCCTCTAATCCGTGGTGTAAGTTCCTCGACAAGGTGCAACAGACAGATATAGAACCACACATACGTTTGAATGGGTTAAGAATTATCGCACTCAATTGCTTTGGCCCAGGATATCACTCGAGCCTGATCGAGTGATATCCTGGGCCAAAGCAATTGAGTGCGATAATTCTTAACCCACCCAAACGGTTGTGCGGTTCTGTATTTATCACACACCTCCAACATAACAACCAGTCTACACGAAAATTGAACTAAAAGCACTTTCTAAGTTGATAATTGCTGCTTTTCCTTCGTTGTCAAGAAGACATCATTGTTAATGGGCTGGGTACCAAACCTAATTTACTTTTAAAAGTTTACGGTATTCAATTGGTCGAAACCAATTCACCACGATCAGTGTCACAGTCATGATGATTGAACTTCAAATATTGACTAAACTGCGTGGAATAACGCAACAAAAAGTTTTAAATAGCTAATAAGTTTAGCACACTCCATCATTATATGATCAGTTGTAGAAAGTGTTTGTCAAGGAACAAGCAGTCAGAATGTTATTTTTATTTTGTATTTTTTTTTACTCGAATCTGATTGCTTAAATATCCCGGATAAACAAATCTGAACGAGGAACTTGGAACTTCCAAGCAATCCCCACTCCGGTGCATTAGACCAATGATTGGCGTGATTTATTTTGACGGGTTCTTTCTCTGTTTACGTTGGAAATGAAATCGAAAGTGTTTTGTATCCCCACATGTGCGATACAACTTTATTTTTATCGTACAGACAGAACAGTGGAAATCCCGTGTTTCACAGTAATCGGTGTGTGATAAATGGTGTTACATAACTTCCTCATTTTAATTTGTGAATGGACTACCCAGGAGTGTTGATCACTATCGATGAATCTGCTTTTCTTCTTTCTTATTTAAAAGAATCGCTTCCGTCCCACTCAGACGAGACAACTGTCTAATTTTGTCATATTCATCTCTGTCTACCGTGTAGCTTCGGAGACCTTCAAAAATGTGTGTTTCTTCTATTGGCACCCACTCTCCATTCTCGGAAAAACTTATATGTTCTGGGCATGGAGCGTTTCAAGATTAGACAAATTTGACAAATCATCATCGATGGTGATTTTTGCAGGGGTAGACAACTATCACGGTACATGTAAAAACAGAATATGATTACCGCTAACAAGTAAAAGAACGAAACCTTGTGATTAAAGGGAGGTTATAAACTTTGAATTGTCATCTAAATAACAGGAAAATGAAAGTGTGGAATTTGTTTTTTCGTTTTTGTATATATTTTATGAATCATTCTATAGATATTTACCTACTATTGTATAGTTGGAGGCAAAAATCTCTTAAAAGATCACTCCATTATTAATCGTTTGCACATTCAAAAACTACCATGGTATAATATGATATTGTCCGAAAATTCTGACTGAGTTCAAATCATTTAAGCGAGATATTATCAGCAGGAGACAAAATTCAAAAATCTAAAAACGACTTGAGTTTACGTAGCTTGATTTTAGCTTAGTTTTATGTTGTTCAGAAAATGTGTAATTTAATGTATTTTCGCATTTTTTTTTTCTTTGCATTTTTTGTCATAAAACATAGCTTATGACCCTCATTCGAACGAGCTCATTGAGCTCGTTCCAATGAGGGTCATAAATTACGTTTTTGCCGAAAAAATGAAACAAATTAGTTATTCAAAAATGTTCTGTGCATGTATCATCTGGCTTTCATCTTAGTTAAAGGGTTAACCGCACGTTGATGAAATAGGAAACTTATTTGTCCTCACTCGTCTATTATCATAAAAACATTGATAAAGACTTGTCATATATTGATGAAGAGTTGTCATGTCAACCAACATGTGCAGTTCTACAGCAATCAGTTAATGTAACTAATTTATCTGACCTAGCTATTACTCCAATTATGATTAGATACAAATATAATGAAAATGGATTTAGAAAAGTATATATATGAAATGTTTCAACTCGTAACCATAGATATACTACCTAAAGCATTGTTATGCAAGATATAAACAGCTTTAGTTTTGAAAATTAGTATGACATATCATGTCATGACAATAAGTCCACTCTTCTGGAGGAAGTTGGCATAGATTCGTTGTTGCTGAAAGAGGACCAGTTTAGGGCCCTGAGAATCACACATCTTTGATTCGAATCCAATATTCGAAATCGAATCGAACCTCGAATCGAATCAGTGGCGTCTTGAAGATGACCGAATATAGTTGGGGATGCTATAAACCTGATTTGTTTCGATTGTGATGGCTCAAGTCCCAACTGATAAAATAACCCAACTACATCATCAGGGCATGCCTTCATCGAAGGCATGCCTTGATGATGTAGTTGGGATATAATGCTGTAATGATCAGTTCATCACCAGCATTGCTTGGAAACCTTATATTTGCATTTAACAGTGGTAGGGACTAGTGATATTGGAATTAGCATGGTTAGTGGCATAAATACAGATGATATTTATGTTAATGTAGTGGAAGTTACACTCAGTTTTTTATTTCCATTATTTATGTATGATTGCCATCAAAACTATACTTTTTGTGAGACGATGAACATGACTGATATCAAGCGATATTCCTATGAAAAAAATTCGAGGCAAAATGAATCGGGCAGCCGATTTCGAATCAAACAGACTTTCTGCTGAAGATTCCAAATCAAATCGAATTTCGAAGTTTCACAGGGCTCTAGACCAGTTACAGGGAGGTATGAAATTTATTGATAAATTCAAAGATATATTTTTGAAGGATGATCAAAATATATGTTACTCAGATGCTATCAAACATCGAAATGATCTTGTTGATGGCATGCCATTTAAACTGCGACATCTCATATACCTCCTGCAATGTACGATGTAGTCAGAAAATATATTCGACAGTGACTAGCGAGTTGTATCATACGAAGATCGCACAGACTTTGGGCATCGAATGTTGTACTTGCCAAAAAGAAAACTTGAAAGAAGAATGGCGATCTTAGTATGTGCATAGACTATAGAGCACTCAATAAGAGAACCATTAAAGATTCCTATGCATTACAACTTGTGGAGGTCATTTTAGAATGTTTCGGTGGATGAAAGTATTTTTGTGTCTTTCACATGATATCTGGGTACCATCAAGTTGAAAGTCTGGAGGAACACAAAGTGAGTACAGCCTTTACTGTTGGTCCATTGGGATTTTATGAGTAAAACAGGATGCTTTTCGGATTGTCTACTGCGCCTGCAACGTATCAATGGTTGATGGACGAATGCATTGGATGGCCTACATCTTAAAATTTGTCTTGCATATCTAGATGACCTGATAATTTTGTCCTGAGTTACTAGAACACAGAGAACGATTCGAGCTAGTTCTCAGAAGACTAAAAGATTGCGGTCTCAAATTACCACCATCCAAATGCAAGCTATTTAAAGAAAAAAATGGTTTATGTAAATCAAGTTGTTCTCAGTGAAGATACTGAAGCTGAACCACCAGAATTGGATACAATAAAGAAAAGAACTACACTAGACCCACCAATTCCGATGAATTGACGCTACTTTTTAGGAATTTCTGCATACTACCGAAAATTTATTGAGGAGTTCCAAAAAATGTTAGACGCCTAACTGATTTATTACCTCCTACCAGTGTTGGGATTTTGAACAAGAATCATAATCATAAATAAAGCTATTTAAAGAAAAAAATGGTTTATGTAAATCAAGTTGTTCTCAGTGAAGATACTGAAGCTGAACCACCAGAATTGGATACAATAAAGAAAAGAACTACACTAGACCCACCAATTCCGATGAATTGACGCTACTTTTTAGGAATTTCTGCATACTACCGAAAATTTATTGAGGAGTTCCAAAAAATGTTAGACGCCTAACTGATTTATTACCTCCTACCAGTGTTGGGATTTTGAACAAGAATCATAATTTCAAAAGCTCAGGGATGCATTGTCAACGCAACCAGGTCTTGGCTATGTTGATTATACATTGCTTTTTGAACTGCTCACCAATGCCAGCTAGTGATATTGTAATTGTTAACATAGGCATTGTAAATGTGATCATATGATGAGCCAGTTCCAATGACATCGATATCTGTAAAATTTTATTGCACATAAATATTAAATTTCCTGTATTTTTATTTTTGATCTAACATAACCGAACAGAAGGTAGGAATTAATAATTAAAAAATGGGTACTTTTTTTAGCCATATAGCTTGCTTTCGTATATTCTTGTTTTTACACCGTGGTTAAACACGGTGTAAAAAAGCCACTGTGTATTGCAAGTTACACCGTAGCTCTTAGCCAATCAAAATGCAGTATTTTGTTTCATTTGGAAATAAGAAGATATGACAATGTCTCAAAGTTCCTGATCCCAATTCCAATACAACACATTGTTTTTCATGACATGTCTATTTGACAAATGAACTGACCCAAGCCACTACACGGATATCTTTGGAAATCGTAGTCGCCCACCACAGCCAAGCCAATGCATTGATTATTCAGGTTGGTTGAGTTGCTGGGTATCCATTTCTCGTATGGTATAACGGTACCGTTCCAAGTTGTAAAAATGTTATCCTTGTCCAGATCATCGCCATCTATCCAAAGGCTGACTGTAAACAGAATTGAACAAAAAATGAACACGAGAACATTTAAAAGCAGAGAATAGTTAATTCATAAACCTCACAACTAGAGTATGACACTTGTAAAAGCATTTTCTTAAACCCTTTACCCAACGCAGACGATATCAAAATTTATTATTTTAAATATCATTTTTTCAAATAATTTCAACAAAACCATATCATGTGACCCCTCGTTGGGACGAGCTCGTTGCAACGAGGGGTCACATGATATGGTTTTGTTGAAATTTTTTGAAAATTTTTTTTTTTTCAACTGCTGAATTTTCTTATTACGCGGGCGGATGCGGCCGATTCGTTGGGTAAAGGGTTAAAACTAAGAATTGTCGGTTTTTGCTTCCGGAACATATCTTATTACTCGGACTGGACAAGTTTGTTAACTCGTTGTAATTCGGTGTCATAAGCTATTTTTTGGAAGCAAAACTTGAGAGAAACGGATACAATTCGAAAGCGACTGTTTTGAAATTGACGCAGGCTGTGTATGATCGATACAAAGGTTAACCTTTTGAACCCTGGTGGGTGGTATTTCCCATGTCAATTCAATGACAGCAAGTGGGGGAGTCCATCATTTGGGGATAGGGTGATTAATATGTTCAACGTGCAGCCTTAGGGCTGCACGTTGAAATATTAATTGGTGTACCCAACACATTCACTAAGCAGCCACCCACTTAAGGAAATTTTGATGTATCTTGTTCCGGGGCCAGAAAAACGGTGCTTTGGGTTTGAAGGATTAGAGAGTGAACTTGTTCGAATTGGAGAGGATTGTTCTTCTCAGGTAGAACGTGAAATGATTATTTCATGGTGCGAAGCGTGGCAAAATAATTCCTGTTTCCCTCCTTAAGTTAGCAATTGTATCTAAATCGGACCAATTCACTGTTACATGCATTACATTCTCCTAGGAGATCAGCGGCTTATTGGTTAGAGCACTGGACTTCAGATCAAAAGGTTGTAGATTCGATCCACACACGCCTCATCAGCGTTGTGTCCTTGGCATTGAAGCTTTATCTCAAATGCCCATTTGTAGGCACAGTGGTGCAATGTTCTAAACCGTACAGCACGTCGATGGTACCAGTGCCTTTAAGCAATGCTAGCCCTTTCGTGCCAGGTTAATAAGTTGCGAGTCGGACACTTACTCGCTGTTTCTCAGTGGTTCTCCCCGTGTACTCCCATCTCCTTCACTCTTAGAACTGCTCGACACGATATGACTCTGCTGTGGAAAGTCTCGTTTAAACCAAATAAATAAATAAATAAATAAATAAATAAATAAATAAATAAATAAATAAATAAATAAATAAATAAATAACATTCTCCTTCAAAGAATTATCTCTCTTTATGCATAAATTTAATTTTGAAAAAAAAAATGATATTTACAGAAAGACTTCCCCTTTTATAATCTTGCAGTGAAATGGGTGTATCTTGCTGAAAAACAATCAAAGAGCATAGCAGTCCGGGGAGGGGATGTAGAGGTGGTGCACATTGATCAGTTTAATAGACAAGAACAAAACAAAACAGCGAGGTTTCTTTTTGGTTAGCTCACTGGACTTCAAAGTGTACGAACATTTACTTCTGCTGTGTCTGCCCATGTGTCCACAGGTAAGACATCTATCAACAGTTTCCCATGTGCCCTAGTGGGAACATGGTGCCAAAGTGTTCTCAGATGTATAATAAGATGATACTACATTTTCATTTAACCAGTTCTTAATCTATCTGTGTCTGTTTAGTAAGATGGGAAATTCGATATCTACACTATGAAATCAAGTGGGTTAAAATCAACCAATTTCAACTGGACTGAGTGAATATGAACCCAATTGGGTTAGTATTCATTCAAATCAGTCGATTTGAGTTAATTTCAACCCATCTGATTTTTTTGTGTCCTCGCCTCTGCTTGTTCGTGTCTGCTCCCTTAGAGGTGTCCAGCATGAAACGATGGTGGTTTCTGAAAGGGCTTTTACTGGGACATACTGAAGCATCACTATTTTAGCAGCTACCAGCTATCCGTCCGCCCGTCCGTCCGTCCGTCCGTCCGTCCGTCTGTCCGTACGTCCGTGTGTGCGTCCGTCCGTCTGCCCGTCTGTCCGGATGGACCGACATTAGTACCTTCAGCGGTATGTATTGTTGCCTAACACAAATGAACGATTTTCATTGTCTAAGTAACGGGTATTGTTTCCTTAAGTGGTAACTCTCTTGCCCTTAAGTTGTAGCGTTTGGCTTGAACCAAAACAAATACTTTAGAGCCAAAATTTAAGGGCGTCAATTCGTCCGTCCATTCGTCCGTCTATCCGTCATGGTTTATGATCAAACGTTTGAAAATGAGAGTTATCTCCCGTAGATAGTGAATAACAATTGGTCGCTGCTTTCAAAAAAGTCAGCCCCTGTTAAAGTTTTCGGGCTGTGACATTTATATAATAGTGGTTGATTTTACACTGTACGGTTGGTTATTACATTATTTGTTGTTACCTTCCCCCTCCCCCTCCCTCCCTCCCTCCCCATGTCCATATATACAGTTTTATTGATAAATGTGCGCACATGTAATCCTCTTCTTACATACAAGCTCATTTGTCTTCCATCTGGTAAGGTCGAGACTCATTTTGCATGAACCTCCCCATCTAGTACAAGTGGTAGCTTGTGTCAATCGTCACATCGATACAGTTTTTCCAAGTTCACTTTGATTGATCTTGTTTCCCTTTTCCGGAAGTTGGAATACTTACCCTTATGACTTGAAGAAACCGAAAAGTGTACCGCACAAATCTTGTAACAACGTTAGCAAACAACAACGTTTATGGGGAAGTGTCGGAGGAATGTAACTAAATTTATAAACCCTTTACCCAACGTAACGGCCAAAACCGGCCAGCGCTATTCTAAAAAAATCGCCAATTAATTTTCATTATTTTTTCATTTTTTGTCTCAAAAACACAGGTTATGACCCCTCGTTGGAACGAGCTCGTCGAGCTCGTTCCAACGAGGGGTCATAACCTATGTTTTTGAGACAAAAAATGAAAAAAAATAGTTATTCAAGAATTTTTTTTGCAAGTGTCGTCTGCTTTTCATGTTAGGTAAAGGGTAAAACGAATAAACTCAAGAAATTACTTACGACTTGAAATGCTTGTCAAATGTGTTTTCAGTGCTGAATGGACAGATTCATTTTCAAGCAAAAGTAGATGTCCCCCATCTTTAGTGCAGACATCAGAAGCATTAACCTTGGGTAGTCTGTCAGTATAATGTTTTATACAGACATCTCCTGTTAACAGCATATAATCACCGGCGGCGCAAGTGGCTGGAATGGAAAAGTTTTTTTGTTTATTGATAACAATCTAGTAAACCGTCGCGGATCAGTTGCTTACAGGACAATGAAACAGAAGGATGTTAGCCCTTATTTACAAAAATCGCCAATTCATTTTTATTATTTTTTTCATTTTTTGTCAAAACCACATAGGTTATGACCCCTCTTTGGAACGAGCTCGTCGAGCTCGTTCCAATGAGGGGTCATAACCCATGTTTTTGATACAAAAAATTGAAAAAAAATACTTATTCAAGAATTTTGTTTGCAAGTGTCGTCTGTTTTTCGTGTTATGCAAAGGGTGAAACAGTTTGAAATCATGTTAATGAAATCGGGAAGATGTCCAAGGTGAATCGGGAAGATGTCCAGTTTTTTAATCCTCAATTCTTTCCGGGGAAAAAATTAGCAAATCCACCCCCTACTCTTTCTGTATTGATGAAAAGGCCAGTGCATGGACTGCACGTCACGATGTGCATACTGTTAATAACCTGAACAGACAAAAAGTCACAGAACAATAAAAGATTATGAAAACGCCGTTTGCTTATTTTTAACCCGTTGAACCCTGGTGGTATCTTCCATGTCAATACAATGGCAACAAAGGGAGATTCTACATTCAGTATTTGGGGGGGAGACCAATTAATATTTTCAACGTGCAACCTTCGGGCTGCACGTTGAAAATATTGACTGGTCCTCCACATACATTCTCTTAACAGCCACCCTACTCAAGGAAAGTATGAAGTATGAAGTTCCTGGGCCGGAAAAAGGGCCTCTCGCGTTCTTAAGGGTTAAATGTGTTTCAACAGAGAATAATCGTCAAACTTTCAAACGGACGGAGAAAAATTGTAAAAAGCTATCTTCTGCGTTTTTATACTACCCCACAGGAAAATGCCTGAAGTTTGCGAAATGATGCGCACATCGATGTTACAACTTCGCTAACAATTCAAAATTTCAATTTTTATATGAAATTCACATACACTTAGCATTAAATGTACTGACAGATTTTAATTTGTACTGACAGATTTACGAAATTAAAAGGAGCTACATTTTCCGCTAATCTCTTTCAGTGACGAATATTGTTTGTCATTGTTAGTCATGTGCCATCAAGCGCAGCGCCCACATCGCGTCCATTAATTATACAGAGGCATTTATACTTGCAGGGAGAGTGATGGCTCAGTGGTAGACTCTAGGACTTCTATGCTAGAGGTCCCGAGTTCGATCCCCGTCCGGGTCGACCCGCGTTGTGGCTTAGGCAAGGCACTTTATCCCCGTTGCCTACATGGCAGCACGATGACGCCGTGTACTAAGGTGTACTGCACGTCGATGGTGCGCATGTCTTCAGCCGCTGTAACCCTGCTTGAACGGAGCTTGAACAGAGTTAGAATGTAGCCATTGTGCATAAGTATGTGACCTTAAACACCAATAAATAAATTATACTTGCTTATTGCAAAGGAATCGCAAGGACAATGCGATCCAGATGCCTGACCTGCCACTGAAGCAAAATTCCCCATGGCCACAGGACCATTGAAACTTTTTAGCTTACTTGTGTTTGTTATATTAGTTGTCATAACTTCAAACGTTGAAGACCAGTTGTCCATTTGACATACAAACTGTGCTACTCCATTACAAGACACATCATTGAAATCAAAGTTCATAGTAGCTCTTAATCCAATGCAGGTGTTGTTTACATTATCGGGATTGTTGGGTAACCATTTAGTGTACGGGAGATCGGTACCATTCCATGACGTGTAGATGTTATCCTTATCAGCGTCTAAACCATCAATCCATACGTTTGCTGAAACATATTATTTCAAATGAATAATTCGATTGCGTGTGCATATGTATGGAGAAATAAAAGAGCATATCACAAAAAATGTGGCAGTTATTTGTTGATATATGAGCTGCCAAGACTAGTACTGGCTCGTCAAATACCCACTCAGCAATGCACACTTCCTCATAAAATATGTTGTATAATTAGTTATTTGTTTACGGGTGTATCCCTTCAACACTCTGGTTTGCAGGTGTATCCCTCATGGTATCCTGCTCCTATACGAAAAACATAGGATCTGAATATTTGTTAGAAAAGAAAATTTCCGTGGCGTAGATTTGTAAAGACTATCCTGTTGGTGTCCTGTGAAATGCGAAGACTCAAAGATAGTCTGTATATAGAGTCTGGTTGAGGAATACATGTATATCGTCTCTTAAATGCAACAAGGCACCATCTGCAGATGGCGCCTTATTGCACTCAACGGACGATATATAACGTAATCACATGAATTCAAAACAAGTGTGTATACTGAACACAAAATCGAGAGTAGACTACCAATAATATAGCCGCCGTGTGGAATTTCCACTCGGAAACCAGCCTCAGCATTCGTCATGTAAACTGAAGATGCAGTTTTATTATATGGGAGCATTATATTATTTGTTGGATGTTTGAATTGTGATGGATAGGAGTGAATTTATATATTTATGGGGGGTTAACGAGATTTTCGACAGCCAGGGTCAGCTCGTGTCCGTCAGTTTTACGGGTGGAGGAAGCAGGGGTACCAAGAGAGAACCACCGAGCAACGGCGAGCAACTGCCAGGCTCCCAACATACTAACTCCACACAAGCAGGGTTAGCACTGGAAGACAAGTGCACCATCGACGTGTAGTACGCCTAAGCACACAAAGCCACAGTGGGGGGGGGGTGAAGTGTGTTGCACAAGGACACAAAGCGGTTGCCGCAGGTTGGATTCGAACCGAGGATCTCTCCGCTTGCAGCCTGCACCTCTACCAAATGAGCCACCACGCTCCCAGGGGTAAAGTACCACAAGAGTTATGGGAAACAGTGGTTTTGTAAAATTTGGTATTTTTGTATGTCATTTCATTAGGAATTGTTTCGATGCTTGCAGCTAAAACGGAAACAGCTAATTCCTTTCACATTATCAAAACAGGGGATGATATGCACCAGAAGTAAGAGGATTCATGCAGCTGTAAAATTTTGATTTTGAGGCTTCTCGGTGGCTGAAAATGGCTGGTTTTGGCTTTTTATGCAGCTTTATGGGCCAACACTTTTCATTGGACAATGGATGATTTCCCCACATAAAGTTTATTTATATTTCGTCATATGGTGTTGCCTATGTTTAGAAAATGCTTTAAAATATGTAGTGAGTTAGGTAAAAGTTTAATGTAAGTTATCTCCGCCAACATGTATAGTATATATAGATTTAATACCTGGGTGTCGGTTTTTAAACACCAAGCCGCAGACGATTTGTTTAAATGAGACATCCAGGTATTAAATCTCCATATGCAAATGCATGTTGACGGAGAAAACGTTTTGTCCCGTATGAAATGCAATAGAATCATAGGGGAAACAAATTTGGGGACGCGAATCTCACACTCCGCAATCAGATAGACCAAATGCGCGAATAATTCTTTTGTTTTTACAACCACAAAAGACCATAGAAATCGGGAAAAGATCGGAAAAATTATCGAATTGTCGGAAACGGAAAATATCTGTGACTATTTTCAGGTTTTTTGGTTAGGTTTTATATCGAGGCGAACAAAGGCGAAAGGCTTTCATTGAAACCATATTCCCTCGATGTTTCGCGTGCCCGTGTACTCTGGCTGTTGCAAGCTCTCATAAACCTTGGCTGTTGGGTGCACCCGTTTCCATGGTTATCTGTCCAAGGCATTCTGACCAATCAAAAGACAGAATCTATCGGGATATGGGGACAACAATATTTGCACTTGATGAAAGTGTAGGGTATGTCATTTGGGAAATGTCTGGAAACTAGAGAATGGAGCGGAACCTAGGAACTGAAGTATTCTTTTTGAACAAAATGTATCAGTGGCATAGATTTGAAATGACTGCACGCTCGTTGATGGCTGGTATCGAGAGTCAGAGATACTTGTGTATAGAGTCTGGGTGAGGAATATTTCGCCCCCTAAGTGCAGCAAGTCGCCATCTGCAGATGGCGTTTTCTAGCACTCAACGGACGATATATAACGTAATTCTCGTCAAAGCAAAACAAGTGTGTACACTGAATACAACACGAAGAGTAGATTACCAATAATTTTGTCAGAGAATGGAGTTTCCACACAGAAAATCAGACTCAACATCGGTGAAAATTATACGAAATATAAGGAGCATGAAATTGGTTACACTTTTTGTGATTTTTCGTAAACTACAATAAGTCTTAGTTGACGACACAGGCTCTGGAAGATTTAGTGACAAACTACTTCCACGTACTGAATTTGTAAAAATACCTAACTTCTTAGAAGTTTCTTGTAATTTTACTAATTAAAACTTGATACAGCCATTCAAAAAATCCATAAACATTTACTTCCTCTTCGGTCAATTGTCTTTCAAAAGGTCTGCTGATGATAACGTTTTGTGTTAAATAAGAAAGAATTCTATGAATTATTATCAATCACAGTTGGCAATTCAGTGTACAGAAAAGGTAATTCGAGGGAGATATCCTCGGTATAGTTTGTTTGTTAGTTATCCAATATGGAATATACTGTAGGCGAGAACTTCAAGATGGAATTAACGGACACTGTATGCCATATAAGGGCACAAGCGAGCAGTGTAAAAGTAATATGGGCTATACCTAGACATGGAAGTATCAGAAAAAGACACACTGCGATCACTGAATATAAAATACTCAAAAGTAAGACCAGCATATTATTTGTTACACGGTGTTTCAGTAGTATGTTCGGTACTATGTTACCCTTCAGAGACAATAAGTACTAGAATTCTTACTTGTGCTTACATTCTGAAAGATCAACTAACGTAGGGGAGACTGTCAGCCGTGCATGGAGTTTGACAGGACACATATAGATAAAATGCAGCTTCTACGCGGCGTATTAAAACCAATGTAATTCCCAAACACTTGAAAGGGGTAAGATATATTTAAACACACTCCTTGGATGGCTAGCAATGAAGAATTTGACCTTTGTAAACACTGATTTTTCGCGAACATACATTGAAGGAAGAGGGTGATTATATAGACCGCCCAACACATATCTCTCCCATATAGGGTGTACACCCATGCCTTTTATTGCATTTACAAGTACTTACAACTCGAAATGTCTGTCAGATATGATCGAAGTTCTGAATGCACAGGCCCACTTTCAATTAGCAAAAGATGTCCTCCATCTGACGCACAAACTGAAACTGCTTGATCCCAAATCTTTCCATTAGAATAATGTTTTATGCAAACACCAACATGCATCATAATGTATCCCTTGGATGCTGGACAACTCACTGAAATAAGGAAATTTAAGAATCATGACTTTTAATTTCAAAATACTCCCCAAATCTTCAGTCTTTGCTTTTGTTTGTTTATGGAATATTTATTTTTGGCAACACCCCAAAAAATATATATCAAATATTTTCTGCGCGTTTTGACTACTTTGACTTATCAGCCTTTTCCTAATTATTAACTGAAGTGAATCTACAAATGAAGGGTGGATGTGTTAATAACGATAATGTAAGTCACCATCTCCTTTAATAACTCTATTATAATAATTTAGCAAACTGCCGTCCAAACAGGGGCATAACCAGGCTAAATGGCAGCAGAAAACTAGTTTTTCCTTCTTCATTTTACATCGAGCAGGGTTAACCCTTTCAAATTTGGCACCACTGAAGATATCATTTCGGCCAATACTGTCAAGGGCGAAATGGGCGAAACCATCCTGGTTTGTTGGGAGGTTCAGTAATAATTTAATCCCACAGCTCTGTCCAACTGTTGGATTAAATTATTACCGAACTTCGCTTCAAATGTGGTGCTCTTAATATCGTCTGCTCGTCCACTACCATTTTTGTCTTCATGCCAAAATTCATGCACACCGGGTTGACAGTGTTAAATTGTCTGTTTCGTATGTCCAAAATTACTCCTGTTAAAAAATCTTACCTTTTAATGCCAAATAGAGCACCTTGGGGACTTTCTCGGGACTTAAGTACCCAGAAAGGGAAGTAATAACTGTAACAGAATTGCCCAGTAAATAGGAGGGTGAGAGAACAGTTTTAGGAATTTCAGACGTGAATGCATGTAAACTTGTTTTTTAAGGAAACGTTTGGAGTGATGATCGACCCCACCCCCACCCACCCACCCACTCCCCACGCCTGACTACTTTGATGCGATCAAAATCTGTATTTAACTACTTTCTCTTTAAGTTTTCTGCTATAATAGGTACATATTCTTAAAGAAAACACCGAGATACCGTGTATTGTGTTTGCTTTTATTGTGTCGGTTGCATAACGGTTTTCGAACTTTCCGTCTCTGGAAAACATATGATCAATATAGTGAAAAGGCGATGTCAAGTAGGCAATTAAATCGGAACTTGGTGTGTCAAAATAAACTATTCATTAAACAGAGATGCATATATCAGTATGCCGTTTGTAATTACAAAAATAAAATAACTAATAGTCATTGTTGACGAAATTGTTGTAAAATCGTGAGACGTTGTTGTGTATCCGGTTGTTATTGTAAGTTCTGTAATTGATATTCTGGGTTCTGTTGTCCTTATGATATATTCAAGAGAACTGGTGGTTTCTGTTCTTTCAAACTTTCCACCTTTGGAAAACATGCATATCGGATTGAAAAGAGCATGTCAAGTAGGAAAGTAAATCAAAAACTTGGTGTGATAAAAATAAATTATGTATTAAACAAAGATGCATATATCAGGAAGTATTTTATATTTACAAACAAAATAAAACTTACTGGCTGTCGTTGTTGACGAAATTGTTGTAAATTTTTGAGACGTTGTTGTGAGTCCATTTGTTATTGTATGTCCTGTAGTAGATATACTGGTGGCAGGTTCAATTGATGTACTTGACTCCGTACTGGAGGGAGTAGGCCCCATTGTAGGCGTGGTAAGTTTCGTAGTAGTCGTAACGTTGGATGTAGTCGCTGTAGTCTCTGTAGTAGTCGCGATGGGTCCACCTGAAACAGAAAGCATTTATTAAGTAATGTTTTCAAAGCAGGGAGATTCGGTTTCTTTCGTTGCACAGAGCAGGGATTCTCCCAGGTGTTGGTCTTTATCTGTAAATGCGTAAATGTCTGCTTGCCTTTCCATTTGTCTACATGCATGTCTGTATGTGTGGCTGTGTGATTGACTTGAATCTTTAGACCGAATCCTGTAGATGAATGTCTCTATTAAACCGGGATTTTGAAATTTGTCCCGATTCAGAAGCTGTTCATCAATGTCCAGTAGGAATATCAGTCTACCTACAAATGAAAATCTGGAAATGTGCATTCATTGCGTACAATTTACCCAGATGAGAAGAGCTTGATTAACCCAGTGTTCCCAAGTGCATCCTTATCCCCGCGCCTCTCCTCTCCTCCCAGCGCATTGAGACGAACTACTTGATGACACCCCGTACACAATTCTTTCCAATCTCCCCGATAAGCAAACTAACCCTCTCCTTTGTGTCACCTACCAACCACATGTCCATCATTCTCCCATTCCACTTACCCAACAAACTCCTGGTGAATTTTATTCTGTTAGATTGGTATTTTGGACACCCTAACATAAAGTGTTCCAGGGTCTCATTCAATCAATAACACGTCGCTCTCCAAGTGTATCAAGGATCAAGAAGCTACCCGAAGCAACATGGAGTCAACGGTGATCGATACACGACCACTATTTTAATTTTGACAATGCGTACACCTTTCACGGAGGTGTGTATGCTATGTGTGAATTACATCCATAGGCTTTCTCTAATCCTATGGGGCATGTTTGTTTAATGTGCAAACAATTAGCGACTAATACTATAAGACCTTTACAATTGTATTTTTCTAGAATTGTATTTTCTAAAATAACTGACTAAAATGAATCAATAGCATTTTAAAACATAGGCATTCAATACAATTGTAAAAGTTTTATAATACTGGGCTCTGATCTGCCCTGATTGGAAACAGTACGACATAAGTTTACTGGCGATAGTAGGACTGAATACGAACAAATGAAACGGACCTTATGTTAACTTTTGAGTGCCACGGGGACATGATTTCGAAGTGAAAACGGCCTTTGTGACCTCTAATTGTTGTTTGTCGCATATTCTACCATCATGGGACAAACACTATGAAGGGGAAGGCTGGCCGTCAAACACTGATGGTAACTATCTTTGAAGCGCCACCTGGTGAGAGTGCTGGATTAGCCACATGGCGAACGATCTGTGCGCGAAGGAGGGATTGATACTCAGGCTCTCAAGCCACAAGTCAAATTCTATAAAAAAAAAAGTTCCCACTGTTATGGCCTAAAGCCAGAAATAGTTTAGTCGGTCGGAAAAGCGAATCTACGTTTTCAGTCGATCGAATCCCAAAATACTTTTCTTTGATTCAGTGCAAGATATGTTTCTCGATCGAGACTTGAATTAGCCGAATCTTTGATGATGTTCTCAATACCATTATACATGTTTGTTTACTACACAAGCAGGGTTAGCATCGATTGAAGACAAGTGCACCATCGACGCGCAGTACGTCTTAGCACGCAACGCCACCGTGCCAGCTTTTATGATTACGCTGCGTAGTTCTATTAATTGCGTTAATGTTTTGGGGTCTTTGACGTGAAACAAATACGCATTGGTTGGAATATCTTTAACTGTAGTCTTAAAGAATATCTGCATAACTTTGAGCAATAGGTTGTCACTTTTCAACTTCGGTAGTGAAAAGTGGGTTACCTCCACGAAAACTGGGTACACAAACAACACCAAAGAGCATCTCATTCCTTTCAGAATTGGGGGCATGAGACCTTGCGATATATGTGCATTTGTACAAGCAAAATATTATAAGTTATTGTGATGAATTGACGGTAACATGGTCTGAGATTTGGGGCTCGGGGATTATGTTCAAACGAGATGCGAGGCGTCGAGGTTGAACATACGCTCCGAGCCGCAATCCTCAGACCATGTTACCGCCAATTTATCGCAGTAACAAATATGTTCCAATACGACCCTACCTACAGCCCAAAACCAACTTCGTGAAACGCGAGAGGCTTATTTACTGAACTTGTGATCGTTAAAAGTTACCTTCTTCAAGGCAACTTTTAACGATCACAAGTTTAGTAAATATACCTCTCGTGCACCCCGCGACAGCTGCGAAAAAATAATCAATAAATCAGATAAACTCATTACATTTTAGTTCAAATCGTAAATTTGTTTGTAACTTAAATAACACTTCATTCGGAACACTGTCTGCTACACGTGCGAGTAATCCAGAAAAATGAAGTGGTTTGCTAGTCACTCCGTTCATGAAAGAATTACGAAACGGGCGACGTCATTTCAAATATTTCGCGTTGTGACGTCAGACGGAAACATTTGCAACTGGAGCCGAAAACATAAAAGAAACTACGCCAGATGTCATCCAACCAGAAGGCGAGGATTTTACTCTTATTAGAACATTAATTGATGGTCGTAGCCTGACTGTCAATTGGCTGAAATCACGCGCGTACTTTTCATTTTTTTAATCCAGTTCGATTTATCGGCCTAAAATGCCAATATGTGGTCCCCCTCTGTTCATAGTCTATCTGGTCGTTGTGCCTTCCTCCCACATTCCTTCAGGGAAGTTGGAGAAGGGGCAACCGCCAGAGGGTCCTAATTAGGATTATGGGAGGCCCGAAGCCCCACAAACGGCCTTACAAATATTATCTTTCACTCCCAACAAACAAAAAACTGGCTAAGGTAGCCCTTAAAATAGAATCCTGGCTATGCGTCTGAATCAGACCCAACACATTGTGTTGAACTTAACAATTGATAAAACAAACTGTAATTATTGTTTTATCCCATGCGCACACCGCTCGCATCGCACAAATTAATTATATATATCAAGGAATCTCAGGGGCCCTTTCGGGTATTCCTGGTTGCCCAGTCCGCATTGACTAAAAGTAAAAGTAATCCCCTTTGGTCATGGGACCATTGAAACTTTTTTTTTACTTACTTGCGTTTGTTGTAACAGTTGTCATATCTTCATTTGTTGAAGACCAGTTGTCGATTTGACATACAAACTGTGCTACTAAATTACAAGACACATCACTGAAATCAAAGTTCATACTAGCTCCTAATCCGATGCACATGTTGTTTACATTATCGGGATTGTTAGGTAACCATTTAGTGTACGGGAGATCGGTACCATTCCATGACGTGTAGATGTTATCCTTATCAGCGTCAAATCCATCAATCCATACGTTTGCTGAAAAATATTGTTTCAAATGAATCATTCGATTGCTTGTGAATATGTATGGAGAAATGAAAGAGCATATCACAAATATGTGGGAGTTATTCGTTGATATATATACCCCAAGTCCTGAGTGTGCCATGTGATCCTGTACCCTCTCTGCTGATTTGCTACTCTAACTTATTCCCAATATATAGTAATACATGTATGTCCCATCTGACAAAAAGGCGTTCTGGATATATTACTAAGATTATTCGGACCACAGATTATGAGTGCTATATGGAAATGTCGATTTGAATTAATTTTGTGAACATGTAGAGAGAATTTGGGATCCAGAGCTGATGATGAGATTGACGGGTGTATCTACCCCCAAAGTCCTGAGTGTGCCATGTGATCCTGTATCATCTCTAGTGATCTGTTACTCAAACTTTCTTCCAATGGAAAATAACACATGCAATCCTGATATTTATATCATCGGTTTTGCATCCAAAAGTTTCCAATAAGGAATAGAATAATTCAACACACTTGCAATTAAAACATTTGCATTTTTATTAATTTTAAAACACCGGACTGGGGAACGAAATATTCCACCCTACCCCCTTATTCTGGAAAGTGATACACTTTTCTATTTTCTAATCTTTTTTATTTTCACTTTGTGTTATGCAACATTGTACGAGGAATCGTCATTAAATTCCACTCATGTTAACGCTCCATCGACGTTTGTCGCATTCTCAATATTTCACAACGAATATTTATCGCTTGACGAACCTACTCCATTAAATATTTTTCTCCACTGTCTGTGCATTTGTGATGTTGGTGGTCGGTCCAGATACTATGGCGGGTAGTGTTAAATTGGACGAGGTCCAGACGGATCCTGATTTCGAGGTAGGTCAAATACTGAATGATGAAACAGATAATGATTCAGCAGCCATATTTAAGGATAGTGATTGTAAATATTTCCTTCCGGGTGAGTTCCGAAATGAGCTTAGGGGTGCACAAGTATCCTTCTCAGTATTTCATATTAATTGCCAAAGTCTCAGTGCTCACTGGGACCCTTTACATCACTTGCTCTCTGAACTCAACGACACAGAGAACACTTTCGATGTGATCGGTTTAACGGAAATCTTCAGAATCCCCACAAATATGTTATATACCCTAGAAGGATACCACCCTTTACAAACACATTTGAGATCTATTGATGACGATGGTCATGGTGGGGTCGGTCTGTTTATAAAAAGCGATATTTCTTTTAGTATTCGAAAAGATCTTTCCATTTTTCTACCGCACGTCTTCGAGTCTATCTTCGTTGAATTAAAGTACAAAAATTCCTCCAAGGTAATTGGAGTAATATATAGACCAAATACGGCCCCGAGGGCAGATATCGACCTCTTTCAATCAAAAATTAACCAACTGACTGACGTCCTGAATAAAGAAAATAAAGCCTCTATCATTATGGGCGATTTCAATATTGACCTCCAAAAAGTGGCGTCTCATTCCAAAACTGAATCATTTATTGATTTAATGTTTAGTGAGAGCTTTCTACCTGTTATTACAAAACCAACCATAGTTACAGATCGCAGTGCTACGCTTATAGATAATATATTCTCCAATGATGTCTCATTTTTTTCAAAATCTGGAATAATCCTTACTGATGTTTCGGATCACTTTGGGATTTTTTATGTCGAATTTTCACATTCCAAACCTGTTAGAAACAGATCTTGACCAGAAAAATAAATTCCTATACTATCGAACGCTTTAAGTCGTTGTTATCCCAATGTGATTTTAGTCCGGTTCTGGAAACAAACTGCCCAAATGATGCTTACGAAAAATTCCTTAATATTTATTTGAATGCCTATGAGACATCATTCCCTCTCCAAGGCCATCAACAAAATAAGAAATATATAAAACAGCAGCCCTGGATGACAAAAGGTCTTCTAGTTTCCGTCAACAATAAGAACAAATTTCTTAACAAAAAATTAAAAGCTCCCACTGAGGCGAATGTCAAAAATTATAAAAATCACTGTCGGATATTTAACAAAATTAAGAAACAATGCAAAGCACTATATTATGAAAAAGTACTTTTAGAAAATAGGAATAACATGGGAAATACGTGGCAAATCCTAAATAACGCATTGAATAAGAATAAAAACCAACGAACCATAGCATAATTTGTTAATCTTGGTGATACAAAGATATATGCACCAAATCAAATTGCACAAGAAATTAATAAGTTTTTCGCCAACATTGGAATTGAGACGTCAAATCAAATATCCAAACCTCGTAAATCATTTACCGAGTTCTTGAATTCTTCTTTTATGGGAAACTTTTTATAAGCCCTACATCGTCTACCGAAATCTCAAATATTGTAAATACAATGAAACCTAAAGTAAGTCAGGAAAGTGAAAATATCACGACCAGTATTCTGAAACATTCAATATATTTAGTCGCTACTCCACTTGCGCACATTATGAATAATTCATTCAGTCAGGGAATAGTACCAGACAGAATGAAAATTGCTAAGGTTACTCCAGTCTTCAAAGCAGGTGATGAGAATAATTTTACAAATTACAGGCCAATCAGTATTTTGCCTGTTTTTTCTAAGGTTCTAGAAAAGCTAATGTCTATAAGACTTGTAAACTTCTTAGATAAATTCGAAATTCTCTATCACCAACCATTATGGCTTCAGGAAGCACCATAGCACACTGCACCCTGTTATGCATCTATTACAATATGTAGCCGAAGAAAATAGTAAAAATAGTAAAGAAAGTACACTCGCCCTATTTCTGGATCTTTCGAAAGCCTTCAATACCATCAGCCATGAAATACTACTTCAAAAATTAGAATACTATGGTATAAGAGGGAATGCGAACAACTGGTTTAAGAGTTACTTACAAAATAGGAATCAGTATGCCTCTTTTGGTGACAGTAAATCTGATCTATTTAGACTAAGATGCGGAGTACCACAAGGCTCAACACTACGACCTATTCTTTTCCTCATATACGTAAATGACATCTGCAATTCAACGAAACTAAATCTTTTATCCTTTGCAGATGATACTTCCACATACAAGGCTGCAGCAGAGTTAAACAAGCTTGTGTCAGAATTTAATGAGGAACTTCAAAAAATATTTGACTGGGGCGCATCCAATCACTTAGTCTTGAACCCTAAGAAAACTAATTATATTGTCCTTAATCCATGTCAAAAAAGGAATGTAACACTCCAGAATATTAAAATAAATAATCATATTATTAATACCGGTGAGCGTGCTGACAAGGATAAATCTATAAAGTTTCTTGGCATATCTATTGATGAAAAATTATCTTATAACGCCCACATATCTCAGATCTCCTCGAACGTCGCTCTTGCGAATTATGCCCGCAATAGAGTGAAAAAAATCCTTCCTCACAAAGTAATGAAATCCCTATACTTTACACTCATACAAAGTCATTTTATCTATGGAATTCCCTTATGGGGTGCCTCAAAAGCCTGTAATCGTCTTTATAAATTACAAAAGCGATCAATACGAATCACAAACAACAAGAAGTACAATGCTCACACTGACCCTCTTTTTATTAATGATAAAATACTAAAAATAAAGGATTTGTATACCTTACATGTTTCCTTATTTATGTTCGATTGGCTAAATGGAAACCTACCAAAGTCCTTTGCTGACTTCTTTTTTACTATAAATAATGGCTATATGAATACACGCCAAACAGGACTCATACGTAGCCATAGAACTAGAACCAAAGCGCTCGACAACCTGCCTGTCTTTGCTTTTCCGAAACTGTGGAATGGATTAGATATATCCATCCGAAAAATAAGAAATAGGAAAGAGTTGAAGACAAACCTTATAACAATTTTTTTTTCCACTTATTCAGATAATACTTCCTGTTCTAATCCCTACTGCCCGGACTGTGTTACTTAGTACACCCTCGAACCTTAAAAACACACAGAATGCAACCTATTTGCTTTCTTTTCAGAGTTTATGCCCACAAGTAATAATATTAACTTTCCAGGAATATTATAGTATTACACAAGTATAAACAATACAAGGTGCCACAAAGTCTTCATTCTGTGCATGACTTGTCTTCAGTGGGGACTTTTGTCTGGTATTCTCGTCCTTTCCGGTCTCCTGATTTGGTCTCAACTGTTCCAAAACTTTAAAACTGTTATTCTCGTAAAAAGCAACCGAGGTTCGGATCAGTTAACCGATGAAATTTTTGAGACCATTTCAAGAGTACCGTGCTGTAAATGATACCGTCCACCCAACATTCTCTTGTGCAAATGTCGCGGAGTAACCCTGTCTGTTGGAGCTAAAACAGAAATAACAATGTTACACTTTTGCATCATTTTCTTCTTCGAGTTTCTTCCGTCATTCTGTAGTTTTCTCTTTTCTGTCAGAGGGAAAGGCGGGAAGACAGCCAATCTGGCTATGCCTTTCCCTGCCGGTATACAAAAATTGTTATATCCCATTATCTATGTATATCTGAAATAATATTACTGTATACGAGAACCCTGTTATGATGTAACCATACGTATATATTTATCATTCTGTATTTTTGTATATTGGTAAATAAAAATATCATATCATATATGAGCTGCCAAGGCTAGTACTGGTTCGCCAAATACCCTCCAAGCCACACTTTCTCATAAAATGTGTTGTCTGATTAGTTATTTGTTTACGGGTGTATCCCTAATTCCGCTATGCTTCAACACTCTGGCAAAGTTTGATTTGGTTGTTGGTTTATGCGTGTATCCCTCGTGGTATCCTGGCCTATATGAAAAACACAGGATCTGAAGTATTTGTTAGAAAAGAAAATTTCAGTGGCGTAGATTTGTAATGACTGCCCTGGTGGTGTCCTGAGAAATGTCAAGACTCAGGGATAGTCTGTGTATATAGTCTGGTTGAGGAATACATGTGTATCGTCTCTTAACCCATTGCCTAACATGAAAAGCAGACGACACTTGCAAAATAAATTCTTGAATAACTAAGTTTTTTCATTTTTGTCTCAAAAACATAGGTTATGATCCCTCATTGGAACGAGCTCAACGAGCTCGTTCCAATGATGGGTCATAACCTATGTTTTTGAGACACAAAATGAAAAAATAATAAAAATTAATTGGCTATTTTTGAGAATAGCGCAGGCCGATTTTGGCCGTTAGGTTGGGTAAAGCGTTAAATGCAACAAAGCATCATCTGCAGATGGCACTTTATTGCACGCAACGGACCATATATAACGTAATTCCCGTGAATTCAAAACAAGTGTGTACACTGAATACAAAATCGAGAGTAGACTACAAATAATACAGACGACGTGTGGAATTTCCACACGGAAACCAGCATCAGCATACGTCATGTAAACTGAAGATGCATTTTTATTATATGGGAACATTATATTATTTGTTGGATGTTTGAATTTTGGTGGATGGGAGTAAATTTATTTATTTATTTATTTATTTATTTATTTATTTATTTATTTATTTATTGACGACATCTTCGACAGCCAGGGTTACCTCGTGTAGGACAGTTTTACGGATGGAGGAAGCAGGAGTACCAATAGAGAACCACCGATGAACGGCGAGTAACTGTCAGGCTCCCCAACATACTAACTCTACACAAGCAGGGTTAGCATTGGAAGACAAGTGCACCATCGACGTGTAGTACGCCTAATCACCCAAAGCCACAGTGCCCCCACGTGGGCAATGGAGGTGGAGTGCGTTGCCCAAGGACGCAGAGCGGTTGCCGTAGGTTGGATTCGAACCGAGGACCTCTCGGCTTGCCGCCTGCACCTCTAACAACTCAGGTACCGCCCCCCCCCCCCCCCCCCCCAGGGGTAAATTACCACAGGAAGTATGGGAAACAGTGGCTTTGGAAAATTTGTTATTTTCAGATGTCATTTTATTAGGAACTGTTTCGATGCTTGTAGCTAATACGGAAACGGAAACAGCTGGTTCCTTTCACATTTTCAAAATAGGGGATGATATGCTCCAGGAGTAAGTAGATTGAGGCAGTTGTAAAATTCTGCTTCTGAGGCTTCTCGGTGGTTGAAAATGGCTGTTTTCGGCGTTTTTATGCAGTTTTAAGGACCAACACTTTTCATTGGACAGTGGATGATTTCCTCACATAAAGTCTATTTATATTTCGTCATATGGTGTTTAGAAATTGCTTTTAAATATGTAGAGAGTAAGTAAAGGTTTAATATAAGTTATCTCTGCCAACATGTATGGTATATAGAGATTTAATACCTGGTGTCGGTTTTTAAACACCAAGCCGCAGGCGAGGTTTTTAAATGAGACACCCAGGTATTAAATCTTCATATGCAAATACATGTTGGCGGAGAAAACGTTTTGTCCCGTCTGAAACGGAATAGAAATATAGTGCAAACAAATTTGGGGATGCAATTCTCACACTCCGCAATCAGATGGACCAAACGCGCGAATAACTGTTTTGTTTTTAAAAACACAAAAGACCATAGAAATCGGAAAACACGTTATATATCCGATTTCTATGCAAAAGACAACAGAGAGAGTTACACCCCTTTCCCCTGTAAACGCGTAAACATGTCGGCTATTTTGTTATTAGATTTGCCCTTATTTCATTTTTTCTCGAGTTGTTTGATTTAATTATTCAACTATTTAATTTATAACAGCATAATATTATCGAATTGTCGGAAATCGGAAGATATTTGTGACTATTTTCAGGTTTTTTGGTTAGATTTTTATATCGAGGCGAAAAAAAGCGAAAAGCTTTCATTGAAACAATATACCCTCGATGTTTCGCGCACCCGTATATCCTAGAAGTTGCAAGGCCTCATATACCTTGGCTGTTGGGTTTGCCCTTTGCCATGGTTATTTGTCCAAGGCATTCTGATTTATTTATTTATTTATTTATTTATTTATTTATTTATTTATTTATTGGTGTTTAAGGTCATATACTTATGCACAATGGCTAATCATGACCGTGGCAGTTTTACTGGTGGAGGAAGCCGGAGTATTCGGAGAGAACCACCGAGCAATGACAAGCAACATCGTAACTCCGCACTGCAGCACAGGCAGGGTTAGATTGGCTGAAGACATGCGTACCATCGACGTGCAGTGCGCCTTAGTACGCGGCGTCATCGTACCCCATGTAGACACTCGGGGTTAAGTGCCTTGCCCAAGGACACAACGCGGGAGTCCGAGTTTGTAGCCCAGACGGTCACCCATCCAATGATTAACTTCTGATCAAGCAAAAGAGAGAATTTATCGGGATATAGGGACAACAATATTTGCACTTGACGAAAGTGTACGGTATGTCATTTGGAAAACGTTTGGAAACTAGAAAGTGGGGCGGAACCTAGGAACTGAAGTATTCCTTTTGAAAAAAAATGTATCAGTGGCATAGATTTGTAATGACCGCACGCTCGTGGGTGGTTGGTGTCGAGAGTCAGAGATAGTCTGTGTATAGTGTCTGGATGAAAAATATTTCGTCCCTAAAGTGCAACAAGTCGCCATCTGCAGATGGCGCCTTCTTGCACTCAACGGATGATATATAACGCAATTCTCGTCAAGGCAAAACAAGTGTGTGCACTGAATACAAAATGGAGAGTAAATTACCAATAATTTTGTAGGAGAATGTAATTTCCACACAGAAAATCAGCCTCAACATCGGTGAAAATTATACGAAATATTAGCAACATGACATTGGTTATACTTTTTGTGTTTTTTCGTAAAATACAATAAGTCTTAGTGGAAGACAGAGGCTCTGGAAGATGACAAACTACTTTCACGTACTGACTTTATAACAATACATAACTTCCTGCAATTTTCTTATAATTTTGCTAATTAAAATTGGTTTTAAAAGTCACATCCAAGCAGCATATAAACTTGAAACGGCCAATCAAAAAATCCATAAACATTTACTTCCTATTCGTTCACTTGTCTTTCAAAATGTCTGCTGATGGTAACGTTTTGCGTTAAATAAGAAAGAATTCTATCAATTATCATCAATCACAGTTGGCAATTCAATGTTCAGAAAAAGTAATTCGAGGGAGATATTCTCGGTACAGTTTGTTTGTTAGTTATTCAATATGGAATATACTGCAGGCGATAACGTCAAGATGGAATTAACGGACACTGTATGTCATATAAGGGCACCAGCGAGCAGTGTAAAAATAATATGTGCTATACCTAGACATGGAAGTATCAGAAATAGACACACTGCGATCACTGAATATAACATGCACAAAAGTAAGACCAGCATATTATTTGTTACACGGTGTTTCAGCAACATGTTCGGTACTATGTTACCCTTCAGAGACAAGAAGTGCTAGAATTCTTACTTGTTCTTACATTCAGAAAGATCAACTAACGAAGGAGAGACTGTCAACCGTGTATGTAGTTTGATAGGACATATATAGATAAAATGCAGCTTCTACGCCGCGTATTAAAACCAATGTAATTCCCAGACACTTAAAAGAGGTATGATATACGTAAACACATTTCTTGGATGGCTCTCAGTGAAGAATTTGACCTTTGAAAAGACTGATTTTTCGCGAACATAAATTGAAGGAAGAGAGTGATTATATAGACCACCCAACACATATCTCTCCCATATAGGGTGTACACCCGTGCCTTTTATTGCATTTACAAATACTTACAACTCGAAATGTTTGTCAGATATGATCGAAGTTCTGAATGCACAGGCTCACTTTCAATTAGCAAAAGATGTCCTCCATCTGACGCATAAACTGAAACTGCTTGATCCCAAATCTTTCCATTAGAATAATGTTTTATGCAAACACCAACATGCATCATAATGTATCCCTTGGATGCTGGACAACTGACTGAAATAAGGAAATTTAATAATCATGACTTTTAATTTCAAAATACTCCCCAAATCTTCAGTCTTTGCTTTTGTTTGTTTATGGGATATTTATTTTTGGCAACACCCGAGAAAAATATATTAAATATTTTCTGTAAGTGTTGACCATTTTGACTTATCAGCCTTTTCCTAATTATTAACTGAAAAGAATCTATAAATGAAGGATGGATGTGTTAGCTGTTGGGTTAAATTATTTCCGAACCACGCTTCAAATGTGTTGCTCTTTATATCGTCTGCTCGTCCACTGCCATTTTTTCTTCACGCAAACATTCATTCACACTGGGTTGAAAGAGTTAATAATGTGCAACTTAAGTGCACGATCATCCGCGGTAAAAAAAACTTCTTACTTTTTAATGCCAAATAGATCACCTGGGGTACTTTTTCTGGGCTTTAGTTTCCAGAAAGGGAAGTAATAACTAAAAAATGGCCCAGGAAATAGCAGGACGAGAGTAAGTCTAAACAATGGGGAATTTTAGACGTGAATGCATGTGAACTTGACTTTTCTAGGAAACGTTTGGATGGATCTCGTCTCCACCCCTACCCAATCGACCCCTCACCCCTACTACTCTGATGCGACCAAAATCTGGATTTAACTTCTTTCTCTGGAGGTTTTCTGCTAAAAAAATCCATATTCTTAAAGAAAACACAGACATACCGTTTATTGTGTTTGCTCTTATTGTGTCGGTTACATAACGATTTTCAAACTTTCCCTCCTTGGAAAACATGTCTATATAGTGAAAAGAAATGTCAAGTAGGCAATTAAATTGGAATTTTTTTTAATTTATAACCAATAATTTATTTCACGTAAATAAAATAGGCTTCGGCGAACAGGCAAGGCCTATATCAAGGCCTCCGCCTCACAGGTAGCAAACAACAGTCAGGTGCAAGTGCAATTGTGTGTAAGTGAACAAATGGAAATTATACAACTTGTGACATAAACACGGAACTTGGTTTGTCAAACTAAATTATGTATTAAACATAGATGATATATAAGTATGTTGTTTGTAATTACAAAAAATAAAACTTACTAACAGTCGTTGCTGACGAAATTGTAAAATTTGGAGACGTTGTTGTGTATCCGGTTGTTATTGTAAATTCTGATGTTGATGTACTGGATTCTGTAGTTGTTAGTTCTGTTGTTGTTGTTGTGGTATATTCAGAAGAACCGATGGCTTCTGTTGTAGTCGTGGTAGGTTCACCTGTAGCAGAATGCAGTTATGCCGTAATATAATTTCAAGGAAGGAATCTACGGTGCACAGAACGATGTGAGCATACGTTTGTTAATATAGCACGAGTGTCAGCGCGGAAGGATAGAACGAAAGGCTCAACTGTGAGTTCTATCCTACCACGATGGCATTGCTGTATGGACGAACGCATTCACGCATCGTGGTTACCCACATTGTACGGAAATAATTGAGTAGATATTGCCAATAAAATGCAGGAGAATGCTTCTTCTAGCACTAATTTCAAAAAACAAGTCTAGGGGAGGATCCTAGTCTCCCCACCCCCGCCTTATCACTGCGCACCTTCGGCGCTAGCTCGTAACGCCCGCTCTACACATTACCCCCTGGGACGCCCTCACTCTCGGCGGCCCTGGCCTGCCCCCTCGCCGTTGGTCGTGCTTCGCTGAATAACGTATGGAAATTCGCTTTGCGATTTCAAAACCATCTAGTTTATAAATTAATTTTGTAAAATCTATAATAAATGTGGCCTCGCTCGATTTTGGTGTGTCAGGTGAAGGGAATACAACGACTTAACTGGTAGCGTGCTAAATTATTTTTGGTCATCAGAATGTGTTCACGTGTCTTTGCTTTGTTATAATTGTGGGGGAATAGGTTCTCTCCCATAAATTGTAACAAGGTAAAATCCTGACAGACTAAATAATTTTACTTCAAAGATAAAACGAAACACGTCCACTGAATATGAGGCTTTTAAGTTGTGGTACCTGTATTCCAGAGTAAAGCCCAAAGATGGGCTTCCAACGCTCTACTAGTTTGTAGCAACTACAGTTTAACCATTGGATACACCCACGATGTATCTGACAAAGCAAGACATTCATCTACAGGAAAAATTCTCATCAACCAATCATAGGCAAGACAATTGGATATCGTTAACTCTTTGAACTAACTCTTTGAACTCTTGTGGTATCTTACATTCCAGTTCAATGGCAGCAATTAGAAGAGTCCATATTCATTATTTGGGGTAACTCAATGAATATTTTCAACGCGCAGCCTCGGGGCTGCGCGCTGAAAATATTCATTGGTCTTCTCCACACATTTTCTAAACAATCATCCTATTTAATGACGTTATGGCGTATCAAGGTCCTGGCCGGAAAAGCGACCGCTCGGTTCCAAAGGGTTAAAAAATAAATATACTAGAATCGCGAAGAATCTTCCAGTATCCCTGATTGGCCAGTTTGCAGTTTGTATTCCTTTCGACAATGAGACTGACAAAACTTTTAGCTTACTTGTGTGTGTTGTTGGAGTTGTCATAACCTCGGAAGTTGGAAACGAGATATCTATTTGACATACAAACTGTCCTACCGCACCACTGCATGGTACATCATTGAAATCAAAGTTCATGTTTGCTTGTAATCCAATACACATGTTGTTTACATCATCGGGATTGTTAGGTAACCATTTAGTGTAAGGAATATCGGTACCATTCCATGACGTGTAGATGTTATCCTTGTCAGCGTCCATACCATCAATCCACACGGGTTCTGAAAATATTGTTTAAAATGAATCATACGATCGCGATGAAGGGTGCCCGGAAAAATGCAAGAACACTTCCCGCCGAAAACATGGAGGTTTTACATTGGTATGTGACATTTTAAAACCGGCATTGGTTCACCAAATGTGTCGCCCACCCAGCCCCCACCTCCCCGTTAAATGTGTTGTGTTTGATTGCTTTGTTTGCCTACAAACCTGACCTTGCTGTCATCTGCTCCGGAGCCTTTGGAAGAATCACAGGATCTCAAGTATTCAATAAAACATCGGTTGCGTACATTTGTAAAAACACTTTAGAAAGGGCGTTGTGAGGGCGGCGTGAGTACTTCCGAGCTTCAAACATTGTCTGTGCTTTGAGTCTGATGTATAATGTAATTCCAATACAATGAAAAACAGGAGTATATAGTGGATAAAATCCGTGGGATGTAGATTACCAACCAAACCCCCACAGGGAGAATTTCCACTTAGAAATCCATTCTCAACTTTGTGAAAAAAACTTTACGAAATACAAATAAGGAATGATCGTTTGTTTCTGTCTATTTTTTGAGTTATGAACCTTACCAAAACACCCCACTGCAGCTGACAGCCTGACCCTGGTACAGTAGGCACTGTGCCGCAGTACATAGCCCTTTATCCATTTTGCGGGTCTCCTGAAGAATTCTACTCACAACTTGACATATTATTTAAATAAGCATTAAAATAATGTACTGTATATAAATATATATATAGTATACTTATGAGAGAATATATATGGATAAATACATATGCACATGTACAGCTACGGCGCAGAGTGCAATGTGTCTTTAACCATTAAAGCCCCGAGGCGCTGATAACGGTGCCTCAGCAAATCAAAAAGAAAATTGGCGGACTCCCTGTCCCTGTCGGCCCCTAGACTTCAGCCTAGTCAGCCTTATGAATAGTACGGCCCTGCACGCCCAACACTAAACTTCAGTCTCCTTTTTCCGCTTGACGGGAGGGTGCTTTCATTTGAAGCAACACTGAATTAAATTTAATTCTGATTTTGACCATTTCCTGGGAAACTGAAAACACAGTTTGTAAATGTGGAGTTCGATATAAACGCAGATGACATGAAGCTGGCTGAACTTTCTCACAGAAAGAGTCATTCGGGCTATTTCGAAATTGGAAAGTTTTGTTGACGTGAGTTTCGTTTGTGGATTATTATGACCGACCATTGCTTACTTTTGATTTGGGTAAAACGATGAATGCAGACGATCATCTATTGTATATAAACAAATTGAACATGGAATAAAAAGCATCATAAGGATTTCATTGTTTAATAAATTTTATTTTGAAAGTCTTTATAATATGATGAGATAAATATTAAATAGTGTTCATGTTGAAACAATATGAGTGTGCAAGGGTTCTTTCCCATTCACAATGTGCAACGTAATCTTTAAGACAGACATTGGGGCAAGGTTTAGGGCGGGCCTAAATTCATTTTTTGATTCATTGTGTTATGAAAAGAAAAAAAATAATATTTTAGCCAATCTTTTTTCCTGAAAATGCTTGAACAGAAAAAAGGTTTAATTTTAAAGATTTCAGTCCACAGTCAACGGGTGTACCTATAGCTTTTTTTTTCTTTTTTTACTTTATACAGAATCCAAGTTATTGTCTTGGTTGAAGCCACACTCTATTATCATTATTATTATTATTATTATTATTATTATTATTATTATTATTATTATTATTATTATTATTATTATTATTATTGGGCTTAACGACACTTTAGACAGTCAGTGTTACCTCGTGTCGGGCAGTTTTATGGGTGGAGGAAGCCGGAGTACTCGCAGTGAACCTCCAAGCAACGGCGGGCAACTGTCATACTGACCCACGTACTAACTTCGCATAAGTAGGGTTAGTACAAGCTATACTCTGTGAGTTCTCCTACCTCCTATAAGTTTTTGATAATTTCATTCCTTTTAGAAAGCCATATGTAAGTTGCGAATAAACTATATTTAGTCAGACGAAATCTATATACGATTGATATTCAAAGTGGTCTTCCCTTTGTTCATTCATCTTTTAAAATGTCGACGGACCCTAAACACTTCACGTTAAACTAGTAAGAATTCTACCACTTATCTCGCATTTGTTCGCTTATTACTCAAAATGTCGGTAGACAATGGAGGTCTCTCGTTAAACAAGTAAGAATTCTGTCATTTGCGATTCATCTCAGTGTACGGGAAATGCGGTCGGGAATATATATTCGTTACACACTAACCGGACATGGTATAAACGGCGTCAGTTAATTCCAGACTGTACGATAGCAATGGTATGTGCCATACCCACAAAAATACATACTGGAGATCTCAGGTCAACAGTCAAATTTTATAAGGCATCCGAAGATGTTATGGACTGTTTGTTTATCCACTTTTTCGTGGAGTTTTGCCAGATTACAGCTGATTTAATCTGAAGATATTTATTTATTTATTTATTATTTATTTATTTATTTTTAAATTATTTATTTATTTATTTATTTATTTATTTATTTATTTATTTATTGGGGTTTAATACATTTTTGGCAGCCAGCGTCACCTTGTGTTGGAAGAAGCCGGAGACAACCACCGAGCAGCGGCGAGCAACCGTCAGACTCCCCAACGTACTAACTCCACACAAGCAGTGTTAGCATTAGTCGAAGACAACTGCACCATCGACGCGCAGTACACCTCAGTACACAGCGCCACAGTGCCCCCACATGAGCAATCGGAATTAACTGCCTTGCCCAAGGGCACAACGCAGTTACCCCTGGTGGGGAGCAAACCATATATACAGATATTCTTTCGTGCTGAAGTAATAGATATCCCAATCAATACGGGCTTAGTTAACCCTAAAACAATCACGCGACTAATACATGTGGTGGAACAACAGCTGTGATGAGTCTTCATTAATAATTATTTAGTAAACAAACATGTCTCATAGCATTGGTAGGACCGTGAAAGATTCGGTAAAATCAAGTCTGGGATGAAAACACTTCTTAGCGTTAATTCGGAGAAAATAAATGTTTATGTTTTTTTTTTATTCTAGACTCAATCGTCTGTAATATTTCAGTTGCTTGGAAAAGCGAACCATTGTTCGCTTTTCCGACCCACTGAATATTCCAGACGATTAAATCTAAACATAGGTGTAGACTATTTAAGGGCTGGTTCCATGCCATAACATCTTCGAATCCTTTACAAAAATGACTGGTGGTTTTGAGAGCTTGATACTGACTGCCAAGCAACGGAAATATCACAAATACTCACACTTCCAGTGCTGTTTAGTCCATCACATTACAAATCCGTATTATTCATTCTCATTAGCTAAGTTAGTCAAGACTATGAAAGTATGGTCTCCATTGGCCTGCAATAGTGTCGTCATGCGCACTGCAGATTTCGTCAGATGGAATCCCTTGTTTTGTGGGTTGGGTACTACATGACGGAGACGAACCGGTCATATGGATTGTATATCGTATCCGTTTTATGAGTGCAATTTTATTATTAAACCTGTTGAGTTTTTTTATGAAGTTAATTGCTTTCCTGGAAATTTCAGGTTTTTAATATTACTGCAGTGTTTTTTGTTTCTTAATATTTTAGAGTTTTTTACTTCTTCCTTGTTTTATAGATATTCGCGATGAGCTAGGTGTGGTGTCCTGAACTCAATATTGATTTCTACTAGGGATACTCTGCTCTCAAAGTTTTTGCTTTGGGGACCATATAGTGCCCAAAATGTTGTGCATGCCCTGTTACTTCCCTCGGCCAGACCATTTACCTCCCCTTCCGCTATAAGCATCATGTCCTCAAAGTGTTTCTGATGCCAACAACAGTTCCCACGCAACAGTGAGTTCCCGAAGTAACACAGAGAGAGTGCAGTGCTCCCATGTGGAAGGCTTCGATAAAATGTTTAGTACACCACAATTCGCTCATCGCGGAAATCTGTAAAGCAAGAATTATGTCAACAAATAACACATCATTGAACAAAAACACCCGAACAAAATAATAACATGAATGTTTTCATTTTAATAGCTCATTTTGTCACTTTAGCTATCTGCCTGTCTTATGTTGGTTTTTGGAAGATGTAGCTAGTCTGGAAACGCTCCTTCTTATCTCTGCAATGTTGTCTGTACGCCATGCTGTAATCAGCGTGGAGAACAAGATTCTGCATGGGGGCGCTATCATTGCGCATTACAGCATAAAAAGTAACTTTTGTAGATTTATGGTCACTGTGCCTCCATAGTCCTGTTAAAATGTGCGTAGGATTCAGAAAGTACAACATTAAAAGCATTCAATGGATGACTCGCTCTGAAAATTGTTGACCATTTTAATCCCCCGGACAGTTATGTCGCAATGTCAAAATTTCAAGCTGCAAATTCTTCCCTTAATGCAACTAGGAATTTTAACAATTTAGTCATGTTTAAGAATTGATGGGTTAAATTCCATTTGCATTGTGGAGTAAATTTGAAGCTTGAAATTCTGGTATTTTGACATCAGTGTGCAAAGGGTTAACGATTCAGTGTTGGAACAAAAATTGCAGTGCTTGGTGGGTAGGGATATTATACAGATCACTCCAACACGGAGGCAGAGAGTATTATTATCCCTGATGGGAGAGGGTGTGGTGTGGGGAAATTTCACTCGAGGGCAAGACATTTGGGCCAGACACGAGGCTTGCAGAGTGTCTGGATTAAATATCTTGTTCCGAGGGTGCGATTTCCCCATCTCACACCCACCCCCATCAGAGATAATTTGTCTCCCCTCACCAAAACACTCAGACGTCATCAAAAGTAAATCAGTGGCACGCTCAGTTATATCGTACAACTTTGTTGTCCATTTCTGAAAAAAAAACTGATTTGCTTTTCGGAAAGAGAGCACAAAAGTTATGTATATACCACAGGTATGTACCACAAAATTAAATAATTCTAACGTCGGCAAGACGGGGGTTAAAGATGTGTAGCGAAATAAACATTGATACATTCCGATGACGTCAGTCGGGCGCGTGCATCAGTCGATTATTATCCCAATCAGTTATTTCTATTTTCTTTTGACAAACGCTCGCCTGATAATATTTCCAAAACGCTGCTCCATGTTGTTTGTTTATGGTAGCACGTGCAATGATTAAATAGTTCCTGCGCTCATTAAATACGCTAATAAGCTGGCCACGTGGGTAAGGTGAGATAGATATCCATCTCACATGGCCTTCTCACATGAGACACGCATACCTTGCATAGGAAGTGGGTCGAGAAAGATTTTTATTACACATCCATTAAACTTTAGACCCTAAACACCGCTATGGCATAAATGTTTCTGAATTCAACTGGTGATGTACAAGCCGGAACTTTTCCCCAGCACCGTTTATATTAGTTCCTTTCCCGTTGAGGCAATAGCTACGCTTCGAAAAGTTTCCAAATTTCGTTATACAATTATTGATCTTCTGTCGCGTAGTGTAAAAATGAAAACTTTCAAAGCAAACTAAAGTCGGTTCACAAAAACATTAGTTGACCAAAAATGAGATAATATTAAAAAAAAACAATCATTTGCAAGCACGACATTAACCCAGTCCCGAAGCCGTCTCGTATGCGGAGCTGTTATATCTAAATTGGTCAACTTTATTTCGGTAAATCTTCGGATATCATGACATGCTTCGAACTTCTTTTAAAAACGTTACTCCCAGCAATTTTGCAAATCTGCCTAAATTTGTTCTCATATATTTACTAACAGTATTAGCCATCAAATGGTAAGGCGTGAATGGACACCAGACGAAGAGAAACGGTGATATAAATTTCAACAAACACGGCCAATAGAAAAGATAACGAATGTAATTTAGACTGGTTCCCAAAAGGTTGTTTTGAGATTTTATCGGCCCATTTGATCAGTACAACTTCAAGCAAAATAAACGGGCTCTTCACCTTGGGTTGAAACATCGGAATTAAAATTTGTTTATTCAACTGAATAATAATAATAAACACAGAACTCGATGCTCAGTACGTGGAGAGTGGATTGTAACTAAATCACCCGCAGAGTGGAGTTATCACCCAAGCTAGAACTTTCAAATTTTGTACATATGGACAAAAAACACAGCAATGTTTCAGCCAATGGACCTCCGGGTTTAACCCGGAGGTCCACTGGCTGAAACTTTGCTGGTGCTGGTTATGCTTTGCAACAAATTTGCAATTATTCCTCGGGTGGAATCTCCACTCTGCAGGTGACTTACTGATAATACACTCTCCATGTACTGTATGTTTGAATAGGTGTGTGTTTTACATAACTCGTTGGAATGGCGTAATCATATTTCGCACGAACCTACGGCGTTCTGTCAATATCTTTCATTTCCATGATATACATATATATTATTACCACTTTAGCGAGTGTTCTCAAAAGAAAGTTTAATAAGGCATTACAAGAACGCTCAACTTTAAAAAAATCACGTGAGGTGTGGGGCTGTTAATGAGTTAAAACTCTGATTAAAAGCTCGACATGTCACGTGATTTTTGTTCCTTGCTGCCGTACACTCGGGAATGGAAACGGTTTCTGGAAATGGTCTCAACACGAAAACAATGCGATATATTTAAATTATTAAATATGTAAAATGTCCAGCAAAATTAGCCCCTTAAGAACAAGCAGCTATATATAGTAAATAAGTCTATATCCATTTTTAGCCTTTATTCCCGACATAAAATCGGTAAATATCGGGTCTGTTTCCAAGTTTTCAAACTTCGTTGCAATTGATAGCGTACCGGTGACGGTCACGTGATAATCATGTGTCACCTTGTTTGTTTGACAACAGACGATATTATCATCTGTCAAAATTGAAAACTTTGAAAATGTCATGTAAGTTACAGGGTTAAAACTTTCTCAGAATCCCAGTGGTAATAATAGTAATAAAATGACTTTGTCGAGCCTTATGGTTTATTAACGGCCCAACAGGTGTGAATAACAGCCCTTCAGGTTATTAACGGCCCTTGACTTCGTTTCGGGCCTTTTATAAGCTGTCGGGCTATAATTCACCCTTGTTGGGCCGTTAATAAACCACAAGGCTCGACAAAGTCATGTTATTGTTATATTATCACTATTGTGTTTTTTTTTTCTACAGAATGTTATTTCAAGGTCGAACTCTTGTTTCAAGTCGAAGTTGAATCGCATTCGAGTCGAGATACAGCCTTAAAATTAAGAGCCAGACGCTTATTTAACACTTTTCTACCTAAGCATGATGGTAATGATCGATTGACCTTACGATTTTCAACAGCTGCGTGGTGCTAATATCGTGAGTAACTTTAAGGTACCAGATTTCATTTTCACACTCAAAACACCACAGGTCGGTTCTCTGGAAACTGTATACGGCAGCTTTGGCCTTTGTAGATCCCCGGATAAACTTAAGAGGCGCGGTTTTCGTTTTGTTCAACATTTAGAAAAGTTAGTGCGTCTTGTTTCAACTTGAATGCTTTTAGTGAATCAAATGCAAAATCAGGTAACTAGTTCTAATGTGATTAACCCTTTACCTAACATGAAAAGCAGACGACACTTGCAACAAAAATTCTTGAATAACTAATTTTTTTCATTTTTTGTCTCAAAAACATAGGTTATGACCCCTCGTTGGAACGAGCTCGACGAGCTCGTTCCAACGAGGGGTCATAACCTATGTTTTTGAGACAAAAAATGAAAAAATAATAAAAATTCATTGGCGATTTTTGAGAATCGCGCTGGCCGGTTTTGGCCGTTACGTTGGGTAAAGGGTTAATATATAGAATAAATAGGTACTAAGGCCAGTAAACAGGTTTAAACCACGAGTAGGAGAAGGGTTTTAACCACTCGGCTTGCCGAGTGGTTAAAACCCTTATTCTACGAGTGGTTTAAATCTGATTACTGGCCCTAGTACCTATTTGTTTTATTTTTATCGTGCTCTTAATAAATAGTCGACTTTGTCAATTAAAATGGAGAAAAAACGATACTTTCTATCGCAAACGCACGGGTTTGTTTTGTTTACATCTGCGCCGGTGTGCAGTACTACCAGTTGTACGTGAATGCTTGATTGACAGCTAGACACATCGTTATAGTTGATTAAATTTACCTTGCTCTTTCAGTCAAATTATTATTAACAATTCTGAAATTTTATTTTAAATATTTAATTGTAGGTATTTTAAACTTAATGAGTTATTGCACGTAGTAGATAGTACCGCAGAATGTCGTATGTTTGGATGAAACATCGCGAAGTGTGAATGTATCGAAGTTGGCAAATTGCGTCATGCCAAAGGTCACGTTGGATGAACTTCCGACTATATGTGTAAAAAAAAAATAACCGCAGTAGAAGCTTTACAGCGGTAGTCGGATTAAAAGCTAAAAATTAATATACAAGCACTTCACGGGTAGTAACATAGGCGAGCATAGTATAAAATGTAATCATTATACTTTTGAGAAGAGTTGTTCCCCTTTCATAGAAAGAAACTTACACGGTCTCTCGCAAACGCGTTTCGAAAGCAGGTGGTGTTCCATAAATAGTAACTTTAGCAAATCGTAACTAAGCACGCGCCTGTATACTGCAGTTTCTAGACACAGATTTTGTATCATAGACTTCTGATACACGATGTATTCATGTGATTACGAACTCAATCCATAGTTACTGTAAGATACACCCATGATACTTATGGTGTCTATTGATACTTACGACTTGAAATGTTTATCAGATATGATCTAATTTCTGCATGTACCGCCTCATTTTCGATCAGTAATAGATGTCCTCCATCGGACTCGCAAATTGAAGCCGCTTGATCTCTAGTCTCTGTATTGGAATGGTGTTTTATGCAAACAGCAACAGACAACATAATGTAACCACTGGATGTTGGACAACTGACTGAAATAAGGAAATGTAAAGATCGTTCTTACATTGGTAGCCAATAACTGATTTTCGGAGTCGTATAACGGCGTTCGGTTATCTCCACCCAAAGATCTTAAGATTGCTAAATACTTCCCAAACCCTTCATTTTAACTCTTGTTTGATGGCGGAATCTTTATTTTAGGAGCCCGGAAACTTAAATTAAATTAAATCCTTTGTGTACGGTATAATCACTACATGGCTCATCAGACGGTGAGCTGGTAACTCCCTCCGAGTCCTTCCAGATCCTGATTTTGAATTAAGCCTTGGTAGGGTTAACAATTTTGCACGGTAAACCCACGGGCAGATAATTTGTGATTACTGAATGTCTTGTAATCGAATGTCCGATTACCTATCACGCACCAACGGTCTTTTTAACCCTTTATCTAACATGAAAAGTACACGACACTTGCAAAAAAAATTCTTGAATAACTAATTGTTTAATTTTTTGTCTCAAAAACACAGGTTATGGCCCTTCATTGGAACGAGCTCGGCGAGCTCGTTCTAACGAGGGGTCATAACCTATGTTTCTGAGACAAAAAATGAAAAAATAATGAAAATTAATTGGCAATTTTTGAGAATAGCGCTGGCCGGTTTTGGCCGTTAGGTTGGCATGCCTTGATGATGTAGGTGGAGTATTGTTTTGTAATTATTATAGTTTACAGACGACATTGCTTAGTAACCTTAAAATTAGCATTTAACATGGGGTAGGGACTAGTGATATTGGAATTAGCATGCTTGGTGGCATAAATACAGATGTTATTTATGTCAATGTAGCGGAAGTTAAGTTCAGTCTTCTATTTTAACATTATTTATGTACGGTTTCCATCTGAACTATTCGTTTTGTGAGACGACGAGGATGACTGATACCAACGAATTGGGCAGTCTATTTCGAATCGAACCAAATATCTACGTAAGGTTCGAAATCGAATCGAATCGAATCTCAAAGCTTCACAGTGCTCTAGTCCAGCATACAAAGAACTAATATTGTTTACATTTGCAGTTAATGAATAATGATAATGCCTGTGCATTAACACAACTGCATACTATTAAAAATTTTAGACTCACTTTGGTATAGCATGTCTGTTGGAAGCACCAAAGGACACTCACCCTTGTTCCCCCACCAACCGGTTTCGCCGCCCCTATTCACGACTATCGACAAGGGTCGCGTCAAAGTGGGTAAAAAAGAAGTCTGGCCAAAATTTTACGATTGACGGAGTATTTTGAAGAAAATTAATTCCAAGAACGTCCTTGGTGCACTTGTGGAAACAGCCGCATACACTCAATAAATCATCCAAAAACTACTCTTTTTGTAGGACCCACCTTTAGAGCTAGCCAACAAGATGCTACCAATCAGACTCTATATACTATTTCTTAAGAAGAAAAAGTAAAATTAAGAAACATGTGAGAAGAAAATTTGGTGCTTAACAATCATACCTGTTCAGCGCTAAAACTGTCATTTAAATTTAATTCTTTTTGGGTATTAGAACATAACTTTTGACACCGTACTGGAACGAGCTTGAGAAGTTCGTTCCAATGAGGGTCATGGCCTGTACTTTGTATGAAAAAATAACAATTTCTTGTTAATCTGGAAATGTTTTGTCGTCTTCCAGCCGTGCTGAGTAAAAAGTTGAACAAATCGTTCTGTGATCATTGAGTAGAAAACTATTGATACACTCTGAAATCAGTGAGGTTACAAATCAACCCAAATCAACTGGGTTGAGTGAATATGAATCCAAGTGGGTTCATATTCAGTCAACCCAGTTGATTTGGGTTAATTTTTAACCCAACTGATTTTAGGGTGTACGTATGTGTACCATCTACCTATAGGTTGTATCATTATTCCAGAATATTCAGTTCATATGTAGTTGTTTTTTACTGATATTTTACATATTACTCGACTGTTTACCTTTCGGACTTTCTTATGGTATTGTTCACCAGAATATTGAAGTTAAGATCTTCGTTGTCATATTTCAGTTTGAGCGTTTGACCATTCCATTTAAGTGTCACACAAGCCTTTTTTCTCGTGGTCATTGAAGGATCTATCTGGAAACTTAAGACTTCTATCGATAGGATACTTTTATTTTGATATGAAAGTGTTTTATTCAACGTGATATTTTGATTTGTCTTAACATATTATACATTTGGCTCTTGTGATTATTTTGTCCATATCGTTTTTCTGGTGTTTTTTCCAGCTACACTTGGTGACTTGATCACGAACATACACATTATCTCACAAGAACGGATTTCTTACTCTGCCAGTCAACCATGAAATAAGTATGGTATCCACTCAGGGTTTGTGGGTTAAATAATTAAATAAATAGAAAAAATTATTTTTACACACCATCTATTTATTCTTATACATTGTCGTGTATTTTGCTACACATTCCAGGCTTATCACATCATGAAAATCGACTTCAACGGTTATTCCCCATGAAATTATTATACAGGTTAGGAAGCTCGAATTAAGAGGCATGAAATTGTTGGGAAAACGCCTATAACATCAGTAGAAATTAAAGCTAAGTTTCTTTTTGCTACTTTAGCTCCAGGAGCTGTCTGTTGTTTTCGTTTATTAAAAGTTAAAGGAAATTTGGCTTTTTATGGCAAGCTAATTAGAAGCAATTAAGTAACTGTCCACTTTGCGACTTGGTTAAGTGAATGTGGTTTCAAGTAATTTGCAAGTTCATATTCTTCCCATGGAAGAAAATTAGATAGTCGTACTTCCTGGGCTATTATATTAATGGAAATGACAGTGTCTGTATTATATGTTGCGATGCACACTCTGTTGATATAATGAACAGAAAAGGTATACGGAACACCAAAAGATGGCGAAACGAAATTTTCTTCTATTTAAATGGGTTTCAACAGAGAACAATAGTCAATCGTTCAAACTAATTGAAACAAAACACGTCAAAAGTCAACATCTGTGTTTTTATACTACTCTGAAGAGAAATGCCTAAAGTTTGTGAAATGATGCGTACATCGGTGATACAACTTCGCTAGCATTTTGAAATTTATTTTTTTATATGAAATTCACATACCCATAGTGCTAAATTTACTGACAGTGTTTATAACATCATGGCAATCTAACTTTCCTATAAATCTCTTCCGATGACGAAATTTGTCGGCCAAGAAGATCTATAGAAAAATTATTATACCACAATACTCTCTGGTGTTACAATAAATGGACTTCATTTAAAAATACCTTATAATGTATTTTACTGGAAAATTATATTCAATCGGGGTTTGAGAGTACAATGGATGATGTCTGTGAACTTTTTGAGAAGCAAAACCAACATTTGAGCAAATATGTCTCCGGACTGAAATAGGATTGTCATCAGCTAGTACTTTACTCTCCGTGGGCTTTTTCAAACAAAATATAAAGGAAGGTATCAAATTCAATTGCAGATGACACTTTTATACTTTCAATGGGTGAATTATCCTTGGACAAATTCACTCCATGTTTTGATGTTAATTTGGACTTTTTCACAATATTGAATTCATTGTTCTAGTTCGCTGTTTTGTAACATCTGCATGATTCTCAGGAGACAATTTTTCAGACATCACAGATCAAAAAAACAAAATGGCGGTGCCACGAAATAAGGCAATACACTCACCTTCTTGGCATTTAAAGTCATTGTTGTGGTTGATTTACACAGGCATAAGAAAATATCTGACTATAATTAATCAAGCAACCAAATGAAAAAAGACAACCAGGGCTGTAAACAATTTTTGTTTATTATTTTTAACCTTTTTGCCTCCAAAACATAGTTTATGATCTCTTGACCTCTCATCGGAACGAGTTCAACGAACGTTTTTCAATAAGAGGTCGAGAATTCATAAACTATGTTTGGAAGTGCAAAATGTACATTTTTAGTTATGCAAGAATTTCCTGTGCAGGTGTCGTCTGCTATCCGTTTGAGGAGAAGGGTTAAAAACGAATTGTATTTGTCTTGGGTATTATCGCTAGATAGAATGTTTTATTAATTTAACGCCAAGAGAATTAATTTACAGCGGGCGCATTTTATCTTCTTCCATCTCTTACATGTCGGGAAATGCATGTTTCAGGTGAGAAACATGGATGGGGCAGGCGTATCCCACTCACCAACTCAACACAACCTCGTGACGTGTGAAAGTCGACGTCGTGACCTCTGTAATGGTGCATATCGATATTTTTCATCGTCGTTTCATCTCCTTAGCCCTGTATTCAAGTAGAGTGATGTTCGTTTTTCAACTACATACCTTACTAAATTCTTTGTTGCTTCTCTCGAAATATGTAATTAATTTTGTTAATTATCAAGCAGCCTTCAAGTGAATCAAGCAGCAATTTACCACTCCCCAATCTCAAATGATGTCACGTTGGCATTTGGGTCTAAGGATGGGTTTTGGGTGTGGGGTTGGGGTTGGGAAATCTCACCTTACGGCAAGAAATTTGTGCTAGACACTCGGCAAGTTTCTGGTCTGTCAAAATAAACTTTTATTCCCACGAATAAGATTAATTATTTACCCGGGAGCACGGTGGCTTTTTGGTCAGATCATTGAGCTTTGAGACAGTACACAACTCGGGTAGAGTGTGGGGAAAGAAGTCAGTGACCTTTTTGGAGTTTTTCCTGTATTTCACGCGCGCTTTCGACGCTCGTAAAACACAAGAGAAACTACAAGGGTTTTTTTCAGCCCCATACTTTTATTTTCAAAGCCAGTTCTTTAGCAACCAATGAGCTACCGTGCTCCCGGATAAATAATTAATCCTATTCGTGGCTCAAATATCTCGCCCCGTCGATGACAGTTCCCCATCCCACACCTACACACGTCGAGGAAAATAGTAGCAATCCATAACTTTCCTTCATTGTGTCAAATATTCCGTTATGGAAAACATGCATAGCGGGTTGAAAATGGCTGGAATGTAGAGCCCGACGAGGAGAGATTTTTTTGCTCGAATCGAATGTCAAATCGAATCGAACCACATTTCTAATGGTGCGTCTGTGGTGCTGGTTGTCGGAATTATCTCCCCTTTATACGGGTATTATTTAGTGTTGGCAATGCGTACTTGACTATTACGTGTCGCCACACGTCTATACGAAGCCAATGGCTTCATATAGCAGTGTGACGGTACGCATATACAGTTCTAAATACGCCTGGTATGCAAGGAGATACACCCAAAGGATTTCGAACCGAACTAAATCAGTGAACGGATTTCGAATCAAATCGAATCTCTGAGCTTCGCAAGGTCCAACTTGTCAGGTATGTGATCAGACGAGAATATTAAGGTGTCAACAAAATTTATATATGGAAGACAGGTGGGTATATCTGGCAGTTGTTTTGTATTCAACAACATAATAAAACTTACTTGAAGTCGTTGTTGAGGAACTTTTACTAAACTCTTCAATAGTTGTTGTTGTGGGTCTGGCTGTTGTTGTACGTTCTGTGTTAGATATATTTGATTCAGTGGAGGTCAGTTCAGTAGTAGTTGTGATATTTTCATAAGTACTGGTTGTAGGTTCAATAGTAGTCATTCCTGGCTCCGTAGTAGAGATAGTAGGCTCCGCTGTCGATGTGGTAGGTTTGATAGTGGCCGTACCTTTGGGTGTAGATGGAGGAGCTTCTCTGGTAGTTGTGACAGGTTCGCCTGTAGCTGGAGTAAGTTCAGCCGTAACTGTAGAATGTCCAATAGTATATGTTTGTTCTACGGCAGTCGAGGTAGATTCCACAATGGTAGTGGTGGGTTTAGTAGTAGTTGAGGTAGGTTCAATAATAGTCGGATTAGGTACAACAATGAAAGTCGTGGGTTCAGCAGTAGTTGTGGTCATGATAGATCCAACTGTAGCCGAAGCAGGCTCAGGAGAAGTTGTAGTATGTCCAATAGTATATGTTTGTTCTATACTAGTCGAGGTAGATTCCACAATGGAATTGGGGTGTTCGGTAGTAGGTGAGGTAAGTTCAGTAATGGTCGGGGTATGTACAACAATGATAGTCGTGGGTTCAACAGTTGTTGTGGTTATGATAGATCCACCTGTAGCCGAAGTAGGCTCAGAAGAGGTTGTAGTATGTCCAGTAGTATATGTAGGTTCTGAAGAAGTTGTGGTAGATTCACCGGTGGTGGTGGCAGGAACAGCAGTAATTGTTGTAGGTTTAATTGGGGTTGTGAAGAGTTCACTAGTAGATGTTGCTGATTCAGTAGATGTCGTGGTACCCTCGGTAGAAACTGCAGCTTCAGTAGCCATTTCGATTGTTTCTGTAGTCGCGACAGATGCTGCAGGTTTCTGAGTCGGCGTAGCGATTGCAAGATTAGTAGAAGCAGAGATAGGCCCAGTGTTTGTGGCATCCTGATTGGTTGAAGGAGGTTCTGAAGTAAAAGACAAAATCTGATATGAAGTTCTTTATGAAAAGCGGAAATATCTTTGTCATAATTTTCATGAAGCTTAACTCGGTAGAGTAAATGCGGGGTGGCAGTGGTAGCGACGACCCCCCCCCCCCCCCCCCCAAAAAAAAAAAAAAAATTGGGATAAATTTTCGGGTCGCCGGGAAAATGCTGACGATTTTATTTGGTAAAATATTGCAAAACAGAAGGCAAATTATTGATATTTTCTCTGCAACACAACTTTTTAGAAATTTTGATTCTGAATAAATGTTGGGCTGTCCACCCTCCCGACACCAGATAAAAACCTAACTACCTAACATCTCCCAGTTCATGGACTACTGGGTTTCGTTTGGTGACCCATGAGCTGAAAGTCTGGTGGTGCTTTGTCGCTGAAATAGCAAATACTTGGCGAGTTTGAGAAACACCCACTGTTAAATTGTAGCAATCTACTACCCTTATAGTGCATGTAACCAATATCGAGCCAGAAAATTCTAAACAGGGCTTATATTTCGACGAGAATCCAAGAATCCATCCACGCAAAGATTCGCGCAACAAAGCCAGCGTGAATCCAAAGATTCTCTGATAGGATCTGCATGAAAAGAATTGAGTCCATTTAACCCTTTACCAAACATAGCAACAGGAAATTACATCACCTGAAATATCCCGACACTTTGTCAATAAAATTGTCAAAATATGGCTGTCATTGAAACCGACGCAATGAGCCGATAACAATAGCATCTATATCTGTAAGGTTTTAATGATAAATATTTTTGTTTTTTTTTAATTATTAAATTCAGCTTATATTTTAAAAATTACAAATCTGTGATGGTTAAAGTGCTAACACGTGCTATCAGTATACAACAGGGGTTCAATCATGGGGACCTAGTGGGATCCTAGGACACTCAATAGCAGGTATGTATACTTGCAACCATTTTCGTGAGAATCCAAATGGATTCTCCCAAATTTTATGAAATATAAGCCCTGCCAAAGTCTTACACTGAATTTTAAACTGCTGAAATTTCAAGCACCATTTATCCAATAATGAAATAAGGAATTTAACCCGTTCGATCTTGTTTGACAGAGCTCACTGAGCTCTGTCAAACAAGATTGAATTTGCTGAAATCCTAGTTATATTAAGGGGACAATTTGTGGTTTGAAATTTTGAGATTTCAACATCAGTTTGCTGGTAGTAGGATGTTATTGCAAGACTGTTTAGTTGAGAGACAAATAATGAAAGGCTGGCTTGAAGGGGAGTGTGTAATCTCACTTTGCCAGCAGACTGGAGTAAGTCTTCTGTAGTCTGTATTATTATTAGTGGCAGATATTCACAGTCGTAGGCCTCCGTTTGTAAGCAGTGTTTACTACGAATCGGCGATGATGAGCTGACAATCACAATGTGATAACTAACTTAAATTTAAATTTCAGCAGTGCAATCTCTTGCTCCGTCGGTCAAAAGCGGAATGCATCGGTTAAATTCCCTACTGCGTTATGGGAAAAAGTTGATTTTTTAAATTCAACAATACATCGTCCCTTGAGTGCAACAAGGCGCCATCTGCAATGCCTTAGCATTACATATGGCGCCTTGTTGCACTCAAGGGACGATATGTATAAATAAATATCTATATTAATTAGTAATGCATGTATATAAGCCCAGCAATATATGTAAAAAGTTATCCTCAGTCTAATAAGACAAATATCCACCTACACAAATACATCTGTCTACAAACTTGTTTAAACCCAGGTACGCTGTCGAATAAAGATTGATTGATTAATATTGCCATAACCACGCCTATAAATGTATATAATTTAATTTATTTTAATTTATTTAATTTAATTCTAAATTGTCAAACACAATAATTAAACATATTTTTAAATCTGTCATTATCTGTGTTAATTAATACATATTTTTAATAAATCAAGTGCCCAGAAATATAATACGGACTATACTTCACATCTCTATTGTTTTAGTTATTAACGCCTTTTTATGAGAACAATACCTGCTGGCAAAGTGAGAACACCCCAAATATAGTTTAGAACATTTTCACACATTTCTCAAAACCCACGTATCCATCGTCTCCGTCTCAAAATCGCGGCACATTAAAATAATCGTATGAAGACTATCATCTTGAGAATAAATAGAGAGTAATCGCTTGACTGGACTGGTTACGTGAAATAATTCATGAGAGGTGATGGACGTTGTACAAACACGAGTGCGCGAATGCGCACGAGTGTTTTACAATATAGTCCCTCGCCTCGAATGAATTATTTCACGTAACCAGTCCAGTCAAGCGATTACTCTGTTTATTACTTTTCATTATTAACGATAATTATATTGTTTAAACCTTTACCTAACGTAACGGCAAGCACTATTCTCAAAAATCACCAATTAATTTTCATTATTTTTTCATTTTTTGTCTCTAAAACATAGGTTATGACCCCTCATTGGAACGAGCTCGTCGAGCTCGTTCCAATGAGAGGTCATAAACTATGTTTTTGAGACAGAAATGAAAATAATAGCTATTCAAGAATTTTTTTTTGCAAGCGCTTCTGCTTTTCCTATTAGGTAAAGAGTTCGAAAAACAATGAAGTCCCCATTACATCCACAGCAAACCGTCTTCGTTTGCGCGCACGGATACATGACACAATTGTTGAATGCATAATTCACTTGTGAAGTTATCGTTTATAATCAAACCCGAAAATCCCAGTAAATCACACTTTGGAAAGTAATAAAAAAAATAATCTAGCTGCCCTTTTGAGCCGGCCTTTTGAACTTTGTATTCCTTGTAAGTCCAGATGCAAAATTCCGTTGACATTCTCTGTGTTTTTTCTGTCAGTCGTTTCAACGCGTGTGTATCGTTGGATGAAGAAGGTTTACGTTTGTCCTCTGGAGTAAAATAAAAACGGATTGGCTGATTTTTTTTGGCTCGTGAACCTAAAAACCACCGTGAAAATGATGTCAACCAGTAACGACTGATTTAGACATTCCTTTGGGATTTGATGTAAAAATGATGGATGGGGTGTAAATATATCTCGAAGACTTCTGGTGTAATCGTTCATTAAAAATGAAAAAGGAGGATGTCTTGTTTACGTTTCCTTACAATGGCAGATCGCGTTAAAGATCTGGACATCCAGGGGAGGTAACTTTCTCGAAGTTATTTCAAATAATGAGAAAAGGTGACGATGACTAAATTACTTCTGAAGTCAAAAGTGTGTGATTATCAGCCAATGTTTTCAGAGAGAAAATCTGAAAATGTAATTTTTTCACGTAAGACGTTTATTTTTGCCTACAGACACTTCATAACGCGATAAAGCAAGAACGAAAGATGTATCGATGCACGTCCCCATATCCACACGGATAGAACTACAAGGTCCAAAGTATAGTAAATCGATCTGAACCTTTTTGAATATACCATAACATTTATAAAAAAATCCCTACAACACCCAAATACGCATACAAATGCACCCTCTCTTCCACACACGCTCCCAGTCACATTCACAAACATAATCCTACGACACATATTCAAATACACGAACGTTTCTCGAATGTACATCCAATAAGCCTTTCTGCTACCATTTCCACCCCTTCCATCCACAGACAAATACAGGTATCCACACCCTACCCTGCATTGAAGGTAACCCTGCGTAAAATGTTGTATCATTTAGGGTCCTGTGAAACTTAGAAATTCGATTCAAATCGAAATCAGCCCTTATCAAGAATCTCACCTGGAACTCTCCTTCTGTCATCAGGGGCCAATACCATAAAACGTTTACAATTGTGTTTTACAGAATTGTATTTTCTAGTTATGACTTTAAATGGGTTAAAATAAGCCATTAACATTTTCAAAGATCTGGCAATTTGCCAGTTGGCAAATTGCCATATCTTTTAAAATGCTAATGATTCATTTTAGACAGATGTATTAATAGGTAGAAAAAATATGATTCTAGAAAATGCGATTGTAAAAGTTTTAGAGTATTGGCTCCAGGTCTCCTGCACATGAGACCTGATGATAGAAGAAGCGATCAAGAAAATTCCGCTTCCGAAACAATTCGATCCCGTTTCTGCGCTATGCCGAATTTTAATTGACTTTCCCAAACAGAAAATGAATGTCCGTTGAATGGGTTTCTTGAGTGACTAACGCTATTTGCAGTATTTCACAGTTGTATGAAAGTACAAAAATGCACATCTTTGAATACTCGAAAAAATTGATTCGTAATTCGATTCGATTAGAAATCTGCCGATTTGTTTCGAAATTCGATTCGAACCGAAATTTGATATTCGCAGGGCCCTAGTTTCACTACAACTGTTTTCAAGGTTAGAAACAGCGGAAGTATACAACACTTACTTTCTCTCAAAACATAGACACGATTTGCTGTATATGTGCTTTTCGTGTCGGACATGAGACAGTCATGAGTTTTTATATTGTACTCAAACGCCATGCAGTTTTCCTCTGAAGCACAAGTAATGGCACAATCAACTCTTGATCTTACAAACAGAGAAGTTGTCTTGGTCGTGGTTCCAGCAGAGGACTTCACCAGTGAATTGAACACCACTTCTTTTATTGCATTACTCGGCATCACCGACACTACACAAGCGACCAAAAAACTGTTTTTTAGAAATGTCATGCATTTTGAGCTGTTTATGACGAGTGGGTGACCCTTGGAACTGAAAAAAATAAGTAAATTATATGTACTTTTAGCGGTGTGAATCGGTTAAATACCTCATCCAGATATCGACCAAATTTAGCACTGTGTATAAAAATCGCCAACCAAATTGTATCACAAGCTGGAACCAGCCATTAGGAGTCAAAGAAGTACGGGAGTCAGTTTGTCGGTCCGTGATTCACAGCGTGTTTTGTTTTCTTCTTGTTATCAAACAGTGTGATAGGTGGGGATCTGTAAGCGTTACTCATTCCCAGGTCCTTATTCGAGAGTCGTTATCAACCGATAACATCGGTTGATAACGACTGTCGATAAGGAACTGGGAATAAGTAACGGTTTTCACGTCCATCTATTGTGTGTCAGTAAGATATCGTATTTACTTCGTGCTCAAACGACCGTTTACATTTTAACGTGATTTTTTTTTATTAGGGTTCAACGACACTTTCGACAGAAAGTGTCACGTCTTATCGAACAGTTTTACGGGTGGAGGAAGCCGGAGTCTCGAGAGAGAACCACCGAGCAGAGGCGAGCAACTGTCAGACTCCTCAACGTACTAACTTCTCAGAAGCAGGGTTAGCATTGGTTGAAAACACTGCACCATCGACGTTCAGTACGCCTTAGCACACAGAGCCACCGTGCCCTCGCGTGGGCAATCGGGATTAAGTGCCTTGTCCAAGGATACAAATTAGTTACCCCAAGCGGGGATCAAACTCTCAAATAGATACCATATCCATAGTTTTAAAATGTTGACTTGGATATCAGGGAATTTGTGGAAATGCATCCCAGAGTTCTGTAACCCAAAGGCTTCTATGGTATGTAATGCCTCTATCTGAACCTCAAACCCTGGTCGAGAAAAACTAACTATGACCCCGACTTAAATACAGTACATGGGCAATAGCTCATCACCAAACCAGTGGTGTTTCCACCCGAATAATAGCATCTAAATTCCCGGGAAAAGCAAAGTGAGCACACACAAACACAAATGCAGCCCATGGACCACAGGGTTCATCCCGGAGAGCCATTGGCTGAAACTTTGTTTGTGCTTCTTTCTACATCAGAGAATCAAAGTATCTGCAGCTCGTTGAACTTCACTCCGTGGGTGTCTTAAAAATAATCCACTTCACGAATGGCATTTGGGTATCCAATGTGGTGGTTTTACTTCCGGTGGAAAACAAAATTTCAAGTGAAACGTTGACATGAATATGATGAATCGCCGTAATGAGTGGGAAAAGGGGAAGATTAACCCTTTTAACACTTTCCAAACTGTGATTTACTGGGATTTCCGGGTTTGATAATAAACGATAACTTCACAAGTGAATTATGCAATCAACAATTGGGTCATGCATCCGTGCGCGCAAACGAAGACTCTTTGTCGTGGGTGTAATGGGGACTTCATTGTTTTTTTAACCCTTTACATAACAAGAAAAGCAGACGACACTTGCAAAAACAATTCTTGAATACCTATTATTTTTATTTTTTGTCTCAACAACATAGGTTATGACCCCTCATTGGAACGAGCTCGTTCCAATGAGGGGTCATAACCTATGTTTTAGAGACAAAAAAATGAAAAAATAATGAAAATTAATTGGCGATTTTTGAGAATAGCGCTGGTCGGTTTTGGTCGTTACGTAAAGTAAAGGGTTAAATAATATAATTACCGTTAATAATGAAAAGTAATAAACAGAGTAATCGTTTGACTGGACTGGTTACGTGAAATATTTCATTCGAGGCGAGGGACTATATTGTAAAACACTCGTGAGCATTCGCGCACTCGTATTTGTACAATGTCCCTCACCTCTCATGAATTATTTCATCTAACCAGTCCAGTCAAGCGATTACTCTCTTTACCTAACCCCAAAGAAAGACGTTCCCATGAGGGGTCATAAGCTATGTTTTTGAGACAAAAAATTAAAAAATAATGAAAATGGAATGGTGGTTTTTGTGAATAGCGCTGATCGGTTTTGGGTAAAGGGTCAACATTCTGGCATAACAGCTTTGTAGTTCTTCACACGAGAGGTCTTGGGCCCAGAGACTTCCCGCATTCCTCACACTGTTGCTTAAAGTACATTGTTTTCGTGGAAATGTTAACGACAACAATTACTTTAAGATAAGGGCACTTCAGAAAACTGCATGCATGCGATCAAATTAGTACACTGATTAGTGAAGAAAAACTCTATGACCAATTATTTGAATTCCAGATCGTAGTTTTATTTATAACCTCTCTTGTACACTGAGTAATGTCCCACTTTGACGTTAATTGAAACTAATTATAAATTGCTTCGTTTTGTCTTCTGAGCCTGGCGTCGAAGAGGATGGGTACATGACAACTATAGTGTTGAGCCAATATAGTGTAAAACTTTTTCAATCGTATTTTCTAGAATTATATTTTCTACCTATTGATATAACTGACTAAACTGAATCATCAGCATTTTCAAAGATCTGACAATTTGCCAGTTGGCAAATTTACAGATCTTTGAAAATGCTAATGGCAGATCACTTCAAGAAAGCTCTGAAAACCCATCTCTTTCAAGCAGCCTTCGGCCGCTAATTATACCATTGTTACGGTCACCTATGTTTTCAGCGCTTTTGAGCAGCGTTTCGCTGGGAAAAGCGCTATATAAATAAATTATTATTATTATTATTATTATTATTATTATTATTATTATTATTATTATTATTATAACCCATTTAGAGTCATAACTAGAAAATACAGTTCTGGAAAATCCAACTGAAAAAGTTTTATAGTATTGGCCCCCCGCAGGTCCAAAACGCAACTTTAAAAGCTCAACTATTCTAGGCGACAGGTAGTCAAAATGACGAATGGCCTATAGGCAAGTCGTCTGTCTAAATTTAGACACTTTTCTGACAAATTTAATTTCAATGAATTTGACTGAAATATTTTGTCAGTGACTTGTAGACAATATAGATGTGTTAATGTTTAGGAGGCTGAGGACAACACTTACATAAAAAGAACTTAAGTGCACTCAGGTGGTGTCCCAAGCTATCCCGAGTCAAAAAAGAAAGTATAATAAACTTTGAGGAGCATTTTTTTTAGTATTATCGGCTTTAATCCCAAACAAATTATTGTAAATTCATATTTCGAGTCTAGCTGTATGAATTTGCATCATTTCATGTTCTTACTGTTGCTAGCGTCACGTCAGGACGTCGCAATTCAGACATGGGGTGAAATGAAAAGTTCACACATGCAGTCAATAGCGTGTATGTCCACCGTTTGCCTCTTGGGTTGCAAGACATCGACTGAGCAAGGATTTGATAAGTCTCTGGATGTCACCCTGTGGTATTGCGTTCCACTCCTGCCTTAGAACATTATGCAAATCGCCTAACGTCTGAAGATCATGAAGTCGTACCCGACGGTCCAGTTGATCCCAAAGATGCTCGATTAGCGACAAATCTGGCGAAAGTGGGGGCCAGGGAAGAAGTTCGATGCTCTGCGCCTCAAGAAAGTCATGACAGATACGCGCCACGTGACATCGGGCATTGTCTTGCTGGAATAACTGCAATCCGACGTTACCGCTGAATAACGGGACAACAACAGCTTTAATAATTTCGTCCCCATATCGCCGCCCATTCAGATTACCATCGATGAAGATCAACTGCGTTCGATGGTGCAAGGAAATTCCTGCCCAAACCATTACACTACCCCCGCCGAAACGGCCACATTCCCACACGCAAGCATCAGAAAACCTTTCTCCTCGCCGGTGATACACTCTTGCCCTACCATCAGCGCGCCGTAGACAAAATCGTGATTCATCACTAATAAGAACTGTGCTCCAACGCTGCCGAGTCCAGCGAACACGCTGACGTACCCATTCCACCCTGACGGTATGATGACGTTGGGTAAGGATTGGTCCGTGGTATGGACGCCTACTTCGGATGTCGTGTTCAGCGAGTCTGTTGTGGACAGTTTGTGCACTTATTGATACTATTGTTAGTTCTACCAGGAGTAATTGCTGCTGTCCTCGTCGCCGGAAGGAAGCGACCCCGCAAGTGAGACGTCCTGGTGTGTCGGTCTTGTGCAGGGGTCGTAACCCTTGGTCGACCTGAACGCGGCCGGTTGGCAGTAGATCCAGTGGTTCTATACTTTCAAATGAGACAGTAAATAGTGGCCACAGTGACTCCAAACTCAGCAGCGAGCTCATCTGGAGGTATCCCAGCCTCATGCATACCAATTGCACACAACCTCTGATTTTCGGTCAACCTAGGCATTTTTTTATAATGTCGGAAGATAAAAACTAGCGCGTTTTCTCAATAACCCACAGGCTCTCCAGCACAATATAACAAAAAGAAAATCGTCAGTCCCCCATTCAATTTGACATTCTCGGGTAGCACGTGCTATTTTGAAATCCGAAGCAAAATTGTATACGGTTGGGTGGACAAAAACAACATGTCATTAAACTCTTTGCATGACTTCTTGTCCACAAACATGCAACATTAGAACTATTATATTTCACCCTTTGTGCTATTTTATCACATTTGTTTCTATTATACTTTCTTTTTTGACTCAGTATATAAAGCCACTAGTGGGTAAGGAATTCGGCGCTGTTATGGCCTGGAACCAGTCTATCCCTTAAATAGTCCATTACCTATATTTTAGTCTGAATCGTCAGGAATATTACAGTTGGTCTTAAAAGTGAACCTATGGTGCGATATGCATACATTTTCAGGTAAAGCAAAAGATGGGAGACCGTAAGTATAGACAACACAATAAACACCAAACTCGACAGGGGGATTCATGATAATTTAATCTTACAGCCCCACAAATAAAAGATAGACTCGTCCATTTCTCTGTATGCAGTAGTGTACAAGACGATACCATTCACAGCGTCATGGTAAAAGGGTTAAAGCATTGGATCCTAAAACCTCCCATACCCAATTCACTGTTTAACACTTTGAACCCTGGTGGTATCTTGATCTTTCATGTCAGTTCAACAGAAGCCATTGGAAGAGCCCACATTTATTATCTGGGGGTAGACCAATTAATAATTTCAACGTGCAGCCTTAGGGCTGCACGTTGAAAATACTGATTGGTCTACCCCACATTTTAACTAATCAGTCATCCTACTTAATGAAAGTATGACGTATCGTAGCACTGTCTCGGAAAAACAGTCTCTCGGGTTCAAAGGGTCAAAGAGAGCTTAGCCTGGAATACATGTTTTACAACCTCGCTTCTTTTCTTCCCGTGTCTCTTTTCGCCCTTCTAACGCCAAAGCTATCTTATTTGAAAAACACGAAAAGGAAACACACTCTTTTGAACTACCGGTGCACGTGTCTCACCTTCCCGACAACCTGATTTAATATTTTTAAATTCCGACACGTTATGACCCTGGCTGGTGAAAGTGTAGCTACACCCCAATAAACAAACAATCAATATTTCTCCATTTACTTGCTCACTGATCGGTTTCTTTCTCACGATTGACTGCAAGGAAATACAAGGGGTTCTTTGCGAAGATGGCCGATTGGCATACGTGGGGTGAGGGGGGTAAACCTGATTTGTGCCGACTATCATGGACCGAATGATGAAATAGTCCAACTACATCATCAAGGCATGCCTTCGTCGACGGCATGCCTTGATGATGTAGCTAGAATATTAGGCAGAGGTGATTATTGTTCAAAAACTCATTAGAACTCGGGGGCGGAAAAAAACTCCAGGAATATGATGATTTTTAACTTTCGCCATGTTAGACCACCCACCCACCCATCCCTTTCCCCCATTGTTTTCTAATTTCGACAGTTGTTCCCACCCATTTCTGACACCCAATCCCATTTGATGGATATTCACAGTCCTACTCGGTATTAACTACAGTTTAACCCTTTACCTAACGTAACGGCCAAAACCGGCCAGCGCTATTCACAAAAATCACAATTTAATTTTCATTATTTTTTGTCTCAAAAACATAGGTTATGACCCCTCTTTGGAACGAGCTCGACGAGCTCGTTCCAAAAAGGGTTATAACCTATGTTTTTGAGACAAAAAAATGAAAAAAATTAGTTATTCAAGAATTTTGTTTGCTAGTGTCGTCTGCTTTTCATGTTAGGTAAAGGGTTAAAAATAATGACAGGGTTGGACTCTTTATCTAAAGCATTTTCTGCAGTATTATTTGTCTACGATCTTCACCGGAAGTCGATGAACATGTGGTACTGAAAAATATCTGCAAAGTATGGAGAGTTCCCTGCAAGTTTGTGGTCTTCATACTCATGTCCTCACAGTATTGAGGATTTGGAGGTTGGATTATGGAGGAAGGTTAATCAAATGATGACAGTTGATCAGATGTTTAAAAATGATTTTATATTCACAAATCCTAACCTCCAGAGCTGTACATAGAGTTGTATGCTTACATCCATGGTAAACAACATGGCCTATGAGATACCAAAATAGACCAATGTATTTAGGGGACGTCCAACCTAACTTTGGTAAAATTTCAGGTACTTTACCTCAAAGTCCAAAAAGGCGCAAAATTAATAACACCAATAAATTATATACCAAAATGCTTGGAAAGAAATATGGAAACTAAAATATGCCATGGAACTGCTGTCATGTGGAAGATAGCACTGCCTGAAAGTCTGCTATGCATAAGTAAGAGGACAACATTTTTACAATCAAATCCCTTAAAAGAAAATAACAGCTGTATTCTAGGAACATTCAAGTACATACGCGAAAAAAACTTTTCCAAATTCTTGAAAGTAATAAAGAGTCAGACCAAATGTTATGAGTGGAGTGCTCATCATTGAAGGCTGGCATTTTCTTCTGATGATGTTTTGATTTGGGGAAGTTCAAGAAAGGTCAACTTGAAGGGGTACACTGCATTCTTCAGATCGTCCAAAATGCAAATTCCTGCACAAACCACATTGTAATCACATGACCGGATTCAACATGGCTACATCCGGAACATCCAAATTTTGTTTTGGTGGTTTTGCATTACAACATTCTCCCAGCACACAAAAGGATGTGTCATAAAACTGCTTTCCCCGAGTCTGTAGTATGATGTCATTACATAGAGGACAAGACTTTCGAATTACCGATCATTTTGTGGTTCTACGGGTTCGTTACTTATGCCGTTGGCAAATTAATCTTCTTCAAAATCACAAATTTCACTTTTTTCCCTGAAACAATTTATATATATACTTTTTCTATGCAATGTACTCATTATATGATATATAATTTGCCTTTCTTCACGCCTCAGCTTATCGACGCCTGAGAGCTAGAATGTCCTATGTCCCATAGGGGACATAGGTCATTCTAGCACTCAGGCGACGTTATCTATTTCTGAGACATTGTTTAAAATGTCAACAAATTGACAAAAGTTAGGTTAGACAACCCCTTAATCAGGTTGCCCAGATATTGTACCACTAGATATTTTGACAGTATGTTCAGTATGTTACTTAATTAGAGCATATGATTAGAAAAATGTATTAACCCTTTACCTACCGAATCGCCCGCATCCGCCTGCGTAATATGCAAATTGAGCAGTTGAAAAAATTAAATTTTTCAAAATATTTTAACAAAACCATATCATGTGACCCCTCATTGGAACGAGCTCATTGAGCTCGTTCCAATGAGGGATCACATGATATGGTTTTGTTGAAACTTTTTGAAAATTAAAAAAAAATGATATTTAAAATAATAAATTTTGATATCGTCTGCGTTGGGTAAAGGGTTAATACTTCTTTTCTCTGGTATTCTGGGGTTGAATGACTTCTATTTTATTTAATGTATTTGATTGAGTATACTTTTTCATTCTTTCAAGTTTTCTTTAGCTTCCACGTGCAATTTATAGAGATATTTTTCTTTCAATTTTATTATTTTATTTAAAAACATTGAAGGTGAAAACGAGTGGAGTGACAAGAAATAGTTTGAAGAAGAAATCCATTATCAGTTGACTACAAATGATTTTCAGTACTTTTTAGTACCTATCCACTGATCTATCTTTAGTTCATGTCAATGCATGACCATGTCTCAAATCAGGAGTGTCACTTGAGGTCTGAAAGTGCACTACTAAAATTGTTGAGTAAAATGCTAAAAAAGTTCAAACTGTTTGACAAAAGTGACTAATGGCTCATTGAATGATTGCTGGAAATCTATAGAAAAGAAAATGACAAAAGCAACATTTGTATCGACGTACCTGTCCTAAAACGCCTATAAAATCATTAACCCTTTACCCAACGTAACGGTCAAAATGAGCCAGCGCTATTCTCAGAAATTGCCAATTAAGTTTCATTATTTTTCCATTTTTTGTCTCAAAAACATAGGTTATGACCCATCGTTGGAACGAGCTCGTTCCAATGAGGGGTCATAACCTATGTTTTTTGAGACAAAAAAATTAAAAAATTAGTTATTCATGAATTTTCTTTGCAAGTGTCGTCTGCTTTTCGTGTTAGGTAAAGGGTTAAAAGTATGAAGGGAAACAAAATTTTAGACCGTAAGAAAAAATTATTTTTGGCCACTCAGATCACCCATCCACCCCATCATACGTTTATGAAAACAATTTTTGACTCCTCCCCTGTCTTACTTGGAAATTTATTTGTAGGCAAATAATATAGCAGCCGTCAGGAAAGGACTTACCCAACTTCTTATTTAATTAGCACGCACCGTACTTCAAATGTGCCACGAAGGGCCTCAAAGAAAAAGGGGCATAACTCACACACAGAATGCGCGGACCATATAACTTGATATGTGTCTGAAAGGGTTGAATGTCCATGTAATAGTCCGTTAAGACCTGATAACTACCAGTCGTGTTATGGGCGGGACAGAGGTCCTGCCAGACGGGCGGATCTAATCCAGCGTAGCCCACTTTTGGGATATTATGAGGCCTGCTCCCTGCTGACCTGTCGATGTTTAAGCAGATCTTCCTCTCACCTGTCTTTATATTCTACGTGGAAAGGTTTGTTTACAACCACACATGCAGTGGCGTTGAAATGTCAACTGTCGGAAGTCTTTAGATATACCAATATCCGGAGCACCAAAAATTATTTGTGCGGACATTTGGAGATTTTATTGTTGAGTTATGAAAAGCAGTAAATATACATGCAAAACACACATGAATGGTGAAATAAACAAGGACCATAAAACATAGGAACGCATGATTTGAACGATGTCATGTCCATTAATTGCTCCTTTCGTATACAATCCAACCAACTGGAGGCGGCGAAAGCTCGATAAAAGTGGAGGGGCACAAATTTTCAAGGCTCCCACGGTTCAACCCAATGGAAGGAAAAGTTACAATCGTATATCGGTAAATGTATCGTGACACACTATAATGTCCTGTTTAGATGAGCATGCCGTGATGTGGTCACTGTCCTGTCCATTTTTCTACTTCAATCATCTTCCAACCCGAAGGCTAGCCTTCGGGTTGGAAGATGGTTGAAGTAGAAGAAACGGACCGAAGCGACCGAAGGTGGGATTCATTGGTTAAATGTTCTTTGGATTTGCAAATAATATATTACAGGAATATCTGTATATTGGCACGTTTGCACCCGCCCATTTTAACTCACTGTGTAACCACGCAACATGTCTGTGAAAAAAAGTGGAAGGACACGTGTACACTGTGCACCCTGGTTCTGCCGCCTCTGCTAGGCGCTACGCGGTACTGCCGAAAGACTCAGGCAGTCGCCACACTTTTCGCGGCAGTATCTTATCCCTTCGGCCATACCAACGTTAGATACACTGCAACGCCAATGTCATAAACTTGTAACGACTGCATTTTACTGATACCTTTAGGGTCCTCCCCTAGAGTATTTTGTTTCTTGGCCTATAATAAACCATAATGGCAGTGAGAACTAATAATAGCATATTTTGGGTGCCAAATTCTGGTGCCAAATGCCGTATTTTTGATGCCAAAAAAATAATTTAGTGCAACTGACACCATTGGCACCAGACAGCGTGAACTCTGCAAACATTTTAAAAAGTTAAGTGTTAATGAGTACAAATAGTGAAACAGTTGTAAAAATACTAATTTATAACAACTGAAAGAACGTACCTTTCGCTTTCCATGATGAAACCCAGGGACTTCTAGTTGACTACAAATCTTTAAAATGTCTAAATATACCGCGGCAGCGTTATGACCTTTGGCGACAGAGGACACCCTCGTTTTGTTTCTTTCGATGTCTCTCTTCAGAATGTAGAACTATTTGAAAGTATTTGAAGGTGTTCTCGGAAAGATGCCCTTACTTGCGAGTTGAAAGTGAATTGAACTTAACAGCGAATACGTTTTATGGATTTTTCAGCCACTAACATTATCGACTATTCAATATTTTTTATTCTAATTCCACCTTTAAACTTTTTGTTCGCGAAAAGAGAGCTGTTTATATTTAGTCAATATTTAGTGATCATAGCATTCATTGTCCGACTTTTATGACGCTGTAAGTTTTCTTGTACTTCAATAAAATGGAATGTTAAATGTCTTGAGCATAATGTCTTTCTCACTAGCACAGAAAAGCCCCAGATTTAGGGTGGATTCGTTGTTTTGTTAGCATGTTTAGGTTTTCTGGTCTGACAATAAAAGTGCAACACATTCAGTACAGCAACACATGTCGTATGTGCTGAGATGTGCTTATGCCAAAATACACAATGCGAAAGCGATTTGTAAGGCATAGACAGAGCATGGAAGGGATTCCACGGAGCGTGGAATCCCTTCTTTGATCTGTCTCTGCCTACAGAATCCCTTTTGTATCGTGAGCACACAAGTACCTATCAACACATCCAGCATATGCCGCATATGTAGTGCGTACATTGTGCATTAGCACACAAGCACATATCGGCTCACGCAGCGTGGGTCCGTGGGATGTGTTCTGTGCCAGTGTACAATGTGCATACACCACAACTGCTCACTAGCTCATTTGTTTGATATGATTCGAGGCGGCCTCTCGTTGCTATTTGGCTCTTCCTATTTCCCAGGTGTACTAGTAGCAACACTAATAGTTAGTATACCAGTAGATGAGGGATGTGAATACTTTCTGGTAATAGCAACTAGACACGAGATAGAAGTACCAGAAGCCAAGAGAATACCATCTACGGAATCCCTTTCTAGGATACGTCTGTGGTTGGAGAATCCCCTTTTCCGAGATGTGTCGAAGAACCATGCGAGGCATCACTCTTCCAAGCAATTGGTCGATAGCTCATTTGCCCGACAAGATTCGAGTAGTCTGAGCAATGCCTGCTCCAGTCACTGCTCGAGTGACTCTTAGACAAATTCGTATTAACCATGCACGCTCCTGGACCATACAATGGTGTTACATTGGACGGGTCTTGGGTGACTCGAGAAATCTGATTGTATCTACTAAGATACGGTCTAGGGCATTGGTCGGGATCAGAGATAGGTAAAACTATATAGAATGCACGGGTCTCGTTTCCTATTAAAGGGTCATATTGATGTCATTAAATACCCTCAGCCAAATAATCATTTGGGCCATAAGTTTATTTTTTGATGATGTGGATTTAGTAAATAATGCTCATTAATAATGATGTGGCCAAATAATCTGTTAATGGTCTTGATTCAAAATGTTTGCAGTCAAGTGCATTTACGGTAAAGGTCACACAAGACTATCCTTGACGTGTTTGGGAGCTGACATTTTGCGGGTGACAAATGGGACAATTTTTGTGAAAATTTGCTTTGAGGAATCCTTCTGAAAAAAATGAATAGGAAACCCATATGTGTTTCCTTTGTTAGAACGTTCATATTATGTTGTGAAGTCTCTAGCAGGGGAATAAAGAATTCCCATATCATTATTTTTATAACATTATTTTTGCATTGCCGATGCACAAAATTCGAAATTTAACCCCAAAATGAAAAACTGCTTGCGCAATCAGCTGTCATTCAAGGTAGTATATTGGAATGATATAGTTCGTTTATGATTGTGTGGTGTTTTCTATTACAGAAGCCACACTGTGGTGTTTCAGAAAATGTATGCGTTATGAGCTGCACTGTGAGTAGTTGAGGTAATTTATATTCTAAATATCCTCTGTACTGCCAATGAGAAATTGTGCATTTCTTGAAAAAAGACATATGAAGCAGAATAACTGTAACGGGACTTCGAATGAGAGTTGCCAGAATATGGTCTGGAATTGGCAATAGTAGCTAGAGCCAGACAAGGTTGGAAAGCAGAACTGTTCCAAATGAAAGGTTCTTCCGCCCCCACCAGGTACTCCAGAAAATAAATATAAGTTAAACCATGTATAGAACAAGTCAGAAGAGGCCAGAAAAGCCAAAAAATAGTGACAATAAATCGACTCTACAAATTGATGAACATAAATTATCTATTTATTCATTGTGGTCTAACGACACTTTCAACAGCCGTGGTCATAGTAGGAGAGTTTTTAGAGCAGGGGGAAAGCCAGAGTAGCCGCGGAGAACAGAGAGTAACTGCGACAAGAGAGTAACTGTCGGATTCTCAAACTTACTGACCGAATTATCATCTGTTGAAGGCGTGTGTCCCACAAAGCTGTAGTGCGCAACCGTGATCACACTTGTGCATTTTGGATTAACCTCGTGAACCCGAGAGGTTTTCCGGACCAGGAACATAATACGTCATAATTTCATTAAGTAGGGGGCTGCCAAGTGAATGTGTGGGGTACACCGTTCAAAATATCTCAAATATTAATTGGTCTACCTTCAGATACTGAATATGGACTATTCCGATTGCTGTCATTGAGCTGATATGGAATATACCACTAGGGTTCAAAGGGTTAAGTGTCTGGCCCAAAGATACAATGCAGATGACGCGAGTCAGGACTGAACTTAAGAGGAGAACTTGACTTGATTGAACTTAATTTTCTATCTGAAGTCCACTGTTCTAGCCAGTGCGCATCGCTCTCCCAATGGAAACAAACAGAAGAAAAAACATGAATATAGTTATCGAAGAAATGTATTTGGCGTGGATGTATTTATTTATTTATTTATTGATGGACGTTTTAAGGTCACATATCTCTGCACAATGGCTAATCATGATCACGACAATTTTACGGGTGAAGGAAGCAGGAGTACCTATAGAGAACCACCTAGCAACGGCGAGCAACTATCAGTTCCCCAATATACTAACTCCACACAAGCAGGGTTAGCATTGGTTGAAGACAAGTGCACCATCGACGTGCAGTACGCCTTAGTATACAATGCCATCGTGCCCCCAAGTGAAGTGGTGAAGTATCTTGCCCAAGGACACAATTCGCGGTTGCCGCAGGTGGGATTCGAACCGATGACCTCTCAGCTTGTAGCCTGCACCTCTACCTTTTGAGACACCGCGCCCCCTGGCCTGGATGTGATCAATGGATAGAATATCTCTTTAGCAGTTTTGGGCCCAAACGCGTGTTGTGTTGCTGCTGGGAGCAGGAAGGACAAGCAGACGAGGATATATCATAGAAAAGAAGCCCGCTGGGCGATTCCTCCCAGATGTATTCTGCTGATATTATTGTTTTCTGTTTTCTTTTAGAAGAATTTACTGGGCAATCGATCCACTCAAAAACTGCCACCTGGTGTTTTCTGGCACGTACCCGTTCTATCGCCTATGGTTCAATATGGACTCTTACAGCCACTGTGTTAAAAGATCATTTAGTTTGACAAAAATCGCGAATGAAAACACATGTTGTGTCAATATATCATCGCCTGTTGTATTTCGTTGAACTCTGAGCTGAATTGATCGAAAGAAATCAATTTAATCTCCTGCACTGAGTTGTGCGTAACAAAATCCACCATTTAACGCTTGCAGCAGGGTATGCTTAATGTGAGAGGAAAGTCGACGGTCGGAGGGGTGACACAATGAACAAGAAATCCGTAGGAGGGGATCAACAATCATTAAACCCTATTATCAGAGGCGGCTCAACAGGAAGTCGAGCTTGTGCCCCTCCCCATACATTTTCCCCAAAGGTGTTTCATGATTACATAGTGAGTTTAACCCTTAACCTAACGAACCAGCAGCATTTGCGTACAAAATGAGCAGTTAAAAAAAATATTCTTCCATAATTTAAAACATTCAACAAAACCATATCCTCTGACCCTCACTGGAACGAACTCGGCGAGCTCGTTCCAATGAGGGGTCACATAATTATGGTTTTGTTGATTTTTTTTTCAAAAGTTTGAGAAAAATAAATTATAAAAATTTCCCATTTTGATATCGTGTGCGTCAGGTAAAGGGTTCAAAGTTGAGAGTATACACATGTTTCTATATATACACAGAACGCCACGACGTGTGAATGTATTAATACGGCACGAGTTCCAGGACCGAAGGCAGGAATGAGAGGCACAGGTTCAAATGCTATCCTTCCCCGATGGCATGAGTGCCGTACTGGGGAACACATTCACCCATCGTGACGTTCGGTGTTTATTACACGCCTGTGTGACAGAAAATCTGTTAATTTAAAAATTCAAATATCACAGACAGAAAATTTCAAACTTTAAAACTCTGTTATTTTTCTAATAAGCCTTTTCCGAAACTGCCATCTTGGCTTTTTAATCTACGCAAGAGCGTAAACAAAGCGAAAGCGATTTCCATGTTCGTCACGTTGAGTTCTGTGTCGGCCAAGACAACTAGTTTTGTTAAATATCAAGTTTAAATTCGTAGAATCGATGTCATCATTCGAATTAACTAAAGGGGCAACCCTAGACGACTTTAAACAATGGATACCGCAGGTTTAAAGACTTTTTACGGAGGCGAGAACTTGTTTTTAGTGGCAACAAGGAAACACTCGTTGAACGGGGTTTCTCGGTTTGGGGAATCGCCGAAAATTGTCGAAACAGTGCCCACCTGCCACAGAGTCATGACACAGCGGGTATGCAAACACCATTTTAGTCAATAGGAACTCAATTCGAAATAATGAAAGTTCTCATACAATATTGCCATAATCTTAAACAAACGGTAACCTTGGCTAAATGTTTTTTGAATTCGTACTAATGAACGTAATGGGATCCGAAGCACTTCACCCGCTCTCTTCTCCCATTGCTACAACGCGTTTTCTTGAAATGTTTACACCTCGCGACCTGTGACCTTGGTAGAATAAAAACCAAAATGGCAGTTTCGAAAAAAAGGCTTATTGATTTTAGATTTATCGGTTGTCACGACAGTTTCCGAATTTATCTGGGTCAGAATTCGACGTTTCGATTGGCCGAATACGAAAATGGGCAGAGTTTAGTTATTATAAGTGTCTTTGACGTCAGTTGGAAAAATAGTCCGTCAACGAAAATCCGTATGGAATACGTGTTCCATAATATCTGTAAATATTGAACTGGAGGAAAGGTAATAGCCTTACAATAAAAAAGACTTTCCAGTATCGTCTGCAACTTCATAAATAAATTGAGTTACATTTGGGCAATGGTATCCATCTCCAGTCGGTTCGGTCGGTACTTCTCTACCTTAATCATCTTCCAACCCGGAGGCTAGCCTTCGTATTGAAAGATGGTTCGACAGTTAGAAGAGATAGATCGAACCATGATCAGACCTTAACATACACACCCAATAAGAGAAGCGTACGGGTATTTAGACATTTGTTGAGGATATTGTTGGTTGTTTTGTAGGTACAGTACGTGGAGAGTGTATTATCACTAAATCACCTGCAGAGTGGATATTCCACCCGAGCAATAATTGCAAATTTGTTGCAAATCATAACAATCAAAAGCAAAGTTCCAGCCAATGGACCTCCGGGTTAAACCCGGAGGTCCATTGGCTGAAACATTGCTTACGTTTCTTGTCCATATATACAGAATTTGAAAGTGATACTTTGGGTGATTACTCCACTCCACAGGTGATTTAGTTACAATCCACTCTCCACGTACTGTATAGCATCAAGCTATCAGTCCATCGGTCAAATTCTGTAATGAATTCGACGCTGTCATGGGTTGTTCGTTTATACACTTTTCATGGTTATAGATAAATCAATCAACAAGTATTTAATTCACTTTGAAAACATCAAGAGATTAACACAATTAGTGGAACTACGCGCCGGGTATATAAAACTACAGCTGTGGGGAGTATTAATTCCTAATATTTGGAAAACAAACGTGTCTCACAGTAATGGTAAAGTCACCAAAAATTCGGTCCAATCAAGCACCGATTGAAAAATATTGAATATTTATGGTGTTTTGAAATTCAATCGGATGGAATATTTCAGTTGGGCGGAAAAGCGAACCTGGATTGTTCGCTTTTCTGACCCACTGAAATATGCCACCCGATTGATCAAAAAATAAACGATGGACTATTTAAGGCTAGACTGGTTCGGGCCACAGCAGCATCAGATTCGTGAATTTGATTGGGAGATCGAGTGATTGGTTTAAAATATAAATCGGTGCCTCACTCCTCTCAGCCACCACTACCACCCACAAACACACAAACTTTTAACACCTTCCGTTATCCACATCGAAGCCAGAGTATCAACAAAAAGGCATATCTGCAGATTCATTTTTCCCCACCGGAACCACACGACATCCAGTGCGGTTTTTAACAATTGTCCCCTACACTCCCCTCCCATATCCATTAAGCTTCCACGGCCTCTGCTAACGGCACGGTTTATCTACAAGGGCAAAGTAGAGAAGTGTTCTCAGTGTGATAGTACTGCAGTCTGTGATCTGTCATCTGGGTTCTTGGATTCCAATAGTTGTGTATATGGTCTCTATGTTCAGTACACAGTCCTTCGGAGTGAGGGTGTTTTCTAGAGATCTTCGTGATTGGATTGCGCCGTGCTGGTAAAAAGTTAAGAACCACGAAAATATACTTTCTCTTTTCCTGCTTCCTGTAACGGGTGTACAGGAGACTGACATGTGCGGATGGATGGGACATAGGTCCTTTCGATACTCAGTCAATCGAATCAGTGACTGGTTTGTCTATTCTTTAAGATAGTCATTTGATACACAGAGATGGGATTTGAATTTTACTTGGCTTGGAAGTGATTCGCAATTAATTTGTTCATTGATGCACTTGGATATTTGAGGTTGGGTATAATATTTTTAAATTAAAAGTTGAATTTTATCTCAAAATCCACTGGGGTGGAGGCTTCATTTGACGGGACAATTCAATACTATTCAGGGAGAACTTTATCTCAAAAGCCACTGGGGGTGGAGGGTTCATTTGACGGAACAATTTAATGCTATTCAGAACATGTGAAGTCTCTCGGAATGTTTATCATTCCACTTGGGGTTCTCATCTCCCCTTCCATCAAGACAACTAAATTTTACTACGTTCGTGATTATAGTCCCTTTCTGGCGACAAGCCCCTTTGAACTTACACACTAGAAACTGTAGGTGTGGCACATTGCTGGAGATGAAATTTAACCAATTCAATCGTGTTTGACAGCGCTCATTGAGCTCTGTCAAACAAGATGGAATCGGTTAAATTTCACCTTGCATTGTGGCAAAAACTTGCAGCTTGAAAATTGGGACCGGAAATTTTAGGGGTTTTTTTCTGTATTCATAAGGTTAATGAGTATGTTATGCTCGGGTGGTATTAGAAAACATTATACTTTTTTCTACAAGTCGTCTTTCTTCCTACTCTTTCCATATCGGGACTTTCTTATTTCTTTTGTTTTGCAGTTTGTTGTGAATTGATGAAACGCTATTGAATTGCCCTGTGTGCAAGTTCACGTTCCATCCAAACGCGGGACCTTTTAACATTACACAATAACGTATTATGTTGGTTACTCAAATGTAGTGTGTGTGTGAGGATGTGGTGATTAATATTAATGTTATCTTTGACACAGTGATATCATTTTTGTAAATTTTTGACTGGGAAAGACGTTGTCAGGAGAGTTTTCACTTTCGAAAAATGGTTGTATTTGTAAATGGAAAGTTATGAGAGTGTGAGAATTAGAATAGAAAGAGTTTTCAACTGAGAGCGGAGAAAGGAGATTGGAGGGCGGTGGACGGAGTTACAAAAGGTTTATATTAATACTGACGGGTCGTTCAATCACAGGGCGGGTTGCCCTGTCCGCACGATGGATACTAGTTGCAATGCATATCATAATCAAAGCTTGAATTTCTAGCTAGACCAATTCACTGAATCACACACTTCCTATTAATATATAGTGGATATCTTCACTATCACTCAAAAACACTAGATATTCTTTTTATTATACGTTTTTTTTATAAGAATCTGATCATTCCTATTGATAATTCCACTGGTTTCAACCTTGAATTGATGCATGAAAGTAAAGAGCACATGGATACGCGGAAGTGATTTAATCGGTACTCGGAACAGATAGCGTCTTGCGATATGATTCAGCTGGCGGGTTGCATGCATCTATTCAAGGTGAATACGTGTTGACTTATTGCTGTAAATGATTGATATCCACTCAAAAACACCAGATTTTCTTTTCATTATACGTTTTTGGAACAAATTGATTATTTCCGGTGATGATTTGACTCGTATTCACCTTGAAGTGATGCTTTGAAAAGCCGCCATTTTGATTGATACAGTGAAAGTGAAAATGTCTATATTTTCACAGTGGGGGGATACGATTTCTATCTTTGCGCAATTTTTTTGATAATCTATCGTTCAGCGTATAATAAAACAGATTATTATTATTATTATTATTATTATTATTATTATTATTATTATTATTATTATTATTATTACTGCCTATGTTTTTGTGAAAGTCTTATCTGGCAACCGGAGTATCTTCTGGGCTTTTGCGAACGAATGGAGCGATGGAAGTTTGGATTTTCCGTGAAGTCATGCTTTGAAGGCCGCCATTTTGATTGATACCGTGAAATTAAAAATTTCTTTATCTTCACAGCGGGGGATACGATTTCTATCTATAATCTGTCATTTAGCGTATAATAAAATATATTATTATTATTATTATTATTATTATTATTATTATTATTATTATTATTATTACTGCCGATGTTTTTTGTGAAAGTCTTCTCTGGATTATCTTTGGATTTTTTGCGAAAGAAAAGAGCGATGGCAGTTTTGAAATTATCAGATTGATATAATGACGGTGATTCCAGCTGAAAAACTCATCCGCGAAATGCGTTTTCTATTCAATAAATATTGTTACAGTGAATTGTGTCATGGACTGAACGAAACATTCCGAAAATTCTGTCCATTAAACAGTTCTGTTTGACGGTATTACCACCGTCGTTTTCTCTTCATTTCTCTCTTCATACATTCTGCTGATGTCAGATCACACATACACAACTTATAACGGCAAGATCCCCTCACGTTTCCTGAAAAGGATAAAGTAGAAAAATTATTTTGATATAACGAATAGTCACCTCATACTCTTCTCTCATGGGCGGATCCTACGTCCCCTATTTTCTGTAGCTCTTTTTTACAAACAGGACCAGGGGACACTGGATTATCCGCGAGGGCACATGGAGATCCACGAACAAAAGTAATGGATCTCCATGTGTTATCGCGGTTAATAACGTACCCCATGCTTTCAGCTAACGCTCCTGTGCGGATCTGGGAACCAGGGGGAGCAACGGGGACACGTGTCCCTCCACTTTTTTCCACAGACATGTTACGTGGTTACACAGTAAGTTAAAATGAGAGCATGCAAAAGTGCTAATATACAGGCATTCCTGTAATATATTATTTGCAAATCCAAATAACATTTGGCCAATGAATCCCACCTTCGGTCGATTCGATCTGTTTCTTCTACTTCAACCATTTTAGAACCCGAAGGCTAGCCTTCGGGTTGGAAGATGATTGAAGTAAAATATATGGACAGGATAGTGACCACACCGCGACATGCTAATCTAGACGACACACTATATTTGTCACGGTACATTTACCGATATACGATTGTAACTTTTCCTCCCGTTGGGCTGAACCATGGTAGCCTTGAAAATTTGTGCCCCTCCACTTTTATCGAGCTTCCGCCCACTCTGTTTATGCTCCGTTGTTTATTGACTTCTGACGAGAGGGGGGAGGAGGACAATCTCTCTCTCTCTCTCTCTCTCTCTCTCTCTCTCTCTCTCTCTCTCTCTCTCTCAAAAAACAGGAAAAACGTTAAGACGATATCTAAATACTTTTTCCTCCAAGCATAACTTACGCCCGGCCCTTCGACGATCTCGTTCCTATGAGGGTTCGTAAACTGTGTTTTGAGGAGAAAACTGAAATTAATGATAGATATGGTCGCTGAAATGTTAATATCCCCTTTTCGTCATACGTGGCGTGAAAAGTTTTTTTTTTCCCTTCGTCTGTGTGTCGCGTATGTGGGGGTGTATGCCTGTGTGCGTCTGGATGTGTTGACGGGGCTGATCAGAAAATCAGCGCTATTTTCCGTCGGAATTTCAATATCGGGACTCCGTCTTCTGTTTCCGTAGATATCCAGACACTTAATTTTGAGAATTTACGGGAAATTAATGTGTAAAAGGAGTGATCTCGCCTGATTCCAACAGACAACCAGATCTTATATTAAACGCGAATGTAAGTACCTAAATTCGAGAAAACTCAAATTTCCAACAAAACCTTGATGGAGAAGGGTGACTCCCTCCGCCTCTTACATCTAAGCCATATTGACTGAAAGATATACTTACGACAGGTATATTTTTTCTGTTTGAAAAGGTACCTCGTTATGTATCGCTTTCTACTTATACTCCGACCACATGGCTTTCTCAGCCCCCTGATACACTCACCATGTTCTTTGCAACACCTACAAATGGATACAAGGTGTTTTAAAACGCAGAGCATGGAGAAAAATCAACCAGACCTACTTCTGTGTCGTTTAATTGCGTGCAAAGAATTCATCCCCATTGACTTCTAACTTTATCCACTGAAATCCATATTTCAAGGTACTGTCCTCTGAGTGCATCTTGGCGCCATCTGTAATGCTAAAGCATTGTATTGTCCCTAAACACTGTGGATAATATTTTACCTAACATGAAAATTCTTGAATAACTACTTTTTTTCATTTTTTGTCTCAAACACATAGGTTATGACCCCTCATTGGAACGAGCTCGACGAGCTCGTTCCAACGAGGGGTCATAACCCATGTTTTTGAAACAAAAGATGAAAAATAATGAAAATTAATTGGCGATTTTGGGGAATAGCGCTGGCCGGTTTTGGCCGTTCGTTGGGTGAAAGGGTAACCTTGGTGTTCTGGGACCAATATGTCGTTTAAAAAGGTGTACCATGGTACTTTTTGATAAGAGGTGTGTTATTAATTTATATTATTATTATTAAATATTTTACTGCTCTACATTTAATTACATTATACCTCATTTTATCCCACAACAAGATGTATTTCCCCAAATTTAAGTAAAATGTCCAGACAACATCTGCATTGAGGGTAGCAGCCGCACGCGCGATTATTCGATTCAGAAAGAGAACCGCTTTTATCTGCACTCAATTACCATCGAGTTATTACACATGTTGGGGCAACCGCTTTTGATAACAGTAACTACATGATAAATAAATCACCAGCTCAACGAAATAAATTAGACTAGATAATTTTTTGCCATGGTACTTTTATGTAGGCCCTCGTGCGTTCATCATGAAAAATAAAACAAAGAAACATTCAGCTGAAACGCTACTGGGAGAACATTGAATGGGGATTATGTCATGCACAGTCCTAGAAGGCAATACCATAACGCCACGATCTTCATTCATAAAAAAATAATACACAGACGCTGAATTATTGTCAAATCAAAGGCTATTAATCCTTTACCTAACATGAAAAGCAGTCGACAATTGCAAAAAAAATTCTTAAATAATTATTTTTTTTCACTTTTTGTCTCAAAACATAGGTTATGACCCCTCTTTGGAACGAGCTCGACGAGCTCGTTCCAAAGAGGGGTCATAACCTATGTGTTTGAGACAAAAAAATTAAAAAAATAATGAACATTTTTTGGCGATTTTTGTGAATAACGCTGGCCGGTTTGGGCCGTTACGTTGGGTAAAGGGTTAAAAAAAAACTTCATTATGCGAAGAAGTCAAGAAAAGGGGGAATATTCTAAGATAAATTGGTTTCCGAGATGGTGTCCTGAGGCTCGACTTCGTCTCTGGGCCATATATTGACTCGTCCTACCGGACTCGTCGACATATGCCCAGAGGCGAGGTCTTGTCTTCAATACACCACCTCAGAAACCCACATGGTGGTAATAACCTACATTTATTATATTATATTATATTATATTATATTATATTATATTATATTATATTATATTATATTATATTATATTATATTATATTATATAATAATAATAATAATAATAATAATAATAATGTAGTTTATAACCGAGTCTCCACACGAGGTGCTCACGGGCTTCACAAACAATGTTATATATACAAATAAAGAAATGCATACAAACACAAATACAGGTTATTCGATGTTGTACACACTTTTGAACAGGTATGACTTAAGGGATGACTTAAATGTCTCTTCGCTTTGGGATACTTTGAATTGTTCCGGTAATTGATTCCAGAGGTAGTTTGCAGCTGCCGAAAATGAGCGATCTCCTGTGGTAACCAAGTTGTAAGACTTTCTAACCAAGCTGTTAGAGGAAGAAGATCGGAGAGCTCTAGCTGGTTTGTATTCCTCGACAAGCGAGGTTAGATAAGATGGAGCAAGGCCATTAATACACTTGAATGTGAGTAACAGAATTTTGAATTTGATTCTTTCCTCGACAGGAAGCCAGGGGAGTTTGCGCAGAATTGGAGTTACGAGAGAATTTCTGGGTGCTCTGCATACCAACCTGGCTGCACACCGTTGGACGTTATCCAGTTTTGTTATAAGTGATTTCTTACAGCCATATAACAACGAATTGCAATAGGCCAGGCGGCTGATTACAAAGGAATTCACCAACTGCTTTGCCGTTCCCTCGTCAGCAACGCTACGAACCCTGCCGATATTTCGAAGATGATGGAAAGCTGACCGAGACACTTGCATCACATGTTTCTCGGCAGCAAGATTGTCATCGACAAAATATCCCAGGTTTCGAAAGTCAGTAGAAGGGGGAATATCGGTACCTTCAATTTCAAGATGCGGTTTAGATATTTTGGACAGCTGGTGAGATAAACCAATGTGTATCACTTCCGATTTGTCTGCATTCAGTTTCAGGAAATTACGTGTTATCCAACATTTGATGTCAGATACACAAGATTCTAGGCTGCTAGCCGCTTGCCCTTCGGTCTCCGGTTGAAAATGCACGTAAAGCTGCGTGTCATCATCGTAACAATGAAAGCTCAGCCATGACTACGGATAATATCGCCTAGAGGGAGAACATACATAATGTAAAGCAAGGGACCTAACACGGAGCCTTGAGGCACCCCGAAGTCCAAGGGAACGTTTTTCGATTCTGCACCGCCGACCACCACTCTCTGGGATCTATAAGTTAGGTATGACGAGAACCATCTCAATGGTGTCCGGACAATACCCAATCGGTGCTCTAATCTTTCAAGAAGCACGGCGTGATCAATTGTATCGAATGCCGCGCGCTTAAATCTAAAAGCGCGGAATTTTAAATCTAAAAGGACCAAACAAGAGACTTCACGTTTGTCACAATTTTAATCAAACAACATGACATCATGGTACGGAGAGGAAAGAGTGTCTTACCTATCCAGACCATCCACAGGTTCGCCGTATCCCCCTTTTGGACAATAGTTTCCATGAGTTTGAAAATATGTGTGCTTCCTACCAGTAATTCTCTTTATCAGTCGGTGATATTGTCCTGCGGACCGTTTCACCATGTTTTGTGAATCTGCAACGATATTAACATAAATGTACTACTACCTATGTTTACACCACTAATGAAATGCTATTCTATGAACAATGTATTGGCAGTGGATTGTCCAGCAATGCCAATTTTCCAAGAAAGTTAGTTGACCATGTGATTTAGACCATAAGCACAAGTTGATCGTGTGATATTCGATGGGGCATCAGAATGATATTTATTCATAGACAACTCGCTAGCAGAGATTGATCTTAAAATTATAATTTTTGTACAATAAATCTTAAAGAAATTATGATTTATTTTTGGTTATATCGTCTTATGAAGCGACGCAGCCGACGCTGCTGTTATTTTGACCAACAAGCCGACAGCTTACCCGGGGAACTATCGACGTTGCGACGGTATAATCGGATAACACATCAAAAGTTCCTATCCAGGAATAAAATACTTTTCTGTTCATCAGGGCAGTAAACATAAGAATTGAATAATTATTGTTCGAAAGCCATAGGTTGATGAAACAACTTGATCACGCTCAGATTTGTCATGAACTGCTTCGGTTCACCGGAGCGTCAACGAATACAGGTGGCCGGGCAACTTGCGGGACAAAAATGCTACTTGATCGACACCCCCCCCCCCCCCCCCCACCCCACCCATGGAGAATCCTATGTTTATTTTGTCCCTAAAGTGACAGCATTTGGGTATGGGGAATTCAGTGTTAAATGCTTGTCCCTGGAGTGGCAGCCTTCACTACTAACTAGTACTGTGTCAAAACCGGGCAGACGGGCAGAGCATGAAAATGCTCGGGTGATAATTTTCCAGGTTGATCGATCGAGGATATCCATTTTTTGTGGACCACTCTAAAACATGCATTCACAGCAATGGGCAAAGGGTTATTGACATCACTTTATACAACGCATGGCAAATATATGAAACTAAGTATTTTTTTAACAAAGTAAAGCCACAGATAGTTAATTTTCAGTTTGGCGTTATTCCAGGTTATCAGAACAAAATGCGGAATGAGGTTATTGTTAATTATTAATTATATCAACGTGAGGAAATGGCGTAATATATCCTTTTCCACAAGATGTATATTTTGTGATTTTGCACTTAGACACTGCTTCCTTGCATGTGCTGGCTGTCTCAGATAGTAGAACTTCCAATGGCCATAGATAAACACAGAACAGCCTATAACAAAACGCATTTATCCTTAATGACACAGCAATCTGGTAAAAATGAGGCAATAATCTGCCATTGCAATGGATGAGGAAGAAACATGAAATGGTGTATTCTCCTGGCCATACAAAAGAGGGGACATAAAAAGCATAAAAGACAGTTCTTGCGCGCCTTCGCACCTGCAATTTTTACTTTTTGCGATTCGACAAAACGAGCAATTGACCCTGTCTAAAGAATCAGCTACATACAGACGAAAGTCAACAAAACCATATCGTGTGACCCCTCACTGGAACGAACTCGTTCCAGTGAGGTGTCACATGATATGGTTTTGCTGATTTTTTATAATTGTTGAAAAAATTAAAATAACAAATTTTGATGTCATGTGTTTTGTGTAAAGGGTTAAGATCTGTTCATGGTGAAAGAGGCCAAATAATACAATGTGTGTACAAAACGTGTACTATACACCATGAATTTTTAGCTGCAGCATTCCAAGACTTCAAACAAATCAAACTTCACTTTTCGAGAATTCGTACGTGAACAACAAACTTCGACAAACTTCAATGGTCGGTAATGCTAATCGCTGTCTTTTCGCTCATGTGTTATTATTATTTATTTATTATTTATTATTTATTGGTGTTTAAGGTCACATACTTAGGCACAATGGCTAATCATGACCGTGACAGTTTTACGGGTGGAGGAAGCCGGAGTACCCGGAGAGAACCACTGAGCAACGACGAGCAGCTGCCAGCTCCCCAACATCGCAACTCCGCACTGCACCACAGGCAGGGTTAGATTGGTTGAAGACATGCGCACCATCGACGTGCAGTATGCCTTAGTACGTCATCGTGCCCCCATGTGGACAATCGGGGTGAAGTGCCTTGCCCAATGACACAACGCGAGAGCGCGAATCAAGTCGCCGAAATGTTCACCCATCCAACTGCTAACCGCGCTCGACATTGCTTAACTTCGGTGATCTGACGAGAACCGTTTACCACCCCCCCCCCCCCCCCCCCCCGCTCGTGTGTTCCGTGGAGGATTACCTGATTGACTAAAACACAGAACGACACACGCGTGTGAATGGGTTAATCGATATGGCACGAGTGCCAGGGCGGGCGGATAGAACGAGAGGCCGCTGGCCTCGAGTTTTATCCTTCCGCGTTGGCACAAATGCCATATCGATTAACCCATTCACACACGCGTGTCATTCTGTGTTTATTACACGCCTTCGCGTCTATAAAAAACAATTACTAGAAGTACACTCAGCAATTCATTTGACAACTATCAACAAAAACAACACATTTTATCGCAAACCAAATTTATGAGGGGAACCCGTGTTACTATTTCATCCCCCGAGTTCCAATGTGTTCTATGTGCCTACTGGCACATAGAACACACTGTATCTGAGGAGTCGATTTTCAGAGATCGCTAGTGATTCAAATTGTAATTGCGTTGCACGATTTGTAGAAAATTCCAGTGAAATTTCGCTTCTATTTAAAAATAGTTCGTCAACGATTTCCGTTCCGCACATATGTGCGGAACAGATTTTCATTTTCCTCGTGGTTTAGTGTAGATGGGGATCACACAAAACAGGTGTGTAATAAACGATTATTCCATTGAAGTTGCATTTCATGTATTATAACAAACTCAAATAAATTTGATTATTGATGCAAAAGGTTTATTCGAAAAATCGGGTAATATTTTTGGAATCCCTACTTTCTGTGCACCAGATGAGTGAACGGAGTACAAATGTTCTTTGTTGTTTTCTTGAAGACATGTTCCCGGTGTCGGGACTCAACCGAATAGCGCGCTTCACTTCAAATGGTAGCGAGTAGAGAACAACGCGCCTCCCAATTTTCAAAAACGAAAGACTGATTGTAAAAGCATTATATCATATTCCCATGCCGATGCCGAATCGGTTATGTTGTTACATACAGTACGCGAAGAGTGTATTAGCACTAAATCACCCGTAGAGTGGAGATTCCGCCCAAACAATAATTGCAAATATGTTGCAAAGCAAACACGCACAAGCAAAGTTCCAGCCAATAGTTTAACCCGGAGGTCCATTGGCTGAAACATTGCTTGTGTTTTTTGTCGATATGTACAAAATTTGAAAGTTGTAGTTTGGATGATAACTCCACTTCACGGGTGATTTAGTTACAATTCACTCTCCACGTACTGTATTTGTTGGAGGAAATCCAGCCAAGAGAAAAATTTCGAATGTTAACGTGAATTAAAGGGATAATATGTCGCGAAGGTGACCATTTGACAAAACCATCATTTTCATTATGCAAATGTAGCCTTATGTTTCAAAAATGCCATTTGTGTGAAAGCGTTCGTATCAATTAAATAAATTAACTTGAAAACGAGAATTTATTGGTTTTATCAAAACGGCATGTAGCATTCTTTCATCCACATTTGGTTACGAGATCACCGACGGAAATATCCGGAACAGTCCAATGTGCAATGTCATTTTCCATAATTGTCCAATTTGACTTTTTCTGAAGGACAAAGGTGAAGCTTCTGTACACATGTTCTATTCATAGCGCATGCATCCATGAATTTGGCGAAACACGGCTGTGGATTTTATTGGAAGCACAACTGCCATTTATTTAACCCTTTACCTAACACAGATTTTTTTAAAAAATAAATTAAATGTCACATTTTTCGAAAAAAATTCTCACAATTTTTCAATAAAACCATATAAATATGGATATCATTAGAACCGGCTCGACGAGCCGGTTCTAATGATTTTCATATTTGTGTACTTTTATCAAGACATTTGTAAGATATTCTAGGCTGTGGTAGGCTTATTTTGGTCAATTTCCTGGACGTTTTGACCGCTGTGTTAGGTAAATGGTTACAACAAGAAAAGCATCGCAAAGCGATTTCAGTCCCCCAGCAAACAAATATATTCCATAAACAGGCATTACCAGATATTTTTTAAACAGAGGGAAATAACTCCAAAAATTTTCATCGGATGTTGGTGGTCATCGTACTTAACCTAGGCATTGCTGCTATAGAGAGATATACCGAAAAGAATTGACATCCGCTAACTATTGTTCAAGTTATGCCATAAACAAGTTTTACAGGATATTTTTTAAAAGGGGCCATAACTCCCATACTTTTCAAGAGATGTCAGTGGTCATCGCACCTGACGTAGACATTGTTGCTATAGAGACATATACCAAAAAGAATTGAAATTCGTTAACTATTAACCAAGTTATGCCATAAACAAAGTTCGGGGATAATAAAACAAAAATGCTGATCTAATAATGCCCAATTATTGCTGAAAGGATGCTTAGTGGCTGTTTTCGGAGGCCATTCATTCGGGCAGCAGCGAAGGTGAAATTATTTTCACGTGGATTCAGGTTATCTCACACGGTTGTATTTACTTCCGATCACTTTCAGACGACTCCATTTATCTATTCTCAACGTGGCGACTTTGCAAAATTCGTCTGCGTTAAAATTTTTTAATTACAGATTTAAGGATTTTCGCGTTGCTTCTGACGTCTTACACTTTGCATGCAGTGTTTTTGTACATGCTCTTTCATATACACGCAAAATCTAAGAATCAATATTTTTTTCAAATTAGCCACTTATTATCTCTTAAATGCGACTTAACCCTTTACCCAACGAATCGGCCATATCCGCCCGCGTAATATGAAAATTCAGCAGCTGAAAAAACACCATTTTTTAAAAAAAATCAGCAAAACCATATCATGTTTTCCCTCTTTGGAACGAGCACGTCGAGCTCGTTCCAATGAGGGGGTCACATGATATGGTTTTGTTGGATTTTTTTTCTTTTTGAGAACTTTTTAAAAATGATATTTGAAATAATAAATTTTGATATCGGTCTGCGTTGGGTAAAGGCTTAAAGCCGTAGAAGAAGTAGAATATAAGAAAAGTTTGTAGATCCATGCAGACGAGGTAGAATAAATATCCGCGAAAGTCCAAAGTTGAAGACGTCTGGGGGCCAGGCCTATTGCATGAAAGGTTTGCTGGCAACGTGCACGGTGTAATGGCTGGACTGTCAACGAAGGAAACTCAACCATTTGTTTATTGAAAAACATTGTATTCGATAGGCCTGCATTTTATACGTCCTATTTAGTGTTGTATGGATAGAACTCTGTTCGACAGAACTAATGCAGCCGCGTTAAAACAGCTTCATATTCAATACATACCGATAGTCCCATAGAAAACGGCCAGCAATATAATAATAGCAGCAACGGCGTTCATGTTGGAAAGACCTGGAAAAATGAAAACAAAACCGACAAGTGCCGACCTGATATGGGATGAATTTCCTCAATAATAATTACTAACTGCTGTGGGATGAATATCCTTGCTAATAATTGCAAATTATTATATGATAGAAAAAATCTAGTAATTTAATTGGCTAAAACATTTGTCAGACGTGTTGATTTCCACCAGTATTGCTGATCTATTCTCTTTTTATCGAAATCAAGTTGATACTTCACCAGTTTATCATTGTTGTCTATAAATAGCACAGGTAGGTTTATATACTACTCAAAGTTTGCTAAGCACCAACTATTTGACACATCATTGTGAAATTTTCTTGTGACATATTTGCGATATTTTGGTGGATATGATTGAAGAATTATTGAGGGCAACAGATTTTTCTCCAATCACTCCGTTTTTCTCTTGTTTAACTATGAATCTAACCAATTATATCTTGTTTGTCAGAGCTCACTGAGCTCTATCAAACAAGGTACATTTGGTTAAATATCAAACTGCATTATGGGAAATATTCGCTGCTAAAACATAGCCATTTTGACATCAGAGGGCTAAATGAAAAAATCCAAAAACACATATAGCTTTTTTAGTTCTACAACATACTAAAAACTCAAGAAAATCGGACGTAACTTAATTTTTTGTGACGTTGGTTTGAAAATGGGCACCCGAAAAATCGGCCATATCCGTCCCTAATTTCCCCAGTCAGTGTGACATATTTAGATATGTTTTTTGTTGGAAATACGTTTCCAAAATTTCGAGAACGAAAGTTTAATAGTTAAGTTGAAATTAAAACTTTAAGAAAAACACCTAAATTGGGTGCTGTTTTTGAATAAAGACGTGAAAACAAAACAAAAAAAAACCCAAAGGCGATAACTAGACGTAAAGATTTATGAGTGTGGCAAATTTCGTTAAGATAGCTTCACGGAAAGTACCCTAAACGGTGGCTGAAGGGAAAATATATATAACAAGAAGAATGTTACTAAGGTAACACATGCCCCCCACCCCCGTGACCTTCACCTTGCAGATGGGGCGGAAACTATTATACACGACACACCTTCTGACTGTCCTTAACATTTGTAAAAAGCTTAACAATTGTACTATGATTCGTTTCAGAGTTATGGCTGAGACACGAATATTGACCGATTTTTAGTGTGACCTTGAAATGTGACCTTGACCTTGAAGGTACGAACCCGGCTATGGTGTGTGACACATCCTCCCATGGTCCTTTATAATTGTGTGAAGTTTGATGACTGTGGCCCTAACAGTTTTCGAGTTATTGGCTTGGAGACACACACACACACACACACACACACGCGGACGGACGGACGGACGGACACACGCACACTTCAATCACTATCTGCCACCCGACTTAAGTCGGGGGGGGGGGCATAAAAACAAATGTCGAGCGCAAAAGGTAATTCATCTTCTTATGAGCTCAGCGAGACCAAACAAACAGAGACAAATACTCTTTTCACGTGAACAATGATCTTCGGACACTGTAGCAGTGGACCGAAAATACAATGGAGTGCTCCGACCACTTTTGAACTGTCCCTTCTAGTAAAGAATTTTATTGTCGCTGGGGAGAAATTGTAAAAAATAATAGAATCTTTCTTTTTCAAATGCTTCCATTTTCTTTCAGGCATGACTTTCTGCCATGATAGCTGAACCGTTTTACCTATATGCGAGCAAATAGTGAAACCTCAGAAGTTCATAAGAGTTGCCTCTACAGGGAATGTGATGAGGGTGTCTTCACGAAAATGATGAAATAACTGTGACAGTAGTTTCTAGTATATAGGCAGCCAAGACTTTATTAGAGATAATTTCCAGACCACTATGACAACATGTTGTGGGGTAAAATAATTTCTGGAAAATCGTGGAATTGGAAAATAGTAACTGGCAATTGGAGGAAATGTAGACTACATCAGGTTGTGAATGGGTCCTCAAAAAATCTTCCTGAACACATATAACATAATTTACGACTCGTACATCAGTGCGTAGCTACGGGGGGGGGGGGGGGGGGGGAGGGAGGGGGGGGGACTTTAGCCCCCTAAAATTTTCGATGTCCCGAAATAGTGACCCAATGCAAGTATCACACAACATAGAGCCTCAGAATAGTCTCCACACGCTACAAATGCATCAGCTTCGCTCTTAACCCTTTACCCAACGCAGACGATATCAAAATTTATTATTTTAAATATCATTTTTTTTTTTAATTTTTAAAAAAATTTCAACAAATCCATATCATGTGACCCCTCGTTTTTTCAACTGCTAAATTTGCATATGACTCGAGCGGATGCGGCCGATTCGTTGGGTAAAGGGTTAAAGCACTAAATTTTGAAAAAAATTCTCGGGGTGGGGGGGGGGGGAGGGTTAGTCCTAACTAGGACCTAGGGCCGTGGCCCTCTCCTCTTCTTCATGGAAGTGGGAGGAAGGGGCCACGAACGAAGGTTCCTAGTTAGGACTAGGGAAGGTTCCGAAACCCCACACAACGGCCTTTCAAATATCATCTTTTGCACCACTGTTATAGAATCCTGGTTACGCACCTGCAATACACGATAAAACAAGAGCAACGCGAAGTGTGGCATATGCCCCCGATGGTTTCATAAAAGGGTATGTAAGTCCTGACGGCCATATTGAATTGGTTTACTGATCCAAAATCGAAAGGAAGCTTCCTCCAGGCACCAATAATGCATAACCAAATGAAAGTGTCAATGACACTGTAGCTTAACTTGACTGTGTATTGTTTTTGATGAAAAGGATAATGTTCAATGTTCATGAAAGGATTATGAAATAAGACAAGAATTGTGATAATTGGGAGTATGTTCATTTCTGTTCCCTGTATGCTATGTTTTCAATAAAAATAATATGAGGTGTAGACTGTACTAAAGAATTGAGGGGTGGGTTAATGTGGCGGCCCTCACAGTTAATGTATGTGGCCCTCACGGTTAATGTATGTCAACAAAAGTTACCAAGTTACAGTGAAATTATTCCAAAATGAGCCATCGTATCAAGTTACAATAAAATCCCTTCATAAATACGACCTGTAGACTGTGCTAAAGGTTTTCAGGCTTCGGGCCTGTGTAGCCATCGTGGTTGACCGATCGCAACCAAAAAGAGACATCGTGGTCTAGACATTATACTGAATCATCCTACCAAGTTACAATGAAATCCCTTCATAAATACGGCCTGTTGTCTGTGCTAAAGGTTTTTCGATTTTGGGCTCAGGCTGCTGTCACTGTTGAATGGTCATGACCAAAAGAGGACGTTCTCATCGAGACGTTATCTTGAGTCATCCTACCAAGTTACAATGAAATCACTCCATCAATACGACCTGTAGACTGTGCTAAATGTTTCCAGGTCTTGGGCAGTCATCACGGTTGACAGATCATGACCAAAAGATGACCTTCTCATCTAGATATCATAGAGTTATCCTACCAAGTTGCCGTGAAATCCCTTCAGAAATACGGCCTGTAGACTATGCTAAAAGTTTTCGGGTTTGGGCTCGGGCAGCCATCATGGTTGACTGATCGCGACCAAAAGGGGACGTCCTCATCTAGACATTATATTGAGTCATTCTACCAAGTTATAATGAAATCCCTTCATAAATACAACCTGTAATCTGTGCTCAAGGTTTTCGGGTTTTGGGCTCGGGCAGCCGTCACTGCTGAATGATCGTAACCAAAAGGGGACCTTCTCATCTATACATTATCTGGAGTCATCCTACCAAGTTACAATGAAATCCCTTCATACATATGACCTGTAGACTGTGCTAAAGGTTTTCTGGCTTCGGGCGCCTGTAGCCGTTACATTTGCCCAATCGTAACCAAAATGAGTCGTTCTCATCTAGAAATTATATGGAGTCATCCTACAAAGTTACAATGAAACCCCACCATAAATGTGACCTGTAGACTGAGCTAAAGGTTTTCGGGTTTTGGGCTCGGACAGTCGCCATGGTTGACAGATCGCGACCAAATGGGGAAGTTCTCATCTAGACACCATACGGAATCATCCTACTAAGTTACAATGAAATCCCTCCATATTAAATATGACCTGTAGACTCTGCTAAACGTTTTTGAATTTCGGGCTTGGGCAGCCGTCACAGTTGACAGATCATGACCAAAGGGGGACGTTCTCATCTAGATATTATACAGAGTCATCCTACCAAGTTACCATGCAATCCCTTTATAAATACAACCTGTAGACTGTGGAAAAGGTTTTCGGGTTTTGGGCTCGGGCAGCCAACACAGTTGACCGATCGCGACCAAAAGGGGACGTTATCATCTAGACATGATCTCTAACTTGCGGATAAAATTTCGGGACAATTGGACAAGAACTACGGGGTGTAGCCCGTGCTAAAGGAAAATGTGAACAGACTCACAGACTAACAGACTTCCTCACACGTGATGGCAATAGCTTATCTTGACTTTGTCAAGTTAAGCTAAAAATGAAAGTTATTTGACCGAAACCAAATTCAAGATGGTCGCCATAATGAACTGGCCACCGGCGGCCATCTCGGTCCAACATTGAAAGGAAGCTTCCTCTGGACACCAACAATGCATAATTAAAAAATACAAATGATTCGACTGAGCATTCATTAGTTATTGGACGGAAACCAATTCAATATGGCCGCCATGGCGGCCATATTGATTTGGCAAGCTGGACCAAAATCGAAAGAAAGCTTTGTCTAGTGATCCACGAGTAACCAATACAATTATGATTTGATCAAATAAGCTGTTCTTTAGTTATTGGACGGAAACCAAAAGTTAACTGACGCACGACCATGGTGAACACATGATGTTCCCGAGAGGGTCGGTGGCAAAATAAAACAAATGCAACAGGGCAGAAAAACCGACAATACAACGGGACAGATAATCCTTTTGTAGAATGGGTTTCAAACACCATGTTCTCGATAAAATATGCAGGTATAACTAACCTCAAGATCCGGCGAAACCTTGATTACTGACCGACCACCAAATCGCGGTGCATACAGTGTTTGTATTTTCGTGCATGCATGGCTTGGAGATAAGATAATCAGACTGCGTTAATATTTGTTATATATATTGGTATATTGACGTGGGTCTTAGTTCAATGTGTGCAATAAAATAATAATTTACGAAAAGCAGCTTAACAACAAACCTTTCACTCATTTGATACTTATATAAAATTAATTTATTTTTAAATCCTTTACCTAACATGAAAAGCAGACGACACTTGCAAACAAAATTATTGAATAACTAATTTTTTTCATTTTTTGCGTCAAAAACATAGCTTATGGCCCCTCATTGGAACGAGCTCAATGAACTCGTTCCAATTAGGAGCCATAAGCTATGTTTTTGGCAGAAATTAAAAAATAATGAAAATTGAATGGGAATTTTTGTGAATAGCGCTGACCGGTTTTGTCCGTTACGTTGGATGAAGGGTAAACCGAGAAAACTAAGCAACGTGTATTTTTGCATGCAGTAAATATTTATTGGTTGTTATTAATTGCTCTCTCTCTCTCTCTCTCTCTCTCTGGCTTGACACAATTAACCCTTTACTTAATGTAATCAGTGGCGACTCACCAATAGGAGTAAAAAGAGCAAATCCAGGTATAACACAACTTGTTCACCACAATCAACAAGCACTGTTCCACTTCCCAAGATTCCATGGGGAGGAATAATGGCTTCTTCCAACTGAATATAATGGACAACGAATGTAAATGAAGTGTTCATTGTGGAAGAGAGGAACTTTTCAAACCGAATCGCCGTTTTTTCTATTGAAAAGTATTCAACTATTTACTTGTGTATTGGTTATTGGTGTTTAAGGTCACATACTTATGCACAATGGCCAGTCGTGACCGTAACAGTTTTACGGGTGGAGGAAGCCGGAGTGCCTGGAGAGAACCACCGAGCATCGACAAGCAACTGTCAGCTCCTCAGCATTCTAACTATGTTCAAGCAACGCTCAAGCAGGGTTACAGTGGTCGAAGACATATGCACCATCGACGAGCGGTACGCCTCAGTATACCGTGACGGCGTCATCGTGCTCTCACTTAGGCAACTGGGATAAAGTGCCTTGTCCAAGGACAAAATGCGGGTCGTCCCGGACGTGGATAGTATTCAACCAACAAGAGTTTTTAATTAGCAAAAATTAGGTTACTTTTCCACCTTCCGGTGATAAATTGAATAATTTCTGGGTTTTTTGTTGTTTGATAGAACTCCCAGAACTCTCTCAAACAAGATATATAGAGGATATCTAGTGCTTTAGAGTGGATGATTAGTGATTAGTGATCGAGGATATTGTTTATTTTTCGCGAGCGATTGCGCAAGCAAAAATTTCCATTTTTCTCGGTCACGAGTGACATCACTTTTCCCTAATATGCTCAATAACAAACATTAAGAAATTCTGACTGGTGGATCTGAAGAAGATTTTTTAAAGATTTCTCCTCATATTGCACTAAATTAAATTTTGCCGCCCCTCCCCCTGTAGGGAGCCCAACTATTAACTGGGGGGCTTGATTTGACCAAACAACAATCTGCCCCCTGTAACAATGTTGTATATGAAATACTGAAAGATCTTGAATGGTGATCCTGGAGATTTTTTTTTCTCATATTGCACCAAAAAAAAGGTATCTGATCCACTCCAAATAACAACCTTGGGACTTAACTTTAACAAACTTGAATCTGATTCCTCTCCCTCCACCTCATGATGCTGTATACCAAATATCAATAGATTCTGAATGGTGGATCCGAAGGAGATATTTTTTAAGATTATTCATCATATTACACGACCAGTAAGTTGAAATTTGGGCCCCCAATAGGGAACTCAAATATGAATCCAGAGACTTAATTTGGACAAACTTCAATCTGAGCCTGGCTAGGGTGTTGAATACCAAGTATCAAAACATTCTGAAAGCACATATCAAAAGACTCTGATCAGTGCACTGGTTCTGGAGATTTTTTAAATTTTTGCAAATATGCTGACTTAAGTCTACAGTCTACAATGACACATACCAAATTGGGTTCAAATTGGACCATCGTTTCAGAAAATTAGAAATTCTGGGCACGTCCCCCAAATCATACCCCGCCCATTACAAAGGAAAATATTGCACCATGAACTTTGTTTAAACAAATTTGATTCTATACCCCAAAAGGGAACTCAGTACCAAAATATCAAGTCATTGCACACGCCGGTTTATGAAAAGAAGGACTTTTTAAAATTTGGGAGCATTTTTCCCCACCCCCTCCCTATTGGGCTAGGCAGATTGATTTAAACAAAACAGAATGCGATTTAACTGAATCGGTCCAGCAGTTTTCGAGGAGAAGTTGCTGATGGACGACAGATGACAGACAATGGATGATGAAAAAGTGAAGTGAAGTCAAGTGAGCTTACAAGAGCACTGCTGGGATGAGCAACATTATATGGCTGTTTATTATGAATTCAGTCTTTGGCAAAATATACCCGACACATTTCAATTACTTCTCAGTGAACTACAAAAACAAGAACAAGAGGCCCCCAAGGGGCCTGAGGGCACTCACCTGACACTGACAACTATCAACCGAGGGTCCTTATTTGAACAGACTTGCATCTGCCCCATTAAGATAACTGTATACCTAATATCAAGACAGACAGGTGGATCTGAAAAAAAAAATTCCAAAATATTCATCATATTGAATGAAATTATAATTTTGGGCTCCCATAGGGAGCCCAAATATGAACCCAGGGACTTTGCTTTAACAAATTTGAATCTCACTTGCCTAACGATACATTGTACCAAATATAAAAAGATTCTTATTGGTGGATGTGAAGAAGATTTTTAAAGAATGTTCCTCATATTGAACTAAGTTATAATTTGGGCTCCCACAGGGAGTCCAAAAATGGAATCAGAGACTTGGCTTGAACAAACTTGAATCACACCTCCCTAAGGATGTTGCATACCAAATATCAAAGGATTCTGATTGGTGGACCTGAAAAAGAAGATTTTTTAAAGAATATTCCTCATACTGCACTAATTTAAACATTTGGGCTCCCATAGAGAGCCCAAATATGGACCCAGGGATTTGGTTTCAACAAACATGTGAAACAAACTTCCAAAGATGTTATATGTGAAATTTGAAAGCTTTTGGGGCAATGGTTTGGGAGATGAGTCTTAAATATTTTTCCCCATTACACACAGTGTTAAAAAATGCAGACTCAGCATTTTTTCAAAGTCCCAAAAAAGTACTCTATGATAAAACTGATAGCAATTTTTTTGACCATCCCATTCTGTTGGTCCTGAGGAAGCTTCACACCAAATAAGAATTCTCAGAGCCATGTAGTTTGGAAATATGGGCGTTTGAAATTGTTTAGTTCCTGATAGTCAACAGTAATGCAGCAGAAAAAAATTGGAATCATTGGTAATTTCTCAGACAAGCAGAAACTACAAAACTAGAGGCTCAAGTGAGCCTAAAATGCTCAACTGGTTCAAGTTGTCAAAAAGATGAGTGTGTCAGCAAGTGAAAAGAGCAAGAGCAATTTTTTGATTTTCCATGACACAATTAAAAACAGATTTTTTGGCCATTTCTTTCTGTTTGTCCTAGGAATGGACTTCTCAGGCAAAAACAAAGTTCAGTTCTGTGAAGTCTCAAAAAAGTGCCTGTACGAAAATGTTTTTTAACTTCTGTGATTCTCCACCCCCCCCCCCCCCCCCCACCCCTAAAAAAACATTTGGGGCATAAATCAAGTACTTATGACTCATTTATACAACATGACGAATTTGGTTCAAATCAGCCCACTGGCTCTGGAAATAAAAGATATCCCAAATTTTGACCTACAATGTTCCATTCAAAAAACCTGAATCTACATCATCACCAAAGATCATCATCATCATCATATCGGAAAACTGAGCATTATTGCAAGTGGCTTACGAGAGGATGATTTTTAAAGCATTTTAGGCTTATGGCACATTAACCTCACACCAAGTTACTTTTGGGGAAAAAAATCAGAAGAGTAAACTCGACCAAGATGCTTTGTACAGATCAGTTTAGACTTGGTCCAAAAGTTCCGAAGAAGAATACTTAGTTGATGGAGCACAAGAAATATAATGACTCCGATTCTCATTGCCAAAAGTGTTAAAATGGATATCTCCAAATGGCACCCCATGACAAAACTGATAAAAATATTTTTGGTCCATCTGATTCCACTGGTCATAAGGAAGCTTCATAACAGCAAACAATATTCCAGTCCAGTTTTTAAAATATGGGAGTTTGAAAATCTTCTATTTTTAGCTCCTGGGGTTCCTATGGGGAAGCAAAAAAAAAAACTGAAGGCATAAATCAAGTAGTTATGACCAAATTATACTATATGCCAAATATGGTTTGAATTAGTTATTGGTTCATGAAATAGATATTTTGGGTGGAGCCCAAAATGGGCATGCTACCATAGAGAGCCCAAATATTGAACTACCAACTTGCCTTGAACAAAATTCAATCTCCACCACCAAAGGAAGTTTCATACTAATTACCAAAGCATTCTCTGTGGTAGTTCATGAGAAGACTTTTAGGCTTTTTGGGCATTAACACCAAACCAAAAATAGCAGCAGTTTCATTTGAACAAAGTAGACAGGGTATACTCCAAAGATGTCTGTGCCATATATGTATGAGATGGATGAAGGAAGCCGGAGAACCAGGAGTGAAGCAATGGCGAGCAACTGTCAGGCTCCCCAATGTACCAAATCCACAAAAGCAGGGTTAGCAGTGGTTGAAGACAAGCGAACAATGGACATGCAGTACGGCTTAGTACACAACACTGCCGTGCCCCCACGTGGGCAATTGGGATTAACCCTTTACCTAACCTGAAAAGCAGACGACGACACTTGCAAAAATAATTCTTGAAAAACTTATTTTTTTCATTTTTTGTCTCTAAAACATAGGTTATGACCCCTCGTTGGAACGAGCTCGATGAGCTCGTTCCAACGAGGGGTCATAACCAATGTTTTTGAGACAAAAAATGAAAAAAATAATGAAAATTAATTGGCGATTTTTGAGAATAGCGCTGGCTGGTTTTGGCCGTTACGTTGGGTAAAGGGTTAAGAGTCTTGCCCAAGGACACAACATGGTTGCCACAAGTGGTATTCAAACCAAGAACCTTTCGGCTTGCAGCCTGCATCTCTGCCTAAAGGGAGTGCAATCCCCAAGTCCCCTCCAGGTAACTTGATTATCTTACATTGCCGCAAGTGGTATTCAAACAAGGACCTTTTGGCTTGCAGCCTGCATCTCTACCTAAAGGGAGTGCAATCCCTAAGTCCCCTCCAGGTAACTTGATTATCTTACATTCTCACCTATTACAACTGGACTCTAAACAGGATGGATAATATTAAAATCACGGATACTACTCACAAATTTAGATTGAGCAAGGTATTTTTAGCATTTGGCACTCAATGGTGCCCTGACCTTTGGATGCAGAATGTATATTTGGTAAATGATGCATCATATATTGTTGATATATATGTGTGTAAAGAGTTTCATCAATTTACGTGAGGTTGTGGAAAAGTTACAGTCTGGCAAAATATGTCACTAAAAATGGCATTATTAACATCTGAGGCATTGATTTAATTATTGGTGTTAAAGGTTGCATATATCTGCACAATGGCAAGTCATCACAACATGGAGATAAAGCAAGTTTAGACAATTGTTTATACCTATGTTGCCAATTTTACAGAACTTCCACCCTAAGCATTGGTGACTGGGTCCTATTACACCAATAAACAGAGCATGTTTACCACTGTAAACAAGCACTACCTCACATTTGATGCATAACTGTGACTTTGACCTTGGGGTATGGAATGTAAATGTGTTGTGCAACACACTGTCTACTGATGATATATATATGTAAGAAGTTTCAACAAGGTGTGTCAAGTAGTATGGAACTTATAGTTTGGATAAACAAAATATGGACGACGGCCAGATACACACAGAGATTCATAGCTGTGATCTTGTCCCTGGAGTGTGAAAGGTAAAATTGACATGTGATGCATCAACAACTAATATGTATATACCAGAAGGTTTATCTAGTTGTATCAAGATGAAAAGTAATCATAGTCTGATCAGTTAATTGGATGAGTGCCAGAAGCCACTGTCATGGCTCTGTTGAAATGTGCTGGCAGCCACTTTAGTGGCTTTACTCTGTATACATTAGCTTGATGCTTGCTAATAAGTGGAAGAAATTTTTTATATAAAATTTTTGATTGCAATTTATTGGAGAGTGCCTATTGGCACTCTCCAACAAATTGCAGCAAAATAATTATTTGTGAACAAAATCTTGCTAAACTTAGACCACTCATGCTGGTAGCATGGTAGCTTTGAAACAAGAGGCCCCACGGGGCCTGAAGCATTCATCTTGAACAGACCACGATATAAACAGAGTCCAAGAATGAATCTACATTAAGCAATCCATCTCCATAGGATACACTGTCAATCCTTGAGTCCCTCAGGAGTGACAGAAATAATCTGGGCATCATGCCTTTTCTTCAGTTGATCATAATGTAAAATGTAGAGCTCCCCTATGAAGCTCCTTGATACAACCTATGTGGATTAATCTCAGTTACACACCTCTAGAGAGTACTGAATACAATATTTTTAATTCTTCAGCAACATGGCGAATTCCGGCTCCCATAGGGAGCCCAAATATTAACCCAGGCTCTCGATTTGAACAAAGTTGAAAGATGTTGTGGACCAATTATGAAAGCATTCTGAATGTTGGATCTAAAGAAGACAAATTTTAAAGAAATTTGGGCAACCATAGCGAGCCCAAATATTAACCTACGTATCCGATTTGAACAAATTTGAACCTGACCCCCCTAGAGATGTTGTATACCAAATATGAAAGCATTCTGAATAGTGCATCTGAAGAAGATTTTGGAAGGAATTCCCTCATATTGTACTAAGTTAAATTCAGGTTCCCATATGGAGCCCAAATATTAACCCATGCACTCAAATTGAGCAAACTTGAATCTGACCCCCCAAGAGATGTTGTATACCAAATATGAAAGTATTCCGACCGGATCTGAAAAAGAAGATTTTTTAAGAAATTCTCTCATATTGTTCGAAGTTAAATTTCAGGTTCCCATATGGAGTCCACATATTAACCCAGGCACTCAAATTGAACAAACTTGAATCTGAACTCACCCCCCCCCCCCCCCCCCCCCCCCCCCCCCAGAGATGTTGCATACCAAATATGAATGCCTTCTGACTGGTGGATTTGAAGAAGAAGATTTTAAAAAATTATCCCTCATTGAACAAAGTTAAAATTTGGGTGTCCATAGGAAGCCCAAATATTAACCTAGGGACCTGGTTTGAACAATCTTGAATCTGACCCTCATAACAATGATGTATACCAAACATTAAAAGATTCTGACTGGTGGTTCTGAAGAAGAAAATTTTTAAAGAATATTCCCCATATTACCCTAAGTTAGAAATCTGGGCTCCTGGATTGAGCCTGAACATGACCCAATAGCTTTATTTTAACAAACTTGTATCTGACCCCTCCCCCCCCCCCCCCCCACCCTATGAATGCTGTATACCGAATATCAAAAGATTCTGATGATTGATTCTGGAAAAAAGATTTTTTTTAAATTTTTGTAAATATGCTAACTCGGCATTTGTTTGATGCCCATTGCGGAACACCCCAACATAACCGATGGCAATTTTTTTTTACTATTCAATTCTACTGGTCCTAAGGATGCTTCATACCAAATAACAGCTCTCTGTTCCGTGTGGTTTGGGAAATATGGGTGTTTGAAAATATTTCTATTTTTAGCTCCCAGGGTTCCCATGGGGATGCAGGATTTTTTTTTTTTTGGCAGGAGTTAAGTACTTATGACCCAATAATACCACATACCAAATTTGGTTCAAACCGGACCATGGTTCAGAAAATAGAAATTTTGGGTGGGGCCAAAAATCTTACCCCTCCCATTACAAAGCCAAATATTGCTTCATGAACTTCGTTTGAACAAACTTGATTCTACACCTCAAAAGGAAGCTCCAAAACAAATATCAAGTCATTGTACACACTGGTTCATGAGAAGAAGATTTTAAAAATATTTTGGAGCATTTTCCCCCACTCCCTCCCTATAGGGCTGGGCATGTTGATTTGAACAAAAAAACCTTCGGGACCATCACTTACACAAACTTTCAATTGAATTGGCCCAGTGGTTTTGGAGGAGAAGACCAAAACATGGTGTTGACGGACGACGAACGGACAGACGGAGAGCGATGAGATTAGACTTTGTCAAGATGAGCTAAAAAAAAATACCCATTTTTCAAATCATCTTTGAAAAATAATTTAGCATTCAACCAGTTAAATGTCACATAGAATTGTATTTTTAGCATGTGACACTCAGCTGTTGACCTTGTGACCTTGGGATGTATAACATAAATGTGATGTTTGACAAACCATCTCCTGCAAGCCAAGAAATAAGCAGACTCATCTGCAAAATTAGGGCCCCAGAGGGTGAACTTGGTGATGCTACCCTGCACAGCAGGGTAGCATCACTAAATTTATCCTCTGTGAACCTCAATCTGAATCAAGGTCTCAAACCTAAACAGTAAGAGGTACCCAAAGGATATATTGGCCTACTGTATGGGATAGCCTCAGTACATTCACCCTCTGAGGACCTCATTCTGCAAATGACAGATTGCTTATTTCCAGGCTTGATCTCCTGATGATACACCTGTGTGATAAGTTTCATCAGTTTATGTTATGTAGTAAAGAAGTTATGGTCCAGACAGGAAATGTCACTAAGAAATGACATTAACTGTGACCTTGACACTGGCATGTGAAATGTAAGAGTGGTGTGCGGCATACTGTCTACTGATGAAATATATGTGAAAGAAGTTTCATCAGGGTTCATACTGACTAGTCAATTTGGTTTTCCATACCTTTTCCATACACCTGACATCAAATTCATAATCCCTAAGTTAAAATGTAATGCAATGTATAATTCTCCTCCCCCCCCCCCCCTCCCCACACACACACACACTACTTGCACTACTTGACAACTCTTTTAACACTAAAGGACCCAGTCTCAACTTTGATCATTTTGTACTTCAATAAGATGGGTGTCCATCCCCATTAGTTCACCAATGCAAGAAACCAGTGGTAGCCTCTACTCATGTACATGTATAGCATAACAGGTCAGAAGTTTTCGAAGTCCACACTTACAATAAAGTCGAACGTTGCATTAAAAAAGACCAAAATCTGTAAAAAATGTCCGGTCAAGGGTTAATTTTGTAAGCGCACACTTACAAAAAAAAATAACATTGCATTAAAAAAGTCCAAAATCTCAAAAAAAATGCCCGGACAAGACTTAATGTTGTCTTATATTGAAGCATTTAACACATGTATGAAATATAAAACCCACAGCACACCGTGATAGCCTCCACTCATGTACATGTATAGCAAAACAGGTCAGAAATTTTCTATGTCCACACTTACAAAAATGTCAAACGTTGCATTAACCCTTTACCCAATGTAATGGCCAAAACCGGCCAGCACTATTCTCAAAAATCGCTAATTAATTTTTATTATTTTTTTTCAATTTTTGTCTCAAAAACATAGGTTACGAGCTCGTTCCAACGAGGGGTCACAACCTATGTTTTTGAGACAAACAATGAAAAAAATTAGTTATTCAAGAATTTTTTTTGCAAGTGTCGTCTGCTTTTCATGTTAGGTAAAGGGTTAAAAAAAAGACCAAAATCCGCAAAAAATGTCCGGTCAAGGGTTAATATAGTCTTTTATTATGTCTCAAAGTTAGTTTGTCCAATCAAAATGCTGGAATACCTTCTAAAGATTCCACCATATCGGGTTACTCACCTGATATTAATTAATATCAGGTGAGTAGCCGCCATTACTATTTTGATGCAATTCCCCTCACTTCTAATTTTCAAAATCTGAATTAAAACAAAATAAGAGAATTTAGGTTCCGAAAATATTTTCAAGATACCGTATTTTGTGATTTAAAACATTAAATATGTAAAAAGATGGGCAGAAGATAATATTTGTAGTCTGAAAAGTTCTTTGTTTTACGACTCCTTCAGTCACTGTTTGGATCGGGTTTTTGAGGTGAACAGAAAATTTGTGTTGAACATCACTATAAATAATAAATGAACAAACTTGTTTTTGAAACATTCCGATCAAACAGAATTAACAGAAAGTCGGTGTGCGTTTCAGATTCAACTTCAAAGTTCAAGTTGCGTTATTGTTATTGTTTGCTCTACAGTAAAAAAGTGATTTTTAATGTTCAAAACTGCTTTATTAGTCCTTTTTAGGTAGTAACAACAGTAAATGTACGCAAAGGGCCTCCAGATTATGCCGAGTTGGCAAGCAGCACTGATCTCAGTGGCAAGCAGCGATTCGTTTCATTTGTAAACAAGTATGGCAATCGCCCTTCGCAAAGTGATGATTTGTTTACAATTACCATGGTTACACGTACCGGTGCCTGTTACTGTTCATGATTCTGCGCGGTGCTATCAATAGTGGTTCCTGAAAAATAAATTCCGGGCCGTTGTTTGTTTATGGAGAAAATTATTAATCGCTTGATTTACATGGACTTTCGACATAATAAATATGTTACATGGCGTGTAGCTGGCTGATACATTTCCATACAAGGCTCTGAGTGTTCATATCAGGTTCGGCTTCGCCTCACCTGATATGAACACTCATCGCCTTGTATGGAAATGTATCAGCCAGCTACACGCCATGTAACTTATAATATTGATGCATTTAACACATATATGAAATATAAAACATTGCAAAAACACTCTAAAATCAAAAAAAAATATCACTGGGTAAGGGTCTGTGGGTAATTGTAAGCCACAGAAACAGTATGAGGTGCATAGAAACAGGTGGGAAAGTCAAAGTGGACTCTTACAATAACTTTAACATAAGTGTTGATGCCGACACGCCTCGGGTCATGATATGAGTTCACAAAACTTTGTTGTAAGCTAATAAAACTGGGGCTTTAAGTTAACTTTTCAGTTACATTTTAAGTATCTTGGCAGTTGATCCTATACAGAAACAAATGTAAGGCCACCAAATACACTCTATCAAATAGCGACAAAAATGTATGCAAACCACTAGGCCTTCAAGGGTTGAGAAGCCTCAAATACCAATGACTCAAGTAGAGATTCTTGGTAAATTTCAAAAACTGGGAGTACAAATATTTTTTGAATGATCATATTAGATTGGAAAAATACCCTTATTACTTTCCAAAGTGTGATTTACTGGGATTTCTGGGTTTGATTATAAACGATAACATCACAAGTGAATTATGCAATCAACAATTTGGCCATGTATCCATGCGCGTAAACGGAGATGCTTTGCCGTGGATGTAATGGCGACTTCATTGTTTTTAACCCATTACCCAATATGAAAAGAGGACACTTGCAAAACAATTCTTGAATAGCCATTATTTTCATTTTTTTTGTCTCAAAAACATAGGTTAGGACCCCTGATTGGAATGGGCTCGTTCCAATGAGGGGTCATAACCTATATTTTAGAGACAAAAAATGAAAATATAATGAAAATTAATTGGCGATTTTTTAGAACAGCGCTAGTCGTTACGTTAGGTAATGGGTTAAATAATACAATTATCGTTAATAATGAAAAGTAATAAAAAGAGTAATCGCTTGACTGGACTGGTTACATGAAATAATTCATTCAAGGTGAGGGACTATACTGTGAAACACTCGTGTTTGTACGTCACTTGACTCTCATGAATTATTTCACGAAACAAGTCCATTCAAACGATTACTCTCTTTATATTACAAATATGTGTTTGTTCTCCATAACTTTTTCAAAACCTACCCCAACTTTCTATACTTTTCCAGGGCTTGGAAAATCAATTTACTGTTTTCCAAGACTTTCCACAACCTGTATGAACACTGTTTCATCAAGTTGTGTCAAGTAGAAAGAACCTTACGGTTCGGACAAACAAAATGTTGATGACAGATGGATGATGGACAACTTGAGATCAGAAAAACTCTGCTGATTTTGTCAGAGCGGACCGCATAAGTGGGATCTGTTTGGCAAAAGAGTTCCAAGTTATTGTGCAGTCAAGAAAAAAAGTTGTTGGATAAATAGGTAGACAAGTTTGGTGAATGGCTAGACTGATGGACAGATATAGCAGCTGACCAAATAAAAATCATTGTGCTTTTATAATAATTACCTGATGATTCAACCCATAAAAAAGTCATCTTAATATTTCTAAATTGTAGTCCATTTCATATACACCCACAAAGATAACTTAATGATATTAACTGCTCGAGTGCTAATTTTTTTTTTAAGGGGGATTTGTAACGCAAGTATATTTTTTAAAGATTCCAGCAATGAGAGCCATAGTTCAGCAAAATTTTGTTGAAAAGTTAAAAAATTTATAGTAATTTATATATTTTTTATACTTACCAATGACCCAGACATAGCTGGTGCTAACTCTTAAAATATAGGGCCAAACACAAATTTTGCCCCCCAATCCCCAAAATTTGCATCTAAAACTAAAGAAAACATGTCCTGAAAGGCCCTCCACACCTCGCCCCCACTGCGCATGCGCAGTGTCAAGGACGTTCCGAAATTGGCGCCATTTATCATTCTAATAACCAGTGCCTGGTAAGCGCTATGTACTCAGCGGGGAGGCAAGAGTTCCCAACTCCTGGGAGGGCCATCCCCGTCTGGGTCATTGGTAAGTATAAAAAATATATAAATTACTATAAATTTTTTAACATTTTTATACTGTACCAATGACCCAGACATAGCTGAATAGTAAAAAGGCTGGAGGGCCAAGGACATAGAGCAAAATGGAATACGCTCAATAAAATAAAATAGAGTCATCCCCTGTAGGGAAAAGAAGTAATAGGCCTTACATGTATCTTTCTTATTTATGATAAATTAGAAAGATACAACACCTTCCAAAAATTGAGCTTCATACATCCATGTACTCTATTAATATCCAATAATCCTTATACTAATAATTTTTAAAGTAAGCCAATAATAAAGTAAGTCTAGAGAATAGAGACTCTTATACTCCTAAAAGTGTGTGAGAATTGCATAATCATGTCCGTTGACATATGCAATATTCAAAAGCTATACTTTAAAAACTAAGACTTGAATGAATTTTATAAACTTAAACTTCTCACTAAACAACCATCCCAATAACAGCTCAGAATTACTAACTCCGGAGGAGGTATCCCCTTGTTTTCATAGTAAAAACAGGTGACCCAAGGGAACACCCTCCCCCCCCCCCCCCTTTTTCTTGCCCTGGGTCAAATAGCCCAGAGCGAAGAGGGCAGCCGAACGGAGACACTGCCGAAACAGACAGCCTACCTAGCTATAGTAGCAACTGTTAAGTGAATGACATTCTGAGCAGTAGATAATAGACCTAACAATAGAGGCCTCCAGAAATGGACTCGATATTTCTGAGATAAAATTCATGAATGGATGGCTGAGCGCAATGAGCAGCCTTCAAAAATCTATAATAGCAACACTATTAATGTAAGCCCAAGAAGTAGAAGAACTCTTACTTCATGAGCCGAAATCTTAAGCACAACTGCTAAGCCAATGAAATACCATAAGCAGTACGCTAGTTAATAGAATCCATTAACAATAAAATGGAGCGTAACGTCCTTCTACTAGACATCAAAGACAGAAGAAGCTTACGCCCTTGTAATAAACAGATATCTGTTTATAAATACATAAACTGTACCCGGAAAGAGTAAAGGCCTCTGCCCATACGAAGACGGAAGGACCTTAAAATAATAGGTTCCGGATAATAGGAGCCTAACTCTTATGCAACAATCCAACCTAAATAGTAACGGAAGTATTGATTCCGAAACTATGAAAGTGAAAATCATCCATCGATAGTGCATGAAACTCACAGACTCTACAGTAAAAGAGAAACCAACAGAATTACTGTCTAAAAGGTCAGAATTTGAAAACTACTGTTTCCAGAGGCTCAAATGATTACTTAGCTAAATAAGAACCGAAGTTAAAATCCGTATAGGAATTTAATCTAAAGATTCTAAGTCTATTTATCAAAAAGTTACTAACTAACTTAGATAAAGAGACAAAAGACTCAATTGTAAACTATCGTAGAGTGCATAGGTATGAGGTAACATAAACCTATAACCTAAAAAACAACAGGCTGCAGTAGATCTTGTGAAACAAGTATACTAAAAACTAGCAATGCGTAGTATGGAGGGATCAACCATATGAACATAATGATCCCTACACCACGACGGAAGAGCCTCCACTTTAGTCGCATAGAATAGCGAAGAAGAGGATCTCCTATAGTAAGAAATCGCGTCCAAAGCTCGTCCAGTACAGTGCTTACAATGCAATACGGACCACACAACGGAATACATGAAGGTTGCGACCTTGCTGGTTGTGATAAAGATGACACGATTTACCCAGTGAAAAAAGATCCTCACATAGAGCAAGATTTCACGTTAAGATCCACAGTAGACAAGAGAGTAAATTACTCATGATCTCTGTGAAGATAGAGATGCTATCAACAGAAATGTATTGTGGTTGTTTATCTTAGCAATACCTGCTAAAACAACAGCGCCAGAGGATACGCGTATCCTATCATTCCGTCCTATAGATCAATAGAGCGTTAACAGTATTAGCTCAGAGATCTGGACAAGCCAACACATACGTCTGCAATTGATTAGCAAGCTGTGTCATAAATAAAACATCATTGGGCGCTCCCATAGATAGCAAATCTGATTAAATACTTGTTTGTTGAGAGTCCATTCTGACAGCAACAAGCGACCCGTAAGAGAACGGGAGTGCGATAAAACAATCAGACGACCCAGAATATGACGGACCAAAACTGAACTTGGTGTACTATAACCAACAGACGGATTCTTTCCATTAAATTGAATAACGGAAACGAAAGAGTGCCTCCCTGGTTCCGGAGATACGCCACTACTGTCGAATTAAAGGACAGGAATTTGGGCATGCGTTTCTGAATAATGTTCATGCAATGACATAAAGCAAGCCTAAAAAAAACATTATTCCGCGGAAGTTAAACTGATAGCTAAAAGACTGCGGAACCCAAAGACCCTGGCACTTCGAATCCGTAGGGATCAGTATATATCCCAATCTGTTTGACTGGCAACCGTCATAACAGCCACACTAGGGTCCGGCAACTGCGGCGGCACTCTCTGAGTCAACCACCGAATGTTTGCCCCAGTCTGAATCTCTTGTAACACTAGATAGACAAGAGAATGTATAAATCAAGCAATTCATGGATTGCCGGAAAGTTGCCGTCGAAGAGAAGCTCCTCCGAGAACGAAGCGACTCTGAGAGAGTTCTTAACCTACTATCCACGCGTGGATGTAGCTAGGGCTGCATCACGTCTAACCAACTCCAATCAGCCACTGAAGGGCGGAGTTATACGTGAACAAACTACTGCCCTCAAAAGAAATTACATTGAGAATAATATCCCGTAAATCTTTTCTTGAAGACGTAATGATAACGCCTCAGTAAGGCGGATTACGTATAATAAAGCGTCTAAGTTAAGTCTACTATACATAATGTCGTTCCCAACATTGAAATTGGAAAAGACATAAACGGCGAAAAAGAATATATGCAGTCTTTAATCACACCGTCTAGACGCATATGAACTCTCGGTATGCCCTGCTCTGCCAAAATAAACTATATGTAAAAAAGATAAAATGGCAGAAATGAGCCACGCGGACAAGAAACTAAACTATCATGCTTAGTAGCAGGCTTGTATACATATATATAATATATAGCGTCGAAAAATAAAACACATGTTGTAATGACAATATTGGACTGCGTCGGTAAGTCAGGGACAAAGTCCCTGTACCGATCGAAAAATCCGAGTCCAATGACGCTATAAGTCTCTTATCCAAGATCGCAGCAATGAAGTCCGAAAAATAATCACTGGAAGAAATGCCAGAAGATATGAAAGGCAGCTTCCGATACTACTAAAGGGAAAACTCGAAATCTTTCGAATCCCTTTCGCCATCCTGTCGGACCCTATAAAGCGTTCGGTCGTCCGTAGCTTGATGCAACCGCGGACCGCACCGACCCAGCGCCGTCGGATAATTCCTGATTCGACCGAGAAACCGTCAATTGCTGGGATGCTGCGAAACAACTGTGCTAACTCGGATAGCACGTCCGTCACTGAGGCCTGAGGAGCAGCGGTCTTACGATGCATTGCCGCAGGAAGCTCCGAGATCGTTACCCCGTGCATACTTCCAATACGCGAGCGAACGGAGTGTATAGGCCTCGTGTCCCTTGGCTACCGGATGGCGCGACCTATTCGCTGTGGAATCACTGAATGCCGAAACTGATCGGATACTCGAGGTCACGTAGCCAATGTGCGGTCGTGTGCCCTGCTGTGAGGATGAGGAAGCATTAAAGACAGTCTCTCGGACTGTCAATATAACGGAGCGTCCCGAGCAACGGACATATGCTCCGAATGTAAAATATCTGAACCACAACATGCGGTCCCCTATGTTGTTGGCTTCCTCCGATCTGTCCTCAATCTGCCGTCACTGGGTGAGTACTAAAGTAATTAAAGTGCTCGCATCACCCAAATCTCCTTCCTAGACCGCAACGGACGAACCCGGCAGCCGAACCATTCGATGAATGTACGCTACACCGGGTGAGCTAGCGAATGTCACTCCGTAAGCGATAGACATATTCCATGAGCACTTATTGCCGCTAACTCTTCATTACTATGACGACAGAGGCACACTTTTGAAAGACATCTCCATAACTCTTCGAACAAGAAACCAGAAATGCTTGGATAGCAAGCATAAAATAATAATATATATAGCGTCGTTCAATAATTCGAAAGTTTGTGTGACATTATTGGACTATGTCGGAACTGAGGGACGATGTCCCTGAACCGAACCAAAAATTTCTAAGTCCACCGACGCTATCAGTTTCTTATCCGGCATCGCAGCATATGTTGTTCCGAAAGGGAAAGCTTGAAATCCACCGAATCCCTTTCGGTATCCCGTCGGACCGGATGAAACTTTCGGACGTCCGTACCCGCTTCCGCGGAGCGTCCCGACCCAGCATCGTCGGATAAAATATATGCGACAGATTCAGTTGATGCTGGGATGCTGCGATAAACTGTGCTATTAAGGAAAGCACGTCCGTTCCCGAGGCCTGTGCAGTAGCGGACTTACGATGCATTGCCGCTGGAAGCTCCGTGTACGTTGACTCCTGCACACTTCCTATGCGAACGTCAGGAGTCTGCAGGCCTCGAGTCCCCGGCTACCGACCCAGTGCTGTCGGATAATTCTCGATCCGACACCGTTTCTGTCGGCTGCTGGGATGCTGCGATAAGCTGTGCTATGTGCACAAGAATGTCCGGCGTCGAGACCTGCGGAGGCGCAGTCTATCGGTGCTTCGCCGAGGGCAGCTCCGCATTAGATGGCTCCCGCATACTTCCTATGCGAACGTCCGGAGTCCATCGGTCTCGAATCCCTGGCTGCCGGATGGTGTGACCTGGTCGCCGAAGAATCCTTGATCGGCGAAGCTGGTAATATATCGGCGGTCACGCAGCCAAGGTGCGGTCGTGTGCGCTGACGAGAAGAGGAAGCCTTAGCAGTCTCAGCGGACTGCCTATACAACGGAGCGTCCCGAGCGACGGACGTATGCTCCGCTAACGACACATTTGTACCACAACATCTGGGGCCAGATGTTGTTGAACGAGAGAGGGGCCTCTCTCGCTTGCCGTCCGGATGGACCGGAACGAGCTATGAACCGGACTAAAGGCTTCCTCCGTTCTCCCTCCGATCCGCCGTCACTGGGTGTGCATTAAGTTAATTTTATAGTGCTCGCATCACCCCAAAATTCCTTCTAGACCGCAACGGACGAACCCGGCTGCCGAACCATTCGGTGAATGGACGCTACACCGGGCGAGCTAGCGGACGTCAAAGGCCGTCGAACCTACTAGGGTCCTCTTAGGCAATTGGCGTATTACATGAGCACTTTTCCGCTAGCCCTTCATTAATTGTGACGACGGAGGCACACTGTTGGAAGACATCACAGATACATCACCCTAATCTTGATCGTCTGAAATAGAAATTGATAAAGTAGAGTGACCCTGCGGGGAAAGGACCGGAGTGTCCAAATCCCCAACAACATACCGTGACATACGCTTCCCATATTGTCATCGAAATCATACGATACAGAACAGGAGTTAATGCGAGTACACTGACCACATATAGAATGATAATAAGGTCAGAGGAAGACTTCCTCTTAAAACAATTGATCAATATCCTTTCAATGTGAAAAGAAAACAAGTCCTGGTACTCGCACTAACCCCTGGCAATCAAAATACATAATAATAATATGATCCATTAATATAGAAAAAATAATTGAAATCAAAATATTTTGAAAAAATATTTTTTCAGAACAGCCCAAGTTTCTGAAAAGTAACGTTGAGCCCCAATGGATCCCAAGCCTAAGTGTGGACAAAAATTTTAAAAATATTTTAAACAATTTATTCAACACTTACGAACAATAATAATGTATCTAGTTATGATTAAAATAACATAAGGATATTATTATTTAGAAATCCCCCCCTCACACAGAGGGCTGTTGTAAATGTAAACAATGAGTGTAAAAACACTAAAATAAGACTCCAGGCACCCAGGCCCGAAATCAGTTACCAAAAATACACCATCTGATGCAAAACAGAGACTTCCAGGGAAGAAACTGCAGAACATCAGATGGTAGATGCAGAACACAACGCCTAACCACCCGTAGGTGAAGACGTAAACATGGGGAAAGAACAGAATTCATTCTGTTATAAAGCTAAAACTCCCAAGAAATTTTAGTAATAATAATTACAGAAACTATGCCAAAAGCATGGGAGAATAGCAAGGGGGAACTTAAAGGACAGGGAGAGAGGAAAAACACTTGAAAAAACAGTGTAACAAATAATCAGAATGACAACAAAATGGCTGCTGCCTTGAAAATAGGTAACTTAACATAATTTCATTAAAAAATTTTAAGTTACAGCCCTGATAATATTCTGTCACACATTCTTTTCCTCTCCTCCTTTTCTATCCTCCTTAGAATCACCATTTCACTAATATTTATGTGTCTGGCATCATTTAAACTGAGATTTAAAAGCACAAAGATCAGTCAGATGTTAACTGATGAAGGGCCAAACTTAGAATGATAAATGGCGCCAATTTCGGAACGTCCTTGACACTGCGCATGCGCAGTGGGGGCGAGGTGTGGAGGGCCTTTCAGGACATGTTTTCTTTAGTTTTAGATGCAAATTTTGGGGATTGGGGGGCAAAATTTGTGTTTGGCCCTATATTTTAAGAGTTAGCACCAGCTATGTCTGGGTCATTGGTACAGTATAAAAATATAAGTGTTTTGTCAAAATTTATTGGATATTGCCTGATGGCACTCGCCAATAAATTTTAACAAAACAATTTTATGGGAACATTTTTTTTTCTATTGCTGACCAAAGGGCAAGCTAATGCATGCATGTTAAAGCCAATAAAGTGCCTTTCAGCACATTTTAGAGTAGATCCATCATGATAGTGGTTTCTACTTTCTAGCTCTCAACCAGTTTACAAAATATCCCTATAATTTTAATGATTCCAGATGTTGATTTATTGGAGTTTTAAGTCATTCAGCATCTATGGCTATTTTGTAGCTGCAACAAAAGTATAAAGTCAAGTTTAGTCAATCTTTTGTCATATTGTCCACATAAGAGGACTCATACTCGAAGTGAAGTGGTTGTTACTAGATTCTATTATACAAGTGTTCTCCATCAAGCCAGAAAATCAGCAGACTGTCATCTGCGAAATGAGGTCCCCAGAGGGTGATTTTAGTGATGCTACCTTGTATCACTAAATTTACCCTCTGTGAACCTCAATCTGAACAAAGGTCTCAGAACTAAACAGAAAGAGGTATCTAGAGGATAAATTGGCCCACTGTATGGGATAGCATCATCAAATTTACCCTCTGGGGACCTCACTGCTCCACTTCCAAATTCTCCACCAGAAGATTCAATCATAATTTTAGTTACATTCACTCTGATCAAAAGGAGAAATTAAATTCAAAAGGAAATGAAAAACCCAACCAGCTTTCCAGGATTTTGAAACACTGTAATGAGACAAAATGTTGGAAAGAACTCCCGGAGGCCTTTCCGACAATGTGCAGCGAAACTGCTTACCAGCATCATGACCTTAATGAAATAAGTTTAAAAAATGAGCAGCATAATACCATTGTTTTGGTCTGCCTTAGTACCAAAACAGCGTGTATAGACAACTAAATACTTTCACTTCTTACTGTAAAAATATACCTTATGACCCCGCATTAAGAAGCTTGATCAGCTTGTACCACTGTCATATGCTGTTTTGGATGCTTTTGTTTGTGAGGGGGGGGGGGGGGGGTAGTTTAATCTCTGTGTTCTTGCATATGAAATTATAAATAAAAAATATATCCCAACAGAATTCAAGAAGATAATCAAAACATGGGCCACTGCACCTGACCCGTAGGCATGTTTGACGTAGCCTTAAAGGTATTGTGGCACAGAAAAATTAAGAGTGAAAAAGGGCTATAACTGTGGGAAAAATTATTGGATGGAACCTGTTCCTTGTGCAGATCCGTTCCAACTTGCAGGTCTATAAGAATAACCAATGGAGATCAAAATTCGACCGATGGCTTTGAAATTACAATCCAAAATGTTTGTACCAACAGATAGATGGACAGACGGACAGAGGTCTTCACTAGAATGACTAGATACACCGCGAATCCTCCTTTGGAGGTCGGGGGCATAACAAAGTCTAGGAAGAGGGTTTTTTGTCCTTTATAAAAAAAATCATATTTTTGAATCATAATTCCAATCGCATCTTGTAAAGTCAAATAAGGAATAGCTGAACTTATAGAAGAAAATGCCGCTCAGGATCACAGATCCAATGTCGAGTTGTGACCTTGACCTTTGACCTGGCGAGTCCAAGGTCAATAGGGTTCTTCCTCGCACCAAGGCCAACACACCTATGAAGTTTCATGACTCTAGGTTGAACCACTATCAAGTTCTCATCCGGAAACCAATTGTTGCGATATACTATGTTCAAGGTCACTGTGACCTTGACCTTTGACCTGGTGAGTCCAAGATCAATAGGGTTCTTCCTCGCACCAAGGCCAACACACCTATAAAGTTTCATGACTCTAGGTTGAACCACTATCAAGTTATCATCCGGAAACCAATTGTTGCGATATACTATGTTCAAGGTCACTGTGACCTTGACCTTTGACCTGGTGAGTCCAAGATCAATAGGGTTCTTCCTCGCACCAAGGCCAACACACCTATGAAGTTTCATGACTCTAGGTTGAACCACTATCAAGTTATCATCCGGAAACCAATTGTTGCGATATACTATGTTAAAGGTCACTGTGACCTTGACCTTTGACGTAGCGAGTCCAAAATCAATAGGGTTCTTCCCCTCACCAAGGCCAATCTACCTATGAAGTTTCATGAATGTGAGTTGAACCATTATCAAGTTATCATCCGGAAACCAATTGTTTAAGATTTACTATGTTCAAGGTCACTGTGACCTTGACCTTCGACGTAGCATGTCCAAAATCAATAGGGTTCTTCCTCCCACCAAGACCAACCTACGTATGAAGTTTAATGAATGTGAGTTGAACCACTATCAAGTTATCATCCGGAAACCAATTGTTTACACCCGCCTGCCCGCCCGCCCGCCATTCACCAAACTATAAGTCGAGTTTGACTTCGTCACAACTCGACTAAAAATGGTTCAAGAACTGATACCGAACGCGGTGCAAACTCTTAGTTTTCTGTCCATCCATTTGTCTGCTTTGCCAGGATCAAACACTTGTAGCGTAGAATCAACAGTTTTTTGAAGATACCTTGTAACATTTATACAATTCAAGGGAGGATCGATAGGGGCACAACGAGTGTACACCCTCTCTATTTAATGTAACTCCCTTTCTTTAACAAGCTCTGAAACTACAGAACACAGTCTTATCTTCAATAAAACATGAATGTTCACCACCAAATGTAGATGTTCAGGTGTTATTACAGAAAATACTGTAGGCCATGCATACAGCTTTCACTCCTTTGCAGGTCTCCCTCGAGTCTATAAATTGGCTTCCGTTTTTCAAAATTTGAAAAAGTTTTTACAAAATTCCAGGAATATTTTGACGGGAAAACATGAGTGTTCATAGGACCTAATGTGCCAAGAAGGCATTGGAGGGCTTCAATGATCACACATTTTCCCCAGGGAGGATCCTGGACTCCACTGACATGAGTGGAATGCTCCCTCCCATGCTCGCATCTCCCACTGCCCCTTTTTGTAACCTGGCACCTGTTTTCAAACCCATATTTCTTCAGAATTGATAATGCATGATAGCTGGTTTGAGACAAAAGCTCTAATCACAAGAAGACAACAGATGACTAGTACATTTTATTATTCTTTATTACATAATTATATCACAAAAAATAACTTATAATTATTATTGTAAAATCTTGCTTATGGAATACCCATTTTATCATGGAAAATATTCCAATTAATTGAAAAATTAAGCATCCAACATTTTATAATCTCAGTTCTCAAGACTGGAAGAAAGCAAAAGAAAGTTTAACACTGTAGATCTGACCTGTTACTGGCTGACTGGATTCCAGTTGTTCAATTTCTAGTATGTGACTGAGTTAACCCCTAAGGGCCTGGACAAGAGTCCTGAATTCCCATCAGCCACAGCCTTTATACATCCCGAGGTTTAGCAGTGATTTCCAGTTACATCTTGGCTGCCTTAACAGACATCCAAGACTGTAACTAGAAAAAACTGCCTAGATAATTTGCCAATTGTCAGCAGAACCTCATCATGATGGCATGTTAAGGGCAACTATTCTGAGGTTGTAAAAGTCAGAAATTGGCCTTTATGGGTTGAATGGGCTATATTTTACAATGATTAGATAAGCAAGTTGCATCTTTGTTTCAGCTGAATCCACAACAATTTTTTTTAACCCTTCAGCAGCCTTCATCTAATATAACAATAGCACTGGGTGGTATTGATTTTTCAGATTTTGTTTTGGTTTCACAAAAAAACATTGGTTTCAGTTCAGTTCTTCTATGTGTTAACCCTTTACCTAACAAATCGCCTGCATCCACCCGCATAATTTGCAAATTGAGCCGTTGAAAAAAATTAATTTTTCAAAATATTTCATCAAAACAATATCATGTGACCCCCCCCCCCCCCTCCCCCAATGATGGGTCACATGATATGGTTTTGTTGAAATTGTTTTGAAAATTTTTTAACAATACTAATTAAAATAACAAATTTTGATATTCTCTGCGTTGGGTAAAGGGTTAAGAACATATAGTTAATAACACTTCATGCTCCTAAACATTGAAAAATCTGCAATAGTTTCTAGAACCCCGGGGACTCACCACAAAAAAAACTCTGTCTATAAGTATTTTCATTGGGTTCCGTCTAACTTCCCTTTGGTCATTTTTAGGGGTTCTAGACCAGTTTCTAAGCCTACTGAGTCAGAAAAAAAAAGTATCAATGACACTGTAGCTTAACTTGACTGTGTGTTGTGTTTGATGAAAAGGATAATGTTCAATGTTTATGAAAGGATTATGAAGTACAACAAGAATTGTGATAATTTAGAATCTGTTAATTTCTGTTCCCTGTATGCGGTGTTTTCAATAAAAATAATTTGAGGTGAAGACTGTTCTCAAGAATTGTGGGGTGGGTTAACCAAGTTACTAAGTTGCAGTGAAATTATTCCAAAATGAGTCATCCTATCAAGTTACAAAGAAATCCCTTTATAAATACAGCCTGTAGACTGTGCTAAAGGTTTTCAGGCTTCGATCCTGTGAAGCCATCACAACTGACCCATCGCAACCAAAGGGAGACGTACTCATCTGGACATTATGCCGAGTCATCCTACAAAGTTACAATAAAATCCCTTCATAAATATGAACTGTAGTCTGTGCTAAAGGTTTTCAGGTCCTGCAGCCATCACAGTTGACTGATCACGACCAAAATGGGATGTTCTCATCTAGACATTATATGAAGTCATCCTACTAAGTTACAATGAAATCCCTTCATAAATACGACTTGTAGACTGTGCTAAAAGTTTTCGGGTTTTGGACTCGGGCAGCCGTCACGGTTGACAGATTGCGACCAAATTGGGAAGTTCTCATCTAGACATCATACAGAGTCATCCTACCAAGTTACAATGAAATCCCTCTACATTAAATACGACCTGTAGACTGTGCTAAAAGTTTTTGAGTTTTGGGCTTGGGCAGCCATCACGGCTGACGTATGACCAAAAGAGGATGTTCTCATCTAGACATTATACAGTCATCCTAACAAGATACAATGAAATCCCTTCATAAATATGACCTGTAGACCGTGCTAAAGGTTTTTGGGTTTTGAGACATGACCTCAAACCTGCATATGAAATTTCGTGACGATCGGACAAGAACAACGTTCTAAAGGAAAATGTGAACAGACTGAAGACACACAGACACGTATGATGACAATAGCTTATCTTGACTTTGTCAAGTTAAGCTAAAAACTCATAAATGAGAGTGGAAGAAAACTAAATTAGCAGAAATATGCTGATACACCCATATTTCCATATTTTCATGTGAAAACTGGTGAAAATAAAGTTTCTTCTGAAATCAAGACTTATAAGAGGACAGATAGTTAAGATGTCACTCAGCAGACATTTTATTTCTATAAATTTACATGAAAATGGGCTTTAAGACCATTTTCATGTAAATTTATAGAAAATAAAAATTCAGCATTTTGGTAATAAATTAGCTGAAATCATCTAATTAGCTGAACTCTCTCAGCTCTGAGAGTAACAAATGAATAAAGTACATCTAAACTATGTTTGTGTCCTCACGGTCACATTTTCTCTCTTATTGATTCGTCCACCAGAAAAAATAACAATAGGAATTTGATATATTCACCCCTTTGCCAAAGAGACTAAATGATTAGAGTCCCTAGGGACCACTAGTCCAGTTCCATCCCAGTGAGATAGTTTGTCCGTTTATCCACAAACACAGTTAAATCATTCATCTGGGGTTTTTTGCTGGATATGGAGGGATGGTCTTCACCGAATGAACAGGAAAACTGAAAAAACACCCAGCTCTACATAATGGCCAAAACCGAACACTATTTACAAAAAGAGCCCTTCAAATTTTGTTTTTTCAAGTTGTATCAAAAAACTCAAGCCAAAAATGCCTCACTGAGCCCATTCCAATAAAGAGGGGTCATAAATTGCCTTCTGGTATTCATGTAAGGTAAAGGTTTAACTGCTTGAGGGATCAATAATTTTCAGTAGTAAAATTTATTGGGGAGTGCCAAAAGTGTGAAAGTGCTACACCTGAAGGGAGATTAGACATCAAGCAGTGTTGATTAATTTCACAAAAAAAGAACATCATCAATAAATGGGACCAGGCCAATTCTAATAAATGTCTGAAAAAAATAATTGTGAGCTACAGAAGATCTTTGGGACTTCTTCCCACGTTCAAAGACAAGAAAATTGGTTTGAAAATGCAGAAAGTCATATCTTAGTTGCAAAGATGAAACACACATGCTTATTTCTCCCACTTCTACTTTTAGCATTTATCTGGAGCTTTTGCCGCTTAAGTGGTAAAGTGCTGAATTCACATGTTTTGCCTTGTTACAATTTATGGGAGAGTGCCTTATAGGCACTCTCCCATCAATTGTAACAAGGCAAATCCATATAGATGAAATAATTTCACTTATGATAATATGAAGCACATACACTGAATATGAAGCCTTTAAGTTACTGTGCCTGCTCTTCAGAATAAAGCCCAAATATGGGCTTCCAGTATTCAACCAGTTAATACTGCATACACAATAAAAGACTGTGACAGATCAAAATAGAGAGTAACAAACAGTTAAAGACTGTATAGGACTGTGTTCGTTGTCAGCTGATATAGCAGAAAAGTCAGAGGCACTAACTCAAGAGAAAGGTTGGAAAAGAAAAAAAAAGCTCAGAAGTAATCACAGCCGCTGCTTTTGTCTCTGTAGGATATGTAAAAACTTTCCTCTCGTCATTTCTCTCGCTGAAACAAAAAAGTATTAAAAAAGATCAAAAGTGTGCATAATTGAAGGCTTTCAAATATTTGGTTAAGAGTTGACTTCAAGCCTGCAAATAAGCAGTCTGCCATTGTCAATGACCGGCACAATTTGCATGTTCGACTGGCACTAATTAACTTGAGATTAAACAAGTAACAAGTACAATTTCTTTAAAATTTACATCTCAAAACAACCCTCCAAATATTAATACCTTTTTCACTTTTCGTACTTCAACAAAATGTCAACTTTTAGTTTGCTTCACTTAACTATCAACTTGTAATCTATTAAAAAGCTCATTTATAAAGAGCTTTCAAATGAATGATAACAAGACAAGATTTAAATCAGATCTATATACAGTGGAGCCCACTTAATTGGATATCTCTTAATTGTATATCCCTGTTAAATGAATATAATTTTCAAACACAAAACCATTTACCATATCTTCAGTACAAATTTGATCTGTTAATTGCATATGGGTTGTAAAGTAAACTCCTGTTAATTGTATATAAATTTTTGTAATATGTTGAAAAAATTACTGTGACACACACCAAATTCCCCTTATTTATCAACCTTTTTTGCCTCACTGCATCCAATACAGGCATTTATGAGCTCTGTCAAACAAATTATAATAGAATAAATGCTCAGTTTACCTCCAGAACACAGGAAACTGACCAAATCCCTGTTAATTGTATACTCCTGTTAATTGAATAATTTTCACTGGCAAAATGGATATTCAATTAAGAGGATTCTACTGTACTTATTTACCAATTGTATATATATTATTTACTTCACATGCTATGGTAATCATTCTTAGAACTTTGGAAGAAAAAGTGACAATCCAATTTGTTTCTCGTTGTGATGGGTAGATTTAAAAAAAATATATTTCTAAGCTTGAATGAATCAAGAATTCCATTAATTCCCAACACAGATCAACCATGTGAAAAGCACCATTAATTTAATACTCCTGTTATGGCCCCACTGAGTAGATCTTCTGTTTCTCGGCCATTATTTGTAAAAATGCATGCAGGCGAGTGGTTTTTTATTTTATTTTTTATTTCTGTAACTATTTCTTTGCCATCAAAAGTTCATGTTCTTGGTTTATGTTTTAGGCCTCATAATCTACGGAATAGCATGGGTGGTGGTGCATTTCGTCCCTTGAGAGCAAAAAGGCTTTGTAAAGCTAAAGCATTACAAAGCTTTCTTTCTCTCAAGGGACAAATTTATCATTTTTTTTCACTTGGGTAAAATATCAGACATAAACCATTTCTTTAAATTTTTTTAAAGTTTAAATTGGTTAAAAAGAGAGAGCATGTGGCAGTCAAAAGGACCATGTGGGAGGGTCTGAGAAACTGATTTTTTATTTTTTTAGGCCTGACTGAATAATTTTCCATGTCATGGCTATTGAACTGTATTAAACTGGTTCAACCAGAATTTATTTCAGATATTAAATGTTAACCCTTTACCCAACGAATCGGCCACATCCGCCCACGTAATATGCAAATTCAGCAGCAGAAAAAATACTATTTCTCAAAAAATTTCAACAAAACCAACCATATCATGTGACCCCTCTTTGGAACGAAGAGGGGTCACATATGATTTTGTTGAAAATTTTTTTAAATTTAAAAAAATGATATTTAAAACAATAAATTTTGATACCGACTGCATTGGGTAAAGGGTTAACAAACAATACATAAACTGAAGTGTGAGCATGGTGGCTTAGTGGTTACAGTTGTGAGTTTTAAAACAAACAGACGATGGTTCAATCAGTGGGAACTGTATTGTGTACTTGGACAAGACACTTAATTCCGATTGCGCATAGAAGGGGCATGGTGGCACTGTGTACAAAGACTTCAGCACATCGATGGTGCACTTGCCTTCAACAACCGCTAACTCTGCTTTCGCAGAAAAATTAAGTTGGCGGGTCTGACAATTGCTTTACACTGCTTGGTGGTTCTCCCAGCTTTCTCCACCCTTAAAACTCTCCAACACAATACTGGCTGTTGAAAGTATCATTAAACCCCAATAAACTAACAAATAAAAGATGTACTGAAGTAGATTCAGCATTAACTGGTAGAGTGCTGAATTATTTTTGGTCATTAAAATTTGTTCACATATGTTTGCCTTGTTACAATTTATGGGAGAGTGCCAATATGCACTCTCCCATAAATTGTAACAAGGCAAATACTAACAGACTAAATAATTTCACTTCAAAGGTGGTATGAACAACATCCACAAAATATGAAGCCTTTAAGTGCTGGTACTGACACTTCAGAGTAAAGCCCAAATATGGGCTTCCAGCACTCTACCAGTTAAGATTGAAGCTTATACAAGCTGTCTCTAAGGTATTAGTCACCCTCCTCTATTAGTTTCCAATAGGCCTGCTTTTATAAAACATCTTCAGAAATGAGCAGAGGTTTTCAGAGCCATTCTGTTAGCCTTGAAACTTGAACTCTTCACTTGGTACATTGCAATTCCCTAAATGTAATACTGACTGGTTGACTTGTTCTAATTAGCAGGAGTGAGAAAAGCATGCTAGAAGATTCATTGAAATTAGTAGTACAGTGGAACCCTGTCAATTGAATAAACACTTTGCCAATGAAAATTATTCAATTAACAGGAGTATTCAATTAACAGGGATTGTGTCACTTTCCTGTATTCTGGAGATAAACTTAGCATTTATTCTATTATATCTTGTTTGACAGAGCTCCATGAGCTCTGTCAAACAAGATATAATAGATTAAATGCCTGGATTGGATGTACTGAATCCACATAGGTCTAGAAACAAAGGAAAACTGGGGTGAGTCAGGGTAATTTCTCAGCTTATTACAAGATTGTTTATTCAATTAACAGGAGTTTACTCTATAACCTATATTCAATTAACAGGTCAAATTTGTACTGGTGGTATGGTAAATGGTTTTGTGTTGGGAAATTATACTCAATTAACAGGGATATACAATTAATAGATATCCAATTAAGTGGGCTCCACTTTATTCTATTTTAGGGACAAATTCATGAATTTTATGTTTTTTAAAAGCGAACACAACATGAACCTATAAGTTGGGATTTATTTATATCAATTTGCATGACTGTGCTCTTTGACGATTAATTTGTTTAAATTTGCAGAAATTTTTCATCCCTAATTAGTAAAGTATAATTTCAATATCAACAACAAATGTTGTGTTAATCCTTTAACCAACACAGACGATTTCAAAATTTATTATTTTAAATATAATTTTTTAAATTTTTTAAAAAAATTTCAACAAAACCATATCATGTGACCCCTCTTTGGAACGAGCTCGTTCCAAAGAGGGGTCACATGACATGGTTTTGTTGACAATTGTCGAAAAAGTTTATTTTTTCAGCTGTTGAATTTGCATATTACGCGGGCGGATGGGGGCGATTTATTGGGTAAAGGGTTAAAGTCAAAAGATCTGAATATTGGCGTTTGTGTTTACCTCTGTTGAACATTTCATTTTTATAGGGAAATGCACTTAATCTATTAAGCATGTTAACTGGCTGAGCACTCGAACCCAACTATCATGGTTCTACTAAAAAGTGATGAATGCCACATTAGTGGTTTTGCACACTATGCATTAACTCGCTGTTTTATCAGCTACAGACGAAAAACAGTTTACGTACAATTGTTTTGTCAATTTGTGGGCTTGATGCTGTCACAGCATACCGTCCTATTGGGTGGAGATGTAAAATGGCTGCCCTCTGTGCAGAGACAGACACACTCCATGCAAGCTAAAGATCCCTTCATAGTATTAGAGAGAGCGAGATCACAAAGCTCCCGCTATGAAGGTCATCCCAATACTTACACCATTGAGCCAAGGAGAGGGGTTAAAATAAGTTGCATAACTTTCTCGCTAATCCTTGTAAAACAAATAAGAATAAAACAAAATCTTGCTAAACTAAGGCTTTCCTGGTATGCCTGAAAAAAAAAAAACAACTTTTGTTTCAAATCACCTGTTTAAAGTAACTCTGCACTCTACTAGCTGGTGGGGTTCAATTATTTGTTCATGTGTCTTTACCTTATTATAGTTGATGGTAGAGTTCCTATAGGCATTCTCCCCAAAATTAATACAAGTCAAATCTATAAATATTAAATAATTTAACTTCAGAGATAGAATGATGCACATCCACAAAATATAAAAAATATAAAGCTTTTAAGTTGCAGTATGTGTACTTCAGAATTAAGCCTAAAAACCATCTTCCAACTAGTGATGAACCGATAATGGGAATCAGCAACTGGAACCAGCCAGTTATGGGGCATTGGCCGATTGTGACAACCGGCAGCTAAAACCGGCAGTTTCCACTTATTCTATATTTAACACTGACTATTAAAAGTCTCTTTGATATCTGGCCATTTCAATAAGTTTCCCCATTAAAAATGTGTGTAGTGCATAGCAGAATATTTAGGGATTTGCAGAGCTGAGATATTAAGGAATCTACCATCTGCAATCAGCACGAGATCGCCACCGGTTGATCGAAGTCACTGACTCACTGGCCTTCAATCATGGTGCTGTACGTTTCATTGGGTACATGTATAAATAAAATGTGTTCTTTCGGTAGTCTGTAGTACTTCATGATGCAAGCATCACAATACAAAAGAAATTAAAATTGGAGAAAAAACTAAAAAAAACCACTTTTTTCAGTGATAGATGATTGTTGCACATGTAAGTTGCTTGACTGTCACAAACACGTTTTCAGTCTGTCAAGTTCATTTTTTAATTCAGTTACCTCCCTTGATGTTTCTCTCCAATGTTGATTGCAGGGTACATGTAAACACTGGAGAAACACCTCAGAGGTAACAAGTTGAAAAACGAACATTAAATAATAAATGCTGACATGTCATGTGTGTATCTGTAAACCATGCACAATACAACTTCACAACACACATTAACATCAAAGTTATTATTCAATTTAGACACAAAGTATGTGTGCTCAGTATATTCCTGGTTAATACAGCCAAGTGTATTGTATTCTTACACAAAACCATATTAAACTATTTACTGGAATAAACAATCTTCACCAGAGAATAATATTGTGTGATTGTATTATTATTAACGATCTTCTCCTCCCACCCCAACCTCCCCAAAACACAAATATTATTTTGGCTAATATTGCCGAGCACCAAACAAGAAAAATCTGTGAACTTGCGTGGTATTAAGTTTTCGTAATTGGTGATTTATCAACAAAATTCTGTGGTATAGCAGGGACCAACAGATTTTCTTCAAAGTCCTATTTCAACCATCGGAATCGGCATAAGGGGTTCATGGCATGTTTTGATAATCGGTTCATCACAACTTCCAACATCACAAGCCAACGCAGAGCTAAGATCTCAACTGTTCTCCAATCCTCACAAATTCAACAACCCCTCCACCACCCACCAAAATTTTACCCAACTATTACCTCTGCCTGACGTAGAAAATCAAGGGGTTTTTGGTTGTCTTTTTTCTGTTTTCAGAGATCCTTTATGAAACAAGGATATGGCAGGCCTGGTATTTTCAGGAGAGCGATTTATTCGCTCGCCTACTGCTCGCCTTAAAAAAATTGAGGAGAGCAAAAAATAGCCCTCCTAGCCTTAGAAAATAATGATGACCACAACAGCCTGTTCCTAAAACCCACAGGTTTTCAGATCTCTGCTATGTTAGTGGTCTCTGCAAGATGGCCACACTGCCCCTCCCACACCTCCGGGCCTTGAAGGCCCAGAGGTGTGGGAGGGACAGTGTAGCCATCTCACAGAGACTACCTTGTTAGCAGCACCAAATAAAATGTACAGAGCCCACCAGGCAGAATTCATTAATAGTACAACTTCATTTTGCCACTTTTAGCTTTTGTAGGCTTGAGAGCTAATCGCTCCCCTAGGCTATGTGAGGAGAGCGATTTTTAGCCCTCCTGCATTTTTAAGAATGCCAGGCTTGATATGGCACACTGTGCAATAATTTGTAGCAATTGAACTGCAATAAAAATTGACTTTATAAAAGAACCCTTTGAAACCAAAGGATCATGATACAACCTGAATTCATAAAGTAGTTAGCTGCTCAGTGAATTTGTGTGATAGACTGATCAAGATTTTCAATGTATAGCCCCAAGGCCCTAATAGTGATTAGTCTTCCCCCAAGTAATGAAGTGGAGCGGCACACTGAAAATATTGATTAATCTTCCTCCAAGTAACAAATGTAGACTCTACCAGTTGATGGCTCTGAACAGGCATGGAATATACCATCAGAATCTAAGGGTTAACAATGTGTAACCCACCTTCTTCAAGTCCTAACTGGTATGCCAAGTTCTGTAAACCTCTCACTTTTTCCATCAACTGTGATGTCGTCAAACTTCCAAATTCTGCCAAAAAAATTAACATCAAAGTGGTCAGTCAATTATTACACTGCTAAACGACAAACTTTGTCGTATATTATGACATGGACAATTGGCATTAACCAACAGATAGATTTTATGAATCTTATATGCAGGCCTGGCATTCTTTAGGAGTGGAGGAGTGCTGCACGCCTACTGCACGCCTAGAAAAAATTGAGGAGGGCAGCTTTTTGCACCCCTTGATTTTCTGGAATGCCAGACCTGTTTGGGACGGCCTTTAAAATCTATTATCATTTCGTCCCACGTTTCAATGTGTTCTATGTGCCTACAGGGGACGATTTGTCAAAGTTGTATTGATTCGCAAGAATTCATGACCCATTGTGTGTGGCATTTCGATACATTTTGAGTGTAGAAGACGGTCACATAAGAATTGAAAGTAACATTTTGAATAATGAGAAGATTTGTGTGTCAATTTTCTACTATGTAGCTGAATGTAGTACAATTGTTCAGTCACATTATTAATACCTTGAAGTGAATATAACCAAAATAGCATACAAGCTTTTGCATTGAACATTTCAGGTGCAATTGCACTCCAAAGCAATCTGAGGAGGGCAATTGTTCTGCACTCCTTGATTTTCCAAATTGCCAGGCCTGGATAAGACAAACCGTTTGATCAGCTGACCCTCATGCTGATCATGTTCCTGTTTTATTAACAAGGATCTAAAATGGTTGTAGGTAGGGGTGTCATGACTATTAATTTTCAGTCGAATAATCACCAGCATTAATCAATGGTTACAGGCCTGAATATAAGCAGTCTGATATTTGCAGAATGAGGTCCCCAGAGAGTGAATTTGATGATGCTATCCCGTATGGTGGGCCACTTTATCCTCTGGGTACCTCTTTCCGTTTAATTTTGGGGACCTGATTCAGTTTGAAGTTCACAGAGGGTAAATTTAGTGATGCTACCCTGCTGTGCAGGGTAGCATCTCTAAATTCACCCTCTGTGGACCTCATTTTGCAGATGACAGTCTGCTTATTTTCTGGCTTGGATGGTTAGTCAATTAACAGTTGTTGCTTGTAAATTCAACCAACAATCTCTAATATACTTTTAAAACGAAATTTAAAACTGATGATGTTTGAATGTATACACTTCTGTGTTGAGATTAAATTGGAAACACACAAAATATCTCCAACTGATCTGATGAATTTGAACAAATGTTTCATTTCTATAACTAATTTCCAGAAATTTTGAATACAAAACTCCCTCCTATCCTACACAAGTTACAACTTAGTACCACAATTGAAATGACCATTGTGAGACTTGTGACAATTTCTCACTTTCATGGTTTAGATTGTTACAATGGGGTCATTCGAGCGTTCAAGACCAAATATTCTATCTACTCTGCAGTCTGCAATAACTTCCCAAATCGCAATTTATTCAAAGGTACACTGTTTGAATGATATTCTTTAATACTTATTAACTGAGCACTGGTTAATACTACAGAGAACAGAGATTGATCAAATGGCAAGGCTAAGTGCAAAATTATGTTGCACAATCATGTGGAAACCATGGGATATTTATTTATTCATTTATTTATTGATGTTTAAGGTCACATACTTATGCACAATGGCTAATCATGACTGTGACATTTTTATGGGTGGAGGAAGCTGGAGTACCTGGAGAGAACCACCGAGCATTGACAAGCAACTGTCAGCTCAACATTCTAACTCTGTTCAAGCTCCACTCAATCAGGGTTACAGCGGTCAAAGACATGTGCACCATCGACGAGCAGTACGCCTTAGTACACGGTGTCATCATGCCCCCATGTAGACAACTGGATAAAGTGCCTTGCCCAAGGACACAATGCGGGTAATCCTGAACCGTGATGAAACTCAGGACCTCTACCATAGAAGTCCAACAGTCTTCCACTGAGTCACTGAGATATTAAAGTACCTTTAGTTATACATTTCAAAAGTTAATAATCTAACTGTTCATTCACCTCAATTTAACCCTAACTTGTACCACTTTAACCCTTTACCCAATGAATCGCCCGCATCCGCCCACATAACATGTAAATTCAGCAGTTGAAAAAATGTTATTTTTCAAAATATTTCAACAAAACCATATCATGTGACACCTTGTTGGAACGAGCTCGTCGAGCTCGTTCCAACGAGGAGACACATATGGTTTTGTTGAAATTTTTTTTAAAAATTTAAAAAATGATATTTAAAATAATAAATTTTGAAATCGTCTGCATTGGGTAAAGGGTTAAAAAGAAATGACGATCGACCAAAAATAACAGTCAATAGTTAGTTGACTAATCAAATAATCGAAAGGCCATGTCTGAACTAAAAGGACACAACATAATGTATATAGTCTAAAAGTAACCCAATACTGTATGTAACTGACACCAAGCTGCTTCAATAAAATCATCTATTCTGGTAAGAAACCAACACTGCTGAGCACCTTTAGTATAGCTTGGGAAATGCCATTATCTGGGAGCCTTTTCCAACAGTGTGTCACATAAAATTTCATTTCAGTTACAGAAACTCCAGACATGGGTTACTGGGTCAATATCATTCAGAGCCCATTTAGTTGTGTTAACATTTTTTTAGTTGTAATGACATTTTTGACAGCTAGGGTCATCCTGTCTTGGACAGTCTTATGGTTGGAGCAATCTGGAGAACCCAGAGAGAACCACTGACCAATGGCGAGCAACTGTCAGACTCCCCAATGTACTAACTCTGCACAAGCAGGGTTAGCACTGGTTGAAGACAAGTGCACCATCGACATGCAGTACACCTTACTACACAATGCAACCACAACCCTATGTGGGCAATCTGGATTAAGTGCCTTGCCCAAGAACAGAATGCAGTTACTCTTGGTGGGATCGAATAGTGAAGTCTTTCCTTTTGAAGTCCAATGCTATAACCACTGAGCCACTATGCTCTAGGAGTTAAGATTACGTTACGTTCAAGACTGTTTAGCACAAATACAATTAATGCAGATTTCCTATTTGGACATTAAAATGTCAGAAGGTTTTTCACAAGAATTTGTTTTCATACAAACTTCAACAGGAAAAGAAACAAGTGTACTTATAAAATCTTATGCCCCGATTTGATTTTTTCATCTATTCAAGTGTCAAACTCTTGAAGAAAAAATTTTTTCAATATTTATGTACCTTGTAACAAGTCAATATCATCGTTTTCCAAGTCAGCGAGCCATTTTGGTGGTGATGCTGTTCCTTGAACAGGCTGAAAAAATGAAATAAAATGAGTTAATTTTCTTCCAACAGTCATGTTTTGTTTTGACTACAGCTAATAACTCTTAAATTAGAAAAGTCATTGTTTCACTGATGAAATAAAGCCACATAAAATAAATTAAATGATTCACAGGCAATTTTGTATTCAAATCACTGAGGGGGGAAGAGAGCATGGATTGAGAGGTTTTCTGCAACTTTTTCCCCGATACAGAAAATATAGAAAGTGAATAATTATACAAATTAACCCATCTAATTTTAAAGCTGTCTCTGGGGGAATTTGCAAGTTACATTCTAAATGCCTTGGAAGTCAGTTCTTGGGAAGTCTTGGCTGCCTATGTAAGACTTGCCAAGAGTTAACTGCAATGCCACATTATGTAGACTGTCTATAATTATGCTCTTCAGATTTCAGTTATATGAGCAATCAAAAAAATAAAGTTTTGAGTCTCTCAATTTTTGTAATAATATTGGAAGGTATTGCAAGGCAATAAAAACTTCTAATAAGAGGATCAATTTCAGTGAGAGATTGCCTGAAAATGAAAACTTTCTTCTTTTTTTGTCTAAAGCCTCTATTTTTCAACTGAAGATTGAAAAAAGTCAGTACTTACACTTTTTAATCCTGCGAAATCATTTACTCCTGGAACTGAAATAGAAAATTGAATAAAAGTTTCAATGAACAATAATAAGTCCCACAAAGTAGATTTTCGGTTTCTCAGACCATTTTTTTGTAAATCTGCATGTGGGCGAGCGTTTTTTTATTTTATTTTATTTTTGTAATTATTTCTTTTGTCATCAAAATTTCATGTTCTTGGTTTGTTTTATGTTTTAGGCCTCATAATCTACAGAATAGCATGGGTTGTTGTGTATTCCGCCCCTTGAGTGGAAGAAGGCTTTGCAATTCTAAAGCATTGCAAAGCCTTGTTGCACTCAAGGGACAAATTTATCAATTTTATTAACTTGGGTAAAATATCGAACATGAGCCATTTAATTTTTTTTAAAGTTTGCATTGGTTGTAAAAAGAGATCATGCCGCAGCAAAAAGGACCATGCGAGAGAGCCTGAGAAAGATTTTTAACATTTTTATGCCGAAGGCAAATATCAAGTCAAAAACAATTTTCCAGTGCTTTTGCATTTCATAGAGTTGAAATCAGAAACCTTTAGGTCTGTCATGTTCAATCGAGAAGTTGACTAATCAGCTACAATTTCCAAGTCTACGATTATAGGTTTTCATCACTCCTTTACTGATGAATTATTAGTTAGTACTTGCAGCTATTATCAGACTCTTGACCACCTCAGGTCCAAACCTGAGGCTGGGCTCAGGTATGGACCTGAGATGGTCAGGAGTCTGAATTTTCCTTGGAGCACAGTAGGCAATCAGCATGCCTTGTGTGTCTGGTCCGAGAAACTAATGACCAAAAACATTGTTTTCTATATGGTTGTTTCTAGAGGTTACAGGGTCCGATTTAAGTCGACTTTAATCAATCATTCTTCAAAAGTCAATCATGAAATTTCATAATCGTGCCAGTACTAGAAATTTTACTGCTTACACTGTTCAGTGGAATAGCCACAGTTGTCAGTCGTGAAAATATCCCATAAAGCAGTTGCAAATTTAACAAAACATATCTTGTTTGACCTAGTTCAGTGAGCTCTGTCAAACAAGATACAGTTGGTTGAATTTTTAGTACGAGTGGAAAACCGTATAATCAAAGAGATTTCTAGATTAAAAACAATGCTGAGGCAGATTTTCAATGTTAAAATGTACTTGGACTTTCAAAACATTTTTCAAAACAGTTCTCACATACATGTAAGTTTATAATAATAATCTACCAATTATTAGCCTATTGAAAAAAATTGTCTTGTTTCTCAGACACCTCCCTCATCACTGAAAATCTGTTTCACCAATTTTTTTTTTTACATGGAAAGCTCTCTGATGTAAAAACAAAGTGAGCGGGGGCTCATGAGAAATACCCCCTTTGCCATTCAGCCATCTGAAGATGATGTATTTCCTCCCCAGGAAGATGTATATCAAATGTGATTGCAATCAATTCACCCAAACTCAAAATTCGGACAAAACAAAAATGATGTTTCCAAAGTCGAAAAAGGGATCATAACTCTGGTGAAAATAAACGGACCATGTCTATTTGCAAACTTAACCAGCATTACCTCAAAGTAAGCCGTATGCCAAATTTGGTTATGATCAATTCATCCAGACTCAAGTTAAAATTTTGACGCCAAAGTGTTCTGGACGGATGGATGTCTCGATGCATGGACAGGACATCTTGGATGGACGGATTTCACTTATTACTATAGTCTCCCCCAAATTTTTTTTCAGAAGACAATGAAGTTATAGCTTCTTTCACAAAAGAAATCTAAACTTATTGCATGGAAACCAAAAATCTATTCATAGTAATGGTGACCTTGACCTTTCACCTATTGTCCCCAAATGCAATCCCAATGATCGACATCTCAAATGCAACCACAATACGAAGTTATAGCTTCGTACACAATAGAAAAGTAAAGTTATTGTATGAAAACAAAAAATTCTATTTATAGTAACAGTGACCTTGACCTTCGACCTACAGATCCCAGAGCAATCCCAAACATCATCCCATTTCAAGCAGCCTACCTGTGAAGTATGACCACTGTGTGACCAATGGTACAAAAGTTATTGCCCGGAAACGAGTGTGATGGACAAATGGACAGACAAATGGACAGATGGACGAACAGATGGACTAACAGACTTGATGGAATGGATAGAAGGATGAATGGACAGAGTGAATACTATATACCCCCCCTTTTATAAAAGGGGAGGGGGGTATAATTAACCAATAACATATTGTTGGACAGCGCTCAATGTGCTCTACCAAACATGATTGGGTTTTTTCTACACAATTGTGCAAAAACTTAAATTTGTATTTCCAACTAATTTCAGCAGTGTTTTGTGGATTAACCCTTTACCCAACGTAACGGCCAAAACCGGCCAGCGCTATTCTCAAAAATCCCCAATTAATTTTCATTATTTTTTCTTTTTTTGTCTCAAAAACATAGGTTATGACCCCTCATTGGAACGAGCTCGTCGAGCTCGTTCCAATGAGCGGTCATAATCTATGTTTTTGAGACAAAAAATGAAAAAAAATTGTTATTCAAGAATTTTGTTTGCAAGTGTCGTCTGCTTTTCATGTTAGGTAATGGGTTAACAAAAGAAAACTTCAGTCCCTCATTATAAACTTGAGCAAAAAACTGCCTCAGAAACAAGATGTTTTTTTTATAGGACTTCATTTGCTAAGTTTAAAAAAGAACAAACTTTCAAGTGAAATGGTCATGTGAGATGGGTCTAAAAGTTACGCTTCAGATAATTCTGGACGGCCAAATGGTACAACCTAGTTCCACATGATCAATACATTTCAACAGAAAATTAACTTTGCAAAACTGCGACTTCAAGGAAGGACATTTTGGTGCTGTACAAATAAATGATTGTGCAACACATGCTGTGGACTTCTGTAGTTACACAAAAACATGCATGTAAAAAAATGGAATGTGACAGCTGACTGAAACAAGGGTTTTCTTCATTGAAAAGTTAAAACGTTATCTATTTAACAAAAACAAGCATCTGGCCTATTTACAAGAAATGCCATTCTATTTTGCAGTCTTTCGATTTTTGATTGAAAAAATATAACACATAAGCAAACAAGTTGTAACTGGTCAACAGGCTGGGAAATAATAAGCCTGTAATTGCATATGACAGGCACAACTCAACATTTGACAGCAACCAATTCCCTTGTGCCAAACACAATGGCCAGTACAACCGGGATTCTTTTGGGTGTACACAGGGGCAAATATGGGACCAATTCACAATGACACTTTGGCATGATTTTTCCCAATTCAAACTCAAAATATCCCAAGCTCAGGCCTCATTCAAATAAAAATTTAATTCTTTTTTAATCCTGAAGGCCTAATTTTGACTTTCATCTTTTTTTTTAGTTTTTTGATGCATTTGCAAGCATCATCACGAGAACCTTGTCGGTTCTTTCTAGGCAAGTCTTGGTTGCCTATATAGGCTGCAAAGACTTGCCAAGACACAACTGCAAAGTGAGAGAATGTCGACCGTTGAAGGGCAGCAAAATACATAAATATCTTCATTATTTAATAGTATAAGAACAATTTATTTAACCCTTTACCCAATGAATCGCCCGCATCCAACCGCGTAATATGCAAATTCAGCAGCTGAAAAAAATATTATTTTTTGAACAATTCCAACAAAATCATATCATGTGACTCCTCTTTGGAACGAGCTCGTTCCAAACAGGGGTCACATGATATGGTTTTGTTGAAATTTTTTGAAAAAATTTAAAAAATGTTATTTAAAATAATAAATTTTGAAATCGTCTGCGTTGGGTAAAGGGTTAACAGAGATAACAGAGACTGATCATAATTTTATGCAACTGTTTGTTAGAAAATTTACATTTTCTAATAATTGTTTTTATAGACGTGAAGGCGTGTAATAAAAACAAAATGACACACGTGTGTGAATGGGTTAATTTATATGGCACTTGTACCATCGTGGAAGGATAAAATTTGAGGCCTCATTCTATTTTTACGCGCTGGCACTCGTGCCATATTGATTAACCCATTCACACACCGTGTGTGTCATTCTGTGCATGTAGCCCATTGCATATGATCTGTATGCTCAGACAGACAGTAATTTTGCATTTTCATTGCTTTCCACACCTTGGTATTTACATGTGGAAATCCACTGGGACACTCTCAGAACTGCGCTGCGAGTACATATGCAAAGTTTAGTGGTGATTTGGTGGAAGATGTAGGAAAATAGGGAACAACACACACACACAAAAACAAACTTTCCAGAACTTATCATTAACTAGAATTGGAAGGAATTGATTTTTCAGATTCGGTTTCAGGAAAAAACCTTGGTTTTGGTTGGGTTTTTTTCAGCGGCAGTTGAAGCTAAAAAAAACTGGGTACCAAAAGGGTGCTGGGTGGAATATAATTTTTCTTTGGAGAGAGGGCGTGGGGGAGCGGGGTGTCAATGGTGGTGGGGCAGTGTATTCAGGCAAAATGAACAAGTGTTTAACCACCGAGGTGGTATTAGTTCCCTACGGCACTTTTGTGATATAAGGTGTTTCTGTCACATAAGACATGACCACAGTCAGCAGGAGTATCAGATCTGGGGGTGGGGCAGGTTTGGTAAAATAATTGGGGATGTTTCAGCCTGGGGACGGTTCGGCTTGGGGACAATTCGGGTTTCATGACAACAGTCAACAGGAGTGTCAGACCTAGGGGGTGGTCTGGGTAAAATACAGGTTATCAGACAGGATTTCAAATGTGAATGGAATCTAAAAACTGAGAATTGAGAGAAGTTTAGCTTGAACCATGTTGGAGGAAGGGGTGGTAACATAAAAATAGAGAAAAAAAAGCTTAAAAAAAACACAACAAAAATGGCCGCCATTCCGCCATCTTGCATTTTGAAACAAATATTTTGAGCGTGCATCATCCCCTCAGAACCATTTATCCATGTATCAAATATGAAAGGTGTAGCTTAAAGCATGTTGGAGGGACAGGTGGTAAAATAAAAAGACAGACAGACGGACAGGTGGATGGACAGACAGATGGGCAGAGTGCAATCCCACAGTCCCCTTATGGTTCCTGTTGGGGACTAATAAATTTATATATGCTATCCCCTCACCCTTGAACTCACTCTTTTGAAGACACTAACCTCAGCATATTTATTTTATTTTTACTTAACCCTTAGAACTCTGGTGGTATCTTCCATATCAATTCAATGGCAGCAACCGGAAGAGGCCATATTCATTATTTGTGGGTAGACCAATATTAATATTTCCAAAATGCAGCCTCACGGCTGCATTTTGAAAATATTGATTGGTTTTCCCCACACAATCACTTACCAGCTATCATACTTAATGAATTTATAAAGTATCATGTTCAGAGAAGTGGCCGCTCGGGTTCAAGGGGCTAATCATAACTTAGAAACTGTCCTTTGAAATATTACACTCCTTTTGGAGCTTTCTATTTTTATTCAAGAAAATCTTGAAAATAAATGTGGTCATATTTGTATAGGTGATGTGAAGTGACCAAAGGGGTTGTGTATATTATGTCGGAGAATGCCATTCTGGTACCTATAATTGGTGAAACAAGTGGGGTGGGGGGGGGGGGGGGTGGGGGAGGGTACATGCAAAAAATACTATTCAATTTTCATTATTTTTTCACTTTTTATCACAAAAACATAGCTTATGACCCTCATTGGAACAAGCTCGTTCGAATGAGGGGTCATAAACTATGTTTTATGACCCCCTCATAAAACAAACTTATGACACTTCCAAATTATTTTATTTGGGAGTGGCATATGCTTTTCATGTTAGGTAAAGGATTAAACCTTATTTTGAATAGTAATGATAAACCACAATGTGGGGTTGTAATCCTATGACAGGTACCAAGTCTAAGATGATGGGCACAAAACTGCTGGTTAAATTCTCCAACATTAAAAGTGATGAAGAAAACTATACAGTCTTTAACCCTTTACCCAACGTAACGGCCAAAACCGGCCAGCGCTATTCTCAAATATCGCCAATTAATTTTCAGTATTTTTTCATTTTTTGTCTCAAAAACATAGGTTATGACCCCTCGTTGGAACGAGCTCGTCAAGCTCGTTCCAACGAGGAGTCATAACCTATGTTTTTGAGACAAAAAATGAAAAAAAACAGTTACTCAAGATTTTTTTTGCAAGTGTCGTCTACTTTTCATGTTAGGTAAAGGGTTAAGAAAAGTTTTGTTTCATCAAAATTGGAAATATAAACCGGAAGAAATCTGAAAAGAAGAAAACACACATCCCTATAAATACTACAATATCCGTGACAAATGGTTAGATAGTTAGATATAACTAATAATGCAGAAGAGACCAAGGTAAATTACTCTTGTAAGCAAACAAGTGGTCTACAGAAGGTGTATAACAACATTTCAGCCTATTAAACTTGACCCATGTGTCCTGAAAAAATAATGCCCAAAGCTATTTACTTAACTCATGGTAATGGAAAAACCGACAGGTACTATTCATAAAAATCAGTATTCACATTTTCTTGTTTTTCTATTTTTGTCCCAAAATCATAGCCTTGGAGCCCCATTGGAAAAAGTTCACGGAGTTCTTTCCAATGAGAGGTCATAAGCTATATTTTTACACAAAAAAATGAAAATTTATCAGTTATTCATGTATTTTTTTTGCAAGTGACATCTCTTCAGATTGGGTAAATGAGATTGGTGCTCCCAGAGCTCTGACAAATGAATTATCACAAATTCTTTACATAGTATATGGGGAGTGGATTGTCACCAAAACAACTCATAAAGAGATGTTTCCACTAAGTTAATTTGCTTGTGAGGGGCACTGTGTACTACGGCATACTGCACATCGATGGTGCGCTTTCCTTTAACCAATGCTAACTCTGCATGTGCAGCATTAGTACACTGAGGAGTCTGACAGTTGCTCATCACTGCTCAGTGTTTCTCTCCAAGTACTCCAAAATATAAAAACAAGGCACAAAAAAAATTGGTGAAAAGTCTTTAACCCTTTACCCAACGTAACGGTCAAAACCTGCCAGCATTATTCACTAAAAATCTCCTTTCAAGTTTTTATTATTTTTTCATTTTTTGTCTCAAAAACATAGGTTATGACATCTCTTTGGAACGAGCTCGTTCCAAAGAGGGGTCATAACCTATGTTTTTGAGACTAAAAATGAAAAAAAATTAGTTATTCAAGAACTTTTTTGCAAGTGTCGTCTGCTTTCCATGTTAACCCTTTACCTAACCCAAAATGCAGACGACACTTCCAAATCAAATTCTTGAACTAATTTTTTTCATTTTTTGCCTCAAAAACATAGCTTATGACCCCTCATTTGAATAAGCTCAACAAGCTTGTTCAAATGAGGGGTCATATGCTATGTTTTTGAGATAAAAAAAATCAAAAAATAATAAAACCTGAAAGGAGATTTTTGTGAATAGCGCTGGCCATTTTTGTTTGTTACATTAGGTAAAGGGTTAAAAGAGACACAAATTTAATCAATGGACCTATGACCAGCACAAAGAAGTCCAATGACTGGTAATAGTACTGCTCATATGAATTTGTTTGGAATTGTATAGTGGAACGTGTTAATATCGAAGAGCCACCTTACCAGAGACAAAATATTCAATTAACAGGAGTATAATTAACATGAACTGCGGCATTATCCTATCTTCTAATAGAAAAATAGACCATTTATTCTGTTATATCTTGTTTGATAGAGTTAGAGATATAAAAGACCAGGCCCCACAAAGTAGATCATCTATTTTTCAGGCCATTTTTTGTAGAATTGCATGTGGCCAGGCGTTTTTTTATTTTATTTTTTTATTTTTGTAATTATTTCTCTGCCATCAAAAGTTCATGTTTGTGGATTGTTTTATGTTTTTCGCCTCATAATCTAAGGATTAGCAAGGGTGGTATTTATTATTATTTATTAGGGTTTAACGACACATTAACAGCCAGGGTCATATGTTTTACGGGTGGAGGAAGCCGGAGAGAACCACCGAGCAATGACGAGCAGCTGTCAGCTCCCCAACATCTTAACTCTGAACTCTGCACCGCGGCACAGGCAGGGTTACATTGGTTGAAGACATGTGCACCATCGATGTGCAGTACGCCTTAATACACAGAGTCATCATGCCCCCATGTAGGCAAGGGAGGTGAAGTACCTTGCCCAAGGACACAACGCAGGAGCGCGAATCAGTTGCTGAAATGATCACCCATACAAATACTAACCATGCTCGACGTTGCTTAACTTAGGTGATCTGGCGAGAACCGGTTACCGCAACGCCACCGTGCCACCAAAGCAAGAGTGGTAGTGTATTTCATTCCTTGAGTGCAAAAAGGCTTTGCAATGCTAAAGCATTACAAAGTCTGGCTGCACTCAAGGGACAAATTTATCAATTTTATTAACTTGGGTAAAATATCAGACATTAGCCATTTAATTTTTACTTTTTTTAAGTTTGCATTGTTTATAAAAAAAAGAACATGTGGAAGCCAAAAGGACCATGCGAGAAGACCTGAGAAACATATTTTTAACTTTTTTAGGCCTCATATACATATGTTGGATATTCTGAGACCAGACAAGTCTCTAAATGTTGGGAATTCCAGGAATGTCCAAGTGATTTTATGACATATTACAAGATTTTTTTATTTAATTAACAAGGAGTTTACTCTATAACCAATTTTTACCACAGTAATCAAGGATTGCTTCACTTCCCGGGGTTCACATGGGGGAAAGGTTAAAATCATTCTCCAAGTAATTCACCTTGGTCTATCCTACATGAAGATATAAGCAGTTAATAAGAAAAGTCTGGAGGAAACTTACATAACTTACTTGCTTCAGGCCACAGATCAGGAGATGCACGATCCAGTTTCTCTAAACTTAATAACTGATCTGAATCTGCAAATAACAAATACTCAACCAGGTTACTTAAGGAAACAGATTAGTAATTTTACTTGTAAGTGCCTTTATGCTGGGTCATCAGATCTCTATTAATTTTCATGTCTACTAACATGGTTCTTCAGCAAGAACAACAGAGTGCATTATTTAATCAATTAACCATGCTAATAAGACACTGACATATTTCAGCCAATCAGAGCAGCTGCTGGTCATCTCACAAGAACCAACGCTTCACCTCAAGCTAAACAGGTCATTCCAATGTTTTATCTCAGTCAGCAAACATTCTAATTAAAAAGCTTTTGCCCATACCACTCCAGCCTATTAGGGTACCTTGTTCTCCCAGAGTGGGTTGCGCAACAATGACAAATGCTAGCTTATTTGCTGCATCTCATCAATAGAATGACGTGATGGTGTTGTACATTACCTATTTAAATGGCAACATGCATGTGTTGTCGTACCGGATTTCCATTACTGTTATGACCCCTTAGTTACTTGATTCCAGATGGCCAAGCATAAAAATGTTTTAGCACACTAATTTTTACTTCATTGGTGACAACATTTACAGTTCAACTGTATCTTCGGTCGAGTTCATACACTTTTTTGCACAAATAATTCTACATGGTTCATACAGATTTATCATTTGAAAATTAAAGTTCTTAATACCTTTTTAGGATCAGACGTATAAAATTTAATAACTAACCATACCCACCTGAATTTTACAATTAAGTGTTAACCCTTTACCCAACGTAACGGCCAAAACCGGCCAGCGCTATTCTCAAAAATCGCCTATTAATTTTAATTATTTTTTCATTTTTTGTCTCAAAAACATAGGTTATGACCCCTCATTGGAACGAGCTTGTTCCAATGAGGGGTCATAACCTATGTTTTTGAGACAAAAAATGAAAAAAAATAGTTATTCAAGAATTTTTTTGGCAAGTGTCGTCTGCTTTTCATGTTAGGTAAAGGGTTAACAAAAACTTTATGAACGTAAAAAAAAATAGTTTCTTGACCGTTTCTTGTATTTAATTTGTTTTTATCATTCTGCAATACATAAAAACAATATTGATAATACACAGTATAGTTGCTGTGAACTGGTCGTAATCAATGCATGGGCAGTAATGTCAACGCATGCATTTACCAGGTAATAAAAATAATCAGCAAAATTTTTACCCAGTGCTTCATTAATTAAATTCTTGATGATTATTCCTATAATTAGTGTTTGGAACTTAATATTATTTAGTCCGTGGAAATATTGTCCAAACGTAGAAAGTGACCAGCCCACAGTAGCTGCACTGTAATTTGGCCTGTGAGTGCAACAAAGTACCATCTGTATTCTTTCAGCACTGCAGATGGTGATTTGTTGCATTTAACCCTTTGAACTCTAGTGATATCTTCCATGCCAGTTCGACGGTAGCAATTAGAAGAGTCCATATTCATTCATCATTTTTCTTTTGTGGTAGAACAATTAATACTTTCAAAGTTGAAAATATTGATTGGTCTACCTCACACATTCACTGAACAGCCATCCTGTTTAATGACGTTATGACAGCCGCTAGGGTTCAAAGGGTCAACTGGTAGAGTGCTGGAAGTCCATATTTGGGCTTTATTCTTAAGTGGAGGTACCACAGCTTGAAGGCTCATATTCAGTGCATGTGATTTGTATTCTCATAGAAGTGATATTATTTAGTCTATAAGGGATTGCTTTGTTACAATTTATGGGAGAGTGCCTGTGGGCACTCTCCCATAAATTGTAACAAGGCAAAGACATGTGTACAAGATTTGATGGCCAAAAATAATTTAGCACTCTACCAGTTAAGGGATGATACAAAGTTTTTAGTAATTACTAAAACAGGGGCAAAAATGGATGAAAAGGTTTTTGTATTACTCTCAAAACATGTGATTTTGGCTGTTTAGGATTTTGTTAACCTCTCACTGATTGCATCAGCATGTCTATTACTGGCAGTTGATTATTTGCGACAGACAAGGCATAAAAAGAACAGCAATGTTTGTGTCAGTTTCAATAAAATTGATTTTATTATTTATTTATTGGTGTTTAAGGTCACATATTTTTGCACAATGGCTAATCATGACCACAACAACTCAAGACCAGGGATGAGCGTTAATTAGCCATGTCGAGATTTTAGAGAGGATTTGCACCTCCCAAGCATTGGTGAGTGGGTCCTATATTACCAGTAAAACAGAGCCTGTTTACCACAGTGAACAGGTACTGCTTCACTTCCTGGGGATCCCGTGGGGAATTAATTTTATTAACTGATGCTTAATAATCACTTTTTTGATGGTTTTAACTGGTTGAGCACTAGATGCCACTATCAGGGCTTTCAAAACTAGAGAGTGTCAGTTGCCCGCTACATCGCCACCAAGGCATACCGCCTAGTGTGGGTGACTGGAAGAGGCACTCAAATTTTGTAAGTAAAAAAAATCCAATATGCCCACCAGTCGGCCATCTTGAATCCGATCGGGAAAAAAATTATGGCATGCACTGCTCCTCATGTCGATCAGTTATACTGAGTTTCATGACAATGCAGTGAAAACTAGAAGTAATTCGCTCCACAAGTATTTTGCAAAATCCAATATGGCCACCAGTCGGCCATCTTGAATCCGATCAGGAAAAAAATTATGTCACACACTTCCCTTCATCATGTTGATCATTTTTGTGAAGTTGACACCTATATACCCCCTCTAAACTTCGTTTTGTGGGGGGTATAAAAATGTGGGTACCAAAGCAAAGGCCAACATTTTCTTTGCTCATGATTCACATTCAGTCAAACCCAAATAATATTTTGCTTATATAAAGTGTTTCTATTACAAATTACTGGAGAGTGCCTCTAGGCACTCCCCAATAGTTTGTAATAGAACAAATTTTGAGTAACAAATTCAGACCACCAAAAATTATAATATAAATGCCATCAGTGGGAAGATTTTTAAAAACAAGAAGCCCCAGGGGGCCTGAGGGCGCTCACCTGCATATCAACCCAGAGAATTGATTTCAACAAGTTGCATATGCTCCTCCTAAGAAAAGCTTATACCAAATATCCAAAGATTCTGACCAGTGGATCTAAAAAAAAAAAGATTTTTAAAGAATATTCCTCATATTGAACTAAGTTATAATTCAGGCTCCCACAGGGAGCCCATATATGAACCCAGGAACTTGGCTTTAACAAAATTGAATCTCCCCCCCCCCCCCCCCCCCCCAAGAATGCTGCATACCAAATATCAAAACATTCCGACTGCTGGATCTGAAGAAGATTTTTTTTAAAAATTCCTCATTTTGGACTAAGTCACAATTCAAGCTCCCACAGTAAGTCCAAATATGGACCTAGGGACACGACTTGAACAAACTTGAATCTCACCCCCTAAGGATGCTGCATACCAAATATCAAAACATTCCGACTGCTGGATCTGAAGAAGAAAATTTTTAAAGAAAATTCCTCATTTTGGACTAAGTTATCATTCGGGCTCCCACAGTGAGCCCAAATATGGACCTAGGGACATGGCTTGAACAAACTTGAATCTCACCCCCCTAATGATGCTGCATACCAAATATCAAAACATTCAGACTGCTGGATCTGAAGAAGTTTTCAAAGAAAATTCCTCACTTTGAACTAAGTTATAATTCGGGCTACCACAGTGAGCCCAAAAATGAACCCAGGGACTTGGCTTGAACAAACTTGAATCTCACCCCCTAAGCATGGTGCATACCCAATATCAAAAGATTCTGCCTGCTGGATCTTGAGATTTTTTTTGCCTGAAATGCACTAAGTTCAAATTTGGGCTCCTATACCAAGCCCAAATATAAACCCAGGGGTGCCGATTTGAACAAACATGAATCAGATCCACCCCACATGTTGCATACCAAATATCAAAAGATTCTGCCTGCTGCATCTGGAGAAGATTTTTTAAGAAATTTGCACGAAATGCACCAAGTTAGAAATCAGGCTCCTATACTGAGCCCAAATATGAACCCAAGGGGCCGATTTGAACAAACTTGAATCCGATCCACCCTACAATGTTGCATACCAAATATCAAAAGATACTGCCCGCTGGATCTGGAGAAGAAGATTTTTTAATGTTTTTCCCATTGCCTACCTGTAGTGTTAAAAAGTGCTGACTCAGCACTTTTTCAAAGTCCTGAAAAAAGTACCTTGTCATCAAACTGATAGGGATTTTTTTTAACCAATCTATTCTACTGGATAAAAGTAAGCTTTATACAAAATAAGAATTCTCTGTGCTGTGTAGTTTTGGAGATATGGCAGTTTTAAGGTTTTTCTTATTTTTAGCTCCGGAGGTTCCCACAGGGAAATAAGAAATTTTTTTTTGCATCAATCAACTACTCATGCCCCATTATCATCTCATAATAAATTTAGTTCCAATCGACCTCACGGTTCTGAAAATAGAAATTTTAGGCGTGGTCAAAATTTTTGCCCCTCCCATAACGAGGGCAAATAATCCCCAACAAACTTCTCTTGAACAAACTTGATTCTAAACCTCAAAAGGACTCTGTGTACCACATATCAAGTCTCTGCTACTGGTGGTTCATTAGAAGAAGATTTTCAAAAAAATTGGCCATTTTTTCCCCACCCCTCTGCTCAATATGAACCAAAACCTAATTTGCATAAAAATCAAAATGCCTGTATATAACCACTACTTACATGAAATTTAATTAAAGGACGACGGACCGTCGGACTGACGGACGGACAGACAGACGGATGGATGAAGAGTGGTCAGAAAAGCTCACCCTGACTTTCAGTCAGGTGAGCTAATAACAACAGGAAGTTAATTTCAGCTATTAATAATATGAACACTATCCGTGGGTACACTTTTTAAAAACAGTTATTTGAAAATAGGAAAAAAAAAATATGTTTTCATTTTTGGAATTCACTTTAAAAAAATGTCCACAATCCTGTATAAGTATTTCCATTAGTTGCTTGAATCCTGTACCCTATGTAACATGTAACCAATTAACCCTGAGCATTTATACAGCCTTAGTCAAGGGTCACCCTTATCAACACAGGTCCCTATTGAGAAAATTTTTTTGTGACTAAAATATTATATTTTACGGCTAATGTCGGACTGTTCCCTATGGGTGAGGGTAGGCTGAAAATCTTCGACAACATTTCTGGAAATATGAGTTCATTACCCAAATTTCCATGTGGTATTTGTTCACTCACTTTGGGGTCATTTTCCCAACATTTTCAGAAATTTTGTCGGAAATTTTCAAACAATCCCATTATAGGGAGAAAAAGAAAGAATCGCGATAAAGTTTAGGTGACCTACGGCGCTTTACGTTTGGGACAAATGTCTGTAAATGCTTTAGGTCTACAGGAACATTTCCCAAACTCAAACTGCAGCAAGTTTCCTAATCTTTATCTCGTAAATGAGAAAAAAAAGTTTCTCTATTGAAGGGAGTTCAACAATTAACAAAGTAAATGATGCGTGCAGCTATTTTTCCTCAAATAGTTGGCCATTTGCCTCGACTTCAAGTGACCTGTGGAGATTCATGATTACGACAGATCTGTAAAATATTTAACATACGTGTATGCAAAAGTGTTACAGTGATATCAAATAATATTCTCAACTGTCACTAAATCTAATAATTAGTTTGACTTCGGAATAATGCACAGTCTGTCTATTTATTTTCATTTTGTTCATTTGGCATAATGCGACAGAATTGTTTTCAAAATTGGCCACAGATCCCTCCCAATCAACATTATTGCTACTTCATCCGGGCCTGACGATAGCAGGGGAGAGGGGGGCAGGGCCCCACCCCTCCATGGTAATCTCTAACGGAAGGTTTTGCTTCCTTTTACTAGAATCAATGTGCAAAATGAAAGGTTTTTCAGGCAAAAATGTTGTTGGAAATTTTCAGCCTACCCTCTCCAGTAGGGAACAGTAGGACTTTAGCCTTAAAATATAATAATATAATAAAATATTTTCAGTTATAAAAAAAAATAATTTAGAGGGTCATGCGGCATTAAGGGTGACCGTTAGTCAGTGTATATTTTCATATAGTGCCTGATAAGGCTGTTACCAATTTATTGCAAGAGGTCCCATGGTACCTGAGGAGCTCTCCTCTCCAAAGTTGTTTCAAGAAGGATTTAATTAGCTAGTTAACACTGGAGAGGAATGAGGTTATTTAATTATTTATAACTCTGTTGTCCATGTCAGATGATTTTTTTTCTAGTATTGGGATGCTACAACAGAAATAATTCCCAGATTTCCAGTAATGCAAAACTAGGTACCAGTAGTCCAAATATCAACCTAGGGTTTACAACCGTAAACAAGCACTGCTTCACTTCTTGGGGATCCACGAGGGCATCTGAGCAATGAAAGAATCCATTCAAGCCTACTTTTTATTGAAAAACAGAACACCATAAACATTCAGATGAGTAGTATATGCTCCATTCACCCTACAGTCCTGACATTCAGCATTGATGGTCGAGTTCAGTTTCAGTTCCTCAAACTCAACATACTCCATTATCATATTACAAAACTACGTAATATGAAACTCATAATCCCAGGGCATAAAATTTGAGAGGAACAATTTTATCGTTCCTCTGGTGGTTATCTAAATGAAGAAACAGATAACAGAAAAGTTGTTCATCTGGAAATACAAACAATTCGTCGAAAAGTTGTGTCTATCACCGTATTTGATAGCATTGTTTTGTGGGAAGACCTCTCTCTTCAATCCTCAAACTCCCTAAGACAATTAATGCCCCCTGTGCTTGCTGCCAATGCTTTCGAAATCTGTGAACTGTCATACAGTAGGGTCACCATGGATGGGTTAAAATCCAAGGGTTGTCATTTTTACACGCATATAACTCAGAGATGATCCACTGTGACACTTATTAAAATTTCCACCAATGAAGCACCAGGATTACCCCAGTGCTTCAATGGTGGACATTTTGCTAGGTGTCTTAGTGAATCATCTCTGAATTATATGTGTGGAAAAATGCCCACCCATAGATTTTAACCCATTCACGATGGCTGCACTGTAATAGGTCCTCTTTATTATATCCAGATGAACGGTAAATAGGTTATCTCAAAATTCAAGATTTTATTTTCTGTGATCCTGCATATTATCTTGTCCTACCACAAACTCACATTGGATCAACTTATTGTTGGTACACGTATATAACTGATAATCCGTTTTCTCTTGGGCAAATTCCATTGACACTTTGGAATATTTTATACATCAACATGACAAATATTTGTACTATTGATGCACTAACGTTGACAAATACTTATATTCAGTGTTGATGCCATGTGACACAAAAATCTTGTAGCATACAGGGAATTATTTATTTATTTATTGGTGTTTAAGGTCACATATTTCTGTACAATGGCTAATCATGACCACAACATGAATATCAACTCAAGACCAGGTGTGAGCGTTAATAAGTCATGTTGTGCATTTTGAGAGGGTTTGCACCTCCCAAGCATTGGTGCCTGGGACCTATTTTACAAGGAAAACAGAGCCTGTTCAACGCAGAGAACAGGCACTGCTTCACTTCCCAGGCAGGTCTGACATTCTTAAAAATGCAGCAGGGCTAAAAATCTATCTCCTTGCATGGCCTGGGAGTTTTTTTTGGCGCTTCTAACAAGGTAGTCTCGGTGAAATGGCTACGCTGCCCCTCTCACACCTCCAAGCCTCGGCAAGCCCCGGAGGTGTGGGAGGGGCAGTGTGGCCATCTTACAGAGACCACTAACATAGCAGCGATCTGAAAAGGTGTGGGCTTTAGGAATAGGCTGTTATGGTAATCATCATTTTGTAAGGCACAAAGGCTAGTTTTCGTCCTCTTTAATTTTTTAAAGACAAGCGAATAAATCGCTCTCCTGAAAATGCCAGGCCTGAGGGAACCATATAGGGAAAAATGGGTCACATTCTATTTGGCATGTGACAGCACCATACACTTTGATTAGTCAAACTTCAATACTATATCCAACCGCAACACAAAAGTAGAATAAAATATCTAATTTATCAATGAATTCTAAATTTGAAGCAGTTTTGGAGACTTTATAAGCTCGTCAACAGGTGTAACTTTTCGTGGAAAAATAACTACTCAACAGCATGACTATGGTTCGCAATTCCATGAATATTGATTTTCTATTGATAATTTGGGTATTACGTTGGTCACTTGCACATATAAACAATTAATTTTTGACAATTTACATTTGAATGACCGGAATCAACTTGGATTCTCAGTTTCGTTTTACATAAATATTATGAGAATCGGATTCTCGTCGAAAAAGCGAGGCCTCTTACGTAAGCTGAACTCGGTTTTCATGTATTGCATTCAACTGCTCTCACTGATGTGTATCATCAAGCAAAGTATCACAGTGTACCATGCACCTTCACAGACCTAATTTCGGCCTCCTAATAATGTGGAAGAAATAGCCAACCAAACACTGTTATGATGTAATAGATACAGGTTTATTTTTTAGTGCAAAATGCATATACATAGAAAATAAAAAATCACAAATAAGTCAAACAAAACTACACAAAAAATAACACCATTGGGGCAGGTTATATATACAACTTTATTTTCGATTCATATGCTGTCCTCACGATACAGAAAAATTTGAATTGGCAAAAGCAGTTAGCATCAGCTATAATACATTTTGCATCAGCACTTTTATAAATAAACGTTTTCGTTCTAATTAAAAGCCGACAATATGCCAACATTTAGGCTTATAATATACTACTCAAAGTTTGCTAAGCACCAAGTATATCCAACTACCTGTTTTACGTTTTAGTTAAAATATTGTAATGAAAAGTGTATATAATTTTTATTGAATTATATCTTTAATGATTTAAGTACATAAATTAAGATTTTGAGTTTGACATTGTTTTTTAGCTTTTGAATACGATAACCATAGAAAATGGATATTATTGGTAGAAGAGGAAATTTTTCAATTTGCCAACAAGTTAACGGAGCGAACAGGTATGGGTTCAATATCGAGTATGAGACCCATTAAAGTTAATTACAGCTTGACAAGGCCTTCTCATGCTCCCAATCAGGTTCCTGGTGATCCTTTCTGGGATGTTGTTTCATTCTTGGACAAGCATGGCACCATGCTCCTGGACACTTCTTGGCTGGACTGGGCGGGCTGAAAATGCAAGCTGCAACTCATTCCAGACATGCTCGATTGGATTGAGGTCAGGGGATCTTGCTGGCCAGTCCATATGCCCAATCCCCTCCGTCGGTACTCCTCAACAGCATGGGCAACATGAGGACGGGCATCATCGTCCATCAGAATGAATCTATCACCCACTGCACCTGTATACAATCTGACGTAGACATCCACAATTTCATCAATATACCACTGTGCAGTCAATGTACCACGGTCAAGGACACAGAGCTCTGTACGTCCATCCCTGATAATGCTGACCCAGAGAATGATTGACCCTCCACCATAGCGGTCATGCTCAGCAATGTTGGCTGCATGGAATCGCTCTCCTGGTCTTCTCCAAGTCCAAGAACATTAAAATTTTTTAGTAAATTTTGTTTCTTAACATACCTACCACAATTGTTTACAATTGGCTGTAACATAAGTGTAAGCCCTACTTCGGAACTAACTCAAGCTTTTAGAAACTTTTCCAAACGAGCTGGAAAAGTACTAGAGTGCAAAAGCACGAAACAGAGCGAAAAAAGGGTCGAGCGAGACCAGCGCTCGAAATTACACGTACTCTCACTGCACACCTCTTGCGTTTATCGAGCGCATGCACAACAACCGTGACGTCAATTCCGTATTTTTGCCAACGAGAAGTTTGTGATTTAGCAGGAAGGCATCGATATCAAAGATATCCCCAAGGAGGGTGGGGCTCCGGTAAACAATTGTGGTAGGTATGTTAAGAAACAAAATTTACTAAAAAATTTTAATTTCTTTTCAACCTACTCACAATTGTTTACAATTGGCTGAATAAACAATAGGAGGAGGTGAATCACATAACCAATACCAACAAGAGTAGCAGAAAGAAAAGCAAGCAGGGCAGAGAACAATAGCGAAAACCTGTAATGAAGATAGAGAGAAGGCACCTGAAAAGAACAAGGCTGAGCGAAGCACAACCTCGATAAAAACAATTTTAACGAGGGTGCGCAACAGCCTGAGCAGCAACGAGAGGGCCGCAAGAATAAAGGTCCTCAGATTGCTGCTGAAGGTGGCGGAGATAAAAGGTGGAGAAGGTAGAAGCATTCCTCCAGTAAGCCGCATTCATAACATCCCGGAGCGAAACAGAATTGGAGAACGCCCAGGATGTAGAAATGGCACAAACCTCATGAACATTAAACCGGTTCGAAACAAGATCCGACGCAGACAAGCGGGAATAAGCCAGCTTGATTGCAAGACAGATCCACTTGGGCCTAGAATTGGAAGAGATAGACCGCCTCTTAGGAATGAGAGACAGAAAGAATCTCTTCCGACCCCTCCTAATGAACTGAGTGCGAGTAATGTAAGTCTTGATCGCATGAACAGGACAAAGAAGAGGCCTCCGACCATCGACAGAAGGGAGAGCCTGAATGCAGATGGGAGGAGGTACTGAATCAGGAAGTTGATTCTTAGCCAGAAAAGAGCAATCAGTAGTGAAGGTGACACTGTTAGCCTCATTTCTGAAGAAGACAGAATCAACAGATAGCACATGAAGCTCACTGATTCGTCGAGCAGAAGCAAACGCTAGAAGAAAAGCTGTCTTATAGGCGAGAAAATGCATATCGGTCTCAGATAAAGGCTCGAAAGGTGCCCCCTCCAAACAGTGCAACACCCATGCCAAGTTCCACTTGGGTGTAAGACGTAAAACTTGAGGCCTCTTCAAAGAAAAGTGCCGAATGAGTTTGGAGAGAAAAAGATTACGACTGATGCACCGCTTTCCCACATAAGAGAAAGTATCAGACAGCATAGACCCATAGCCCTTAATCGTAATAGGCTGGAGGCCCTTGGAGTCAAAAAGGTATACCAGAAAATCCGCAATTTGAGCGATTGACAGATCACGGTAATTCACATTGTGATCTGCACATCAGCGGCAGAAAACCTTCCACTTCGCAGCATAAGTCATGCCAGTGGAATGTCGCCGCGATGCAGAAATGCACTCCACTGATCGTCTCGAAAAACCTCTACGTCGGAGACTGGACCTGATAAAAGACAGGCGTGAAGGGACAGGCTCGCCAAGTTGTTGTGATACTTCCTGGGATGACCCTGGGAAAGAAGATTGCGACGTAGAGGTAGACGAATCGGCCATCTGCCAACAGAGGCCGCAGCAGATTGATCCACACCCTCTGTGGAGAGAGGTGCGATCAGAATGATCCTGCAACTGCAAGCACGAATCTTCGTTAATACTTGAGGAAGAATCGGTGCAGGAGGGAAGGCATAGCCGATCCAACCTGTCCAGTCCAGGGACAGAGCGTCTACCACAAAAGCCAGAGGATCTGGACAAGGGGAGACAAAGGTCTCCACCTGATGATTCCAGCGAGTAGCGAAAAGGTCGACCTGAGGACGGCCCCACTGCTCGCAAATCACCTGAAACACTGACCGATGTAGCATCCATTCGGTGGGAAGGACACTGTTGCGTCGGGACAGGGAGTCTGCTAGGACGCTGAGATGCCCGGGAATGTATCGAATGGACACCCAAGCTTTTACATCCCGTGCCAACAGAAGAAGATCCCGAGATAGCCGATACATGGGAATTGAATGTGTGCCTCCTTGAATCCGAATGTAGGCCACTACTGTCAAATTGTCCGAAAGAAATAGGACAATATGGTCCGACAGGTGAGGGATCCAAAGCCGAAAACTCAACAGAAGAGCAAGAGCAGCTCCTTCTGGTTGATATGAAGGCCCACCTGCTCGCTGTCCCACTCGCCGTGAGTGGACAGACCGAAAGGATCCAACGTCGCACCCCGATCGCTGGCATCTGCAGTAAGGATGCGATCGGCCAAAGGAAGATCAAACGGAACACCCTGTGTCAGCCAGGGAACATCAGCCCAAGGGTGAAGGTGACAAAGCAGGCACCGAGGAATAGGAAGTTCCAGGTCCAGCGGATCTACATTTGGATGCCAACGATCCAACAGAAAGTGTTGGAGAGGTCGGACAAACAAGCGACCGAGCGGAATGACATCTGTCACCGAACCGCAAAGGCCCAGCATCCGAAGGAAAGTCCTGACCGAGACCGAGGAAGATTGAAGCAGGTTCCGAGTCAAGGCGGAAAGAATCGTTGCCCGAGCATGGGGGACCGACACTACATTGTGAAGAGTGTCGAAAACATCCCCAAATGACGGAATCGCTGAGAAGGAAGGAGATCCGACTTCTCGCGATTGACTCTGAAACCCAGCGACGCTAGCAGGCAAAGAAACTGCCGGACATCTAACTCCAGAACAGCAGCATCATGGTGCCGTTGGAGGATGTCGTCCAGGTAGGCTGACGAAGTCACAGCCGACTGAGTACAGTGGAAAGCAAGCACATGTGACATCAGTCGAGTGAAAGCCCAAGGAGCCAGGTTCAAACCGAACGGGAGAGCTCTGAATTGATAGACTTGATCCCGAAACGAGAACCGAAGGTATTTCCGTGACGCCAGATGAATAGGTACATGGAAGTAGGCATCCTTCAGGTCGATACTGGCAGCAAAGTCGCCCTGATGAACTGAACGTCGAACCGACCGGAAAGTCTCCATACTGAAACGAGGAGCTATTATGTACTCGTTCAGGATACTCAGATCGATGACAGGACGAAATTGACCATTTTTCTTCGGCACCAAGAAAAGTCTCGAGTAAAACCCCGGTGAAAGGGTGTTCCTGACCACCTCGATTGCCCCTTGGGAGAAGAGACTGTCGATCTCCTGCACCAGAAGGTCCCGACGCAGAGAATCGGAAGGGACCTGAGTCGGGAGGAGCACCCGAGATAAACTGAGGTGCCGATGGAAGGACAGTCGCGGACCAGATTGAATGACGTCGAGGACCCAAGGGTCCGACATTATCTCTGTCCAACAGTCATAAAACAGCGACAGCCTTCCCCCGACAGGAGGTGAATCGTGGTGAGAACCTTCACTTGCGGCCTCAACAAGGCCCCCCCCCCCCCCCCCCCCTGGAACGACCACCACCCGCAGCAGCAGGTTGGTCCAGCTGTCGCAGCAAAAGCTGGTCCTTCGAATGACGAAGAACTTCGCCACGAACAGCTTCCATGGAACCATGGAACAACTGAGGTCCCATCAAAGAGGCAGACCTCAGAACAGCACGTTGCTCAGAAGGAAGGGATGGAGAAGAATCCAACACCGCATCCCGGCGTGCCAGCTACAAATTAGCCGTGTTACAGGCGTGAGCGTGTGTCAAGTTCATAAGAGCCTGTGACAAAACGCGAAAAGGCGTCTGAGCGTCATCAAACTCCCCTGGTGGAAAATATTCAGCCAGAGCAGCGACGACATGGTCCGCGAGAGACAACATACCCAGCATCTCTCTGGACAGGCCCACCATAGATTCAACTACCGACATCGGGAGAACTGCCGACTTAGGCTTAGTAAACCCGAGGGAAGAAGAACCCTCATCCATAGTTGTCATCCCTTGGAAGACTGATGGACAGACGGAATCGTAAACTCGAAACCGCGATGGAGGCAGAAAGGCATCAGCTCTAGAAAAGAAGGAACGCTTGAGGGCCTAAGAACGCATTTTGGCGTCTAAGCCTTGGAAGGACTCAACAACCTGAGCCGATTGCAAAGGACGCAAAGCCCCAGAGCTAGAAAGCTCAACGGGGTTACGGCGCTCCACAGTGGACTGTGGCCAGACGGTGACAGATGGCTGGTCTGAAGGTTGAACTTCCGGCAATAAGCCGAAGACGAAATCCAAAGCCTGCCCCAAGACTGACGAGGGGGGTCCCCATCACCTTCCAGATAATCGTCATCCTCCGTAGCAGAGGAGACTTAGCCCAACACGGGCTGACCAGCAGAAACCTTCTGGGAAGACTGAGCAGTATCCAAGGGGCCAGGCGAGACATCTCAACGACCGACCAAAGGAGGTTGTGCCTCAGGAGCCACAGGGAGGACAACTTGAGGGTTGCCAGAAAGCAACCGGGTGAGCGCCAAAACGGCCTGACGCAGGTCACCCTGAGAATCCGTCGCAGCAGTATCGCCCGACGGAGTGTCCTCCCAATGGACCCTTCTGGTAGAAGAACCCAAATCCTCAGAAGAGACCGACGTCGAACGTCGATCGGCAGACAGAATAGGGACACGGTGAGAAGACACCAGAGGATAGTCCCGATTGTGACGCCCAGGGGCCATCACTGACCTCTGCGAAACAGAAGGTCCTGCTGCAAATCCTCGAAAGAGACCGACAGCACACGTCGATCGGTACCTGGACCTAGGACACGGTGAGAAGATACTGGAGGATTGTCCCAAGAATGACAGGAACCTGTGATTGGCCTCTGCGTGGCAGACGGCCCCAACTGCCCATCCTCTGAGACCGACGGCAAGCATCGATCGACACCCCGACTCGGAACACAGTGAGGAATCACCGGAAGAAGGTTCCGAGAGTGAGAGCTAACCGGGGCTGTCACTGACCTCTGCCGAACAGCAGGCCCTGGATGCCAATGTCCCAACCCTATCCTGCTAGTTGGCACACTAGCCGGGGAAGGAGGAACAATAAACGATTCACTCGAGGGGCGAGGAATCGCTGCCGAAGCGACCGACCGGCTCAACCGACTAGGAGCAAACCTAGCCAGATGAGACGGAGCAGACAGCAAACCCGCACAACTCTGCCGCGAAGCTAGGGGAGGCTGAGAGCTCACAGACACACCAGCAGATACAGCCTCGGTCCCCCAAGACTACAGACCATCCCCAGAGATGGAAGAGCCACCATCATACAGAATAGGATCTGTAGTAACAACTTCCTCAGCAACTGCCGACGGCGTAGGAGGCAGATTGGAGAGGGTCACCGAGCTGACCTCGGAGAAGCTCTCTACGAAAACGAGACGCCTCAAGAGTGACATCAGAAGACAAAGAGACCACGGTCTCCATGTCAGGTATCACAGAGGAACTCGCCACAGAAGACAGATCAGAATCCTGTGTGACAGAGTCACCACATGGACCAGCAGAAATGTCTGCTACGGCACAGCTATCCTTACCCCGAGAACGAGGGGTTCTAGATCTGGACAGAACCGCCTTGTTACCAGAGGCCCAGAATTTAAAGGACCAAACCCCACAAATACCACATGATTGGGCCTGAATGAGAAATGAGAGTCTCACTTGCAAGCATGAGGTACAAGGAATAGTCTTTGGCATAATATGAATGATAATGGAATCAAGTTTCCCACCGACGGAAAACAGAACAAAGGTCGTGTTCACACGTGGAGGAAAAACAAGATTAAGTGTGAAGAAATCAGCAATAATGATCAAAAATAACATTAATCAATAACAATTTTGAAGGCTTGAAAAAGGATACAATCCACTTGCACACAATTAAATGCAGATAGCAAATATAATAAGTTGTTTACGAAGAAAACAGCGAAGTATAGCACGAGCCACAAAAATTTCCGACCATGTACAAATGGCGGAAACAAAAGGAATTGACGTCATGGTTGTTGCGCATGCGCTTGGTAAACGCAAGAGGTGTGCAGAGAGAGTACCTGTAATTTCGAGCGCTGGTCTCGCTCGACACTTTTTTAGGTCTTTTTCGTGCTTTTGCACTCTTGTACTTTTCCAGCTCATTTGGAAAAGTTTCTAAAAGCTTGAGTTAGTTCCAAAGTAGGGCTTGCACTTATGTTACAGCCAATTGTAAACAATTGTGAGTAGGTTGAAAAGAAACCTATCTGTGTGGTCTATGCAGTACCTTGACTCATCTGTAAAAGGGACAGGTCGCCAATCTTCTCTGGTCCATCAAACGTGATCCATGGCTCATTCATATCATGCCTGGTGGTGGTTCCGAGACAGTGGAATGCAAATACATGGTCTTCTCTATCGGAGACCACCTTCATGCAACCTTGCCCGGATAGTCTGCGTCGAAACATTTACCCTGGATGCATTCTGAAGGTCACTGCGATGCTGGGTTGTTGTGACAAAAGCGGTTCCTATGGGCCTGAATGATCAAAAACCGGTCTTCAGCTGCAGATGTTGCTCTGTCTCTGCCACCACCATGCCGTCTTACTGGTGTGCCATACAGCTGATATCTTGCTCTGGTGATCACACCAAGGTCTTCACCAACCTGACGATGGGAAGCCCCTTGCTCCAAAATCCCTACAGCCCGCCACATTTCTGCTTCTGACAAATGTCTTCTTACATTTGCATTTGCTATATTCAATTATTAAATCACAAGGGTTTGTGTTGAAATGAAGATTGAATACCCTACACGTCATGTACATGTAGACAGTACACGAAAACATCATGAAAATCAAGGGGTATATGCTTTCCTTGACTGCCACGAAAAGTCTGCCTGTCAAGAGAGCTCATGTAAACACTGGGGACCATCTCAATACATTCCTTAAAAATATACACTAAAATTATCGCAAACATGTCACAAGCAAATTTCACAATGATGTGTCAAATATATGGTGCTTAGCAAACTTTGAGTAGTATATATCCTTGTTCAATGTGGGCTGATACACCAACTCACCCATTGCGTTCTGTTGCAGTAATTGCCAGAATGAATTTTTAATTTGAGTCTCTGTTTGTCCTTCCAAATGTGCCCCATCAGCCGTTGGAACAGGGTTTTTTTTAGATTTCTACCCCCCCCCCCCCCCCCCCAGCCCCACACTCGTGCATTTCCAACAGCAATGTCACTTTCCATGTGTGGACAATATTTCCACACTAATCATAGGATTAATCATTAAAAATTTAATCAATGAAGCACCGTACCCGGTCCTTCAGTAATTAAAATTTTGCTGATGATTTTTATTACCTGCTAAACGCGTAGGTGGATATCACTGTCCCCAGATGAATTTCAGCCCTTCCACTGCAACTGTACTGTATGTATTTTCCTCTTACATGACAACAATGAATTCAAACAAGTTGAGGTGAGAAGACTTGTGTGTGTTAAGTATAGATGATCATTGGACATTTCTAATAATGGCACCTTGCGATTTACAACATGACAATTTCCCTTGGAAAACCTCACTAGCAATTCCCTATATGTTATGAATTATAAATTATTGTGATGAATTGACGGTAACATGGTCTGAGGGTTTGCGACTCAGAGCTTATGTTCAACCTCGATGGTTGCTCTGAGCCTCAAACCTCGGGCCACGTTACTGTCAACTCATCACTCATCACAATGTATATGCTCCTACAAGATACTATTCATAGCCCAAAACCTACATTGTGAAACACGAGAGGCTTATTTACTAAACTGGTGATCGTTAAAAAAGTTGTCTTCTGCAAGCAAATTTTTAATGATCACAGGTTTAGTAAATAAACCTCTCGCATCCCCACGACTGCACTGGATATAAATAATCAATAAACCAGATGAACTCATTTCATCTTAGTTCAAATTGTAAATCAGTTTATAATTTAAACAACACTTTATCCGGAACACCATCTGTTGCATGTGTAAAAAATCTAGCAAAATGAAGCGGCTTGCGAGTCATTCCGTTGATGAAGCAATTACGAAATGGGAGATGCCATTTCAAATATTTCGTGTGGTGGCGTCTGACATTAACATTTGCTACTGAAGCCGTAACATAAAAGAAACTATCCCAGCTCTCATCTAATCAGAGGGCAAGGATTTTACTCTTATTGGAACATACTTCAATGTGACTAGCGATTCTTATGAACATACTGATGTCATGAAGGCATACAACAGAAAATAACCTGTGTAATACACTTTAATATTCAAAGGGCATAAAGTAAAATCATTGACCTAAATGATAACCCATATTGAAATATTTACTACATGTACTCTTGCAGTGGTCATTTTTTTCACAAACAGCTCTTGAGCTTGAATGACAGTCCCAATTATTCAATTTATTGAAAATTTTACAGTTACTTTTTAATTTTCATGTTGCAGGGCTTCAAATTCAGCAAGAATCCAGAATTTGATTCTCGCAAACTGTTTGACATCCCAGTGATATATATAGCAAGATTCTCATTTGGATTCTTGCAAAACAGAACATAATTTACACCTCAAGTTGGTAGTTTTTCTGGTGATGCAAAACAACCTTGCATCAGCTTTTGCCTCAGCACTGCCAAATGCTGATAGTAAGGGCTGATACTACACATAAATGAATTGCGAAACATAGCAAACCATGTGCACATATGTTTCGTCCGAGTGGTGGTTCAGCAAATTTAAATCTATGCGAACGGATGACCGTTTAGCCAAAAGTTGCACTCTCCCATAAATAGTAACAATGCAAATCAACGGGGATGAAGTAATTTTACTTCCAAAATAATATGAAGGACATCCACAGAATATGAAGCTTTGAACTTTAGATACCTGCAGTTCAGAATAAAGCCTAAATATGGGCTTCTAGCACTCTATCCTTTAACCAGCCATTCTGGTGTCTTGATAGATTTTTAGACTTTTGCCATGAGAGGCTATATATATTTCAATTCCACGCAATATATGAATACTTGTTAATGATAAAAAGGCAGTTTCCCAAAAATTTTTAAGTAGCCAAGCATTTGGTTAGCCATCTCCAAACCACATGAACGGTCAGTCGGTTACAGTCATTTTTGAAATTTTGCACACTAAGCAAATAAATGAAGATTACCAAAAAAGTAACAGAAAATGTAACAAAAACAACACTATTATGACAGATTATATGCACAACTTTATTTTTTATTCATGAAAACTATACTAGTACATAACTAAATAAGAAAACATCACAAACAAGAGCTACTGCTGAAGGCAATTTATACCCCACTGCAGAGCTGGACTGATGAAGCATAAATGAATTAAAAACAAAATAAGGACCGTAACTCTAATGAAAACAAGTTCCATAATAATAATTTACTTAAGTTATGAACATTATGAATATTCTCGGACAGACGCATGGATGGATGGACGCATGTAATCCAGTATACCCCCCATTTTCTTCGAAAGTTAGGGTATAATAAATCTGTTCAAAAAGTAAATAATATAAAAGTACATGTCTTCTACAATATCAAATAACTACACATGTACAGATACTACTCTTGACATTACATGGCGAGTACTGTCAGCTCCGGTTAATATAATACCTCAGACCAGGCACTTTTAAAAATGCAGGAGGGCTAAAAATGGCCTAGGGGAGCAATTAGCTCTCCTCAAGCTTCCAAAAGCTAAAAGTGGCAAAATGAGTTTTACTATTAATGAAATCCGCCTAATGGACTTTGTATTTTTTATTTGGTTCTGCTAACAAGGTTGTCTCTGAGAGACAGCTAGACTGCCCCTCCCACACTTGTTAAGGCCCAGAGATGTGGGAGGGGCCAACTAACATAGCAGAGATCCCAAAAGATGTGGGTTTTAGGAATATGCTGCTATGGTAATCATTATTGTCAAAGGCCAGGAGGGCTAGTTTTTGCCCGCCTTAATTTCTTTAAGGCGAGCGAATGAATCGCTCGCCTGAAAAAGCCAGACCTGATACGCTGTGTGCAGACAAATTTTATTATTATAACTGATTATTATAATAAGAGGAAAGGGTTTCATCAACAACACGACAAGAGTGTGAATGCTTGATCTGTGGCCAATTCGTGGTAATGTTAGTAAGAATTCATCTTGAAACTGACAAAGAGTCACTTTCATCAATCGGAAAATCTTACCTAAAATTTATTGCCCATAGAATTAATTTAATTTTTCAAAACTCTTCAAAAAGATTCCAACATTCGTTAAGTATGAATTCGGAGGTACATGTGCTCAATGTTGACATTTGCTCTATTGGATGACCTTGTCAAATATTTGCAAGAGACTAACCTTGCTGTTTATTGTTTATTGTTTATTGGTTTACTTTACGGTATACATAATACAGAAAAGTGTACATTAAACACATTGAAAACAGTAATAAAAATAATAAATAAAAAACAATTGCGTTTGTGAACAAATAGAAAAATAGTGTATACCGTAGGGAGATGGCATAGCCAGATTGGCTGTCTACCTGTCATCCCCCTGTTAGCTTTACAGTATCAGCTTGTGTCAGACCAACAATAAGAAAAATAAACTAACAGATAGTTATTTGCATAGACTATGTGTTCTTATATATAACTAGTTATCCTGTCGACTTTTCCATGGTTGCTTCCAATGTGGGCAATGTTGAACTGGAATCAGATGTGATTGGCATCCAAAACTCATGTTGAAAATACAACCAAGCTTATTTGGTGGCAAATTTGAGTGTGGCATCATGTGCATGGAAATGAAATAATGCGACATTAACTGCAGCAATTTGCATTGTTTCGAGGGAAGTCAGACAAAAACAAACATGGATTCCAAACTCTTTTTATCATTTATTAAATAAAACTGTATGAATATATACACAAAATGGTTACATACAATAAACTTCCCTTCAGTTTCAAAAAGTTTGATACAGCACTAGTCAAAATAAAGTGTACTGGTAAAATAAAAGTAAATTTTGCTCTCATTCTAATTTGGGATTCACAAAGCCATACTCGTTGAAGTGTAGAATATAATAAGTAAATTTGTCTCTCATTTTAAGGCATAGGGCCATAGATTTATAAATGGCGAAGGGAAAATGAGACAAACTTTTCTTGTCATAACCTATGATATTTTTGATGGGAAGGCTGCTTCCGATAAGGGGGAGGGGGTGGTGGATAATATCAGTGGGTAATGTTACTTTTCCCATATTCATATTCAGGTTCCGAAAGTTTCCTTGCAATTTCTGTCTGGGTAATTTTTTGGTCCAGCAGATTGACAATTTCATATTTATCAGAGAACGATAGATCAGTGCATTTACAATTCAACATTTTGGAAGGTTTGATTGTTATTCCATACATCCCTGCTTATAAGTGCACTATTACACCCATTGTGTTTACAAGAGAACAAATGAAAAACAAGTGGCTTCAGACACTGACAGGCAAGCTCTGCTATTTATCCAAAAAAAATTTGAAAAACTATTAAATTTTTAAATGATAGCAAGGATAAATAATTGTTTCCAAAACCTCAGTAAATCTGAAGCTCTACATCGGATTCAATGCGAACACGTACCGTAACAGTGCTGTGACAGTGTGACGACGATGTTGCAAAGGTACATTTTGATATTTAAAATAATAAATTTGATATCGTCGCATTGGGTAAAGGGTCAAAACAATGAAAATATAAATCAAGGATATATTGGTTGAAAAAGACAGAAAATGTCCCAAATCGGAACTTTGGGGAGCTGATTTTCTATTATAATAAACGAAAGGTCTATAATTTTTATCAGATTAAATAGTAATAATTTACATGCAATATAACAAGGATGGTCTGGTGCTATGAGATTTTATTACAATAAACAAAAGATTATATTATGCAGTATAATAAGTCAAGTAGACTGTATATATCTTTAGAGCAGGACTTATATTTCATCTAAATTTTAGAGAATCTATTTAGAATCTTGCAAAAATGATTGCAAGAATCCATATTGGCTATGACTGTCCCAGTACTACCAAGATGGCAGTTTTGAACAAGGCTTATTAAAATGAAGAAAGATGTTGAAATGCAAGTGAAATAAAAATACAAATGAAAATATGCATATAAAGTATTTTATTTTTGTGTGGAAAAATAATCATGATTTCTGGGTTCTTTTTCTTTGATGTATTTGAGGAGATTCTGCGATTGCAATTAATAGCACTTAGTTATGAAAATTTGGCATGACTAAGAGGGATATGCATTCTTATTACAACAGATATTCTCATTAGTGAAGGCAAATTTTACATGTGCCCTCAATATGCACATCATGAGTTAGATAAAGAAGTTTTTCAATGAACAGTCATATCCAAAGGCACCAGACTTTTATTTGAAACTTGCCATGAAAATGAAATCAACAAACAGACTCCACCCCCCCCCCCCCCCCCACCCTTTACAACAAATTGGTTGTGACCAGGCCTGAAAATAAGTAGTCTGACATTTGCAGAATGAGGTCCACAGACAGTGAATTTGATGATGCTATCTCATTCTGTGGGCCAGTTTATCCTCTGGGTACCTCTTTCTGTTTAGTTTTGAGACCCTGATTCAGATTGGGTTGTTCTGCTTTGCCAGTGGATCACAAATCAAATGGATTATTGAATAAGCAGTTGAAGACATGTGCACCATCGATGTGCAGTACACCTTAGTATGCTGCATCATCGTGCCCCCATGTAGGCGACTGGGATAAAGTGCCTTGCACAAGGACACAACACGGGTCGTCCCAGACAGGGATCAAACTCGGGACCTCTAGCACAGAAGTCCAACAGTCTACCACTGAGACACAGCACTCCCACATGTTTGTTTTATTCATTTCAGTTAAGCTAGTGGTTGATTTAAGAGTGAAGAAGAGAAAATAGGTGACTTTAGCATATCACCTTTGACATCCACCTTCACTTAATGATTCCTGATGATGCTATGAGATTTTATTACAATAAACAAAATATTATATTATGTAGTATAATAAGTCAAGTAGACTGTATATATCTTTGGAGCAGGACTTATATTTCATCTAAATTTTAGAGAATCGATTTAGAATCTTGCAAAAATGGTTGCAAGAATCCTTATTGGCTATGACTGTCCCAGTACTACCAAGATGGCAGTTTTGAACAAGGCTTATTAAAATGAAGAACGATGTTGAAATGCAAGTGAAATAAAAATACAAATGAAAATATGCATATAAAGTATTTTTGTGTGGAAAAATAATCATGATTTCTGGGTTCTTTTTCTTTGGTGTATTTGAGGAGATTCTGCGATTGCAATTAATAGCACTTACCCCAGTAGTTATGAAAATTTGGCATGACTAAGAGGGATATGCATTCTTATTATAACAGATATTCTCATTAGTGAAGGCAAATTTTACATGTGCCCTCAATATGCACATCATGAGTTAGATAAAGAAGTTTTTCAATGAACAGTCATATCCAAAGGCACCAGACTTTTATTTGAAACTTGCCATGAAAATGAAATCAACAAACAGATCCACCCCCACCCCCCCCCCACCCTTTACAACAAATTGGTTGTGACCAGGCCTGAAAATAAGTAGTCTGACATTTGCAGAATGAGGTCCACAGACAGTGAATCTGATGATGCTATCTCATTCAGTGGGCCAGTTTATCCTCTGGGTACCTCTTTCTGTTTAGTTTTGAGACCCTGATTCAGATTGGGTTGTTCTGCTTTGCCAGTGGATCACAAATCAAATGGATTATTGAATAAGCAGTTGAAGACATGTGCACCATCAATGTGCAGTACACCTTAGCATGCTGCGTTATCGTGCCCCCATGTAGGCGACTGGGATAAAGTGCCTTGCACAAGGACACAACGCGGGTCATCCCAGACAGGGATCAAACTCGGGACCTCTAGCACAGAAGTCCAACAGTCTACCACTGAGACACAGCACTCCCACATGTTTGTTTTATTCATTTCAGTTAAGCTAGTGGTTGATTTAAGAGTGAAGAAGAGAAAATAGGTGACTTTAGCATATCACCTTTTGACATCCACCTTCACTTAATGATTCCTGATGAATAAAATTTATGGAGAAGAATATTAAAGAATATACATTTCTTTATTCAGTTCAAATATACACTCAATTTTTTATTCAATAATCCATTCGATTTGTGATCCACTGGCAAAGCAGAAGAACACAGTTTAACTAGAGGATGGCCACCAAAGGGTGTCTGATTCCCCCGAAAAAAGCCTTGATAGCCATTCCAACCTTATTCGCGACACACCCTCTGGTTGTGGGCAATAATAATACCAAGTATCATTAATATCCTTGAAGGCTGTAAGAAGTTATGGAGCGGACACGAATTCCGTCTACGCCCGGACAGACAGACGGACGACGTCACGGCTAGATTCCCCCGAATTTTTTTCGGGGGAATATTAAAAATCGGTACAATTTGCTCACAAAAATTCACCTTGCTTCTGTGATATGCCAAAAAGTTATGGTTGAAAATCGATACACAACGGACGTATTTCGAATTGTCAACAACACTGATTTTTGTCCTGTTTAATGAGTTATAGTTGAAGTGTCTACTCCTGAAAAGTTGGCAAGAAGTTATCAACTCAATTTTTGGACACCCAACCCTCTCCCAAAAAATAATCCTTGAGTATCTTCCCTCACGGTCTTTCAGACAGGTGCGGCAGAAGCTCTATAAAAGTGGAGGGGCACAAATTTACAATGCTACCACTGTTCGACCCCTGTGAGCATAGTTACAACCGTATAACAGTTATTGAACCATGATTCAATATAGTCTCTCGTTTAGATGAATGTGCTGTTGTGTGGTCCCTGTTCTGTCCGTTTCTTCTACTTCAACCATCTTCCAACCCGAAGGACAGCCTTCGGGTTGGAAAAACGTTGTTAAAATAGAAGAAACGGACCGAAACGACCAAAAGTGTGATTCTTTGGTAAAATATTGTTTGGATTTGTAAATGATGTTACAGGAATGCCTGTACATTGACACATATGCATGTGCCCACTTTAACTCATTGTGTAACTGCAAAGTATATATGTGGAAAAGTTGATGAAGTGAACTAACATTGACGAACGTGTTTACCATTATTCTATTTCAAAATCAAAAGAGGACAACGTTCAACAAAATAAAGTATAATAATAGTAGCACATAGAATAGTCACACATTGGGATCATGCTTACTTTCGGCGCTTTTTGGCCTTCTGGATTATTCAAGTTCTTTTAACCCTTTACCTAACATGAAAAGCAGACGACACTTGCAAAAAAAATTCTTGAATAACTAATTTTTTTCATTTTTTGTCTCAAAAACATAGGTTATGACCCCTCGTTGGAACGAGCTCGACGAGCTCGTTCCAACGAGGGGTCATAACCTATGTTTTTGAGACAAAAAATGAAAATATTTTGAAAATTAATTGGCGATTTTTGAGAATAGCGCTGGCCGGTTTTGGCCGTTATGTTGGGTAAAGGGTTAATGATATGTTTTCCATGTTGCTGGATAAAACAAAATAAAAACACTTTTAATACAGGTTTCATTTTTTATTATTTTTTGATATGGAAACGACCAAATTGCACATAACTATATTTTTGCAGATATTACGTTTCACCACAAAGAGGTGTGAACATTGTTGAATCTAGGACAAAACCTTCTCAAGACATAACCCCCTCAGAAAAAAAACCTGCTGACAAAACTCCCTCAGGACAAAACCCCCTCACCTTAATTGACTTCTTGGACAGAAACTCCTGATAATGAACATGATTTGAATTTATTTTTTTTACTTTTTTTTTTATTGTTGTTTTTTTTTTTTGTTGACTCATTTTTCATAAAAAATATTTTTTCTCAAATATAGTAAACATGCACACGGTAACAATTCAACACCTTTTGATATATGAAAACTTTGTTTTGTTTTCACAATACTACTTGAAAGCACACTAAATTATGCACTTCAGTTTTTTTCTGTATGAGTTTGAACCACATAATAACAGATGACAAGAAAATTACAAAAAATATTATTATTATTATTATTATTTGCTTTGCTTCTGGTATAATAAAAAAATACAAATTATTCACACCTCCCCCCCCCCCCCCCCCCCCTTCCAAAAAGTATTTAAAGAATTGAACAAATTAAACATAAAAAGTACACCCCATCCCCTCCCTACTCTTTCCAAAAAATGATATATTAACATTTTTATTTTCACCATATTCTATAAATAATATTTCTGCTGAGGGGGTTTTGTCTTTGAATGAGGAAAGTGAGGGGGGTTTTGCCTGAGGGGGTTTTGTCTTAAGGGGGTTTTGTCCTGTTATCGTACATTGTTACATGTGTGAGCTTATAATAATTTGATAGTGTGATACATTAACTTCCCTGTATAGCTAGAGATGACGAAGGTGCAATAAATTGTTTTTTAGAGCAATCTTGATGATGAATTGCTTTCCAAACAATGTTGACATCCATTGAATTTCAAACAAGCAGGTGATTGAAATTGCAAAGAATGCACACGTTGTTTGGAAAACAATTTATCTAACAGACTGTTCAGAAAAATAATTCTACTACTAAAGCACTACTTTATGATTACTTAGCTTTGACTTTAATCCTTTACCCAACGTAACGGCCAAAACCGGTCAGCGCTATTCTAAAAATTTGCCAATTAATTTTCATTATTTTTTCATTTTTTGTCTCAAAAACATAGGTTATGACCCCTCGTTGGAACGAGCTCATCGAGCTCGTTCCAACGAGGGGGCATAACCTATGTTTTTGAGACAAAAAATGAAAAAAAAATAGTTATTCAAGAATTTTTATTGCAAGTGTCGTCTGCTTTTTATGTTAGGTAAAGGGTTAAGTTGTAAATTATTTACTGGAAAGCAATTACTACATATACATTAGCACTCCAACTGGATCACTTAAAACAATAAAATTATTTTGCAGTTATTTACTGGAAAACACCAATTGGTGCTTTACGGCAAATAACTGCAAAATATTTCTACCACATGTACTAAAGCACGACTTTATGATTACAGGTCACAAGGGATTTAAATCCAACATTATTCTTGTGCGCCTTAGGCACGCTGAAACTCTTTGTTCATCTTCAGAAAACAGTTTAATGGGAAATGCACAGGCTAAAAAACTGACGGTGTGAACAAAAATGACTAAAAACATATATAAAAAACCAAAAAATAAGTTAACATGACAAAAAATAAACAAATAACTGACAAAAAGTTTAAGTGAAATGATTTATTTCGGCACTTTTCGGCACAATATGAGGCCGAATAGCACACAAAAATTATTGAGGACGAATTGCGCGAGGCCAAAAAGCAAAGAAGCCCACATTTCTAACAAAAACAAGACATTCACAAACACATGATCACAAGTCTTAAGGGAAAAAATGCACTCTACATAACTGTTTGTCATTTGATAATCATGGTTATTATTTTAGAAACAAAACTTTTCTTTTGACGACATATCTATTAACTCACAGTGATTCGATTCGAAATCAGATTTGGAATTCGAGTCATGTTCACAAATTTGATTCTATCAAAATTGGCAATTCGCCAGTCCCTAGTTCTGGGGTACCACCTGGTAAAACAGAACTTCTGCATGTGAAAAAATGCAAACAAAATAGGCTGATAAAGTTGATCGGCACTGCATTACAGCCCGTTTGCACAGTATATCGTCCATTAAGTGCACCATGGCGTCAACTGCAATGCTTGACATTGCAGATGGTGCCCTGTTGCACTCAAAGGTCGATAAATGGCTTTTCCTCCAACCACTGAAAAGTGGATTCGATTCAAGATTTGGTTTCAATTCTTTTGCTTGATTAGATTTGACATCTGATTCGAGAGAAACATCATAATTCGCAGGGCCCTACTTTAATTTAATTTTCTTAATGCCGAGGGTCTGAAATCCACTTTATTAATTAATAAACAATATCTTGGTTCACAATGAAGTCCATTGCTTCCTGTATGGCTGGAAATGAACTGACCAGACAGTTTGTTTTCTTCTTTTTCTCTGGACCCTCGTTGATAGCATCAATAACGTCCTTCCATAGTCTGGATGGCCGGTATTCTGGGTGATACCTAATGATATAGTTTCTGATTAACTGCTTTCTCATGGGGTCCAATTCTTTCTTATTCTGAGCACAACCTCCATTATAACTAAAATGACACCTTTGATTGTCGAGCCCAAATAATTCAGGAAATATTCTCTCTGTGAGGCACTTTGCGAAATTCCCCCCACCCCCCTAGATCCACTGTAAATTATCCTTAGGGTTTCTGGGACTATTGCGAACTGGGGATTGACAGCCCCCTCAAAATTTGTCTTGTGCGATGTTACACTTGATGCGCTGCTCATTGAGATATTTCTGCTGGAGTGGCGATCTAGATCTATTTTACTTTCTATTCTGTTCATTGTTTTTTGTAGTGTGTTTATCTTTTTACACAGAGTAAATAGCAGTTTCGTTGAGGGAGAGTTGTTGCACGTAGTCTGCTTTCTCAGACTGAACAAGTTGAGGAATGTTCGTTTCTTCACAAACAGAATCAGGCTGAGCATGTCTCGAAAGAGGACCACCAGAAAAATATGTGAGCTGTGATGAATGAGGCTGTGGCGTTGACGGAGATCATGAAATTTCAGGTGTTGGTGTGTGAACAGGAGTTGTGAACGTGTCTGGCGGTGTCCCACATATGACTGTTTGGTATGGAGAATTTACACATGGTGGTGTTCTGTCTGTTGAGTGCTCAGTCAACATGGGTTCAACAGGTGAACTATTTATTAGTCGGCGGTGACCCAGAAGAAATGACAGTGGCAAGTTTCTTGGTGATGTTTGCATTCTTCTTAGTCTGTGGCATAGTCTAGATAAAAGAGAAAAAAAAAACTTTGTTAGCGAATAGCAATGGGTTAGTATGGAAGGGAAATTGGGGGTAGGTGTGGGGAATTATTGTTAAGGTTTAGGGCGCCAAACTACGAATCAAGTTCTGATTAACTGCATGGGATCACAGACAACAAACAACGATGGCTGAATTCCACTGGGTCAGGCCTGATACACCTACATGTGATGTGTATAATCAGATTAAAGTTAAAAATAAGATGCAAAAACTGATTTATCATTAAATAATTTGAACTCGGGTGCTGAAAACATTGACTACAATGAAGCAGGTTTCTAAAAAGGCCACTCTGTGAGGAGATTCAATTAACTGTGGAAGGTGGAACTCTGACGATGCAGCAAGTGTGGCAGTGTACTGACAAGTACCTGAAAGGCTTATTCATAGTTGATGATTTGAGTTCAGAAACGGACCCTCATCATAGCTTTAAATGAAAGAGTCAATGACTCTGTAGCTCAACTTGGATATGACAGGAATTAGTACTTGCTGTGACCAAGACAACTGAATAATGAATATGACAGGAATTAGTATTTGTTTTGGCCCAGTCAACAATAATAAAAGAATTACAAGGTGACTGTAATGGACTACAGATTAAGACCAATCATTGTAGATTATTATTTTTGTGTGGAAATTTTCAGTCCCAAACAAAATATTTTCAGACTAAAATTTTTTCTTCTTCTTCTTAAAATTGACCAAAATGCATCAAAACAGAAAAAACTAATTTCCGGATTTTGGTCCAAAATTTTCTAAGTCCCACCTGGACCCCAAATTTTCAGTGTAAAAAAAATTTATTTTTTTTTGTCTTAAAATTGACCAAAACGCATAAAAAACCAAAAAACTAATTTCCGGATTTTGGGCCAAAATTTTCTAAGTCCCACCCGGACCCCTAATTTGCATAATTTATTCACGAGAAAAACTCTGTATTATATGTAATGTATCCCATGGTACTAAACATTCATACAAAAATTTATTCAAATCAGATCTTTCATTTGGAAGTTCTGCGCAAAAATCTGATTGCACTTAATTTTGAACAAAATGGCTGCTAGCGGCCATCTTGAATTTCAGACTGGACCCCAAAACACTCCTTCTCGTCCCACAGTGATAACAAAGGTACCCAAGAAGTTTCGTGAAGATCGGTTCATAAATACGGCCTCTAGCCCAAGCCGTATTGGGATTTGCACTCACAGTGCTGAAAGTAACACTAAATAAATCAAAGTTAGGCTAATTTGCATAATTTACGCACAAGAAAAAAACCTGTGATATATGTAATGTATCCCATGGTACTAAACATTCATACAAAAAATTATTCAAATCAGAGCTTTCATATGGAAGTTCTGTACAAAAAACAGATTTTGGCATCGTCGGTACAAAATGGCTGCTGGCAGCCATCTGGAATTTGGGACTGCACCCAAAAACACTCGTTCTCGTCCCACGGTCATAACAAAGGTACCCAAGAAGTTTCGTGAAGATTGGTTCATAAATACGGCCTCTAGCCCAAGCCGTATTGGGATTTGCACTCACAGTGCTGAAAGTAACACTAAATAAATCAAAGTTAGGCTAATTTGCATAATTTACGCACAAGAAAAAAACCTGTGATATATGTAATGTATCCCATGGTACTAAACATTCATACAAAAAATTATTCAAATCAGAGCTTTCATATGGAAGTTCTGTACAAAAAACAGATTTCGGCATCGTCGGTACAAAATGGCTGCTGGCAGCCATCTGGAATTTGGGACTGCACCCAAAAACACTCGTTCTCGTCCCACGGTCATAACAAAGGTACCCAAGAAGTTTCGTAAAGATTGGTTCATAAATACGGCCTCTAGCCCGAGCCATAGCAGCTTGGCACTTACAGCTCTGAAAGTAACACTAAATAAATCAAAGTCAGTCCAATTTGCATAATTTACGCACGAGAAAAAAACCCGTATTATATGTGATGTATCCCATGGTACTAAACATTTATACAAAACTTTATTCAAATCAGAACTTTCATACAGAAGTTCTGTACAAAAAACTGATTTTTGCATCATCGGTACAAAATGGCCACTGGCAGCCATCTTGAATTTTGGACCACACCCAAAAACACTCGTTCCCGTCCCAGGGTCATAACAAAGGTACCCAAGAAGTTTCGTAAAGATTGGTTCATAAATACGGCCTCTAGCCCGAGCCATAGCAGCTTGGCACTTACAGCTCTGAAAGTAACACTAAATAAATCAAAGTCAGTCCAATTTGCATAATTTACGCACGAGAAAAAAACCCGTATTATATGTGATGTATCCCATGGTACTAAACATTTATACAAAACTTTATTCAAATCAGAACTTTCATACAGAAGTTCTGTACAAAAAACTGATTTTTGCATCATCGGTACAAAATGGCCGCTGGCAGCCATCTTGAATTTCGGACCACACCTAAAAACATTCGTTCCCGTCCCAGGGTCATAACAAAGGTACACAAGAAGTTTCGTAAAGATCGGTTCATAAATACGACCTCTAGCCCGAGCCATAGCCAATTGTTGACGTACGGACAGACGGACAGACGGACGGACGGACAGACGGACGACGGGCCATGACAATAGCTCAAATTTGACTTCGTCAAAGTTGAGCTAAAAATAACGGAGAATGATATCTTGGCAGTTTGTGAGGGACTGAACGAAAATCCAACACAAACCTCGAAAGATATCCAAAAACTACTCAGTGAAAGAGGGATAACTGAAGGAAAAACCACAAAAAAAGGCAATATCGGCGGCAGGCTTTACTTCAAGTAAACCGAGATACTGTCAAATGGTTAGAGACGCAAATAAAGTTAAAAGAACAACTTTCTGTAAAAATCTGATAGAAACTAATGAAAAGTTTGATGATGTCATTTTCAGTGATGAGTGGACTATTCAACTGCATGTTAACAGACAAAGCTGTTACAGTAAAACCCGTCTTGAGAGACCACATCTACCAGGCACCGATTGGTTTTACTCTATAATGGACCTGCTATGGGAGACCACCTGTCTTGAGAGACCACCTGTCTTGAAAGACCACTGTGACCTGGTACCAAATTGTATTTTTATGCCATAATAGACCCGTCTTGAGAGACCACCCCTTTGAAGACTGAAACCATGACAAAAACTTTATACCTGTTCTGGAATTGGAAAATCCATTGTGGTTATACTAAAATAATTAAAAGTATTAAAAGCTCTTAATTGGGTTTCAAATGCTAACTCATTACAGACTGAGATGTTTTTATAAGACCCCTGCGAAAAGATTAGGATTATTGCTGAATAAACAATTTCATACATACCTGAAATGTGACAGATAGGAATAAAAATAAATTTGTGTTGAAAATCTTTTTGTAACAAATTGAAATGGACTGTTATGAAAATTATAAAAATAAATTAGTGTTGAAAATCTTCAATGAAGATTTTCAACACTAATTTATTTTTATAATTTTTATAACAGTCCATTTCATTTTGTTACAAAAAACTTCATAAAAAGGAACTACAAAGTAATTACAAAAATCCATTCTTCTCTATTTCTGAATTTTGTGGTTGGTTATTCACTGACTTGAGAAAACCTGAAACCTGTTATGAGAGACCACCTGTCTTGAGAGACCACTTTTGTGTGGCCCAAAGGGCGGTCTCTCAAGACAGGTTCTACTGTACTGGGTAAAGAACTGCCCCGCACGACATATTCCAAAGTCCAAATACCCCCTTAGGCTGCATGTATGGGCAGGCATTAATAGGAATGGAGCTACGAGAATATTAATTTACAAGAATATTATGTGAAAGGAATTCTTTACAGAGGAAATTCTCCACAAGACATTGTTGTCTTTCGTACAAAGCTTCAGGGGAACACACCGATTCGTTCAAGACAATGATTTCAAACATACCTCAAAATTGTCTACTGTTTTCATGAAAGACAACCAAATATACAAATAGGAGTGGCCATCAGAAAGTCCTGACATTAATCCAATCGAAATGGTATGGAAATATTTGAAAGACTATGTCGCATCTTTGGAGTGTAAAACTGAGAAAGAGTTAGAAACTGCAATTCGAAAATGCTGGAAAGAAGAGATTACAGCTGATTTATGTTAAACATATATTGATCATTTATTTAAGGTTGTCCCCGTTTGTTATAGAATGAATGGGTCAGCAACTGGAGACGTTCCAAACAGACTATTCAAGGAGAAATCCAAGGGCAAAGATATTAAATTCTTTGAGAGACAGTTTGAGGAAGAGGAAGTGAACCAACATTTCCTTCAAATGCTGCAAGCTCTTCATATATCCGGCAGTTTATGATGTTGAAGTGTAATGTTATAAAGTAACAATTAAGGATTTCTCTACTCTATTTTCTTGTTTTGGTTTGTGTTATTTTTTTCATACAAGTTTGTATATCTTGGCAGTGTTTTCACCATTGTTAGCAGCCTTCACAGGCAGCCAACAATGCTATAAAAACATTGCTCAGCCACTACACTGTACAGTCGACTGGTCATAATCCAGGCGTCGGCAGTGGTGTCCATGTATGCGTTTACCAGGTAATAAAAATCATCAGAAGCTCAAAATTTTAATTTATTAAGCGACGGGTTGTTCCCAGTGTTTCATTAATTATATTTTTGATGATTATTCCTATAATTAGTGTTTGTAATTTAATATTATTGCCTCCATGGATATATTGCCCACCCTTTGGAAAAGGACCAATCCACGGCAGCCATACTGTATAGTTTGAATTCACTTCTGATTTTGCATCACGTATATAAAGTGAGCTTACATCATTTTTATGGATGTTGTCAACTTGTTTGGCCTTCCTGCTAGCCTTAGGGCGAGCAATCGTTGATTCTGATGGCGGCAGTTGTCTAGTTGTTTCCTCGAGTCAGTGTAGAAGTCTTAGATGTTTTACCTTCTTCATCATGTTGATTGTAACTTTTGTCATATGTGAAGATGTGCTGGCGCCCAATACCTGTACATAAAATTATTATTTATTACTTGCGAGTCTGTGAAATATTGCATGGCGTCGCCTGTTAGAATTGGTCTGAACACTGCACAGTAAAATGTCAAAAACACATCAATGTTTCAGCCAAAGGACCTCCGGGTATAACCAAGAGGTCCATTGGCTGGAACTTTGTTGATGCTTGTTATGCTTTGCAACAAATTTCCAACTATTGCTTGGGTGGAATCTCCACTCAGCAGGTGATTCAGTGATACTACACGCTCCATGTACTGTACATGTATAATAAAAGCTTCACTTTTTAGTGAATATCGGGAATTAATTATTCACGTAATAATATTTTTTTTCACTCACGCAAATGTTAGTGAAAAAAATAGAAAATGAGATAATTCCTGATATTCACAAAAACAGCGTAAATATCCTGTTTACGTATATTGTGCAATTCAGCGTTTTGACTTGACATGCTTTGTTTTTACATTATACAAAAAGCCTACACCCTCCTACTTATCATACAATCTACGCTCACAATAATTCCGCTGTAATGAGTGAATAGGATCCGTAAAATTTATTTCCAATTGCACACAGTAGTTTGTTTTACTACAATTAAAACCAGTAGCAATAAAATTATCAGACAGTATTATAAACATATTTAAGCAATAGACCGACACTACCAATGTGTGTGAATTCCCAACTGTGACATATGTATGGAGTAGATTGTTATAAAAACACGAGCATCTTTGAAAATTTAAATTACCTGGAAAGGGCTTTTTCCCACAAAATCGACAAAGCCACTTCATATGACTTCCTCACGGGAATGACCTCGTTCTAATGAGGTCATTATGAGGAGTTACATGATATGGTTTTTGTCAAGTTTTTCAAATAAGTGTTTTGTAAATTATGCAGGCGTATGCGAACGGTTCATGAGGTGGAGTTTGAAAGCAAGTTAGTCCTGTGAACAACTTTTATTACGTTTGAATCATGCCTGTTGACAGTATCAATTTCAATAAAAAACAATAAGTTACTTGTTTTTCTTTTCGAAAATTAATCATTCGTGCCCCACCCCTTTCTGATGCACAAGAGTTCGACCACACGACAGTTTGTTAACATGGAGGGATTGTCCAAGCGACACTTTGCACATACAACTAATTATCTTGGTGTCACGTCGTCCATACGATTGTTTGTCTAATTACCAAATAGTCTATATTTAATAGTGTTGCACAATGAATTGTGCTCTTCTTTCGAGCGTAAGAGAATAGAGATCAATGTCAATTTTTTCATTATTTCAATATTAACTTTTGGTCTTATTAAGTGTTACATACCTCTGATAAAGCGATATCGTCCTCTTTTCGCCACTGCACTGTGCAGCTTGCCCCAACTTCTATTGGGTAATCTTCGACTGGATATTCTGTCCGGAAAAATTTCTTCGCTCTCATTTGCAATTGTCTGTCAATAAAATACCTAACAAGGTAATAAGTATGACCCTTAAGAAGATTCCTTGCCATTCTGTGACTGGGTAACGGAGTGATTTAGTTGTCTGATAACTGATTGAAAAGTTAGTGAATGATCGGAGAGTGATGATGAGCAAGATTTTATAAAGCTTGTCACATAATTATGACATTATTCCTGTGTTTAAAAGAATTGATAACTAATGATAAGAGTAATATGCTATGTTCAACAAATATCACATTTCAGTGATCTGTATTAAATATCTGAACCCCCAAGAAACGATCAAATATGTAACCGCATGTTTGTTTGTCAATTGCCGGAAGGTTCAGGGTTAGAGGATGATAAAAACATGCACACCACAACAGTACTCATGCTTGGTATATGTCAACTTGAGACTAATGCTGGAAGTTCAAAACAAATAAGATTATTGGCCAGACCTGTCATTTTCAAAATTCCAGGAGGGCCATTATGGTTCTCCTTAAATGACTCCAGGAGGGCCATATTTGGTTCGCCTCAAAAGACACCAGGTGGGCCACTTTTTGGTTACGAGGACCAGTTTTGGTTTAAGGAGACCAGGAGTGAAAGCTTGTGTGTGCATGACACAACAGTAGTCTGTGAGACAAAATTACAAGAGTGATATATTTCCAGTTGCGCAAGTTTACCCATACAAGCAATTAGAAAGTTGAAAACTATGTGAACGCGTTGAATTCAGGAAATTCAGTTTCAGTTAATGGACCACAATGATAAGGAGATATACACTGGCCAAAAATTTGTCTATAGACCTGTCAAACCGTGAAAATCAAGTCAGTGGCCCAGCACCCTAATGACCCCCCCCCCCCACCTCTCCCAGCCCCCCCCCCCCAATCCCACCAGTTGGCTCCTCCCACACCCAAATTGGAAAAAAAAAATTTTTTATTTCCTTTCCTTAATATAAATACACCCCCCCCCCTTAATTGTCAGAATCCACCTCCTCCCCACTCTTAACTAGGACTCCCCCCAGCCTCCAGGATTTCCTTGGCCCCACCTCTGGTGGGATCTGCCTTGTACTGTCAGATTTTTTGGGGGGGGAGGGGGAGGGGGAGGGGGGGGCTTTGTCAAGATACACTATTTAATAAGAAAGGCTACATTTTAACAAAAATCAATACTTTATCTTTTTTTAGGAGTCACTAAGCTCTTACGGTCTTACCATGGTTTTCCGAGAAAATATACAATTTTTGTGTTTATTTTGGTAATTAGACATCCCTCGAAATTTACAAAAACGTCTTTATATTTTCTGCTTCAAATGTCAGTAAAATAAAAGTAACACAACACAAATCATATTTCTTGTAATTTTGTTAACATTTATTGAAGGAAGTCGTGACATTTGAATAACTTTTGATAATTACTCACTCCAATGTTTTCATCAACATCTCTCCTAATTTCGACTGTAGAGGTTCATATTTACAGAATTATTTCTTTTTTCAGTTTTTTTCAAGTTATTCTTTCACACTAATGAATTACTTCCAGTCCAGGAGGAATTGTGCTTTGTTGCCCCCTTCTATCTGCAAAGATTGTCGTTTGAGAAGGCCCATTTTGAGGTGCCTTTGATTGAATTAATAATGGTCTGCAGAAATCAGGTTTAGGCGGACATTTACCGTCCGCAGAATTTTGACTTTAGGCGGGCGTGTTATGGTATGGAAATATATTGATATTGGTAACAGAAAGAAATCTGAGAATTAGCAACAATAACTATGAATTTATCTATTCTGAAATTTAATTAAAAAAAATTAATATAAAAAAAAATGATACAAAGATCTTTTACACTAATTGGTTTACAGAAAATAAAAACAGTGGTACTTATCAATTATCGAATAAATCCAAAATACAGTTTAATAGAATCCAGTGGTGAAGAATCTTGTGAAGAGTTACCAGCTGGTAGTATTAAATCCAAGAATATCTCTTCAGAAACAGTATCTCGTAGATTTGTAATAAAACTTTCACTTAGAAATTTCAGCAGTCTCCAATAAAATATAACAAAATGCTCCGCAAAATTCAAATGGAGTAAAAATCCAAGAAGTATTGGCACCAAAGGTAATTTCCAAATAATCCAGTAGAATCCTGGCTTAAAATATTATTCTGTTTCACAGAAAGCATAAATTCTCTTTTCCAAGACGAACAAATTCTCTTCAAAATTCTCTTTTGGAATCGATCTTCCAAAATCACAAAGAAACACTGCTTCTATAATAAATGCACTGTTCTGAAACAATAATAATCTCCAATGGAAACAACTGAGGTGAGTCTTTCTGAAATGGCTTTCCAAAAAATGAGTTTTTTTTCTGTTGACAAACCTTTATATAGTAACCAGATAGAATGTCCCAGAAGATGAAAATTCTACAAAGTTCTAACAGTTTCTAGGTGATTCTGTCATAATTCAAGTAAACAAGGTCCTTGACCAACTAAGTCCAACTTAGACAATCAACAGTTATTTGTACAATAGATCAGTGTAACAATTACTAACAAAGATGTAAACAACGGTCACTCAGTGCAAATGAGTGAGACCAGTCTGAAAATGTAGAAAAAATATCAATCTCAATATAATTATCCACTAAGGATATATCAATCTCAATATAATATGGGGCTATATAACAGGGCGACTGCGGCCCGGGGCGATCGCCGGCTGAAAATGACAGCCCTGATTGGCCCTCGCTTCCAGATCTCGCGGATTCATAAGCAAATATTTATTTGGGGGTCAAGAGATTTCAATCCCACATTGCCCCTGGGAGACTTCGTTGCGCTAAGAGTTTTCATTCATCTGGAAGCTCAAATGATACTTCTGACATTTTTTGTTAATACACATTCAGCAGGCGCGTGGCCAGAATTCTTTAATACATGTAAGGGTGACATAGCCAGCTTCTAGTGAGGGGTGGGGCAAAGATATTTGAAAAGGCATTGTGTGGGGTTTGTAGGACACCCCTAGTCCTACCTAGGAAGTGGGAGGAGGAAGGAAACGAGCAGAGGGGCCAATGATTTGAGAGCCCCCTCCCTCCCCATACATATACACTTGAAACAATTTTGCATAATTTAGTGCTCTAACTTTCTAAAAATATCTCAAGAATAAATAAACTTGTCCCAAGTTTTGCTCCATGAAAAGCCAGTTTCTTTGTAATCTGTTCGGGTGCTTCGTTTTATAAAAAGTTATAAAAATATCCATTCCTGTGAACAGTGCTGACCAGCTGAGGAGGGCTAAGGGAGGATTAGGCCAACCCTTACATTTTAGGGATACATGGAAGCCTACAAGTTAAAAGCATGTGAAGCATCAACAACATGGGCATAGGCCTTTATTTAGTCTGTTGCTTACTTCACAGTGTTTTTAATAACGTGATGATGGGTAGGATCGGTGTGCAAAATTGAGGGTGGATACACAAATCAGTGTCAGACAGAAACTTATGATCCACCTGTATAAAGTCATTAACGTATCGTCATTCACTCTGTTGGAACTCAGCATAACGTTTCCGGGTGTAAATACACTGTCATTTACTGTAGAGTGTTGTAAAAAAAATTTCACTGAATAACACTTTGGTCGAATAGTGCAAGGAGGAAATATCCTGGACACTTCCCTCCACATGTTATGCAGTTCTGCTCATAACATTACGAAGAGATTACACAGGGAACATAATGTCTTAGCCTTTATTAAAAATAAAAATAAAGGTCTGAATCGAAATCACTGTTTTATTTTCAATATAGTAACTACATTTTTTTTAAAAATTTTACGTGGCAAATGATCGGAATCCGAATATCACCAAACTGCACTTCCTCGAGTCGACAATGAATGATGTCAACAAAATTATGCAAAGTTTGCACACACTTCCTGTGTTTTTAGTTTTATTAATACAGTGAAATACAAAATCGATCTTAATACATAAGCCAACATTTCCATGTATCATATTGTTATTATCAGTAAGTGATAGCTTCAAATTATTGCCGTTCCACGCGATCCCCGCACATTAGCGTAATACAGATTAATTACTCGATTTCAGTCGACGGTTCAAGTCATTAAATTATCAAAGTTTTAATCTCTTCCACGCCAGTCCTCGCTGTCTATCAAATAGAAGACCACCAGTCCCGGAGTCCACGGCATTTGGTTCTAACATAGATCTGTGGATTGCACAGGGAAATCCACCGTGGACACACGGGAAAGTTGCTTTCCACGGCAACTGTATTGTAAGTTAGAAATAAGTACATGTATACCCATACCAGTAATTTGAAACTGAAAGTTTAAAATTCTGGGAGTGCATCAAATTCAGGGAATGAATACATTGACACGATTGCATATGCAATCTAATGTAGGCTTGGGACGTTATCCTGGTACGCCGATACGTACCAATAAGACAACCCACCATACGGGTACCATTGCAGATGTCCAAGTTACATTGTATAGCGATACCACTATATATGTAGGTCACCAATCTTAAAATTAGACTATTTCACTCTCAATACATTCAACACATCAAATTTTAGGCTTGGGTGATTTGGCCAACTCAAATATCCTGCAATTCAGAATATAACCCGGGTTACACCGGAATACCAAGTTAATTATTGATCGCCAATGTTTCAAATGGTGTGTTGCATTCGAGAAAATCAGGCAGCATCAAGTTCAATGCGGGATTACACAATTTCATGTACATTTCACACTGAAAATTTTCATGCTCCAACACAATCGAGATTTCTCACATCGTGGAAAAGGCAATCTTTCGTCTTGATCATCTCTCATCCTTATTAAATGAACTCCAGAATGGGTGTTACCCACTCTGTGTCAGACGCACTGGTGCCATTTGCTGTCAGCCAGTTGAGCTGACCACCTCTCTTCTCCCACAACTCCCTTCCTCCGCCGGTGCCACGATTTACCACATAGATACCACATACACAAGTAAACATCTTGGAACTTATAATACTACAGGCCTGCCAAAATTGCGAGAGTGATCTCTCAGGTTATGCAAAACTCCCGCGACATCCATTCTGCAGGACCCATTTTTCACTCCTGCAAAAACATCTTAGATATGCACAAACCAATGAAAATGGGTTAGGCAAAAACAAAAAAGCTTTCGCAAAATATTTTTGCGCAACCCATTTTCAGGTTACGCAAATTTTTAATTTTGGCAGGCCTGGTACTAATTTTCCAATTATACTGCATATCAGCTTTAATAGCCTTCGAAGGAGTTGGACGGAGGGGGGTGATTATCAGTAATCACCCATGCCTACCCAGACAAACCCTCATTCATGGATATAAGCTTCATACACCGTAACCTTAAAATAGGTTACGGTGTGCCTGGCATACCGTAACCTGTAAGTTTCTGTAGTATAGATATAAGGTAAATTATTAAGGTAATCAGTTTCCTCTTGTAACCTAATAATAGGTCTCGAGTTTATAGAAACACGTAACCTTCCCCATAACCTAACCTATAGGTTACGGCTTATGTCGGACCCAGTCATGTTAACTCTCACGGAATGCCTGGGAAAATCACAGAATTTCAGTGTAGTTCCTGGCCTCTTGGACGGGAATCATTTTTGAACCAAAAATCCCGGAAAACAACATCATATATTTCGTTCCGTTGTAACTTATGAAAAACGTTCGGAGTCAAATCACATGCATTTTAAACTCTGGTAAAAACTCACGAAGCAGTAAAATATGGATTTAATTTATTTAAGAAAAGGGTATTTTATGATATATATTTCAACTGTGTTCTGTTCATTTCTGGGTTTTCTTCGGAGATTCGTGTTCAATGTGCGAGTGTCGAAGTGAAAATAGGTGACTTACTTTCAAAAAATTGAAAACTCCACCTTCATTTCAATGCAGTTTTTGGAAATTAAAATATATGAAAAGGAATTAAATAATATATATTTCTTTATTGCTTTATAGAATAGCTTTAATTCTCATCCCTTTTCCAAAATCCAAACGTAAACAATAACTATTAAGCACAGTTTAAAAGTAGGTTAAAGTTGCTTAGGATGCCAAAAAATTATGACTGTATATTTAAACACATTTTCTAACACTACATTTATTCTGTTGTGCTGACTACAGAACTGTTAACTGCTGGCCATCTGTACCCAGAAAATTTTGAATGGAATTAAAAAACAAGAGGCCCCACGGGGCCTGAGGGCGCTCACCTGATACTGGCTGAGTCATATCACCAAAATAGCAAGGGATTCTGCCTTGTGGTTATTATCAGTTTTTCAACATAAAAGTGTTTTCTCTACTTAGTAACCCAGAGTGTTCATATGTTAGATACCCATATTGGGTACTCAATAATTTATCTATTTATTTATTGGAATTTAAGGTCACTTTCAGCATCTAAGGCTACATCTTACAGAGGCGTAATTATAATATCAAGTTTGGTCAATCGTTTATGCCTATCACTGCCCACTTTACAGGGCTTTCAATGCAGGAATTGGTTACTACTGGGCCCAATTTTATCAATAAAGCAGAACTTGAACAAACTTCAATTTGCCACTTCTAAGAAAATCAAAAATCAAATATCAAAAGATTCTGACAGGAGTAACAGAAAAAAAAGATTTTTTAAGAATATTTCTCATACTGAACTAAGTTATACATGGGCTCCCATAGGGAGCCCAAAAATAAAAGCTTCTGAAGCAGTGTTTTGGGAGAAGAAGATTCTTCAACGTTATTCCCATTAGCTACACTGTTAAAAAATGATGACTCGGCACTTTTAGTCCTAGAAAAGAACCTTATGATAAAATTTTTACCATTTTTTTCTTCCGGTCCTAAGGAAGCTTCACACCATATAAAAATTCTCAGTGCCATGTAGTTCTGGAGATATGGGCATTTAAAAAGAAAAAAATTTTTTAGCTCCTGCAGTTCCCGTGGGGGACAGGAAAACAATTTTCGGCATAAATTAGGTACTTATGACCCAATAAGCCCTCATATCAAATTTGGTTCAAATCGACTTTTTGGTTTGGAAAATAAAAATTTTGGTATAATTTGGGCTCCCACAGTGAGCCCAAATATGAACCCAGGTACTTGGCTTTACCAAACTTCACTCTCAGCCCCTAAGAATGCTGTACATCAAATATCAAAACATTTTGACTGGTGGATCTGAAAAAAAAATTTTTTTTAAAGAATATTCCTCATATTGAACTAAGTTATAATTTGGGCTCCCACAGGGAGACCAAATATGAGCTGAAGGACTTGACTTGAACAAACTTGAATCTCACCTCCCTAAGCATACTGTATACCAAATATCAAAAGATTCTGACCGGTGGATGCGAAGAAGAAGATTTTAAAAGAATATACCTCGTATTGCACTAAGTTACAATTTGGGTTCCCAAAGGGAGTCCAAATATGAACTCAGGGACTTGGCTTGAACAAACATCAATCTCACCCCCCTAAGGATGATGCATAGCAAATATCAAAAGATTCTGATTTGTGGATCCGAAGAAGAAGATTTTTAAAATATATCCCTCATATTGCACTAATTTGAACATTTGGGTTCCCATAGGGAACCCAAATATGGACCGAGGAATTTGATTTCTACAAATATGTGAATCAATGTTCCAAAGATGTTATATGTAAAATATGAAAGCTTTTAGAGCAGTGGTTTGGAAGAAAACAATTCTTTATTTTTTTCCCATTGCCTACTGTGTTAAAAAATACTGACTCAGCACTTTTTCAGAGTCCCGAAAAAGTACCCTATGATAAAACCGATAGCAATTTTTTTTTACCAATCCTTTCTGTTGGTCCCAAGAAAGCTTCACACCAAATAAAAATTCTCACTGCCGTGCAGTTTTTGAGATATAGGCGTTTTAATTTTTTTCTATTTTTAGCTCCTGTGGTTCCCACGGGGCTACAGGAAAAAAAATTTCTGCATAAATTAGGTACTTATGACCCAATAAGCCCTCACATAAAATTTGGTTCAAATTGGCCTCTCGGTTTAAAAAATAGAAATTTGGGGTGGGGCCAAAATTTTTGCTTCTCCCATAACATCGCCAAGTATAGACCTACGAACTTCTCTTGAACAAACTTGAGTCTACACCTCAAAAGGAAGCTGCATACCAAATATCAAGTCTCTGCTATTGCTGGTTCTTGAGAAGAAGATTTTTTAAGAATTGGAGCATTTTTGCCCCACCCCTCTGCTCAATATGAGCCGAAACCTAATTTGCCCAAAAATCAAAATGCCGCTATATAACCCCTACTCACATGAAATTTCATTAACATGCGGCCAGTGGTTTGGAAGAAAAAGACCCAAACACCACCTTCACGCCGGACGACGGACGACGGACGCCGGACGACGGACGAAAAGTGATCAGAAAAGCTCACCCTGACTTTCAGTCAGGTGAGCTAACAAGAGGCCCCAAGGGGCCTGAGGGCGCTCACCTGACATGGTAGCCTAAATATCAACCCAGAGAATTGATTTCAACAAGTTGCATCTGCTCCTCCTAAGAAAAGCTTATAACAAATATCCAAAGATTCCCACAGGGAGCCCATATATGAACCCAGGGACTTGGCTTTAACAAACTTGAATCTCACCCCCGAGCGATTCCATAGTGACTAACGGAACAACCTGCTGTTAATTTGGGAGTCATGTGTGCTTAATGTTGTGCAAATGCCGAGGATTCTAGGTATTGTGTGAATACTGCATAAGTTCTATATCTCATCAATTGGATGAGCAAGGTTTTGGGTGGCCCCTCACTTAGTTGTGGTCTAAAAATAGACCGTGACTAACGGGACAAAAAGTGGACATGATCTTTTGGTTCCCTTAGGGGAAATTTAAATTTTTCCCCACAGCTGCAAATGGACAAAAACTGTCTCTGTCTCGTTGTATTGGGGTACTCCAGCCTCACAATGAAGACTGGTGTAGACCTTGTGTCTTGACTATGTGTGAGATAATATCCCAACAGTGGTGTGACTAACGGGACACACTTGAGTGTGACTAACGGGACAAAATGTAAATGGACGGCCACTTTGTATTGCAATGCATAAATTCAGGGTTGAAGCTTGCATGAATAATATAAAAAAGAATTAATTTCAACAAAATCACTTTTATAACACTATTTTTAACAAGGAACAATAACTCAACTGTTAATAATGAAACCTGTCCCCCAGGGAAGGGAAGGAGTGCTTATTTACTGTGGTAAACAAGTTTTGTTTTACAGGTAAACTCACATCTGGTAACAAATGCCTGGGGTGGAAGTCTCTTAAATGGGGCAACATGGGTTCTATCTTGACAGTAAAATGGAACTTGTTCACCTTAGTAATAAAGCACTGCTTCAATTGCTGGGATTCCGTAGTATGTGTGTGTGTGTGGAGTGGGGGGAGGGGGGAGGCAACCCAACTTTTTACCCAATAAAAGATGCTTACCCATTTAAATGACTTAACGTCTACAAAGCATGTGTCAATATCATAATCAAACTTGCCAGGTGCGACACATTGTATTTAAAATTGATCTTTTTTCACAATGAGAAGTTGATAAATGCACAGTTGTATCAATAATCTAGATACATGGGTGACCCTGTTCTATAAAGTTTCCACTCCAAAACAATCATAAAATCAAAATTTTACACTGTGGTGCCTAGTGATAACTGCTTTAGCTTTATTAAGCACCTTATTTGTGCAGCAGTAACTGAAAGATCATACCCCAGTATGAAATCACTAATTATCCCACTTAAATCCGGTCACTACACATCCCTTTTAACCTCATCTATTTTTTTGTGGTCCACAATCAAATATTGTGATTATAATCAAAGAGTTTAAAAGGAATCCACATTGACCCAAGTACTGAATGTACAATATAAGTACATGTAAAGCTAAAAATGGGTTTTATTCACAGGCAGTCAGGCACTAAAATTCAACCCATTTCGGCCATTTGTTGAATGCATTTTTTGTGACCTTAGTGTCTTGCAAAATTTATTTGAAATCATGAAAGTTTACAACATGTGGATGGTATTTATTTTTTGAAGGAGATACATAAATATTACAAAGAAAAGAGTAACCCTCCCTGCCCCCCACCCCCTCCCCGCCCACACCTATCATTGGCTGATTTGAGAAATTAAAGGCCAGTGAACCAAACATATTAATCTGTTAGGCCAAATAAGTTTAGAAAGTGTCGACGTTAATGTTTTGTTCAAACTCGTAGACCCCTCTCTTTAATACTGGCAGGGGTAAAACTTCCACGATTGACTCTTTCTTAACAACTGCAGTGTCGCCATCAATAAGTTTGACACGCCTTTTACTGATATCTTTTGCAAACATGATTGAAACATTGCCAGAATTGACAGCGGTAATCAGTATGAATATAAAATCTGGTAACTTCCAGGATGTGTGTGGATTCAAAAAAAATTGCTGACAGAACTCTTGTAGGGCTTCATCACATGACCTTCTCAATCTTCCATCTTGAAACATTCTGTGCAAAACAGTTGGTTTGAGGGGTTTTTTTTCAATGCAAAACATTGTCATTTGTGTTAGTGTAAAAAATTTTTAAAAAATAGTTTTCTGCAACGTAGATCATGTGACCCAGAATCGTGACTAATGGGACATTTGAATGTGACTAACAAGACAGATGCATTTGTGACTAACAGGACAATTTTTTGTGGCAGTTAATTTTAAAAGCAATGCAATTATTCAGTCCTACTTTTCCTGAAACATAGAGAAGGTGATGTGTTTTTAAAATATCGCACCAGAGGACAGACCTTTCATTGATTTAAAAGTTGCTCCAATTTTTGGTTAAAATTCCTTGAAAAATCGTGACTAACGGGACACGTTTTTCCATAAACAAAAAAGGTTCCCTTAGAATGCAAAAAAAAAAATGTTCCCAAAATTGATCATGGATCTATTTTAGTGTATACTTGAGCTTTACAAAATAATATTTGGGCTCTATTTTTCACAAAAGGAGAATAGGAATTAGAAAAGTTTGAGGTTAACGAGGGTAACAATTAACAAAATAGTGTTTTCAGTAGAAAATTTATTTAAATTATTATTGTTCAGATGCTCTATTATAAAAAACAGAATTCATGTCTTATTTCTATGGAATGGCTCCCCCCCACCCTCCCCCATAAGGATGCTGCACACCAAATATCAAAACATTGGGACTGCTGGATCTGAAGAAGATTTTTAAAGAAAATTCCTCATTTTGAACTAAGTTACAATTCGAGCTCCCACAGTGAGTCCAAATATGGACTTAGGGACATGGCTTGAACAAACTTGAATCTCACCCCCTAAGGAATATCAAAACATTCCAACTGATGGATCTGAAGAAGATTTTTAAAGAAAATTACTCATTTTGAACTAAGTTATCATTCGGGCTCCCACAGTGAGTCCAAATATGGACCTAGGGACATGGCTTGAACAAACTTAAATCTCACCCCCTAAGGATGCTGCATACCAAATATCAAAACATTCCGACTGCTGGATCTGAAGAAGATTTTTAAAGAAAATTCCTCATTTTGAACTAAGTTATAATTCGGGCTACCACACTGAGCCCAAATATGAACCCAGGAACTTGGCTTGAACAAACTTCAATCTCAACCCCCTATGTATGGAGCATACCCAATATCAAAAGATTCTGCCTGCTGGATCTGGAGAAGAAGATTTTCAAAGAAATTTGCCTGAAATGCACTAAGTTCAAATTTGGGCTCCTATACTGAGCCCAAATATGAACCCAGGGGGGGGGGGGGGGGGGGGGGGGGGGCCATTTGAACAAACTTCTATCAGATCCACTCCACAATGTTGCTTACCAAATATGAAAAGATTCTGCCTGCTGGATCTGGAGATTTTTAAAGAAATTGGCTTGAAATGCACTAAGTTCGAATTCGAGCTTCTAAAGTGAGCCAGGGACCAGCCTAGGGGAATTTTAGGGAGACTTCAAGTCTCCCTCCAGAAAAAATAGGGAGACGCAGAGAAATGTAGGGAGACTTCATGGGCAAGTGGGGAAAATTAAGAATATTCGAATATTCATGTACCATCCCCGCCGCCCCTTCATATTTTCAATTTGTGGTCCTCCATTAATGTCCAAATAATCCAGGTCCAGTTGTCTTTGATGCATCTGTGCCAGGTTAAAAAATCACTAAGTAATTATTGACTGAAAATCCCCCACTGCTACCCTCTCCTTCATGACCCCTCCCCTCTTCTTCGTGCCAATCTCCCAGCACCCTCCTGTGGTTGCCTTTCACCAAAGTCTACTGAGCTAATAATTTCCTAAGTCTGAAAGTGTGAACAGGACCAGATGTAAGAAGGTTGCTTGGGAGGTACTTTGTTAGTTAATAAACAAAATACATTCTGGGGTCGGATATTTTGTAAAAGAAATGTCATTCCGCATCATTTTTATGGCATTCCGGTGTCATTCCGCGTTATTTCGTGTCATTCCGGTGTTTAGGAGGACCCTTTTTCAAGATCGTCCACATGCACACTTGTGTCCTGTACAAAACTTTTCTTGTCATCACGAAAGCTTTTTTTTCATGTGTTTCAATTCCATTCGTGTTTTTCTGGGAATAGACAGTCCAACCGTTAACAGTCATCAGCAAAATGAAATGAAAATACTGTGTTATAAAATATGTCCGTTGTGTATACATTTTCGGCATCCTAAGCGACGTAACCTACTTTCAAACTGGATGATTTTGTTGAGTCGCGTAAGTCATCTATTTTCGTTTCAACACTTGAAGCTCCGACTGAAATGCAACAAAATAGAAATAAAAAAATCTGCCAAAAGTGACAATGGACAATTGATTGTTGTGTGATTTCAAATAAATGGACGTTTATTTGACGAATTAAAATGCCCATTTATCACACTCGAGCACATTCGATTTTTGAAAATAATCGTTTTCATGTAAACCTCGCATCACTCAGTTCAGCCTTTCCTCATTTTGGCCAATTTTTTGAGGGCGACTTGTAATCACCCTGACTATTTTTCAAGGCGACCTTGGGCTTAGAAGGGCGACATAATCGCCCTAGTCGCCCTCACGGCTGGTCCCTGAAGTGAGCCCAAATATGAATCCAGGAAGCTGATTTGAACAAATTTGAATCAGATCCACCCCACAATGTTGCATACCAAATATCAAAAGATTCCGCCTGCTGGATCTGGAGAAGAATATTTTTAAAGAAATTTGCCTGAAATGCACGAAGTTCAAACTTGGGCTCCTATACTGAGCCTAAATATAAACCCAAGGGGGCCGATTTGAACAAACTTTGAATCAGATCCACCCCACAATGTTGCTTACCAAATATGAAAAGATTCTGACTGCTGGATCTGGAGAAGAAAATTTTTTAAGAAATTTGCTTGAATTGCACTAACTTCGAATTCGAGCTTCTTTCGTGAGCCCAAATATGAATCTAGGAAGCTGATTTGAACAAACTTGAATCAGATCCACCTCACAATGTTGCATACCAAATATCAAAAGATTCTGTCTGCAGGATCTGGAGAAGAAGATTTTTTAATAAATTTTCCTGAAATGCACTAAGTTCGAATTCGGGCTTCTATAGTAAGCCCAAATATGAATACAGGGGGCCGATTTGATCAAACTTGAATCAGATCCACCCCGCAATGTTGCATACCAAATATGAAAAGATTCTGCCTCTTGGATCTGCAGAAGATTTTTTAAGAAATTTGCCTGAAATGCACTAAGTTCGAATTCGAGCTTCTATAGTGAGCCCAAATATGAATCTAGGGAGCCGATTTGAACAAACTTGAATCAGATCCACCCGACAATGTTGCATACCAAATATCAAAAGATTCTGCCTGCTGGATTTGGAGAAGAAGATTTTTCAAGAAATTTGCATGAAATGCACTAAGTTCGAATTCGAGCTTCTATAGTGAGCCCAAATATGAATCTAGGAAGCCGATGTGAACAAATTTGAATCAGATCCACCCCACAATGTTGCATATCAAATATCAAAAGATTCTGCCTGCTGGATCTGGAGAAGAAGACTTTTGAAGAAATTTGCCTGAAATGCACTAAGTTCGAATTCAAGCTTCTATAGTGAGCCCAAATATGAATCTAGGGAGCCAATTTGAACAAACTTGAATCAGATCCACCCCACAATGTTGCATACCAAATATCAAAAGATTCTGCCTGCTGGATCTGGAGAAGAAGATTTTTGAAGAAATTTGCCTGAAATGCACTAAGTTCGAATTCGGGCTTCTTTTGTGAGCCCAAATATGAATCTAGGAGCCGATTTGAACAAACTTTGAAATGCACTAAGTTCAAATTTGGGCTCCTATACTGAGCCCAAATATAAACCCAGGGGGGCCGATTTGAACAAACTTGAATCAGATCCACCCTACAATGTTGCATACCAAATATCAAAAGATTCTGCTTGCTGGATCTGGAGAAGAAGATTTTTTAAGGTTTTTCCCATTGCCTAAAGTGTTAAAAAGTGCTGACTCAGCACTTTTTCAAAGTCCTGAAAAATGTACCTTGTGATCAAACCGATAGGGATTTTTTTAACAATTCTATTCTACTGGATAAAAGTAAGCTTTATACAAAATAAGAATTCTCTGTGCTGTGTAGTTTTGTTGATATGGCAGTTTTAAGGTTTTTCCTATTTTTAGCTCCCGAGGTTCCCACGGGGCAATGAGAAAAATTTTTTTGGCATCAATCAAATACTTATGACCCATTATAATCTCATATCAAATTTGGTTCAACTCGACCTCACGGTTCAGAAAATAGAAATTTTAGGCGTGGCCAAAATTTTTGCCCCTCCCAAAACGAAGGCAAATAATGCCCGACAAACTTCTCTTGAACAAACTTGATTTTACACCTCAAAAGGAAGCTGCATACCAAATATCAAGTCTCTGCTACTGCTGGTTCATGAGAAGAAGATTTTCAAAGATTTTGGTGCCCCTTGGGGGCGTGGCCACACCCAGGAGGAGGGGCAAATTCATTTGAACAAATCTGAATTGACATTAGGTAATAAACATTTACCCAACATTTGAAAAATATTGGGCCAGTGGTTTCTTCGGAGAAGTTGGTTTTGTAAAGTTTACGCCGGACGAGGACTGACGGAAAGTGATTAGTAAAGCTCACCTTGAGCTTTGCTCAGGTGAGCTAAAAATGCTTCGATGATGAAAGGAAAAGTTTTGTGTTGGGCACAAACGTCCCACATGCATGAAGTTTGATAAAGACACTTTCTAAGTACTAATGTTCTTGAAGTAACTGAACATTAGGGCACCTTTTCCTGTTAACATTTCCAGAATTGGGAAATTGGAGTGGAGGTGCTCTGTGGGACAGTGTGGGTGGGAGGTGGTGGTGGGGGGGGGGGGGGGGGTCAAATCTACAGTTATTTTATGATCTTTTAACATAGCATAAATGCATCAGCACAGTTGACAATTAGTTCCGGATATAATCTGGTGTTAATAGTGGTCCATGAGCTGAAAATTCACAAGTTTTTTCTTTTATTTTGTCCCCGCGCGAACTTTTCTCTGAAATCCATCCCATTTCCCTGAAAATCACCCTCAGGTTCTCTGAAAAATTATTCTGGAGGTTAACATATCTGGTCGGACCCTGTCATTGCCCAAGAGGATGTATGAAGTTCCATTTACTGAAACTGTATTACAGAATGTTTTGTCTGGAGAATGTGCGAGTGTGGGGGAGGGGGGGTATGTTACTCCATGAGTCTCAATACATTTTTTATTGTGTTGATAATTGATGATTAAACCTTTACTTAACAGCAGGCTTGTCATTTTGAAAACTGCAGGAGGGCCATTATGGTTCGCCTCAATTTACGCCAGGAGGGCCATTTATGGTTTGCGGGGGCCATTTTGTTTCAGCCTGCTGGGTAGACAACTAATATCATTTTAAGGTACATGTTTGGTGTAATTACAGGGTTTCCCGCTAGACCGGCAGCGGGCCCGTCGACCGGACCCACTCCCCCGCCGATCATACTATGATCAGTCAGAAAAGCTGGTGGTTAAAATGTCGAGTACAATGCTGTATCGTAACGACACTCAGGATCCTTTGTTTCCACGTAATATAGGCATAATTATGTTGTCTACTATGCCTACTATTACTGGCGACAACCTGATACCTTATAACCCCCAGGCGAGAGGGGGAAACAAAGTTCAAATGCTAAACGTCGCCTATAAAATTTCGGACTCAAATTGTCGTGTTTGGTCCGAAATCACTGGCTTTTATTTTGAGCGATAAATGATGTACTTGTTTTGGAACCTGTTACTTGTGTTTTGGAACCTGTTACTTGTTTCAAATAAGTGTGCAGGCTGCTATCAGTAGTTGTCTGAAACACGCCCACAACATATAGTTTTCACAGTGGTTGAATATCATCAGAAAGATACTGATTGAACACTGCCACTTTCGAGCGGTGCACAACTCATTGTGAAAGAACACTGCCACTTTCGAGCGTGCACATCTCATTGTGAAAAATGGGTTTTCAGAAATTAATGAGAAAGTGGTAATCAAAAATAATTACAAGTCTGGTATTTGAGTATTATATAACAATATAACCAGGGATATGATTTATGACTTATTGGTTCAATAAAACATGCTCATTTATCACTTCATCATGCTCTGCAACATGTGAAGTTGGGACTTTCAGTGCAAAATCAATTTTTCGAATGTTGCCAAGGGAGGCAACTATTTTGTTATTCATATTTCGCTGTGTAAATTTAATCTGGTCTTCATATTACGATTTTTTTTATTGAGTTTGTGTGAAGCTATATTTTGTTTTATTCGAAAAAAATGTACATATTTAAAAAAAACAGCTATTTTTAAACAGACTATGTTTGTCTGTTTTCAAGGGACATACTTGCGTCCATTTCTGGCTTCTGCTTTCGAGAGTAACCTGTACAAAAAAAATGTAAACAACACCGCATGGTTTTCTGTTTGTTTTATTCATTAAATTGAGGAATAAAAGCCGAAATCTGAAAATGAAACGTATGTACAAGATAATTATGAGAATTTTAAAGCAAATTCTATAAAATTGGTAGGCGGTTTCCAAAGAAACGTAACATACCCAGTGGATACTTACTTGTTTTATATCGCCCATTTCAGATGCATCCCAATGCGACTTGCAAGCACTATTACTCGTCCAAAAGCCCCCCCCCCCCCCCCCCCCCCCACACTTTGCAATTTATCCACTGCAAGCACCCGGTGTGAGCGGTTGTCAACAAAGCTCAGTCACTGTTAGGATTCGTGGATTTTGTATTGTTTTGGGTTTGTATTTTTATGAAACCTCCAACCAGATGTAGTATTGTGTGTCCCGTGGGAATTGAGAGAATTGTAGCAGGAAAAAATACATATTTTCCACATCAATTATTCAGCATTTTAGCGACCAGAATGCCCCCAGAGACATGGCTTGCCTTGAGTCGGGGCTGATCAGCCCAGGCCCCGAGATCAGCCCCGAGGAGCACTTGCTGGGGGCTTTTTTTCAAGCCCCGACATTTTCCACAAAAAAGCACTAACAATAATGGACAAAATGGAAAATCAGCCCCGAAAAGGCCCCGACCTCAATATGTGGGGGACTTTTTTTAGGCCCCGACCATTTTACTCAAGGCGAGCCCTGCCCAGAGAGCACCTAAAAATCAAAATTTTCCTGGGGGAGAAACCCCCCCTCTATATGCACGAAGGCACGTGCAGCAGACGTCTTCGCCGTCTGAATTTCACTTTCTTTAAATTAACAGACCCACAAATTTCCCCCAGAGGAAACCCTGCGCTGAAGTGCTTTCTAGCACTGATATTTTTCACCACTGCCTGGGCTCTCATTTTGAGGCAGAGATGTTTTCGTTTCGGTAAGAGGGAGAGTGTGGGGGGGTAACAACAACAGTATACATGTATCTATAACAATAATATATAATATATTATCCAAGAAAAGGATCACATTCAGTATAATTATTAATAAATGATAGCATCAAAGAAATACAAAGTAAAAAAGGTCAAAACTAGCACATCAATAGATCAGTTTCTAATGTAATGTTTTTGGACCACAATACCTCCTCACATAGCAAGATTAGAACAATAATGCGAATCGGAATCCAGTGCCCCTCCCCCCTTCCCAATGACAGGGGCTCAAAACATAATTAGACTAATAATACATCCCCCCACCCTCAAAAAGTGTCACACGTTGAAAATGCTCCATAACAGGCATTAATGAAAGTGTCAATGACACTGTAGCTCAACTTGTCAAGACAAAGACATGTACATGTATAGTATGTGACACAGCAATGACAAACATCTAGGTAATGACCTGATAACAAAGGTACATATAAAGTATTGTAATGGTCTGTACATAAATACTGAGCGTTGCCTGTAACAAATGTATAGGTAAAGTATTGTAAAGGTGGGTGACAGTCAGATGCTAAACTAGAAAAGAAATCTTTGAGTCCCAGAGTGGGTCTGACTGAACCCCAAAATATTTGTTCTCATAGCACAGTGATAACAAAGGCACCCCAAAACACACTCGTTCCTGTCCCAAGGTGAAAACAAAAGTACTCAAGAAGTTTTGTGAAGATCAGTTCATAAATACGAGCTGTATAGAACTTGTGACAAAAAACTGATTGGACCTAATTTCGGTACAAAATGGCCACTGGCAGCCATCTTGAATTTTGGACTGTACCCAGAAACACTCATTCTCATCCCAAGGAGATAACAAAGGTACCCAAGAAGTTTTGTGAAGATCGGTTCATAAATACAGCCTCTACCCTGAGCCGTATTGACATGTGTGCTTACATTGTGTAAGTAGCAGTGAATAAATCAAAGTTCATCTAATTTGCATAATTTCGGCACGAAAAAAAAACCCTTACAATATGTGATGTATTCCATGTTACTAAACATTCATACAAAAATTTATTCAAATCAGAACTTTCATACAGAAGTTCTATACAAAAGACTGATTGCACTAATTTTGGTACAAAATGGCTGCTGGTGGCCATCTTGAATTTCGGACCACACCCAAAAACACTCGCTCTCATCCCACGGTGATAACAAAGGTACCCAAGAAGTTTCGTAAAGATTGGTTCATAAATATGGCCTCTAGTCTGAGCTGTATAGAAGATGTGTACAAAAAACTGATTAGACCTAATTTCGGTACAAAATGGCCACTGGCAGCCATCTTGAATTTTAGACCGCACCCAGAAACACTCGTTCTCGTCCCAAGGTGATAACAAAGGTACCCAAGACATTTCGTGAAGATCAGTTCATAAATACAGACTCTAGTCTGAGCCGTATTGACATGTGTACTTACTGTGTGTAAGTCGCACTGAAAAAATCAAAGTTCATCTAATTTGCATAATTTCTGCACGAGAAAAAACCTGTATTATATGTGATGCATCCCATGGTACTAAACATTCACACAAAATAATTATTCAAATCAGGGCTTTCATATGGAAGTTCTGTGCAAAAATCTGATTGCACCTAATTTTGTACAAAATGGCTGCCATCGGCCATCTTGAATTTCGGACCGGACCCAAAAACACTTGTTCTCGTCCCACGGTGATACCAAAGGTACCCAAGAAGTTTCGTAAAGATCGGTTCATAAATACGGCCTCTAGCCCGAGCCGTATTGGCATTTGCACTTACAGTGCTGAAAGTAACCCCAAAAAACATCAAAATTAGTCTAATTTGCACAATTTACGTACAAGAAAAAAACCTGTATTATATGTGATGTATCCCATGGTACTAAACATTCATACAAAACTTTATTCAAATCAGAGCTTTCATATGGAAGTTCTGTACAAAAAACAGATTTCTGCATCGTCGGTACAAAATGGCGGCTGGCAGCCATCTTGAATTTTGGACCGCACCCAAAAACACTCGTTCTCATCCCACGGTCATAATAAAGGTACCCAAGAAGTTTCGTAAAGATCGGTTCATAAATACGGCCTCTAGCCTGAGCCATAGCAGCTTGGCACTTACAGCTCTGAAAGTAACACTAAATAAATCAAAGTCAGTCTAATTTGCATAATTTACGCACGAGAAAAAAACCCGTATTATATGTGATGTATCCCATGGTACTAAACATTTATACAAAACTTTATTCAAATCAGAACTTTCATACAGAAGTTCTGTACAAAAAACTGATTTTTGCATCATCGGTACAAAATGGCCACTGGCAGCCATCTTGAATTTCGGACCACACCTAAAAACACTCGTTCCCGTCCCAGGGTCATAACAAAGGTACACAAGAAGTTTTGTAAAGATCGGTTCATAAATACGACCTCTAGCCCGAGCCATAGCCAATTGTTGACGTACGGACAGACGGACGACGGGCCATGACAATAGCTCAAATTTGACTTTGTCAAAGTTGAGCTAAAAATGAAAATCTCTCTCTCATTGGAAAATTGCATAAACATGACATAACAAAGCCTGACTGGTGTCATCCCTTTCAAAAATGCACGAAAATCACATTTCAGTTGGTCAATAATGGTGATGTGTCATTGCGAGAGCAAATCGCTCCCGTGATTGATTTTGCGAGAGCAATTTTTCACTCCCGGTGATCATGTCACATGACGTCCATAGCATGTAAAGCACGCCCCTAGCTTCGGGCAAACTACTGGGCCAATTTTGATACATGGACCCAACATGCATTGCAAACGAAAACAGACAGGTCAATGGTGTCGTCAGGTGACTTCCCTAGCAACCAGAGCACCCCCTTAGCAACGGGCTATTTTTGTCCAAATTCGGTATACAGACCCAAAATGCATTGCAAATGAAAACAGACAAATCAATGTTGACGTCTCGTGACTTCCCTAGCAACCAGAGCGTGCCCTTAGCAATGGGCTAACTACTGGGCCGATTTGGACCAAATTCGGTATACGGACCCAGAATGCATTGCAAATGAAAACAGAGAGACCAATGATGATGTCGTGTGACTTCCCTAGCAACTGAGTGCACCTTTAGCAACGGGCTAACTACTGGGCTGATTTTTACCAAATTCGGTATACGGACCCAAAATTCATTGCAAATGAAAACAGACAGATTAATGTTGACGTCACGTGACTTCTCTCGCAACCAGAGCTCCCCTTAGCAACGGGCTAACTACTGGGCCGATTTTGACCAAATTCAGTATACGGACCCAAAATGCATTGCAAATGAAAACAGACAGGTCAATGTTGATGTCACGTGACTTCCCTAGCAACGAGAGCGCCCCTTTGCAACAGGCTAACTACTGGGCTGATTTTGACCAAATTCGGTATAAAGACCCAAAATGCATTACAAATAAAAACAGGCAGGTCAAAGTTGACGTCACATATTTTCTCCTCTTCCCTGACATGACCCAGAAGCACAGGATTTGCGGTTTCATAATTACTCGCAGAATTACCTGTTGTGATAACTACAGACAACACCGGTACGTCGGTATTTTTTCAGTGAAATTAATGAAAATGGCTCACTAAAATTGGCACATAAAGCTCTAGGCTTACTTAATTCAAAAGACAATTCAGTGTCTGACTGTGCTGCCTTGTGTAGTTTGTGTGTCTGTTGGGCAAATCGCCCAGAAACCTGGTCCGAATCGTCCATAAACATCATCCAAATCGTCCAATAATCTGGTCCAAATCGGCCAGAAATATGGTACAAATCGTCCATAGATCTAGGCCGAAATGTTCTTATGGCTTTATAAAAATCTGGTCCGAAATTATGAAACTACATTTGTGATACTCAGTCTTATTATTTTAAAGATGGTCTTTTCAGTAAAACTGGCATATTATCATTGTCCTTTTTTGCACAGCACTGCTGTATTTTCTTTTTGTGGCTACTAACAGCTGGTAATAGTAACAATAAATGCTACACGCTATTTGTAAATTTCTTATTATAATCATGATGCCCGATATTTATCCCAATTATTTTATTGTGAATTTGAAATTGAAGGCAATGAAGCGTACAAACCTGTTCAAATAATAATACTTTACATTCACACTCTTTATATTTCTCTTCTCGTAGTTGAGACGAAAATTTTTGCGTCGAAATTTTCTTCCGACGCACATTCAATTTCAAATCTTTTTTTTAAAATTAAAATATCGCTTTTTGACGTTTTGTCAACAAAAAACAATTGAACTCGCGAAACTTTCAAAGACTACGGGCAACATTACTTCACAAACCTGGAATAAAATTTTTGTTTGAAGTGCTCTTCAAATTCAATTTTTTTTTAAGGCTCACCATCGCCTGACCTTTTAGTACTGCCTGTGACCCGTTACTGCCTGAATGACTTATGAAAAATATTTACGCTTGTGTAACCCGAAGAATTATAACTTCCCCAGTATAATGACTCCAGCTACTCACAAAATTGGAATGCGGCTTTAAACATTTTTGAATATGAATTTTTGTATTTGTTAGAATCGCTTGTAATCTATTGGGATGGAAGGGTATGCATTGGTTTGTGAAATTATTTGTCACCTGAATCAAAAGTCCCCGCGTTCGGAGAAGCCATTTGTGAAAAGTAGCTTGTGGACTAAAGAAAACCCCACATTTCCACAGAAGATTTTTGCAACATATTCATTGACAGTTACTCTCACTAAAGAATCGAAAGATCATTGTTACTGCCTCATCCCAACACTTCTACCGGATAGTAGCCAGCATCAATATATCGATTATTCTGCTACTTTTTGGCAGGGATGCGTATCTTCTCTCCTCACACACCATCTCTCTCTCTTTCTCTTATTATACTTTCACTTGAGTGGAGAGGGATGCCTTAAAGGATACGAGGCTCCCGGCGGTAGCTATGTTATCTGGCAGGTTATTGCAGTCCCTGATTGTCCTGGGATAGAATGATTCTTTTCTGATATCTGTCCGACATGATGGAATTTGGTACGCTTTGGTATTGGTGTTTCTTGATTTACGCTTTGGTTGTATGAGTATATCGACAGCCTTGGATTTTACTAGGTTGTTTGTGATTTTGTACATCATTGTCAGTCGGTCGTTTTTCCTGCGCTCTTGGAGTGTTGGCCATGATAGATCGTCCAGCATGCTCTGGACCGATGATGTGTTGTGGTATCGATTTGTCACATACCTTGCAGCCCTTCGTTGAATCATTTCCAGTGTGTGTATATCGTTTTGTTGATGAGGGTCCCAAATGACACATGCGTATTCGACAGTGGGTCTAACGAGTGATTTGTATGCTGTTTCTTTTATTTTACTGTTGCTGATGTTTAGATTTCGTTTGAGGAATCCCAGGGTTTTGTTGGCTTTATTGCATATGTTGTTGATGTGGCCAGTCCATTTTAGGCCTGAGCTGATGGTACAACCAAGGTATTTAGCTGATGAGACAGGTTGGAGAATATGGCCATGTAATGAGTAATCTGTCAGGATTGGCCGTTGTTTTCTGGTGATCCTGAGAACATTACATTTGTCAGGGTGGAATGCCATTTTCCATTTCGTTTCCCACACTGCTAGCTTGTCGAGATCTTGTTGTAGTTGGACACTGTCGCTGTTTGATGTTATCGTCAGGTACATAATAGTGTCGTCGGCAAAGAGCCTTACTTTGGAACGGATTCCCTCCGGCATGTCGTTGATATAGAAGAGAAATAAGCTGGGGCCGAGTACGGAGCCTTGTGGAACTCCGGACTCTACCGGGATGGTATCTGACTTTTTCCCTTCCACAACCACTGTTTGTTTTCTGTTGGTTAAAAAGTTCTTGATCCATAAATTGGTTTTTCCTCTTATGTCGTATTGCTCTAGTTTGTGTGTTAGAAGACTGTGGCTGACTTTATCGAACGCCTTAGAGAAGTCCATGATTAGGCAGTCCGTTTGTTTTCCTCGATCCATATTTTCTGAGATGTCATTTATGAAATCCAGAAGCTGAGTTTCACATGATAGGCCTTTCCTGAATCCATGTTGGAGAGGGTAGAGGTTATTGTTTGTGTCGGCATGATTCATAATGTGGCTGGTGATTATGTGTTCCATGATTTTACAGCAAATACATGTGAGGGACACTGGACGGTAGTTGACTGCTTCGTAACGTTTGCCTTTCTTATAAATTGGGCTTACATTTGCGGTTTTCCAGATATCTGGTAGTTCACCAGTATTATAAGACACTGTGAATATGGTAGTGAGGATTGGTGCGATGTCTGTTCTTTTAGTCAATTCTTTTGCCAATTCTTTTAGTATTCGTGATGTTATGTTGTCTGGTCCAGCAGCCTTATGTGAATTTAGTTTAGATAGTAACTTCACAATGCCATGCTCGTTGATGTTTATGTCATCAGCTATTGGATGTGCTGATGTGGGCATGTTGCATCTGTCCTGGAATTTGGATTCTGTGAAGTCTTCTGCATGAGAGAAGGCAGATTTAAACTTCATTTAGAATGTTGGCTTTGTCGACTGAACTCGCATGTAGTTGACCGTCTTTTCGCAGTGGTGGTATGTCATTTCCGTCTGAGCGCTTATGTTTGCTAAATGTCCAAAACTTTTTCATGCAATTTGTTCGTTCTCCTTCTCTTGAGTCCGGTGTAATAATGTCCTCAATGTATTTCCAGTAAGCCCTCCTGATCTCCCTCTGTACCATTTGTTTTAGTTGTTTGTATTTGTCTATGTCTTCAGGGTTTGCAGATTTCTTTTTCTTCTTATAATATCTGTCCCTCTTGCGGATTAGGCGCTTGATGTTTATGGTGATCCAGGGATTGCCGTCTTTTGTTTTAGTTAACTTGTGGGGTATGTTCATTTGTATACATTTTTCCAATTCATCTTTGAAGTGATCCCATATAGGCTGTACTTTTTGGTCATGTTGTGCCATCATTTCCACCTCTGTATTAATTTCCTTAAGTCTACTACGGATGTTGTCCCAATTAGCTCGTTTGTATAGTGGTATTGTTCTGGGTTTTTGGGTTCGCTTGCTAGGTATGGTGTTTAGCTCTGCAAAAACAACATCATGATCTGAGATTTCTGGCATTGTTTCGACTCTGTTTATGCAGTTTGGGAATTTGGTTATTATGAGGTCTAGTGTGTTCTGTCCTCTTGTTGGTACGTCCACCATTTGTGCTAGTCCGTTGTCATCTAGCAGGTCCCTAAATTTATAGTGTAGGTTGGTATACTGGGTGTTTGGTTTTAGTGTTTTTGTTTTCCAGTCCCACCCTGGTAGGTTAAAGTCTCCAGCCAAGATCATGAAGGCATTTTTTATCTTGCTGGCTCTGTTTATGCTTTTCTCAAGTTCTAAATACCCCGTTTCGTTAGATGTTTTCGGATTATAGAAAGAACAGAGGTATACTGCCTTGTGTCCGACAATCTCTAGTTTGCACCAGGCAATCTCGCAATCGGTGTCGAGTTCTGGGGCAGGAGATGAAATGTATGTATCTTTCACTGCTATTAGGACGCCGCCGCCTCCACAGTTCCTATCCTTCCGGAAGATCTTGAAGCCTTGTGGAAGTATTTGGTTGTCAGTAATTTTCGAGTCTATCCAGGTTTCTGTGCCGAAGATGATGTCAGGGTTCACACTGTCGATTAAATTACGTACCTGGCCTTGTTTGTTTTTGATTGACTGGAAGTTTACATTCAGTATTCGTAGTGGTTTGGTACTCTTTCCTCTATCTGCTTTCTTCCTGTTAGGTGTTGATTTGTGGACAGGCTTCATCGTTGTGGGTGTTGGACTTATGAGTGAAGTATCAGATAGGATGCTGTATTGATTTGAAGTATTGAGTACCAAAGAGTAGTAGAGAGTAGAGTAGGTTGGGCAGCCGCACAGTATACAATCCCATGCGATGGCACTCTCATTTGCATACATGTCGTAGGATTTTGTATTCATTGATTGACAGGAGACATGGTACCACTGATTACATGTGTCACATACAATTCCCCTATCATCCCATGTGACTGGTTGGTCACATGTGCCACATGGATATATGGTTGAATCAGGCCCAGGATTGAGGTTGTCATTTGCTGTTACTATCAGGATAGCTGCTAAATATAATGATGGTTTGTTTTTGGTTTCCGATATCTTTTTCAGATTTGCAGTTTCCCTGTTCATTAAGCAGTTTACTTTCACAGCGGCCGTATTGATAGTTGTCATGTTTATTGAGTTCACGATCACTGGTGTCCGGCCATTTTGTTTTGTTGGTAGATTGCGGTTAGTCTGTGCCCAATTGATCAAGACTATTAGAGTGGTTATATAGTAGAGTACAGACAGTTTGCACGAGTGGCGTTGTAGTGTAGACATTTTGCACGAGTGGCGTTGTAGTGTAGACATTTTGCACGAGTGGCGTTGGAGGAAGGATGAGAGTAGATATTTGGTCTTTGATATCCCAGAATGCAGTACAGTGGATAAAGACTGATAAGATAAACTCACCTAAGCTCTTTACCACTGCTGCCTGTGGGATCCAGTCGATTCTCTCCCTGGTTAAGAAGGGCACTCCAATCTTCTTCCTCCACTTCAATTTGCAGAAGTTCTGACTTTTGCCTGATGTGGAAACATTCAGTATATGAGTCCAATAATATGAGCTTGGTTGTCGCTAGGCTCAACAGGTTACCTGGGTGGACCCGGTCTTTACTGTTCAGTGAGATTTTTATTGATTCCTTGTACCACCGTTCTTTGTTTTTCTATTACGAAGGAAGTATTTGCTGATTTTAATTGTTTTCTTGTTCAGTCCCTTGTTAATTTCTAATACTTTGTTGTTTAGTAGCTTGATTTGTTTTGTCAGCTCAAAGTCGTCATCTTTAAAAAGTTCTGGTTTTTTGTGTCCTTTGGCTCTGTTGAATTTCACCATGGAAATGAATGGGCAATCAATGAATTTTATCTCCGCAGAAGGGTGTTCTTCTACGACGGTGATTGCTCTTCTAAGTTGGTCAACAATTTGATCTATACTCTGATGACCTCTATGTCTCAAGGAAATGTATTTTCCTCTTTTTTTGGTAAGGTCGTAAGTTCCCGACCATAGATATATAACAATTCGTTGATGGCGTTTTACTGCTTGTGCAATCCTCTCCTCTGTGATGTTCACTAGCTCAAGTGTGCGTGCTCCAGACTTGCACCAGGCCTCGAAGGGAAGTTCGTAATTTGCACAGGCATTTCTCAGTGTGTTCCCTTGCTGTCAGACACTAGAATTGGTGTTTTGTATCGGTGGCCATTTGGGTACTGGGGTTGTTGTGCAATATATTTTCTCAGTTTGCTGCTCATGAATGCATACAGTGTTGTTTGCTTTCCGCCGGGAGTTACTCAGGTTGCCGTAGATACAAGTAAAAGTATTGGAATTTACATCAAAATAATGTCGAATTGTGAGATCAATCGTATGTATATATTAGCAAAAATAGCAAAAACTAAGCTGTCTAAAGGTAGTGGTCTACCATAAACACAACATGATCGGTTGAGTTTAGAAAGTTTTGAAAATGGCGGCGATCATTGTTGAAACGAAGGGCAGTTTTTTGAAAACAAAAATAATTAACAAATCAGTTGGTCATAGACATAAATAATGCGGTAAATGGACGTAGAACATAATAAATATTAAGCAATAATAGGTATTATTGAAGATTGTCATCCAGAATCCACGATTTTATGTGATTAGAAGACTAATTTTCCGAGAGAAATTGGAGAGAAGTCCGATCTTCGCGCTTGCGCATCCCATCCCACAGTACATGTGGATTTGAGTTAAACAAAAACACAGCCCCCATTTCCTTTGATGCAATGAGTTTAGTTTGGTATGCTAATTATAAAGGGTTAGTCATATTAGTGGTCATGTCGTGATGGGGAACGGGTCAACTCGCCACCAGTCAAGTCGCCACGGGTCAACTTGCCACGGGTCAACTCGCCACCAAAAAAATAATAATACAAGGCAGGTTTCTGACACAACATGAGTTTATTCATGATCCAAAACATGAATAAACTCATGTTGTGTCAAAAAAACTATTCAACAATTTCAATGAAGACATTGAAATTCAAGCACTTTTCGTTTTGAGTGGGAACCCTGGTTGAGCACACGGAAAACGTTGATTTATTCAAATATTGGACGAATATTTCATACTTTGAGTACATAATCATATAATTGGCCAATAGCTGTGACTTATATGTGGCTTTCATACTGACCACTAATTCTATAACACTCATTATATATGTTTGGTAATCGGCATCAAAAGGGGTGGTGATCGATTTATCCAAAAAGTAATGAACAATACTGAATACCGAATGATATGTGATTACATGTGTGTGATTTTAGTAATTTAACAGCTTAGGTTTATGGTTTCGTCAGAACAATATTACAAACTTTTATTGAGCTGCCATCACCTTTCAGTGAATCTTTTTTTCAGAAATGAGGATAAGAGTCGTAGTAAATTATACCTCATTGAGGGATTTTTACTACGACTCTTATCCTCATTTCAGAAAAAAGGATTCTCCAGAAGGCACCCCAATTTCGGCACCCCTTTTTGGAAAACATATGGCCTTCGGCACCCCTTTTTTCTGAAATGAGGATAAGAGTCGAAGTAAATTATACCTCTTTGAGGTATTTTTACTGCGACTCTTAGGAAAAATCCCTCAATGAGGTATAATTTACTACGACTCTTATCCTCATTTCAGAAAAAAAGGGATTCTCCAGAAGGCACCCCAATTTCGGCACCCTTTTTTTGAAAAACATATGGCCTTTGGCACCCCTTTTTTCTGAAATTCGGATAAGAGTCGTAGTAAATTATACCTCATTGAGGGATTTTTACTACGACTCTTATCCTCATTTCAGAAAAAGGGGTGCCGAAGGCCATATGTTTTTCAAAAAGAGGTGCCGTAATTGGGGTGCCGGGGATATTGCCATTGGAAATAGGCGTTTATTATACAGAAGGGAGACAACTCTGCATACAGATTATGGGAAATCAAGCAATTTAATTGGTTAATTATAATTTATATAAATGATCTAGATAAATGAAACAACAAGGTACTCGGAATAGGGTAGGAACTACGGGTATTACGTACCACCTTACCAGTAACAGAATGATACAAAGCATTTGGTAGGTTAATACTATCAACAGTTAGGATGGGACCTACAGGGGAATATACCAACCATACTCTGCTGCCGTTCTGTATTACCAGGAATTGACCCCCACCCCAGAATACCTTTCAATAATATGAAGCGCCTGGTGGATCAGTTGTACCAAGGGCCAGCAAGAGACCTACAGGGATATGTACAGCCTATGCTATACTACCGTTCTAAACTACCGAGCATTACCCCCACCCCCACAAAATCACTAGGTCTACCATAACGTACTACATATACCAGTCATATAATAAAACAAAGCAATCGGTTGGTTAATAGTACCAAGCACTACCTGGGGGCCTATAGGTGTATATACCGCCCATACTATAGTACCGTTCTAAACTACCAGGCAGTACCCCTACCCACAATACCCCTATGCCTAGCATCGCATACTACCTATACCAGTCATAGGATAACATGAAGCATCTGGTGAATTAATAGTACTAAGGGCTAACATGGGACCTGCAGGGGTCCACAGAGGTATATATCGTCCATACTATACTGCTGTTCTATACTGCCAGGTATTACCCCCACCCCCACTCCACAATACCACTTGACCTGCCATAACGTACTCCCTATACCAGTCATAGAATAGTACAAAGCAATCGGCTGGTTAATAATATCGAGGAGTGGACTTACAGGGGTATATACCGTGCATCCTATACCCCCCGTTCTAAACAAACGATTATAATACTGCCTGACCAAGCATTACGAACTACCAATGCCAGCCATAAGATAATACAAAGGATACGGTAGGTAAATAGTACTAAGGGGGTAATAGGCCAACAGACCATTCATTCTATACTGCTAATCTAAACCATCAAGGTCTATCTCGCAATAACACACTACCATTCCTCCTTCCCCCACCTACTGCTTGACCTAGCTATAGAGGACATAGGATAATATGAAGACCCAAGGCTAATAGTATACTAACATGGATATATACCACCACTACTACATCACCCCCCCCCCCCCCCCTTACGTTAAGTCCGACACCCCCTGACCCGAACGACGTTATGCCAGATTGCATAGTGGACAACAACAGTGGTCAACATCTCTATGACGTCATGCGCGTATCATGACGTCACGACGTCAATAGCAATGTCAACCGTTTCGCGAGAAAAACTTTCAAGAAAATCTATCTTCACCATTAATTTTCCATCACTTACCCATAATATATACCTATCGCCCCATGCGTACATATATCACTATACATACCATAGCATACTATATATGTAGTACGTACACCACTTGTCAGATCTAGATGTATGGTGCCGTACTTTTCCAAAGGAAAAAGTTGCTCCGACAAAGGGCTCCGGTTCCTATGGAAATTTAACACTAGTTGCTCCGGCAAAGCTCTGGGTAATCAGGCACGACCGGGTACATGCTATACTTCTATTGTTTATTGTGCATTTTTTTATTTAAATATTTGAAAATTTATATATTTGGACAGCACGTGGTTTTTCGTTATTCAAACAGAACTATTGATTTAGAATATACACATAAAAACATGAAAACGACATACTTTTCAAAATAGAACAATAACATGGTTTGAAGGGCGTTAGCGACACGACGGGAATGGGCAGAAGCTCGACGTGTTATTTTTTCTATTTGTTGAATTTCCAGTAATTGAGAGGACTGATAACTTCTAAAATTCTACAACAGCATTGTACAAACCATACAGTTGTAAATTACAATAGAAATGGTACACAGCATTTCCGAAGACTTATATTTACATGAACATTAGTCCCTGTGCCCTATAAAGTGATAAAAATAATCATTATTTCTGCTAGTTTGTGAGGGAAGTAGTTACCATTGAAAACATAAGCTGGATTATAATTGAAATCTACCTCTTTAACTCTTTACCCAACGAATCGGCCGCATCCGCCCGCGTAATATGCAAATTCAGCACTTGAAAAAATATTATTTTTCAAAAAATTTCAACAAAACCATATCATGTGACCCCTCGTTGGAACGAGCTCGACGAGCTCGTTCCAACGAGGGGTAACATGATATGGTTTTGTTGAAATTTTTTGAAAAATTTCAAAAAATTATATTTAAAATAATAAATTTTGATATCGTCTGCGTTGGGTAAAGGGTTAAGGTTGGTATAATGGGGATACGTCCAAGTGTGCCTCGCTGAGAAAAGCAAATTTTTAATGGAGTCTCCCGGTGACGCTCTGGTGTTATCATTTATATATACTTCTAAAGAAAATACAATTGTTTTCAAACCCCAATCACTACATCCAACGAAACAGTGCCCCAAAAAGCAAAGATGCCCTTGCTAGACCTCAAAGATACACCGGACCCATCAGTTAAAATTGTGTGTTTCTTGTGCTTTCATTGGAATTCAGTATATCGAATGAAAGGTGACAACAAATTACTCTGCTGTATTACATGTCAAACATATCCCATTTAACCCTTTACCTAACGTGAAAAGCAGACGACACTTGCAAAAATAATTCTTGAATAACTAATTTTTTTTCAATTTTTGTCTCAAAAACATAGGTTATGACCCCTCGTTGGAACGAGCTCGACGAGCTCGTTCCAACGAGGGGTCAAAACCTATGTTTTTGAGACAAAAAATGAAAAAAATAATGAAAATTAATTGGCGATTGTTGAGAATAGCGCTGGCCGGTTTGGGCCGTTACGTTAGGTAAAGGGTTAAATCTGTATACACCCATCAAGCAACAGACTATGAATAGCACGTAAAGGTCACCTAAAAATGCAAACTTCAGGAATGTCAAATTCGGGGGCGTAACTATGAGTCTTAGATATCGATTCTCGCTTAGTACTTTATTGCGAGACAAGATTTATTACTTGGGCTTATGTCACACACACAATTGGTCTCGTGAAAATGGAGGTCTGTGGCCAATTCGGTCTCAGCCTAACCAGTTTTGAATCCGGTACACTATAATTAAATAAGAAGTTGAGAACCCCATGTCTCACAAATACTTCATGTATATATATATCCACAAACAAATTTCCTGATTTTTTAAATTGTAATCCAAAATGATAAATATCATAAGCTCATGAAATCTTTATCCTTGGTGATGTAGTTGGAATATTTTTCAATGGGGGCTGGAGTAATGGCAATCGGGACAAATTGGGTTTACATCGCCTTCTCCCCCAGTTGGTCATCATCGCGACGCCCCTGGCCAGACTGACGTATGCCTGGTCTACGGGGCCGTTCTCCCCCACCCCACCCGACGCTGTAGGCGCTATCAAACTACATTTGGATGTGTAAATTTGCGTTGTATTTATTACAGAGGAAAATAAGAGACACGTGTTAAATAAAATACTGTGAAAGGTCATATGATGTTTCACGTTTCGAGGCATTGCCGCGATTAGTAGCTCTGATGTACTTCATTGTTCAATTTTGGGGAGGTCGGAATTTTAGGTATACCACATATATGATTAAATGATTATTGGTTGACTTTATTAAGAAATGAGACGAGATAAGAGGTTGTCGTCTTTGTATTTTATGCAACACGAAAACAACTCGTGTCTTGTATAACTTCTTTCATGGTACTCCGGCTTTCTCCGCCAATAAAACAGTCGTGGTCATGATTAGCCATTGTGTAGAAATATGTGGCCCGGAACACCAATAAATAAATAAATAAATTTTCAGTTTATTGCAAATAAAATTATTTTAACCCCCTACCAAGCGAATCGACCACAGTCGCCACTCGCCAGCGTGATTTATACATTCAGCAAATGGAAAAAAATGTTTTTCAGAAACCTTCAACAAAACTATATCGTGTGACCCCTTCATGGGAACGAGCTTGTTTCAATATGGGGGTCACAATCACCATATGGTATATTCTTTTTTGAATATTTTGAATCTTTATTTTTAAATTATTAAAGTAGCAAATTTTTTTATCGTGTGCTTTGGGTAAAGGGTTAAAATAGAGATATACCTATCCATACTGACGGACGAATTGGACAAAATAAACTCATTCAACTCCTTTATCTAACGCAACGGAAATACCAAAACAGTATTACTCACAACAATCGCCATTAAAATTTTATCATTTTTTTCAAACCTTTGACTTATGTTTCCTATTTTGCACAAGCTCTCCGAATTCGGGCATACATTATGTTCGTGAGGCCTAAAATGAAATTTTGTAGTCTTTAGTGCTTCAAGAAAATGTTTTCAAATATCGGTCTTTGGTCCAGTTAGGTAGAGGGTCAATTCTGTTACACGCTTCCAGACTCGTGCTTTTGACAGTGCGACCAAATTCTCGTTGCTTATTCATCTTGCCCCACTTTGTTGAGGATAAAGCACCCTATACATCGTTCCCCACTTAGTTGTGGAAGATGCGTCGGCCAATGTTGTAAAAAGAGCGTTGTTGAAAAGTGAAGCGTGATGTCCATTCTCGCAGTTTTCACAGCCAACTCTGCAATTTCTTGACATCAATCTCTGTGAAAAAGCTTTGGTATTTGACTGAAAAATTCACAAACAAACTTAATTGCCCCGGCTATGGACAAATATGCCGGGTTACCCTCTGGCTGGCGTGGTAGTTCCCTTCTCTCCAGTCAACCCTCATTTGACTTGTCCCGTCCTGGCGGAATCTAAATTTCCCATCGACTCCCGGTCGAACTCGACTAAAGCTCTGTTATGAGCCCGGGGTCTTTAACTTATGAACGGATCGTTAAACTCTTGGCAACCCTTGCGCCTCTTTAGGCTGGAGATGTTTGCTTTCTGGATATGTACACATTCAGCCAGGGACAGACTGTATCTTGTCAATGAGTGCCCCGGTCAGAGTCTAAAAGCAGTAGTAGGAGCTGTGGTTTTAGTCCCTCATGTTGTGAATCCCGCTTGTGGCTCCCGGATGTGACATCATAACGCGTTGCATTATGGGTACCACGTAGTTGTCTCGCTAACCCGTGGATTAAGACATTTTGTGAGTTTACTGTCATGGTGATGGGTGAGTACTTGGCTTCTGTGATGACACGTAGTTGGTACGAGTCTGAAAGGCTTCAAGCAGAACGGGGTAGGTTCTGAGTGTGGGTTCGATTGGATGAGAGTACATAGACTGAACGGAAACGACCCAACAACGACCACAACTTATCCAAATGAACCTTATCTGGCTCTATTTTTGTTATTGTGGATCAAAATCCTCGTTTCTACCTTCACTAACCCCCTACCCCCCCCCCCCCCCCCCTCTTAATTTTTGTGTAATAACAGTACAGTTCGATTCGAAGGAATTAAGTGGAATCACCGCAAACGACTCGAGAATTACCCAAATGGGTCTGAAAAACGGCCTAAAATGATTTACAAAATCAACTATCCTGGATAGCACGGAGTAGTACTATGGGGCTGCGAAGGCTGTTTGTCCCGCTCAAATGTTGTTACTCTGGGTCAAACTCCTCGTTTCTGTCTACCCCCGACCTCCTGCTGTTGCATGTCGTTTTCTACTCCAACAGTTATAGCTGTATTGTTCCATATAGCTTTATTGTTCCATTCTTTGGGGTCTATAGAATTACTATTGTCAGTATTAGTATTTTCGACTGTGTCAATTGCTCCAAAAATTATTATTTATTATTATTATTTACTTATTTGTGTTTAAGGTCACATACTTATGCACAATGGCTAATTGTGATCGTGACAGTTTTACGGGTGGCGGAAGCCGGAGAGAGCCACCGAGCATCGACGAGCAACTGTCAGCTCCTCAAACATTCTAACTCTGTTCAAAGCTCTGCTCAAGCGGGTCGAACCGGACGGGATCGAACTCGGGATCTCTAGCTCAGAAATCAACAGTCCACCACTGAGCCACCGCGAACCTCCAAAAAATATTCTGCCTACACCTTCACTTCCACGCTGCCGTACAAGGTATCACCAGTGAAAGGCTATAGTAGTGCGTGAAGGCAGTACTGGTGAAAGCTGATCATTGGGCAGCTGATTGAAGTCACGTTAGAAGCCAATGGTAGGACTACTGGGACCAAGTGAGATAGAGAGGACGTAGTACATTGACAGGAGACTTTTGTCCTGGAAGCCGAGAGAATACAGTTTTCAGAATCCATTTCACAGTGTCTCTGTGTGTGTTTATGGAATCACTTTTTCCGAGATGCGCCGTACAAGAAGTCACGTAATCGGGCTGTTGCTCTTAAGCTCATTTGCTCAATAAAGTGAGTCGTCGGAACAATGCCCGTTTCGAATACTGCTCGGTTGAATCGTGGACTCATATAGGCTCTTGTAGCAAACAATGACGTGAGAGTGGTGGGGTTTAGACGAACGGAGTGATCTGTTTGTATGTTTAAAAGCTTCGTTGAGGGCAGAGTTCCAGAAAGGGCCAGAGATACGAATGGCTAAACGGAATGCTAGGGAGAGAGTAGACATGCCGGTATAGCCAAGAAAAGATCCCAGCAGAGGCTAAAACCGTGCCTTCTTGAGAATCTGAGCAAGTTAAACTAACGTTTAGGGTCCATTTGGGTAATTGTTGGTAGTTTTCAGGTAATTTGACATGATCCCATGCATAAGATCTTTTGGTCCTATAGCACTACGTGCTACCCTTAATAATCAGGATGTGGCCTTTTTGAACTTGTTTCGATAATTTTAGTCATTGTCGGCTTGTTTCCGGAAATTAGATATGCTACCATAGAAATGAACATACCCCCAAACACACCCACTATAATAGAGGGTCCTTATGCATCATAGTAACCACGCGCTTCTTAGAAACCTAGATGGTGGTCTCCAGTAAACAAAATGGACGACATAAACGCGTGTCTCCCAAACAACACGCGCTGCGCATGTGCACAAATACCACGCATCTTCATTGTAATGACATCATGACATGGCCTTTCGCAGTCGCCCATGACAACCCAACATGAAGCCACATGGCGGCGCATGAGATCATTCATGATATCCCTCAACTGAGAGGTCAAGGGGTACATGAAATACCATTTATGTTTACTCCTGGAAATACCCAGTGGGACGTTTGTGCAAACGGATAGATAGCCCTGGCTGAAGACATCTCTCTTCATGGCCTGTCTGAACAAAAGAAATTGTTCTACAGTCATGATTGTATATTGTACCAAAAGCTGTTATTTATTTATTTATTTATTTATTTATTTATTTATTTATTTATTTATTTATTTATTGGTCATTTTCAGCATCTTTGACTACATCATGAACGCAACATAAGTATGAAGTCAAGTTTAGCCAATCGTTTTTACCTATTCTCCCCATTTTAGAGAACTTTCAACAGCAGAACTTCTATACCGCTGTAAAAAAAGTACTGCTCCACCCCTGGGATTCTCATGGGAGACAAAAAGCTGTCTTTTGTGATTATGTATTAGTAGGAAATAGGGAGTAATCTTCCAAGCTACAAAACACTCAGCTAAGAGTGGTAAAGTGTCGAAAGGTGCCATTTTGATTAAAAAATACCACTGGGCAAAGAAGAAAAAAACCTTTTGAAATATTTTATTCAGATCAATTTAGTGCATTCCTGCTGTTTCTCACAGCACGAAAATAGATGACTGGAAAAAGGGCGTTGTGAAAGAAGAAAAAGTGCCCAGGCCTATATAAATATACTCTGGTTTTCAGCTTCGGTTAATTACTTTTTTCATCAACTAACTGGGGTGCATATCTAAACAATGACAGTGTACTACCAACCATACGAGGTTGGAAACGTGTGACATATACGCCTAATCTTCACGCAAACGGTGGGCATATCCAGGCCCGTAACTACCGAAAAATATTGGGGAGTGTATCATCACTCTGTCCAACTGTCAGCGCACATTCCTCTGCTTATATATCACCACACCACCCCATATGGATATCAGGTGCCCTGTAGGGCAGAGCACTCAACAAAGTAAGATAAATGAATAAATTCTAATTTCTAAATAGAATTGTTGAATTTACAAGGACACCAGGCCTTCTTTTGTATGGGCAGCAGGGCATATGAACTGAGATGGAAGTTGTACAAGACCATGATATATCAGGTGCCCAGAGTTCCCCATATGTTCAGCCCTGTTAGGCAAGGCAGCATTCTGGCAAATAATTTATTGGCATGGCAGTAGTGGTGTGGGCCGCGGGCCTTCGGCCTGCCCTACTCGCTACCCTGCGAACAGAAGTTCTGATTTACGCCCCTGGGCATATCGTCAATAACTAAATATAAACACAGTCTACCCGAATTCCTGCTCGCTGTGAACAGGGTGAGTGTTTCGGTATAGGGTAATTCCGCTTCTTTCGCCGTTCGCACCACCTATTCGGTTGTTCTTCCCCTTTCATTCAACATTGAACTATAAGTCCTCCTGCAGTAAGAGTCGGAATTTCGAGTTATGTCCTGTAATTTTTCACGCAGCAAAGCACACGTACGCGGTCACATTTGACATGGTATTGTCCCCCACTGCCTCAGAGACCCTACTACATCATGGATTTAGATCAGGTTTTACTCCAGCAAATCACAGCTCATGCTAACATACATCTTCTCTTCAAGGCATAATGTTAACTTAAACTTCTCAAAGGCCTTTTGACACCGTTCAGCACAATTACTCCTACACAATACAGAACAAAGAGACAACAAGACGGCTGATTAACACCATTCATAACTCGTCGAAAGCTGCCTTTAGTTCTCGATCAACGGATATACACTGGAAAAAGTAGCGACAATGTGTCCAGAGTACTACAAGGAGCCGTTCTAGGTCCGCAGTTTTTCCTCTTTCAAATAAACTACATGGCAATACCCTGCCGCGCATCATCTCTCACCCCACAAACGCGCACATTTGCCGTCCTAGTCTGGGATAAGTAAATGGTCAACATGATCGACCTATTATTTGCAAAACTGAAAACAGCGCCATATATGGAACTGGACTCTTGGTGATCCATTTGAGTAACTCTATCTCACATTTCTTTATAATGGACAGAATGCTGTCTCTTCACTTGCAGCGCGGTGGCTCAGTGGTTTGGACATTGAACTTCAAACCGAAAGATTCACGGCTCAAACACGAACAGCGGCCAACTGCGTTGTGTCCTAGGGCAAGGCACTCGGAAGTTTTCCGTTAAGCCACAATAAATAATAATTAGGTGTTTACTTCAACCAAACTCTAATCCAGTGGTTGGTTTATAGTGCGAAGTAGAATATATAACATGACGACTCTATGGTCCATTTTATAGGTAGTGGTGGTCACTCCTACCAAAGGCGGCTAGGAACGTCATGCCGTGCACCCGAGAAAGGCTTAAGACTTAGTAAAAATATCCCTAAAGACGGTGCATTAACTAGTTATCCAGAATGAAATGCAACAGATTTATGAATTGAGAAAAATTTCTGTTGATGTATGTAGGCCTAGGGAAGCTCCCCTAAGCAATTTGGATCACTGCTGTGTTTCATACCTTCAGACAGATTTTCGTGTGAAAGCTGCGCAGTTGCCACTCGCGCTTCTCGACTTCCGATGTCAAAAAAGTCGATTTACGCCCACAAGCTACTTGAAGACTTCACTTGAAGCACAATTCACTGTTTTTTTCAAGGAGAAGACCCCCCTCCCCCCCCCCACACCCCACCCCAAAAAATAATACCCCCTAATTTATAACCTCCTTAATTTGTTTGCTCGTGTCTTAGAAACTTGCGTAGATCTATGTCTACCGCGTCTGAGTGCAATGTTATGATCTTAAAAGTAGACGAGAGAACTGAGAACATATATACTTACAGATCCTCTTCTGGCTGTAGCTCCCCCCCCCCCCCCCCCATTCGGGTTTAATAAGGTCTTATCCGGTCAAGTTTATCTCTTGTTGGTAGTTGTATTTCCAAGGCTGATTGCCCCAATACTAATCTAGCCGTCCTTCAAATACGTTCTCTGTTGTTGCATTTACTACTGTTGATGGCAAGTTATTCAAGTCTTTACTGATCTTTGTGTGAATGAGTATTTCCTGCTGTTTGGTCTTGATCTTTTCTTGCGTATTGGAATCTCCTCGGAGTGGTACGCCTAAAACTGACAACTTGGACATACTTTCCTGTTAATATCTTGTACATTTCAATCATATCAGCTCTAAATTGCCTTTTGACCAGAGTAGGTAATTTAAGTCTCTTCAATCGGTTTTCATATGATAGATTTGATAGTCCATGGGGGGGTGGGTGGGGGGGGGGGGCGGGGGATTTGCAAAACACTGATGCCGGGGGTGGGTGGGTGGTCAAGGAGGACAAAAAAAAAATTTCCGATGCTTGCAAAATTTTTCCTCAGACACTTTTGGACAAAATTGTATACCATAATCAGTGAAGTATCATTCAAGAACCAATAAAAAGACACTCAAGTTATCAGGGGGTACCTACCATGGGTTATATACGATTATAAAACTGTTATTGCGGCTGAGCTATGATTCAGCTTATAGTGATACAATATATGACATATTGAATAATGCAAGTTAAAAATGCGTCACTAATTGCAATTATCAAACACTGCACTCTAAGGATAAGTTATCTTGAGGGTGTTCTGTTTGATTAAATTCTAATATGTTCACCCTGGTGAGATCGGTTGGCTTAGATGAGGAGCAAATACAATTATGTGAAGTCAGGAATAGTTACAGACTTCAGCTGCAGGAACAATTCTGTACAACGATGTATCCAGACCTATTACGAAAAAACACCAATGACTCTTGTTGCCATTGTAGGAAGTATGTAACACAAAAACTACTAATATTGAACCTGATTGAACTGCCTAATTTATTTCAAACACATATGAGAACGCAGATGTCAACAAAAATCACGTACCAGGCCTTCTAGAGCTGGACTTAAAATAAGTAATAAATCCCCTCCCCCAACCCTGCCATGCCCCACCCAAAACCTCGTCAAAAAAATAAACAAATACATAAATGACTGAACTCAGTGCTTTTTGCATACACATACCGTGGAACCTCGCTTGAGAGACCAGCATTTTTGCCAGACAAAAGGGGTCTTTCAGACAGGTGGTCTGTCAAGACCACCTGTCTTGAAAGCCCACTTTTGTCTGGCCGAAATGGTATGTTGTCCTGTGTTGTCCACATAAAACACGCTCTAGCACAAAAGAGGTGGTTCCTCAAAAAGTTGTCTCTCAAGAGAAGTTCACTGTATATATGAATGGAGAACGCAATGGGTTCTGATGGTTGAGTAATTTATGATATTGAACCCTTTACCTAACATTCTTTTGTAAAATACAAAAAATAAAATAAAATAAAAGTTCTCATATAACCATTACTGTTCAATAAGGTTACTTGAAACAAACACATGTATGGATAACATTAGAACTGGCTCAAAGAGTCAGTTCTAATGTTATCCATATTTGTGTGGCTTTATTGTGGGATATATTTGGATATATAATCCACTTTGAATGTTGTTGGTTTATTTTGGTTACATTTATTGTGGCCACTATGTTAGGTAAGAGGTTAATGCCTCTACCTGAGTGTTACATGAAATTTACACAGATTGAAATACTTTTAGGATTGACTCAGAATGACTAGGGCTGCATAGAGATTTTTTTTCTACATCAACACCCTTCACTTTGATATTGAAGTATATTTTCTCATCCGCAATTATCTCTCTTCATGTCAGTCCATGCTGGTTCATGCATGTAGTCAAAAAATCAACAATTTGTATGATATTTTTACAAAGCTCTCTGAACTCTGTCGAATACCAATATATATTGTTGGTTTCTACAACAGGTCTGAACACATGGAGAGACAACTATAGGTAAAAAGTTAATGATATGACATTCAAGAGTGTTAATGAATTACAATAGAACATGCCTTAAGAGACGATGTCTTTGGAGACCATGTTTTATATGGACATACCTGGACATACCAGCTTTACTCTATATTTGATTTGTTATGGGAGACCATCGGTCTTAAGAGACCACTTTGGTCTGATAAAATGGATGTTTCTTTCAAGACCTGTCCTACTGTACAAGGTCAATCACTCAATACTGTATGAAAAATTGGTTATGGTGCAGTATGGTGGGAAGGATGATGCAGAAGCATGTATTTAGTGGGGGTGGGTGGTTCAGATAACCCCGGAAAAAAAATTGTAAAACTGGGAAAAAATTACATGGGGTGGGTGGGTGGGTGGGTGGGTCCTTCGACTGGACAAAAAACAAAAAATTGGCATCGGTGTCTGCAAATTTTTTCCTACCCCCCCCCCCCCACCCCCCCCCCCCCCCCACCCCTGATAGTCCTGGAATAAATTTGTTTCGTGGCTCGTCTCTGTACGAGCGACGAAACTAATAAATAGAGAGTAATCGCCTTGACTGGACTGATTAAGTGAAATTATTCGTGAGAGGTGAGTGACGTTATACAAACACGAGTGCGCGAATACGCACGAGTGTTTTACAATATAGTCCCTCGTCTCGAATGAATTATTTCACGTAACTAGTCCAGTCAAGCGACTTCGTTGTTTCCCTTGCAAAAAATATCGTGTCGATCAGTGTCGATGGCGAAATGATCTATTGTGTCTTGAAAATAGTCTGCAATAAAACTAACAATGCTTAATTTACCTTCTATATATTTATTATTGCGTAAGCTTCCTCAAATAATCACTTTTCACACTTTCAGAGGTACATTTAGTACTTTGAAACGTAGTTTTTTATACGCTTACCGTCCTTTTACCGGATATCGTCCTTTTTACCGGCAAAAAGTATTACCCTTTATACGGATACAATTACAGATTATTCCTATAAATAATGATTGAAGAACTACAATTTGCTGGTTTAAAAATATTCAATTGTACAGTAGGTAAAGATATATCAAAATTATGGGTACGTGTCAACTCGCCACTGGGTCAACTCGCCACCAGTACTTTTTGCGAGTCAAGTCGCCACCAGTTAGTGGCGAGTTGACTCACTTTTTGGTGGCGAGTTGACCCACTTTCAAAAAATTGGCATCGGTGTCCTGCAAATTTTTTCCTACCCCCCCCCCCCCCCCCCCTGTTTTCCAGGAATCAGGTCCTCGTGGCTGGAATTTTTTGATGTTTATGGAGTGGTAACTTCAGATGAATGTCTCTGAAAGGTCCTTAAATAGTGCTTGAATTTGATTACCTGATATCAGTGGGAACCCTGTCAATGTATAATACATTTTTCAGGTGCTCAATGTTACGTTTGATACTCATTATAATACCGTTGATTACCATCGTTTGTTTCCATTTTTCAAATATTGGACGAATATTTCATACTTTGAGCACCGAGTACAAATATCTGGGCCCGCCAATAAGTCGTATCGATTGACAATACTTACAGTGCTCAAAGTATAAAATATTCGTCAATTATTGAAAAAATCCGATAAGGTGCTTAATGTATAAAAGTATTTTTCATGTGCTAAATGTTATGTTTTGTTATATGTTTTGGATCATGTATAAACTCATGTTGTGTCAGAAACCTGCCTTGTATTATTTTTTTTGGGTGGCGAGTTGACCCCTGGCGACTTGACCCGGTGGCGAGTTGAACCAGTGGCCAGTTGACCTGTTCCCAAAATTATCAGGTTTTTTTCTAAGTAGAGCTTGCATCACGTTCTAAAAATATTAGTGGACGTAGAAGGATACATTTATTATGATGAATTTTCCCCAAAAGTATGTTGTCATGCGTTCTTTTGAAAGTCTGTGCATTTACAATTAAATTGAATCTTTTCGTTCTCCAAGCGGTTCGAAACGGCTCAGAGCGAAGAAACCTTGAACGTACACCCCAAAGACTGTCATCATCCAATCAGACGTCTGTTTTCAGCCACACAACTTTTCAAGGCTGAAGGGCACTGCTGTGTGTGTTGCAGTCTGGTTTTCTGGAGTTTTGACTTGTGATTTCTTGGAAAAATGTCATCGCTTGCCCGAATATCTGCCTTGCAGCAGGTTACACGATAAATTAGAACACCTAATCATACCTTTTAACTCATATTATTGAAGCCCTTCCATTCTGTTTATTTGTTTTTACAGTAGGTACAAGAACAACTCCTTCCAGAAATTGTCAGAATGTCACCACCACCAGCTATTCACTGTTGCAGACGACCACATTTCAAGGCCACAAGTTGTCGACCTCGCGCAGAAATATTTATATAGATAACTATATTGCGTAATATATTACACACATTGTTCTTAGTAAGCATGTTGTCAGCTAAAAGTGTAGATTTGGCGACTTGGCAATTTATGAAAATTAAGAAAAAATAAAATGAAATTGAAAACTTTACAAGTAGTAGTAGTTGGTCTTGTCAACTTTTATGTAGGTTTTTTTTCTATTTATTTTCATTCCTGATCATGACAGTCATGACTCATGTTCCAACAAATAATATTTGTGTGGGCAAAATATCAAGGGATATAGTGATGATCTCCATCTGTAAAGACTGTATGTCCTTGCGTCCGTTTTTTAGCTGTAATTTTGAAACTTTCCATACTTCTTAACTTAACCCTTTACCTAACATGAAAAGCAGACAACACTTGCAAAATTTTTTTTGAATAACTCATTTTTTTTATTTTTTGAGACAAAAAATGAAAAAATAATGAAAATTAATTGGCGATTTGTGAAAATCGCACTGGCCGGTTTTGGCCGTTACGTTGGGTAAAGGGTTAAGGGCCTATATAACTTCATTATAAGTAATGAAATTTTGTTTATTTTGAAAATTCTCACCGCTGATATTCCTTCAATTCAAATTAAATATACACAAAATGTACATCAAAATGAAGGTTGGGAGGTATAGAACACGAAACACGTGTGTAATCAACTCATAGAGTCGACTGTAGGAACCACTGGTTCCTGCAAGTCTGCTGCCGTATTCGCACCAGAACAGATAATTTAATAATATTTCAAGAAAGCAACTTGTGGCCAAATGTGCTTTATATATCCAAGAACAAAGCTAGGGGATAAAAATTCTTCAAAACACGCCGACAGAGCTGCATTGGGGAAAATTCCAAAGCCTTTGCTTTTGTTTATGTATGAGAATACTTTCGATTTCCGGTCGACGTCATCGGACAGAAAAAGCATGTAAAAACAATGCCATCTAAAATCAATCGAAAAGATCGCCTTCATACAGTATACTGTTATTAGATAGAGATTGCACAGTTACCATATTGAATGCAAGGTATCATGATACCTGTTGAAATTTCTTAGAATTACGATTTTGTTTTTCGATGGAAATTCGTGGTAACGAATGATTTGCACATGTCTGTCGAGCATGGAAACCATCTTCAATAAAAAATGCAGACAGTGTTGTCCTTTTCCAAAATGCAGTCCTATCGCTGTATTCGAAAGTGTTTTGAATGCCTAGCTTTGTTCTTGGATACATGAAGCACATTTGGCCACAAGTTGTTCTGATGAAATATTATTTTATTATCAGTTCTGGTGCGAATACGGTAGCAGACTTCCAGGAACCAGTGGTGCCTACAGTCGACTCTATGAGTCGATTACATATGTGTTTCGTGTTCTATACACCCCAACCTTCATTTTGATGTATACTTTGTGTACATTTAATCTGAATTTAAGGAATATGAGAGGTGAGAATTTCAAAATAAACAAAATTCCATTACTTATATAGGCCCTTAAGGTGCTGAATAAGTAACCGAATTTTGTTTATTTTGATATTCCCACCTCTTATATTCCTTCAGTTCAAATTAAATATACACAAGTTATACTTTAAATGAAAGTTGGGAGGTATAGAACAGTAAACATGTATGTAATCAACTCAGAGGGTTGACAGCAGGCACCACTGGTTCCTGGAAGTCGGCTACTACCGTATTCGTACCAGAACTGATAATAAAATAATATTTCATGAGACCAGCTTCTGGCCAGATGTGCTTCACATATCCAAGAACAAAGCTAGGACATCAAAATTCTTCAAAACACAGCGACTGATCTGCCTGGGAGTAAATTCCCAAACTGTCACCTTTGTCGACATTGAAAATTACTTTTGATTTCCAGTCAACGTCGTCGGACGGAAAAAGTATCGTTATACAACGCCGCCTAAAATCAAATAAAAAATCAAATAATTAGAAAGAACCCCTTAATACAGCATACCATTATTATATAGAGACTGCACATTTGCCATATTCTATGCTTTCAGGGAGCAATTTGACTTCAAAATTTTGATTAGCAGTTTTGCTAACCATTGTCAGAATTGATTAGAAATTCAAATAAATTGATTAGCATTTTTTTTTAATATTGATTTTTGGACAAAAATAGTGCATACACAGGACTTCTGCTAGGGTAAAATTATTGGGTCCATTTTAGATATTATCGTTGCTGCAGATGCCAGTGGCATCTGCTGCACACATCAAAAGCATGTGTGTTTGTGGGGGGTCTCCCCCAGGAAAATTTAGAATTTTAAGATGCTTTGAGGTGGCCTCTGTAGGTATTCTGACCGCAAAAATACTGGTGAATGCCATGAGAACAATGTGAATTTTTTCCTCGTAAAATGCTAGAAATTCATGCCCCGAGACGCATTTTATAATGATAGTTGTTGTCGATGGGTGCCGGTCATATTTTTGCAATAACATAGATTAACACTTGGCAGCCCCAAACATTCATGATCTATTTCTGGATCAATGTTTGACCTTACTTTGTACAATTTATAGTCACAATTGTCAAAAATAAATAATTCCTAAAGATATAAGAAATGATCGGAGCTGCCAAGTGATGAAGTTAGTATGAATTCAAACCAAAGAGCCAGGTCCATGGATCTCAGAGCACAATGCCACAATCATACCTCCACACTGAAGAGTTTGTTGCACATCAGGCAAAATTGCTCCCTGGCTTTGTTTTTCGATGGAAATCCATGCAGGTCACGAAATTTCATGCGAACAATCGTTTCGTTCGCGGGATGGTTTCGCAAATCCAAAAACCCGCGAACGATGTTTCGTTCATGCTAAAAATATGACGTGAACGAAATTTTATAGTCCAAATTTTTTGTTGTTCATTGATGTGTCAGTGTGCCGTGGTACCCTGATCGCCAGATAAGAAATACAACGAATGAGTATGAAGTAGAAGTGGTAGTTTGTCCTGTTGCTTGAACTTATATAGTACTGTATTTTACACATGCGATTCTAAACACAACATTTATTTTCATGGACTTTATGTAAGTATAGTAACTGACAGCATGAAAGCACGAAACATATCAACCATTGTGGGTTTTTCCGTGGTTGTGTTCTATTTGATATTGGTGTAGATTCAGCGTGCTTTCCCCCTCATTAATGTTGCATTCGAATTCGCCCCAGTTTTTTTTTTCTTCATATCTTATGGATCAAACAAAGGGGTGTAGAGGTTAAGATTGAAGACACTAATTTTAGAATTTGGACTTAAATAGTCCAATTTCTGTCGGACTTTATAGTGGCGTTGACATGGAAATGTAGAAAAATATTCATGGAAAAACTTGATCTAACGTTAAACATTTATGTGGGCCGAAATGGCATGGGCCTGGAACACCTACTGTTGTTTCACTAATAGACTTCAATTTTTTGGTAAACACGCATGCACTGGTGTTAGTTTTATTTTTTTATGAATGGCGCGGTGATCTGTCAATATTTTCTCAGCCCCAGTCTTGAGGTCTTGCATCCATTGATGTTTATCAGCGAAAGAATCTTATACTGACTCGAGCCTTCCTTTGCTGACATTGACCACACCAGCCGCTGGTATTGTCTATGTCAGCAAAGGAAGGCTCGAGTCACATGTAATATTCATTGATTGCGGAATGGCTTCTACATCACTATTCATTATTGCTCTAATTTATTACAATGAATACTAATCCCTTTAAATATTTTGTTTCTTAATGGTTTTACCACATTGGTATAAGCGTAAACCTGTACAGCTTATGTCAACCACTGAATATTTCATCTCATATCTTGTTTTAATTACGTAACCGTTTGCATAACCAATTGGTTGCGCAAACATAATTAACATGAACGAAACAATGGGTTATGCAAGCCCAAAACACGCGAACAAAAAATGGGTTCCAGAAATTTTTGAAATTTCATGGCCTGCCATGGTATTGAGTAATTTGCACATGTCCGTCGAAATATGGAATCAATCTTCAATAAAAATTACAAATGCAGTCCAATCGCTGCACTCCGAAGTGTTTTGAATGCCTAGCTTTTTTCTTGGATATGTGAAGCACATTTGGCCGCAAATTGTTCTTGTGAAATGTTGTGTTATCAGTACTGGTACAAATACGGTAGCAGACTTCCAGGAACCAGTGGTGCCTGCTGTCAACTCTATGAGTTGATTTCATATATTTTTTGTGTTCTGAACCTCTCAACCTTCATTTTGATGTATAGTTTGTGTATATTTAATTTGAATTTAAGGAATATCAGAGGTGGGAATTTCCAAATAAACAAAATTCCATTACTTATATAGCACCTTAAGTATGGTATAGAGATAACAAAATAGGTTTAGTTTGAATTAAAGTGTGTTCTTTTGTTCTCCAGGTAGGGTCTCTAGATGTTCATAAAGGTTTGGGATTTGTGTTTTTCAGCCCCATGTGGTGTCCGTAGCACCACTTTGTAATTAGAAAATTGGTTTCCGGTGAAAGGCTCATAGGGGTTTCAATTTTGAAACGAAAGTGGGTTCATATGTTTTGGTAACAAATTGGTCGAGTGAGCATTACACTTGTCCCCAGGTTAAGCAAAATTAAATTGAACAACCGTTTTTGCTCTCTCATGCACTGAAAGCACGATTAGCAATCACTTACAACCTTGTCATTCCAAATATTCGTGACAATCAGGATGCAGGATGGTGTATTATTGTTAAAATGCAGTCAGAAACATTAATTTAATCCCAAAGAGTCTCTTGACATATTCAATAAACTACGAATACAGCAACAGTGTTAATTCATATGCCCATCATTGTTGGAAGGGACTCCACTTCCATGGCAACGCACATATGTAATATACTCTGATTTCCTGAGTGCAAAGAATTTGCACAAATTGTCTCAAGAGTTTCACGTTTAATAAAATGATTTCTTGCCTGGAGTCTGTTGTAAAATTATATGTGTGCAGTGGTAAAACATTCCAGTTTGAATTGTCTCAAATGCTGTTAATGACTTTATTCAATTCAAGTAGTGAAAACCTGATTCACAAGAAGTCAGTTTTGTCATTTATTTTCATGGTATTCGGATAAATGAAACGCTCAAATGCAATACCAAATAGTTTAGCTGTTCTGAGAATGGGTATTGCAAGTCTAAAGTTTCAAAATAAAGGTAACTTCATGTTGTTTGACTTATTATTCTGAGAAGTGAAGACCTGAATAGAGATTTTCTACTTTGAATTTGGAAATGGGGATGACAGGTTTTCTGTTTTTGTTATGGTTTTGATTTAGGTTTTTATAACAAAACTGAAACTGAACTGAATGTTTGGTTAATCGCATTGCTGTAGCTAAGCCTTAGGTAAAAAACATGTTTCTATCGACTCGTGAAGAAGGGTGTTATCTAATACTGAAAGGGTTGTGCAATATTATTTTGCATAACTGTTAAGAGGTTATGCAAAATTTCCAATTTGCTCACCTCTGTGTAGGGTATCTGGATGTGCATAAAGGTTCAGATTTTTGATTTGGCAGTAGAGTCTCCAGGTTTGCATATATGTTTCATTTTTTTTTATTCGACCTCATGTGGTGCCCGTAGCGCCACTTTTGTCGTTAGAGAAATGGGTTCCGACAAAAGGCTCAAAGAGGTTTTAATTCAAAACATTGAAAGTGTGTCCTTATGTTCTGGTAGGGTGTCTAGATTTGCTTAAAGGTTTCAAATTTTTTATTCTGCCCCATGTGGTGCCCATAGCGCCACTTTTACCGTTTGAGAATCGTTTTCCCGCAAAAGGCTCCTAGGGGGTTCAATTTGAAATGTTGAAAGTGTGTTTATATGTTCTGGTAGGGTCTCGAGATGTGCATAAAGGTTTTGAATTTTTGATTGGGCCTCATGTGGTGCCCATGTGGTGCCCATAGCACCAATTTTGTCATCAGAGAATTGGATTCTGGATAAAGGCCCCTAGGGGTTTTCAGTCGAAACGTTGAATGGGTGTTCATATGTTCAAGTACCAGGTAAGGTCTCAAGACATGCATGAATGTTTAGGATTTTTTATCCAGCCCCATGTGGGACCCATAGTGCTTCTTTTGTCATGTGAATTGATTTGTGACCATCGTTATGGCAAACTGAAAATGCGGGGATACACCTTAGTGTGCTTTGCATACAAATGGCATCATTCTAGTTTTTGTAACGCATGTCACTATTGATCCTGTCATTCTGTAATTTGTAAAACAAAATCTCCATTGTGAAATGGGGCACATCCAAAATATGTTATGATCAGCAGTCATTGGGGGAAAGTGTTGGTTATGGCCACCTAAGCTAACTTCTAACCCTCCCTGAAATAGCCTAACCCCAGGATAATAATTTCCTTTCTGTCAGGCACCCACAGAGTACAAGCAGAACACTCGGAGGCATTGCCAGACTACTAGTATTAGTAAAAGGAGAAATCCTGGTCTTTTCATTGAAAGTACATTTCACAAGAATATGCAGTTTGTCAAAACACAGATTTTTTAAAAAAGAAACTCAGATAAAAGTTTTTTTCCTGATGGAAAATGATAAAAAAAAGTTTTAAAATGCCACTTTCCAACTGCCTCCAGCAACAAACTTAATTATTCTTTATAATCAATATTTTTTTTGTGCAAAATAAGGGCCTAATAATCCTTGATTACCTCTGTGAACCCAAATGCTTCTACCACCCCTGCTTTTACTTAGCTCCAAACACCCAGAAATGAAATGTTGATGCTATCCCATACTTCCTTCTTCCTGATATCACTGATAGCATCCAAACCCTCAGTGTCACCCAATAACCACCTGTCCTTCATTCTCTATTGCATCCCATTTCCTATTTTACTCCTATTGAATCCTTTTCTGACTCCCATTATTTCATGAAAAATACCATAGTATACAGTGTTATTATTCTGGACACCAAATTCAGCTTTTGACATTTTTAGATAATTTCAGATTGTGACTATGCCAACCAACCAACAAACTAACTTAGACCAGCGATCAAACACCTGGCCAATTTCTGTCAAAAACGTATATGGTTTACTCCTTGCATGCTGTTGGTGGATATTCCGGCCCAGCACAGATTTTCTCTTATTAAAGAAATGAGTATAATTTGGTCATATTTAATCAGTCCTGGAAATGAGACGGGTGCGAGTGCAATTGCTCCCGTCAACAACCGTGTTTTCTATTTTATGGAAGCTAAAAAATGCACTCGTTGAAAAATATTGTGGAGCAATCAATATTTTCAACGTGCAGCCCCAAGGCTGCACGTTGAAAATATTGATTGGTCTACCCTAAATAATGAATATGGACCCTTCTAATTGCTACCTTTGAACTGGCATGGAAAATACCACTAAAGTTCAAAGGGTTAAGGTTTCTGGTGTTTGGTGACAGTATTCCCTCGAAAATTCATATACCAACATTTTACGGGTGCAATTTACTCCTGTCTCTGAATTCACGGGAGCCCAAAGCTGCACCCGTCAATTTTGTTCATTTCCAGCACTGTTTAATCAAAGTTTCCCTCTAAACTGAATGGACTTTGCACCAAATGTTTCCTGATCTTACATTAGATTTAATTTTTCATCAAATATAGACGTGGCTGATTCCAGGGTTTCCGCTAGGGGAAAATTTGTGGGTCTGGTAGTTTAAAGAAAGTGAAACTCTGACGCCGGGCATCAGCCGTACGTGCGAACGTGCATATAGAGGGGGGGGGGGGGGGGGTCTTGATTTCGGACAATTTTGATTTTTAGGTGATCTCTGGGGGCATTCTGGTCGCTAAAATGCTGAATAATTGAAGTGGAAAATATGTATATTTTTACACTGTACCAATGACCCAGACTTAGTTGCTGGTGCTGGTGCTAACTCTAAAATATATAGGGCCAAACGCAAATTTTACCCCCCAATTCCTAAAATTTGCATCTAAAACTGAAAATTACATGTCCTATATGGTCCTCCATACTTTTACTCCACTGCACATGCACAGTGTCAAGGAGGTCTCGAAATTGGTGCAAAAAATCATTCTTTGTTTGGCCCTGAAATCAGTACTAGTAACACCTCACTGATATTTGTGCTTGTAAATCTCAGTTTAAATGATGCCAGTCACATAATTATGAGAGAAATGATGAATATGAAGAGGAAATAATAGGAGCAGAGGAAAAACAGTGGATTCAAATGTTCAGGGCTGTAACTTATAATTATTTTACGAAATTATTTTCATGTTGCCTATTTTTGAGGCATGGCCCTGTTGTTATTCTTGTTATGAATGTTCCATTGTTTGATCAGTGTTTCCTCTCTCCCTTTCCGCTATTCTCCCATGCTTTTGGCTTTTTTTTTTGTAATGTTTATTACTAAAATTTCTTGGGAGTTTTGGCTTGGAAACAGAATTATTTTCTGTTTTTTCCCCATGTTTACGTCCTCACCCTAGGGTGTTTAGACGTTTTGGTCTGCATCTACCATCTGATGTTCTGCAGTTTCTTCTTGGGAAGTCTCTGTTTTGCATCAGACAGTGTTTTAATTAGATACTGATTTTGGGCCATGTTTACCAGTGCTTGGAGTCATGTTTCTGGTTTGTTTACACTTTTTGTTTAGGTTGACAACAGTTACTTCTGATAGTGATTACTTGTCTTCTGCTTAGTTTAGTTCATAGCATGATACATTAATATTGTCCGTATGTGTTACATTAATTTTTCTAAATGATTTAAAATTTTTGTCCACACCTAGGCTTTTTTGGGATCCCTTTGGGCTCAAGGTTCCCATTGGGAACTTGGGCTCTTCTGAAAAAATTTTTTCCAAAATTTTTTTTTCTTTTTGAATAATTTTTTCGCAATGTTATAATGGATTATTTTATTATGTATCTTTGTTTTCAAGGTTTAGTGCGAGTACTATTACTGTTTACTTTTTTCACTTTGAAAAATTATTGTTCAAATTGTAATGGGAGGAAATCTTCCTCTGATTCTTATGATTTCTGTATTAATTGTAGTCAATGTACTTGCACTAACCCTTGTTCAATGTGTATCAATTGGGATGACAAACTTGGAGGCGTGTGTCACGGTAGGTTGTTAGCGGGGAGAGGACCATGCCGGTCCTCTCTCTGCAGGGTCACTCTAGTTTTTCACTCTCTTTTTCAGAGGAACAAGAACAGGAAGATGTTTCCGTGAAGTCGTCCAAGAGTGTGCTTCCGTCGTCACAATCAAATGAAGAGCTAGCGGCTAAAATGCTCATGGATATACGGCAATTGCCTAAGAGGCCCCTAGTAGGGTCGACGGCGTTGACGTCTACGTCCGCTAGCTCGCCCGGTGTCGCGTCCATTCACCGAATGGGCCAGCACCCGGGTTCGTCCGTTGCGGTCCAGGAAGGAATTTCGGGTGTTGCGAGCACTATAAACATACCATGTGCACACCCAGTGACGACGGAACAGAGGATAGTACGGAGGAAGCCTGTTAGTCCGGTTCCTAGCTCGTCCAGGTCCATCCGGACCGCGAGCGAGAGAGGCCCCCTCTCTCTTACATCAACATCTGCGCCGCGATGTTGTTGTATGTTCGTTTGATAGTCGGAACATACGTCACCTCCTCCTGCTCGGGACGCTCCGTCGCATAGACAGTCCGACGCGGCTGTTCTATTGGCTTCCTCATCATCACGTCAGCACACGCGACCGCACCTTGGCTTTGTGACCACAGATTTCCGGAGGACGTTCATATATGATATAAGGCAGGAAGGAACGTCCCAGGAGCTCCTGCTTCGCCGACCAGGGATCCCATGTCAACCAGGTAACTCCATCCGCTCGCCAAGGACACGAGGCCTTTCCAGTTGGGACGTTAGCATATTATATAAATGCAGGAATGAATGTCCCTGGAGTTTCCAGCGGCTATTTACATAAGACCGCGACTCCACAGGTCTCTTTGACGATCAAGAACAGAGTAATGTTTCTGTGATGTCTTCAAAAGTGTGCTTCCGTCGTCACAGTCAAATGAAGAGCTAGCGGCAAGAGTGCTCATGCAGATACGTCAATTGCCTAAGAGGTCCCAAGTAGGATCGATGGCTTTGGCGTCGCCCGGTGTAGCGACCATTCAACGAATGGCTCGGCACCCGGGTTAGTCCGTTGCGGTCCAGGAGGAGATTGGGTGATGCGAGCACTATAAATACAACGTGCACACCCAGTGACGATGGATACGAGGCTGGTACGGAGGAAGCCTATTAGTCCGGTTCCTAGCTCGTCCCTCTCTTGTACAACAACATCTGGGTACAGATGTTGTGGTACAGAATGTTCTTCAGTCGAGGCATATGTCCACCGCTCCGGACACTCCGTGATATAGACAGTCCGGGGAGACTGCTTTATTGGCTTCCTCATCCTCACGGCAGTACACACGACCGTACCTTGGCTACGTGACCAGTGATATCCAGCCAATCTCGCCGACCAGGAATCCACGGCGACCAGGTCATGCCATCCAGTAGCCAAGGATACGAGACCTTCATACTCCTGACGTTCGCATTAAAAAGTATGCAGGAGTCAGCATCTTAGGAGCTTCCAGCGGCTAAATATTGTAAGACCGCAGCTCCACAGGCCTCTGTTACGGATGTGCTATTGCAGTTAGCACAAATTATCGCAGCATCCCAGCAACCGACAGAAACTGTGTCGGATCAGGAATTATCCATAGAAGCTGGGTCGGTACGTTCCACTGCAGGTGCAGACATGGACGACCAAGAATTACAAGTGGTCCGACTGGATAGCGAAAGGGATACGGAATAGTTTAATTTTCCCTTTCGGAACAACATAATTGCCGTGGAGTTCATCCGGCTTTATTTTTCTGACATTGTTCCTCCAGACCAAAATGCTGCGTTGCCGAATAAGAGACTGATAGCGCCATTGGACACAGATTTCTTTAATCAGTTCAGGGACATCGTCCCTCAGTTTCCGTCTCAGTCCAGAAATGTCTCAGAGACATTTGAACTATTACATGACGCTATATATAACTTGCTACCAATAGGCCAAGTCCGGTCTCATATCGGCAAGTGCTCTACATCGGCCTTTCATCATTTCATGGAATAATTCGAAACAGCAGGACAGGGCATTCCAAGAGTTCCTCTGCGTCTAGACGACCAGGCCTAAGTCCTAGAGTTGTCTATACTGTCGTCTACTAGTATGTCAATTCCAACCATGATGTTGGAAACGTCAATATCGTCTAATATGGCTAGCTTAGACACATTATCGTACGCAGATCACCTTACCAGAGCGTTATCATTATGTCTCAAAGGAAAAGAATTCCAGGATGTATATCCTCCTTATAAATTCTTTCAAGGGCCTCACGTAGAACGCCACCCTTCAGTGGCAATATGGAGTTGGTTAGACATGATGCGGCCCTGGTTACATCCACACGTGTGGATAGTAAGGTGAAAAACTCTCTCAGAGTCGCTCCGGTCTCTGGAGAGTTTCTCTTCGACGGCAAGCTTTCAGCAATCTATTATTAGATAACTAAGAAAGCTTTAATCTCTCTGCTATTCAAATCCGCTTCCATATAGTCGGATTCAGCGGAGAGAGTAGGACAGGCACTTCTGGGGCGAATACGTCCGAGGGAAGTTCCTATAGAGGTTCCTATGCATCCTCTAGGTCTTACTCTAGAGACCGTCAGGGTAGCGACTCGGGTAGGGGCCGTAATTCTGACCGAGACATCCTGTCAGACGCCCCTAGGTCGACAGGGCGAGGTGCGGGCCGTGGAAGACATGGTTTCTCCTTCTGCTAGCCTCTCAGGACCAGGAGGTATTGGTCTTATCCTCTATTGTGTACCAGTGAGTGGAAGACTGTCGAGTTTCTCAACCTTTTGGGAGTAGATTATGGACGTCCCTTGGTTTCGAAGGGTGATTTCGGTAGGACTATATTGTCCTTCAAACCTAACTTACGTTAACTCGAAGTCCAAGATGGACTCAGTTTCCGTCAAGTCCGCAGGAAAGAGGCTCGCTTCCATTAGAAGTCCAGTCTCTTCTGGATTGATCGCGATAGAGATCGTAGAAATCTAGGAATTTCCAGGTTTCTACAACCATCCTTTCTGGTTCCAAACCAGACGGCTCGTTCTGTCCACTCATAATCTGCGCTGGATAACAAGCTGATCGTGGCACCAAGTTTCTATATGGAGTCCATCCGATCAGTCAGAGTGAATATTCGGGTGTACGACTATGCTACATGCATAGATTTCTAGTTGCATACTTTCACGTCATGGTACATCAGGCATTCAGAAAGTATCTTTGCTTCTTGATCATAGGAATTCTGTATCAGCACCGAGCAATGTGTTTCTGTCTGAATCTAGCCGCTGGGCTTTCACTCGAATATCGAACTCGGTAATGACTCATTTCCGAGCTCATTCGTCTGCGGTAACGTCGGCCCAGGGCTCGAAATGTACACCTGTCTGCCTGTCGCCGACAGATGTTTGTCGTCATGCGACAGGTAGAAAAAGTGGTTACCTGTCGCCGGCGACAGGTAAGCTCAAATATCTGGCAACGCGCGAAAAGGGACAAAAATGGCATTGTTTGTGCCAGGTATATTTCTATTGTCAATAAGCATCAGTCAGTCTTAAAATGTTCAACTAAAGATCAAAAAATGTTTAAGAAGCACTTACCATTCCCACTCGTATTGCACCGCCACCCCCACCCCCAACCACCAACCAACCTTCGCATGTTTGCCTTCATCAAATCTGCAGTTGAAAAATCGCAAATGGCGCGGCCAGTCTGTTTTCCACGGTTCCACCGACGTGTTTGCTGCCGGACTTCCTCGATTACATCCGACTACGGAATTCATTCTGTCATTGCATTTACAAACCAAACCGACGAAGAAATATGCATGCATGCCAAGAATCGTCTCGCACATGTTGGCTTGTAAACCGTTCATCCATTCATGGCGTTTTTTAATGTACTTCCAGAAATTCTTAATAGCTCAGGTTCCCAAATAAATAAAGAAATACGTAAGACGGTAAGAGCCGTATTACGACAAATTATGACATACAATATTTTATGGCACTTTGAATAGCATTCATTTTTCCAAATTATGTGTACTTTCCATTTTATACCAAATTACTGTACAAATTTTGAAATTCGAAAAATATCCATATAAATTATAGGCTACAGATATTTTATTCCCAAATTTTGTACAGTAATTTGAGTATTCAAAATTTATTGAGTGTCAAAGAAAACCCCAAAGGACCCAATGTAGGAAAGGCCAATTTGACTTCGCGCACAACTTTTATTGTCCTGGGAATAAGTTTTTTCTGACACTTTTGTTGAATAAAATGAACCCTGCCCCTCCCCACCTAAAATCTCCCCCCTCCTCTGAAGAAATAATGCCTGTTCACAAATATTATTTTGTTATTATGTACTGAAAATTACTGCTGCTAATTTTCAACACTTGATAAAAAAATAACATACGTAAACAGCCTCTCCCTCAGCTGGCCGCTACCTCCTCCCACCTTTTCTTACCTGCCGTAAAGAAATAATAGGCCTACCTGTTCACAAATAATGGGTGAGTCAGTGAATGATGTATTTTGCATCAGTCGCATATACCTGCCAGTGCTTTCCGGTTCTTCTAGTTGTGTCAATTGAACATCTCGTCGGAACATCGAAAAGTCGTATTTCGGCGTGATCTCAAAAGAATTACAATTTTGGAAGGAAGAACAGGGCTAGGAAGAACTCAAAACACTTGGGAAGAAACAAGGTAAACTTTTATTAAAATTTACATATATGCTGAAAAAGATTGGTACGGTGTAAGCCTATTGTTCAACATGGTCACATGTTTTAAAGACATGATAGAAACGACGATCAATGTCTTAGGCGGGATTACGCCATTACAGTGTGTGTGTGGGGTGGGAGCATATTGAAAATTATTAAAAATGTTTCCCTACAAAAAAAATCACATGAAATGGAACCGAAAATTAGCCTTATAACCATTGCCAGTACACAGGAAAACGCATGTGAGCACAACAATTTTTCAAAATTTTCTAGGGGAAGACCCAGACCCCGGCCAAATGCTTCGCGCCTTTGGTGCTCGAAGCTTCGTGCCTTCGGCACTTGTGGCTTCACATCTACATCGCTCGCACGGCGGGCTTCCACTGTCAGATACCTTTTGTTCAGGTAGTTTTATGGAGGTGACAGGTAGAAAATATATTTACCTGTCGCCTGTGACAGGTGGAAAATTTTCAACATTTCGAGGCCTGGGTCGGCCTACCTGGACGACATTCTTCAGAGGTATGGCAATGAGTTAACGCTTCAGAACGATGTGCAGATTCTGCTTCTATTGATCCGACGTCTCGGTTTCATAAGTAAACGAGAAGTCAGATCTGGTTTCGTCCAAGTCATTTACCCACCGGGGGATGAGCTTCGAGACGCATTACATTCTTGTTCGTCTGCCGTTAACCAGAGCGAAATTAATCAGTTGTTATGCTCGCTATTGTCTTCGCTCAGAAAAGGTCTCAGCGAGAGATCTCATGAGACTGATACGTTTGTGCGGAACTACCGCGATTTTATTCCGATGGGGCGGTTACGCATTTGTCCTCTCCAAATTTCTTTTAATTCAGAATTGGAGGGTGAAGATTCTTTTGCTCGATACGGACATCTTGTCAAATCAAGTGAATAAGAGATTCAGACTTGGGCAAGTTTTCAGTGCTTAACTCAGGTAGTTCCACTGCAATTGCCGGATCTGAGTTTTACAGTTTTGACGGATGAAAGTCAAACAGGTTGGGTCGTTTCATTGAGCCCAACGGATTTGAAGTGCCAGGGTCTTTTGATTCTGTAGTTCCTTAACAAGCACACGAACATCAAGAATGATGTCATTTTGGCTTGCGCTACGTTATTGGATGAACATTATTCAGAATGCTCATATGCTAATTCTGTTCGACAACTCGACGGTTTTAGCGTATTTTCGGAATTATGGAGGCACTCATTCCATCCTGTTATTCATGTTAACGGAATGAATCTTTCGGTTGGTACTAGAACATCAAGTTCTCCTATCGGTCCGTCATATTCCGGGTCGTCTGAACGTATTAGCAGACTCCCTTCACGGAGGGGCTGTTTGTTGCTGCCAGAATGGACTTTCAACAAACGAGTATTCAATCAGATTACTACCAAGGAGAGCGGCCAATGATCGACTTATTCGCGACGCATCTCAACAATCAGTTGCAGACGTATGTGTCACAATGTTTGGATCTTTGAGCGTTTGCAGTAAACGCTCTATCGATCTTGTGAGACGGAATAATAAGATATGCGTATCTTCCCGCGCCATTGATTCAGCAGATATTGCTCAAGTGTAATTATTTCAATGAAAATTCTGTTGGTAGCTTCTCTAGCTCCACAAAGACTGTGGGTTAATTAACTCAGGCGTCTGTTGTGGGACATGCTGTGGAAGCTTCCTCCACATTTCGGTCCATTCTATGGTCAGATGGATTCAATCTACTATCAGTTCTGCTTATGATTATATCTTCATTCAGCAGTCTACAGGTCATATTTATAAAGGGATTTCATTGTAATTCATAGGATCACTCCAGATGATGCCCAGATGAGATTGTCCCCTTTGGTTGCGATCATTCAGCCATGATGGCTGCCCGAGCCCGAGGCCCGAAAACATTTAGCACAGTCTACAGGTCATATTTATGAAGGGATTTCATTGTAACCTAGTAGAATGACTCCAAATAATGTCTAAATGAGAACGTCCAATTTTGATCGCGATCATTCCAGGCTTGATGGGTGCCCAAGCCCAAAAACCTTTAGCACAGGCAAAAGGTCATATTTATGGAAGGATTTCATTGTAACCTGTTAGGTTGACTCCATATAATGCCTAGATGATGACATCCCCTTTTGGTCGTGATTGGTCAACTGTGATGGCTACAGGTGCCCGAAGCCTGAAAACCTTGAGCAGTCTACAGGTCATATTTATGAAGGGATTTTATTGTAACTTTGTAGGATCACTCCATATGATGACCAGATGAGATTATCCCCTTTGGTTGCGATTATTCAACCATGATGGCTGCCTGAGCCCGAAAACATTTAGCAGTCTACAGGTCATATTTATGAAGGGATTTCATTGTAACTTGGTAGGTAGACTTCATATAATGTCTAGATCATATTTATGGAAGGATTTCATTGTAACCTGTTAGGTTGACTCCATATAATGCCTAGATGATGACATCCCCTTTTGGTCATGATTGGTCAACTGTGATGGCTACAGGTGCCCGAAGCCTGAAAACCTTGAGCACAGTCTACAGGTCATATTTATGTATGGATTTTATTGTAACTTTGTAGGATCACTCCATATGATGCCCAGATGAGATTATCCCCTTTGGTTGTGATTATTCAACCATGATGGCTGCCCGAACCCGAAAACATTTCTACAGGTCATATTTATGAAGGGATTTCATTGTAACTTGGTAGATAGACTTCATATAATGTCTAGATGAGAACGTCCCCTTTTGGACTCAATTGGGCAACTGTGACGGCTACAGGGGCCCGAAGCTCGAAAACCTTTAGAACAGTCTACAGGTCATAATTATGAAGGGATTTCATTGCAGCTTGGTGGGATGACTCCAAATAATATCTAGATGAGAACGTCCCCTTTTGGTCGCGATCATTCAGCCTTTATGGCTGCCCAAGCCCAAAGACCTTTAGTCTATAGGTCGTATTTATGGAAGGATTTCATAAAGTAACTTATTAGGTTGACTCCATATAATGCCTAGATGATGACATCCCCTTTTGGTCGTGATTGGTCAACTATGATAGCTACAGATGCCCGAAGCCCGAAAATCTTGAGCACAGTCTACAGGTCATATTTATGAACGGATTTCATTGTAACTTGGTAGGTTGACTTCATATAATGTCTAGATGAGAACGTCCTCTTTGGACGCAATTGGGAAACTGACGGCTACAGGGGCCCGAAGCCCGAAAACCTTTAGCACAGTCTACAGGCCATATTTATGAAGGGATTTCAATGTAACTTGATAGGAAGACTCGTTTTGGAATAATTTCACTGTAACTTGGTAACTTTCGTTTATATACGTTAACTGTGAGGGCCACAGACATTAACTGTGAGGTCATATTAACCCACCCCTCAGTTCTTTAGTACAGTGTACACCTCATATTAATTTTTATAAAAAACATCGCATACAGGGAACAGAAATGAACATATTCCCAATTATCACAGTTCTTGTCTTATTTCATTATCCTTTAATAAACATTGAACATTATCCTTTTCATCAAACACAACTCACAAGTTAAGCTACAGTGTCATTGACACTTTCATTGTACAGGCCATTAAAAGACCTCTTTGTTCTCACCCTTTCTTGCCAATTTTAGTCAGAATCGTCCTTGATTCTCTCCCTGACAAATCTCTTACCTTGGGCTGTCCCCTCTACTCCAGGTCAGAGATTTTTTTTAAAGGGTTACCATGAAGGGACTTATAGACTCTTTTGTTTCAAAGTTTTAGCATTGATCATGTACATTAAAATTGATGCATGTCAATTTTTTTTCGGAAAACATTCAAGATGGCCGATCGGTGGTAATTTCTAATGGAAATTGCGTGTTATCAGTGCTCTGCTGAGAACTTCTGAACAACTTTTTCAAATTCAATAATTTTTGGTATGAAGGTGGTGTAGCAGCATGACATAAATAACATATCATACAGGCTTTTCTCTCAAGCATACATTATGCAAATTAGACAAACTTAAGTTTTTTTTTTCAGCCATACAGTGGAACCCTGTTAATTGAATAGCCACTTTGCCAATGAAACTTATCCATTTAACAGGAGTGTTCAATTAACAGGGATTGTGACACTTTTCTTTATTCTAGTGATAAAATTAACATTTATTATATTATATCTTGTTTGAAAGAGCTCTGTGAGCTCTATCAAACAAGATATAATAGATTAAATGCCTGTATTGGATGTACTGGTTACACATATTTTATTCAATTAACAAGAGTTTATAACCTATATTCAATTAACAGGTTAAATTTGTACTGAAGGTATGGTGCATGGGTTTGTGTTAGGATATTATATTCAATTAACAGGGTTATTCAAACTGTCTTGTTTCCACCTGTATCTCGGAGACAGTTCAACAGTTGACACTTTTGCTTCAGATTTTCAGCAGTGATCAGACATGATGCAAAATTGATGCAAGTTTTTTTTTTTAAATTCAAGATGACCAACTTGCGTGTAATTAGTTTCTCTCGAGAACTTCCAAACAGCATTTTCCAATTTCAGTAATTTTTAGTATGGAGGTGTAACAGCATAAAATCAATAACATATCATACAGATTTTCTTCTCATGCAAAAATTACGCCGATTAGACAACTTAAGCTTTTTTCAGTCATATTTGTAATTGTTATGCTGGTGTGTCCTGTTACCACCTGTATCTCAGAGACACTTCGACCCTTTTGTTTCATGCTTTGGGCAATGATCAAACATTATGTAAAATTCATGCATGTAAAAAAAAAAATTTGTGAAAACTGCTGTCAAGTCTCAACAGGGCTTTATAAATAGTGAATGTTGAAAAATTTGAAAATTCAGACAGTTTGGTATTAAATGATTGGTTCGGTTTGTTTTTTTGCTATGCCCATGATATTGGTATTGGTTCTGTTTTTTGGTATATATCCCATCTCTACAATCATCCCTCTTAGACCTGAACTGTCCAAGTATATAACTGGTCAGATGTACGTGTATAAATCTACTCTTCAAAATACACCACCCAAAGGGTAAGTGAAGGTGTAATCTCTTTTGATTTTCAGTAATCCCCTACTCCCAACAGTCACATGACACTTTGTCAAAAGACACTTCGTTGAATGGACACTTAGTCGAATGATCATTTTGTCAAAGGGGCATTTGGTCGAATGGACACCTGATCAGATGGACATTTGGTAATGCTGATACAATTTTCGCCAAAAGTTGCTTGAAAATTTTTATTTGAGTTAATTTTTTTGTGCTAAACATTGTTAAAGTGATTGGGAAATATGCGTGGAAAATATTTATACTTTACACAAAGAACTTTACTGGCGACATAATTTATGCTGCAATAAGAGTTACATATGATTAATTGAATAAATTTTATGAACAGAAAATAACACATAAATGCATTTAAGGACTACACTGTAATGTAGATTTTGTTGCTTCAATCATTTTGGATAACGTCAGTGTAGCCAAACATAATTCGCCAACATTAATGTTAATTATTACAGTAGTGGGGAGTTTCGAAGGGACAACTAGCCTGACAAGAGCAAAGTGGGCTGCATAAATAAAACACCCAAAATGCTCCTATTCAGCCACATAGAGGAGCATTCCACCCACAAGCATAAAAGAGGGAGAAAAACCCCACAAACAGAACACCAAAAGTGCAACAATAGCTAACTCAAAACTCCCCCAGGAACAATTGATGCTGGTACACAAGTGAGCCCAAATGAGTCCCAGGCCAGGCCAAAGCACTATTAAACAATACGGGGTAAAAACCCTACTGCATGGAAATATCATGCATCAAGCATAATGTGCAGATGTGTAAAGCCAGACAACCGACTGTCGGAGTCATTGTCAGAGTCCATCAACACAAAATATTTTCATTTATGTCGTTGCCACATTATCGCCATTCAACATGTTTGCATATATTCTCTGCTTCCTTGTAATGGGCAGTAATTGAGTACCAGTGGTGTAATGGTTATAACTAAACAGTTGACTAGCTTTAGGATTCCCTATTGCCAATTACAAGTTAATTAATATTTCGAGTGAATGAGGGAACTGTGCAAAAATGCATGAACTGATATTGTTATTTTTTCCATTTTTAGCTTTCACTTAGAACGCAGCAAGCATGGGCCAGATTTTATTCATCAGGATCTGTGGTAAGTTACAGGGTTTTTTTTTTAAACTTAAACCTGCACTACTAAAACTGACAAATGGCTCCAAAAACAAGAGAAATTTTTAAAAATAAGTCTATTAAAAAGGAACTGCCAGTTGAAAAATGAAAATATTCTACAAGAACTGACAATGTATTGATTTTTAATGGTGAAATTTCTTTAGTTCACCGTACTGAAAGTCATGGGGAGCTTAAGTGATCGCATTCTGTCTGTCTGTCTGGCATGAACATTATCGACTCCTCCTCATAAACAATGCATTGATTTATAATGGTGAAACTTGTTTAGTTCACCTGACTGAAAGTCAGGGGGAGCTTAAGTGATCACATTCTGTCCATCTGTCTATCTGGCGTGAACATTATCGACTTCTCCTCATAAACCACTTGTCCAAATTGAACCAAATTTGATATGCATGTTCCTTATCAAATGTCAATTTATGTTTGTTCAAATAAAGGTGCCAGGGGGCACCAAAAGCCTAAAGGGGCATAATTCTGGTAGCACCCCAGAATTTTTTTTTTAATACAAAATCTTCCTCAGAACAACAAATCAGAATCTTTTGGTACTTGGTATACAGCATCCTAAGAGGTGTCAGATTCAGGTTTGTTTGATATAAGTCCATGTGTTCATATGTGGGAACCCGAATTTTAACTTGGTGCAACATGAGGAAATGTATTTAAAAATCTTCTTCAGCTCTACTAGTAAAAATCTCTTGATGTTTGGTATACTGCATCTTTAGGGAGGTCGGCTTGAAGTTTGTTCAAATCAAGTCCCTGGAGTCATATTTGGTCTCCATGTAGAAGCTCAAAATTTTAATTGGTGTACTGTAATGTGAGGAATATTTTTTAAAAAATCTTATTCCACTCCATCAGTCAGAATCTTTTGATATTGGATATGTAGCTTCCTGAGTGGTGTGAGATTCAAGTTTGTTCAAACCAAGTCCCTGGGTTCATATTTGCGCCCCCTATGAGAACCCGAATTTTAACTCCAATCAAATGTCAAAGTTTTAAAAAAATTCTTTGGATTCATCTGTCAGAAAATTTTGATGATTGGTACAGAGCATCCTTAACAATGTTCTTCTTTAGATCTACAAGTCAGAATGTTTTCATGTGAAATATCCTTAAGAGGTTCAGATTGGGGTCATATTTGTTTGCACTTCTTGTGAGAGCCTGAATTTTAACTTGGTGCAACCTGAGAAATATTCTTTAAAAACCTTTTTCAGATATCCCAGTCAGAATCTTTTGATATTTGGTATGCAGTATCCTTATTTGGGTCTGATTCTTGTTTGTTTCGATGAAGTTCCTGTCCTCATATTTGGGGCTCCCTTTGGCAACCTAAATTTTAACTCAGTGCAATAATGTGGAAATTCCTTCAAAAATCTCTCCACGTAGGAACCCCAGGAATTGAAGCAATGCTTGTTTACTATGGTAAACAAGCTCTGTTTTACTGGTGAAATAGGACCCCAGTTACTAATGGGGTGGAAGCTCTCTAAAATGGGCAGCAAGGGTATAAACAGTTGGCTGGACTTGACTTCATATCCATGTTATGGTCATGATTAGCCATTGTGCAGATGTATGTGATATTAAACACCAATAAATAAATAAATTTTTGGGAAATCTCCTTCGGATCTACCAGTCAGAATCTTTTGACATTTGATATGCATGGAAAGTGACCAGTCCTCGGCAGCTGTACTGTATGGGACCCTTTCACAGTGGCATATGAACATGTTTTTTTTTTCGAATTCCCAACTCAAAATTTCCGAATCTCAATCCCCACTTAGTTGTCTCGGATTGGCACACTTCGCTCTTCCTTCAATAAAAAGCGACGAGTGCGGTGGCTCAGTGGTAGACTGTTGGACGTCTATGCTAGAGGTCCAGAGTTCGATCCCTGTCTGGGACGACCTGTGTTGTGTCCTTGGGCAAGGCACTTTATCCCGACTGCCTACATGGGGGCACGATGATGCAGTGTACTAAGGCATACTGCACGTCGATAGTGCATGTCTTCAAATGCCGTAACCCTGCTTGAGCGGAGCTTGAACAGAGTTTGAATGTTGAGGAGCTGACAGTTGCTCGTCGATGCTCGGTGGTTCTCTCCGGGTACTCCGGCTTCCTCCACCCTTAAAACTGCCACAGTCACGATTAGCCATTGTGCATAAGTATGTGACCTTAAACACCAATAAATAAATAAAAAGCGACGATGAAGTCACCTTGTGAAGATTCATACTACCTTGAAATTAGGTGAATGTCGCACACAATTTAAACAAGAGGCCCTAAGGGGCCTTAATTGCTCACCTGACAAAGTATTTGGGGTCACATTCAGTTAGACATGGTTCATCAACACTACAAAGGAATGAAGTCATGAGAGGTAAATTTTATGGAAAAACACTGAGGAATGAATTTGAACAAACCTGAACCTAACATGCCCCCTGCACCACACCCCACCCCCGACACCCCACCCCACCAGGGACTCAAATTGAACAAACTTGAATCTGATCCCCCTTGAGATGTCATATACCAAATATGAAAGAATTCTGACTGGTAGATGTGAAGAATAAAATTTTTAAATAAATTTCCTCGTATTGTACTAAGTTAAAATTTGAGCTCAAATGGGGAGCCAAAATATTAACCCAGGGACCCGATTTGAACAAACTTGAATCTGACATACCTAGAGATGTTGTGTACCAAATATGAAAGGATTTTGATTGGTGGATCTGAAAAAGAAATTCCCTCATAGGTAGCCCAAATTAATAAGCCATGGACCAGCTTTGAACAAACTTGAGTCTTACCCTCCAAGAGATATTGTATACAAAATATGAATGGATTCTGACTGATGGATCTGAAGAAGATTTTGAAGAAATTTCCTTATATTGCACTAAGTTAAAATTCCGGCTCCCATAGGAAGCACAAAGACATTAATATCAGATTGCAGGGCAACGCTATAACTCTTTAACGAGTGTAAATAAGATGAGAGTATTGTTATCATGCCACTGCTGATTCAGATTATTGGTTTCAGCGATATTAATATATATGTGACAATATTAATCCAGGGTTTTCCATGTTATCCATGTTGAAAAAAGATTAGAGGGGGTAAGATAGGGTGGGAGGGAGGGGGAATATACACGGGGGAAGATACTGTTGTAACAGGGTATCTTCCCCCCTTGGTATCTTCCCCGGAGGTGGAGGGGGAGAAAATTCACTGGGGTATCTCCCCCTCCCCCACTGCTACCACTGGCTGTCATAAAGATGCACTGGGGTATCTTCCCCCCACTTTGTTTATCTTCCAATGAATGCGCTTTATGTCAACAGCCTGATGTTATCCATGTTGTGTATCTTAACCCCCCCTCCCCTCCCCCCCCCCCCCCCCCCCCCCACACACACACACTCTCTGTAACTTCCACTGAATGTCATAAAAATAATAAATGTGGTTAGGGTACTCAAATCCATGTTGAAAAAAAATTAGATGGAGGGGAGGGGAGAAGATACCCAGGGTTGGGTATACTAGTGTATACAGGGGGGAAGATACCGAGGGACACCGTACCCCCCAATTTTTTTTTCTTCCATCTCAAAATTGAACAAATCGCATAAAAAAACAAAAAACAAATTTCCAAATTTTGGTCCATATTTTCTATTAGTCTGAACCGCATCCAAAGTTTTCAGACTGAAATTTTTTTTCTTTCTGTCTCATAATTGAACAAAACACATAAAAAATCAGAAATTATATTTTTTGAATTTTGGTCCAGAATTTCCAAGTCTGAACCAGACCCAAAATTTTCAACCCAGGGACCCGATTTGAACAAACTTGAATCTGACCCCCCCTAGAGATGATGTATACCAAATGTTAAAGGCTTCTGACTGGTGGATCTGAAGAAGAAGATTTTTAAAGAAATTTCCTCATATTTCATTAAGTTAAACTTTGGGCTCCAATACTAACTCAGCTGAGGACCCGATTCGAAAGCCCAAATATTAACCGAGGAACTTGATTTGAACAAACTTGAATCTGCCCCCCTCCCCCCCCTCCTCCCCTCTGTGTTCGAACATTCCTTCAAAACAACGTTTTGAACTAAAAACCTTCATAGAGTACATTTTCCTAGAAAACAACACTTCTGGGGAAAACATTCACTTTTAATTCTCATCTTAAGTGTAAAGTGGGTCAAAAAATGTCTATCTTGTTTGCATAATTGGGGTGTACTCTAGTAGTTTCCAAGAGTACTTGCCCCAGTAAAAGGTGCTAAACACTGGAATTACCCAGAATTACTTGTGGTGATCTGTACTTTGTAATTATATGCCTCCTGGAATTTTTTTCTTTCTTAATTCTCTCGTATTGACATTTGGAAAACTATATAATGGAGCAAACATGCAGAAGTCCATTATTCATGTTTCTCCTTCCGGCACACTTCTCCCTGTTTTTAGGTGACTTCTCCCACATGAAGTATAAATGTAGTTGTTTCTGTATTAATGTTCTTAATTCAATTCGAAGGTAAAGATTTCTTATTCTTTATATGTTTCTTCTCCAAGACAAATTCCCAATTGAAGTCTTACAACACAAATTTTCCCAATGGCAAAGGTAAGTACTGTTAAAGAGTCCTTGTACTTAATCCTTTGCACACGAATATCGAAATATCCAAATTACAGGCTGCAAATTTTTCCCATAATGCATCATTTAACTAGTGTTGGGAAGTTAACCGAAATACAACTCAGTGTCGGTTATTTAAAAACACCGACCGACCTGAATGTGAGATAACTGTCAGTCGGGACATGCACGGTTATTTAACTGCGCAATCTTGAATGCTTCATGTAATGTGTTAAATAAAAAGGGTGGAGATCACAGAAAAAAATCAGAGCCCAGTAATTAATAACTTTTTGGTCCCATAATATAATCGTATTTACGTATTAAATAAACTTTCCTTCAAATGACAAATGAACGAAATGATAAACATCACCCCATTCAGGGTGAGATTGAAAGCACCACCTGGTTTCGGACAAAAATAAAACAAACATCGAATTCCCAAAATGACCACACACTTCACTTGAGTGCTATATCCACACATCTGCTGGCCACTGTCAATAATTTCTATGTATATATTTGAATGGAAAAAAAAAAAAAAGTACCATATACTTGCACCAATAACATTTTTGAGACTACAGGCAAAGATTTGTAGCTTTCAGTATCAATACACGAAACTGAACACGATAGGTTTCATGACCTTCAAGCTCAACACTAGTGCTGAAACGGTTGGCCCATTTTTGTAACTGGCTAACCATCAGGCATAATTTCAGCCTCTGGTATTGTATTGTCTGACGCAAAATCAGTAAGGAATGGCGAGAAAAAAGTTCAAAACACTGCCACCTGGCTTCTGCAAAAAGTAAACAAACGAAAACCATCAAGTGCCAACAGAAGTCGTTGATGTGCAAATGATCATTAACACATATGATCATTGTAACTGGTCACCCTGCATTGCCCTGTCTCAAAACCAGGCCTTGCCATTTGAAAGATACAGACACGCGACATGCCACGCACCTGAAACAAAGTTTACATGTGCAATTTGTTCCCACGTGCATGTATTTGAAGTGAGGGATGATTGTCATTGATATTACTTAACTGGTAGAGTGCTAAATTATTTTTGGCCATCAAAATTTGTTCACATATCTTTGCCTTGTTACAATTTATGGGAGAGTGCCTGTAGGCAATCTCCCATAAATTATAACAAGACAAGTCCTTACAGACTAAATAATATCACTTCAAAGATAATACAAAGCACATCTACTGAGTATGAAGCCTTCAAGTTGCAGTACCTTCACCTCAGAGTAAAGCCCAAATATGGGCTTCCAGCACGCTACCAGTTAACCCCCTGCGCACTGATGTCAAAATATTCAGATTTCAAGTAGCCATTTTTCCCATAATGCAACTGGGAATTTAACAGTCAAACAAGATTGAATTGGTTAAATTTCTAGCTGCATTATGGAAAAAATTTGCACCCTGAACTTTAGATATTTCGACATCAGTGTGCAGGGGGTTAAGAATTTTCCAACCAGTTTGTAAATTGTAGTTAGGCATAGTTATTAGCAAAGAGCCTCTTACCTTGAGTGATTTGTATTCTGATCATAGAGTGAATATATACTCCTAATTTTTTGAGTATTTTTTTCTGTTCTCTGCTAAGACAAATGTCACAAACATCGACACATTTACATTTACCTATTCCTCGCAATGAAACTCTGGCGGGAATATGTTGGAAGTCATGAAAGGGGTATGTTAAGAAATTATTATATGTTCCATTGTATGAGAGTGAAGCTGGATGTTTCATACATGGATGTTTGGTACACGGCAATTTAGAATGTTTCGTACATGGGCATTTCACAAGCTAGGACATTTCGTTATGACTGTCTTGAACCAGTAAAGATAACCTGTAAGTAAAAATAACAAATTTATTGCAATAATATATTTATATAAATACATAAATACCCTATAAAATTTGCCTATGTTCGAAAACATCCATACTGTAGATATATGTAGAAAATGTCTTCTTTTGATTACGAAACCGTCAGTGTATGAAATGCCTGTGTACAAAATGACACTAATCTGTCCGAGAGCCCTTCGTTGTCTGATATTGAGCACTGAAAAACAAATTTTAAAATGCAAGATTTTAAAATAGGATTTTTTATGACATACGTTCATACTTTTAAACAGTTCAATAAAATCAAAAATATGTTTTTTCTGAAGTTCGTTGGTAAAGAACCAAACAGTCAATTTATTTTGAAAGCACCATTACTTGCACTGAGGGATTTTTTCAGAATTATAATCTGCAAATAACAACGCCTCAGCAAAGAGAAGAATGTCAAATTTGTAGAAGATTATGTTACATTGACAGGCACCACTGCCCACCCAGAAAACAACCTTCAGTGCACTCGACTGTTGGCAGTTTGTTACAAACATTTTTCTGTGACTTGGCAACCCAAGCACCGAAACAACTGTTCGTTGAACATTCAAACACCTTAACCCTTTCATGTTACATCGAGTACACATCATTGTAAATCGGCAGTTTGTTACAAACATTTATCTGCGACTTGACAGCCCAAGCATCAAAATACACATCATTGTAAATCGACAAATGTTTGGCAGCTTTGATAATGGTTGCATCAGTAAAAACATCAGTAAAAACATTCTAACGTCTCGCAGTGAAATACTATTTATTTTCCCGACGCCATCCCATAAACTAGAGGTATAGCGGTTATCTGGTTGACAGCCTTTTCAACCGGTTACACTGATAACCGGTTGCAAACCAGTTATCCGGATAACCATTTCAGCGCCACTTAACACACTGCATCTGTAAAATGATCAGTTTATCAAATGCGGTTTCCTTTGCTGAACTGGAACTTACTACTTGCTCCGCATTTATACTGTCCGATATATTTATTCCTACATGTATTTTTGAAAGCTTGAACCTCAAAATAGGTTTCAAATTCACAGTTGAAGTCCGATAAAAATTAGGGTTACAATGACCTAAATGAACGACTTTTACTTAGTAAAATTTCAAGGGTCGGCATAATTGTTTATGGTCGGTCGAGTTACCCCAAAGGAATTTTTTTGCTTTGGCCTGACATTTCACATCATTACACCTTCAGCATTTTTTTTCTCCCAAGGTGTGCATTGCTATCAAAGCATTTTAATCTTATATTGGTGACTGTGTTGGGGAGGGAGGGGGGGGGGCTGCAAATACTATTCAACTGTATATCCTGGGCTCTGAGAACAATCTTCATTGTCTTCTGGATTAATGGCTCACTGTGTATATGAGCACTGTGCTATATATATCTCATAATTTAGAGAGAGGGGAAGATACTTACACTTGAAGATTGTTAAAACTAATATTTGGGAAAAACCCCACTGTTTACAGTATTTAATACTTTTTCTCTAAAAAAAAAAACGAAACCGGAATTGGAGTCGACACTTTTTTTTAATAAACTGAGTTGAAACCGAAACCGAGGAAATATTTCATAGCCTCCCAACACTAAATTTAACCAATTAAATCTTATTTGACAGCTGTTATTCATTATTTCTGGTTCTGAAAATGTTAAGGCTTGAAACAGGAATTGGCTTTTTAATAACTACTTCATTAGACCTTTTATTATTAAAAAAGCGGACTAAAACTCCACTTTTTTCTTCAAAATGTGTTTTAAATAATCGTCTGCATGCTTTTAAATTCAATTTCCATTTTTCTAGCTTTCAGACATTTTTTCTTCTCTCTGTGGAATGCTCAAATTATATGGCCGGTCTTCCAAAAGATATTCTGCTTTTTTTCAGTAACATTTCAAAAAATTATATTTTTCTTTCAGCCCACCACCAAGATGTTTATCAACAATCAGTTTGTGGAATCGAAAACTGACAAATGGATTGATGTCCATAATCCAGTAAGTGAACATAGCTGATAGTTACACATTATAAATTGTGTTAAGACTCATGTTCATTTCTGCCTTTTTGAAAAATTTGCAGGATCTATGAAATTGCCCTCCTAGGACCATTGGCAGAAGCCAATTTTTCTGAGGGCCGCTATAAGAAATTTGACCAAAGTTGATACAAATTTTAGTTAGGAACTGTTTATCAATACTTGCTATGAACCAATTACGAATTATTTCATCAGACATATTGCTGATTCCTATGCCAGTTCCGATGGTTTGAATAGAACACAGAAAAACTCTTGGCGCCTATTATACCACTATATTTCTTTGATAAGTCACCGATTACAATCATTTAATAGCACCATGAGTTCTCAGAGTGTATGTTTAGTGCTGTGCAATATTAGCCACTTTAATATTTGTGTTTTAGGGGAAAGAAGATCATGATTAACGATATAATCACCATATTGTCCTCTTGAGTACGTTGGGTTTATTCTGGAAAATAGCGTAAATATAGTTTTAGTTTATGAATACAATACACTAAGCTGTATTAATCCTTTACCATAGAATTGCCCGCATCCACCCACGTAATATGCAAATTGGGCAGTTGAAAAAATTTAATTTTTCAAAAATATTTCAACAAAACCATATCATGTGACCCCTCATTGGAACAAGCTCATTCCAGTGAGGGGATCACATGATATGGTTTTGCTGAAATTTTTTTAAAAATTTGAAAAAATGATTTTTAAAATAATAAATTTTGATGTCTGCATTGGGTAAAGGGTTAACTGAAATATACTGAGCACATATATTCGTTGCATCTCAATTTAGTTAATAACTTTGATGTAAAATGTGTGTTGTGAAAAAATACTCAAATTTGAATGTGGTTTTCTGTGAATGAAGTTAGTTGATTATGGGTGTGATGTTCAGACATGTTAAGACTCACTATTTTACAATTCATCCGCTTAACATGTCTGGTGATGTATTAAAGGGTTAAGCAAATGAGAAAGGGTTAAGCTAATTTTTTCTTCTGTTTGTATCTCTTGTTTTGGTTAAGCGAATTTTCAGTTTTTAACTCGTTCCCAACGCACACAATAATGACAATATCAAAATTTATTTTATGGTAATTATTCTTTTTCATAATTTTCACAAAATTTCAATAGAACTTCATCATGTTACCCCCTCATTGGAATGAGCTATTCAAGCCCATTCCAATAAGGTGGGTCATATGATATGGTTTCGTTGAAATTTTTTGAATTTTGTTTTTTTAGTTCAATTTGTAAATAACGTGAGTAGATGTGGCCAATACAGTTACAACTAGAAGTCCTGTCACAAACTGTGCGGTTATCTAGGCTTAATTGCTCATAGGAATTGCGCGCAATTGCCATATCGAATGGCATCCAAAGCACGGCAGGTTCTCCTGGTTACTCATAGCAAACACTGGCAATGTTTCTGCCAATGGACCTCCGGGTTACCCGGAGATCCATTGGCTGAAACATTGCTTGTGCACAGACCATATGTACATAATTTGATAGCCTTACTATGGTCATAACGTGTAGATTAACATGCAAACCGACATGCTATTTGTGCGCATTTCACAGCAGGACTTCTAGTTTTAACTGTACATTATGTTAAGGGTTGAAATCCAGCTGTAAACGAGTAACGGATATGCCACATTGCAAATAACTTGAATAGTGAGTGCACTTGGTGTTTTTTATTTAGGCTACAAACGAGGTGGTCACAAGAGTACCAGAGTCAACACCAGCTGAAATGCAATCAGCAGTTGATGCAGCAAAGAAAGCATTTAAAGAATGGGCCACTACAACTGTATTAACAAGACAACAACACATGTTTGCATTACAGAACCTTATTAAGGAAAATCTGGTAGGTAATGTATTCTACGCATTAACCTTAACACAGCTATGTCAAAATACCAAAATTTTAAGAGTAATATTTTTTTTTATAATGCATTTCAGAATTTAACTGATTCACTCTTGTCTGACAGAGCTCATTGAGATTGAATTGGTTAAATTTCTATGTGCATTATGGGAAAAATGTTCGCATCTTGAAATCTCAACATCATTGTGAAGTGGGTTAACCCTTCATGTAACAAATACAGGTAATATGAATTCTCTCTTTTCAAAGGATTTCCTCCAGGAAACAAAGTTGTCCTTTGGCAATAATAATCTAATAGTTTCTTTAAATACTTATTCTGCTGAGACATTAACCATTTACATATTATTTGGTAGAGCTCATCGATTGGTTGACGTCTCAATTTTACAAATGAAAAATTATAAATTGAACAGCAGTAATAAAGATGCTATGAAATATATCTTTTTAACAATAATTGACTGCTTGAAAACTCAGATTCCGATACTCAGTTTTCTATCCTCAGAATAACACTGCTAGTTTTATATTTATACACGCCAATCTCAGGCCTTGTACTAGTATTTTGAAATAATGTTGTGATCTACCAGAAGGCCTCATAAAAAGAATCAATGGGGCCTACTGGAATATTGTTTGGGTCTTTCTTCTTTTCCCTTAATAGAAATGTTATTCTGACAGGGTCTACTTATAGGCCACATAAAAACGATTACTGGACTGATCAGGGGGCCAATGAGCCTAAGCCATGCTAAAGTGCAAAGCCTGTAATCTGTAACTAATGATTTATTAGTCTTAGAATGCTCAATTTATTACTACAATACAGAAAAAAGTCCAAATTGCTCCAAATTGAAAACTCTTTAAATTGATTTTTTTTCGCTTGTTGCATGCTTTTTCATTTAATGGGGTTCCACTGTAGTAGTGTAAAACACTGATGAGTCTGAGAACAAGCTTTGCGCAACTGTAAATGTAATTTGGTCCAACTATGATTACCCATAACATATGAAACTAATAGTACTGAAATGGTTAACCGGATAACCAGTTTGAAACTGGTTACCTGCCTAACCGATTTGAAAAAAACATGAATCGGTTATCCGAAATATCGATAGTGATCGTCATTCCATGGTTAAAACGTAGTAAATCTGTCGCTTCTCCTTTGGGATGGATAACACCTCAAAGCCACATTGTATATATTGAGAAATAATTGACATTAGTTTCAAGACTTTTTTAATGATTGGCCATTTCTGTGAGTACTGAGTAACCACAGAAACCATTCCGTAGTATGTATAGAAACGAACGTTGTCGAGTACTCGACAACGTTCATTTGTATACACACTACGGAATAGTTTCTGAGAATACTGCTTTCCAATTCCTGTAGTTTTGATCCCAGATTCGGTGAAATAATGGCTATGGATAATCGGATATTAACCGGTTATAGCTCTCAGTTAGTGGGTTGTGAAAATGAGCCAACCTTTTCAGCCCTAGAAACTAACCATGCAGAACAATTGAAAAAGAGTTAATAAAATAGTGTATTGGAGGACAAGCACAGAGCATGCCATGTGGTTAGCAATCTGATCTGACTTGCTGTTTTGAAATGGTTAACCAATAATTAAAATGTTGACAACTCCCGGTAATTTATCGAGAAAGTTTTGATCATTCACAGTCCTATTATATTTTAGTTGTACCATGTAATGATTGACAAAAAATATAGTCTGGCATAGTCTTCATCGAAATGAACAGATGGAAATAAACTGTTGAAATAAATTTCAGTAATATTTTTAGTACCGAGTCAGTACTTGAATTGGCCTGATCTTGATTTTTATTTCTGAACAAGCCTTGTAACACAATTTAAGTGATGCAGATGTATAAGTTTTGAGACCACATACCCCCAAAGTTTCATCTCATTTAACCCCTTTCCAAGCATAAACAATATTAAAAATTAATAATCCATAAAATAGTATTTTTTCCAATTTAAAATTTTTTTTTTAACAAAACATGTGGCCTCCCTCATTGGAACAAGCTGCCCAAACAACTATTGGGTAAAATGTGACACTAAAATATCTGCAGCACTTTTGTTCACCTTGAAATGTTAAACATGACTATGCAAAGCAATATGAACTCTATTCTGTCTTGTTCAGGATTAAATGAGGCTAGAAAATTGTAAAATTCACTGACAAATAAAAAAAATTTCTGACAGTATTCATTTTTATGCAGCATGCAGCTAAACCTGGCAGATAAACAGTGCAACAATGCACCAATTTATTATGAACGTCCGTTGGTTATGCAAAATGATAAATTTTTAGCCACCATTTTACAGGGGTGTGTTCAAAGCAGTTGACAAAACTTCATTCATGTTTTCTACTTTGTCAATGCCTATTCATTAGCCACCTTGATGTGCACCAGTTTTTCTTCGTAATCATCTTCCACAACTTTTTTCGTTCGGGTGAATCAGTTTGTAAATTGTAAAGTGGAAGTCGAACCATGAAGTTTAAGAGCATGTCTCAGTCACTGATGTATTTTCATTGCCAACCTATGGGACCAGGGTACTCCAGCTTTTTTATGTATTTGGTAAGGTTCGTTGTCGTGATCATCAGATGACTACTTACATATTTTCGTCGTAATTACCAGCGCCTGTGACTAAAATCGTCTTTATTTTAAAACTGAAAAGTAGAAGGATATGCTAAGACTCAGAGGGGCCACTTGGTAATTCACATTTGTAAAGTTAGGAATGAGTATGAGCTCAGACATGTGTGTCCAGTCAGTGCAATACGTGATAGTATATGGGAAATTGGGGGTGGGGGGCTAAAGTTGATCTCACTCCTCCCTAATGTATTTGTGCACCCCAAATTGGAATTGGTGGCTCCACCATTGTCCCTGTTATCTTAACTGTAGCTTCAATACCAGGATGAATATCAGATACATTTTGTATCGTGACTCGATATGTTTCGTACTGTGAATTTGGTGTATCATCCCAACCCTAAATTCATTGAGTGTAGAAAGAAAAAAAGAATTGAATAGATTTTGAATAATGAGAATATGTGTATGCCAATTTTTCCTCTGTGTAGCTGCCCGTAGTACAGTTTTCATTCACAATAGTAATACCTGGAAGTGAATATACAGTACATAGAGAGTGTATTGTCAATAAATCAACTGTGGAGTGATGATTTCTCTCAAGCAATAAATGATAATTTGATGCAAAGCGTAATTAGCATAAGCAAAGTTTCAGCCAATGGATCTCCAGGTTAAAACCGGAGGTCCATTGGTTGGAATTTGGTTTGTGTTTCTGTATGAAATTTAAGAGTAGTACCTTGGGTGATACTTCCACTCCATGGGTGATTGGGTGACAATCCACCCCCTATCTCTACCAAAATCTTGGTCACAAACTGCTTACAAGAAGGAAAATATTTTTATTTTTAATTTGTTTGGGACATGAGTGGATATTCACCCACATTCTTCTTTGCTAAGTAAGTAGCAACTTGAGAACCCAATATTCAGTATCTGCTGTTCCTAGCTGCAGATTTCCAGACAGTCCACTCAGTTTCCATAAACTGAAAAGTTTCTTGATGGACCCTCAGCTTTCTGCAGGACAAGCCATGAAGCCAGTAAGGGCATGTCAATGTCCACTCATTTGGTTGGCTGAGTTAATCATCCTATGAATACTGTATATAAAGCTGAAAAGTTTTTAAAAACTTCTGTTGTAGAAAAAACTTGCAGAAAATATCACCTTAGAGCAAGGAAAAACTTCAGTTGATGCAGAAGGAGATGTTATAAGAGGACTACGTAAGTAAAAATTTATAAATATTATTTCCCTGAAAAACAAAAATACAATGGATTAACTTGTCCATATGTGCATGTATTAATTTATTATACCCCAACTCTCAAAGATAATAAGGGGGTATTGGATTACATCTGTCTGCCCATTCCAACATCCATCTGTGCATTCATTAGTCTGTTTGAATAAATAGCATGTTGCATCACTATGAAGTTATGTGGCTCATACCCTTGTAACCCTGGCTGTTGTTAAACCCCCCAAAATAAATAAATACACTAGTGGGCATATATTCATTGTGGCTTTGCTTTTCATTGTGCAGCTTTTTATAGCAGGTGGGGTATATAGGATTCCTCGTGTCCGTCAGTCCATCTGTCTATCAGTCCTTCCGTCGCAAAATTGTTTAATGGAGGGTACCGTCATGCTGTAATCAACTCGTCCCCCACTTTTCAATTTACATAGTTGAAACTTCAGAATATGTTCATACACACAATGAAGATGTGCAACATGTATAAAGTCTTGCGAAAATTTTGTTTCTCCACAGTTATTTCCCTTTCTTAGCTGAAAGGCGGGGGTATTTGTTTGTGTCACCTTTAGGTGACACCTATTGTTTTCTGAACACCAAGATGTCACATTGTTGACCTTGCTCACCCTCAGTTATTGGTGCGGGGGTAACGCACCACCTGGCAATGGATTGCGGGGTATCGCACCCCCTGGTGATGGATCGACTCTAGTTTCAATGGGCATATGTGCATTAAGTCATCAAATATTAACTAGTAGAGTGCTGAATTATTTTTGGCTCTGAAAGTTTTCTCACTTGTCTGCCTTGTTACAATTTGTTTCTTGTAGAAGTTGTTGAACATAAATTGTAACCAGGCAAAATCTATATAGACTAAATAATTTCACTTTAAGGATAAATGGAAGGACATCCACAGAATTTGAAGCCTTTAAGTAGTGGTACATGCATCTCAGAATAAAGCCCAAATACCAGTTAAGAGTTTGGACACACAATGGTGGTTTGTTCCAACCTACACCACCGTCCGTTACTCTTGCTTCTACGTCCATAAGGTATGGACAGTGGACATTTTTTCATTCAAATGCTGTGGGGTTTATATGCTAAGGGAGCTTAATTAAACACACATGATTTATACCAACAGATTTTTGATACGTGGCTTACCACATAATGTTGGAAAGTCACATAATCCCTCTCCCCAAAACATTAGCCAAATACACTATCATTTTTGAGAATGGATGTCAGCTGTTCATTTGGCTATCTGTTTGTTAGTCCATCCATTCTTCCATTCGTGCATACATAATATAAGGACTGACAAATGATCTGACACAATGAAAAATGTGACCTAATGGTGCAGAAGAGACAAACAGGATGTCAAATTTTGGGTTTGGGCAGCCATTTTTAGCTTAACTTGACAAAGTCAAGATAAGCTATTGCCATCACGCGTGCAGAGGTCTGTTAGTCTGTGAGTCTGTTCACATTTTCTTTTAGCACAGGCTACATCCTGTAGTTCTTGTCCAATCGTCACAATTTCATATGCAAATTTGGGGTCATGTCTAGATGAGAACGTCTCCTTTTGGTCGCGAACGGTCAGCCGATATGGCTGCCCGAGCCCAAAACCCGAAAACCTTTAGCACAGTCTACAGGTCGTATTTATGAAGAGATTTCATTGTAACTTTGTAGGATGCCTCTGTATAACATCCAGATGAGAACGTCCCCTTTTGGTCATGATCTGTCAACGGTGACGGCTTCCCAAGCCTGAAACCCAAAAACTTTTAGCACAGTCTGCAGGTCATATTTTATATGGAGGAATTTCATTGTAACTTGGTAGGATGACTCCATATGATGTCTAGATGAGAACTTCTCATTTGGTCACGATCTGTCAACCGTGACGACTGCCAAAGCCCAAAACCCCAAAACATTTAGCACAGTCTACAGGTCGTATTTATGGAGGGATTTCATTGTAACTTGGTAGGTTGACTTCATATAATGTCTAGATAAGAACGTCCACTTTTGGTTGTGATTGGTCATCTGTGATGGCTACAGGGGCCCAAATCCAAAACTTTTAGCACAGTCTGCAGGTCATATTTATGAAGGGATTTTATTGTAACTTGGTAGGATGACTCCAAATAATGTCTAGATGAGAATGTCCCCTTTTGGTCGCGTTCATTCAGCTGTGATGGCTGCCCAAGCCCAAAACCCGAAAACCTTTAGCATAGTCTATAGGTCATATTTATGGAGGGATTTCATTATAACTTGGTAGGTTGACTCTGGATAATGCCCAGATGAGAATGTCCCCTTTTGGTCGCGATCATTCAACCATGACAGCTGCCTGAGCCCAAAACCCGAAAAACTTTTGCACAGACTACAGTTTATGAAGGGATTTCGTTGTAACTTTGTAGGATGACTCAGTATAATGTCTAGATGAGGACTTCGCCTTTTGGTTGCGATCGGTCAACCGTGATGGCAACACAGACCCGAAGCCCAAAAACACTTAGCACAGTCTACAGACCATATTTATGAAGGGATTGCATTGTAACTTGATAGGATGACTCGTTTTGGAATAAATTAACTGTGAGGGCCACATACATTAACTGTGAGGGCCACATTAACCCACGCCTCAATTCTTTAGTACAATCTACACCTCATATTATTTTTATTGAAAACACAGGGAACAGAAATTAACATATTCCCAATTATCACAATTCTTGTCTTATTTCATAATCCTTTCATAAACATTGTACATTATCCTTTTCATCAAACTCAACACACAGACAAGTTAAGCTACAGTGTCATTGACACTTTCATTACTCCCCCACCCCCTATTTTTTTGTTGTTCTCTCATAATTTTTAGAGGATATACATCATTTGTAAACTGACTAAAAAGTCCGAGAGGGCCTATAGGATAAGTAATCCCTCTATTATTGCCTGACCGGTTTCGATCGATTGGTGATCTTCATCAGAGGCGTTGGGCTCAATGTCCTCTGTCCTTATATACAGTTTGTTGGCGAATGACTTGGCGAATGCACTTGGTAGATGCGCTTGGCGAATGACGAGGCGAATGACGAGGCGAATGCATTGGCGAATTAGAGTTGTTGTGGCGAATGCATTGCAGTACGTTCAATAGCAAGGGAAATAACTCTATCTTGTGTTTGTTGGGTATTTGTGTTGTAGAGTTGTTCCCCTTGTTGTGTTGAGGGTTAGTGAATCTGGGTGATGTTCCCCTCCCCTTCCTTCGTTTTTATTGTCATGGTAGGGTGTTGGCGGTTATAGTTTTAGCAGGTCGTCATGTTAAACCAAGTGTCTATTTTGATGTCATCCCAACAGTCAGTGTCTAATGCCAGCTGTTTTTTTTTTTTTTTAAAAAATGTGGCGTGCGGACATGGTGCCCATTATACAGATTGCTGCAGAGCGGCCTGCATGCTGAGAACGACGGACTACTGGACGAATATGCCGAGGGGTGGCGATACCCAGTATGAGGTGGATGTTGTAGAAGTGATCCCAGCAGATGGTGTAGAGGGTGTTTTAAATAAAACAAAAACTGAATACCTGTCTTTTTATTTTTTGCCCTTTAATTGGTGCTGTCATCAGCAAATTGTGTGTCGCTCTCCAAGTTGCTATTAGATAAGATTCTGGCAGCGTACTTGAGCACTTTCCTGGTATTGTATAGTGAGGTAATGTCTCTGTTTGGTGGGGTATTACCCCTATGAGCAACGTTGATTGGATGCGGTGAGCCTATATCTGGATTTGCTATGTAAGGGCTATAATCCGTTGTGGAGTTCTCTATTGGTTCTGTTATGCTCCCAGTGTCTATTGGTGACGTCTGGGTGGCTATGTTCCTACTGGGTGGTTCAGTGGTGAAGTAACTGGGTGTAATGATTGTGGCTACAGCCTGTTCGAGTAGGTCTGGGCCATTTTCTGGAGTGGTCTGGAAGTTTTGTAATCTTTCTTGGTGGCACTTACGGCATAAGTGTTTGCAGAGGTATTCAGTCCTAAGGAAAGTGTAGTTACATTAACTGCAGATGGCAGTGCCCCGTTGGTGGTGTACGGTCCTGTTATGTTGGTATGAACCCTGACGGTATTTGTATTCTTTGTTACACAGATCACATTTAAAAACCATGGACAGGACATTTTGGTTAGGGCCAGTGGGGAGATACTATTAGCCACCAAGGCACAAGTCCAACTTGAATTGGACAATATCTCCCCCCTAGTTACCGACGAAAGGCAGAAGTTTATCCAGCAAACCATACCGGATCAAGGACTGGCCCTGGACCAATCAATCAACACCATAAGTACGAGATATCGGAGAGCACTAACCCACAAATGACAAACGTATTGGCTTTCTAGAAAACGAAAAAGCCAACAACAGATTTTATACATCTAAACGCTACAAGGGCCCCGGCAAAACCAATTGTCGGACTCGAAACTGTGTCTACCTTATAACATGCACCCTTTGCAAAAAACAATATGTGGGCGAAACGAAACGACAGTTCCAACTACGCATAAAGGAACACCAGGCCGATATCAGACATAACCGCGACACTCCTGTAGCAATTCATTTCAATGCACATCCTCACGCCTTGTCACATCTACGTTACCGCATTATAGAGGTACTAAACTCCGACCCGGAAGATCCAAATGCGACGGAATGACGACGACACAGGGAGATTCAGTGGATATATGAGCTTACAACGCTACAACCATATGGCATGAACAGAAAGGACTTTTAAGTCGGTTTTTTAATAGGATATACATCACCCAAATACTATTTTTTCAAAGCAGGCACTTTAAACATTTCAATTGAGAGTTACAAACACTGTAGATTTTGCATAAATTAGATGAATCAGAAACACTTTTTGCTCTATTAAAAGTTCGAGTGAAAAACCGCTAGAGAAGCTTTTTGTGGGAAATCAGCCATTGTAACTCTCAAACTAGCAAATATGTCCAGATTTTATTTTTCAAGACGGGGTTCGTGTATCTTCAACAGTATCGAGGAATTTATGGATGGGCTATGGATATGTAGGCTTTTGTCCTCAGAGGGAGATTGCAGAATACTTGCTACTATTTTAAACTTCTCGTTTTGGCTGAGTTTGTCTCGAAACATTCATCATTATACGCAGTATCAAATTCCCTTTTCTGTAACACATAGAAAACCATTCTGAAACCAAATCAAAATATCTATTTTGGTATTTATATTTTCTTTGAATTGACAGAAAGTCAACTCATCAAGGTGGATCGTAAATCTAAAAGCCTGTAGGGTCATATTTTGATTGAATTGATACAAAAATGTGCAAATGTAAACTTTGTAAGTGACAGGTAAAAGCAGATGCTGCAAATACGTCAGAGAAAGAAATAAAAAAAACGACAACAGAAAAATGAAAAATGGCAAGTTGTTAACTTGGTACTTCCATTTCTAAAGAAATACGGCCTAGATCAAGTCTTCCCAACATTCAGACTGATTCTATATATTTTCTGGAAAATACTGTGTGATTTATTCACAGGGGACATTAGGGGTCAGGTGTGTTGTTGGCTGGTTGAGAATATTGATGTACGGTTAATCGTGAGAACAACTCGGTTTTGGTTATTTGAAGAAAAAAATTGATTGACAACACACAGTTTGAATAGAATAGAAAGACTTCTTTATTACTGACTCTTAAGTATAATTAATACAACTTAAACAACAAATAAAAAATGGAAATATTTACATCTCGTACCCAAAATGACATTATTTACTACAATTGGAAATATTTACATTTCGCCCCCAAATGACCGTAGTTCTGTTATAACTGTATGCAAAGATAAGTTATATGAAAACTAGCTATGGCTTTAGATGCTGGGGATATACCAAGTACAAGGCTAGGATATCAGACAAATTAAGGATATCCAAAGCATCTTTTGACATAGCTAGGTTTTATAGAACTTATCTCTGTATACAGTTATAACGAAACAAAAATGCAGTTTATTTATTTAGATTATCTTGATCAGAAGGTATCTTCCCTTTTGGTCAATTCCCTTTTGGTCAGTAATGAATTACCACTTGGGTAATAAACCGATCAGAAGTCTCCTCAGAAAACACAAAAATATCTGTACCCATTGTCGTCGGTAGATCAGAAGTCACCAAAGATACCATACTGAAAGTGCTGTATCAACACATACAAGCAGGTTCATCAGTCACTTTTATTCCGAAAAGCTTGTATAAACAAACTCAAAAAGTTTATCAGTAACTTTTCATCAGAAGTGTGAAATAAAGTATCAACAGACTTGTAGCAACAGCGACAGACAGCTGTGACTTTTGGTTTTGTCAAAACAACACTTGCTGGAAAAATCTTGTATTTCATTTATTTCGATGCGTCTTCAACATCAGTGAACATACTTTATTTGTGCTTACAAATAATATAAAATATGATTAATTCCTGCTTTTTTTCATGGATTTTTACGGATAAATTAATCTTCGATATAGGTAAGTTCGTTTTTTAATTCAAAGAGAACTTTTTGTGACCATCAACATGAAGGAAATTAAGTTTCAAAATATGTAAAAAAATTTTTTTTAAAAATTCACTAAAACCCAGGACGTTTCGGCCCAATAGGCAAGACGTTTTGGCCTGATTGGAAGCTGAAACGTCCCAAGGCCAAAACGTCAGTAAACCCACGAGCATGCAGCCATGCACACAATTTTCTTGTACCATGTGATACTCTGATTCCAATAACGTTTCAGTTTCGTTTTCGAAGGGGACTTCCCACGTGTATAATTTTGCCTCGTGTCTTGGAATTGTTGTCATTTTTTTTTTTACTTACTTTGGTGTTTCTAGTGAGAAATATTTTACTCAAATAAATGTTAGAATTGTTTGCAATCATCCAGTCATAATAGAGGGTTCAGAACACAAATTCTTCGGTCCAAAAATATGTACTGTGCGATAACTGAAACTGAAAGGTATACCAACGGGATAATTACAGTACGAAAGTTTGCGTCAGTCGTGTCAGCATTTCACGACGGTCACTTCCTGCAACCAACCCTTTATTCTCAAGCCTGCTCAATCAACAATTATGTGCCTCCCGATCCACAGAAAGCTTCACTAGTGATGTTAGTCGGAAAAACCGAAATCGAGTGGAAACCGACTCTTTTTGTCAATAAAAAACCGAAGTAAAATTTTCATAACTGCACATCTCTAGTTGAGAATTGGTTGGAAATAATTCACCGGCATTGACAATTCAATACATTGACAACATGGCATACAAATGGTAATACTGCATGTGGTTATCGCCAATTTTTTAGCTCAACTTGACAAAGTCAAGCTGAGCTATTGCCATCACTTCTCGTCCATCGGCAATTTCCTTTGGCACACCTCACAGGTCGCATTTATGATCAGATCGCTTTGAAACTTGGTATGCTTGTTTGGGGTGACCTCTAGATGGACGCTATTGATTTTCTTCAATTTCCGTCAAAAATGTTGCCGCGGCCAACGTTCTTAGAACTTAGTTTAGTCAGACCTCAATATTTCCCTTTGGCACACCCTACAGGTCACATGTATGATTGAATTGCTTTGAAACCTGGCATGCTTATTTGGGGTAACCTCTAGATGGGAGAGCTATCGATTTTCTTCGATTTCCGTCAAAAAATGTTGCCGCGGCCAACATTCTTAGAACTTAGTTTAGTCAGACCTCTATATATTCCTTTGGCATGCCCTACAGGGCACATTTATGATCAGATCGGTTTGAAACTTTGTATGCTTGTTTGTGGTAACCTCTAGATGGGAGCTATCGATTTTCTTTGATTTCCGTCAAAAAATGTTGCCACTGGCATTGACCTTCGATGAACTTAGTAAAAACTTAGTGCAGTTAAGCATCAATATTTCCCTTTGACACACCCTGCAGGGCACATTTATGATTGGATCGATTGCAAACTTGGTGTGCTTGTGTGGGGTGACATCTATATGGGTGCTGTCGATTTTCTTCCATTTCTGTCAAAAAATGTTGCCGCTGACCTTTGAACTTAGTTTAGTCAGACCTCAATATTTCCCTTTAACACACCCTTCAGGGCACATTTATGATCGGATCACTTTGAAACTTTGTATGTGTGTTCGGGGTGACCTCTAGATGTGAGCTATTTCTTTTTTTCATTTCCATAAAAAATTATTGTCGTTATCACCAGCCTTTGAACTTACTGCATTTGTGCATCAACTTATCCCTTTTGCACTCTCTGCAGGGTATATTTATGAATTTCCATAACACCCAAACAAACCCCCAAAACAAAAAAAAAACATTGCCACAAGCAATGACCTTCTACTTAGTGCATTTTTGCATTAACATATTCCTGTGGCATGCCTCAGAGGGCATATTCATTATCAGGTTGTTTTGAAACTTTGTATGCTTATGCAGGATGACAAAGATAGGAGCTATTGATTTTCTTTTCATTTCCGTCAAAAACTGTTGCAGTTAGCAACAATCTTTGAATTTATTGCATTTGTGCATCAACATTCATTGACATGGCCAACAGGCCACATTTATCATAGGATTGTTTTTGAACTTGGTGTGCTCATTAGGCAAGACCTTTAGATAAGAGCTATTGATTAGCATTCATTTCTGTGAAAAAAGTTGCCATTTACAATAACCTCTTAACATACTGCATTTATGTATCAACATTCTTCCTTTAGCCAGTCTTACAGTTTAGATTTAAAAATGCTTGGATTACTCTGACATGCACACACAATGCTGTTATGTTGAAATTTCATCAAATAACATTAGTACCAATGATCTTCAATTTTGCCATTTCATTTATAACTTACCAAGTTCAAGTTTGTCAAGTTGAGCTACAGTGTCATTGACACTTTCATTTATAGAATTTCTTCAGCATTGCTATTTTAAGTTGTGGATACTTTTAACAAGTGATCGTTTTATTAAAATACAACCCCCCAAACTTGAAAACCCGATCATCTGCTTTATAGTCTTTTTAATAAATAATTTATACCGCACCCCATTGCACACTGGAAAGACGCGATTGACCTAAATTTTATGACACATTAAAAAACAATGTACAAAAGCCAACAGATTTAGCATTTTCGAAGTTGATTTGATCGATCAAGGTGTAGCAAAGCTTTGAAAACAATTTGCTGTGGTTAGTAAATCATCAATTTGTACAATTTTTTCTCGTGGAAAATGAAAATTTACCCTAATTTATCTGTGGGAGTCTGAATTATAACTTAGACAATATGAGGAATTTTTCTTTATAAATCTTCTTCAGATTCAGCAGTCGGAATGTTTTGATATTTGGCATGCAGCATCCTTAGGGGGTGAGATTCAAGTTTGTTCAAGCCTGAAAATGGGGAATTTTCTTTAAAAATCTTCTTTCGATCCAGCAGATGAATGCTTTTGATATTTGGTATGCAGCATCCTTAATGGGGTAAGATTCAAGTTTGTTCAAGCCATGTCCCTAGTTCCATAAAATTTGTCTCTCATGACTTCATTGCTTTGTAGTGTTGATGAACCATGTCTAACTGATGATGACCCCAAATACTTCTTTTGAACCACTTTGGCCGGTGAGCGATTAAGGCTCCTTGTGGCCTCTTGTTTTTAAATGTCATTAACTGGTTGAGGGCTACATTATTTTTAATGGTCTGGTTATTTGTGTTTGACTGAATATGGAACTCGAGCAAGAAAAATGTTGGCTTTTGCCCTTGCACCATTATTTCATTGAAAGTCCTGATAGTGGCTTTTAGCACTCGGCCAGTTCAAAACATTGCCACCTGCAGCCATCTCAGATTTTGCAATTGTTGACAATTCCTATAGCACATCCTACAGTTAGTTATTTTGTCCAGTCCCTTCTTGGTGAAGCTGAGCTGCATTGTCATTGACACTTTCATTTTTTTAGTTAACAGGAGTTTACTGTAAGCAATAAACAGGCCAAATTTGTATTGGTTTATCAAATTAAGTAAGCTGCACTGTATTCTTTGATGAAACATTGCTTATTGGTCTCTTACTCCCAATTCCCAACATTCCTTTGTGTGACTTGATGGAATATACACATTTTGTTTCTTGTAGAGGTTGTTGAACACTGTTGCAGTATAACATCATTAGGTCTTGGTGAGACTGTCTCTGGTATTGCCAAAGATATGGACACTATGACATTTAGAGAACCATTAGGAGTTACTGCAGGCATTACACCATTCAATTTTCCAGCCATGATTCCATTGTGGGTATGTAAAACTAATTTTATGAATTCTTGAATATATGTTTTTAGCTCGCTTGCCTATCAGTCAGGTGAGCTATAGTGATCACTCACCGTCCGTCGTCTGTTGTCCATCATCCGTGAACATGGTGTTTGCATCTTCTCCAAAACCTCTGAACCAATTTAAGTGAAATTTGAGATAATTGTTTGTTGTGACATTGTATTTTGATTTTGTTCAAATCAAGTTGTCTCGCCCCTCGGGAAGGCCACGCCCAAAAAGTATGCTTAAATATTAAAAAATCATCTTCTCGTGAACCAGCAGTAGCAGAGACTTGATATTTGGTGTGCTGCTTCCTGTGGAGGTGTAGACTCAGATTTTTGTTCAAGGGAAGTTCAAGGAGCTATATTTGCTGCTGTTATGGGAGGGGCAAGAATTTTTGTCCCGCCCAAAAAAATTTCTGTTTTCCAAAACGAGAGGCTGATTGGAACCAAATTTGATATAAGGGCTTATTGGGTCATAAATACTTAATTTATGCCCAAAACAATTTTCCTGTCGCCCCATGGGAACTGCAGGACCTAAAAGTAGAAAAAATTTAAAATGCCCATATCTCCATAACTTCACGGTACTGAGAATTCGTATTTGGTGTGAAGCTTCCTTAGGACCAACAGAATGGAATGGTCCAAAAAATTTGCTATCAGTTTTATCATAGGTTACTTTTTTGGGACTTTTGAAAAAGTGCTGAGTCAGCATTCTTTAACACTGTGGGTAATGGGAAAAACATTTAAGACTCTTCTTTTCCCAAACCACTGCTCCAAAAGCTTTCAAATTTCACATATAACATCTTTGGAAGATTGTTTCACATGCTTATTGAAATCAAATCTCTGAGCCCATATGTGGGTGCCCTATGGGAGCCCAAATGTTTAAAATAAGTGCAGAATGAGGAATATTCTTTAAAAATCTTCTTCTTCAGATCCACCAATCAGAATCTTTTGATATGTGGAATACAGCATCCTTTGGGGGTGAGATTCAAGTTTGTTTAAGCCAAGTTCCTGTGTTCATATTTGGGATCACTGTGGGAGCTTGAATTATAACTTAGTTCAAAATTAGGAAATTTTTATACTGTACCAATGACTTAGCTGGTGCTAACTCTTAAATTCTAGGGCCAAACACAAATTTTACCCCCCAATCCCCAAAATTTGCATCTAAAACCGAAAATTACATGTCCTATATGGTCCTCCATACCTTTCCTCAACTGCGCATGCGCAGTGTCAAGGAGGTCTCGAAATTGGCGCCAAAAGTCATTCTTTGTTTGGCCCTTCATCAGTTCACATCTGACTGATATTTGTGCTTGTAAATCTCAGTTTAAATGATGCAAGACACATAAATATGAGAGAAATGGTGGATCTAAAGAGGAAATAGAAGGATGAGAGGAAAATTCAATGGCAGGAAATAATCAGGGCTGTAACTTAAAAATTTTTGATGAAATTGTTATGTTCCCTAATTTCGAGACATGAGCCTGTTATCATTGTTGCTATGAAAGTTCCACTGCTTGATCAGTGTTGCCTCTCTCCCTTTCCTTTATTCCCCCCTTGCTATTCTCCCATGCTTTTGGCATATTTTCTGTAATATTATTACTAAAATTTCTTGGGAGTTTTGGCTTCGTAACAGAATGAATTTCTGTTCTTTTCCCCATGTTGACGTCCTTACCCTTGGGTGTTTAGGCGTTGTGATCTGCATCTACCATCTGATGTTCTGCAGTTTCTTCTATGGAAATCTCTGTTTTGCATCAGATGGTGTATAAATTGGTAACTGATTTCGGGCCATGTTTATCAGTGCCTGGAGTCATGTTTCCGGTTTTTGTACAACTTCTTGTTTACATTGACAACGGTTACTGCTGATAGTGATTTCTTGTCTTTACATTAGTTTAGACATAGCAAGATACATTAATATTGTATGCAAGTGTTGCATTAATTTTTTGAAATGTTTTAAAAATTTTTGTCCACACTTAGGCTTTTTGGGGATCCATTTGGGCTCGTTGTTCCCATTGGGAACTTGGGCTCATCTGAAAAAATTTTTCAAAAATTTTTTTTTTTTGAAAATTATTTTCTTTCAAAGTTTGTAATGGATTATGTTATATTATGTATTTTTATTTCAAGGGATAGTGCGACTAATATGACTGTGTATTTTTTATTGATAAAAAAAAAAAAAAAAAATATTTTTTATTTATAATGCGAGGATATCTTCCTCTAATTCTCAGGTTCATTGTATTCGCACTAATTCCTGCTCTGTGTGTGTTGATTGAAATGACAACGTTGGAGGCGTGTGTCACGATATTGTGTTTGCGGGGAGGGGTCCATACTGGTCCTCTCTCTGTAGGGTCACTCTATATTATCATTTTATTTTTCAGAGTTCAGAGTTATGTTTTCGTGATGTCTTCAACAAGTGTGTCTCCGTCATTGCAGTGTTAGGGCTAGCGGCTAAGTGCTCAGGGTAATACGACAATTGCTGAAGAGGTCCCTAGTAGGATCGAAGGCATTGATCGTCCGCTAGTCCGCCCTGTGTAGCGACCATTCATCGAATGGCTCGGCAGCCGGGTTTGTCCGTTATGGTTCTGGGAAGCAGTGTGGGTGATGCGAGCACTATAAATTTGGAACGTGCACACCCAGCAACGACGGATCCGAGGATAGTACGGAGGAAGCCTGTCAGTCTAGTAGCTAGCTTGTCCAGGTCTATCTGGACCGCGAGCAAGAGAGGCCCCCTCTCTCTTACAACTACATTTGAGCCGCAATGTTGTTGTATGTTTGTTTGTTAGTCGGAACATACGTCCAATCCTCCTGTTCGGGACGTTCTGTCACATACACAGTCCGAACTGGCTGTGTTATGGGCTTCCTCATCCTCATGTCAACACACACCACCGCACCTTGGCTTGTGACCACAGAGTTCTAGGGGACGTTCGCATATTATATAAATGCAGGAATGAATGTTCCTAGAGCTCCTGCTTAGCCGACCAGGGAATATTGTCGACCAGGTTACTTCATCTGTTAGCCAAGGATATGAGGTCTTTCCTGATGGGACGTTCGCATATTATATAAATGCAGGAATGAACGTCCCTGGATCTGCCAGTGGATATTATGTAAATCACGGGTCCACAGGCCTCATTCAGGAATAAGAATGCGGTGATTTTCTGTGAAGTCTTCAAAAAGTGTGCTTCCATCGTCACAGTCAAATGAAGAGCTAGCGGATAAGTGCTCAGGATATTACGTCAATTGCCTAAGAGGTCCCAAGTAGGATCGACAGCTTTGGCGTCCGCTAGCTTGCCGGTGTAGCGTCCATTCATCGAATGGTTCGGTAACCAGGTTCGTCCGTTGCGGTCCAGGAAGGAGATTTGGGTGATGCGAGCACTATAAAATATACCACGTGCACACCCAGTGACGTTGGATACGAGGAGGGTACTGAGGAAGCCTTTAAGTCCGGTTCCTAGCTCGTCCAGGTCCACCTGGGCTGCGAGTGAGAGAGGTCCCTCTCTCGTACAACAACATCTGAGAACAGATGTTGTGGTACAAATGTTAATCATTCGGAGCATACGTCCACCGCTCGGGACGCTCCGTTATATAGACAGTCCGGAGAGACTGCTCTTATGGCTTCCTCATCCTCACGGCAGCGCACACGACCGCACCTTGACTACGTGACCACTGTTATCTAGCCAGTCTTGCCGACCAAGGATTTCACGGCGACCAGGTCACGCCATCCGGTAGTCAGGAATACAAGGCCTATAGACTCCGGACGTTCGCATAAGAAATATGCAGGAGTTAACGTCCTGGGAGCTTTCAGCGGCTAAGTAACGTAAGACCGCTGCTCCACAGGTCTCCGTAACGGACGTGCTATTACAAATAGCACAAATTATCGCAGCATCCCAGCAGATGACAGAATCTCTGTCAGATCAAGATTTATCCGAAGACGCTGGGTCGGTACGCTCCGCTGAAGCATCAGGTATGGACGACCGAGAATTTCAAGTGGTCCAACAGGATGGCAAAGGGATACCGAGGAGTTGGTTTTTTCCCTTTCGGAACAACATAAAGTTGCCGTAGATATCATCCGGCATTATCTTTCAGAAGTTGTTCTGTCGGACCAAAAGGCTGCGATGCCGGATAAGAAACTGTTAGCGTCACTGGACACGGAATAATTTTATCAAATTAGGGACATCGTCTCTGAGTTTCCGACACAGTCCAATAATGTCACAAAACATTTGAACTATTGTAGGACGCTATATATAAGCTTGCTACCAAAATGAGCAAGTCAGGTTTCTTATCGGCGAATGCTCTACATCTGCCTTTCATCAATTCAAGGAATAATTTTGAAACGGCAGGACAGGGCATACCGAGAGTTCCTCTGCATCTAGACGATCAGGCCGAAGATCTAGAATGATCTATACCATCGTCTATGTCAATTTCAACCGCAATGTTGGAAACGACAATAATGTCTAACAGAGTTATCTTAGACGCATTATCGTACGCAGATCACCTTACTAAAGCGTTTTCATTACACCTTGAAGGGAAAGAATTCCAGGATGTACTATCTTCCTTAAGAGTTCTTTCAAGGGCAATAGCTTATTCCAAGTATAACTCCGCCCTTTCAGTGGCAAACCTGGAGTTGGTTAGACGTGACGCGGCCCTAGCTACATCCACACGCATGGATGGTAAGGTGAAAAACTCTCTCAGAGTCGCTTCGGTCTCCGGAGAGCTTCTCTTCGACGGCAAGCTTTCATCAATCTATGATCAGATAACTAAGACAGCTTTGGATTCTCTGCTATTCAAATCCGCTTCTCAAAAGTCATATACAGCAGAAAAGAGTAAGACAGGCACTTCTGGGACAAGTACGCCTAAGAGAAGTTCCTATAGAGGTTCCTATGCATCCTCTAGGTCTTATTCTAGAGACCGTCAAGGCAGCGACTCACGTGGGGACGTTTTTCTGGCCGAGATAACCTGTCAGACGTCCCTAGGTTGACGGGGCGAGGTGCGGGTCGTGGAGGACGTAGTTTCTCCTTCCGCAAGCCTCGCAGGTCCAGGAGGTGATGGTATGAACCTCTATCGTGTTCCGGTAGGCGGAAGATTGTCGAGTTTTATAAACAATTGGGCGTCAATTACGGACGACCCCTGGGTTCGAGGGGTAATTTAACGAAAGCCTCCATTAACTCGAAGTCCAAAATGGACTCAGTTTCCGTCAAATTCGCAGAAAAGAGATGCTCTTCTATCAGAAGTACAGTCTCTTCTGGAGAAGAACGCAGTAGAGGTCGTAGAAGACCAGGAATCATCGCGTTTCTACAGCCATCTGTTTCTGGTTCCGAAACCAGACAGCTCGTTCCATCCAGTCATAGATCTGAGCTGGATAAACAAGCTGATCGTCGCTTCGAAGTTCTATATGGAGACAATTCGATCAGTCAGAGCGAGTATTCGGGTGAACGACTATGTTACAAGCATAGATCTTAAGGATGTGTACTTTCACGTCATGGTACATCCGACATTCAGAAAGTATCTATGCATCGCAGTCCTAGGAGTTGTATATCAGTTCCGAGCGATGTGCTTCGGTTTGAACCTATCACCCTGGGCTTTCACTCGAATAATGAACTCGGTAATGATACATTTCCGAGCTCATTCGTCTGCGGTAATGTCAGCCTACCTGGTCGACATTCTTCAGAGGTACGACAACGAGTTAACGCTTCAGAACGATGTGCAGAATCTGCTTCTATTACTCCGATGTCTCGGTTTTATAATAAATGAGGAGAAGTCGGATCTGGTGCCGTCCAAGTCATTCACCCACTTGGGAATGAGCTTCGAGACGCACAACAATCTCGTTCGTCTGCCGTTAACCAGAGCGAAATTAATTAATCAGTTGTTACACTCGCTATTGTCTTCACTCAGACAAAGTTACAGCGAGAGAATTCATCAGACTGATAGGGTTGTGTGGAGCTGCCGCGGATTTTATTCCAATGGGGCGGCTACGCACTTGTCCTCTCCAATTCTTTTTGACTCAAAAAGAACAGAATTGGAGGGTGAAGATTCTTTCGCTCGTTACATACATCCTCTTGTAAGTCAAGTGAAACAGATTCAGACTTGGGCAGATATTCAGTGGTTTATTCAGGGAAATAACTTCCACTGCAATTGCCGGATCCGAGTTTTACAGTTTTGACGGATGCCAGTTAAATAGGTTGGGACCCAACATTGAGCCCAACGGTTTTTAAGTGCCAGGGTCCTTGGGATCCGTAGTTCCTAATCAAGCACATAAACATCAGGAATTGATGTTATTTTGGCTTGCGTTACGTCATTGCATGAATGTTATCCAGATTGCCCACAGGCAATTCTGTCCGACAATTCGACGGTATAAGCGTATTTTCGGAACTAGGGAGGTACTCATTCCATTCTGTTATTCACCGTAACGGAATGAATCCTTCTGTTGGTACTAGAACATCAAGTTCTCCTATCGGTCCGTCGTATTCCGGGTCGTCTGAACGTATTAGCGGACTCCCTTTCACGAAAGGGCCGCTTGTTGCAGTCAAATGGACTTTTAACAACGAGTATTTATATCAAATTTGCTACCTATGAGAGCGGCCAATGATGGACTTATTTGTGATGCATCTCAACAGTTGCAAGTGTATGTGTCAACATGTTCGGATCCTCGAGCGTTTGCAGTTGACGCTCTGTCCATCTCGTGAGACGGGATAATAGGATATGGGTATCCTCCAGCACCGTTGATTCAGCAGATATTGCTTAAGTTAAATAATCTCAATGCAGTTCTGTTGGTAGCACCTCTGTCTCCACCAAGACCGTGCATTAATCTATTCAGGTGTCTGTTGTGGCTTATGCTGTGGAAGCTTCCTCCACATTTCAGTCCATTCTATAGCTAGATGGATTCTATTAGCTTTCAGTACTGCTTATGATAATATCTTCAACACAGCAGTCTGTGATTAAGATTTTAGCTCTTGAAGTAAGAGTTCTTTCTACTTCAGAGGCTTATGCTAATAGTGTTGCTATTACAGTTCTAATGACGGCTGCATATTGGTTTTAGCCTTTCACTTGCACGAATTTATACCTCAGAAATATTGAGTCCATTTCTAGAGAACGACATTGTTTAGGTTCGTTATCTGTTGCTCAGAATGTCGTCCACTAAACAGTTGCAACTATAGTTGTGTAGGCTTTTGGTTCCGGTAGTGACTCTGTGCTGCCTCCCTCTTCGCTCTGGGGTATTTGACCCAGGGCAAGGGGAAGGGGGGGGGGGGTGTTCCCTTAGGTCACCTGTTTTATAGTGAAAAGCAAGGGAATACCTCCCCTAGAGTCAATAATTCTAGGCGGTACCGGGATGATTTTTAAAGTGTAAAGATATTTTTTTTACTCATCCATGTAATATTTTTAAGTGTACCTCGGTGTGTAGTATTTGTATATGTCACATATCATGCAGACGTTAATATACAATTATCGGTCACTTTTAATGAATTTAAGAGTCTCATTTATCTGGACTACTTTATTTATCGGCTTTCCTTTAAAAATAATTACCATAATGGATTATACTGGAGGTTAATAGACATCAGTGATGTTATTATGCTCAAGTACAGAATGGTGTTGTGTCTTTCTCGTTTTGATGCAGAATAGAAAGATACATGTAAAGCCTATTTCTCCTTTCTCCTTGAGGGGATAATTCTGTATATATATAGTTGAGTTATTGGATTGCTTTATGTCCTAGGCCCTCCAACCTTTTTGTGTAGGCCAATTTCGAGACCTCCTTGACACTGCGCATGCGCAGTGGAGGAAAGGTATGGAGAATCATATAGGACATGTAATTTTCGGTTTTAGATGCAAATTTGGGGGGTTGGGGGGTAAAATTTGTGTTTGGCCCTAGAATTTAAGAGTTAGCACCAGCTAAGTCTGGGTCATTGGTAAGTATAAAAAATATATAAATTACTATAAATTTTTTATTTTTTCTTTAAAAATCTTTTTCAGATCCAGCAGTCGTAATGTTTTGATATTTGGTATGCAGCATCCTTAGGGGGGGGGGGGGGGAAGGTGGGGGGGGGGGGGGGGGGTGAGATTCAAGTTGGTTCATATTTGGGATCCTTGTGGGAGCCCGAATTAATATTATAACGTAGTTCAGTATGAGGAATATTCTTTAAAAACATTTTCAAATATCTCCATTTTATTCCCCTATTGTGTCGTATGACTACTTCATGAAATATTGCAGACTACCAGATGAACATATTGTATTTATTCTTTAATGGTATGTACTCAGTGTAATGTTGCTTCATAGTCAAAGGTCACAGGGCTCAAAATAAATTTTTTTCAATGCGTAGCAAAATGCTACACAATTTCAAAAATTGCACAGCATTTTTTGAAAATTGCATAGCATCTTTGTAATACCAAGTTGTGAGTACCTCTCACTGCAGGGCTCGCCTTGAGTAAAATGGTCGGGGCCTGAAAAAAGTGCCCCACATATTGAGGTCGGGGCCTTTTCGGGGCTGATGTTCCATTTTGTCCATTATTGTTAGTGCTTTTTTGTGGAAAATGTCGGGGCTTGAAAAAAAGCCCCCAGCAAGTGCTCCTTAGGGCTGATCTCGGGGCCTGGGCTGCTCAGCCCCGACTCAAGGCAAGCCCTACCTCTGTAGAGAGAAGACTATACTCTTGTACTTGCAGGCTATATATCTATATTACATATACATGCATACTAAATTCATGAATTCACATCAGTATTTCTTGTTCAATAAGTCGATCTCACAAACCGTTTACTATCCACCATAATATTATTCCAAAGGAGGTTCTATCATTAAACCTAATGTGCCAATGATAGAAACTATAGGCCTTACCGAATTGTTGCTTGGTGTATTACTTATTGTATTAATTATCGTACTAAACAAAAAAGCCGTATCCCTTGTCTACATCCTTGTAGAGTGGTGAGGGAGGATGCTACAGAGGTATCAGTGGTGAATTCTCCACCCGACAAGTTTCTAATAGCTGGCGAATATAGACCACAGGAACTGGCGATGGGTTTTCGGTCGTGGGGATTGGTCTTATCCAACGGTTTGCGGACTGACGGCTCATCGGTGCTTTTTGTAATCTATGTTCGAGGGGTTGATATGCCCACACATACATTGGTAGCGTTTCTCTCACAAACTGTTTACTATACCCCATAGTATCTTTCCAAGAAGAGGTTCCATCACTAAACCTAATGAGCCATCAACACAAATCTTGCTGTCATGAATATACTTTTCGTCAAAAGGGAATGGCAGGAAGACAGCCTCTCAGGCTATGCCATTTCCTTGCAGCGCATTCAACTATAACCTGTTTTATTGTTATCTTGTATATTCTTATGCTGCAAATAAATCAATCAATCAGTCAATCTGACATTGCACCTCCACATATTCTATACACATTCATAACTCAGAAAAAACAAAGTTCTAGGTGTGATGTCTCGCCCTCCCCACAAATCAAGGCTGAAAACGTCCTGTAACCATAAAAAGCACAAAATACACATATCTCATACTTCCCCAGTGACGAATGGGAGCGAAATGGAGGCGAGTGGAAAATCGCTCACCTCAAATCAAGTTTGCGAGAGTGAAAAATGTGAGGAGAGTGATTTTGATTCAATGTTTATCTTCATTTTTTTAATACTGTTTAGGTTGTTAAATTGAAAATACTGAAAAATACTGATCAATTAACACCTCTTAATATCCTCTATTATCTATACTGGCGGATGAGATAATTCCCTTCACTGTTGACTGTTAATATAGGAGGCCGAAACGTCCAGGGCCAGAACGTCCTGAGGCCGAAACGTCCCAATACCATTCAAAGTGTATTTTTTTTCTAAATTAAGTTAAGTTAATGTTAATGTTTGCCTGTGGTTCAGAATAAAATTGCAAGCTTGAAATCTAGTGTTTGTTTATTAAATGTATTACCAGAATTCCTGAAATGAACTTTTAGATAATCTGAAGTGAACTACATATTATGACATGTAAAAAAATTTACTTCGCAATTTCCAATGACAAGCGTCCTTCGAAACGAATGTATGAATGCAACTGAACACGGATGGAAATTTTGGCGGTGAAAATATATGTAACCCAATAAAATTAGTTCTGGATTTTAAATGGCAGATTATTAAAATCATGGAAAATGGATGCGTAAATTCCAAATCAGGCACATTAATTCGTGTCACTGGTGAATTGGAGTGATAGGTGTCACGTGTGTAAATGAAAATAAGGAACGGTGCAACATTCCGCATGTCTTTGATAAAAAAAATACGGAAGTATTAAAACGTTTCTCAGATCTCAGAATGACCACCGTTTTTTTTATATCTGAACATGCGTGTTCGTTTTATGGCAGGAGTAAGGTCTGGGCGAGTTGTCAATGTACAACCCTCTTACTGTTAGCATGATATGTGTGGATGTATAAGAGAACTACTGTGTGTCATGTTCATAACGATGAAAAGGAAATTATTTGGAATTGTACTTTAAACGCATCAAATTGTGAGTGATTAAAAATTTCCCAACATCAAAAATTAATTGAATGTTTCTGTTGACGCAACTGAAATTGATAAAAGACACCCAAGAACAGATGCAAGCGATTATTCACGCACCTTAAACAATTTTTGTGTGAGCGATGGTGCGCGAGAGCGATCGCACCCCTTTCCCATGCGTCACTGCTTCCCTGTGTTGAGTCCCCCATATTTCAACATTTAATCAACAGGTTATCGTGCCTATGTCATAACTCAGAAAAACGAAGTTCTAGGTGTGACATCCCCCCCCCCCCCCCCAAATCAGGGCTGAAGCCCTGTAACCTAAAAAAGCAAAAATGTCACACATATCATACTTTCCTGTGATGTAGTCACCCATATTTCAACATTTAAGCAACAAGTTATCATGTATATGTAAGCGAGGGCTCTGAACTCTCCCCCCCCCCTTCCCCGACACTCCCCCAAAAAGGAAGAAATTGGGATAAAACAAAAATAGGTTGACAGAATTTGATGAGGATCACATGTAAAACCATGGAACAAAATTAGGTCCATAAATAAACTAAAACAGGTAACTTTACCAATGTATTGGATGGTATATCAATTTCACACCAGTCATGCCATAGGCATTGAAATGAAAACAGGTGAAATATAGTAGCTTTCTACTTGCCAATTTCGTAAACGGGAAATTGTTTGTTGTTTTCATTGCTGAGGGCTTTTTTTTTTTTTGGGGGGGGGGGGGGGGGGGGTGTAGGGGGTCTCCTTAATGAACTTTTTGGGGGTGGAGGGGGTCTCCTTAATGAACTACTATGCTTTTAATGAGGTACTGGTAAATATATTGTCTTTTTTAAAATCTTGACTCCTCTCTTTTTTGTGGACGGAAAGTGTAACTGCCAACACCAGCTGGCCATGTGCAATTTCTGTCAATAATACTCCAAACCATGCCCACAATAGTAATCATCTCATCTCATTTTAACACTACCATTTTCAGAAATGAATGCCCGAACTAATATGAAACTATTTAACACGCTTATAAAGCCGATAATTACGTATGCAGCTGACGTATGGGGACCACTATCGCTGAATACAGACCGTCTCACAAACAATACAGTGATCGAAAACCCTGTACGATAATCAACCTTATGGAAAACTATCTCTTTCATTTGTGCAAGCAAGCATTACATGTCAGTAGGTATAGCTCAAACATTGCTGCTCGTGGAGAACTTGGGGAATATCTGACCGATATACACATCATTGTCCAAGCTGTCAGTTTTTGGCTGCATCTTCTTGACCTCAAGTCTAACGATTTAGCCCACATATGTTTACTTGACTCTCTCGACGGACATGGATCACTTTGGGCCCAGAGAATGAAGTCTATATTAACCCATGTAGGGTTTCTGCATGCATGGGAAAATCAGAAAACTTTCGACCGTAAAGGCCTAATTCACGCCCTCAAAATTAAACTTAAGCACAATTACTATTTTTGGTGGAGCGACAAGCTGCAATCAGATAGCAAGCTTGCATTTTATCGTAGAATAAAACAAGACTTTGAATTTGAATTGTATCTGCTCCTCCCACTCGATCCTTTACAAGTAGCAAAATTCACCCAGATTCGAGCGTGTTCTCACCCTCTCCTGATTGAGGCCAGGTGTTACGCCGAGATACCACGGGGTGCTCGAATCTGCCCAATTTGGTCTTCTGGAGTCGAAGATGAAATACATTTCCTTCTTCAGTGTGGGCAATACACATTATGCAATGCGGCATAAATTACTCCAATGTTTCACCAGAAGGCTTCTTGAATAAATTCATGCAGACAGCTGATTACAAAATTACCCCTGAAATTATCAGGCTCTGCAGATTTCTATATTCATCTATGCTCTACATATGTATTTAATGGGTAAACTTCATTGAAATTGCTAGATATCAAAGAGATTTTTGATAGTCGGTGTTAAATATATAATAATCAGTTGACTGTATTTAATTGCCGGTTGTCATAATTGGCAGATGCCCCATAACCGGCCAGTTCCGATTGCTGATTCTGATTATCAGTTTATCTAAGGGGGTGGGAGGGGGGGGGGGGGGGGGGGAGAGGCATGGAAATTGTTCAACTATTTTGTTTGACAGAGAAAAACGTGCAATTCTGTTGCTTTGTATCTTGAATTGTTATCTACTTCCAAAAGTTTAATGGGTGGAAATTTAGTCAATTATTTCTGAATTATTTTTTATTCTTATAAATTGAATTCTTAGCTCAACATTTTGATTAGTATAGGTAGAAAAAAGACTCCACATGAAAGGGAAAATGTATAAAACAACTCGGATTATGAATGTGGAAAGGACCGAAACAACCCAATATCTGTATATGGAGTCTCAATTTAATGAACAATGAAGCCAAAACACCAAAGCAAACTTGATGCCATATTTGAAATTGAGAAATATATTTTTGTTATTCTCAGATGTTTCCATTAGCCTTAGTATGTGGTAATACAATGGTAATGAAGCCATCAGAGAGAGACCCTGGTGCCTGTATGATGTTGATGGAGTTGGCGAAACAGGCAGGTTTTCCAGATGGAGTTGTTAACGTTATCCATGGAAGACATGATTGTAGGTTTTACAAAAAAAACATTTTAGGCCAAATAAAAAAAATGAATTGATTCTCAGGCAATTTTTTTTTCAAATCAGTGAGGGAGGGAGGATTTTATTTTTTTTTTTTTTTTTTTTTTTTTTTTTCGTGTAAAAAGTTGAGTATACTCAGTAAATCTTTTTGCTGCCTTTCCACTTAAAAAAGAGAAAAGGTATTTTAGTGTAATTATAGTATACCTTTTATAACTAACTGCCGGAACTACAGCTAAAAGGATTTGTATTTTATTGTTCTTGTTAATGGTATCTGTCAAGCATCATGATCCATTAGAATAGGCCCCAGTAACCAATGCTTGAGATAGAAGTCCTTTAAAATGGGCAACATGGCTCTAAATGATTGGTTAAACTTGAGTTATATTGGTGTTGCGGCCATGATTAGCCATTGGGCAGAAATATATGATCTTAAAAACCTGCAAATAAATAAATAATTAAATCATGATCCAGTATATCGGAATTTTCTTTGTTACAGTTTATGGAAGAGTGCCTCTTGGCACTCTCCCATTAACTGCAACAAGAAAAACCAATTTACTGCAAACACAACTAAATAATTATATGTCGAGAAATGTTTAAAAATGTTCATTCTAAGTTTTCACAAATTCTTAAAAAAACATGACATAATAAAAATGTCTAATGAGGAGGTTCAAATCCAATGAGGGAGGGCCTGTGAATCAAAACATTACTCTTTTTTAGCCTTAACCCTTTACCAAACGTAATGGTCCAAACCAGCTAGCATTATTAAATCACCTGACTGAAAGTCAGGGTGAGCTTGATTGATCACTCTTCATCAGTCATCTGTCATCTGTCAACTTGGTATTTATGCTTTCTCCACTGAACTCAATTCATGGAGGTGATTGTTATGACATTGCATTCTGATTTTGTTCAAATTATCTCTTTGTGTGCTGCCAGCGTAAATTCCTGCCCAGCACAGGGTTTCTCTTGTCTCTGAAATAAGTATAATTTGTGCATATTTAATCATATTGTCTCCCTGTAAATGGAAGGTACTTTTTCACCAATGTTTTCTTGTGTTATATTTAGATTTAGATTAATTTTTCATCAACTCTAGTCATGGCTGCTTTAAAGGTATCACAGAACTAAATATTTTCCCATAGGCGACCATTATAACGATCAGGTGGAAAAAAATATGATCGCATCACTTTAATTTTGGAATTCAAATATCTCTGTCAAGTATAGCCCTTCAGACAACTTTTTCTGATCTGAAAACAGGAGGTCATGCAACAAACAAGAGAGAAAAACTGACACAAAGGGAAGTACCGGTCACGTGCATATATTTTTCAGGGAATTCCCTACAAAAACACACAAAAAGTAAATTGTATTTTTTAGGTCTAAAAGTCATCAAATCACCCTCTTTTTTATCAGGAATATTCAACAACTAGAGGGGTGTCATTTGTGTGCATAGCACACCATAGTATATCCCGGCATTCGCATTTGTGATTATTGTCGGGGCCGAATCAAAAATCCAAAACCTTTATGCACATCTACAGACCCTATGAATGAACATGAACACACTTTCAATGTTCCGAATTGAAACCCCTAGGAGTTTTTCGCCGGAAACCATTCCTCTAATGACAAAAGTGGTGCCTCTTGCACTCCTCGGGGCCAAATCGAAAATCCAAAACCTTTATGCACATCTACAGACCCTATTGATTAACCTGAACACACTTTTAGTGTTTCGAATTGAAACCCCTAGGAGTTTTTCTCCGGAAACCATTCCTCTAACGACAAAAATGGTGCCCCTTGCGCCCCTCTGGGCCGAATCAAAACTCCAAAACCTTTATGCACATCTACAGACCCTACTAATGAACATGAACACACTTTCAGTGTTTTGAATTGAAACTCCTAGCAGTTTTTCGCCGGAAACCATTCCTCTAACGAAAAAATGGTGCCCCTTGCGCCCCTCGGGGCTGAATCAAAAATCCAAAACCTTTATGCGCATTTACAGACCCTATGAATGAACATGAACACACTTTCAATGTTTCGAATTGAAACCCCTAGGAGTTTTTCGCCGGAAACCATTCCTCTAACAACAAAAGTGGTGCCCCTTACGCCCCCGAGGACCGAATCAAAAATCCAAAACCTTTATGCACATCTACAGACCCTACTAATGAACATGAACACACTTTCAGTGTTTTGAATTGAAACTCCTAGCAGTTTTTCGCCGGAAACCATTCCTCTAACGAAAAAATGGTGCCCCTTGCGCCCCTCGGGGCTGAATCAAAAATCCAAAACCTTTATGCGCATTTACAGACCCTATGAATGAACATGAACACACTTTCAATGTTTCGAATTGAAACCCCTAGGAGTTTTTCGCCGGAAACCATTCCTCTAACAACAAAAGTGGTGCCCCTTACGCCCCCGAGGACCGAATCAAAAATCCAAAACCTTTATGCACATCTACAGACCCTATGAATGAACATGAACACACTTTAAATGTTTCGAATTGAAACCCCTAGGAGTTTTTTGGTGGAAACCATTCCTCTAACGACAAAAGTGGTGCCCCTTACGCCCCCGAGGGCCGAATCAAAAATCCAAAATCTTTATGCACATCTACAGACCCTATGAATGAACATGAACACACTTTCAATGTTTTGAATTGAAATCCCTAGGAGTTTTTTGCTGGAAACCATTCCTCTAACGACAAAAGTGGTGCCCCTTACGCCCCCGAGGGCCGAATCAAAAATCAAAAACCTTTATGCATATCTACAGACCCTATGAATGAACATGAACACACTTTCAATGTTTCGAATTGAAACCCCAAGGAATTTTTTGCCGGAAACCATTCCTCTAACGACAAAAGTGGTGCCCCTTACGCCCCCGAGGGCCGAATCAAAAATCCAAAACCTTTATGCACATCTACAGACCCTATGAATGAACATGAACACACTTTCAATGTTTCGAATTGAAACCCCGAGGAGTTTTTCACCGTAAACCATTCCTCTAACGACAAAAGTGGTGCCCCTTACCCCCCGAGGGCTGAATCAAAAATCCAAAACCTTTATGCACATCTACAGACCCTATGAATGAACATGAACACACTTTCAGTGTTTCGAATTGAAACCCCTAGGAGTTTTTCGCCGGAAACCATTCCTCTAACGACAAAAGTGGTGCCCCTTACACTCCCGAGGGCCGAATCAAAAATCCAAAACCTTTATGCACATCTACAGACCCTATGAATGAACATGAATGCAGTTTCAATGTTTTGAATTGAAAACCCTAGGAGTTTTTCACCGGAAACCATTCCTCTAACGACAAAAGTGGTGCCCCTTATGCCCCCGAGGGCCGAATCAAAAATCCAAAACCTTTATGCACATCTACAGACCCTATGAATGAACATGAACACACTTTCAATGTTTCGAATTGAAACCCCTAGGAGTTTTTCACCGGAAACTATTCCTCTAACGACAATAGAAGTGCCCCTTACGCCCCCGAGGGCCGCATCAAAAATCCCAAACCTTTATGCACATCTACAGACCCTATGAATGAACATGAACACACTTTCAATGTTCCGAATTGAAATCCCTAGGAGTTTTTCGCCGGAAACCATTCCTCTAACGACAAAAGTGGTGCCCCTTGTGCCCCTCGGGGCCAAATCAAAAATCCAAAACCTTTATGCACATCTGCAGACCCTATTGATTAACCTGAACACACTTTTAGTGTTTCGAATTGAAACCCCTAGGAGTTTTTCTCCGGAAACCATTCCTCTAACGACAAAAATGGTGCCCCTTGTGCCCCTCGGGGCCGAATCAAAAATCCAAAACCTTTATGCACATCTACAGACCCTACTAATGAACATGAACACACTTTCAGTGTTTTGAATTGAAACTCCTAGCAGTTTTTCGCCGGAAACCATTCCTCTAACGACAAAAATGGTGCCCCTTGCGCCCCTCGGGGCCGAATCAAAAATCCAAAACCTTTATGCGCATCTACAGACCCTATGAATGAACATGAACACACTTTCAATGTTTCGAATTGAAACCCCTAGGAGTTTTTCACCAGAAACCATTCCTCTAACGACAAAAGTGGCGCCCCTTACGCCCCCGAGGGCCGAATCAAAAATCCAAAACCTTTATGCACATCTACAGACCCTACTAATGAACATGAACACACTTTGAGTGTTTTGAATTGAAACCCCTAGGAGTTTTTCGCCGGAAACCATTCCTCTAACAACAAAAGTGGTGCCCCTTACGCCCCCGAGGACCGAATCAAAAATCCAAAACCTTTATGCACATCTACAGATCCTATGAATGAACATGAACACACTTTCAATGTTTCGAATTGAAACCCCTAGGAGTTTTTTGCCGGGAACCATTCCTCTACTGACAAAAGTGGTGCCCCTTACGCCTCCGAGGGCCGAATCAAAAATCCAAAACCTTAATGCTCATCTACAGAACCTTTTGATTAACATGAACACACTTTTAGTGTTTCGAATTGAAACCCCCAGGAGTTTTTCTCCGGAAACCATTCCTCTAACGACAAAAATGGTGCCCCTTGCGCCCCCGGGGACCGAATCCAAAACCTTTATGCACATCTACAGACCCAACTAATGAACATGAACACACTTTCAGTGTTTCGAATTGAAACTCCTAGCAGTTTTTCGCCGGAAACCATTCCTCTAACGACAAAAATGGTGCCCCTCGGGGCCGAATCAAAAATCCAAAACCTTTATGCACATCTACAGTCCCTATGAATGAACATGAACACACTTTCAATGTTTTGAATTGAAACCCCTAGAAGTTTTTCGCCAGAAACCATTCCTCTAACGACAAAAGTGGTGCCCCTTACTCCCCCGAGGGCCGAATCAAAAATCCAAAACCTTTATGCACATCTACAGACCCTATGAATGAACATGAACACACTTTCAGTGTTTCGAATTGAAACCCCTAGGAGTTTTTCGCCGGAAAGCATTCCTCTAACGACAAAAGAAGTGCCCCTTATGCCCCCGAGGGCCGAATCAAAAATCCAAAACCTTTATGCACATCTACAGACCCTATGAATGAACATGAACACACTTTCAATGTTTCGAATTGAAATCCCTAGGAGTTTTTCGACGGAAACCATTCCTCTAACGACAAAAGCGGTGCCCCTTACGCCCCCGAGGGCCGAATCAAAAGTCCAAACCTTTATGCACATCTACAGACCCTATGAATGAACATGAACACACTTTCAATGTTTCGAATTGAAACCCCTAGGAGTTTTTCGCTGGAAACCATTCCTCTAACAACAAAAGTGGTGCCCCTTACGCCCCCGAGGGCCGAATCAAAAATCCAAAACCTTTATGCACATCTACAGACCCTATGAATGAACATGAACACACTTTCAATGTTTTGAATTGAAACCCCTAGGAGTTTTTTGCCGGAAACCATTCCTCTAACGACAAAAGTGGTGCCACTTACGCCCCCGAGGGCCGAATCAAAAATCCAAAACCTTTATGCACATCTACAGACCCTACTAATGAACATGAACACACTTTCAGTGTTTTGAATTGAAACTCCTAGGAGTTATTTGCCGGAAACCATTCCTCTAACGACAAAAATGGTGCCCCTTGCACCCCTCGGGGCTGAATCAAAAATCCAAAACCTTTATGCACATCTACAGACCCTATGAATGAACATGAACACACTTTCAATGTTTCGAATTGAAACCCCTAGGAGTTTTTCGCCGGAAACCATTCCTCTAACGACAAAAGTGGTGCCCCTTACTCCCCTGAGGACCGAATCAAAAATCCAAAACCTTTATGCACATCTACAGACCCTATGAATGAACATGAACACACTTTCAATGTTTTGAATTGAAACCCCTAGGATTTTTTCGCCGGAAACCATTCCTCTAACGACAAAAGTGGTGCCCCTTACGCCCCCGAGGGCTGAATCAAAAATCCAAAACCTTTATGCACATCTACAGACCCTATGAATGAACATGAACACACTTTCAATGTTTCGAATTGAAACCCCTAGGAGTTTTTCGCCGGAAACCATTCCTCTAACGACAAAAGTGGTGCCACTTACCCCCCCAGAGGGCCGAATCAAAAATCCAAAACCTTTATGCCCATCTACAGACCCTACTAATGAACATGAACACACTTTGAGTGTTTTGAATTGAAACTCCTAGCAGTTTTTCGCTGGAAACCATTCCTCTAACGACAAAAGCGGTGCCCCTTATGCCCCCGAGGGCCGAATAAAAAATCCAAAACCTTTATGCACATCTACAGACCTTATGAATGAACATGAACACACTTTCAATGTTTCGAATTGAAACCCCTAGGAGTTTTTCACCGGAAACCATTCCTCTAACGACAAAAGTGGTGCCCCTTACGCCCCCAAGAGCCGAATCAAAAATCCAAAACCTTTATGCACATCTACAGACCCTATGAATGAACATGAACACACTTTCAATGTTTCGAATTGAAACCCCTAGGAGTTTTTTGCTGGAAACCATTCCCGGACGTACGGACAGATGGACGGACGGACGGACGGAGACAACCAATATATATATATAATAATGCAAGATGTCAATAGAATGTTTCAAACTTTTATTGAAACAATGGATTTTCCCAAGGCTGTTTATTTTTGGAGATTGCGTCATTTCCGAGTGCAACATTTTAAGGCGGTTCACTCTCATTTCAATATTTAGTTCTGCGATACCTAAAGCACCCAGGACTAGATTTCATGAAAAATATCTAGAAAATACTCAGCGGGCTAAGAGTTAAGTTGCTCTACCTCCCAATTTTTTTTAAAATGTCATAAATGTGATTGGTACAATGACTTGGTATTTGGTACAGAGCTTCCTCTTGAGGTGTAGTAAAATGTTTGTTCAAGTGAAGTTTGCGGGGCAATATTTGCCTTTGTAATGGGTTAGGCAAGATTTTTAGCTCAGCCTAAAATTTCTATTTGCTGAGCTGATTTGAACTAGTGCTGAAATGCTTAGCTGGATAACCAGTTTGCAACCGGTTATCGGCATAACTGGTTGGAAAAGCTGTCAACCGCTATACCTATAGTTTATGCCATAGCATCGAGAAAATAAATAGCATTTGGCCGCAAGACGTTAGAATTCTTTTGCCAACACAAGCATTGTCAAAGCTACCAAACATTGTTGATTTACAGTGATGTGTAGTCGAGGTAACATGAAAGAATTAAGGTGTTGGAATGTTGAATGAACAATTATTTCTGTCACTTGGGATGTTAAGTCATGGATAAATGTCTGTGACTTTGTATCAAACTGCCAACAGTCGAGTGCACTGCAGGTTGTTTTCAGCGTGGGCAGCAATCAGCAGGTGCCTGTCATTGTAACATTGCCTTCTACAGACAAATTTGACATTCTTCTCTTTGATGAAGTGTTGTTGATTGCAAATTATAATGCTGAAAAATCCCACAGTGTGAGCAATGATGCTTTCAGAATAAATTGACTGCTTGGTACTTCACAAAGGTGTTTCAGAAAAACCATGTTTTGATTTTATTGAACTGTTTAAAAGTATGAACGTATGTCATAAAAAAATCTATTTTAAAATCTAGCATTGTAAAATTTGTTTTTCAATTGTCAGTGTCCGACGAGGGGCTCTTGGTCAATGGGGCATATAATAATTTCTTACCACACCCCTTTCATGACACGCAACATATTCTTGCCAGAAATTTCATTGCGAGAAATAGGTAAATGTAAATGTGGAACTGTTTGTGACTTTTGTCTTAACAGTGAACAGAAGAAGATATTCAAAAAATTAGGATTACATATTCTCTCTTTGATCATATCAAATTCAAGCCACTCAAGGTAAGAGGTTCTTTGCTAATACAGTTAACTAATACTTTGCCTAACTACAATTTACAAACTGATTGGAAAATTCTTAACCAATGTCAATGACGTTAATTTTGTCCCTCACTTCAAATGCGTGCCTGTGGGAATAAATTGCACTTGCGATTTTTGTTTGAGGTGTGCTGCATGCTGGGCACCTGTGATTTTCACGTCGTGTGCCTGTGATTTTCAAATGGCAAGGCCTGTTTTTTGTGACCGGGCAATGCAGGGTGACCACAGTTATGGATATCATCAATATTATGTGGGACCATTGCAGTCATATAAATAGTTAATGATCGTTTGCACATTGGCGATTTCTGTTGGCACTCGATGGGGTTCGTTTGTATACTTTTTGCGGAAGTCAGGTGGCAGTGTTTTGAACTGTTTTCTCACTATTCCTCACTGATTTTGCGTCGTATACAATGCAGTAATATCACCGGTTAAAATTAATGGATATCCGTTTGAAATCCAGTTATGCCCGATGGTTAGCCAGCAACAAAAATGGACCAACCATTTCAGTACTAATTTGAACCCAATTTGGCATGTGGTATTATCAAGTTATAGGTACTTGATTCATTTAAAAAAAAATTCTCCTTCATCCTCATGGGAATACCAGGAGCTAAAAATAGAAATGTTTTCAAATGCCCATATTTCTCAAACTGCATGGAACAGAATAGTAAAATGGTATGAAGCTTCCTTAAAAATTAAAGCTGAAACGGTTAAGAGATTTTCTTGATCGATCAATCATGTGTATTAACCTTGGTTAACCAATTAATCACTTGTTCAAACCAAATAGATATCTGAATAATTGCCATACCATTGATTTACATCATGAACCCTTTACCCAACGTAACAAACAAAACCGACTAGGCCTATATACAAAAATCTCTATTCAGATTTATCATGTTTTCAATTTTTGTCTCAAAAACATAGCTTATGACCCCTCATTAGAATGAACTCATTCCAATAAGGGGTCATAAGCTATTTTTTGAGACAAAAATTGAACATTTTAGTAGTTCATGAATTTATTTTACAAGTATTGTCTGCTGTCTGCTACCTGCAATGGGTAAAGGGTTAAGAATGACCATTTCCAGCTACCGATACAGTATGATGATCACGCAAGTAAACAAGTATGCCAGCAAGTAACTTGCATGCTCTTCTCTGTCTCATATAATTAATGTGAGTCAGTGTGACAGTGTTTGCCTGTTTTGGGGCAAGTTTTTTTCTTGGTTAACCCATAAAATTCAGTAGTTCAAAAGTAACGGTTTATCGATCAATTACTTTTTTGATTCATCAAGATGTTGATCATTGATTAATCGATTAACTGTTTCACCTCTATTAAGAAGAGTTGTCAGAGTCGAGTGGTAAAAATAATCACAAAAATTTCATCCAGAACCACTGATCAAAATCTTTTGATATTTGGTATACATGTACAACATTCTTAGGGGGATCAGATTCAGGTTTGTTCAAATGAAGCCCCACAGTTCATATTTGGAGCCCGAATTTTAACTGTGCAATATGAGGAGTATTCTTTAAAAATCTTCTCCAGTCAGAAGCTTTTGACGTTTGTTATACAACATCTTGGAGGGGGGAGGGGGGGGATCAGATTCAGGTTTGTTCAAATCATGTACCAAGTTTAATTGAAGTTTCAAATTTCGTATGTAGCTTTGGAGTGATATCCAGATGGGAGCTATCAAATTTTTGTGAATTTCGTTGAAAAATATGGCCACCAACAGCCATCTTAGATTTTGGCACATAAATTGTCAGCTATTCCATTGGCACACCCTGCAGGCTGCATCTTTCACCCGATCAGTTTCAAATTGGGGCAATGTCTAGATAGGAGCTATTGAATTTGTCTGAATTTTGTTGAAAAACATGGCCACCAGCCGCCATATTAGATTTGGCATATAAATTGTCAACAAATTCGCTTAGTATTCCCTACAGGCCTCATCTCTCACCCAGTCTTTGTCAAATTCCATTTGTAACTTTTGTGTGATGTATAGATGGGCGCTATCAAATATTTTATACAACAAAACCAATGGCCCAGACTAGCTGGTGCTAACTCAAAAATTAATCCAGGGCCAAACACAAATTTTGCTTCCCAATCCCCCAAATTTGCACGCAAAACCGAAAAATTGATGTCCTATCTGGTCCTCCATATCTTTCAGATCTGCACATGCGCAGTATCCAGGAAGACACCGAAATTGGTGCCAACCATCATTCTTTGTTTGGTCCTAAAGTCAGCAACAAAGAACTGACATCTGTGCTTTTTAATCTCATTTTTGGGGATGCCAGACACAAATCAATGATAAAATTGGTGGATCCAAGGACATAATTGGATGATGGAAGTGAACAATGGTGGTTAGGAACGTTCAGGGCTGTAATTTTATAATTTTTATCAAAATTATTTCATGTTTCCTAATTTTGGGATATTTTTAGCTCAACTTTGGCGTAAGTCAAATTTGAGGTTATGCCATGGCCCGTTGTCCGCCTGTGCATCAACAATTCAATACAGCTCGTTCTAGAGGCCGTATTTATGAACCGATCTTTACGAAACTTCTGGAGTACCTTTGTTATCACCGTGGGATGAGAACGAGTGTTTTTGGGTGCGGTCCGAAATTCAAGATGGCCACCAGTAGCCACTTTGTACTTTAGTTAGTGCAATCAGTTTTTTGTACAGAACTTCTGTATGAAAGTTCTGATTCGACTAAATTTTTGTCTGAATGTTTAGTAACATGGAATACATCACATATAATACAGGTGTTTTTCTCGTGCAGAAATTCTGCAAATTAGATGAACTTTTATTTTTTCAGTACTACTTTCACACAGTAAGTCCACATGTCAATATGTACCGAAATTAGGTCCAATCAGTTTTTTGTACACAACTTCTATACGGCTCAGGCTAGAGGCCGTATTTATGAACCGATCTTTACAAAACGTCTAGGGTACCTTTGTTATCACCGTGGGACGAGAACGAGTGTTTTTGGGTGCTGTCTAAAATTCAAGATGGCCGACAGCAGCCATTTTGTACCAAAATTAGTGCAATCAGTTTTTTGTACAGAACTTCTGTATGAAAGTTCTGATTTGAATAAATGTTTAGCTTAGCTTGACAAAGTCAAGATAAGCTATTGCCATCACGCGTGTGGAAGTCTGTTAGTCTGTGAGTCTGTTCACATTTTCCTTTAGCACAGTCTACACCTTGTAGTTCTTGTCTGATCATCACAAAATTTCATATGCAGGTTTGGGGGTCATGTCTAGATGAGAACGTCCCCTTTTGGTTTCGATCGGTCAACCGGTATGGCTGCCCGAGCCCAAAACCCAAAAACCAATAGCACAGTCTACAGGTTGTATTTATGAAGGGATTTCATTGTAATTTGGTAGGATGCCTTAGTATAATGTCTAGATGAAAAACGTCCCCTTTTGGTCATGATCTCTCAACCATGATGGCTGCCCAAGCCCGAAACCCAAAAACTTTTAGCACAGTCTGCAAGTCATATTTGATATGGAGGGATTTCATTGTAACTTGGTAGGATGCCTCCGTATGATGTCTAGATGAGAACTTCCCCATTTGGTTGTGATCTGTCAACTGTGACGACAGCCCAAGCCCAAAACCCGAAAACCTTTAGCACAGTCTACAGGTCATATTTATGGAGCGATTTCATTGTAATTTGTTAGATTGACTTCATATAATATCTAGATGAGAACGTCCCCTTTTAGACGCGTTTGGTAAACTGTGACGGCTACAGGGGGCCCGAAGCCAAAAAACCTTTAGCACAGTCTACAGGGCATATTTATGAAGGGATTTCATTGTAACTTCGTAGGATATCTCCAGATAATGCCCAGATGAGAATGTCCCCTTTTGGTCGTGATCATTCAGCCATGATGGCTGCCCGACCCGAAAAACTTTATTACAGACTACAGGTCATTTTTGTGAAGGGATTTCATTGTAACCTGGTAGAATGACTCAGTATCATGTCGAGATGAGGACGTCCCCTTTTAGTTGCAATCGGTCAACAGTGATGGCTACACAGGCCTGAAGGCCATATTTATGAAGGGTTTTCATTGTAACTTGATAGGATGACTCGTTTTGGAATAATTTCTCTGTAACTTGGTAACTTTCGTTGACATACATTAACTGTGAGGGCCACATACATCAACTGTGAAGGCCACATTAACCCACCCCTCAATTCTTTAGTACAGTCTGCACCTCATATTATTATACCCCCGCTTCGAAGAAGTGGGGGCTATATAGGAATCGTCCTGTACGTCCGTCCGTCCATCCATCCGTCCGTCTTTCCGTCCGAACAAATTCTTGTGTGCGCAACTCCTCCTACATTAAAGAACCGATTTTGAAGAAACCTTTCAAACATCATCACTACTAAGTGAACATGTGCATATTCCAAAATTTTTGATCTGCGACAATTTTAACCAGGCTATCTCTCTTGAACTTTGATTTAATATGGGTTTCTACATGAAATTCTTGTGTGCGCAACTCCTCCTACATTTATCAATCAATTTGGACAAAACTTTTCAGACATCATCACTATTAAGTGAACATGCGCATATTCCAAGATTTTTGATCTGCGACAATTTTAACCAGTTTATCTCCCTTTGACTTATATTTATTATGTCTTTCCGTCCGAACTAATTCTTGTGTGTGCAACTCCTCCTACATTAATGAACCGATTTTGATGAAACCTTTCAAACATCATCTCTACTAAGTGAACATGTGCATATTCCAAACTTTTTGATCTGCGACAATTTTAACCAGGTTATCTCTCTTGAACTTTGATTTAATATGGGTTTCTGTCTGAAATTCTTGTGTGCGCAACTCCTCCTACATTTATCAATCAATTTGGACGACCTTTCAAACATCATCTCTACTAAGTGAACATGTGCATATTCCAAACTTTTTGATCTGCGATAATTTTAACCACGTTATCTCTCTTGAACTTTGATTTAATATGGGTTTCTGCATGAAATTCTTGTGTGCGCAACTCCTCCTACATTTAACAATCAATTTGGACGAAAGTTTACAGACATCATCACTACTAAGTGAACATGCGCATATTCCAAAATTTTTGATCTGTGGCAGTTTTAACTAGCACATTGTAAATGTGTTTTTCCAAATGTAAACCATATATGTGTGGCCTCTTTAAGTATTCAGTGCTGTTCTGTGTAAGGCCACATGCAAATACAAATTTCAACAACAAAAAATGATCTTTATGTATACATTTCCTTATGGCCTTCGCCTACATGATCAGAAGTGCATTCCTCTAAAAACCCAAAGCGGGGGTATTAATCACCTTTAGTGATACTTCTAGTTTTTATTAAAAACATAGCATACAGGGAACAGAAATTGACATATTCCCAATTATCACAATTCTTGTCTGATTTCATAATCCTTTCATAAACATTGAACATTATCCTTTTCATCAAACACAACACACCGACAAGTTAAGCTACAGTGTCATTGACACTTTCATTGTATGAATGTTCAGTAACATGGAATACATCACATATAATACAGGTTTTTTTCTCGTGCAGAAATTATGCAAATTAGATGAACTTTGATTTGTTCAGTGCTACTAAAACACAGTAGGTTCACATGTCAATATGGCTCGGGCTAGAGTCTGTATTTAATGAACCGATCTTCACAAAACTTCTTGGGTACCTTTGTTATCACCAAGGGACGAGAACGAGTGTTTTAGGGTGCGGTCCAAAATTCAAGATGGCCGCCATCAGCTATTTTGTACCAAAATTAGTGCAATCAGTTTTTATAACACCACTTTCGAAGAAAATGGGGGTATACTGGATTACGTGCATCCATCTGTGCATCTCCATCCGTCCGTGTGTGAGTCCATCTGAAAATATTCATAACTTTCATAACTTACGCAATAACTAGTTTGGGCATACCTATGACCAATTATTTTCTATAATATTTGTCGGTTATAGGTATGCCCACACTAGTTATTTTTTTTTATTACTGGTTCACTTAGAAATTGTGTCCGTCCGAGCCAAATTTTATCTGTTCGGCCTGTATCTCGGGTATCGAATGTTCTATTGCAATGAAATTTGCCATGAACACTGCTTATGGTATAGGCTTTAAAAAAAGGATTCAACGATATTTCTCACATTCTCCTTTTTAGAGTTAATTATAGCGACTCGGGAAAGGGGCGTAGGTCTGATCGGGACTATTGGTCAGACGCCCCTAGGCTGATGGGATGAGGTTCCTTGTGAGGAAGACGTAGTTTCTACCCCCGTAAGCTGCATAGGTCATACAGGTGATGTTCAAGACCTCTATTGCTTGCCAGTTGGCGGAAGGTTATCAAACTTCGCGAGAAACTGGATAGCAGTCATCGAAGATCAGTGGGTGAGAAGTGTAGTCCCAGACGGCCTACGGCTATCATTCCGAGCGAAACCCCTACTAACAAGATGTCCGCGTTGGACAAACCTTTCAAAAGAGAATTTCTCCTAGTGGTAATAGACTTGAGCTTGATAAACAAGCTTATCGTGGCTCCTAAGTTCTATATGGAAACCATTCGGTCGGTAAGAGCGAGCATTCGAGTGAATGACTATGCGGCAAGCATAGATCTAAAGGATGCATACTTTAATGTCCTGGTACATCCGGCATTCAGAAAGTACCTACGGTTGCTGTACAAGGGAAGGTTTATCAGTTCAGAGCAATGTGCTTTGGTCTGAACCTGGATCCCTGGGCATTCACTCGAATAATAAACTCGATAATGTCCTACTTCCGAGCTCATTCGTCTGCGGTAACGTCGGCTTACGTGGACGACATTCTGCAGAGATACGGCAACAGAATTATTTTTCAGATCGATGTTCAGAGTCTGCTTCTATTACTCCGACGTCTCGGTTTCATCGTAAACGAGTAAAAGTCGGATCTAGCTCCGTCCAAATCTTTCACTCACTTGTGGATGAGCTTCAAGACCCACAACAATCTGGTTCATCTGCCGTTATCCAGAGCGAAATTAGTTGTTATGCTCGCTTTGTTTACACTCAGACGCATTGACAGCGAGGGAATTCATGCAACTGATGGGGTTGTGCAGAGTGGCTACGGATCTTATTCCGATGGGCCGTCTATCGTCTATGCACACGTTCCCTCCAAATAGGCTTTACACAGAACTGGAATGTGAAGACGCATTTACTCGAAACTAGTATTGTTTTTATGGACCTAGTAAAACAAGGGTCCAGATTTGGGCAGATCTTCAGTGGTTAACTCAGGGAGTTCCGCTGCAACTGCCAGATCCAGCTTTCACGATTATGACGGATACGAGTCAGACGGGTTGGGGCACGACCCTAGGTCCTGCAGAACTTGAAGTGTCAGGGTCTTTGGGACCCTCGGTTCCTAGAGAACACATAAACATGAAGAGATGATGTCAATATGGCTAGCTCTTCAACATTGGATTCACATAATTGCGAACATCCATTTTTACATATTGTCTGACAATTCGACAGTGGTAGCTTACATCAGGAACCAAGGCGGCACTCTTTCAAATTCCATTATGTGAATTAACAGAGAGGATTCTTCTATACGTCATGTATCATCATGTTCATCTTTCTATCCATCATATACCGGGTCGTCTGAATGTACTAGCAGACTTGCTCTCTCAGAAAGGTCGCCTGTTGCCATTGGAGTGGACTCTCAACAAGCGAATATTCAGGCAGATTTGCAACCAGTGAGACCTTCCCATGATAGATCTGTTTGTGACACACCGGAACAATCAGTTACCGACGTTCGTTTCACCTTACTCAGATCATTGAGCGTTCATCAGTAGACTCTCTGTTGATCTCATGGAAAGGAATGATAGGAAATTCGTACCCCGGAAGTTTCCTCCACGAGAGGACCTTCTTTATGGGGGGAAGTATTTGTTCTTCACGACCTTCATTATTGAGTCGGTTAGACATGAGGGAGTCTTGCGGTTCCTATATTATTTGATGACTAACATTAGAACGATTAAAGTAATGCAGGTGAGGGGCATATGACTTAGAATCCCCCACCCTCCCACACTGCCAATGTGTTAATTACCAGGCAAGATGTAGTTTTCTTCCCGTAAATCTCGTATGAGTTTAAGTACATACATGCATTTCATGACTTCTCGATTGGCGGCTGGGTCATGTTCTATGGCGACCTCATGGGCATCCACTTTTTAGTTGGTTGTTCATCTATATGTCATATACGAGCACATAAACATCAATAAATTGCTAATCTTTGGGTACCTGGGAGGCTGTCTAGTCAGTTAACTGGTATTCAGATGATTATATGCGGGATTTCTATGCTCACACGCATAATAAATGAATTATTAGGCAGATGCATTATTGTATGTTATGGACCTTAGAGACAATAAATGTTTTCGGGGACGGTCCGTGTCAAGTCATAGAGTTAATCATAGCTCGTTCCATTTCTAGATCCAAGTTTCTATTAATGTCGGTAGCCAATCGAATACACCTTGTCTTACACTCTCGTATATTCGCACATTTCTAGATTCATAGATAATTGGATAGTACACGTCGGGGAGTGTTATTACTGGAATTTATTGTACACCTGAATGGGGTCGCCTGTGTGTTACCTGGAAGTGCGTTTACTCTCCAGAGATCGTCCATTGTGATTCTATTGGACATGGGTATGTTATATATTATATCACCGGTTTTCGACCAATCTGCGTTTGCCGACTCCTGTATACGTTACAAGCAGGCGATATTAATTACCCAGATCGCCGCTATAGCCTTAGCTTCTGGAGTGATGTTAATCACCAATATATTAATAATAATTAATACCTGGGTGTCTGTTCGACGAATATTTATATTGTTATTTGGTACTGCTTTTACTGATTCCAGAGCGCTCCCCTCTTTCCTTCAAAAGGGGGAGGTGGGGGGGATTTTTTTACCTCTCCTCTGGTTTGATAAGTATGTAACTATGAGTGAAGCTGTTTTGTCTGTAATTATATACTGGATACAGCTTGTATTTTATTGTTTATGGCGTATGTTTGTGGGGGTTAACCTCTCATTCTCAAATATGCCATCCTAATTTTTAGGGCTTAGTCCAGACTAGCCTTAAAAATTGGGAACTCATTACATCCAATTAGCATAGTCATTGATGCTAAGAATACGGAATTACTTGAATTGGGCTCCTTATTTATGATATGTCTTCTCTATTACTGTTTCGAGAGACATACATGTAATTCCTTTTAAATGTAATTTCCTTTCACCTTGGATTACAGGCATGGAACTATGTTGGTCTACTAATTCTGAAGTCCTAGGCCCTCCGCTTTTTTACGATTCAGCTAGTCTGGCCCATTGGGTTATAGTATAAAAATATTATAAATTTAAAGTAATTTGTATATTTTTTATACTTACCAATGGCCCAGATGGAGATGGCCATCCCATGAGTGGGCACTCATATCTTCCCGCTGAATTATTATGTAGTACTCTCTTCTACAAAGAAGGATGTTGGTGCCAATTCCGGTCACTTCCTGACTGCTGCGCATGCGCAGAAAGTAAATATATGGAGGGCCAGATAGGACTTGCAATTTTCGGTGTTGCAAGCAAATTTTGGGGATTGGGGGGTTCAAAATTTGTGTTTGACCCTTGATAATTTTGAGTTAGCACCATCTAGTCTGGGCCATTGGTAAGTATAAAAAATAGACAAATTACTTTAAATTTATAATATTTTTATACTGTACCAATGACCCAGACTTAGCTGGTGCTAACTCTAACAAAACCAGGGCCAAACACAAATTTTGCCCCCCAATCCCCAAAATTTGCATCCAAAACAAAAAGAAATCATGTCCTAAAGGACCTCCATACTACGCCTCTACTGCGCATGCGCAGTGACGCAGTCGTCCCGAAATTGGCGCCAATTATCATTCTCTGTTTGGCCCTTCATCAGTCAACATCTCACTGATCTTTGTGCTTGTAAATCTCAGTTTAAAGGATGCCAGACACGTAATTTTTGGAGAAAATGTGATTCTAAGGAGGATAGAAGGAGGAGAGGAAAAAGAAGTGGCAAAAAATAATCAGGGCTGTACTTAAAATTTTTTGATGAAATTATGTTAAGTTGCCTATTTTCGAGGCATGGGCCTCTTGTTGTCATTCTTGCTAATTGTTGCACTGCTTATTCAGTGTTTCCTTTCCCCTAGCCTTCTAAAGAACCCCCTGGCAATTCTCCCATGCTTTTGGCATATTTTTGAGAAAGTTCATTTCTAAAATTTCCTGGGAGAGTTGCTTGGTTACAGAATGTTTTCTGTTATTTTCCCCATAGTTACGTTTTCACCCATGGGTGTATAACGTTTGTGTTCTGCATCTTCCATCTGATGTTCTACAGATTCTCCCCTGGGAGTTTCTGTTTTGCATCAGATAGAGTGTAATTGATGACTGATTCCGGGCCAGTTTTTTCAGTGCCTGGAGTCATGTTTTCTAGTGTGTTTACACTGTTTGTTTTCATTGGCAACAGCCTTTTTTGAGGGGGGCTGTTTGCCTTTGTGGTAGTTTATCTCATTATAAGATACATTTATATTATCCGAAAGTGTCTCATTAATTATTTTATATAAATTTAAAATTTTTGACCACACTTTGCCATCGGATCCATCGGGGCTCAACGTTACTTTTCAGCAACTTGGGCTTCTCTGAAAAAATATTTTTTCAAAATTATTTTGTTTTGCAATTGTTTTTTCATTTATTAATGGATCATGTTATTATGTATCTTTGTGTCAGGGGTTTTTGCGAGTAACTAGGACTTATTGTTGTTCTTTCACAATGAAGGGACGTTGTTCAAATTGTAATAGGAAGAAATCTTCCTCTGACTTTCATGATCATTGTATTAATTGTAGTCAGTGTTCTCGCATTAATCCCTGTCCTATATGTGAACATTGGGATGAGAAACATTGGAAACGTGTGTCACGATATGTTGTTTCTGGAGAAAGAGCGATGCCGGCTCTTTCTCCACAAGGTCACTCTACTCTCTCAGTTTCTATTTCAGAGGAACCAGAACAGGGTGATGTTTCCATGTTATCTTCAAGTGTGCGTCCGTCGTCACAAATGAATTCAGAGCTAGCGGCAAAAGTGCTCATGGAGATTAGACAAATGTCGTCCGCTAGCTCGCCCGGTGTAGCGTCCATTCACCGAATGGTTCGGCAGCCGGGTTCGTCCGATGCGGTCCAAGAGGAAATTTTGGGTGATGCGAGCACTATAAACATAATAGATGCACACCCAGTGACGGCGGATAGTAAGCGAGAACGGAGGAAGCCTTTTAGTCCGGTTCCTAGCTCGTCCAGGTCCAGCCGGGCCGCGAGCGAGAGAGGTCCCTCTCTCATACAACAACATCTGGGACCAGATGTTGTGGTACAAAATGTGTCTTTAGCGGAGCATACGTCCGTCGCTCGGGACGCTCCATTGTATAAGCAGTCCGTAGAGACTGTTAAGGCTTCCTCTTCTCGTCAGCGCACACGACCGCACCTTGGCTGCGTGACCGCCGATATATTACCAGCTTCACCGATGAAGGATTCTTCGGCGACCAGGTCACACCATCCGGCAGCCAGGGATTCGAGACCGATGGACTCCGGACGTTCGCATAGGAAAAGTATGCGGGAGCCATCTGATGCGGAGCTGCCCTCGGCGAAGCAGCGAAAGACTGCGCCTCCGCAGGTCTCGACGCCGGACATTCTTGTGCAGATAGCAGCTTATCGCAGCATCCCAGCAGCCGACAGAAACGGTGTCGGATCGAGAATTATCCGACGGCGCTGGGTCGGTACGCTCCGCCGAAGCATCGGGGGCGGACGACCGGGAACATCGTGAGGTCCGACCGGATGGTGAAAGGGATACGGATGACTTGGAGCTATCCCTTTCGGAACAACATAAAGCTGCCGTGGACTTCATCCGGCACTTTCTCCCTCAAGTTGTTCCGTCGGGCCAGACTGCTGCGCTTCCGGACAAGAGAATTATAGCGTCATTGGACTCTGAATTTTTTGAGCGGTTCAGGGACATCGCTCCCGAGTTTCCGTCGCAGTCCAATAATGTTGCTAGAACATTTGAATTATTGAACGACGCTATATTTAAACTTGCTTCCAGGATGGGGAAAGCAGGTTTCTTGTCCGCTAATACTCTCAACCTGCCTTTCATTAATGCAAGGAATAAATTCGATACGGCAGGACAGGGTATACCGAGAGTTCCTCTGCGTATGGACGACGAGGCGGAAGACTTAGAGCAGCTATTGCGTCTAACAGAGCCAATTTAGATGCCTTATATTACGCAGATCACCTTACTAAGGCGTTATCACTGCACCTTCAAGGGGAAGAGTTTCAGGATATACAATCCTCTTTAAGACTTCTTTCAAGGGCAGTAGCTTATTCCACGTGTAACTCCGCCCTTTCAGTGGCAAATCTGGAGTTGGTTAGACGTGACGCAGCCCTAGCTACATCCACACTAGTGGATTCTAAGGTGAAGAACTCTCTTAGAGTCGCTTCGGTCTCAGGAGAACTTCTCTTTGACGGCAAGCTTTCCGCTATTTATGATAAAATTAAAAAGAAAGCTAATGATTCTCTGTTGTTCAGATCGGCTCCTAAAAAGTCGGATACAGCAGACACGAATAAGACAGGCACTTCTGGGTCTAATGCGCCCAAGAGAGGTTCCTATAGAGGTTCCGGTGCGTCCTCTTGGTCTTATTCGAGAGACCGTCAGGATAGCGACTCTCGTTCGGGACGTCCTTCAGGCCGGGACAATCGGTCGGACGCCCCGAGGTCGACGAGGCGAGGTGCGGGTCGTGGAAGACGTGGTTTCTCCTACCGCAGGCCTCGCAGGTCCAGGAGGTGATGGCTTAAACCTCTATCGCGTTCCGGTTGGCGGAAGGTTGTCGAGTATTTCACAAGAGTGGGCGTCGATTACGGACGACCCTTGGGTGAGAGGAGTGACTTCGGAAGGTCTAAAGATATCCTTCAAACGAAAGCCTCCTTTAACTCGAAGTCCAAAGTGGACTCATCTTCCGTCAAATCCACAGAAAAGAGACGCTCTGTTATCAGAGGTGCAGTCTCTTTTAATGAAGAACGCGGTAGAGGTCGTAGAAAACCAGGAATCTCTGGGATTCTACAGCCATCTGTTTCTGGTTCCGAAACCAGACGGCTCGTTCCGTCCAGTCATAGATTTGAGCTGGATAAACAAGCTGATCGTCGCTCCGAAGTATTATATGGAGACGATTCGATTGGTCAGAGCGAGTATTCGGGTGAACGATTATGCAACGAGCATAGATCTCAAAGATGCGTACTTTCACGTCATGGTACATCCGACATTCCGAAAGTATCTACACTTTGCAGTCCTGGGAGTGGTGTATCAATTCCGGGCGATGTGCTTCGGATTGAATCTAGCACCCTGGGCTTTCACTCGGGTAATGAACTCGGTAATGATCTACTTCCGAGCTCATTCGTCTGCGGTAACGTCGGCCTACCTGGACGACATTCTTCAGAGGTACGGCAACGAGTTAACGCTTCAGAACGATGTTCAGAATCTTCTTCTATTGCTCCGACGTCTCGGTTTTATAGTAAACGAGGAGAAGTCGGATCTGGTGCCGTCCAAGTCATTCACTCATCTGGGAATGAGCTTCGAGACGCACAACAATCTCGTTCGTCTGCCGTTAACCAGAGCGAAATTAGTCAGTTGTTACGCTCGCTATTGTCTGCACGCAGACAAAGTCACGGCGAGAGAATTTATGAGACTGATAGGTCTGTGCGGAGCCGCCGCGGATCTCATTCCGATGGGGCGGCTACGCACACATCCTCTTCAAATTTTCCTGACTCAGAATTGGAGTGTGAAAATTCATTCGCTCGATGTAGACGTTCTCTTGTCAGATCAAGTGAAACAAGAGATTCAGACTTGGGCAAACATTTAGTGGTTAACTCAAGGAGTTCCGCTGCAGTTGCCGGATCCGAGTTTTACCGTTATGACGGATGCCAGTCAAACAGGTTGGGGTGCATCATTAATCCCAACGGATTCGAGATGCCAGGGTCTTTGGGATCCGCAATTCCTGTGCAAGCACATAAACATCAAGGAAATGATGTCAATTTGGCTTGCGTTACGTCACTGGATGGACATTATTCACGATGCTCATGTCCAAATCCTATCCGACAATACGACAGTAGTGGCGTATATACGGAATCAGGGAGGCACTCATTCAGTTCCGTTGTTCAATCTAACGGAAAGAATCCTTCTGTTTGCATTAGAACATCACGTTCTTCTTTCGGTCCGTCACATACCGGGTCGTCTGAATGTGCTAGCAGACTCCCTTTCACGAAAGGGTCGCTTGTTGCCGTCGGAGTGGACTCTCAACAAACAAGTATTCAATCAGATTTGCTACCAATGGGAACGGCCAATGATAGACTTATTTGCGACACATCTCAACAATCAGTTGCAGACGTATGTGTCTCCGTGTCCGGATCCAAGAGCATTTGCAGTAGACGCTCTATCGATCCCTTGGGACGGAATGATAGGATATGCGTATCCTCCAGCGCCGTTAATTCAACAAGTATTGCTAAAGATAAAACAATCTCAATGCAAGATTCTGTTGGTAGCATCTCTGTCGCCATTGAGACCGTGGATAAATCTACTCAGGTGTCTGTTGTGGGACCTACCGCGGAAGCTTCCTCCACGAGAGGATCTTCTTTCGCAGGGGAAATCGCGCCAACTCCATCACAACCCGCAAGGTCTCAACCTTCACGTTTTTCCGTTGTGCGGTCCTTCTTGCATGGCAAGCACTTTACAGGACGAGCAGTGGATGCGATTTCTAACTGTAGGAGGACCTCCTCTTCGCTAAACTATGCGGCTAAGTGGAAGGTTTTTCGTCGTTGGTGTAGGGATCATTCTGTAGATATATTTGATCCCTCTATACCAGACATTGCAAACTTTCTAGTATACTTGTTTGACGAAATCAAACTGCAGCCTGTTACTATAAAGGGTTATAGATCTATGTTATCTGATACCTATGCACATCATGATAGTTTACAAATTGGATCTAATGTCTCTTTATCGAAGTTGGTTAGAAACTTTTCGATAAATAGACCCAGAACTCTTAGATTAATTCCTAAGTGGAATTTAGCTTGGGTTCTCCTTAAATTGAAGGAAAAGCCATTTGAACCTCTTGGGACAGTAGATTTCAAATTCTTATCTTATAAGACAGCTTTTCTCTTAGCTTTCTCTTCTGCCAGAAGAGTCAGTGAGCTTCATGCACTATCGGTGGATGATTCTCATTATCGTAGTGTTGGGAACACTATCACCTTCACTACTAATGTGGGTTTTTTAGCTAAGAATCAGGCTCCTAATAAATATCCGGAACCTATTGTTATTAAGGCTCTTCCATCTTCAGACGGGCGTAGGCCTTTACTCTGTCCTGTTAGAGCACTACGTATCTATAAACAGAGATCTCAGTTTATCAGAAAGGGACGGAAACGTTTCTTTCTGTCTTTGATGCCTAATAGAAAGGACATTTCAGTCCATTCTATTGCTAGATGGATTCAGTTAACTATCCGTATTGCTTATGAAGATTTATCTTCTTCTCAGCAGTCTGTGCTTAAGATTTCTGCTCATGAAGTAAGAGCTCTTTCTACTTCCTGGGCTTATGCTAATAGTGTTGCTATTACAGATTTAATGAAGGCTGCTTATTGGTCTCAGCCATCCACATTTACGAATTTTTATCTCAGAAATATTGAGTCCATTTCTGGAGACCTGCATTGTTTAGGTCCGTTATCTGTTGCTCAGAATGTCGTCCACTAAACAGTTGCAACTATAGTTATGCAGGCTTTCTGTTCCGGCAGTGACTCCGTCCGGCTGCCCTCTTCGCTCTGGGCTATTTGACCAAGGGGAAGGGGGGGGGGGGGGGGGCCGGGTGTTCCCTTAGGTCACCTGCTTTATAGTGAAAAGCAAGGGAATGCCTCCTCCAAGTCAGTATTTCTGAGTCGCTTCCGGGATGGTTTTAAAGTGTAATATTAATGTTTAAATTCATTCATGTCTTATTTTTAAAGTGTAGCTCGGTGTGAAGCATTTGTATATGTCAAGTGTCAAACGGGCTTTAATATACAATACTTGGACACTTTTAAATGATTATAAAGAGTCTCAATTCTCTGGACTACTTTATTTATTGGCTTCCTTTAAAAATAATTAGTATAAGGGTTATACTGGATGTTAATAGAGAACATGAATGTTATTGTGCTCAATTATTAAGGGTAGTGTATCTTTCTAATTTAATATTAAATAAGAAAGATACATGTAAAGCCTAATACTCCTTTTCTCCTTAAGGGGTTACCTCTTTACTATATAGTTGAGCTTATTGGATTTTCCTCTATGTCCTAGGCCCTCCAGCCTGTTTACTATTCAGCTAAGTCTGGGTCATTGGTACAGTATAAAAATGTTAAAAAATTTATAGTAATTTATATATTTTTTATACTTACCAATGACCCAGACGGGGATGGCCCTCCCTGGAGTTGGGAACTCTTGCCTCCCCGCTGAGTACATAGCGCTGACCAGGCACTGCCAGTAAGAATGATAATTGGCGCCAATTTCGGGACGACTGCGTCACTGCGCATGCGCAGTAGAGGCGTAGTATGGAGGTCCTTTAGGACATGATTTCTTTTTGTTTTGGATGCAAATTTTGGGGATTGGGGGGCAAAATTTGTGTTTGGCCCTGGTTTTGTTAGAGTTAGCACCAGCTAAGTCTGGGTCATTGGTAAGTATAAAAAATATATAAATTACTATAAATTTTTTAACTTTTTGGTACAAGTTACTAGTAAATTTGGGTGATTTTTTTTTTAAGGTGATGGTTCGGGTTCGGTTTTGGTTCTGAAAAAAAAAACTCGAACCAAGCCGAAAAACTGATAAACTGCCCAGCCCTACAGGCCCCAAATCTCACCCGATTTTTTTTTTCAATTTTGTATGTTGCTTTGGTGTGATATCTAGATGGGAACTCTCAAATTTTTCTGAATTTTGTTGAAAAACATTGCTAACATTGCCGCCAGCAGCCATCTTTGATTTAGCACATAAATTGTCAACAATTCCATTACTGCAGGTCTCATCCCTCACCTGATCTTTTGCAGGTTTCATTTGTTTCTTTGGTGTGATGTCTTTTCTGCAGAAACTTGATTTAATGTCTTGGCATTACTGGATCTTTCTATTTAGTTCAGTCCCTTGGACAAGTTGAGCTGCAGTGCCATTGACACTTTCATTTATTACACCACACACTCTGAATACTGATTTGGTACTTGATCACCCACTTGGTATGGCTTTAAAATTTGTACTTCAGGTACTTATCAGACCTGCAGAAAAAAACTAATTTTGAAGATCATGAACCACTGGGTTGCCACAACATATCCAGTGACCTATATGCTGAAAAATTGCTTGTTAGGTCCTCATGAGGCTGTTGGTCCAAAGCCTAGCAGTATGGAATGGTGCACACTGGTTAGCAGATAACCATCTCCTATATGTACTGTAGTTGCTGATATTTCAAGAGAATGAGTAGAATTTGTAGAGTGCTAAATTATTTTTGGCTATCAAAATTGGCTCACATCTTTTCCTTGTCGCAATATATGGGAAAGTGCCTATGGGCACTCTCCCATAAAGTGTAACAAAGCAAATCCTTTCAGACTAAATGCTATCAGTTTAAAGATAATATGATACACTTTTACTGAATATGAAGCCTTTGCACAGAGGTACCTGCACTTCAGAATAAAGCCTAAATATGGGCTTCCAGCACTCTACCAATTAAGGGACCATTGTACTTATATATATGTACATTTATAGCATTTTCTTCATGTTAACAATGTAACATGAGGGTCCTTGAAAAAGGGTAAAAAATTCTTGAATTTTATCTTGCTTTGTCTGTATGAGACCTGAATCCAATTTCATATGTGTCTCAAAAATTAAAAATAACTTATGCCCAGCTCATTGAACTTGTTTCAATGAGGTGTCATAAGCTATGTGATCCCTCAGTGAAATTCATCAGTTAATTTTGACCTAGTTGTTCTTTCTGAACCTGTAATTTGATTGATTGAGAGCCAATCAGCTCTGTGCTCTAACTCAGGTAAATCCACTCTTACCATGCTCTAATTGCCATATGTGGGTCAATTAGAACATGTCTGTATCCACGCTATGCAAGAGCAACGGCACTAAACTGCTCCTATCACAGATCAGACACATCCCAGAGTTGTTTTCTGTAAATTTGATCATGGCAAATAGACCGAGATTGAAAATGTCATTTTTTGTATTGTTTTTCTTCAAATGAAACAGGTTGCGAGAATTTTTCACTTATAACGATGATAGGAATTACAGTGGAGATATATGTCTCTTGTTAAGTTAGACATTCGGGAATTTGACTGTGGAAAACCATTTGTTAACGAGCCCCTTCGTCTAATAACCCAACAAGAGATGTTTATCTCCAAATTGGAGTAAGCTTGAGACAAAAGTGAAAAATTCTAGTTATTCAAGTGCCATCTGGTATTCATTGTGATAAAGAGTTTTCTTCTTCCTCATGAATCAGCAAAACTTTTCTTCTACTATACCCAAAAAGTACTATTCAAATTTAGTTACTCTTTCATTTTTTGTTTCCATATGTGGATTATCCACCTTGTGGTCATGTACAATTTCTGGAAAGAAAAAACTCAAGAAGCACTTACAGACTTTTCGATAATTGACCATTGGTTTATATTCCTCCATCCATTATCAGAACTCTGTTTGCGCATCTTGTTCTTTTTCTAAACAAAAATGAATAATTGTTACATAGAAAATCCATCCATTGGTGTTATTGCAGTAATTCACTCCCCCATTGTGTTTTTTTATGAGTCCTGTGTATTTATTTTTGCCCTGACTGCCAACTGGAGGATCTAGTTATGAGCTCAATTTGTTGGTACATCCATCCACTCATACAAGCATTTAGCTCTGAAACTTTTATGCTGTGCATCATGTTTGAATGACCTTTGGTGTCATGATAGACTGTGGGCTGGGGAAATTGATATCCAGATGGTTCAGGTTCTTCATTCATATTAAGAGTTCTTGCACCTTTGAGTTTTATTTTGACATAGAATTACTAAGATTTCAAGGTATTTGATTGATACCTTCAGATGTATTCAACCAAATGAAATGATATGTGATAGTAATGTCAGTGGGTGGAAAGACACATCAGGTTTCATTTTGGGATTTTTCTGGTAATTTTTGCCATGTTTTGGTTTTTGTAGTTTCAGTCTTTGAATGAAATCTTCATTTGTAATTAATGGAATATTTTTGGTCTGTGAAGTCATTGGATGGAAAGACATGAGAGTTGATTATGAGATTCAGTTTACTCATTTCTGCAAGAATTCTTGCCTTCTTTTTACTTAGAATTTACTGACTGTTCAGATATTTGGATGATACTTTTAGTTGTATTATTTATTTATTTATTGGTGCTTAAGGTCACATAATTATGCACAATAGCTAATCATGACCATGACAGTTTTACGGGTGGAGAAAGCTAAAGTACCTGGAGAGAACCACCAAACATCGACGAGCAACTGTCAGCTCCTCAACATTCTAACTCTGTTCAAGCTCCACTCAAGCAGGGTTACAGTGGTTGAAGACACATGCACCATCAACGTGCAGTACGCCTTAGTACACAACATCATCATGCTCCCATGTAGGCAACCAGGATAAAATGTCTTGCCCAAGGACACAATATGGGTCGCCCCCAGACCAAGATCGAACTCGGGACCTCTAGCATAGAAGTCCAGCAGTCTACTACTAACCCACCTCTTTCCTCTTGTCCATTTAAGAAGTCTGGAATTGTTGAGAAAACACCTATGACATCAGCAGAAAATAAAGCTAAGTTTCATTTTGTTACCTTTGATAAAAGAAAACAATAGACAGCTCTCTGAGCTGTCTGTTGTTTTCGTTTATTAAAAGTTACAAAAGGAAACTAGGCTTTTTATGGCAAGCAAATTAGAAGCAAACAGGTAACTGTCCACTTTTGCTGACTTCTGATATTTGAATAATACTTTTAGTTGTAGTTGATGGAATGATTATGAAGTTGGCTTGAATATTTCACCAGCATTATGGCTGTATGTGGACTTGGATATTCTTTTTGTAAATTGTGGTTTTGAAAAGATTTCTTCAGTTGCAAGCAACCAAATGATATTTTTTGACTCGGAGATCACTGAGTTAGGGCACAGATTGAGTTAGATTATTGAGGTGGTAAATGTATTTTTACCTGCGTCGCCAGCGGCAGAGTAACTGCTTGACTCCGTCCGTCAGTCCGACATTCCGTCAGTCCATCCATAAGTCCGTCCGAAACACTTTTTCCGTCAAAATTTTCTTGGCTTCTATGAAAGGGAATCATTTTATATTTGGTCTGCTGCTTCATAATGATGAGTTGTATCGTGTGAGCAATTTTCAGATCTGCCGTGCAGCCACTTCCTGTTTGCCGATACTTTGAAATTTTACTGTACCCGCTGAACATTGAAATTTTTCATCAAGGTTTTCTCGGCTTCTATGCAAGGGATTGATTTTATATTTGGTCTGCTGCTTCATAATGATGAGTTGTATCGTGTAAGTAATTTTCAGATCTGCCGTGCAGCCACTTCCTGTTTGCCGATACTTTGAAATTTTACTGTACCCACTGAACATTGAAATTTTTCGTCAAACTTTTCTCGGCTTCTGTGCAAGGGATAGATTTTATATTTGGTCTGCTGCTTCATAATGATGATTTGTATCGTGTAAGCAATTTTCAGATCTGCCGTGCAGCCACTTCCTGTTTGCCGATACTTTGAAATTTTACTGTACCCACTGAACATTGAAATTTTTCGTCAAACTTTTCTCGGCTTCTATGCAAGGGATTGATTTTATATTTCATCTGGAGCCTGATAATGATCAGTTGTATCATGTATGCAATTTTCAGATCTGCCGTGCAGCCACTTCCTGTTTGCCGATTCAATTGCATGCAGCGACGCAGGTCCAGACCCGGTATTGGTCTTGGCTTGTTACTCAAGTTATTTCATTTGTTGACTTATGTACAAAACATGGACAAGCCTGGAAATAAGCAATCAGTCATTGCAGAATGAGGTCCCCAGTGGGTGAATTGCTGATGCTATCCCAAACAGTGGTCCAATTTATCCTCTGGGTACCTCTTTCTGTTCAGGCTTGAGACCTTGATTCAGATTGAGGTTCACAGGGGTAAATTTAGTGATGCTACCCTGCTGTGCTAGCATTCCCAAATTCACCTCTGGGGACCTCATTTTGCTGATGACAGCCTGCTTATTTCCAGGCTTGAACATGGACTAAACTGAATTTTGGGTAACATCCTTTGCATTGCACTTGTATAGACAGCAAAGACTTGACATATTGACAATGAATTGTCGATTATTTTTGCCGTCAACAGCTCTGAAATTATTGAATAATATTGCTATAAGATAACACATCTAGGGTTTCTAGGCAATATCATTACTTCTATTTACTGCCCCCTACAGCTCATGGGTCATATTCAAATCTTCTGATATGTCAGATGTAACTGTTATTGAATCGAACATTAGTAGTACATGTACTCAATTATTCAATTTTGATCATTTGGCCTTTATCAAGTGGAAAAGTATAAAGGGTTGCACTATTTTAAAACTTGGCTTGTAGATCTGTGATGCTTTCGTCAAATTTTTTTTCCCCCATTTTTATGTTAAGTTCTAGCTGCAGATGTAGACAGCAGGAAATAAAGACTCTACTTGAAAACACACTAGAAATAGTTCATAAAAGAATCCTGATGGTTTGCGTATCTTTTAAAATAAATTTGCTTGAATTAATTTTTATTTTTTTCAGCTGTAAACTTTGTCTGTGATAATCCAGACATTAGAGCAATCTCATTTGTTGGATCTGATCAAGCTGTGAGTATATATATTTTTTTTAAACTCAGTGGTGTTCTTTCTAGTGTACCGCTGTCAGTCATGGTTTCATTTATTTGATCACATTTCCAAAATGACCTATATCTACAACACCAACAAGTTTGCATAATCACTTTAAAGTTGTTGTGCCTATCAATCCTTCAAGTTGTTTATTTGGTGTCACAATTCATTTCATTTAACGTCTGCACGCTGAATTCAAATTACCCAAAACAGCAATTTTTTTCTATAATGCTATCAGGAACATAACCAGTTAAATCTTGTTGACAGAGCTCTGGATAAACTGGATTGAAATGGTTAAGTTCCTATTGCATTATTTATTTGGTGTCACAATTCATTTCATTTAACGTCTGCACGCTGAATTCAAATTACCAAAAACAGCAAATTTTTTCTATAATGCTATCAGGAACATAACCAATTAAATCTTGTTGACAGAGCTCTGGTTAAACTGGATTGAAATGGTTAAGTTCCTATTGCATTATGGGAAAAATTTTCAGACTGAAATTTAGATTTTTGGACATCGAATTGTAATGGGTTAATTGGATACTGGTTAACAAGATGACATTGCAAAAAAATTCTTGAATATTCAAAATTTTCATTCTTTGTCTCTAAAACATATCTCAAAACATGAGCTTGACAAGCTCAGTTCAATGAGGATTCGTGACCTATGTTTTGGATGCTAAAATGGAAAAAATAATCAAATTAGAAAGATATTTATGGGAACAGCTCTTTGATCAGATTAATTTAAATATAAAGTTTGTGCAAAGGTTACAATTCTTTAAAATTCACTGCAAAATGTTTTTGGAAATTTCTGTCTAAAACCTTACTCCATTCCAACATGGCTTACAGCTTAACAGCTGACCATTCCTAAAAACTTAATATGACTTTCTCACTTTTGTGATTCAGTTTATTTCAAAGTGTTAGTTGAGTGTACACTATTAATGTTTCCTTTTATGCTGTAGTAAATTCTGAAACTGTGAATTATACACATGGAACACCATTTAAATGCAACCCATTGCTAGAGTTCAGTATTCTTTGTTGTTTGAAACAATGGCCATTCAATGTTACAGAAAACTATGGGTAGATATTTCAAAAGCTACTAATATGTAGAGGATATCTATGCTATTTTAGTGGATATAGTGACTTTTCTCGTTTGTGTGGACCTGAAAATATTATTTTTCACTGGTGCAAGTTCGAGTGAAAAATAATACGTTCATGTCCCCGCTCATGAGATAATTCCCGATATTCACTAAAATAGTGTAGATTTTTTTTTTATTATATGCTATGTGACATTTTACTGCACAATATTCTGCCCAATTCGACTCCAAACAGTTTCAACACAATAACAAAAATCTGCTGATCATTCCTTCTAGGCAATGTTTAAGGTGATGTCATGCGCCGAAGCGAGTGGACGTGAGAGAATTATTTTTGACTCACGCAAGCGCTCGTGAAAAATAAAACTTTCAGGTCCACACTCTTGATATAATTCCATATATTCACTAAAATAGTGTAGATTTTCTTTTTATTATATGCACTGTGACATTTTACTGTGCAATATTCAGCCCAATTCGACTGCAAACAGTTTCAAGACAATAACAAAGATCTGCCAATCGTTTCTTCAAGGTGATATCATGCGCTGAAGCATGACGTCATTTAGGAAGCTATTGAGGGATATTTCTTATATCCATTGAGTCTATGGATATCGAGAAATATCTTTTAGATAATTTGCATTAATTCACAGACGAGCATATAATGAAACTCTTTATTCACATCACTAATGACACAATGCAATTTACAAACAACTTTTACCCTTTTTAAAATCGGATGATGATCAACTAAAACTAAAAAAAACATTGACTACCAAGATATTCATTGGCTAGTCGACTAATCGGAACAGTCCTAATATTGCCACAGATACTGAAAGTGACCTTGAATATCAATAAATAAACAAATAAAAGTAAATAAATAACCACTGGAATTGTTTATTGCTGTTGCTAAGTCTTCATGGGATAAGTTATTGAATTAGCTGAGTTCTAACCTATAGTTAACAGAAATCTAAAAATCTCTTCTGTACAAGATAATTTGTATAAATTTCTGTTATTATACTCCCCGCAAACAAAGTTGGGGGGGTATATAGGAATCACCCTGTCTGTCCGTCCATCCATTCACTCGCGTCTGTCCATCCTTATAAACACAACTCCTCCTAAATTGTTTGAAGAATTTTCATGAAACTTTACACAATGGAAGAACCCCATATGAGGATGTGCATGAAGCAATAGAATTCCGTTCTGACAGGTGCGGAGGGTATCACTTGGTGAGCTTGCTCACAGTACCTCTAGTTTCATAACTGAAAAATAGTTTCAGTTAAAGTGCATCTGCTTTGACAAAAACGGCATTCTACTCAAAGCAAAATTTATTTCTACTTTGGATTCAGACTGAAATGAAGAATAACCTTGCATTGAAACAGCCAGTTATATACATAAAACACATTGTGTCCATTCTACAAGAATAACATGCTACACTGTTTAAAAAACTTACTGCCAACTATTTTTTTTATCTTCAAATTTTAGGGCAAATATATTCATGAACGAGGGTCAAAGAATGGAAAGAGAGTTCAAGCTAACATGGTATGTTTATTCATTATAGGTAGTTCGATTTTGATATTATCTATTGTACTTTTGTGATCTATTCTTGAATAGGAAGATCTCTGTGTATCTTTATCTTTGCTGATCTTTATCTTTGCTGATGTTATATTGTACATTGTTCAGTGAGTCAGAAAACTTTTGAAAAAATTCATTGTGCAAAATACCTATGTGTTGTTGGACAGCTTCATATCTGGAGGAATGTGAAAAACTTTTTCAGAACCATAAAAAATTGGCAAGTATCTGCCTTACAGTTGACCAGTCAGTACTATCTTTGTCCGAATAGTTAATTGGTTGAATGCTGGAAGCCCATATTTGAGCTTCATTCTGAAGTGCCAATTCTGCAAGTTGGAGGCGTCATATCCTGCATATGTGCTTCATATTAGGCATATAAAAACAAATTTCATGTTTCTCGGGTAGTTTTTTCTCAATTCTGTGATGAGGGAGGGAGGCTTTTTTTTCTTCTTTTTTTCATAAAACAGTTCTGAAAATAGTTCGAATCAGAAATTTAACAACTTCATTATTATGTGGCAAACCAGAGTTTTCCGCTGCGAACATTTCCCATAATGTAGTTGAAAATTTAACCAACTATATCTTGTTTGACAGAGTTTTGTGAGCTCTGTCAAACAAGGTGTAGTTGATTAAATATTTGTCCTACATGTGCAAAATACTGTCATAGAAAAGATTTCCAGGTAAAAAAAAAGGTGATGGGCAGATTTTCTGTGACGAGGGAGGTGCCTGAGAAACAAACAAAAAATTTAATAGCCTTATCTTGTGGAATTATTTAGCCTGCATGCTTTTTGCCTTGTTAAAATTTTTTTTGGAAGTATGCCTATAAGCACTCGCCCATAAATTGAAACAAGGGGAAGGCAGGTGAATTAATTTTTCAAAGCAAGAACAATTTAGCATGGCAGCAGTTTAAGACATCTTTTAATCAGTGTATATTACTGATGTCTTTATCTTAATTTTTGTAGTTTTAATTCAGTTTGTGCTTTGGGAGCAGGTTGAAAATTGAAATGCTGGTTGGTTGTGTCTGGATACTCAGCTATAATTCTACTCATAGTCCTGAGTAGACTCAGGCCTGTACAAACTGGTGACAATCATTCCATCTCCCTATCTGATGGCTAGAAGAAATGGGCTGATGCATTGTTCATTCCCTCAATTTACTAGGCTTTAGACAAATTCCATAAAAGTTCTCATAAATTGCTGTATTCATTTGCTAACTTTTCCAAAATCATGATCTAGTCAGAATCCAATCCTTGACTAGTTATCATTTATTGGAAATCTCTCTTACAGATTAAAGGATAACAAGACAAGATTACTGTCAGATCCACATATACAATTTACAATCTGACAAACACAATAAACTATTAGTATCAGAAGATTACATCACTTAATTCTATATACTACACTTCATGGAAAGCAGCAAGAACGTTTCTTTTTCAATTTTCCTGAGTGCCATAGGATCAAGAAAGGATATTGACACCAACTACCTAGCAAAACTATACTAAACCAGGCACACCACTTGACCACCAACAGACCCATAAGGGAATGCTAGTTAACCAAGGATATACAGGGCTAGCACAGAACACACGGAATACTCCATTTTTAATTAAGTTGAGTATTTTCTGTGTTCTGTACAAGTCCATTATATCCTTGGTTAATTAGCATTCACTTACAGGACTGTGTGGTATTGTGTGATTTTACTATCATTTTGTTAGGTGGTTAATGCCAAAGGAAACTCTCTGCATTGGTTTGATCCCCTGCTATGCCATTTACAATAACCTATTCTTTGCCTCTTGAGGTGACAGACCATGAAAAATAGTTCTAAGCTTGAATGAATCAGTTGAAACCCTTATGTGATGTGCTGCCAAATAGAGTAATTCTGCTTCATACACATGCACAGAAATATTTAATGTTTGTCCGATACATTGATGGTACAACACACGATGACAGGTACAAAGTTTGGGATGACAGGATGAAAACTGTTGATACCTGTCACAATGACTAGCTCTAAAAACAATTATTTGGTGGCATGGCAGTGAAATGTTATGATGTAAAACAATATTAAAAAGGGCTTGTTGAGCCAATCTGAACCATGCACAAACTCAACGCACTTCTTCCACATCATAGCATGAATATTCTCACTTTTCCATTTTATTGCTCAACCTTTTACTCAACATAGCAACCATATCTGGCCCATTGCAATACATGAAAATTGACATTCAAATTTTATTTTTTCTTTAATTCTTGGCTCCAAAACATAGTTTATAAACCCACCCTCATTGGAAAAAGCTCATGGAGCTTGTTCCACTGAAGGTTCATAAGCTGTGTTTTTTAGGCCTAAAATGAAATTTTTTAGTTTTTCTGAAGATTTGATAGCTAGTGGCACCTTTTTTTGTCATGTTAGATAAATGAGGCAAAAAAATTCTGAAAAATAGTATTTTATGAAAAAAAGTTACATGAAAAAAAGTATGGTAACCTTTTCATGGTTTGCCTTTATCCCAAATTTGTTTGGGCATGAAATTAGTTTATTGACAAATTATTTTGATTTTTGGCAGCATAAAATCCAATTCAAAAAAATGATCAATTGCATTTTTTAGCACTCATTTAAATTTTCATTTTAGGGAGCCAAGAACCATGGTGTTATTATGCCAGATGCAAACAAAGAACAAACTCTAAATCAGGTAATTCATCTCCTTTTTATACCCCCACTTTCGAAGAAAATGGGAGTATACTGGTCCATTACTGGATTACATGCAGACATGTTAACCTCCAGAATAATTTTTCAGGGAACCTGAGGGTGATTTTCAGGGAAATGGGATGGATTTCAGGGAAAAGTTCGCGCGGGGACAAAATAAAAGAAAAAACTTGAGAATTTTCAGCTCATGGACCACTATTAACACCAGGTTATATCCAGAACTAGTTGTCAACTATGCTGATGCATTTATGCTGTTAAAAAATCATAAAATAACTGTTGATTTGCCCTCCCCCCCCCCCCCCTGGATCCTCTTCTTCATGAGCCCAACCCCCTTCCCCACCACCACCCACCCACACTGTCCCACAGAGCACCTCCACCTCTGGTTTGCTCTTATAAAAGTCTACTTAGCTAATAATTTTCCAAGTCTGGAAATGTTAACAGGAAAAGATGTCCTAATGTTCTGTTACTTCAAGAACATTAGTACTTAGAAAGTATCTTTATCAAACTTCATGCATATGGGACGTTTGTGCCCTACACAAAACTTTTCTTTTCATCATTGAAGCTTTTTTTTTCAATTTCATTCAATATTTTCTGGGTACAGATAGCCAACAGTTAACAGTTCTGTGGTCAGCACAACAGAATAAATGTAGTGTTAGAAAATAAGTCCATTGTGTTTAAATATGCAGTCATAATTTTTCGGCATCCTAAGCGACTTTAACCTACTTTTAATAAAAACTGTGCCAAATAGTTGTTGTTTACGTTTTGATTTTGGAAAAGGGATGAGAATTAAACCTATTCTATGAAGGAATGAATAAATATATATTATTTAATTCCTTTTCATCTATTTCAATTTCCAAAACTGCATTTAAATGAAGGTGGAGTTTTCAATTTTTCGAAAGTAAGTCACCTATTTTCACTTTGAGACTCGCACATTGATCACTAATCTCCGAAGAAAAAACCCAGAAATAAACACGAACACAGTTGAAATATATATCATAAAATACACTTTTCTTAAATAAATTTAACTTAAATCCATATTTTACTGCGTCGTGAGTTTTTACCAGAGTTTGAAATGCATGTGATTTGACTCTGAACGTTTTTTCAAAAGTTACAACGGGAACGAAATATTTGACTATTGTTTTCCGAGATTTTTGGTCTAAAACTGATTCCTATCCGGGAGGCCGGGAACTACACTGAAATTCCGGGATTTTCCCGGGCATTCCGGGAGAGTTAACATGTCTGATTACATGCGTCTGTGCATTCCTCCGTCCGTCCATCCGTCCGTGGGTGAGTCTGTCTGAGAATATTCATAACTTTCATAACTTAAGTAAATTATTATTTTCTATAATATTTGTTGGTCATAGGTATGCCCACACTAGTTATTTTTTTTTTTTATTATTACTTGTTCACTTCGAAATTGTGTCCGTCCAAGCCCAATTTCATCTGTTCAGCCTGTATCTCAGGTATCGAATGCTCTATTGCAATGAAATTTGCTCTATTGCAATGATATAGGCTTTAAAAAAAGGATTCAACGATATTTCTCACATTCTTCTTTTTAGAGTTATCCCCCTTTTTTGACATAGAAACTGTAGGAAATAGACATTATTTGTATGTTCAGCCTGTATCTCAGGTATAGGTTATCGGATTTCGGTGAAATATGGCATGCAGTTTGCCTATGACAAAGGCTTCTGCCTCATTGCAAAAAACTTCCAAACATAAAACAGTTTTCCATACCTTTTGACTTAGAAATTGTTGGAAATTGTTGAAAGCTTTCGAAGAAAATGGGGAGTGGTATACTGAATTACGTCCGTCCATCCATCCATCTGTCTGTCCGTCCATCCATCCGTCTGTCCGTACAAGAATATTCATAACTTAAGTAAATCATTATGGAATTAAATGAAACTTAGTATGCAATTAAATTGTAACACTGCCCAAGACTAGAATGAATTTCGGTGTTGTCAGATTTTTTTTTTTTATTTTATTAGATAATTATACCCCCATTTTCGAAGAAAATGGAGGTATACTGGATTACATGCGTCCGTCCATCTGTGCATCCGTCCGTCTGTTTGGCCATCCAAGAATATTCATAACTTTCATAACTTAAGTAAATTATTATTTTCTATAATATTTGTTGGTCATAGGTAGGCCCACACTAGGCGGTACACCACATGGGAGTATGCACCGGACGACAGTCCAGCTCTTGTTGTTCAAGTAGTACAGGTCTGTTGCTTTTATCCTATCATTCTTATGATTAATCTAAAATTTGCTTCTTTTTTGTGACATGGATACTTGGTTTCCAGCAATTGTCATTTATTACCTCACCTGACTGAAAGTCAAGGGGAGCTCAAGTAATCACTTTCTGTCCATCGTCTGTCATGAACTTTACATTATCGACTTCTCCTAAACCCTGAGCCAAATTGAACCAAATATGATGCACATGGTCCTTATCATATTCCATTCAAGTTTGTTCCAATAAAGCTGCCACACTCAGTAGGAAGGGGCTGTGGGAAACTGCTCAAAATTCTAGAAAAATCTTCTCATGAACCAGTGGGTACAATGACTTGATATTTGGTATGGAGCTTCCTTCTGAGGTGTAGTATCAAGTTTGTTCAAACAAAGTCCATGGAGCAATATTTGCCTTCGTAATGGGAGGGGTAAGATTTTTGGTCCCACCCGAAATTTCTATTTTCTAAACCGATTATCCAATTTGAACGAAATTCGGTATATGGTATTATTGAGTCATAAATACTTTATTCCTGGTAAAAAAAAAGTTCCATGGGAACCCCCAGGAGGTAAAAATAGAAAATATTTTCCAACGGCCATATTTCCCAAACCACATGGAACAGAGAACTGTAATTTGGTATGAAACATCCTTAGGACCAGTAGAATCGATTGAAAAAAAAAATTGTCATCGGTTGTGTGAGGGTGCTCTGTAGAGGGCATCGGAAAAATACTGAGTCAGCATATTTGCAAATATTAAAAAAAAAATTTCTTCTCCAAAACCACAGATCAGATTTGGCATACATCATCTATAGGGGGGGCAGATACAAGTGTGTTCAATTTAAACCCCTCGGTTTGTATTTGGGCTTAATACAGGAGCCCAAATCTTAACTTCGGGCAATATGGGAAATAAGCTTTAAAAATCATCTTCAGAACCACTGGTTAGAATGTTTTAATATTGGGTAAACATCATTGTTATATTATCATTACAATATATTGTTGTTAATATTACAACATGACTGTTGAGATATCTCCATCTTGCACTTGCACCATTTTTTTTTCTCTTTTAAAATGCTGTAATGATAATTACTGAAGGGTGAGGCTGCTTATAGGCTTAGCCTGTTAGCTAAACCCATTTCACTTTAAAGAAATAAAATACTGATTAAAAAAAATTGTTATGAGGGTCAGATTCAAGTTTGTTCGAATCAGGTCTGTCAGTTAATATTTGAGCTTCCCAATTTCAACATAGTGCAATATGTGGAAATGTCTTTAAAAATCTTCTTCAGATCCACCAGTCAGAATCCTTTCGTACTTTGTATACAGCATCTTTAGGTGGATCAGATTCACATTTGTTAAAATCGAGCCCCTGGATTTATATTTGAGCTCCCTATGGGAGCCTGAATTTTAACTTAGTGCAGTATAAGGAAATTTGTTTAAAAATCTTCTTCCGATCCACCAGTCAAAATCCTTTCATATTTAGTATACAGCATCTCTGGGGGGTTAGATTCAGGTTTGTTCAAATCAAATCTCTGGGTTTATATTTGGACTCTCTATGGGAGCCCAAATTTTAACTTAGTGCAATATGAGAAAATTTCTTTGAAAATCTTCTTCAGATGCACCAGTCAGAATCCTTTCATATTTAGTATACAACATCTAGGGGGATCAGATTCATGTTTGTTCAAATTGAGTCCCTGGGTTTATATTTGGGCTCCTTATGGAAGGCCGAAATTTTAACTTGCAAAAAACTTCCAACCACAAAACAATTTACCATACCTTTTGACTTAGAAATTGTTGAAAACTTTCGAAGAAAATAGGGAGGGGGGGTGGGGGTATACTGGATTGGGGTTATCGGATTTCAGTGAAATATGGCATGCAGTTTGCCTATGATAAAGGCTTCTGCCTCATTGCATAAAACTTCCAAACACCAAACAATTTACCATACCTTTTGACTTAGAAATTGTTGGAAATTGTTGAAAGCTTTGGAAGAAAATGGGGAGTGGTATACTGAATTATATCTGTCCGTCCGTCCATCCGTCTGTCCATCCATCTGTCCGTACGAGAATATTCATAACTTAAGTAAATCATTATGGAATTAAATGAAACTTAGTATGCAATTAAATTGTAACACTGCCCAAGACTAGAATGAATTTCGGTGTTGTCAGATAATTTTTTTTATTAGCTCAACTTTGACGAAGTCAAATTTGAGCTATTGTCATGGCCCGTCGTCCGTCCGTCCGTCCGTCCGTCCGTCCGTCCATCCGTCTGTCCGTCTGTCCATACGTCAACAATTGGCTATGGCTCGGGCTAGAGGTCGTATTTATGAACCGATCTTTACAAAACTTCTTGTGTACCTTTGTTATGACCCTGGGACGGGAACGAGTGTTTTTAGGTGTGGTCCGAAATTCAAGATGGCTGCCAGTGGCCATTTTGTACCGATGATGCAAAAATCAGTTTTTTGTACAGAACTTCTGCATGAAAGTTCTGATTTGAATAAAGTTTTGTATAAATGTTTAGTACCATGGGATACATCACATATAATACGGGTTTTTTCTCGTGCGTAAATTATGCAAATTAGACTGACTTTGATTTATTTAGTGTTACTTTCAGAGCTGTAAGTGCCAAGCTGCTATGGCTCGGGCTAGAGGCCGTATTTATGAACCAATCTTTACGAAACTTCTTGGGTACCTTTGTTATGACCCTGGGACGGGAACGAGTGTTTTTGGGTGTGGTCCGAAATTCAAGATGGCTGCCAGTGGCCATTTTGTACCGATGATGCAAAAATCAGTTTTTTGTACAGAACTTCTGTATGAAAGTTCTGATTTGAATAAAGTTTTGTATAAATGTATAGTACAATGGGATACATCACATATAATACGGGTTTTTTTCTCGTGCGTAAATTATGCAAATTAGACTAACTTTGATTTATTTAGTGTCACTTTCAGAGCTGTAAGTGCGAAGCTGCTATGGCTCGGGCTAGAGGCCGTATTTATGAACCAATCTTTACGAAACTTCTTGGGTACCTTTGTTATGACCGTGGGACGAGAACGAGTGTTTTTGGGTGCAGTCCCAAATTCCAGATGGCTGCCAGCAGCCATTTTGTACCGACGATGCCGAAATCTGTTTTTTGTACAGAACTTCCATATGAAAGCTCTGATTTGAATAATTTTTTGTATGAATGTTTAGTACCATGGGATACATTACATATATTACAGGTTTTTTTCTTGTGCGTAAATTATGCAAATTAGGCTAACTTTGATTTATTTAGTGTTACTTTCAGCACTGTAAGTGCAAATCCCAATACGGCTCGGCCTAGAGGCCGTATTTATGAACCGATCTTCACGAAACTTTTTGGGTACCTTTGTTATCACTGTGGGACGAGAAGGAGTGTTTTTGGGTCCAGTCTGAAATTCAAGATGGCCGCTAGCAGCCATTTTGTTCAAAATTAAGTGCAATCAGATTTTTGCGCAGAACTTCCAAATGAAAGATCTGATTTGAATAAATTTTTGTATGAATGTTTCGTACCATGGGATACATTACATATAATACAGAGTTTTTCTCGTGAATAAATTATGCAAATTAGGGGTCCGGGTGGGACTTAGAAAATTTTGGACCAAAATCCGGAAATTAGTTTTTTGTGTTTTGATGCATTTTGGTCAATTTTAAGAAGAAGAAGAAAAAATTTTAGTCTGAAAATATTTTGTTTGGGACTGAAAATTTCCACACAAAAATAATAATCTACAATGATTGGTCTTAATCTGTAGTCCATTACAGTCACCTTGTAATTTTTTTATTTTTGTTGACTGGGCCAAAACAAATACTAATTCCTGTCATATTCATTATTCAGTTGTCTTGGTCACAGCAAGTACTAATTCCTGTCATATCCAAGTTGAGCTACAGAGTCATTGACTCTTTCATTTTATTAGATAATTATACCCCCACTTTCGAAGAAAATGGAGGTATACTGGATTACATGCGTCCGTCTGTCTGTGCATCCGTCTGTCTGTGAGGCCATCCGAGAATATTCATAACTTTCATAACTTAAATTATTATTTTCTATAATATTTGTTGGTCATAGGTAGGCCCACACTAGGCGGTACACCACATGGGAGTATGCACCGGACGACAGTCCAGCTCTTGTTGTTCAAGTAGTACAGGTCTGTTGCTTTTATCCTATCATTCTTATGATTAATCTAAAATTTGCTTCTTTTTTGTGACATGGATACTTGGTTTCCAGCAATTGTCATTTATTACCTCACCTGACTGAAAGTCAAGGGGAGCTCAAGTAATCACTTTCTGTCCATCGTCTGTCATGAACTTTACATTATCGACTTCTCCTAAACCCTGAGCCAAATTGAACCAAATATGATGCACATGGTCCTTATCATATTCCATTCAAGTTTGTTCCAATAAAGCTGCCACACTCAGTAGGAAGGGGCTGTGGGAAACTGCTCAAAATTCTAGAAAAATCTTCTCATGAACCAGTGGGTACAATGACTTGATATTTGGTATGGAGCTTCCTTCTGAGGTGTAGTATCAAGTTTGTTCAAACAAAGTCCATGGAGCAATATTTGCCTTCGTAATGGGAGGGGTAAGATTTTTGGTCCCACCCGAAATTTCTATATTTTTATACTGTACCAATGACCCAGACATAGCTGGTGCTAACTCTTAAAAATCTAGGGCCAAACACAAATTTTGCCCCCCCAATCCCCAAAATTTGCATCTAAAACCAAAAGAAATCATGTCCTGAAGGACCTCCATACTTTGCCCTTACTGCGCATGCGCAGTGTCAAGGACGTTCCGAAATTGGCGCCAATTATCATTCTTTGTTTGGCCCTTCATCAGTTAACATCTCACTGATCTTTGTGCTTGTAAATCTCAGTTTAAATGATGCCAGACACATAAATATTGGAGAAATGGTGATTCTAAGGAGGATATAGAAGGAAGAGAGGAAAAAGGAGTGACAGAAAATATTCAGGGCTGTAACTTAAAATTTTGTAATGAAATTATGTTAAGTTGCCTATTTTCGAGGCATGGGCCTGTTGTTGTCATTCTTGCTATGAAGTTGCACTGCTTATTCAGTGTTTCCTCTCTCCTTATCCTGTAAGTCCCCCCTTGCTATTCTCCCATACTTTTGGCATATTTTTGAGTAAGATTACTACTAAAATTTCTTGGGAGAATTAGCTTGGTTACAGAATGAATTCTGTTATTTTCCCCATGTTTACGTTCTCACCCATGGGTGTTTAGACGTTGTGTTCTGCATCTACCATCTGATGTTCTGCAGATTCTTCCCTGGAATTCTCTGTTTTGCATCAGATAGTGTGTATTGTTGATAACTGATTTCGGGCCAGTATTGTTAGTGCCTGGAGTCATGTTTTCTGGTGTTTATACACTTCTTGTTTACATTGGCAACAGTCTCTTTTGAGGGGGGCTTTTTGCCTTTGGAGTAGTTTATCTCATTACAAGATACATTATTATTATCCGTAAGTGTTGCATTAATTATTTAAAATAATTTTAAAATTTTTGACCACACTTAGCCTTGGGATCCATTGGGGCTCAACGTTACTTTTCAGAAACTTGGGCTTCGCTGAAAAAATATATTTTTATACTGTACCAATGACCCAGACTTAGCTGGTGCTAACTCTAACAAAACCAGGGCCAAACACAAATTTTGCCCCCCAATCCCCAAAATTTGCATCCAAAACAAAAAGAAATCATGTCCTAAAGGACCTCCATACTACGCCTCTACTGCGCATGCGCAGTGACGCAGACGTCCCGAAATTGGCACCAATTATCATTTCTCTGTTTGGCCCTTCATCAGTCAACATCTCACTGATCTTTGTGCTTGTAAATCTCAGTTTAAAGGATGCCAGACACGTAATTTTTGGAGAAAATGTGATTCTAAGGAGGATAGAAGGAGAGGAAAAAGAAGTGACAAAAAATAATCAGGGCTGTACTTAAAAATTTTTGATGAAATTATGTTAAGTTGCCTATTTTCGAGGCATGGGCCTCTTGTTGTCATTCTTGCTAAATGTTGCACTGCTTATTCAGTGTTTCCTCTCCCCTAGCCTTCTAAAGTCCCCCCTTGCAATTCTCCCATGCTTTTGGCATATTTTTGAGAAAGTTCATTTCTAAAATTTCCTGGGAGAGTTGCTTGGTTACAGAATGTTTTCTGTTATTTTCCCCATAGTTACGTTTTCACCCATGGGTGTATAACGTTGTGTTCTGCATCTTCCATCTGATGTTCTGCAGATTCTCCCCTGGGAGTCTCTGTTTTGCATCAGATAGAGTGTAATTTTGATGACTGATTCCGGGCCAGTTTTTTCAGTGCCTGGAGTCATGTTTTCTGGTGTTTTACACTGATTGTTTACATTGGCAACAGCCTTTTTTGAGGGGGGCTGTTTGCCTTTGCTGTAGTTTATCTCACTATAAGATACATTTATATTATCCGTAAGTGTCTCATTAATTATTTAATATAAATTTAAAATTTTTGACCACACTTTGCCATCGGATCCATCGGGACTCAACGTTACTTTTCAGCAACTTGGGCTTCGCTGAAAAAATATTTTTTCAAAATTATTTTGATTTGCAATTGTTTTTTCATTTATTAATGGATCATGTTATTATGTATCTTTGTGTCAGGGGTTTTTGCGAGTAACTAGGACTTGTTGTTGTTCTTTCACAATGAAGGGACATTGTTCAAATTGTAATAGGAAGAAATCTTCCTCTGACTTTCATGATCATTGTATTAATTGTAGTCAGTGTTCTCGCATTAATCCCTGTCCTATATGTGAATATTGGGATGAGAAACATTGGAAACGTGTGTCACGATATGTTGTTTCTGGAGAAAGGGCTATGCCGGCTCTTTCTCCGCAAGGTCACTCTACTCTCTCGGTTTCTATTTCAGAGGAACAAGAACAGGGTGATGTTTCCATGTTATCTTCTACAAGTGTGCGTCCGTCGTCACAAATGAATTCAGAGCTAGCGGCAAAAGAGCTCATGGAGATGAGACAAATGTCGTCCGCTGGCTCGCCCGGTGTAGCGTCCATTCACCGAATGGTTCGGCAGCTGGGTTCGTCCGATGCGGTCCAGGAGGAAATTTTGGGTGATGCGAGCACTATAAACATAATAGATGCACACCCAGTGACGGCGGATAGTAAGCGAGAACGGGGGAAGCCTTTGAGTCCGGTTCCTAGCTCGTCCAGGTCCAGCCGGGCCGCGAGCGAGAGAGGCCCCTCTCTCGTACAACAACATCTGGGACCAGATGTTGTGGTACAAAATGTGTCGTTAGCGGAGCATACGTCCGTCGCTCGGGACGCTCCGTTGTATAGGCAGTCCGCGGAGACTGCTAAGGCTTCCTCTTCTCGTCAGCGCACACGACCGCACCTTGGCTGCGTGACCGCCGATATATTACCAGCTTCGCCGATCAAGGATTCTTCGGTGACCAGGTCACACCATCCGGCAGCCAGGGATTCGAGACCGATGGACTACGGACGTTCGCATAGGAAAAGTATGCGGGAGCCATCTGATGCGGAGCTGCCCTCGGCGAAGCAGCGAAAGACTGCGCCTCCGCAGGTCTCGACGCCGGACATTCTTGTGCAGATAGCACAGCTTATCGCAGCATCCCAGCAGCCGACAGAAACGGTGTCGGATCGAGAATTATCCGACGGCGCTGGGTCGGTATGCTCCGCCGAAGCATCTAAAGCTGCCGTGGACTTCATCCGGCACTTTCTCCCTCAAGTTGTTCCGTCGGGCCAGACTGCTGCGGTTCCGGACAAGAGGATTATAGCGTCATTGGACTCTGAATTTTTTGAGCGGTTCAGGGACATCGCTCCCGAGTTTCCGTCGCAGTCCAATAATGTTGCAAGAACATTTGAATTATTGAACGACGCTATTTTCAAACTTGCTTCCAAGACGGGGAAAGCAGGTTTCTTGTCCGCCAATGCTCTTAACCTGCCTTTCATTAATGCAAGGAATAAATTCGATACGGCAGGACAGGGTATTCCGAGAGTTTCTCTGCGTCTTGACGACGAGGCGGAAGACTTAGAATTGTCATTACCGTCGTCTACGTCCATTCCAACCACGGTGTTGGATACGACAATTACGTCTAACAGGGCCAGTTTAGACGCTTTATCTTACGCAGACCACCTTACGAAGGCGTTATCACTGCGTCTTCAAGGGAAAGAATTCCAGGATATACAATCCTCTTTAAGACTTCTTTCAAGGGCAGTAGCTTATTCCACGTATAACTCCGCCCTTTCAGTGGCAAACCTGGAGTTGGTTAGACGTGACGCAGCCCTAGCTACATCCATACGCGTGGATAGTAAGGTGAAGAACTCTCTCAGAGTCGCTTCGGTCTCCGGAGAACTTCTCTTCGACGGCAAGCTTTCTGCAGTCTACGATAAAATTACTAAGAAAGCTTCGGATTCTCTGCTGTTTAAATCCGCTTCCAAAAAGTCGGATACGGCAGATAAGAGTAAGACAGGCACTTCTGGGACTAATGCGCCCAAGAGAGGTTCCTATAGAGGTTCTGGTGCGTCCTCTTGGTCTTATTCAAGAGACCGTCAAGGCAGCGACTCACGTGCGGGACGTCCTTCGGGCCGGGACAACCGGTCGGACGCCCCGAGGTTGACAGGACGAGACGCGGGTCGTGGAGGACGTGGTTTCTCCTCCCGCAGGCCTCGCAGGTCCAGGAGGTGATGGTTTCAACCTCTATCGTGTTCCGGTTGGCGGAAGGTTGTCGAGTTTTTCAGAAGAGTGGGCGTCGATTACGGACGACCCTTGGGTGAGAGGGGTGATTTCGGAAGGTCTAAGAATATCCTTCAAACAAAAGCCTCCATTAACTCGAAGTCCAAAATGGACTCAACTTCCGTCAGATCCGCAGAAAAGAGACGCTTTGTTATCGGAGGTGCAGTCTCTTTTAATGAAGAACGCGGTAGAGGTCGTAGAAGACCAGGAAACACCGGGATTCTACAGCCATCTGTTTCTGGTTCCGAAACCAGACGGCTCGTTCCGTCCAGTCATAGATTTGAGCTGGATAAACAAGCTGATCGTCGCTCCGAAGTTCTATATGGAGACGATTCGATTGGTCAGAGCGAGTATTCGGGTGAACGATTATGCTACAAGCATAGATCTCAATGATGCGTACTTTCATGTCATGGTACATCCGACATTCAGAAAGTATCTACGCTTCGCAGTCCTAGGAGTGGTGTATCAATTCCGGGCGATGTGCTTCGGATTGAACCTAGCACCCTGGGCTTTCACTCGGGTAATGAACTCGGTAATGATGTATTTCCGAGCTCATTCGTCTGCGGTAACGTCGGCCTACCTGGACGACATTCTTCAGAGGTACGGCAATGAGTTAACGCTTCAGAACGATGTGCAGAATCTGTTTCTATTGCTCCGACGTCTCAGTTTTGTTATAAACGAGGAGAAGTCGGATCTGGTGCCGTCCAAGTCATTCACTCATCTGGGAATGAGCTTCGAGACGCACAACAATCTCGTTCGTCTGCCGTTAACCAGAGCAAAATTAGTCAGTTGTTACGCCTGCTATTGTCTTCATGCAGACAAAGTCACAGCGAGGGAGTTCATGAGACTGATAGGTCTGTGCGGAGCCGCTGCGGATCTCATTCCGATGGGGCGGTTACGCACTCGTCCTCTCCAAATTTTCATGACTCAGAATTGGAGTGTGAAGATTCATTCGCTCGATATAGACGTTCTCTTGTCAGATCAAGTGAAACAAGAGATTCAGACTTGGGTAAACATTCAGTGGTTAACTCAGGGAGTTCCGTTGCAGTTGCCGGATCCGAGTTTTACGATTATGACGGATGCCAGTCAAACAGGTTGGGGTGCATCATTGATCCCAACGGATTCGAGATGCCAGGGTCTTTGGGATCCACAGTTCCTAAGCAAGCACATAAACATCAAGGAAATGATGTCAATTTGGCTTGCGAAACGTCATTGGATGGACATTATTCACAAAGCTCATGTCCAAATCCTATCCGACAATACGACATTAGTGGCGTATATACGGAACCAGGGAGGCACTCATTCCGTTCCGTTATTCAATTTAACGGAAAGAATCCTTCTGTTTGCTCTAGAACATCAAGTTCTACTTTCGGTCCGTCATATACCGGGTCGTCTGAATGTACTAGCAGACTCCCTTTCACGGAAGGGTCGCTTGTTGCCGTCGGAGTGGACTCTCAACAAACAAGTATTCAATCAGATTTGCTACTAATGGGAACGGCCAATGATAGACTTATTTGCAACACATCTCAACAATCAGTTGCAGATGTATGTGTCACCGTGTCCGGATTTAAGAGCATTTGCAGTAGACGCTCTATCGATCTCATGGGACAGAATGATAGGATATGCGTATCCTCCAGCGCCGTTGATTCAGCAAGTATTGCTAAAAATAAAACAATCTCAATGCAAGATTCTGTTGGTAGCATCTCTGTCTCCACAGAGACCATGGATAAATCTACTCAGGTGTCTGTTGTGGGACCTACCGCGAAAGCTTCCTCCACGGGAGGATCTTCTTTCGCAGGGGAAACTGCGTCAACTTCATCACAACCCGCAAGGTCTCAACCTTCACGTTTTTCCGTTGTGCGGTCCTTCTTGCATGGCAAGCACTTTACAGGACGAGCAGTAGACGCGATTTCTAACTGTAGGAGAACTTCCTCTTCGCTAAACTATGCGGCTAAGTGGAAGGTTTTTCGTCGTTGGTGTAGGGATCATTCTGTTGATATTTTTGATCCCTCCATACCAGACATTGCAAACTTTCTAGTATACTTGTTTGATGAGATCAAACTGCAGCCTGTTACTATTAAGGGTTATAGGTCTATGTTATCTGATACCTATGCACACCACGATAGTTTACAAATTGGATCTAATGTCTCTTTATCTAAGTTAGTTAGAAACTTCTCGATAAATAGACCCAGAACTCTTAGATTAATTCCTAAGTGGAATTTAGCTTGGGTTCTTCTTAAACTGAAGGAAAAGCCATTTGAGCCTCTTGGGACAGTAGATTTCAAATTCTTGTCTTATAAGACAGCTTTTCTCTGAGCTTCATGCACTATCGGTGGACGATTCTCACTATCGTAGTGTCGGGAACACTATCACCTTCACTACTAATGTTGGATTTTTAGCTAAGGATCAGGCTCCTAATAAATATCCGGAACCTATTGTTATTAAGGCGCTGCCGTCTTCAGACGGGCGTAGGCCTTTACTCTGTTCTGTTATAGCTTTACGTATTTATAAACAGAGATCTCAGTTTATCAGAAAGGGACGAAAACGTTTCTTTCTGTCTCTGATGCCTAATAGAAAGGACATTTCGGTCCATTCTATTGCTAGATGGATTCAATTAACTATCCGTATTGCTTATGAAAATTTATCTTCTTCTCAGCAGTCTGTGCTTAAGATTTCGGCTCATGAAGTAAGAGCTCTTTCTACATCTTGGGCTTACGCAAATAGTGTTGCTATTACAGATTTAATGAAGGCTGCTTATTGGTCTCAGCCATCCACATTCACAAATTTTTTTCTCAGAAATATTGAGTCCATTTCTGGAGACCTGCATTGTTTATGTCCGTTATCTGTTGCTCAGAATGTCGTCCACTGAACAGTTGCAACTATAGTTATACAGGCTTTCTGTTCCGGCAGTGACTCCGTCCGGCTGCCCTCTTTGCTCTGGGCTATTTGACCCAGGGCAAGGGGAAGGGGGGGGAGGGTGTTCCCTTAGGTCTCCTGCTTTATAGTGAAAAGCAAGGGAATTCCTCCTCCGGAGTCAGTAATTCTGAGTCGTTTCCGGGATGGTTTTAAAGTGTAATATTAATGTTAAAAATTCATTCATGTCATATTTTTAAAGTGTAGCTCGGTGTGAAGCATTTGTATATGTCAAGTGTCAAACGGGCATTAATATACAATCCTCGGACACTTTTAAAGAATATAAAGAGTCTCAATTCTCTGGACTAACTTTATTTATTGGCTTACTTTAAAAATAATTAGTATAAAGGGTTATACTGGATGTTAATAGAGAACATGAATGTTATTGTGCTCAATTATGAAGGGTATTGTATCTTTCTAATTTATCATAAAATAAGAAAGATACATGTAAAGCCTAATACCCCTTTTCTCCTTGAGGGGTTGACTCTATATTATATAGTTGAGCTTATTGGATTTTCCTCTATGTCCTAGGCCCTCCAGCCTTTTTACTATTCAGCTATGTCTGGGTCATTGGTACAGTATAAAAATGTTAAAAAATTTATAGTAATTTATATATTTTTTATACTTACCAATGACCGAGACGGGGATGGCCCTCCCAGGAGTTGGGAACTCATACCTCCCCGCTGAGTACATAGCGCTGACCAGGCACTGCTTGTAAGAATGATAATTGGCGCCAATTTTGGAACGTCCTTGACACTGCGCATGCTCAGTAAGGGCAAAGTATGGAGGTCCTTCAGGGCATGATTTCTTTTGGTTTTAGATGCAAATTTTGGGGATGGGGGGGCAAAATTTGTGTTTGGCCCTAGATTTTTAAGAGTTAGCACCAGCTATGTCTGGGTCATTGGTAAGTATAAAAAATATATAAATTACTATAAATTTTTTAACTTTCTGAACCGATTATCCAATTTGAATGAAATTCGGTATATGGTATTATTGAGTCATAAATACTTTATTCCTGGTAAAAAAAAAGTTCCATGGGAACCCCCAGGAGGTAAAAATAGAAAATATTTTCCAACGGCCATATTTCCCAAACCACATGGAACAGAGAACTGTAATTTGGTATGAAACATCCTTAGGACCAGTAGAATCGATTGAAAAAAAAAATTGTCATCGGTTGTGTGAGGGTGCTCTGTAGAGGGCATCGGAAAAATACTGAGTCAGCATATTTGCAAATATTAAAAAAAAAATTTCTTCTCCAAAACCACAGATCAGAATTTGGCATACATCATCCATAAGGGGGTCAGATACAAGTGTGTTCAATTTAAACCCCTCGGTTTGTATTTGGGCTTAATACAGGAGCCCAGATCTTAACTTCGGGCAATATGGGAAATAAGCTTTAAAAATCATCTTCAGAACCACTGGTTAGAATGTTTTAATATTGGGTAAACATCATTGTTATATTATCATTACAATATATTGTTGTTAATATTACAACATGACTGTTGAGATATCTCCATCTTGCACTTGCACCATTTTTTTTCTCTTTTAAAATGCTGTAATGATAATTACTGAAGGGTGAGGCTGCTTATAGGCTTAGCCTGTTAGCTGAACCCATTTCACTTTAAAGAAATAAAATACTGATTAAAAAAATTGTTATGAGGGTCAGATTCAAGTTTGTTCGAATCAGGTCTGTCAGTTAATATTTGAGCTTCTCAATTTCAACATAGTGCAATATGTGGAAATGTCTTTAAAAATCTTCTTCAGATCCACCAGTCAGAATCCTTTCATACTTTGTATACAGCATCTCTAGGTGGATCAGATTCACATTTGTTAAAATCGAGCCCCTGGATTTATATTTGAGCTCCCTATGGGAGCCTGAATTTTAACTTAGTGCAGTATCAGGAAATTTGTTTAAAAATCTTCTTCCGATCAACCAGTCAGAATCCTTTCATATTTAGTATGCAGCATCTCTAGGGGGGTTAGATTCAGGTTTGTTCAAATCAAATCTCTCGGGTTTTTATTTGGACTCTCTATGGGAGCCCAAATTTTAACTTAGTGCAATATGAGAAAATTTCTTTAAATATCTTCTTCAGATGCACCAGTCAGAATCCTTTCATATTTAGTATACAACATCTCTAGGGGGATCAGATTCATGTTTGCTCAAATTGAGTCCCTGGGTTTATTTTTGGGCTCCTAAATCTTAAAAAATCTTCTCATGAACCAGCAGTAGCAGAGACTTGATATCAGGTGTTCAGCTTCCTTTTGAGGTGTAGACTCAAATTTGTTCAAGAGAAGTTTACGGAGCAATATTTGCCCTCGTTATGGGAGGGGCAAGAATTTTTGCCCCTCCCAAAATTTCTATTTTCCAAACCGAGAGGCAGATTTGGACCAAATTTGATATGAGGGCTTATTGGGTCATAAGTACTTAATTTATGCCCAAATTTTTTCCCCGTCGCTCCATGGGAATCACAGGAGCTAAAAATAGAAAAAATTAAAATGGCCATATCTCCAAAACTACACGGCACTGAGAATTCTTATTTAGTGTGAAGCTTCCTTGGGACCAACAGAATGGAATGGGCCGAAAAAGTTGCTATCACTTTTATCATAGGGTACTTTTTCGGGACTTTGAAAAAATGCTGAGACAGCTTTTTTTTTTTGCACTTAGGGTAATTGGGGATAACATTTAAGACTCTGCTTCTCTCAAACCACTGCTCCAGAAGCTTTCAAATTTCACATATAACATCTTTGGAAGATTGTTTCACTTGAATATTCAAATCCCTAGGTTCACATTTGGGCTGTCTGTGGGAGAATGTTTTGATATTTGGTATGCAGTATCCTTGTAGGGGGGTGTGGGGAGAGATTCAAATTTGTTTAAGCCAAGTACCTGGGTTCTTATTTGGGCTTCCTGTGGGAGCACGAATTGTACCCAAATTTCTATTTTCCGAACTGATAGGCCATTTTGAATAAATTTGATATGAGGGCTTATTGGGTCATAAATAAGTACCTAATTTATGCACACAAAAAAAAATTTCCCATCTCCCCATGGAAACCGCTGCCCACTGCACTGATAATTTTTATTTTGTGTGAAGCTTCCTTAGGAACAGCAAAAAGGAATAGTCAAAAAAAAAATTGTCATCGGTTTTATCGCAGGGTACTTTTCCAGGACTTTTGAAAAAATGCTGAGTCATCATTTTTTATCACTGTGAGTAATGGGAAAAATATTAAAGAATCTTTTTCTCCCATACCACTGCTCCAAAGGCTTTCATATTTCAAATATAACATCTTTGGAAGATTTATTCACACGTTTGTTGAAATCAAATTCCTGGGTCCATATTTGGGCATTCTATATGGGAGCCAAAATGTTCAGATTAGTGCAGTATGAGGAATATTCTTTAAAAATCTTCTTCCGATCCTCCAATCAAAATCTTTTGATATTTGGAATGCAGCATCCTGGGCGTGGGGGTGGGGGTTTGATATTTAGGCTACCATGTCAGGTGAGAACCCTCAGGCCCTCTTGGGCCTCTCGTTTATAGGCCTTATGACACAGTTTCCTTAAATGCAACACAAGTTATGGAATGATGACATTAATTTCAAAAATGCTGTGTGAAGTCAAGGTAACCTACAATAAATGAAGCAATGTTCCCAGTGCTGGCGGAAGGGACTCACCCACACCCAGTGCCACCTTTGTCAGGGATAGGGTTTTAAATATTTACAAGGAGGGGTCTCTGAAATCTGAAGTGTTGGTAGGTGGGGATATTTTGGATATGTGCTTATTCTGGACTCAAGACGAATGATTTAAACTGAGTTTTATAACAATATAATCAGTTGGGAAAGTAACCTATCACTTTGCTTTGTATATTTCATCTTCCACTAACTGGGGGTACATAGACAGCAGAAAGCCCCTCAATCCTTGCTCCCAATATGCAGGAAAAAAATAAAGGTGAAAAATAAAACCCTCCCTCCTTCACTGATTTAAAACAAAATTGCCCTAGAATCAATGAACTTTTAGAAGCCGGGAAATCAGAATGAATTTATTGAACATAACATACTGCGTAAAACTTACAGTAAAGCAGGTGCTTCTAGTCAAGTGCCGTCTGCCTATTCAGGCAGATGACTCTTGACTAGAAGCACCTGCTCAGTGTTTTAATTCTCCCCAGCCCAAAGATAGCCGAACCGTCACTGGCGGATTACCTACAGTATTACATCACAGGCAAAAAAACTTGACTCCTGGCTTCTAAGAGTTAAGTTATTTTGTGAGGCCTTAGCTGAGAATTTTGTTTATTGGAAAGTTTGCTCTTCAGTTGACCGGTTTCCTCTGTATTTCCACATTTTTTTACATAACAGGCTCTTGAATAACATATGTTTATAAAAGTCTTCTCATTTTTGCTTCGTGATGGAAACTACGAACAGGAGGAAATACTCAGTATTGTTGACAAATCACCCATGATAGTAATTAAATAAACAGAGTATTTTGAATTGGTCCTTGCAGTCTGTAATGAAACTGTGCAGGTCATAGATTGTCATTTGAAACTTAGTTAACATAATGGGTTGAGGCACTTAATCCGATTGCCCACGTGTGGCATGGTGATGCTGTGTACTAAGGCCTACTGCACATAGATGGTGCACTTATCTTTAACCAGTGTTAACCCTGCTTGTGTGGAGTTAGTATGTTGGAGAGTCTGACAGTTGCTCACCGATGCTCAGTGGTTTTCTATGGGTACTCCGGCTTCCTGCACCCATACAACTGTCCATCATGAGGTGACCCTGGCTTTCAAAAGTTTTGGTAAAACACAATAAATAAATACCCTACCTAATGACTCTATTCGCAAAAATCACCATTAAATGGTGTTATATTTTCAATCTTTGTCTCCAAAATATACATGTGTATGACCCCACATTAGACCAAGCTTATGCTCATTCCAATGAGGGCTCATAACATACGTTTTCGAGGCAGAAAATGAAAAGGTACTCTTCCAAAAAATATTCATGTAGGTATTGTCTTCTTATCATTTTAGGTAATGGGTTAATTGTGTTTCATTCTAAAGGGTGCCAACGTAACAGCCAAGATTGTTTTACTTAATTTTTTTGCAGCGTGACAAGGCCAGTACCATGGCTTTTCATTGGTGTTGGTTCAGACTCTGATGATTCTGTAGGCAGCCAATACTTTACTGAAACCACTGCTAAGGAACTTTTACCAGAACCTTCAATGTTCCCCAAAGGCTACATGTTTCAGAAGACTAGTTTAGTCATGAAAGAATTAGGCTTCATTATACCCCCTCCCCCCTCCAACAAGTTGTGGAGGGTATACTGGAATCACCTTTGTTGCTGACCATTTGTGTTAGATGAGAGCTCATTTGAATAAAGTAATTATAAACTGCAATGAATAAATGATGATTTCAGTTAGTGGGTGCTGCTTTTGGTGCTGCTGGACAACGGTGTATGGCGCTAACAACTGCTGTGTTTGTTGGTGAAGCAAAAGAATGGATTCCTGAACTTATTGAGAAATCCAAGAAACTGAATGTTAATGCAGGTAAATACAATACATGTGTGACTTTTCATGGCTTTTCAGATTTCAATGATGACTTTTGCACCTTCTAGTTCCGTCAGTGTTCTGGACAGGGGTTTGATTTAATTTTTAAAAATTGAATAGCAGTTTTCTAAGTTGGATAAATTGGGATCAGCATTTCCTATTATTTACATGATTTTTTCATTTGAAATTGCTTAGCTATAGTGAAAATTGATTTGAAAACTGCTATGCAAATCCAGTTGAATCGAGCTGTGGTTCTGGAAAAAGGCAAATATAAGCGTCCAGTCATCTAAATTATACTATGTGGTATGTATTTTAAATCAACTGATTCACATGACATCAATTATATTGTGTATAAAAACATTCCATCCACCACATACATTTTCACTGTAACTCAAGTGATGCGGTAAATTTCAGCAAGACTTGTTCCTCCATATTTGGCACACTGAGATCGTGTGGGTGCTCTATGCACTTTATGCATACCCTAATTCACAGGCTTTGTAACAGTTGGAAACTCCTGCAGAAATTAATGATTTTTACCTAATGAAAATAGCACATAGATCGATGCAGAAAACTGAGGGGATTGTGTTGAATTGCTTACATTTATGCCTTATAAGAAAGCAAAATTATTCTCTGAATTGCATTCAGAAACACATGCCGTTTTGGGTCCATATATTTTTTTTCCATGTCTTATGACCCTTAGAGTATACAAATGTGAGTAAAGGTGGGGGCAGGCACCACAGAGTCACTGGAAGCAACCATGGGAGTTGTGTTCTATTAACCTATGGAGTATGTGGTAAGTGTAATCCACATAGGACTAGTTCCTGTATTATTCCAGTCTGCAATTATATGTCAGAAACTGGAGTCTGATAAGTGCTGTTTGTCTTGTAATTAAGTTTATTTAGATCAAATCGTGATTGAAACGGGGAAGGCAGAAACAAAGGCATGCTTACAGGCAGTTGTGGGAGTCCGTTAAACGCTACGCTTACGCAATCAAGCTCGTTGACAAAGCAGCCAAGCTCCTCGATAAAGCAGCCAATAGTCAAATAAATAACCCTTAAATAAGGGTGCTGACATCTGATACAGCCTACTCTGTTCTTAATGGCAATAAAGGGTTATATAATCCCAATGAGTGGAAATCCACCCACATGATATTTTTATACTGTACCAATGACCCAGACATAGCTGGTGCTAACTCTTAAAATTCTAGGGCCAAACACAAATTTTGCCCCCCAATCCCCAAAATTTGCATCTAAAACCAAAAGAAATCATGTCCTGAAGGTCCTCCATACTTTGCCCTCACTGCGCATGCGCAGTGTCAAGGACGTCCCGAAATTGGCGCCAATTATCATTCTTTGTTTGGCCCTTCATCAGTTAACATCTCACTGATCTTTGTGCTTGTAAATCTCAGTTTAAATGATGCCAGACACATAAATATTGGAGAAATGGTGATTCTAAGGAGGATATAAAAGGAGGAGAGGAAAAAGGAGTGACAGAAAATATTCAGGGCTGTAACTTAAAATTTTGTAATGAAATTATGTTAAGTTGCCTATTTTCGAGGCATGGGCCTTTTGTTGTCATTCTTGCTATGAAGTTGCACTGCTTATTCAGTGTTTCCTCTCCCCTTGTCCTCTAAGTCCCCCCTTGCTATTCTCCCATGCTTTTGGCATATTTTTGAGTAAGATTACTACTAAAATTTCTTGGGAGATTTTAGCTTGGTAACAGAATGAATTCTGTTATTTTCCCCATGTTTACGTTCTCACCCATGGGTGTTTAGACGTAGTGTTCTGCATCTACCATCTGATGTTCTGCAGATTCTTCCCTGGAAGTCTCTGTTTTGCATCAGATAGTGTGTATTTTGGTAACTGATTTCGGGCCAGGATTGTCAGTGCCTGGAGTCATGTTTTCTGGTGTTTATACACTTCTTGTTTACATTGGCAACAGTCTCTTTTGAGGGGGGCTTTTTGCCTTTGCACTAGTTTATCTTATTACAAGATACATTATTATTATTCGTAAGTGTTGCATTAATTATTTAAAATAATTTTAAAATTTTTGTCCACACTTAGGCTTGGGATCCATTGGGGCTCAACGTTACTTTTCAGAAACTTGGGCTTTGCTGAAAAAATATTTTTTCAAAATTCATTTTTGATTTCAATTGTTTTTTCAATGTTAATGGATCATGTTATTATGTATCTTTGTGTTCAGGGGTTCGTGCGAGTACTAGGACTTATTGTTGTCTTTTCACAATGAAAGGATATTGTTCAAATTGTAATGAGAGGAAATCTTCCTCTGACTTTCATGATCATTGTATTAACTGTAGTCAGTGTACTCGCACTAACTCCTGTTCAGTATGTGAATTTTGGGATGACAAACATTGGAAACGTGTGTCACGGTATGTTGTTAGCGGGGAAAGGGCTATGCCGGTCCTTTCTCTGCAGGGTCACTCTAGTTTATCAGTTTCTATTTCAGAGGAACAAGAACAGGGTGATGTTTCCATGTTATCTTCCAAAGGTGCGCTTCCGTCGTCACAATCTAATGGAGAGCTAGCGGCTAAAGTGCTCATGGAGATACGCCAGTTGCCTAAGAGGTCCCTAGTAGGATCGACGGCGCTGTCGTCTGCTAGCTCGCCCGGTGTAGCGTCCATTCACCGAATGGTTCGGCAGCCTGGTTCGTCCGTTGCGGTCCAGGAAGGAGTTTTGGGTGATGCGAGCACTATAAACATACTAGGTGCACACCCAGTGACGGCGGATAAGAGGAGAGATCGGAGGAAGCCTTGTAGTCCGGTTCCTAGCTCGTCCAGGTCCAGCCGGGCCGCGAGCGAGAGAGGCCCCTCTCTCGTACAACATCTGGGACCAGATGTTGTGGTACAAAATGTTTCGCAAGCGGAGCATACGTCTGCCGCTCGGGCTGCTCCGTTATATAGGCAGTCCGGAGAGACTGTTCAGGCTTCCTCATCCTCTCAGCAGCACACACGACCGCACCTTGGCTACGTGACCGCGGATATTCAGCCAGCTTCGCCGATCAGGGATTCAACGGTGACCAGGTAACGCCATCCGGTAGCCAGGGACAAGATGCCGGTAGACTCCGGACGTTCGCATAAGAGAAGTATGCGGGAGTCAGTTGATGCAGAGCTTCCGGCGGCTAAGCAGCGAAAGACCGCTACTCCGCAGGCCTCGTTGACGGACGTGCTAGCTCAGATAGCACAAATTATCGCAGCATCCCAGCAAACGACAGAATCGTTGTCGGATCAGGAATTATCCGACGGTGCTGGGTCGGTACGCTCCGCCGAAGCATCGGGTGCGGACGACCGGGAACATCATGAGGTCCGACCGGATGGCGAAAGGGATATTGAGGACTTGGAGCTATCCCTTTCGGAACAACATAAAGCTGCTGTAGATTTCATCCGGCACTACCTTCCTCAAGTTGTTCTGTCGGGCCAGACTGCTGCGATACCTGAACAAGAGACTGATAGCGTCATTGGACACTGAATTTTTTGAGCGCTTCAGAGACATCGTCCCTGAGATTCCGTCTCAGTCCAATAATGTCACAAGAACATTTGAATTATTGAACGACGCTATCTTTAAACTGGCTTCCAAAACAGGCAAAGCTGGTTTCTTGTCCGCCAATGCTCTTAACCTCCCTTTCATCAATTCAAGGAATAAATTTGATACGGCAGGACAGGGCATACCGAGAGTTCCTCTGCGTCTAGACGACGAGGCGGAAGACTTGGAATTGTCATTACCGTCGTCTATGTCCATTCCAACCGCGGCGTTGGAAATGACAATTACGTCTAACAGAGCCAGCTTAGACGGTTTATCATACGCAGACCACCTTACAAAGGCGTTATCACTGCGTCTTCAAGGGAAAGAATTCCAGGATATACAATCCTCATTAAGACTTCTTTCAAGGGCAGTGGCTTATTCCACGTATAACTCCGCCCTTTCAGTGGCAAACCTGGAGTTGGTTAGACGTGACGCAGCCCTAGCTACATCCACACGCGTGGATAGTAAGGTGAAGAACTCTCTCAGAGTCGCTTCGGTCTCTGGAGAGCTTCTCTTCGATGGCAAGCTTTCAGCAATCTATGATAAAATTACTAAGAAAGCTTCGGATTCTCTGCTTTTTAAATCCGCTTCTAAAAAGTCGGATTCAGCAGATAAGAGTAAGACAGGCACTTCTGGGACAAATACGCCCAAGAGAGGTTCCTATAGAGGTTCCTTTGCGTCCTCTTGGTCTTATTCTAGAGACCGTCAAGGCAGCGACTCACGTGCGGGACGTTCTTCGGGCCGAGACAACCGGTCTGATGTCCCAAGGTAGACGGGATGAGGCGCGGGTCGTGGAGGACGTGGTTTCTCCTCCCGCAGGCCTCGCAGGTCCAGGAGGTGATGGTTTGAACCTCTATCGTGTTCCGGTTGGCAGAAGGTTGTCAAGTTTTACAGAAGAGTGGGCATCGATTACGGACGACCCTTGGGTGAGAGGGGTGATTTTGGAAGGACTAAGAATATCCTTCAAATGAAAGCCTCCATTAACTCGAAGTCCAAAATGGACTCAACTTCCGTCAAATCCGCAGAAAAGAGACGCTCTTTTATCGGAGGTACAGTCTCTTTTGATGATGAACGCGGTAGAGGTCGTAGAAGACCAGGAATCACCCGGGGTTCTACAGCCATCTATTTCTGGTTCCGAAACCAGACGGCTCGTTCCGTCCAGTCATAGATTTGAGCTGGATAAACAAGCTGATCATCGCTCCGAAGTTCTATATGGAGACGATTCGATCGGTCAGAGCGAGTATTTGGGTGAACGATTATGCTACAAGCATAGATCTCAAAGATGCCTACTTTCACGTTATGGTACATCCGACATTCAGAAAGTATCTACGCTGCGCAGTCCTAGGAGTTGTATATCAATTCCGGGCGATGTGCTTCGGATTGAATCTAGCGCCCTGGGCTTTCACTCGAGTAATGAACTCGGTAATGATGTATTTCCGAGCTCATTCGTCTGCGGTAACGTCGGCCTACCTGGACGACATTCTTCAGAGGTACGGCAACGAGTTAACGCTTCAGAACGATGTGCAGAATCTGCTTCTATTGCTCCGACGTCTCGGTTTTGTTATAAACGAAGAGAAGTCGGATCTGGTGCCGTCCAAGTCATTCACTCATCTGGGAATGAGCTTCGAGACGCACAACAATCTCGTTCGTCTGCCGTTAACCAGAGCGAAGTTAATCATTTGTTACGCTCGCTATTGTCTTCATGCAGACAAAGTCACAGCGAGGGAGTTCATGAGACTGATAGGTCTGTGCGGAGCCGCTGCGGATCTCATTCCGATGGGGCGGTTGCGCACTCGTCCTCTCCAAATTTTCTTGACTCAGAATTGGAGTGTGAAGATTCATTCGCTCGATACAGACGTTCTCTTGTCAGATCAAGTGAAACAAGAGATTCAGACTTGGGCAAACATTCAGTGATTGACTCAGGGAGTTCCGCTGCAGTTGCCGGATCCGAGTTTTACGATTATGACGGATGCCAGTCAAACAGGTTGGGGTGCAACATTGATCCCAACGGATTCGAGGTGCCAGGGTCTTTGGGATCCACAGTTTCTAAGCAAGCACATAAACATCAAGGAAATGATGTCAGTTTGGCTTGCGTTACGCCACTGGATGGACGTTATTCACAAAGCTCATGTCCAAATCCTGTCCGACAATACGACAGTAGTGGCGTATATCCGGAACCAGGGAGGCACTCATTCCGTTCCGTTATTCAATTTAACGGAAAGAATCCTTCTGTTTGCTCTAGAACATCAAGTTCTACTTTCGGTCCGTCATATACCGTGTCGTCTGAATGTACTAGCAGACTCCCTTTCACGAAAGGGTCGCTTGTTGCCGTCAGAGTGGACTCTCAACAAACAGGTATTCAATCAGATTTGCTACCAATGGGAACGGCCAATGATAGACTTATTTGCGACACATCTCAACAATCAGTTGCAGACGTATATATCACCATGTCCGGATCCACGAGCATATGCAGTAGACGCTCTGTCGATCTCATGGGACGGAATGATAGGATATGCGTATCCTCCAGCGCTGTTAATTCAGCAAGTGTTGCTAAAGATAAAACAATCTCCGTGCAAGATTCTGTTGGTAGCATCTCTTTCTCCACAGAGGCCGTGGATAAATCTACTCAGGTGTCTGCTGTGGGACTTACCGCGAAAGCTTCCTCCACGGGAGGATCTTCTTTCGCAGGGAAAATCGCGTCAACTTCATCACAACCCGCAAGGTCTCAACCTTCCTGTATTTCTGTTGTGTGGTCCTTCTTGCATGGCAAGCACTTTACAGGACGAGCAGTGGACGCGATTTCTAACTGTAGGAGGACCTCCTCTTCGCTAAACTATGCGGCTAAGTGGAAGGTTTTTCGTCTTTGGTGTAGGGATCATTCTGTTGATATTTTTGATTCCTTCATACCAGATATTGCAAACTTTCTAGTATACTTATTTGACGAGATCAAACTGCAGCCTGTTACTATTAAGGGTTATAGGTCTATGTTATCTGATACCTATGCACACCATGATAGTTTACAAATTGGATCTAATGTCTCTTTATCTAAGTTAGTTAGAAACTTCTCGATAAATAGACCCAGAACTCTTAGATTAATTCCTAAGTGGAATTTAGCTTGGGTTCTTCTTAAACTGAAGGAAAAGCCATTTGAGCCTCTTGGGACAGTAGATTTCAAATTCTTGTCTTATAAGACAGCTTTTCTCTTAGCTTTCTCTTCTGCTAGAAGAGTCAGTGAGCTTCATGCAGTATCGGTGGACGATTCTCACTATCGTAGTGTCGGGAACACTATCACCTTCACTACTAATGTTGGATTTTTAGCTAAGAATCAGGCTCCTAATAAATATCCGGAACCTATTGTTATTAAGGCTCTGCCGTCTTCAGACGGGCGTAGGCCTTTACTCTGTCCTGTTAGAACTTTATGTATTTATAAGCAAAGATCTCAGTTTATCAGAAAGGGACGAAAACGCTTCTTTCTGTCTCTGATGCCTAATAGAAAGGACATTTCGGTCCATTCTATTGCTAGATGGATTCAATTAACTATCCGTACTGCTTATGATAATCTATCTTCTACTCAGCAGTCTGTGCTTAAGATCTCGGCTCATGAAGTAAGAGCTCTTTCTACATCTTGGGCTTACGCAAATAGTGTTGCTATTACAGATTTAATGAAGGCTGCTTATTGGTCTCAGCCATCCACATTCACGAATTTTTATCTCAGAAATATTGAGTCCATTTCTGGAGACCTGCATTGTTTAGGTCCATTATCTGTTGCTCAGAATGTCGTCCACTAAACAGTTGCAACTATAGTTATGCAGGCTTTCTGTTCCGTTAGTGACTCCGTCTTGCTGCCCTCTTCGCTCTGGGCTATTTGACCCAGGGCAAGGGGAAGGGGGGGAGGGTGTTCCCTTTGGTCACCTGCTTTATATGAAAAGCAAGGGGATTCCTCCTCCGGAGTCAGTAATTCTGAGTCGTTACCGGGATGGTTTTAAAGTGTAATATTAATGCTAAAAATTCATTCATGTCATATTTTTAAAGTGTAGCTCGGTGTGAAGCATTTGTATATGTCAAGTGTCAAATGGGCGATAATATACAATCCTCGGACACTTTTAAAAGAATATAAAGAGTCTCACTTCTCTGGACTAACTTTATTTATTGGCATACTTTAAAAATAATTAGTATAAGGGGTTATACTGGATGTTAATAGAGAACATGAATGTTATTGTGCTCAATTATGAAGGGTGTTGTATCTTTCTAATTTATTATAAAATAAGAAAGATACATGTAAAGCCTAATACTCCTTTTCTCCTTGAGGGGTTGACTCTATTGATATAGTTGAGCTTATTGGATTTTCCTCTATGTCCTAGGCCCTCCAGCCTTTTTACTATTCAGCTATGTCTGGGTCATTGGTACAGTATAAAAATGTTAAAAAATTTATAGTAATTTATATATTTTTTATACTTACCAATGACCCAGACGAGATGGCCCTCCCAGGAGTTGGGAACTCATACCTTCCCGCTGAGTACATAGCGCTGACCAGGCACTGCTTGTAAGAATGATAATTGGCGCCAATTTCGGGATGTCCTTGACACTGCGCATGCGCAGTGAGGGCAAAGTATGGAGGACCTTCAGGACATGATTTCTTTTGGTTTTAGATGCAAATTTTGGGGATTGGGGGCAAAATTTGTGTTTGGCCCTAGAATTTTAAGAGTTAGCACCAGCTATGTCTGGGTCATTGGTAAGTATAAAAAATATATAAATTACTATAAATTTTTTAACTTTTCAGCGCAAATTAAGTGCAAATAAAGGGCATGAGCTGTCAAATACTAGCATACACTGCACACTTGCTCTCAATCTATCGACAATATCCTTTGAAATGTCGACAATTAATTACTCAGGCAATGTACTCAGCCTAATAATTGGAAAGCACATTACCTCCAACAATACAGCACACACATGCTGATGTGCCTTTTGGTACGGCCATATTTCATACTGCGCGCCGACACCGATACGGCCTTACACGCTAAAAATAGGGCCAGATCATTTTACTGGAAGCACTGATGGCCTCGGCGTCGTATCATGGAAAGCAATGCATTCAACAATATAGCATGCAATTATAGATGAACCTTAGAGCGAGGTCTAGGGGTGAATGGAGGAAACGTGTAGCCAAGCCATCCACCTTTGTCCTCCACCAATGCCATCGACCATCACGCATGCCAAATACGGATAAAATACGGATACAATCTCACAAATAAAACAGTGTACACGAAGTATATTTGAATTGCACCCAATTAGTGAAACACATATTTTTACACGCGTCAGTTACACAAAGAACACGCTGTATCATGCGCTAAATAAGTAACCCGTACCTATGCTCAGCCTACAGCTGATGGATCGCAATCCATTTTCATAAGCAGTGAAAAGTTACATAACTCCACGAGGTGGAAGTCCACCTATATGAGTGTCCAAAACGTGGACCACAATCTCTAACAATTCTCTGCCCATATACTCAGCGTGCAGAGAGTATTGGAGGGGTACCACACTCCCCACATACACACTATGCCGGACCCATCGAATGTCTCGCACTAAACGTGCAGTGGTAAACACGCAGCCACAAGACTAGCTCTTGAGACATCCTAACTCTCTCTTTGCAAAAAGTCATGTAACAGACTCCCACAACTGCCTGTAAGGCATGCCTTTGTTTCTGCCTCCCCCATTTCAATCATGATTCTGGGCTTTTGGGCCCCTTTTTGGAGCACTTACGTTTACCGATGAGGATTTGATGCTTGCATTGAATCTTCCGTCGGGGGTTTGACCAGGCAGACAACAACCAGTGCACCGTGAGCCGCGACACACAGGTGGGACCGCCCTAGTGGACTGACATACCTGTATGCAGTTATCGTGAAACCCACGAATATCAGATGATCTTAATACCTAATGCAACATAATTTGGTCAGAGCTGTGGTGACTAACACAGCAATTTCATAAACATACTATTTTGAGCAGCAAGAATAGTATTGGCGACCATAGACTAGAAAAATAAACAACAATTTTTCTATATACTTAAACAATTGCGTACCCACACTGAATAAAAGTTATCCCCACAAATAGAATAGCATTGAACAATAGGATAACCCCATAGAGTGGAAATCCACCCATATAGCTGTCCAACACATGGACTGAAACTTGGAACAATTTCAACTCTTGCACAAAATAATACTGGCAACTAGAGAGACCAACAAATAAACAAAAACAATCTCTCTCGTTGTTTTTTCCATTTTTTTATATATATATGGAAGTGGAGAAACACATAAATGGGACAAACACCCAAAAACCTGGGCTACAAATTACAACTCAAATGTTTTATTTCCTTCTAATATGGAAAAGTTTACACATCATCAAGTTTCCAAATTAGGGCATGTAAACTGGTTCCTAAATGTCATTACTCCAATCGTAACACAATAGAACCGATAACCGGTCACATGACTGAAATCAAGCTAACCTTAACCAGCCAATCAGCATAAAGAACTTATTCACGTGGTACTAACTGACAGAGGAAGAAAGAAGAAACATCTCCTTTCGCCATTTTGATTGTTAAAACAACACGTTTGCCACCACTGCTAACTGATAGACTGATTACACAGAATCATCTAATATCTCGCTAATTCATTATAATTGGCTTATTAATAGATAGGTGTCGCTTCGTTTTATATCTGCACATGCTTACATTCATGATTTTATAAAGGATCTTTCTTTTCAGCGTGAGTTTATCATACCCACTTTGATTTTAGAAAATCAACTTCTCGAGTCTGTTTTTTATGATTACAAATCCTCTGCTTTTAGCACGAGGTGACTTCCACCTATTGCGTGAGACGATTCCTCCACAACTGATGTGCGAGTTGAGATTCCTCTGCAGCTACTCTGTGAAACGATTCCTCCACAACCATTGTGCGAGATGAACTTTAGAAAACAATACATCAACATAATTCTGGGGTACCCACCCGAGTACTAATAGCTGATAAAACCATACCCACCACAGCCTTGCATGTAGTGTAAACAAAACCTACGGCTTATACCAACTTCTCTACGCACTGATAACAGCTGTTTGAACGATCCACTGTAGTGACAATTTCACGAGCTGATCTAATCATATCAGTTATATACGTGGCGTAGCCTCAAAGTCTACTTAATACACCATTCTTAACACACTGATACCAGTCGTGTACACGGTCTTCTTAGAGACTGAATTGAATAGCAGAGAGTAAAAGCACAAGGCTATTCTCTTCTATAAACATAATGACTGAGTGAGCCTAATCCACGCTCTGTAGTACCACTCACCATCTTTAGTGTAAAATCGCACTTAAGTACAGCTTCAACAAGCTGCTTGTCACTGCAGACAACAGAACAGTCGAAATATTTCTCAAGCGCATACACGCTATAATAACTGACCACAACATAACTCCAGGTGGTCTATGTAAACACAATCTAAACACAAAATCATATGTATTTGTTTATTTGACAAGACGTTACGGTCGAAACTATAGTCATACCAGTGGCTCTGCCAGGAAAATACTTCGAGATTTCCTTTCCCCCAACATGGGGCTCTACATTCGAACTCACTGAGACAAATACAAAAGTCCGCCTCACACAGTAATGGACAAACATAGAAACATGCCTCACCGGACTCCTTCAGTCCAAATGCTCAAGGGGAGCTAGGTCAAAAACCATCCGACTGACTATGAGAAAGGCAACATCTCCATGTTGATTCCAAGTGAATTCTACGGAACTAACTGAATGAGAAAATACAAAATATTGTGGTCGGTTAGCAAAAAACAACTGTATATACACAAGCCTATCTTGTTACACATTCTGACAGTGATAAAATAGTATGAATGATAGACTTCATACCGGTACCTTGCAAACTCTTCCAAATATGATAGGTGAGCTGTTCAAATTATGAATAAGCGAAGCTCTTCTATAAAACAGCCAAACGCTACGCTTATGCAATCAAGCTTGTCGACAAAGCAGCCAAGCTCCTCAATAAAGCAGCCAATAGTCAAATAAATAACCCTTAAATAAGGGTGCTGACATCTGATACAGCCTAATCTGTTCTTAATGGCAATAAAGGGTTATATAATCTCAATGAGTGGAAATCCACCCACATCATTTTTCAGTGCAAATCAAGTGCAAATAAAGGGCACGAGCTGACAAATACTATCATACACTGCACACTTGCTCTCAATCTATCGACAATATCCTTTGAAATGTCGACAATTAATTACTCAGGCAATGTACTCGGCCCAATAATTGGAAAGCACATTACCTCCAAAAATACAGCACACACATGCTGATGAGCCTTTTGGTACAGCCATATTTCATACTGCGCGCCGACACCGATACGGCCTTACACGCTACAAATAGGGCCAGATCATTTTACTGGAAACACTGACAGCCTCGGCGTCGTATCATGGAAAGCACATGCATTCAACAATATAGCATGCAATTATAGATGAGCCTTAGAGTGAGGTCTAGGGGTGAATGGAGGAAATGGGTAGCTAAGCAATCCATCTTTGGTCCTCCGCCAGTGCCATCGACCATCACGCATGCCAAATACTGATGCGATCTCAGAAATAAAACAGTGTACCCGTAATTTATTCGAATTGCACCCAATTAGTGAAACACGTATTTTTACATGCAGCAGTTACTCAAAAACCATAAAGAACACGCTGTATCATGCACTAAATAAGTAAACCGTACCTATGCTCAGCCTACAGCTGATGGAGCGCAATCCATTTTCATAAGCAGTTAAAAGTTACATAACTCCACAGGGTGGAAGTCCACCCATATGAGTGTCCAAAACATGGACCACAATCTATAACAATTCTCTGCCCATGTATTCAGCATGCAGAGAGCCGAGACCACATACTCTAAGAGTATTGGCGGGGTACCACCCTCCCCACATACACACTATGCCAGACCCACCGATTGTCTCGCACTAAACGTGCAGTGGTAAACATGCAGCCATAAGACTAGCCCTTGAGACATCCTAACTCTCTCTTCGCAAAAAGTCATGTAACGGACTCCCACAACTGCCTGTAAGCATGCCTTTGTTTCTGCCTCCCCTGTTTCAATAATAACGTGTGCTTCTCTTCTTCACTGTAAAGCACAGGTGCACTTGACGCCTACATCACAGTTAACCGACCACAAAATTGAAAAAAGGTCGCTGATACATTCTAACGCATCTATCGTATCACCAACGTTAGTCTGAATTAAAAGCACCTGCATTCAACAATTTAGCATGCCTCCATAAATGTGCCTTATTACGCTTGCCAAATACTGATACGATGTCACAAATAAAACATATTACATGCCGTCATAATATAGGCTGAGTCGCTTAGTGGAATAAACACAAGCGCCCATGCAATAATTATCCGAGAAATTACAGATGCATCTAATGCCTATATCACGGGTAATGGACCACTAATTGTATCAAGGTCCCTGATGTACATCGTATCAGCCGAATAACACATGCTTCTTTTCTTCACTGTGAATCACAGGTGCACTTGACTAGTGTTGGGAGGTTAACCGAGAATACAACTCGGTGTCGGTTATTAAAAAACACCGACCGACGTGATCACAGAAAACCGTCGACCCGGTTACATGCGCGGTTAATTTATTTATGGCATGCGATGACACAATCTCGCGCCCTTGTGGTACGTTTTGGCAAGAAACAACCAAACAACCTAGCCCAGTGTGGCAGTAGTTCTGAGAGCAGGTAAGCAGGACTTGCGTTGAGTCGGGGCCGATCGGCCCTGGCCCCGAGAGGCCCCTTCTCGGGGCTTTTTTTTCGGCCCCAACTTTTTTGTCAGTCTTGGCTCCCGAAATCTCAGTGTTGGTAGGTTTGGGCAACAAAATTTTGCGAGATTAATTTTTCCATTCACGTCTCATTCACGCAAGTGTGATTACAATAGAAGAAGCAGCATATAACAGATGAAATAATAATACAAACTGTTTTTGTCTGATTCGAATTAACATCCACCTAAATCCGCATGAAAACTGAGAAAATCCCAAGATTAAACAAAAAAAAAAACAAACACATTTACGAGACTTCGAAAGCAGGCTTGTCTGCTAATGGGGGAATTCCCTTCAATCCCACAATACTATGCGCGGGTACATCCGATCCTAACATCTGAATAAATGCAACACTAGACACAGAAACTGCCGTCAAAATAAATGTACGAAATAAAATAAAATGTGTACATGTGTCTACGTGGAAAGGTGGGGCGCATTCCATTTCTGAAATATCCAAAGCTGTGGGGAATTTTCATGGATTGAAATTATTTAAACGGTAAACTGAAATGTTTCTCAATTTTTTCTTTGAGACAACCTTTGCATCAAAAATACACACCCCACATGCCACAATATTTTCGAAACGTTCTAAAATTTTATCAACAAAAAATCCAAAATGTCTATGTACGAAACGTCCAGCACCCACATGATGGGTCCAAGTCGTTTTGCCCCCGGGATTTTTTTTTTCTAAGCAAAAGCAATCAAGTAAGGTCGCCATTGGAAAGAATGTAACAACATAAAATTACCCAATATCTGGGGGGACTTTTTTTCAGTCCCCCAGCAGGCCGCGACCTCAACTTCTGGGGGACTTTTTTTTAGGCCCCGACCATTTTACTCAAGTCAAACCCTGAGGTAAGTAAATAACATAATTCAACAAACTTCAGAAGCCAGTAATCCTACTCATTGTGTTTCATGCATTCCGTGGCGAATCATTTGATTGACATACAAAGTGGTAATTGCATTTCGTGTATTTTATCTACCATTTACTCCCAAAAACGCAATCGCAGACAGAAATATTAATAGCGATAAAAATGCAGCGATAAAAGATCTTGTAACGCTATTGCAATAGCGCTAAATATCACGTGACATCGCAAGCGAAGAATGCACGTGCGCCTGACGGACTGTTTCAGTGGTACGGACAATGTCAAGTCATTTCCATCAAAAACTTGTAATGCTGTAATGAACAATGCATCAAATTTGCCTCAACAAACATTCCACGATGCAGGGAATTGCACAATCTACCATGCAAAACACCAAAACAAACCAGAGGCTCAAGGGAGCCTAAAACGCTCACCTGGCTCAGGTTGTCAAAAGAGATGAGTGTATCTGGGAAGGGACTTTTGAGGTGGAGACCATGAAAAGTGGAGAAAACTAAAAGATTTGGGCTTGTATTTTTTATATTTATTTCAACAAGACTAGTAATGGGGATAACATACATGATCCATGGCACTGATGGCAAATTAGTGCTATAAACTGATAGATACCTCAGTAAATTATGTTTTTCAGAACAAATAACCGAAACTGAAACCGGAGTCAACTCTTTTTGTAAAAAACCAAGTAGATACCGACACCGAGCAAAAATTTACTAACCTCCCAACACTACACTTGACGCCTATATCGCAGTTAACCGACCATCAATTGTATAAAGGTCGCCGATACATTCTAACTCATTTATCGTATTACCAATGTTAGTCTGAATTAGCTAACTGTACAATGATCGCCCAGATTAGTGGATGAAGCTATGAATAATGCATAGCAAGCATGTCGAATCACGATTTGATCTAAATAAACTTAATAACAAGACAAACAGCACTTATCAGACTCCAGTTTCTGACATATAATTGCAGACTAGAATAATACGGCAACTAGTCCTATGTGGATTACACTTACCATGGCCACATACTCCATGGGTTAACAAAACACAACTCTCACGGTTGCTTCCAGTGACTGTGGTGCCTGCCCCCACCTTTACTCACGCTTACATTTATGCCTGATAAGAAAACAAAATTATCCTCTGAATTGCATTCAGAAACACATGTCGTTTTGGATCCATATATTTTTTTTCCATGTCTTAAGACCCTTAGAGTGTACAAAATAGCCAATTTTTGTCTGTTCGGCTTGCTTGACTTAAAATTTTCCATCACTATTCAGACTATAATTATACCTGCACTTTTTAAAAAAAAGCAGGGTATACAGGATTACATCTGTCCGTCCATTTGTCCGTGCATCTGTCTGTCCATTCCATGAGTTGTGTCCCTCAAGAGTATACAAAATAGCCAATTTTTTCAACAGAGTTGCAGTCCTTATTTGTTTTTATTTCATTTATGTTTCAAAGGTCCAGCACTGCAGTGGCGGTTTAATTGCCTTCAGCAAAAGCTCTTGTTTCTTTTGTCAGGACATGTCGCTGGTGCAGATCTGGGACCATTGATTTCACCAGCTGCAAAGAAGCGAGTGTGTGATTTGGTTGAATCTGGGGTGAAAGATGGAGCTAAATTGTTGCTAGATGGACGTGAAGTTAAAGTGAAGGGATATGAGAAAGGAAACTTTGTTGGTCCAACAATCATACACAATGTGAAGGTGAGAAGTGTTTTAATATTTGTTTGTATACAACTGAGGTAGAATGTATCAATATGGTAAGATAAGCTTTATGTACCAATTTTCAGCATCCTTACAGACTACAAAAATATACGAGTATTTATCTGTCAATCTTTGAGTGGAACAAGGCATTATCTGCAGGGTTTCCACTTGGCCATTGACCAGCCATTGACCAGACACATTTCCTTCCCAAGGAAAACTTGAATATTGGCACAGAAAAAGTTAACTGTTCTGGTTAGTGACCTGATTCCTAAATCCTTTTATCTCCAAAATCACCGAGATAGTGGTGTCAACCATTCTATAGAAATGGCAGCAAGAAACAGGATCACGATATGTACATTTCTTTGTCGGCGAAGATCACAGCACCTCAGAACATCAATTGGACTGCAAGCACAAAAAAATGTGACTGCAAACAAGTCGAAATACAGGACATCTCTTTTTCTGGCCCATTTCATGTCATTAGCGAAAAAGAATTTACTGTGAGAATAGCCTTATTATAATATTAATATAAGCATGAGCCGTAAAGATGGATTTTACAAAAGAAAACTGTGACCTCAAAATGTCATGGATACAGCGAAAATTTCAACATTTTTTGAAAGTCAGACATCGAATACAGAGGCCAGTATGGATCAGCAAAGTGGAGGTCATGATTCTGAATGGGAAATAATCATTGATAATTTCAAGAACATCACAGATCGTAAAATGGATTTCTGATTGGTTGAAGCCTTGAATTTGACCCCTAATAGTTTACCAAATACTTTAAGAGTTAAATAACCTGTCCCGTCTAACACTGTTATGGTTTTCAAGTTTTCTGAGTTATTCACTGAAAAGCACAAACAAGTGCTTTCCATAAAATAGCTGCAAATTAATTGTATCATTTTTTTAATGCAAATAAATAGACAATATTCTGATATTCTTTAACATTTCAAAGAAAACCCATTAAGATTTTTTTTTAAATTTAATGTATAACTTTTTGGTGAGAATTATTGCCGCTGTTGGACTAAGGTGGCATGGGATTGTCTGTATCATGCATTGCATTTGTTATTGTTTAATTTGCTGAAGATTGTTACCTGTTCATTTCAGCCTGAGATGGAATGTTACAAGGAGGAGATATTTGGACCTGTTTTATGCAGTCTTGAAGTAGATACTTTGGATGATGCCATTGACCTGATCAATTCTAACCCATATGGAAATGGCACAGCAATATTCACTACAAATGGCGCTACAGCAAGAAAATATACAGCAGAAATAGATGTTGGACAGGTAGTACCTGTTATCTTAGGTTCCTACCCGTATTACCTAATATATAGAGGGGATTTACACAACAAAATTTATTTTGCAAATATACAGAGTGTATTTATTGACACTACAAAATTTATTTTACAAGAAAAGAAAACAAATAGCTCACTTTCGTGTGTAGCAAAGCAATGTATAAAAAACATGGCATGTTTTTTCCTCACAAGTATAATGATTACTGTATTTACTCAAAAAATGTAGATTTTATTTTAACATGTTACATAACTGGAATTGCAATGAAACTTTCAAAAAATGTCTTGAATGAATATATATATATTGCTCCCAAAACATTGCTTTTATGACCCTCATTTGAACAAACAGTGCTTAGGGGGCAAAAATGTAAAAATTAAAGGTTTTTAGAACCAGTCTGCCAATTTGAACAAAAATAGGTATTTAATATTATTGGGTGACAGTTACATAACCCATGCAAAAAGAGAACATTCCCCAGCTCTTCATGTGTCCTAAAAATAGATAAAAATTTCTGTCGTCCATATTTTCTTAACAACAGGGTAGGGGTCATATGTTTATACTAACACCAATGGCCCAGACTTAGCTGGTGCTAACTCCTTAAATTCTAGGGCCAAACACAAATTTTGACCCCAATCCCCAAAATTTGCATCAAAATCCGAAAATTCAATGTCCTATGTGGTCCTCCATACTTTTTATCCACTGCACATGCGCAGTGTCAAGGAGGTCTCGAAATTGGCGCCAAATGTCATTCTTTGTTTGGCCCTAAAATTAGAAACACCTCACTGATATTTGTGCTTGTAAATCTCAGTTTAAATGATGCCAGACACATAATTATGAAAGAAATAGTGGATCGAAGGAGGAAATAGAAGGATTAGAGGAAGAAACAGTGGCAGGATGTGTTCAGGGCTGTAACTTATAATTTTTTTACGAAATTATTTCATGTTCCCTAATTTCAGGGCATGGGCCTGATGTTGTCATTCTTGCTATGAATTTACCATTGTTTGTTCAGTGTTTCCTCTCTCCCTTTCCTTTAATCCCCCCTTGCTATTCTCTCATGCTTTTGGCATAATTTTTGTAATTTTTTTTTACTAAAATTTCTTGGGAGTTTTGGCTTGGTAACGGAATGATTATTCTGTTTTTTTCCCATGTTTACGTCCTCAACCTTGGGTGATTAGGCATTTTGGTCTGCATCTGCCATCCGATGTACTGCAGTTTATTCTTGGGAAGTCTCTGTCTTACATCGGATAGTGTTTAAATTGGTAACTGATTTTGGGCCATGTTTACAGTGCCTGGAGTCATGTTTCCGGTTTTTGTACAGTTTTGTTTACGTTGACAACGGTTACTTCTGATTGTGATTACTTGTCTTCTGTTTAGTTCTGCTCATAGCCAGATACATTAATATTGTCCGTAAGTGTTACATTAATTTTTATACGCCCGTTTTGAAAAAAACGGGTCGTATTATGGTATACCGCTGTCTGTCTGTCCGTCTGTCTGTCCGTCTGTCCGTCCGGTCATATGTCGTACGATAACTCAAGAACGCTTTGAGAGATTTTCGTGATTTTGGGGTGGGTGGTGTATATCGATGGAGGGAAGCTCCCTTTCATTTAGTGTCGCCGTTCGATTAGTCATTCCAGAGTTATGGGACTTTATTACTTAGAAAATTGTTGATTTTTTACACGTCGTACGATAACTCGAGAACGCTTTGAGTGATTTTTGGGTAGGTGGTGTATATCGATGGAGGGAAGCTCCCTTTCGTTTAGTGTCACCGTTCGATTAGTCATTCCAGAGTTATGGGACTTTATTACTTCGAAAATTTTTGATTTTTTACACGTCGTACGATAACTCGAGAATGCTTTGAGAGATTTTTGTGATTTTTGGGTTGGTGGTGTATATCGATGGAGGGAAGCTCCCTTTCATTTAGTCTTGCTGTATGATTAGTCTTTCCAGAGTTCTGGGACTTTATTACTTAGAAAATTGTCGATTTTTTACACGTCGTACGATAACTCGAGAACGCTTCGAGAGATTTTCACTATGTTTTGGTAGGTGGTTTATGTTGATGGAAGGAAGCTCCCTTTCGGTTGGTGTCGCCATGCAATTAGTCATTCCAGAGTTATGGGACTTTATTTTTCACGTCGAACAATAACTTGAAAATGCTTAGAGCAATTTTCATGATTTTTTGGTTGCAAGTATATGTTGATAGAAGGAATCTCCCTTTCGATTTGTGTCACTGTCCGATTTGTCATTCCAGAGTTATGGGACTTTATTCATCAAAATATAGGCAATTTTCCACATGTTGGACTTTGAGCAATTTTCTTGATTTTTTGGTGGCAAGTATATGTAACCTGGCAGGTACACATGTATACTCATATTGTGTGGTTCCCTCTTGTAATTAATAATGGGCGTATCATGCGCTCGTGGCGCAGCTGTTTATTAAATATGTTTTAAAATTTTTGTCCACACTTAGGCTTTTTGGGGATCCGTTTGGGCTCATTGTTCCCGTTGGGAACTTGGGCTCTCCTGAAATTTTTTTCTTTTGAATTATTTTTTCAAAATGTTATAATGGATTATATTATATTATGTATCTTTGTTTTCAAGGGTTAGTGCAAGTACTGTGACTGTTTATATTGTTAGCTGCGACTAGCAGCTCTATAAGTGGCAATGTCGGTCTGTCTGTGACCAACGAGTTTCAAAACTCAATAACTTTTGAAATACATGATGGAATGACTTTATATTTGGCATGTAAGTGTATCTTATTGATGTCTAGCCACTATTCAATGCATGTGTTGTTCCAAATATTTTTCTTGGAGTTATGGCCCTTGATGGACTTAGAATTTTGTGAGATTGCCCCACCCGTCGCAGCTACGACGTCGATGTCGCAATTTTTTCATGATGAAAGAATATTGTTCAACTTGTAATGTGAGGAAGTCTTCCTCTGATTCTCATGTTCATTGTGTTTCTTGTAGTCAATGTACTCGCACTAATTCTTGCTCAGTGTGTGTCAATTGGGATGACAAACGTTGGAGACGCGTGTCACTGTATATTGTTAGTGGTGAGAGGTCCATGCCGGTCCTCTCTCCACAGGGTCACCCTAGTTTTTCTAGTCTCTTTTTCAGAGGAACAAGAACAAAGTGATGTTTCCGTGATGTCTTCAAGAAGTGTGCCTCCGTCCGGGTAGTTCTAATGAAGAGCTAGCGGCTAAAGTGCTCATGGAAATACGACAATTGCCTAAGAGGTCCCAAGTAGGATCGACGGCGTTGTCGTTCGCTAGCTCGCCCGGTGAAGCGACCATTCTTGGAATGGCTCGGCAGCGGGGTTTGTCCGTTGCGGTCCAGGGAAGGAGTTCGGGTGATGCGAGCACTATAAACATTGAACGTCCACACACGACGGATCCGAGGATAGTACGGAAGAAGCCTGTTAGGTAGCTAGCTCGTCCTGGACCGCGAACGAGGGAGGCCCCTCTCTCTTACAGCAACATTTGGGCCCAGATGTTGTACGTATCGTTCGTCAGTCGGAGCATACGTTCACTCCACCTGCTCGGGATGCTCTGTTGCATAGACAGTCCGAAGAGACTAGTCTATCTGCTTCCTCATCCTCATGGCAGCACACACGACCGCACCTTGGCATGTGACCGCTGATATCCAGCCAGCTTTGCCGACCAGGGATTCCACATCGACCAGGTCACGCCATCCGGTAGCCAAGGATGCGAGGCCTTTACAGTCTGGATGTTTGCATAAAAGAAGTATGCAGGATTCAACGTCCCAGGAGCTTCCAGCGGCTAAATCACGTAAGACCGTGGCTCCACAGGCCTCCGTAACAGACTTGCTATCGCAGGTAGCTCTTCTCATCGCAGCATCCCAGGGGCCGTCAGAAACTTTTTCGGACCAGGAATTGTCTGAGGAAGCTGGGTCAGTTCGTTCCGCTGCAGAGTCAGGAAGGGATGACCGAGATTATCAAGTGGTCCAGCCGGATGGCGAAAGGGATTCAGAGGAGTTGGAATTTTCCCTTTCTGAGCAACATAAGGTAGCTGTAGATTTCATCCGGCAATACCTTCCTGATGTTGTTCCTCCGGATCAGAATGCTGCATTGCTGGATAAGAGACTGATTGCGTGACTGGACACAGATTTCTCAGTCGGATTAGGGACATGGCCCCTGAGTTTCCGACCCAGTCCAGAAATGTCTCACGGACATTTGAACTTTTGAATGATGCTATATTCAAACTTGCCTCCAAGACGGGCAAGTCCGGTTTCTTCGCGGCCAATGCTCTACAGCTGCCTTTCATCAATTCAAGGAATAAATTTGAAACGGCAGGACAGGGCATTCCGAGAAGTTCTCTGCATCTGGATGACCAGACTGAAGACCTAGAATTGTCTTTGCTGTCGTCTATGTCTATTCCAGCCACTACGTTGGAAACGACAATCTCGTCTAACAGGATCAGCTTAGACACATTATCATACACAGATCACCTTACGAGAGCGTTATCATTACGTTTCGAAGGAAAAGAATTCCAGGATGTACAGACTTCCTTAAGAGTTCTTTCGAGGGCTATAACTCCGTCCTTTCAGTGGCTAATTTGGAGTTAGTTAGACGTGATGCTGCCCTGGCTGCATCCACTCGGGTGGATCGTAAGGTGAAAAACTCTCATCAAGTTGCTCCTGTCTCCGGAGAGCTTCTCTTCGAAGGCAAGCTTTCCATAATCTATCATCAGATTACTAAGAAAGCTTCAGATTCTCTGCTGTTCAAATCCGCTTCTAAAAAGTCGGATTCAGTGGAGAAGAGTAAGACAGGCACTTCTGGGGCGAGTACGTCCAAGGGAAGTTCCTATAGAGGTTCTTATAAGTCCTATAGTTCTTACTCCAGAGACCGTCTAGGTAGCAACTCAGGTAGGGGCTGTAATACTGGCCGAGACAACCAGTCAGGCGCCCCTAGGGCGAGGTGCGGGTCGTGGAGGACGTGATTTCTCCTCCCGCAAGCCTCGCAGATCCAGGAGGTGATGGTGCAAACCTCTATCGTGTTACAGTGGGCGGAAGGCTGTCGAGTCTCTTAACCAATTGGTTGTCGATTACGGATGACCCTTGGGTTCGAGGGGTGATTTCAGAAGGGAACTGTCCTTCAAAAGAAAACCTGCGTTAACACGAAGTCCAAGATGGACTCAGCTTCTGTCAAATCCTCAGAAGAGAGGTTCGCTTCTATCAGAAGTCCAATCTCTTCTAGAGAAGAACGCGATAGAGGTCGTAGAAAACCAGGAATCTCCAGGTTTCTACAGCCATCTGTTTCTGGTTCCGAAACCAGACGGCTCGTTTTGTCCAGTCATAGATCTGAGCTGAATAAACAAGCTGATCGTGGCTCCAAAATTTTATATGGAGACCATTCGATCGGTCAGAGCGAGCATTCGAATGAACGACTATGCTTTGAGCATAGATCTCAAGGATGCGTTCATCTGGCGTTCAGAAAGTATCTTCGCTTCACTGTCCTAGGAGTCGTTTATCAGTTCCGAGCAATGTGCTTCTGTCTGAATCTAGCACCCTGGGCTTTCACTCGAATAATGAACTCGGTAATGACTTATTTCCGAGCTCATTCGTTTGCGGTAACGTCGGCCTACCTGGACGACATTCTTCAGAGATTTGGCAACGAGTTAACGCTTCCGAAAGATGTTCAGAATCTGCTTCAATTGCTTCGACGTCTCGGTTTTATAGTAAACGAGAAGAATGGGGGGCAAAATTTGGTTTGGCCCTAGAATTTAAGGAGTTAGCACCAGCTAAGTCTGGGTCATTGGTAAGTATAAAAAATATATAAATTACTATAAATTTGGGGCTAAACACAAATTTTGAACCCCCCAGTCCCCAAAATTTGCACACAAAACCGAATCCTGTCTGGTCCTCCATACTTTTGTTTACTGCGCATGCCGACGTAAACAATTGGTTTCCGGACGATAACTTGATAATGGTTTGACCCACGTTCATGGAACTTCATGGGTAGGTTGGCATTGGTGAGAAGAAGAACCCTATTTATTTTGGACTCTCTAGGTCAAAGGTCAAGGTCACAGTGACCTTGAACATAGTAAATTGTAAACAATTGTTTCCGGGTGATAACTTGACTATGATTCAACCCACATTCATGAAACTTCAAATGTAGGTTGGCCTTCTTGAGAGGAAGAACCCTATTTTTTTTGGACTCATTAGGTCAAGGTCACAGTGACCCTGAACATAGTAAATCAAAACAATTGGTTTCCGGATGATAACTTTATAATGGTTCGGCCCACCTTCATGAAACTTCATATGTAGGTTGGCATCAGTGAGAGGATGAACCCTATTTATTTTAACTCACTAGGTGAAAGGTCAAGGTCACAGTGACCTTCAACATAGTAAATCGTAAACAATTGGTTTCTGGATGATAACTTGATAATGGTTTGACCCACATTCATGAAACTTCATAGGTAGGTTGGCATTGGTGCAAGAAAGATCCCTATTTATTTTGGAATCACTAGGTCAAAGGTCAAGGTCACAGTGACCCTTCACATAGTAAATTGTAAACAACTGGTTTCCGGACGATAAGTTGATAATGATTAAACCCACTTTTGTGCTGTCACAACTCGACATTGGATCGGTGATCCTATCGGCATTTTTCCAGTTATCCCCGTGATTATGTCCTCATCCTGTGGGTGTTAGGACGTATGTAGTCTTGCATCTTCTACCAGATACATTGTTTTTCTTCTCATGAAGATCTGATTTTGCATCGGGTAGTGATTAATTGGTTACTGACTGTGGGCTTATTGTATTCCTGTTGTTTAGTTTCCGGTTTTTCATGTTGATGTTGTTTTCTGTTTGACAACGCTTGAATTTATAGTATTCTTACATTATAGTATAGCACAGTTATAATATTTATAGTAGGATACATGTATTAAATAATTCCAGTAGTGTAGCTTTAATTATTTAGTGTTTGTCCACACTTAGGCTCTATCGAGACACCCTTGGGCTCATGAGGTTCCCTTTGGAAACCTAGGCGTTCTCAAAATTTTTTTGAAAATTTTTTTGAAAATTTTGATATCTTTCGAAACAATTTTGATTGCCGTATTTTTGTAACCTTAATATGTATAAATTATTTTGTAGTTTAGGAGTGCAGTGGACTCAGTCTTTGGCTAAAATATTATTATTATTATTAAGCAACGTCGAGCCCGGTTAGTCCTTGGATAGGTGACCATCTGAGCGATCGATTCGGACTCCGTCGTTGTGTCCTTGGGAAAGGCACTTAAGCCCGATTGTCCACATGGGGGCACGATGACGCTGTGTACTAAAGCATACTGCACATCGATGGTGCGCATGTCTTCAACCAATCTAACCCTGCCTGTGCTGCAGTGCGGAGTTATGATGTTGGGGAGCTGGCAGCTGCTCATCATTGCTTGGTGGTTCTCTCCAGATTCTCCAGCTTCCTCCACCTGTAAAACTGTCACAGTCATGATTAGCCATTGTGCATAAGTATATGACCTTAAACACCAATAAATAAATAATAATAAATGAGGGTTTTTATTGTAACTTGGTAGGATGACTCTGTATGATGTCTAAATGAGAACTTCCCCATTTGGTCGCGATATGTCAACCGTGACGACTGCCCAAGCCCCAAACCCGAAAACCTTTAGCACAGTCTACAGGTCGTATTTATGGAGGGATTTCATTGTAACTTGGTAGGTTGACTTCATATAATGTCTAGATGAAAATGTCACCTTTTGGCCGTGATTGGTCAACTGTGATGGCTACAGGGGCCCGAATCCCAAAAACCTTCAGCACAGTCTACAGGTCATATTTATGAAGAGATTTCCCGTAACTTTGTAGGATGACTCCAAATAATGTCTAGATGAGAACGTCCCCTTTTGGTCCCGATCATTTAGTCGTGATGGCTTCCCAAGCCCAAAACCCGAAAACCTTTAGCATAGTCTATGGACATATTTATGGAGGGAATTCATTGTAACTTGGTAGGATGACTCCAGATAATGCCCAGATGAGAACATCCCCTTTTGGTCGCGATCATTCAACCATGTTGGCTGCCCAAGCCCAAAACCCGAAGAATTTTAGCACTTGACTACAGGTCATATTTATGAAGGGATTTCATTGTAACTTGGTAGAATGACTCTGTATAATGTCGAGATGAGGACGTCCTCTTTTGGTGGTGATCAGTCAACTGTGATGGCTACACAGGCCCGAAAACCTTTAGCACAGTCTGCAGGCCGTATTTATGAAGGGATTTCATTGTAACCTGATAGGATGACTCGTTTTCCAATAATTTTACTTAACTTTCGTTGACATACATTAACTGCGAGGGCCACATTAACCCACCCCTCAGTTCTTTAGTACAGTCTACACCTCATATTTTTATTGAAAACATAGCATACAGGGAATAGAAATTAACATATTCCCAATTATCACAATTCTTGTCTTATTTCATAATCCTTTCATAAACATTGAACATTATCCTTTTCATCAAACACAACACACAGACAAGTTAAGCTACAGTGTCATTGACACTTTCATTTCCTGATCTTGTTCCTCCTGGTCATCAAGCTTCGTTTGCTAGGCAAAAATCGCTATCATCCGTAGATAGGGATACCCAGTGGAGAAAGGACAACGATCTTTCCTTCCCGGGTCAGTCGGTTCATTTGCCGGAGGACTTCGGCCACATTTACGATACAATATTCAGTCTAGCAAATTCAAGAAAGAACTAGACTTTTTGATTCTGGAAAATCATGTCTTTTCCAGATGAGATTCCATGATTTTTTCATGACCCCAGAGTGTCTGATGAATTGTTTTATCTGTCTCACTGAAGTTCCTTTATTGATGTTATGAGAAATGTGGGTATAGTAGTCTCAAATGACTCAGTTTGATAAAAAAATGTTCAGGTAAAAACCATCATTAATGGTGGAGAGGGATTATATCAATTTCATTGTATGCAAATTTTAGGGATTGGGGGGTTCAAAATTTAAAGTCCTATCTGGTCCTCCATACTTTTGTTTTCTGCGCATTTGCGGTAACCAGGAAGGTACCGAAATTGGTGCCAAGCATCATTCTTTGTTTGGCTCTAAGTCAGTAAACAATGACTAATGAAATAAACACATCATTCTTTCTATAGTGCCAGCTAAATGTTATAATCAGCGGGGATCTATGAGTGCCCACTCATGGGAGGGCCATTGGTAAGTATACAAAATATACAAATTACTTTAAATTTATAATATTTTCATACTACAACCAATGGCCCAGACTTAGCTGAATAGTAAAAATGCTGGAGGGCTTAGGACTTGAAGGAAAATCCAATCCCTGAATTACTTCGATAAAGGATAGCTCATACAGGAGAATAGGAGAAGACAGAGGAATTACATATGTCCATCTCTTATAAAAAAAAAGAGAATGACATAACACCAACAATGTAATTGAGAATTACATAATTTATCCATTTAATGCCAGCATAACTCCTTATGCTAATTCGGTGAAGGAAACCAATTATAAAGCTAGTCCAGAAAAAGAGGGGCTTTATACTCATTTAAAAGTGTCAGAGAATTTATAGAAATGCTCATTTGACATGTGTCATATACAAATTCTTCACAGTGAGCTACACTTTAAAAACAGTACATAAATGAGACATATTCATTGCTTCACACCGAGCTGCACATTAAAACCACCCAGCACCGCCACTGGACTACTGTCTCTGGAGGAGGTATTCCCTTGCTTTTCACTATAAAGCCAGATAACATAAGGGAAAACCCTCCCCCCTTTCCCCTGTTCTGAAGGAAAATTCCTCAGAACAAAGAGGGCAGCGGAATGGCATCAGTGCTCGAGCAGACTGCCTAAGACATCTTCTAGATGTAAGATTAATGGACGGCATTCTGAGCAACAGAAAGAGGACCTAAAGATCTAACGTCACCAGAGATAGACTCTAAATTTTTATGGTAAAACTTGGTAAATGAAGAGGGCTGTGTCCAGTACGCAGCCTTCATAAGATCAGTAATGGCTATACTGTTAGAATAAGCCCAAGAAGCAGACAGTGCTCTAACCTCATGCACTGAAATGTTATTGACAGAACGTTGATTCGAAGATAGACTTTCATAGGCAATATGTATTGCCATCTGAATCCATCTAGCGATAGTATATATATCCTTTCTGTTAGGAGTCAGGGAAAGAAAGAATCTTTTTCTTCCTTTTTTAATAAAACTTGTTCGACATTTATAAATGCGCATTGCTCTAACTGGACACGGCAAAGGTCTACAGTTGTCCAAGGATGGTAAAGCCTTAATGATAATAGGCTCCGGCCACTTATCTGGAATCTGATTCCTAGCCAAGAATCCCACTTCCGTAGTGAGGGTAACGGTATTACCCACACTACTGTGATGGGCATCATCAACAGATAATGCATGACGTTCACTCACTCTTCTAGAAGTCGCAAAGGCTAAGAGAAAGGCGGTATTATAGGTCAAGAATTTGGACTCTACATCGTCTAACAGCTCAAACGGAGCTTCTTGAAGCTTCAACAGAACCCAAGCTAAATTCCATTTAGGAATTAATCTGAGGGTTCTAGGTCTATTAATAGGGAAATTTCTGACTAACTTGGATAAAGCAGAATCTGACCCAATGGCCAAGTTATTATGATGGGCATAAGTGTCTGATAACATAGACCTATAGCCCTTAATTGTGTGACAGGCTGCAAGTTTAATATGTCAAACAAGCAGACCAGGAAGTTGGCAGTCTGAGGAATGGATGGATTGTAAATGCCTACAGACTGGTCCGTACACCAATGGAAGAAAACCCTCCACTTCGCTGCATAATTCAACGAAGAGGAGGTCCTCCTACAGTTAGAAATTTCGTCCACTGCTTGTCCTGTAAAATGTTTTCCGTGCAAGAAGGACCGCTCAACGGAAATATGTGACCGTTGAGACCTCTCGGGTTGTGGTGCAGTGCACCACAAAGAAGGTTCTTTCGAGGAGGAATCTTCCGTGGAATGTCCCATAACAGACACCTGAGAAGATGGATTCAGGGTTTCTGTGACGACAGAGGTGCTACTAGCAGGATTTTGCAGTGAGACTGTTTGATTTTTAACAGAATCTGCTGAATCAACGGAGCAGGAGGATATGCATATCCTATCATTCCTTCCCATGAGATTGATAGAGCGTCTACTGCATACGCTCGATTATCTGGGCATGGCGACACGAACGTCATTAATTGATTGTGCAGGTGTGTTGCAAAAAGATCTATCATAGGACGATCTTACTGGTAGCAGATCTGACTGAATATTCGCCTGTTGAGAGTCCACTCCGATGGTATCAGGCGACCTTTTTGAGAGAGCGAGTCTGTTAGTACATTCTGACAACACGGTATATGAATAACTGAGAGATGAACTTGATGACTCAGAGCGAATAGGAGAATATTCTCCATTAATTTGCATAACGGAATCGAATGAGTGCCTCCCTGGTTCCTGAGATAAGCCACTACCGTCGAGTTGTCCGACAGAATCTGAACATGGACATTCGCTACTTCATCAATCCAATGTTGTAGCCAGATAGACATCATCTCCTTGATGTTTATGTGCTTCTCTATGAATCAATGTCCCAAAGAACCTGAGACTTCAAGTCATAGGTACTTAGGGTCGCACCCCAGCTCATTAGACTTGCATCCGCCATAATCGTGAAGACTGGATCCGGCAGTTGAAGCGGAACTCCCCGAGTCAGCCACTGGAGATCCGCCCAAATCTGAACCTTTTGTTTTACTAGGTCTGTTAAAACAAACTGGGTTTCGAGCGAATGCGTCTTCACACTCCAGTTCTGAGAAAAGAAAATCTGGAGGGGGCGTGCAACAGACGGCCCATCGGAATAAGATTTGTAGCCGCTCTGCACAGCCCCATCAGTCGCATAAACTCCCTCGCAGTCACTGCAGGAGAGTTTAGACAAAAGCGAACATAACAACTGACTAATTTCGCTCTGGGTAATGGTAGACAAACCAGATTGTTGTGGGTCTTGAAGCTAATTCCAAGGTGAATGAAGGACTTGGACGGAGCTAGAACCGACTTTTTCTTGTTTACTATGAAACTGAGACGTCGGAACAACTGAAGCAGACTCTGAACATCGTTCTGAAGAATAATTCTGTTGAAAGCCCAAGGAGCCAGGTTCAGACCGAAGCACATCACTCTGAACTGATAAACCTCTTCTTGCACGGCAAAACGCAGGTACTTTCTGAATGCCGGATGTACCAGGACATGAAAGTACGCGTCCTTTAGATCTATGCTTGCCGCATAGTCGTCCACTTGAATGCTCGCTCTTACCGACCAAAAGGTTTCCATATAGAACTTTGGAGCTATGATCAATTTGTTTATCCATCTTAAGTCTATAACCAGTCGGAACGAGCCGTCTGGCTTCGTTACGAGAAACAGGTGACTAAAAACCTGGAGAATTGTTTTTCTCGACGACCTCTAATGCTTTCTTTGATAGGAGAGTCTGTACCTCCGCAAGGAGAGACTCTCTTTTGGAAGAATTCGTCGGAAGATTTGTCCAACGCGGACTTCTTGTAAGTGGGTGCTTTGCTCAGAATGATGGCAGCAGGCCTGCCGATTGTAATTAATTATGAAAGCTTACTGCTCTAAATGCAAGGCGAGGAAGTCTACTTCGGATTTACATGCTTGTTGTCTTGCCTGTGGTGGATGCACTCCTACAGATTCTTGTCCTACTTGTGTACATTGGGATGCCAGACGTTGGAGACAGGTGTCGCGGTATGTCGTCTTCGATTTTTAATACCCTTACTACTTACAAAAATGTTTCCCTATCAGTTCTGCGTCCGGTAAAAGAAGTTACATTTCTCTGTGGCATTCCCATTTGATGTTGGTGTCTAAAAATAAACTATTTTTTTCAAAATTTTGACATTTAGCTGTTTGTAAAGAAATCCAGGGAAAACATGAATTTTTAGCACACCGAAGGGAGCTAAACTTATCACTTGCTGTCTGGCGTCGTGAACATTTTTCAAACAAATTCTCCTCTGAAACCGCTAGGTTGATTTGCTCGAAACTGGATGTTCATTACCACATGTCAATTCAAGTTTGTTCAAATGAAATGGACATGCCCACTTGGGGATCCATAGGGGGCATAACTCCTATAGCACCCTATGTATATTAGAGAAATTACTAAAAAATCTTCTTCTCCAGCACAAGTGGGCAGAATCATTTGATATTTGGTATACAGCATTATGGGGTGGATCTGATTCAAGTTTGTTCAAATTGGCCCTAAGATTCATATTTGGGCTCACTATAGAAGCTCGAATTCAAACTTAGTGCATTTCAGGCAAATTTCTTAAAAAATCTTCTCCAGATCCAGCAGGCAGAATCTTTTGGTATTTGGTATGCAACATTGTGGGGTAGATCTGATTCAAGTTTGTTCAAATCAGCTCCCTGGGTTCATATTTGGGCTCAGTATAGGAGCCCAAATTTGAACTTAGTGCATTTCAGGCAAATTTCTTTAAAAATCTTCTTCTCAAGATCGAGCAGGCGGAATCTTTTGATATTGGGTATGCAGCATGCTTGGGGGAGAGGGGGGGGGGGGGGGTATGATATTCAAGTTTGTTCAAGCCAAGTCCCTAGGTTCATATTTGGACTCAATGTGGGATCCCGAATTATAACTTAGTTCAAAATGAGAAATGTTCTTTAAAAATCTTCTTCTTCAGATTCAGCAGTCAGAATGTTTTGATATTTGGCATGCAGCATCCTTAGAGTGGTGAGATTCAACTTTGTTCAAGCCAAGTCCCTGGGTTCATATTTGGGCTCAATGTGGAAGTCTGATTGATAACTTAGTTCACTTAGTTCAAAATGAGGACTTTTCTTTAAAAATCTTCTTCAGATCCAGCAGACAGAATGCTTTTGATATTTGGTATGCAGCATCCTTAGGGGGTAAGATTCAAGTTTGTTCAAGCCATGTCCCTAGGTCCATATTCGGGCTCACTTGTGGGAGCTCGAATTGTAACTTAGATCAGAATGAGGAATTTTTAGCTCACCGAAGGGAGCTAAACTTATCACTTACATCCGTTGTCCGTCCGGCGTCGTGAACTTTTTTAGCTCACCTGAGCAAAGCTCAAGGGGAGCTTTGCTTATCACTTTCCATCCGCCATCCGTCCGCCATCCGTAGTTAACTTTTTATTATCGACTTCTTCTCACAAACTACTCTAACAAATTGAACCAAATCTGGTGTGCATGTTCCCTATCATATGTCAATTCAAGTTTGTTCAAATCAAGTTGACCTGGTAGGGCCATGCCCAAAAAGTGAGCCCAAATCTTAAAACATCTTCTTTTCATGAACCAGCAGTAGCAGAGACTTGATATTAGGTGTGCAGCTTCTTTTTGAGGTGTAGACTCAGATCTGTTCAAGAGAAGTTCTAGGGGCAAAATATGCCATCGTTATGGGAGGGGCAAGAATTTTTGCCCTGCCCCAAATTTCTATTTTCCAAACCGAGAGGCTGATTTGAACCAAATTTGACATGAGGTTTTATTGGGACATAAGTAGTTAATTTATGCCCCCAAAAATGTTCCTGTCTCCCCCTGGGAACTGCAGGAGCTAAAAATAGAAAAACAATTAAAACGCTCATATCTCCAAAACTACATGGCACTGAGAATTCTTATTTGGTGTGAAGCTTCCTTAGGACCAACAGAATGGAATGGTAAAAAAAATTGCTATTGGTTTTATTATGGGGTACTTTTGGGGACTTTGAAAAAGTGCTGAGTCAGCATTTTTTAACACTGAGGGTTATGGGAAAAACATTTAAGACTACTTTTCTCCCAAACCACTGCTCCAAAAGCTTTCAAATTTCACATATAACATCTTTGGAAGATTGTTTCACATCTTTATTGAAATCAGTTCCCTGGGTCCATATTTGGGCTCTCTGGGAGCCCAAATGTTTAAATTAGTGCAGTTTTAGGAATATTCTTTAAAAATCTTCTTCAGATCTACCAATAAGAATCTTTTGATATTTGGTATGCAGCACCGTTAGGGGGGTGAGATTCAAGTTTGTTCAAGCCAAGCCCCTGGGTTCATATTTAGGCTGAAAATTTGGGGTTCTGGTCCAGACTCAAAAATTTTGGACCAAAATCCAGAAATTAGTTTTTTTGGTGTTTTATGCATTTTGGTCAATTTTAAGACAAAAATATTTTTTTTGTTACACTGAAAATTTGGGGTCCGGGTGGGACTTGGAAATTTTGGACCAAAATCCGGAAATGAGTTTTTTTGTTTTTATTCATTTTGGTCAATTTTAAGACAAAAAAATATTTTTTTTACACTGAAAATTTGGGCTCCGGGTGGGACTCGGGAAAATTTTGGACCAAAATCCGGAAATTAGTTTTTTTGGTTTTTTATGCGTTTTGGTCAATTTGAAGAAGAAGAAAAAAAAAATTTAGTCTGAAAATATTTTGTTGGGACTTCGAAAATTTCCAAACAAAAATAAAACAAAATCTGTTTTTTATGCAATTATCTCAATTTTGGGACGTAAAAGTTCAGGAACTGAAAATAGAAGGAAAATCCTGTGTATTGTGTGAGCACAATCGCTTCATCTAGTTGGTACATGCTTTTCTTAGGAGGGGCGTATGTAGCTTATTCAAGTCAAGTCCCTGGTTTGATATTTAAACTACCATGTCAGGTGAGTGCCCTCAGGCCCCCTGGGGCCTCTTGTTTAAGCTTTTGATGGTTATTGCTATTCACCACCACAAAAGGGGTTAACGCTCGGTTTTTTGAATAACCTTACAAACATGGTCATCGGGGAATTTCCCTTCCAACAAAGGAGATTATGTTTATCTCTTGGGTATACATTGGCTGCTGTGCGTGTCCGAAAATGGCCCATTTCAACAAAATTACGATGCTTGGCAGCCTGTAGAGGGTTAATAAATGCTCACCGGAATATTTTGTCCATGCAACACAAAGACCTGCGAATAGTAAATTTTTCTTGAAAACCTGCAAGATGTTTTTAGAGAAATCCACAGAAAATGGGAATGTTAAGCTTTTAAGGGGTATCTCTCTTAGCCTGTCCAAAATGGGTTAACACTCCCAGATATTAAAATCGCAAGCTTCTAAACGTATGCCACAGAGATAGGTCGATAACCGGTGATATTAATATGTACAACCTTAATTTGTCAAATTGAAACCCAATGGAAAGTTATCTGAGAGACCACGTTTAGGTGTATAAGTAAATTCTAATAATGAACTTCCAAATTGTAACTGTTTCAATCTACGAGAATGTGAGAGTAGGATTCCCCTTTGTGTAACGCTTCCGGTTGAAGACTGGATTCAGAACCTGGAATGGGATATGAATAAAAACCTATCAAGGACCGTCCCCAAATAAATCATTGTTCCCTAGATCCGTTAAAACCAATGACTGTTCGGAGAAGGAATATACCACTCCGAATAATGAAGACAAAAATAGAGAACATACATACAGACGGACTGTATGAAAATCCATTACTGATCGGAGTAGCCCAAAGTTCTCATAAGCTCTTATACTGACACTGAGCAAGAATTTAAGAGAATCTATTCAAGAAATACGTCTGCCTAATGATTAATGCATATTATGCACACAACCAACAGAATATCAACTGAATGTATTCATGAAAGAATTCGGAATCCCAAAACAGTTACTGTTCAAGAATCATATGCTTGTATTCGAACTATGAACGAACAACCGCAGGAAGCAAACCAACTAAAGAGTGGCTGCGCCCCTGAAGTCGCCATTAGATCACAGTGAAAGGCTTACAAATAATTGAATGCATACCAGGCATAAGGGAAGGAGCTACTTCCTCCCCTGTAATCGCCTCTTTGGGGGGGAGGGGGGTACAATGTAAATCAATATCCCAATATATATCAACCCCCCTCCCCCCCACCCCCCCCTCCCCCCACCCCCACCAAAGCATTACTTTAATCGCTAGATAAGTATGGCCGGTGCAGTAAAACTAATTTTTGGAACTGCGACAAATTCCTTTTTCACTATAGGAAAAGGAAACCTCATGCTACATTCTTGAAGCTATGCTTCTGCTGCTATTCTCAATTAAAGAGTAATAACAGTGAATAGAAGCTTATCATAACAAAATAACTACTCAAAAACCAAGCATGGCCAGTTTTTTGACCTGGCGCGACTTGTAACTCTTTAGTGTTAGTTATCTAGAATAGTATAAAACTGTAGGGCTCCCATCACATCTGACCAACTCCATAATAGAAGGACAGAGAGCGATGTGATGAACATGGAGCTATTGCAAGGAATACACCCGCCGATATAACTTCAACATATCCCTTGAAATCAAGACAGTATGCCATGACCCCAAAAAATTCATCATATACACATAACATCCATAATCCTCTGAGTAGAAATATAATCCACAACAATAGATTGGATTTAAAATGAAACGGGCGACGAAAAACTAAGTTCCAGTCCCTGATCATAAAAACCTAGATGAACTCCTTATGCCTCGTTCTGTTATTGCAGGAAACATATTCCTGATAAAGGAACTAACTACAGGCATCTGAAAGAATGCTAATTATTTCTCACTAGGTTAATATGGTGTTATCAATAGGGCTAAAAGCCTCAGACAACTAACACAAAAAAAATACCATTAAGGAGAGAACAACCTCTTTCCTTATACCTTGTCCGAGAGGGCAGTGATCCCAGCCTAGCTGACATAGCTAAAGGTCTTCCTATTCGTGAAGACAATTATATGGCTGTAAACCACGGCCCCAGAAGCACACTAAAGGAGACTTACATTGCTAGCCGCTAATGATAGGGAAAAAACACTGCTCATAATTCTAGCTAGGCTGCTATGGTGTCAACAATAAGACCTAAGAAAACAAAACCAAGAAGGAAAAATGAACTCTTTCATTTTTGAGGTTCTATTCCCAAAAGACAATGGTCTCAGCCTAGCTATTGTAGCTCAGAAGTCTTCATCTCCGTGAAGACAGATATCTCGGTGTAATTTGCGACCTCAGAAAGCTCACTAAACGGAGACTTACAATATGAGTCGCTCAGGTTAAGGAAAAAAGGCCACTTTTAATGCTAATAAGGAGTCAACAAAAGGACTAAAAGCCTCAGACATCTAAGAATACAACACCAAGAAGGAAAGAACATACTCTTTCCTTCTAATGGTCCTAATTCCAAAGAGACAGCAGTCTCATATTAGCTAGTGCAGCTAAGACGTCTTCATCTCCTTGAAGACAGATATCTTGGTGTAACTTGCTACCTTTGAAAGCTCACTAAACAGAGATTTACGACATTAGTCGCTCAAGCTAAGGAATAAAGGACCACTCTTTCTAATGGTGCTAATTCCAAAGAGACGGTAGTCTCAGCTTAGCTAACGCAGCTTAGAAGTCTTCATCTCCATGAAGACAGATGTCTGTGTCACCTGCGGCCTTGGAAAGATCACTAAATGGAGACTTACGTTAGAAAATGCTCTAAATTACATCAGGCCACTATGACGTTAGCCACTAATGTTATAGAAACAGACCGCTCTTAATTCACATAAGACTACCAAGGTGACAACAATAGGACTAAATGCCTGTGACGCCTAGGAATACAACCCTGAGAAGGAAAGAACAAAATCTTTCCTTCTAACGGCTTATTCCAAAAAGATAGCGGTCTCAGCGTAGCTAACGCAGCCTAAAAGTCTTATATCCGTGAGGACAGATATTTGTGTGTTACCTTGCGGCCTTGGACGGCTCACTAAATGGAGACTTTTGACGTCTTAAGAAAAGACCGCTCTAAAATTACATAAGGCTACTATGGCTTCAACAATAGAACTAAATGCCTCTGACACCTAGGAATACAACACCGAGAAGGAAAAAACGTACTTCTTCCTTCTAGCGGCCTGATTCTATGTCTCAGCCTAACTATGAGCTAGCAATCTTCTATTCATAAAGAATAGATCTTTTGCCTTTCTTATACTATTGCTAGGTCAAGGGTGGCATCGTGAAGCAGATCAAAGGCCTTCGATACCTGAGCAGAATGACCCGGGAAGGAAAGAACTTTGTCTTTTCTTCACCTGATACCCTAAGCTGTTTTTTGCCTAGAAAACGCAGACTTTTGTTCAGATGGAACAAGATTTGGAAAAACTTATAAATAAAAGTCATAGTCTTAATGTGCTGTTCCTTGAGGGATGGAGAATCATCCTCTGTAGCCCTCTCACCATCTGAAAGTTCCATCTGAAAAACATAGTCAACACCATCCGAATGAACAGATGACTGGACCAACACCTCACTACCGGAGACTGTTGACGGCTGAACCTACGACTACTGGGATGCTGTGATAAGCTGTGCAATCTGTGACAGCAGGTCTGAGAACGAGGCTTGCATAGCAGCGGTTATCTGCTTCTTCACCATATGCTGTTCATGGGACGGAGATCTAACCCCAGATCTTGCGACGCATGTCCCGTATGAATATGCCACGAACCACTAGCTGCAGGTTAATCCGACTTCTGTGGTGAAGAGTGGGGATGCCTGGGGATGGAACAGCTTGAACATGCAAAGTCGAACAGCTAGTCTGCAATATAACGTGCTTTGTCGATGAAGCAGAGGAAGAAGCCATAGCTGAACCAGCCCCGGCTGCAGAGTGAAAGGAGCGTCCCGGACAGCAAGCATGAACAGACGCCCCAACTGACTAAATTTTATCAAAGCAGAAACAGTCGATCCCAACTGCTGACGGAACGGAGAGGGTTCCCCAACTCACGATCTGACTCCAGATCTCGCCGAGCGATCCATTTAGAAACTTGTAGGATTCTATCCCTTAGCCTACTTTTCCATGGAAAAAGAGAAAGCCGAAACAACAGCCGACCCAGGCCGAAGTGTGGTAGGAGCGTCCCGAATGCTCTCCAACTCGCAAACTGATCCCAGATCTTGCCGAGTTTCCTGTTGAGAAACTTGTAGGATAACCCCTTTAGCGTGCTCTTCCATATAAGAAGAAGCCATAACTGCAGTGTGGAAGGAGCATCCCGAACTGCAAGCAAGGATGGGTGCTCTGCCTTATTGAAGTTTCTCGCGACGGAAACGGTCGACCCTGACTGTGGACGGGACGGAGGGGGTTCTCCAACTTGCGATCTGATCCCAAATCTCGCCGAGCATCCCATCCCGTCCCGAAGAGAAACTTCAGGCTTCTTCCCCTTTTCCATCGTCGCTGGGTGAGCTTTTGTTTTTAAGTTGCTCACTCTACCCACATCTAAATTTCTCGACCACAACGGTCCTACCCGGCTCCCATAGAGGGAAACCGCTTCACTGGTCGTGGCCAGCTGCAAGCAGAATATTAAGAGAACTATCTAGAGACCTCAATCCCCTGATATTAATCATGAGCACCTTGGCAGTTAGCTCTATTTACTCATCAGAGTGTGATGATGACAGCATGTAATGGACAGGTGTCATCATACCATCACCATGTTCTTGTTCCTCTGAAAAAAAGGACTGAACGATTAGTTTTTGTCTGCGGTGAAAGCTCCTACATCAGAACTTCACTGCCCACCACACAGGTCAACACCCGATTCCACTGTTCGCATCCCATAGTACAAGTATTGAAGGAGTGCGCCGACTACTGGTAGACAACAAGCATGTAAATTCGAAACAGACTTCCTGGACTTACACTAGGTACCCAATTATTATAATAGATACAATAATAATGAAGCCAAAATCATAAGTCTGCTGCACTCCCAATAATACTACAGAATAAACATCGCAAGGATACATAGCACAGACAATCACAAAAATTTTAGCAACAAATGAAATTTTTTAGAAAAATTTTGAATGAAGCCTAAGTACCCCATGGGAACCTCATGAGCCCAAGGGCATCCCGATAGAGCATAAGTGTGGACAAGCACTACCTAATTAAAGTTAAACTACCGGAATACGATATAATATGTATCCTAATAGAAAAAACAACTGTTTTTAACTAACACTGAATCAATATGTATCCAAAACGTTATTGAACAGACAGCAACGTCAAGAGGGAAAACTGGAAACTAACCAATAACAGGCACAACAAAGGCCAGTAACCAGTCAACAACCACCTGATGCAAAGCTAGATCTTCAAAGGAAGAAAAAACAATGCATCTAGTAGAAGATGCAAGAATACAAAACATCTTGAACAGTAAATGAACAGGATGTAAACACAGGGGATAAACAGAATACCCATTCTGTAAAACAAGTTACTCTAACAAGAATTTTAATTAAAAATTCTCAATAAGAAAGCCGAAAGAGCTTGGGAGTATAACAGGAGGGTTCAGGAGAGGGAAGGTAAGTACAAAACAACAGTGGAGTCATAGTATTAATGACTGCGTTCAGAAGCATATCCCGAAAATGGGAAACATGAATAAATTTACATCAAAATTATGAAGTTACAGCCCTGAACATCTAAAACCACCATTATTCACTATTCACTATTATTCACATCCTGCTACACTGTTGAATCCATGAAACCATCATTTATCTGTGTCTGGCATTTTCAAAAATGAGAATTTATTGCACAGATGTCTGTTCAAATGTTTACTGACTTGGGCCAAACAAAAGAATGATGCTTGGCACCAATTCCGGTCTCTTTCTGGGTTCTGCACATGTGCAGTACTAAAAGTATGGAGGGCCAGTTAGGACTTCAAATTCCGGTATTGTGTGCAAATTTGGGGGATGCAAAATTTGTGTCGCCCTTGATATTGTTGAGTTTGCACGAGCTAAGTTTGGGTCATTGCTTTTGGTATAAAAATATTTTTTGTGCATTCTGATTCAGAAGGGGTGAATCATCCAAATGCGAAAAGCCCCATTTACAAAGGTAATGATAGTGAATTGATTGGGACAAAATGCCTGTTAACCTTGGATATAAATAAAGCCTCTTCTTGATTTTGCATGGAGCATTTTGAAGTTGGAAGAACATATCTTGCATTTTAAGAAAGAAATTTTCCCCTCTTCATCAGTTTCAGTGTGATTTTGTTATTGTTTTCAACCATACAGTTTCATGTGTTTGGTCTCACGTGGTTTTGTTGTCAAACATGTCAAAATTTGGTGCATTCGATTGAGTATTAAGAATTAATAAATCAGAATCAGAAACTGTTGGCACCACATATGCTCAGCAATCTGAATCATTTTGAGATTGTTAAAACGAGTGCACCGTTGTTACTCTCTCTCTCTCTCTCTCTTTCTCTCTCTCTCTCTCTCTCTCTCTTCCTCTCTCTCTCTCTCTCTTCCTCTCCCTCTCCACTTTTTCCCTCATTCGTTGCTTTTTTATCTCCCATTTTTTTTTGTCTTTCTATACTCTACATTTTCCCGTTCCCTGAGGTGGGTGACAGTAATACAGCCAGCTGGCTATGTCACCTCCCTGCAGAAGACAAATATGTAGCTTCATAAATCCTAGATGTGATATATTATTAATACTATTTGTTGTTTCTTGGGCAATTATGTTATAAACATGTATTATAATGTCTTTTGCAAATAAAGTTTTTACTTACTTACTTACTATTACAAATCAGCTCACTGTTTCATCGATGATAAATAATACAATTTTATTTTTTTAATCTTGACATAAAACTCGTGTGTTTTAAATGCCCCATAACGAAAAGCGAAATGCTAAAAAATTTGTGAGGCCTGTTTTTCGTTTTGGTGATTTTGGCCTGACGGAACCTGCACAGAAACAGAACGATCATTTCTTTGAAATCTGCATGCCTGTAAACAGAAAAACAACAACAGGGGTCAGGTTGTGCATTTTATTTCACAAGAAAACTTCACAGGCATGTGTATAATTTTTCACTCATCTGGTTGGACAAATATATGTAAAATTTCATAAGTCTACACAACATATATTCATTATGGCATGCAGATGAGTGAAATTTTCCATTCACACAGTGCTCATTCAGTTCTGTCAAATAACACAATTGGTTGAATTGTTAGTTTGATAAGGGAGACAGTGTCATTAAAGAGAATTATGTTATGCATTCTGATTGCAAAAGGAAAACAGGAAGAACAGTAAATTAATTCAGGCTGCCAAAATTTGCTCGACAATAATTGTTCTGTTAAAGTTGATTGGAGTGTTCATGTCTTTTGTTGAATATAACATGCATAAAAAAATATGAAGCTGTACTCTTTATACTAGCACTATTCAATAGAGGTCTGTCAGTTGAATTGATCATTAACTTTAAAACTTGAGGGGTTTTCTCTTATTTTACATGTTTCCTTTCAAAGTCACATCCAAAGTTTTTTTCTTGGTGGTTTCTGATAGAGGAACATCCCTGATTCAGAAAAAGTTTACTGGATGTCCAACAGCATTGAGCAATTTGAGATATTCATCGCAGAAAATCTGTACCCAAATTGGTCTTGCTGCTATGATGAGTGATTCTAAATACCTCATAAAAACTATGCATGGCTTCAGAGTAACTTACTCCTATGATTTCAAGAAATAGGCAGCAAATATGGTAGCTCACAATGTTGTCTTCACACCAATATCTAGTTCTGAGGGTGGGTTGATACAGGTAGTGGTAGATAATTTCGATGCTGACATTGCATTGCAGAATGGAAAACTTAGTACCCATTCTCAGGCTGTTTTGTTAACTCAAGCGAATAACATGGCCCAGTCGCAACACAGTCGGCTCCCGTGACTTAAAATGTCTGAAATGTCAGACTAGTGACTCTCAGTTGAATGTTGTTCGTTATCACAAATCAAAATGCCCAGATATGCCTATTTCTCACGCAAAAAGATACATCCTGTTGCTCCAAAATCTTTGTCATTCAGACTGTCAACTCAAAGGGCCACAGAGACCAATTTATTCATTCTTCACTGATGAATTGCAAAAGGAAAATTGTCCAGAATTTAACAAGTATAACACTTGTATATCTCATGAGTCTATAATGTTCCCTAAATGTCATACTAGAGCTGAATATCTTTCATTGAGACACGACTCTGCCCAATTCACAAACTATTGCTACTGCTATGAAAAAAGGCCGAACAGCTGATGTTGAATGCATGACGGAGCTTTACAGTGTTCACAGCTGATCAACAGCTGTATAAAATCACCATGCAGGTATTGTGGGCGTCCCTGAATGACTTTTCGTCTTTGCCATTTGAAAGTTGATGTCTGAATATGGTTTGGCTGATGTGATGTGTACTGAACATGAGAGCTATGCGTTTATTGGCAGAAGAAATTCTCCATAAATTATTCAAGAAAAACAACTTTGAAATATCCGGAAGTTCTGTCCTCTTTATTGGAAGATTTAAGTGATGAGTCGGATAACATACGTATTTCTAAATCAAAGTCGGATTTAAAAAAGATGATGGTTGTTTCGTCTAAAAGAATGATTGGCAGGGTCATACGAGAGGTGGTGATAGATGGCTGTGCATTGTTGTGGATTCCACATTACCCAGTTTCGTGCAAAATGCACCAAACAACTGTTAGGGACTTTGTAGAAAAGTTTAAAGATCATATAAATCTGCATTTACAGTTGAGTGACGTCTATTTGATTTTTGACAGATATGTGTATTTCAGCACAAAGTCTGTAACCAGGGCTGACAGAAGTTCTAGTTGTAGAGGAGTATTCAAACTAGCCACCGAAACTGGGAATCCCAAGGCAACTAATGCACCAAAACTTTATTCTGTACCTCAGCAGCCTCGGGGAAAATATCAAAAGTGCACACCTTGACATGTATGGACTAACGCCCTTCAACCGAGACCTCCATATTTAGATCCTATTAAATACAGCTTCGATTAGGAACTAGAGACTAAGTTGCTCCAGCCCATAACAGTTCCATCCGATGTTGCTCTGGCCTCAAATGAAGTATTGAAGTTAACAAAATGTTATTGCCCAAGCCAGATGCCATGTAGTACAAACAGGTGCAAATGTAATACTGCTAAAATGGTGTGCACATTTTTCTGCTCTTGCAGCGCCATACTAGAGTGTTGCAGTGAACAAACAATGTTAGCAGATTCATCTGCTATGAATAGCTCTGATGAATAGAATCACCAAACATCCCTTAAAAGTGTATATAGTCTTAGATGCAACCTCCAGTATGCTCCCAGAATGTTGTATTAGTCAAACACTGCAGTCTGCAACATGATGATGTTACCTTAAATGTGGATATTTCAAATTGCTAAAGCCTGCCAGATATCCAGTAAACGTTTTCGAATGTCCCATCGAGAAAAAAACTTTGGAAGCCGCTTTGAGATTCAGTGCCCTGGCAGACAGACTATTTAAATTATTGTTGGTTATTGTTTCCCTTTAATTATTATCATCTTGTTTTGATGTATAAAGACTTTTTCTGTTCCTAAATAATTTAGAGCTGGAGAGTAATTTTATACCCTTGTGAGGACAACCAGTAAATTTTTCACAGTAAAAAACAAACTTGTAATTAAATATTTACCAGAGTTAACCCTAGTTCCAATTTTGGTGAGTTTTGTGTTTTATATGTACATGTAGAACATGTGTTCCAACAGACAGGCTTTTGGTGGTCTTGTTGATGGAAATTACAGTGCCATGGCAGTGGTTTCTTGTGAAGTTTTTGGCTGTTTGTATTGGCAAACAAGATCTTACAGAACACCACTGCTATCACAAAGGATTACATCATTATGAGGGTGTAAAAAATAAATAGAATTCTCCAATCCTTTTAGGAGACTTTTACAATCTATGACAAGAATCAAATGAATCTTATGAGAGAATCAAAGTTGATTTTCATAGTTTTAGTTTTCTTTGTGAGAATTATTTGTTAGAATCGATTCTGATTCTCGTGTTTTAGATTTAGAGGCATAAAATGTGCCTAGAATAGATCCAGTTGAAATTGCATAATAACTGCTATAAACTTCTTTTCATCTTTTTTTCACTAAAAGTACTACTTGGAGACTAACTGACATTATCAATGAATTGATTCTTTACCTTATGAAACGGCCATATCTGGCCAGTACAAGTCATAAAAAATAGCCTTTTAAATTTTATTATTTTTTTCAGTTTTTACCTCCAAAACATTGTTTTTGACTCCTCATTGGGGCAAGGTCAGTGGGCTTGTTCCAGTGGGTTGTCAAAAGGAATGTTTTTGTGGAAAACATGAAAATTTCTAGTTTTTCAAAAAATATGTTTACATGTGTCGTCTTCGAGCATATTAAGAAAACCATTGAGAGACCTTTTTTGAGATTGCCATAAAGTGTTGTTTATTTTTGTGATCTTGTAAGCCTCACTCAAATGGCTGAATAAGATTCTTTGCTCTTTTAGGTTGGTGTGAATGTTCCAATCCCAGTACCATTACCAATGTTCTCATTCACTGGCTCAAGAGGCTCCTTTAGAGGAGACATGAATTCTATGGTAAAATGGTGAGTTTATCTATTTTTTATGTTCATCAAGTCAGTAATTACATTTTAGGTCCCTTGGCAGGATGTTTTCAAGATCCTCTGATTTGCAGAGCTTGTCGATCAGGATCCTTTTAATTAAATACAAATCTTTGTTAGTAAATAATACGCATTAACATGAATATTAAGTTGACTAGAATTTGGTCAATTATCAAGACTCCTGTAGTAAACTGAGTATTTATTAGCTAAATGGATGTCATAGAGCACTTGAAATATGATGTATTTCAACTATTTGCCTTTTGGTAGGCATCTTCCTATCCAACATTACTGTTGAGATATCATTGCACTGAAACCATATTCTGTGGAAATCCCTAGAAACTATTGCTCTGGGGAACAAAGATTTTTATCCCCCTCCTCCCTCCCGCATGGAAGGAATTTAGTGAAGATGTGATAACCTGAACATTAGCTATTAGATTTTAATTAATTTTGATGTGCTGCTCTACATTAACATTGTCTTGGACAAGTTTGATAACTACAGTCATTTGATGAAAATTAAGTCAGTTTGCCCTTAGTTGACTTTTGCTTAAATATCATTGTTTAGCAATAACTTCTGCAGCAGACCTCAGATTTAAAATAATTTGATATACTACTTTATATTAACACTGGAAACACTGAAAACAAGGAAGATTTCTTGAAAATTGAGAGTTATTGCACTTTAATGAGTTGTGGGGGGTATACTGGAATCACCTTGTCTATCTGTCTGTTTATCTATCCATCCATCTTGCCATTTGTCCATCCATAGACATAATTTTGTCCTGAGATTTTGTCAAGACGTTCATTGGACAACTCCTTTGAAACTTGACATCTATGTTCACTACCATGTGCACCTGCGATTATAGTTTCAATCTGGCTTTTTTGGCCAGAGTTATGTCCCTTTTCATCTTAGAATATGGTGGGGGTGGTGTCAACTAGCTTATCGGGGACTGTCACACCTATAGTTGTTTATGCAGTAGCTTGAACCCATAATAAAGCTGTTTAGTTGTAAAATTTTGCTTTGTTTTTTGTGTCAGTTGAGATAAAGGACTCAAGTCTCGGTTT